>OU744249.1:2500-2502500 GCA_916610215.1 Omphaloscelis lunosa | reverse complement strand
ATCTACCATTACAAGCTTAAGTAATGGATGGCTTAGTAATACTAGTTTGATCTTAGTTCGTAGTCATATAGAAACAGCTATTTCCACAAAAACGTGTATAACTCACACAGTGATCTCCTCTACACATTTCCCTACTGCAAGATAACCGCCCGATAAGATCTTAACACAATAACCGCACTGCCGTAGTATTTTTAGCTCGTTTCAGTCACGTGAATCTACAATGGCTTCTAGACCTATTGCTTGACCCCAGTGCACTAAAGTTCAGTATAAACAGAAGCCAATTTATAATCTTCTGACTCCCTTGCATTATCTACATGTCTTACAACGTTCGTTACAACATCATTACAAAACGCTAGCTTATCATTTTATTTCTAGGTTACTCGTCATTTCGTTACCGGTGGTTTTATATTTTTATTCATTGGGGCAGACATCCGTTGCAATATTCATGTATTTATCTTAGCCCACGGTCAGTAACCTGGCTGCAAAATAAATTATGCTGATAAGTGTTGTGGTCGACGCGCGGTCTGTACTCAGATTGACCAATGGTTGTGCGCATTGACCATGCCGTTTGTTTACATTCCTTGTCCTGGCTGATTGTTCAAAATGAAATGTAGCGGAGGCTTCTCCACCATATCATATTTATTACCAAATTCAATTAATTTTGTTGTACGAAGTTATCTGAGACAGCGTGCGTTAAATTGTCATGACAAGTTGTATACAGATATCATAATGTGTCTTGCATGGCCTGCATGGCCAAGATTTTCAAACAACATATTATCAATGCAAATAAATTAACGGATTAACATATAAATTCTATTCACTAGATTAGCATTTATTTAAATAATGAAACCAGCTACTTTATACTTTTATTGAGGACTTTATAGATAACACTTTGATTATTTCAGTTGAATTAAACAAATAGGATTATACTGAATAAAAACTTGAAAATGAAGGTATTGATTTATTAACAATACCAGAAACAAAAGCTTTAAAAATAATAAGTACTCTAAGACAGTTTTTCTAGTTTAATATTTAACTGTCACGTAACTACCTCATGGAAATTATGTATAATGTACGTATTTCGGAGACTTATATTACAGAATAGAGAAACTTCTAGAAAGTTATTATGTTATTCAAAGAAACCTTTTAACGTAAATATTCTTAAACTTATCAAATTGTCCGAGAAAATCTTATTGAACTTTCAAGGTCTTAATTAATTAATTAATCAAAAGCACACAGGCGCGGCAGGATCGATAGATAGGACACAAATAAAACGGCTGACCTTGTCGACAGAAAATTGTCCATAGGTTACCAAGTCGTAAGGAAAATAAAACGAATAAGGAAGCTAGAAAGTTTAATAATACTCCGCATGAAGTCATTACACAACTATAAAACAGAACTGACCATCATATAGACCTTGAATAGGATGTAGACGACCTTGAGGCCTCTGACCTATAAAACTAACAGCTCCATAATGACCAAAGTAGTCTAAAACAATATTGTTTCCTTTCGTATCCAAAATTCATGTTAAATTAATGCTTTAATGCTCAGGCTACGTAGGCTTCGGTGTTGATTCGGCTTCCAACCCAAAAATAAAATTGTGTGCAACATTTGACGAATATGGTGAAATGGAAAGAAAATTTCCCTGAAAGGGAAGGTAGTACATAGGGTACAAGGAAAGAAATTAACAGAGTTAATAATAATAATATGTAATCAATTTAGATAATATAAATAACCTACATTTATGATAATCATACAAATATCGTTGCCTAAGAATTATAAATTGTTTGTGATTGGAGAAAGCTAACTAGTTGTGCCATTGTAATGGAGTTATGTTGCATAAGGCTTAACTGACCCATAATTATGTTGTTGCTCATATTATGCCAAAAATCAGTTAACACTCGCAAGTAGATCAACAATACCCTCATTAAATGGAAATAAATAAGAATCGAACAAAGTGGCAGAAACTTTGATATAAACAAATATGTATGTCCTTTCAAAGGACCTTTATTCAAATATCTTTGCTAGGCTCCAACGCAACGTATACAGTTACAACTTAAAATCAATAGAATTCATTTCACTTAATAAACCAAAACATTATACGTGGGCAGGCACGTACCAGCCACATTTAAAATTATAAAAAGATCACGTGGATCGCCACGACACAAATCGAAATGTTCGGTGAGTGAATATGTATCGAGTATCGACACTATTCAAAGTTTGACCTATTCCTATCGGTATCTCTTACGTAATATTTACACATAGTGTTAGTCGTGAAACGATAAATGTTTCATACATGTCTCTGTAACGGAAGCCACGATATCAACAAACCAATTGTTTCTCACTCGCCCGCCGTATGCTTTGCAAAAAAAAACTTCTGCTTCCGTATTTTTCCTTTATATTTGCAGAAGATAAAGCATTGACTGCATTATATGAATATTTAATTATTAATTTAAAACCGGTTGTTGACATGACTACAAAACTAGTCAATATTTTTAATCTACGTGTAGACTCATCTACGAAAGAAAACTTAATAATGATTGATTTATAATATTCTACTGACACTATCGAAACAATAGAAGGAAACTTAATGGTTATTTATTGATTTGAACAAAATACTCATATTTTGGGCTGAGTTGAAGAAAATACTATATTTTTAGCACCAGTATAAAAAAAAACAATTGTCAACGTATGCCGCTCTAACACGTATCTCTTCGAACTTCTAACAGGAAAAAAACACTCACAGACCTTTAATCAGCGTTCGACGGGGATCACAAGTCTGACTAATACAAACAGAGTTAATCCATGCTTTCCTGTTTTCTTCTGGGCGTGTTATGGCCAGGCAGGTGTGGTGGACTTTCACCAGGGACGATGACGACCGATAACCGTCGATAGCTAGGGTCGCGTCTCGGCGTACCACAGGGTAACGAACTCGCTCCTATTCTATCTTATACACATGTACACATGCACTCAATTGCGCGCCTTAATGGCCTGTCGCTTGTATCGATTCACGTCGTTCTGTTGTTAAAGGGCCGATACTTATCTGTAATAGTGCTACTAGTTAAGTAGTCGAGTCTTCGATATTAAATGTTTTATGAAGAATGTGTTTATTAACGTTCGCAGTGTATATATACGACTTGTTGCGGTGAACTCTTGATTGAATAGACATTTATATTCTACAATCGAAAGCGATCAAAAATAGAAAGCGATCTTTTACAAAAATATATAATTCTCAACTTCAGATAAAGTCTTGCTGCCCAGTTTCAAACTCTTATTGCTTTATTGAGATGCATCCATACAGTTAATGCAAACGCTAAAATGAATAAAATTCACAGAGGGTTTTAATCTTGTAGTAGTTGCAACATCTGATAAGATATTGTATAAACAAAATGGTCTCGTTCCAAGGCGATTTTATTTCAATTGTCACGCTTACACATAATTATATCTGTGATTAAAATTCAATGAGATTCTGTCCAAAGAAGCCGGTCTGGTTGTAATTCGAAATGCGTAAGCCGTAATTCTCATTGTTGTGTCGCTTGTAATTTACTATTATTTGAGACAGATCTAATGGGCCTTTATCAACAACAGATTTGTAATGCTATAACGTATTACCGTTTATTTGAGTTTTAATAGTCGAATCTACGCTCATCGAATTTAAGAATATATTTTCAGTTCTTTAATTTGCTTGGTAAAATTTAAGTAACTACACAATCAAGTGCTCTACAATAGCTATGAAGTTCAGGGCCATTAAGCAGTAGATCATTAAGATTTACCAGTATTTCCTCTTATCAACCGGTCCTTAACAAGGCCTACTAAATCAAAAGAGTCTACACTACTATCTGAGTCGTCATCAAGGAACTCCACACCAGGTAATTAAATTGTGAATAAAGATTAAGGACCGAAGATAACTCGTGGCCCTAAATAAAGGTTAATAGTACAGTAAAGCTAACAGTCCAACTGTTGTTCTGTAGTAACTCGTTCAATTATTATAAATAAATTATCCATTGTTATGATGTTGGCTGTAGGGTTTATATGCGTTGATACTTACTATGAAGCGTCTATTTTTTTTAAGTTTGCTTGCTTTGCATGCTTTAAAAATAGCCTTTGTTGATTTTCACATGTTACTCTCTTATTAAGAGGAGGGGCTGCTGGCTAAATGATAACAGCCACACGGGTCGATCGAAGGTTAAGCTACGTCTGCTGCGGTCGGTTCGTTGATGAGTGACCAACCATGAAATATCGAGAGCGAGACGCCTCCGTGCCTTTCCGTTGGTCCCGGCTGTCATTCGTAGAACTGTGACAGTAGTTACGGGTAATGAGAAGCCCAAAAAGTCTCACAACTAGAATTACCATCGTGTTAACCAGTAACTGAGTTGTGGAGGTCAGACAAGCAGCCGATCCATGTATAATACTAATATTCAGCTGCATCCAGTTAGATTAGAAGTCGGCCCAACATTGTTGGAAAAAGGCTGGACGGATTGATACTCTCTTATTAAGAGGTGTGAAATCTTTAACATGTGTGAAAATGTGTTTCTTAATATGTTTTCATTCATGTGAAACATGTATGTCCCTACCTAGTAAATGTTTATAAAATAATGAGTTGAACAATACTGTTGTTATGATACCTACTGTGTGTAGCGGTCGCAGTGTTTTGACTATTTTATGATAGTACTCAATACATGTGGCCACTGTGGCCAGTAAGTAGAGTTCTTCTCACCGAATGTGTCCCAAAAAGCCATCTTCTATTAACATCGCCTTTTATATCAAATCAACAAAAATGGTAACGGTAACAAGCAGAAACCTGCGATAGTATCCATTGTTTGGTCGCCGTTATCAGTTCACGAGTGGACGTCAAAAGGCGAAGAGAATGCGATTAAAAATCGCAAGGACGCGGCTATTTTTAACGTTTCGCTGTGCTCGAGTGAATGTCTCGGTGCGAGGTGCGTCGGTAATCGTTGCGTGAGGTACGAATCGATACGTCTTGGTAGCAGTGTTGAAGAGAATAATTTTGTTAAATAAGGGATTCTCTGGGACAATCGTTTTGTTCGTTTTGGGCAGATTTTGGGATATTTCTCGTACTGTTAGTTGTATACTCGTATTATGGTATCTAACTTTCAGATTAGAACAGGTTAAATTTGATTGATTTCGAAATGGATTGATAGTGTCAATTCAGTCTCTCATTAACAATTTGAAGTCAGATTGTTTGTTTACTTGAACACACAATATAATATAGACAGACAGAAATAAAAACAAGACCAATTACTTCGTTAAAGATACGCACGACTTCTTGAAAGGCGATTATCAAATCTACAAGGGTTTTAACAAAAGCTTCCTCATTGTTTTATAACAATCACAATAAATTATGTAAAAATCACTTTACTTATTAAATAATACGCTTTAGACTTCTAGTTTATTCAGTTTAACAATCGACAGATACAGTAGAACATGAAGATAATAAAATCTATCATTTAACGTTTATTACTCTGAAGATACGCCAAACCACAATTTGCATAGACCAATAAATAGGTACCCATGACCCTAGAACAAATTCAAAAGGAATACTAAGTGGCTCCACTACGCCAGATTACTCACACAAGGTCAAGTTTTACTGTCCAAATTTATTATTTCCTGTGAACCGTGAAAGAATTTTATATTACAATATAAGAGTCATTGTGAACGTAAATCATATCTGCATTGTGCATAAAATGATCGCTAGAAACATAATGCGAATGAGATCAATCCATACTAATATTATAAATGCGAATACCTTTACACGCCGAAATTTGACAGTTAGGTAACCTGGGACCTGGAGGACATTGACTTCTTTCATCATTCTTATAAAATACCGAATACACGCAGACGAAGTTGTGGGCATCAGCTAGTAAGAAAGTAGGGGTCTCGCAAGGACTCTTTGGATCATAGATACGCTTTTGAAACTGAAAGACTTTAGTGGACTTCAATCGGTTCGGTTTGATGAATCTTAATAATCGTTGATATTGTAACTTTTAGCCCTTTTGCCAAATAAAACTGTGACTGAAGAGTTTAACTTATTTTAACTAAAAAGCGATAGCTCAGAAGTTTCTAATCTTTATAAACTACATTATGTATGGCATCGAATATTGTTTCACCAATCTATAAATAAATGTATTTATTTAGGAATACAAAATTAATTAACGTTTATTGTATAAACGTTGAATTTCTACCAAATTTTAATGTAAACAGGTTATATTATAAATATTGTCAATGGGCGCGCTCAATGCATGTTTGGCATTCGAAGTATCCGACAAATTGACTTCACCTATACGTCCAGCAGTAAAACATGTGTTTGGTTATTAAAGGTTCCGATTTTCTCACGATATTCACTTTTAGCTTCACCATTTGTGGTCAATTTAATAAGAGCTTTGGGTTTTAACAGTCTCTGTAATTTGACAGTTTTCACCATACTTTTACATCGCAATAACTTCGTCTGAACTCCGCGTCTCTACTTGTTCTTTTAACTCTGTATTTTATTAAATAATGTGATAAACTGCTATACTTGCATAGCTATTAGTTATGGCAATATGCCTCAGCATCGCTAGTCGTTACTTTTGAGGAGGGTCATAATAGGGAGCCCTTAAATATCAATCAGGCTTTTATGTTGACGAGTCACCATCATCACCCCTTAATAAATTATGATCAGGAGTAAATACGTCGTATTACATTGTCGATTAATACGCCCATTACCAAAAGTGACGATAATATCAGTGCTTAAATAACAAAGTTAGAGCGTAGAGCGGTAGTGTGATCAATCCGAGCGTATTTACTGCTTTGAATAAATTAGTTTTATGTATTTTGGCAGTAATATGCTAACTACTAACGATAACGACCTTTGTTTACTTTGAAACGAATCGAACAATAATTTTGCAACTTCACTACTTAAATATTGTTAACTATTCGATCACGTCTCATTTCTATCCTTTCTCATATGGATAGCTACTCTAACAACTACTATAACTTTATCGGATATATCCTTTTAAAATCCCATATCAGTATTGTAAGTAATGTCAAAGTCAAATAATTTATTTCAAATAGGCCCTTATAAAGCACTTTTGAACGGCAAAATTTACAAAATATAGAATTTATTCTAGTCAAAATGAATTATAAAACACATAGACGTAATCTATACCACTACAAACAACGCAGACCGGAAACAGAAACCCATGCGTAATATACTACTTAGAACAGTTAGAACTGCACTGTATCATTTAATAGCCGCCATTAAAGAAGTCACTGATTGTATAGTACAAATAATAAATTCATTTGCCTCTGGAGGAGTTACCGAGACAAATAGATTAGTACACATACATACATACATAAACTCACGCCTTCTTCCCATGGGGGTAGGCAGAAACTACAGAACGCCACCTGCTACGATCCTTACATACTCCTTTTGCCTCGTTTACGTTCATACGTCTGGTCATACACTCCCGCCGATTGCGAGTACTACGCACTTGGCCTTTCTGAAGAACATCACCAATAAGGAAAATAAAGAAATAGATTAGTGTCGTCTAATAAGCGGTGAACTTTGTGTCAATTTAAAATGGAGTAATGACAATTCACTACATAGTTGCATATATGCGCTAACGGTCCGATTCTCTGTAAAATTCTAAATTGTATCGTAGAGTCAGTTCTTGATTTCTTGGTTCTGTGGGCTATTCAGATGAGGACGATTTTGTTGTTTCTGTGGGTTTAACTAAATGGATGGAATCCTTAAATTGCACTCTACCGCAAATGTGTACTTGGAGTTTTGCCTGTTCTTAAAGACCTTTATATTATAATGTAAACATTATTTTGATCGACAGCACAGTGTGCAAACGCACTTACACCATTTTATGTATTCACAGACGCGTCCATTTTACGATTCAACATGTTATGGCATTTGGTCCATAAAATTTTGATTTCGATCTCTAAATATTGTCTCGTGACTCATGGCCTTAAGACCCGGGAATTACAATTATCAACCGCTTCCGTGATGTTCGGTTATGTAATAAAATTTCAAGGAATTGCGATTAAATACGAGTACCTAAATTAATTCATTCTGGATTTGCTTGTGACGATTTATGGTGGACGCCTGACTTCCAGAAGGAATGAAATGCGAAGCAAATAAAATGTAATCAAGGTTTTAGATCTGTTAATTTACATAGGTTTTCGTACTACTAAACAGTACATTTTGGACAGGTTTATAGCACTTATTATTCTACGTTAGTGTCTACTGATGAGACGAGGTCTCTCTGGCTGAACAATAAATTCACTTGTCTGTCTGACAAATAACATCAGCTCATCTTGTTGTTTAAAAGCGGGATTCGTAAAGACTGGTTTTATTAAAAAAATCTTCATATAGTCAATAAAAATAAATTAATTTTTATTTTCTGTTTGTCGACAGGCATGAAAATGACTATGTCCACGGCCCCGACGATGAGCGCGCGGGTACACAGGAAAGTGATGCGGGCGCCGCATAAGCGGGCTCACCCGGGTAAGACGCAGCACCCGGGCAAAATGGTGCACACCGGCAAAATTGCCCACCATCCGGGCAAACTGGCACATTTAGGCAAATTCGGAAAACTCGCGCACTACGCTCACAGTCACGCCCTGAGGCCGCCCGAGCCCTGTGAGAACAGTAACGACAGCGGCCTAGGACCCGATGCCGTCAACAGGTAAGATCCATGTGTTTATACACTCGCTTTCTAATGCAATTTAACTACGGTGGCCTCTTGCATATTGTTCTAACTTTCTTGTGGTGTCTCATTTGGAGATGACACTCCCAATCATTTTGTTCTGTCGCAATAACACACGCTGTTTTAAATGTTTCTAATTTATGTGCTTTGAAATAATTGATATTTATTTAAACTCAATGCATTTTCGAAGAACACTGAACGTTTCGTCACATTTGATTAGCATAGAATCTCAGAAACTCCCGCGAATACTCGGGTGACTAAATAAACTTCTGCATCGTGAATGTGTTCATCATTTGCGTGAATTATTAGCATCGATATACCGACTGATAAAATTAGATCAGCAATTGATGATACGTTAATATAAAATAAACTTCTACTGAGATTTTAAATACATCATCATCTTCAATGGTTGCAGTATTTATGGTGTTTATAATTACAGTAATTTCATGAGTTATTGTTCTTTCTTCTTGCTCTTCTTGTTCTTCAGCGTTCTCTCATAGTTATTGCCAATTAATCTGAGCATCAGTTCAATCATCATTTCAGTAGTATATGCAGACATATTAATCATAAGTAGAAAAGCTTATTGTTTCAATGAAAGAGGACCAAAATGATGTAGACAGGAAAAACTAAAGCCTACCACACACGTAATTATCTTCTTGTTTAAACAGACAAGAAGATGATTAACATATGTGTGTTCATAAACTGTTAATTATATAATTATAATTATTTTGATAAGAGAATAATGTAGATCGCTTTATCTTTTTCTGTAACTACTTCGATCGTCAAAGTTGTGAAACACTTCTACTGGTTATCTATTTACCGCTTAGTCAGCCAATCTGTACAGCCTCACCATCGGATGTCTTCAGTTCTACAATATATAAATTCTTACCCATACGACCTTCAGTGTAAGATATCGGTGCGTACTCACGTTGTCGCGCGTGCGCACACGTCCTTATCGATCGGTAACTGCTCGAATTTATCGCTATCGATTTCTTAGTTTAATTTATTTATTTACTTCAGAAACAGCGATCCAATTTTTATTTTAGTAAACTTAAATTATGTTAGTAACCAAAAATTCAAATACACTGTTAATTGTTGATGTTATCACTACTAGATTTTTATCGCGTTGTGAAATTTAATCAGTTGTTGCTATATCGTAGGTTTGTAGCTTGGGGGTTTGAGGTTTTTGATAGCGAACTTTAAATTAAACAATTTTTAGCGCGAATGAAGTATGTAGTTTTAGTTCGCTTTAGAGGTGATTTCCAGTGAAAATTCATATAAGAGCTTCATCAAGACGTTGATATGCTTTCTTACACTAATGAATCCGAACGTGTGATGGACAATGCAATAACCCTAGTAGGTAATTTCAAAATGTGCGCTTACTTCACAAACCTCCAAAATAAAGTTTTCGTAAACAATACAATCAACAACTTTCAACAAGTGAATTATTTACCAACAAACAATTTGACAAATACTATTTATCCACTCATGTTATACACAACTACACAGAACTAAGTAATACGAATTACATAAGGTCGTCACTACGCAACTAACTGTTTATGTAATACACAATTGCGAAAAACATATGAAATATTGAATGTATTGTCAAAAGCCGTTTTATAAGTGATGTTGCAATTTGATCGCTTATCTTCAGCAGTTAGGGTTACCATTTCGAAATTTTAAGTAATCTTTCAGTAATCATTTACCTTTTTGAAAGAAAAGCCCCTTAAATCAAAAAGCCCGAACAAATGAGTAGTCCGGCCGGGGGGATAAAAAGCCGGATAAGTCCGGACAAATCCGAAGGGAAAATAACACCGTGAAGCTCGGTGATGTGACCTTGAAGTTAGCTGTCAATGGAATGACATTTACTTCAAGCTCACTTCACCTAAGTTTACAGGCTGAGATTGTTTGTAAAGATAGAGTGTCACGCTGCAAAAGAACTAAAACAAGCAAGCCAACTTTGTGGTTATGCTGCTGTACGTGGCAGCTACGTCTTGCACTCACGCTACGTCATTGTGCTTTTCTAGTGTGCTGCATGCATTTAGCGGCCAACAGTTGAACGCTATTTTTTAGGGTTTCGTACCTTAAAAGGAAACGGAACCCTTATAGGATCACTCGTGTGTCTGTCTGTCTGTCCGTCCGTCCGTCCGTCCGTCTGTCTGTCTGTCTATCTATCTGTCTGTCTGTCCGTCCGTCCGTCTGTCACAGACAATTTGCTTCAAATCTAAGAAATTTGGTACAGATATATATGTTTTTCAACTACAATGTTAAGTTTGTTCTTGTGAAGTCATATCAACTACGGAACCCTTCATTGTGCGTAGTGCGACACGGCCGGTTTTTCGACGTGTTCACAGCTTTGACTAGATATCTAGATATTATTTATATCTTTGGGCTGACCCTTATATTTTGACATGTCTTCATATTTGCAATTGCAATGGCAAATTTTAAGCTACCTAGTTTCCAACACCAATCTGCACCCTAATTCATACACACACGATCAATCATAATCTGAATAATTTTGAAAGATATTACTAATAATTTTCTTTCTTTGTTTTTTTTTTTTTTTGAAAAACGTTGCCCCACACTAGGAATTCTGTATTACGGGAGCGTTTACAAACATTTAAACTCACATACACAAACAGCCAGAACAGCCATATGTTCGAAAAATTTGTCTGCTCAACGCTCAACAACGTAAATAACGCAATGAATGTTGTTGAACTGTCAAAATGAAACAGATTGTGATTGATCGCGTGTTACGCAATTAGGGTGCTGGTGTATTGTGAGACTGACGCTTTTAAGTTATTATTAACTGCTATGTCTTTTGATGAATACTCATTCAGTTTCTCCTTCCAATGCTGAGCCTCTAATTAATTATTACAGCTAACTAACCCCGACCCGTTCTTTGTAGCAGACTACTGGGGAAGCTAATATTTGTTATTAGATATTTACTGACTGCTATGATTGATGATACACTAGGATATCACGCGATAAACAAATGATACACATTAACTATTAACATAAACTGAAACTGGAATTCACGATCCTGTTGGAGACTCGGTCAAGGTTAAGAGACTGGGCTAGACTGCTTTACTATCTATACTGCACGTTGGTTTCATGGACGCAAGCGCGACTGCTGAGCTTTCTAGGTTCTAAGTTCGATTCTGGGATCGGGAAAAGTGTTAGTGGGTTTTTCTATTGGGATTATCTTAGTAACAGCCCGGAGTTTGGAAGTTGTCGGTGTGATACCCCCGTGCCTCGGAAAGCACGTAAAGCCATTGGTCCTCCGCCTGATCTCTCCTTTTGTGTCAGATTACCGTCCCATCGGACTATGAGAGCGAGGGAAGAGAGAGTACACCTGTGTCTACGCACACCCTTGTGCACTATAATTTCTCCTGCGCCAAAGACTAGTCTCTGCTGAGGTTGACCGCAATGGCAGAAATTTGGTCTGGAGGACTACTATTTTACTATATAGAATCAGAAATACTAATTCCTTTTGTAAATCTACGAGTAGAAGCTGTTCTTGAGAGTTGAAACCTAAATTATATCTGTAAGACGTAATACATGTCAACACAGGACTGGGCAAAGTGCCAGAATAGCGAGAAGCCATAATACTTAACATCGGCTGTACATGACCACATAGAATCAATGTCTTATAACACCATCACTGTGATTTTAAAATTAATTCTTGCCTTTTACCTTCACATTTCAACACTCAGACTGATGAAAATTATCTTCGACCAATCGTCTCTCGCTTACCTAAATATACCTACCACTTACCAGTAATTTGTACGCTTTCTCTTACGCATGTGTGTGATAATGTAACGTTTTAATTGTTTTCCACGTAACTAAATTTCCGATGTACGCCCATCTTATCCCTTGAAATCATTTGCATATTAATTTAATTACATTAGTTTATATGAGGTGTATTTCTATGTTTATAAAGACATTTGTTGCAATTCATATTACCTTCAAAACAGAAAATTGTAAATAGAGTAATTATAGAGGAGATTTGCTCTGAAATATACTGTTATACTGCTTTAAATTTCTGTAACCCTTTCTATATTTTGCAAGGTCTTTTAAAGACTGATTGTATGAATCGCTTTAGATATATCTCAAAAACCAAACGTGTCAGTAGAGCAAGCTAAGTACCTACTTAAATGAACAAATTCATATCGTAGAACGAACAGATCTATACCAATCCGAAGCACATATGCTTTAATAAACTGTAGCACTGCATCTCTTGTTCAGTAATCATTGACGCCAATCCGCTGCCAATTTTACAATTAACATTGTGTACTAGAGTACACTAGGTATACTCTACTAGATCTATCAGACATTCTCATCGCAAATGCACCTCACGCTAATATATTCTTAGCACGTTTCGCGGCATATGCGCGTGGGTCTCTTGTCACTCTGTTACCTCATCGTCAGGCCAATAATAAGATAATAGTTATTAATGAATTTATAATTTATTTTGGCCTGTCTAGTTTTAAGAAGATGGCCTGCTTTCTGTTTGTAGCGCAAGATATAAGCTTTACCGATGTAGGCACATGTTTCGTACGATGATTTGAGAAATTACCATCGTCGTAAATTCGTAATTGACTATACAAATACGACTAGTGCTTAATATTTGAAAAGATTACGTCTTCATTGCTTGAAATTAAATACGCCATAGCATGATTCTTTGAAAATCACAACATCATTACCGTAGTGAAGGTAACCTCGGAAAGGCCTGTCGGAAAGATGGCAAAAGGCCGATGATGGGAATTATTCAAACACTTCAAATTTAACTAAAGCCGTTAATGGCGTGTACAGATTATCGGACACTTTGGAGGAGTGGGAACACCCGGAGTTGAAACGACGACGTGGGGACCCTGAAGCGGCGGTTAAGCTAGAATGCGACGACGCGAACGACGCGTACGCATACCGCGCGCCGGGCGCGGCTGAGCCCGCGTCCGCGCCCGCTCCGCCAGACGCCCCCGCCTCTACGCTTGCGCCGGCCCTACCCGCTCCCGCGTACGTTGACTTTTTTCTTAGAGAACTTTTTGTTCTTGAAGGTAACATTGGATCACTCTCAAAATTCATTCACTATTTTTATGTCCCTAACCTGTCATTGGATTATTAAGAAAAAGCACGGATCCTGGATACGGGTAGATCCGGAGACTCCAGAGTGTCCTATTGAAAATTTCATTTGAACAAACGCGTTTATACCGACTTCGTTGACATGAAGAGTGGTGTTAATAACTGGTCGTTTAAAAAGCGTTAGTTTGTGCAGTGTCATGAGCATATCCATAAATCCGCATGTTCATCGCATGTAATTGTGTGTGTTCGTATACTAGTGACGCACTGATGGTTTATACTTACAAAATGTTCTGCTAATTGTTTATTGACCTCCTCACGATCATAAATACACATTCATTTGTGTTATTATTACACAACGAATTCAGAAATAAGCTGACATTAAAAGTGACTGATATAAATATAAAGGTATATTTGCAAAAATGTAAATAACGAAAGTAATACTATTAAAAAAAAAAAAACATAATCCATAGCAATATCGATTTTTTTTACAGAATGAGAGCGGGTTGCAGTATATCTAGTCCAAACATAGCCGAAATTCCCGGCAAGAGGTTCCAGGACCCGTACAGATCGTGCGGGAAACTGGGCAGTGGGGGTAAACTGGCCAACAAGTACCCTGGTGGGGGGAAATTAGTTGGTGCCGGTGGGAAATTAGGGGGCAAACTGGGGGGGAAGTATGGAGGTAAATTAGCACAGGCTATGGCGCGTAGAAGGGCCTTAGCAGCAATGACGCAGGGTGGCCGGCCAGGGTTGGCGGCGCCACTGTCAACCAGGTCGAGAGATGGCACGGTGGAGCTACAGATACTGTGCCAGCCTGAGACACAACACAGAGCGAGGTAACTATCATATTACCTGTTCTCAAAAATTTATGAAATCCTTCTGAAGCTAACATAATGAGCCTAGGTTTACCACATTACATCTTAAAAGAACACCTTGACCCTAAAGGGTTCAAGTATTTTCCTCTGACTCCCTAAATAACATATTCTCAGATCCTGGTGTTTTCATAAAATCCGCGACTCGCTAAAAATGTATTCTATTCCAGATATCAGACTGAAGGCAGTAGAGGTGCCGTCAAAGACAATTCAGGGAATGGTTTCCCGACAGTCAAACTAGTTGGCTACGACAAACCAGCTGTACTGCAGGTAAGACCTTCGTAATATAATATTTTTGAAATCTAACACCCCTCATGATGCAAGTTTGACACCCTTGCTGTATCTCCTCTTGATATATCGTATCTATGAACTGAAATGGTCAACCTCAGGTATTTATCCTGGAAAACTACTTCTCTGCATCGGTAGTAAAAATATTGACCAGCCAGCTAGATGATAGCGAGGTGGACTATCTTTGGTGCTCCGGACCCACGTACCAATATAATCTTTTGTAGTACACCCCAATGTGTGAATGAGAAGTCTACAAATCTAAGAGTAGAGAAGAAGCTTCGATATATCCTTTGATTCCTCGATGTCGAAGGTTAATACGTACCTACACAGTACACGGCTGTAAATCAATGGATAAGATCTAGTCGTGAGTGGAAAGCCAATCTCGATGAACTATTGTGGTTGGATTTGCTATCGCTGTAATTGAGAAGGGTTAACAATATGGAAACTTTAATACTGATTCATTGGAGTGTATACTTATGTTTTGTCAAACTCCATGATTAATTACATATATTAGTTTGATGTTTGAAGTACTTACATTAAAAAGGGCATTAGCAAAAGAAAATACATATTTTATTGTTCAGTGCATCCTGTGCAGTCCAAATTTCATATGTGTGTGTTACCTCGATATACGCTGTTTTCATATAGTTCGTGTCTGGAGGTTTACATCATCCACGTTTTTTGTTCATAGTATCCAACAAACTTAATTTTATATTAACCTAAACAAAAACGTTGAGTAACATACCCGGATATTAAAATTGGCTCCGTTTCATCGCATAGCTCTGGTAGAATACCAGAGCTATGCGATGAAACGGAGCGATGATCGAGGAAAAAATCCAACAATAGAATTGCTTCATTTTCTTCTTTGAGGAAATGTTACTGGTCTATTTTTGTCTCGCTCACCGGTCTTGGTCACTCGGTACTTGCATAGCTCTGGTGGAGAGGCAGCATTTACACCAAGCAAGTTACTTGCCTGTGGCATACAATAAAATAAAACAACAAATGACTGCAAGTAAGCACACATTCACAATTTAGAGAGATGCGCTAAGGAAATTCGCAAAATTCAAATTTTCTTAAGTTTTTTGCAAATTGCAGGTCAGTGTCAGGTTGTATGTTGCGCCCCGCGGTTTCATCCGCCTAAGTCTCAATCTCGTGGGATTATCGGGATAAAAAGAATCTTATGTGTTAATCCAGGTTATAAACTATCATAGATTTGCGTGAAAAAGTAACAAACATCCATCCATCCTCACAACCTTTGTCATTTATAATATTAGTATGATTTTAGTACGATAGGATATCATGGACACAATATCTAATTTAAAACCATCTTCCGTTTTCCCCAGGTATTCATAGGCACGGACACAGGTAGAGTGGCACCGCATATGTTCTACCAAGCATGCCGGGTGTCCGGCAAGAACTCCACTCCCTGCAAGGAGAGGAAGGATGACGGTACGGTCATCATCGAGATCGATCTGGAACCGGCCAAGAACTGGCAGGTCACCTGTGACTGTGTTGGGATACTCAAGGTTAGTGCACATACCTGCTGAAATAGTATAGGATAATTTATTTTTGAGGTAGAAGGAGGTTCCCTTGACTGTTACAACGCTGTTTCTTCATGGTTTATAAAAATCTTATCTGTTGAAATTTAATAAGCCCTCTATAATTGCGTAACACATTTTCGTAAATGATTAAAACTAATTTATTTCGTTTTGATAGTTCAACAACATTCATTGCGTTATTCACGTTGTTGAGCAGATGTTTTTTCGAACTTTTGAAGAAATAGATAAGAAATCTATAAAAATGATTCAGATTGTGATTGATAGTGTATTACGCAATTAGGGTGCTGATGTTAATTTTGTAATAACTATGACAGTTTCTTTGTCAACGTACGCTAGTGCGGTCACTAATTCCCAATTGGCAGAACCTTTCAGAAGCTGGGGCTCACTTATATCTTTATAAAAAAATAATTTAATTTTTATTGAGCATCGAAAACTAAGGTCTGCTTGCACCTCAAACGTTGTTCCTCGTCCTCATCCTTAACGTTTAGGACTACGAATTTAAAACATTGTTATTTTTCTTCTGTCAGTCGTAGAAGATGAAAGAGACAGAATTATGGTTAGCGCGTATATGGTGATTACTGTCCTAAGTCACGTTTACTCCTTAAAAAAAAACTGGCACTCCGGGAGTGCCGACAGAAGTGAAAACTTGAAAATAAATCGGCACTCATTCTTTTATTCCACGCACCGCGGTAATCAACCCGTTGATGTCTATTTAATGGTCAAAAGCTGGTGTCGTCACAGTGTCGCGAAATAAATGGTTTAGTCCCATCTCAAAAAAGCCCAACGCGCCTAAAGAAGTTTTCACTTCAAAAATTCTCTTGTTATGCTTTCTTTCTTTTTAAATTGTTCCTAAAGCTTTATTAACCTACCAAAAACCTTCACTTACATTCCAGGAGCGCAACGTAGACGTAGAACACAGATTCGGCGAGTCGCTCGGCGGTACGGGCGGCGGCGGCACAGTGAGCGCGCCTGCGGGCGCGGCGCACATCTCGCGCGGCAAGAAGAAGTCTACGCGCTGCCGCATGGTGTTCCGCACCGACATCGTCAACGCGGCCGGCCACGTGGAGACGCTGCAAGTGTGCTCCACGCAGATTATATGCAGTGAGTCACGTTTTATTTATTTGTTTAACCATTTATGTACACACATATAAACAGACGAAAAGAACAGAAAAATACGTACAAAGGTGACGATTATTGCTAAAGAAATCTCTTCCAGCATTCCTGCCTTTAGCTTGCTTTTTCTATTAATCTGTGGTTTTCACAAATATCTCCATAAACTGAGATACAAATATTATGAACCGGCACCCTAATTGCGTAATACACGATCAACCACAATCTCACTCATTTTGAAACAGATTGCTAATCCATTGCTGTCGAATCGAAGTCGTTTCGTCAAGTCGAAAAAAAATCAGCTCGACAACATAAATAACGCAATAAATTTTGTTGAACTGTCAAAAAGAAAAAGACTAGTCTTAATCATTTACGAAAATTTGTTACGCAATTAGATAGCGGTATTAAAAGTAGTACTAAAAGTTAAATCCAGATTCAAATCCACCTGTGTCACATTTTTGACGCATTTCACCATTAAAATTGAACGCGATTAGGCGTATCACATTAGGCACATCGTGTCCAGTTTCATTGGTGAAATTCGTCCTGTGAGTAACAACATCCAAACTTATGATAAAAAAACAATACATAGAATTGCTCTATTTTTTATGTGCAAGTAAAAATATAATCCATTCTTGGTTTCATCTCTTCTATGAGCGAGTTTAGAGAAACAATAAAAAAAAGCGTGGCTTGCATAGTAACCGATAAGTAAAGTTATTTCAAATCAATTCTAAATAAGTATTGAATAAACTTTTTTATTTAAATGATTAACAGAATAAAGAAAACAAAGACATGAATAATTTCGCTAATCAGACGAGATTTCAAGGTAACCATCGTATAATGATTACATAGTAAATATATAGTGGTTCGTAAATTACGGTTAGTGTTTTCCATACCATCATAATCCCAATTTATTGGGGTAGGCGCATCATGATATGACATGGTGGGTCTGGCTTTTTTTTATCAGATTTATTCATTACTAGCTTTTACCCGCGGCTTCGCCCGCGTGGATGTTGCAAAATATCCCACGGGAACGTACTACCGGGATTACATACCTAATAGCCGAGGAAAAGGTCATTGACTCCTACCGCGGCGCCCGCTTTACCATCAACCATAATTATTTTGTTACGCGTAATTTTGAATATTTGATCGATTTTAAACTATTTATTTAAATGATATGATGTCAAGGCATATTTTATTGTATGTAGTGTATTAATACAACACCGGTCAAAATAGCTTCGCAAATAACAATATTTTTTTAATCAAATTCTGAAGATAAAAATGGTTACTGTGGTGACCCACAGTAACCATTTTTATCTTCAAAAAAGTCATATGTCTATCTTCTAAAGATGACTCTTTAGAAGATAGACATATGACTTTTTTGTTGAACTTTTTACGATAAACAATATTGTAGAACATACATTTTGTGTAACTTGTACGATTTCTGCGACGCACGCCAATAAAGCTCCCAGTCGGCATGATTTTTTCCGACGTCTTCAACAATAATCGTCAAATTTCAGCCAATTTATACAAAACTTTAATGAATTATACACACTAAAACCTTCCGCACGAATCACTCCGTCCATTGGTGAAAACCGTTTGAAAATCTTTTCGGAAGTCTTTGAGTTTATCGCAGTACGACAGACAGACAGACAGACGTACCGTGGGACTTTGTTTTATAATATGTAAGGATTATTACATCTCTCAATAGATTTTGCTAAGTAATGTTATACAATTAACAAATGCTTCCTCTCTCCTAACTCACTTATTTGCCGTGCCCGACAGGGTCTATATGATCTATATCCTCTATATCCATATGTCATCTCGGTAGTCACTCCCATCTCTAGCCATATCATCTTTTACACAGTCCATTCACCGTTTCTTTAGTCTTCCCCTACTCTGATAGCTATCCACATTCAAACTCAAAACTTCCCTCATTCCTCTGCATTAGACGCCCATACCATGACAACCGATTTCCACACAACTTTTCAGTCGCCGCCGGTGTTCATGCAAACACTTAACATAGATTTACTGGTTTACATAAATAAGTCAACATCCAGCTCGTGAGCAATCACGGCGAATGTAATGATACTAACTGTTCTCCGTAAGAATTAAAAGTATCCTACTTTTAAATCAGGACGTATGCCCGTTTTCATAGACAATAAGTGACACTTAAATAAAGATTCATTAAGTGCCACTTAGTGAAGGTGAAAACGAGCATTAGTGTACCTGTGTGACAAATATAGAAATTCACAACCCTTCACATTGTTTTCGTCCCACAGTACCTAAACGTTGTTCGTATTCATTTGAATTGTGTTTTGTTTGTTTGTCCAGATATATTGTTTGGATCTTCTATTAGTAGGTTTTTTTCCCCTTATTTAATGTTACCTTTAGTGTTATTTTTTTTTTTATTTGTTTTTATTTTTTTTTAATCAGTGTGTTTTAGTTTAATTTGTGATTTCCTGTGCGAGTCTCAATAAATACTTTTTCTTTCTTTCTTACATTTTTTGACGTTTATTCATCTAATATCTGGATGGTTTTTTTTTTTGAACGCCTTTTTCTAAAAATGAAACTTAGCTATTAGCTAGATCGATTTATCGCCCCCGAAACCCCCTGCATACTAAATTTCATGAAAATTGTTGATCCGTTTCCGAAATTCAGATTATTTAAATACATATGTACAAGACTTGCTCGTTTAAAGGTATTAGATTAAGTTTAAGCAAACGTAATAACTGAGGGCAAAGTAATTAAGTATGCACTATATTATTATATTTTTCTCCTTTACAGCACAACCACCAGGCGTCCCCGAAGTGTGTCGCAAGTCCCTAGTATCTTGTCCCGCCTCCGGAGGGCTGGAGCTGTACCTCCTCGGCAAGAACTTTCTCAAGGAGACGCGCGTGGTTTTCTGTCAGCGACAGGACGGCCGCACGCACTGGGAGGAGGAGGTGGCTCCGGACAAAGAGTTCTTACAGCAGGTATGTACACATTGCACTGCTGAAAAGGGTGCCGAGAAATCCTAACCAATAAAGAAAGAATTTATCGTATTTTATTTGGCACCGTATGCAAGGAACACATTTAAACAAAATTAAAAACTATCATAAAATAAAAATATAGGATTATGTGTGCCTCGAATATAAGGCAATTACAGAGGGTTACAGGAAAGGTTTTATCTAATTAATCTACAGAATGAGATTATCGAACAAATGTAGGTATACAATTGGACCCGGTAGGTGGCGCTGTTCGGACAGAACAACGTCTGTCGGGACCCGACAGTCATTACACGTCACGTCAGTCATTATATTATTTTTTATATAGCGCCAACTACCGGGTCTAATTGTATTTCCAAACCATCTAGGGACCCACTCAAATATACACACAAAATTTCATTCAAATCGGTCCAGCCGTTTAGGAGGAGCTAGGTGACAAACATATTTACAAAAGAATCTAAATTTACATATGAAAGTACTGTATTCCATAACAGATGAAAACACATTTGTAGATTAATAAAATTATTGTTATTTAAAAAAATCTTTTTGACTTATTTCGGGACTCTGGTGTACCGGATTTTTGGAAGGCGTATGAGGGGCCAATCTCTGAAACAGCTGGACCGATTTTGACGGGACATTCACTGGCAGATAACTGATGTTATAAGGAGTAACTTAGGCTACTTTTATTATAAGAACAGAATTAGATCCACGCGGGCGAAGCCGCGAGCAGCAGCTAGTTGATTAATAAAAATAATGTTCGTCCTCTTCCAGACTCACTTAGTATGCTGCGTCCCGCAATACCTCCGGCACGACATCACGGAGACGGTGGCCGTGCAGCTGTTCGTGCGCTCGGGCGGCAAGGCCTCCGAGCCGCACTCCTTCTACTACACGCCGCCCGACCTCGACACCGGACCGCTGCACTCCTCTAGACATCATACTCAAGGTAATACTAGAACAAGTAACACGGTACATGATGCGCTTGGGTGTGCTTGGATACAAGGTTTCTTAGTGTCAAAAGCGCGACGAGAAAAAAATAGAAAGAATATTGGTTTTGTATAAAAAACAAAATAATTTAAAAAAAATTGTATAAGTAAAATTTTCAGACAAAAATAAATTATTAGTTTCTCATGTTATATACAGGTGAAAAATTGAGATTTACGCTTTAAAAGATAGTTCTAAAAAAAATTATTTTTGAATTTAATATTATTGTATTTTTCCTAAACCACCGTCGCACATTATTGACATTAAGAAACGCGTTTTCGCATTTCGTATATTCATAAGGTAGAGCCGTCATGTCCTATACGATGTCTAGATGTCCTCCATGTATGCACGAATATATAAATATTAATATATACGCTTCTATATCTGTGTGCAATACAAAATTGCTGTCAAATAGTGCAAGGCTTTTGTAAATTTGTGTTATTTCATTACTCACATTTGTATGTAAAATGGGGGTAATTATTTAAAAACCCAGCGTTATTTAAACAAAAGTAAGTAATATAAACGTAACTAAAAGTAATGTTTTCATCACTTACCATCAGGTGAGATGTAGGCCAAGAGCTTCCCTGATGTGGATAAAAACAAAAAAAAGCCTGCCTGTTGCAGTCCACAAGCATTAAGAATAGAATAGAATAGAATAGAATTTTAAGACCTCTTAAATTCTCTACAGCTTTTTTTGCGTTTTTAATTAGCCCCAGTTTACTGTTCATCATTTAATTTGGACAAAGTTGAAGATATTTTTTGACAAAAAGTGCAATATGAAATATCTGACATAAATGTATCAGAAATCCATATACTTAGCCTAATCTAATTGAAATATAAACACTTTCCTTCATTACTTTGCTACTGTTTTCTTTTTGATTTTTCTTTCGTTTTATTTTTCCTTTCCTTTATAATAATAAGTTATTTTTAAAGATTAGGCTTACACGCGTAGAATATAAACTTATTAACTAATTACACAAACACATTTCTGGAAACTTTAAGGTGGCCAAACTATTTCAAAATCCACCCAGCAGTTTCCGAGTTAAGTTGTAAGAAACGGACCGACAGACCTGGTCAATATTATTTATATATATCATCGTTTTAACTGTTAATTTATATTGTATAGACTTTGTTCTTGCATGTTTCACTTGTGGTCAAAAATGTTGCTTGTAAAGCTATTTTTTGCTTTTCATCTAATATTGCTTCTTATCATCGGAGACTAACATATACTGTAATATAAATTAATTTTACATTATAATCTGGAATCTGAAGATGCATTGCATTAAAACTGAATTTGCTTTAGAAATATTTAGTATCACTTAGCTTTTTAATACGTATCGCTTACCCTTTTATGACTTATGCGATGATACATACTTAACACATTTGAATTAGCTTAACGTCAAAAAAATTTGTATATGATAAAAAAACAGAGCAAAAATGTCGTAGAGTTTTTTTTACAAAAAAGAAGTTGATTATAAGTAACTAAGTTATTTTTTCGTGTACTAAGTGCACCATGAGAATAAAAGCCTAAGCGACACAATCTTACTAAAATATAGATACATTTGCCTTATTGTATATAATTTAACAACATGTTGCTTGGATCTAACCACGCTTATTTACTGAAGCATGTATATAACACTGCGTTACATAGTTATATGATTATAATACTGAAAGTTAAGATATATATTTATAGAGATATTTGGAAGAAACGACTGATGCGCGAATTGCGTACTCTTTCTTTTTTCCCTTCTGTTCAAGCTAGGTCTGTCTAGGTAGCGAGCACTGCCGACGCCCGCCGCTGCCCGCTGACCGCGCCAGCACGGTACTGACACACAACACACATACATACAAACATGCGCACAGACAGACACACACAACACCTTACAGAAAAAACTCTAATACAATTTTGTTTGAACATAGTTTTACGCACTGTCGATGTTGTTTAGTTTATTTTTAAACCGATTTTCAGGTTATTTTTGCCTTTTAAAAGCCGACACGGTTGGGACCAACCACCAACAGAGGGCACCAAAAGTATCGTCAACAAAAGTTTATTTTGTTTTACACGATCATGTGGTTGCCTCAACTTGTCAGTGTATACTGCGAGCGTAACAGATTACTACGTCTTTAAATATAGCACCTTACCTTTCAAAACATAAAAAATTGGATTAGCATTATATATTTATAACTGTTATGAGTAAGTGATCAAGAAAAACAAAGAAAGAAAAGAAAATGAATTAAACAATGGCTAAAAGAGAGAACAGCATTAAGTCACATAAACATTTTTAAATACTATACTCTGACGACTTTTGTAATTACCTTAGGATGGACCAAAACGTTTATTGAATTATTAGAAATGGTGCGGCCATTCATTACCAAGAAAAATACAGTAATGAGACAATCTGTGTCTGCTGAAGAACGTCTGGTAGCTACTCTGAGATTTCTGGCTACGGGAAGAGATTACAACGATCAACTTCTTTAAAAAAAATATTCCTGAAACATGTTGGGCGATATGTAAGGTTCCCAACCGCCAACAGGCGTCCGCAAAGTCGCGATCCGACTCAATGCCCTCTGTCAGTCCTTGGTAGCGAGGGATGCGCTCGCGACCAAGGTCGTTACAAAGTAAATTTTTATGCAAACTCAACCAAAGTATAAAAAACTATTGGTGGTTGGTTCCAACCGTGTATAAGGCCGTTTAATGATTAGCATTACTCCTGTGTTAAATATTGTAATTACAGACATTTAAAAAATGGAAAGAACAGATATTCAACTTTGCTTATTATAAAGTATAATAATATGCCTATACGTATATAAATATACTATCAGTCAAAATTCGTCTCAAAACAGTAATTATTTAGCATAATTGACATGCCGTCGACAGTGCACTATAATCACACAAGCAAGCAAGACTCAATACAGAAAAACACACAAATGAAAAAAAAACCAAAGACGACGCAAAGTCAATGGAAAATTAACTTTATTTACTTTAATACAAAGCTCACTTGCCAGTAACACTGACCTTCGCGTAGGACAGACTGCACATCCCCCCACACTTTAGATAGTACTTATTTTGCGTGCCGATCCTATGTTGTATATTTTTGTATGTTTTACTCCGATTTAACTGGTTTCTAATTATATCAAAAGTGTGCTCGATAAATAATATGTGAAATATATACATTTACTGTCGAATTTTGACCGTTTTCAATGTGCTGCCTGGTGATTTTATTGTAACAGGACTATCGATATATCTAATCAGATCACAACAAATTATCGAAATATAATCAAACTGATTGTGTTGCAATTTTAAAATGCACAAGAAAAGAGATCGATGATGAAATAAGTGTTTGATATTTTTTATCTTTAGTTAAAAACATAAAACTTCTCTAATATTTCTAAATTTGGTTGTACTATAAATATGCAGTTACTATACTAGTACTGCGCGCTGAAAACGTTACATATTTGCACAACAAAATAGCCGGAAACTAATGTTACCAAAACCTTTTAAGGAGAGGTCTACGCTGGTCCGTCTGTGGTCTGCTAAAGGCTCAAGAACCAGATCCTAGTGAATTTTCGGAGAACCACCAAGCTTTGCTCGACACATCGATTTGTCGATCAACATTTCGATGTGTCATTCGAAGCTACAGTAGCGTTATCTGATTATTATAACCTGGTTTACTTGTATGATAACTGTAAAAATATAAATATATAAAAGATAACAATACATACTACTACATATTAGATTATTTGTGATAAGAATATTAACGTCCATTGACTCATTCTCGACTTGGTTGTTTTATTTATTTTGATTTTATAAACGATAGATATTTTAATATTTTTCAAATATTCAATAATAAAAATGTCTCAAAAAAATAAATTTTATAAAATAGTGTTTTTTATTTAATTTTGACATTTAAATAATTTATACATATAATAAAATGGAAGTAATAAATGATTATTTAATATTTTAAAAAAATGGATATAATATCGAGGAATTCATATTTAATAACATTTGAATAATATCCTCAAAAAGTTTTTGCAAGAAACATCATTTTTTTGTACTGAATCAAAATAGACATACATTTTTAAATTAACAGCATTTACTGTGGAAAACACGCCTTTAGTGACCACTGCTGCGAGTGCCAACAAGATACATGTAACGGGACATGAGACACATGTCGCGAGACGTGACACGTGTTTTTTAACACGTTAGCGTCCATAGACTATGTCTAATACAACTTTAGATATCCTATCGACGAGAATTCGTTCCTAAAGCTAGGTTCGCACAAGCTACAGGCGTATCTTCCGTAGGCAATGTGTTACAAAACCAGTCATATCGGAGCGTGTGTAGGGCGGGGTCGGCACGTGTGGCCTTGTCCCTCCGGAGCCCCACTAACGTGCGCGTGTGGCAGGTGGCGACGACGTGCGGCCCGTGCAGCTGTGGCCCGGCAGCATGCCGCCGCCCCCGGCGCCCGCGCGCAGGCCCTCCGGCGTCGTGCCCGACCCGCACGAGCCGCAGGGGCTCAAGAGCGAGGTATGTACCTAACTCTAAAAACCAAAAAAACCAGGCTAATCCGACCCAATTGTATGACTCTGCAAATATCGTTTCTTGGGGTTCAATCCAATTGAAAAGGCATTTTTGGATGTCAAAAATGCCGGAGGAGGAGAATGGAGGAATACAATTGGATTGTCCATTCCAAAGAGAGAAGAATGATAAGCAGAAGAAACAGAACGGTAGATCAAAAAAAAATCTGCCTTAGTTTAAATTGTATCCCAGGTATTGCAACAATCAATCGTGAGCAAAATATTCCCTTTCGAGGCCACTTGGTTTGTATCCGACAGAAACCCTTCGAAAAGAGATAATACACTCTTTTTATTAAGGACTTCACTGCAACTTGAAAAATAGTTTATTTATTTTTAAATGAACACGAAAAAAACCATTATCTGCCTTTTCCCAACTATATTGGAGTCGGCTTCCAGTCTAACCGGATGCAACTGAATACCAGTATTTTATACAACGTGTTCCTTTTTAACCAACCTCAATTTTTTTTTTATATGTTTGTTACGCGATTACTCCGCCATTTATGAATTGATTTTGATGCTTCTATTATTGTTTGGTAGGTCATACTTCAGAGGTGGTCGATACCCATGATGAAAAATTTGAAAATTTGCAGAGCCGTCATCTAGAATTTTCATTTTGACCACATTCACACTTTCTCTCTCTCTCTCTCTCTCTCCGGCATGCAGTGTAACAGTACTTGGGCCGATGTGTACAATTTTATCCCACGACACTGTAATCACTTTACTCTTTACTTTTGTTTTTTTTTTTCTGCCGGTGTTCTCTCTCTCTCTTTCTTTAGAATAGAATAGAAGAAGAAGGCAGTTACAAATATTAACACTTTTTAGCGTGACGATTTCTGAAAGTTTACAAGCTGCGTTAAAAAACTTCTTTCTAAAAAAAACATTTAATTCGGACTATTTTTGTCCATAAAAAAATGACGTCACATTTTCTTAGCTTTAAATATGAATGATTAGAAGAGCTCGTGGCTAAGTAATAACAGCACGGGTCGATCCATCAGGTTAAGCTACGCTTGCCGGGATTGGTCTGCGGATGGATGACCATCTTTGCATAGCGAGACTCCTCAGCGCCTCGGAAAGTACGTTAAGCCGTTGGTCCTGGCTGTCATTCGTAGATCTTGAACAGTCGTTACGGGTCGTCAGAAGCCCAAAAGTCTGTCAATCATTCTTGCCAAGGGGTATTGTATTACCCAGTTACTGGGGTGTGGAAGTCAGATAGGTAGTCGCTCCTTGTAAAATACCTGGTATTCAGTTGCATCCCACACCACCAACATAGTTGGGGAACAGGCAAGGCAGATTGATTGATTTTGCATAAATTGAGACTTATAATTGGTGTTACATTAGGATGTTGCATTAGGAGGAGGAGATTAGGAGTAAGTTTCACTTCCATACGAAAAATTATTTATTTTTCTATTTGTTTTCCTTTACTGACGAAAAAGGTTTTATACGTAAAAATATTAACAAAAACCATTAAACTCCTTTTTGGGCAGTTGTGTAAAAAAAATCTTATGTTTCTCTATTAGATCGCTGACGAATCCAGCCAGCAATCGTTGGCAGATGGCGGTGAATCGTCGTGTGGAGCGGACGGACCTGATAAGCCTATGAACATGTCCGATGAACTGGACATTGTGGACCTCAGGCTCAAGTCTGAGATGTCCCGGGACTCGCAGAGCCAGGTATGTAGTGTTTTGCAAGCTTCTACCATTCTTTACCGCAAATAACTTTAGAATTTATTAAAATTAAAAAACCGGCCAAGTGTGTGTCGGACCACGCACAATGAAGGGTTCCGTAGTTGATGAATTTATTCCAAGAACAAACTTAACATTGTAGTTCAAAAATATGTTCTCCCATACATTTCAACAATGGAAGTTTGTACGCACAATATTGAGTGATTTACCATGTTATCTTAACACCATGGACTTCTTATATGTTTTCTTGTAAGCTATGAATAAAGAAACATTCTCTGTATTTTTCTCAAAATGTTAGGCTCTATAGTTTCGGAGATAAGGGGGAATGATTTTATTATTTGCCCCCAAAAGTGACACTAGTATTCAAAATTCATTTATTTACGTTTGGGTCACAGAAATACATATACGTACTAAATTTCAACCTAATTGGTCCATTAGATTCGGAGCAAATTGGCTATGACAGACAGACAGACACACGAGTGATCTTATAAGGGTTCCGTTTTTCCTTTTGAGGTACGGAACCCTAAAAAGATGGAATTAATATTGTCTATAATTTTTTTTATTCCACATCTTTTCCAGAATATGACAGAAAATATTAGAAATACATACATATATAAACTCACGGCTTTTCTTATTGCAAAAGCTACTGAAATAAGTTCCATTTATTATTTGTTTTAATTTCAAAGGAGGAGGATTTTATATCCAGAAACACTACTAATAGTAGGTACTAAAATAAAATGTCGTGTATAACTATATTATCTGTCAACTAGGTCGGTTTTGTAAGCGGGTACGAGAGCATGAAACTCTCTCCGAGCACTCCTACGCAGAGCGAGCCTCCCTCTCCCCTCGCGTCCTTCACGCAACAACTGCAAGCCATACAGAACCAAGTGCAGACTGACAAGATGGTAGAAACCGTCACCGCCGCCATCTTCAACAACGAGGACAATGCGCCGCAGATTTACCCCACCATCATGCAGCCCATTGACCCCATGAGACAGCTCATCTCAGCCAAGAGTGTGGATCCCTTGGAGACAGACATGAAACTCAACCCTGAACTCATGATCACTGATACCACCATGCAGCAAAACGAGCAAAGACTGATAGTGTACAACCAGATGCAGGGCAGACAGGAGGAGAGCTTCAATCCTTTCGGAGCCATCACTAAGCTGGAGATGGGCACCAGTCAGATGGAGCAACGCCTGGCGCAGCAGTCCGCGCACATGGAGGCGTTAGTCGAAGACGCCATGAAGGCCACGGCCGCCATACTCCCGGACAACACCAAGCTGGACGAGCTGGTGAACTCGCGAGTGGACGACCACCTGTCGGGCGCGTCGTCGTCGCCCGCGGCCGCGCACGCCTCCGACATCCTGCTCAGCCCCACGGCCGCCCAGCCCGGCCGCGGCGCCGCCGAGCTGCTGCCGGCCCTGCCGGCCTCGGCCATCTCGCCCGACGTCATCCTCAACCCGCAGGTGTCGCCCAGCATGCTGTGCGACAGCGCGCAGCGCATCGTGTTGCCCTCGGGGGCGGCCCAAGATGAGCTCATGATGATGCAAGACCAGGTGCAACTCACGTCGGTGAAGACCCCGCCCGCGGCCGTCAAGTCCATGATCCTGAACGCGGCGGCCGAGATCCTCACGTCAGACACGACCATGAACGCCTTAGTGACGTCGGCGATTAACACCGCAAACATTTTGACTACCGAGAGTGCTGCAGGATCGGGAGGTATGCAGACGACTGACTCTGCCCAACCGCCCGCGGAACCCGCCGGTGAAACTCCTCTAGTAGCCATGTCCCAGGCTGTATCTCAAGCTGTGACGCAAGCAGTATCTCAAGCTGTCTCCCAAGCCGTGTCCCAGGCCGTGACCCAGGAGATGACGGCCCCAGTCCAAGGACTCACAGACATGAGCGACCAAGACCTACTCTCGTACATTAACCCCAGCACCTTCGACCAAGGTGAGTACATGGACGTATATTACAACTAGTCAGACAGCCGCGGTAATCCGAACTGCAACGAACTTATTACGTTCGGATTTCGTTTAGAATATGAACACAAATTAATGTAAATATACTGTATATAGTAAGTTAGTACGTATTTTAGTTTATTTGTTGTAAGTGAAAGTTCATTGACCGTTTCAAGTTCGGATTCACGAGGCTTTCTTACATTATCATTTGTTAAACATTCTTATAATAACTGCGGTAGTTTTAGTTTTAACTATAATTTATTAATTCGAAAATGGTTCTACTTTTTTAAACTAATAAATTATTTCATGGCAACTTTATTTAACATTTAATTAATATCAATTTTTGTTTGGTATATTTGAACTTCAGTTGTGAATCAAAATTTCGATTTTTGTCGTAAATTCGTAATGGCTAATTGGTTTCCTGTACAATACTACTTGCATATGTCGCTCCAATAAATAAATGATAATAGTTGTGTCTAACAAATGACCAATTTAATTTATTGCAGTGTAAAGAGGCCCGCGTCGCCGATACCGGACGCACGCGCGGGACACTTTGCCTACTGATTGCATTTCTTGTGTCGAGGGCTCAAAAGCAGTTTTTATGTGAATTTTTAATGGATGTCAACGTAGAAATAAATTATTTAGAATAGAAAATATAATCTCCGGATGTATGGATGTTTGTGTTATTATGATTCTCAAGTAATTGTCCTTGGTTTACTCGCAAAGTGTTAGGACGTCAATTAATTCATCATGTGAGTCAGTATTACAGGGCAAATCAATTGTTTCAACACTTTGGAATCGTTGTGGATCATCTAAAATGTGTGTAGTGACATATGTATTTATTATATGGGGATATACCAGACATTTGTCATACCAATGTACTATCTTTAAGTATACCTACACCTATAAGTACCGACTATTATATCGACAAATCCTATATTTATTATACCGATATACTCTAGAAGTGTGAATTTTAGATCTTATACATTAACGTTGTATAACTCGTGCAATGATTTCAAACAAATCGGAACCATTGTATGAATAATGTATTCGAGAAACCTGACATTCGTTGTCATGACGTATGTATATGTATATAAGCACGAATAATATCGAATTATTGTAAATAGTATCTGTTTGAGTATTTATATAATATTTGTGGCGCCGTGCGGTCCTCCATTACATTAGCCCTTGTCTGTATTAGAAATGATAATTTAAGATTTCTAATTTTGTCTCAGATTACGTGAATTTAGTGAAACTTCAGAATTGGACAGCCTTCTACAGCAACAACTGCGTCGGTAATACCTGTTGATTGGTGAATCGATCAGTTCTCCTCGATATGGCAGCCACCACGTTCGTTCAGCTATCACTGAGACTGGCGCCCACTCTGGGGCTCAACCATCTCGTAGCCGATACACCAGTTATGTCGCCATCAATCATGCTGGTGGGACCAGCCGTGATCTGATACTAGCCTAAGAAACCACGAATGGGTCTACCTTAGTCTTCTATAAGTTAGGATCCAATCAATCACTTACAGGCATATTTATTGACATTTGCATGGCCTATAAAGGCTAAATTTCTTCTAGAATCCTAAAAAGTCTTGAAAATTTTTCTATAAAAATAAAATTATCATTTCTTTTACGGGTTTTTCTAATTATTTCTATTTAGAATGCACTGGGCTAGGATTTAGGCAATTTTACTGAGATTTGAGCATTACAGACACAAAAAGCATTTAGTAAGCTGTTGTTTTTGATCTTGGTTACATTTCTTAAATCCTTTTCCACTACACTGCAGCCAGATATGACTATATTTGACCAAGACCGCTGTTCCGCGCCTCAGATGTGCGCGCGGCTCGCGGGGCAGTGCAGGCCGCTCATTGGCCAACGCTGCCCCCCGCCTCGCCGCGCATTCCTAAGGCGAGCAGCGGTCTCGGTCAAACTATACTGCCAACAACCACTTGTGACGAAAACTGAGTAAGTTGTTATCAGTCGATAATTTCGAGAGTGAATAATATTTAGAATGTTCAACGTTGCTATCTGAGTCATGTCTGCCTGCAGCCTCATTTAAATATTACTTACCTACTTGTTATTAAGTAAAGGCGAATAGTCAGTGTATAACTTTAGTGATTGATTCAAAGAGTGATACATTATAAATTAGGCTGTGTTAATATCCCATTTCCTGTTGTTTGAATTAGAAAATTAATACAGTCTGTAGTATACGTTCATGATATACTCCGACTACACGTCTACCGCTGCGCCATCTTTTGTTCATCAGAACAAAATCCTTTACAAAATCGTGAAGTGCTTCCTGTACAACGAACAGAAATCTAAATTATATACAAGCTTTAACAATATACATATTTCCGAGAAAATGCAACGAAAGTAATCCCCTCTCAATTATTATACACAAGAGAACACTTCACATAATGTAAAGTATATTTTTATATGTTGTATATGATTGTGATATGTAACTGAACATATTAATCAACGTAGTCGTTAATTTTTTATAAGTGTAAGGAAATTGTACTGATGTGATGTTAGAGCAAAGAGTATATTAAAAATTATGTTATGAACATTTATTATTAATCGAAAAATGATTTTTTTATAGAGTCGAATGCTACATATTTGTGCCATTTAAATAAATGTAAACGTAGGTATATGTTAGTGTATGAAGCATATCGATAGAGTTCTATCAATTATTGGTTTTGGACGACATGATTGTTGCCATAACACAAAAATATTTAATCGAACCAATTATGACCTTTTATATAGCCATTTTTTGACTTGCAACACTTCATATGGCGGTCATTATGTCTAGTTTAATAGAAGAAAATATACATTATACAGTATTTCAATCAGGGACCATGATGCAGATATACATACATTATACAAAATAGACATTATGTATACAAACATTTTATACTGATATATTATATGCTGTATATTTAACGCACCAAATACAATGATGTCTATAGATATTTATATGTGCTGTTATGAAGTCTTAAGCAAAAATATAAGTAAAAAAATATACTGTTAAAATTGATGCAATTATACATCATCGTGCTTGTAACATGTCAACATTAACTTATTATAAATTAGAATTACGTAAACAAAAAAAAAATACAATAGACATTATATACAACAGTGTGCAAGCATGATGATAATTTTTTCACGATGTATTTGATATAAAAGTCCTGGGAATCTCCACAGTCTTCCTCTCAAGTGTTTCTGAATGTGTTCCGCATTTTATCCAAGGGTCATCACATTATTATTGTATTTTATACTTATGTTAGTCTTCCATTTTGTCAAACATTCGCAAACCTTTGCTGTAGTAAAGTGAAATATTACTTGAAACGGAGAAGATAGTTAAATAAGTATGAGTTTTCGTGATAAGTAGGAAAATCGTGTGATAAGCAGATGTTTGTTGAGAAGTTTTAAGTTATGCGTTAAAAGTAATTATTATTGGTTATAGTGTTACCATGTTAGTTTGCTGAAATTTCAGCTTCATCAGAGTAAGTTATACTCTTTAATTATTATATAATTAAATTATATACCTACTGCAAAAATATTATTAAATAAAATGCTCATTCCTGGATTTGTATATTTTGAAGAGCTTTTTTTTATAGAATAGTTTTAGAATCGTTAACTATCTTCTTCGTTTGAAAGTTTACAATATAACGTATAATATTACGTACACTGATAGATCTCTAGTCGGTCTAAATCGATGAGTGCTATTGCCGAGCGCGCGTTCATCAAGTATGTTATTTGTTTTGATGTAATTAATAAATGTTATGAAAAATATTCTATGATTTTCATTTTTTACTCCCAATTTCCTAATACTAAAATTGATAAGAGGCACTCTCGTTAGTGTATTTCCCTTCCCGGTTCTGTTTGGGTAAAGCCGGGTCTCCTGCGTGTGTTTTTTCGAAAAATTATACAAAACCCTTACACATAAAAGTTTGTTTTCATACAAACCATCGTGTTTGCATACACAAATGTGTATGGCCACGCCTCTCTGTTGCGATAAAAATTGTTTAGTAATCGACTAACCCAAACTGTGTTAACATTATCAAATTGTCATGAGAATACCTAAAGCGCTTATTCAAGTTGGTTGAATTTTGTCATCTATGAATTCAGATAAGTGTAATCGTAAGTTGTGTCCAAAAATTTATAACTTGGAATCCTCTTTTTGAGTTTTTCGCAAATATCTCCAAAAACTAAACGTTCTAGTTCAGAAATAATGAAATTTTCTTACACCTTTGGAAAGTTTGTCTCCGTGTTCAATTCGGTACATGTGCGTTACCCCAGCAAAATAATATAGAAAATAGTCATTTAAATCTTATAGATACTTAGTTGCCTCGCTTATGTGATTATTGCGCAAATTTTAAAGAAGAAATGTACGCAACACATTCGGTACACTGGTTGCATGATATCACCACTCTTGTATCACAGTACATGTCCTCAGAAGTGTATTCAGGTTGTAATGATTTTTAACGGTATGAAAACGGAAAGGGAAATACGCGATTTGTTAATTTATTACAATAGTGGCCTTGCCGTCGAAAGCGTAAGTTCGAGTCCCAGGTCGGGTAAAGTGTTATAAGTTTTTCCATTAGGAATTTCTCAGTAGCAGCCCGGAGTTTCGAAGTTCGTGGTGTGAAGTCCCCTAATCACGTGCTCACGTGGTTGCTGGTCCTGCGGCTGATCTCTATCCAGTCGTATCTGATGGCCGTCCCATCTGACTATGAGAGTAACCTGTGTTTGTGCAAACACTCGTGTATTATAATATCTCCTATTTAAAATAGCTCGGGAGGATATTATTATGCAAGATATTTTGTACTCAGGAATTCTTGGTAAGAATTAAACCATCACCAGTTGTTGATAGATTGCCTTGAAATGATGTCAGTCACCTAGATACGCCCCGGTTTAAACTTTGATCTCAGATAGCCGCAGCACGTGTTATCTACTCCCAATAGTAAACTAATTATAAACAACACGATTTCTACAAATAGGGAAACTCTAATCGATGTGTGTAGGTACTTCTTGTAAAGAATATTCTTTGAATTTATTCTCGTTACAATAAGGTGGCTGGAGTTAGGTTCACTCAATAAGCTTAGGGTACACTAGAAAAAAGTGGCCAATCGTTTTGCTGTACTAGTTTTGATTCAGAACTGCGATGATATCCATCCGTATTTCTCTTTCATTTCCGCATTTCACGGAAATCGTAGAATCGTCGCATGTAGGCGTGGCCCAACTTGGGAGAAGCCTATGTCCAGCAGTGGATCCCCGCGTCCTAATGTCAGTTTTTTCGGCGAAACTGAACGCGTAGTCGCGCCGTCAGAGGGCGCTTTCCGGTTTTCCGAACAAAAAGTGACATGACCGCGACAATGGCTTTTAATTAGGACGCGGCCGGATGTGATTTGCCGAGTTGAGTGGCTGACCGTCATTGACGAAGATTTTGATCCTCATACAGTATATTACTCTATGTACTGGTCCTACATTCCAGATGTTTTTTTTTAATATTAACTGCTTCGACAGGTCAATTCTATGTAAAAGTTGAAATAAAAAAACCAAGAGTATTGCAACATTGCACCTCATTTAATTCAATTACATAATCCTATTTATACATACGTAATATGTATATGAGCGTAATATTCATAATTGCCTATTACAATAAAATTACACTAACATAACCCCGAATTACTTACACAAGAAATAGTTTCATTTACTTTATGTTTATAATAAATATTTATTTATCGTTAAATGCCCATGTATGAACAAAGCGTGAAGGTACAGAATAGTACGAATATAATAAGAAGGATGGCAACCCAGGCAGGTACAGTACCTGTGGACAAAAAAAACCATGATATATTCACTTGTTTTAATAATAAAATATTCGCTATAGCACAAATGGTTCACCCCGGAAAATCATTTAAATAAAAAGCGACTCCTTGCTACGACCCAATAAAGTGCAATTCAGGTCGCACAGCGCTAATTACCTACAGTTATATTCACCTAGAAGTTGCCTCTCTTTCTATTGCCCAACTCTCACTGAATTGGCCCGACAAGACGGGCCCGCCGCGTACTTGTAGCTTCATACCTAAAATGCGAAGTGCGCCTTCTGCACTATTCTGTGGCAATCTCGAGATGCGGCAGGCAAGAGGATAGGTGCAGGATAGGTTAGGTTCAAAACACCCTTTTAGACTAATCTAATTCGATCTTCACAAATTCATCGTGCAAATCTAAAATCACACTTTCAATCATCAATCGCAAAACAAGCGCTTTTAATTATTTTTCCTGCACAAATTAAATCCATAAAAAAAGTTATATAACTTAGAGAATAATAGACACGTAATCAAAAAAGACGCGTAATAGTAAACATGAACTGCGATAGCGCAATAGCCATACTTCAGCTATAAAAAACAACATAAAAATAAAGTTATCGTGTGTCACGTCATAAAACACAGTGAATGTAATAACAACAATAATAACCGTGTCACTCAACCGGTAATAAACCACTTTACTTATAAATATAGAGAAGTATATTTTCCTACTATTTTTACTGCAGCAGACTGATAAAAGCTTTTTCATACTAACTGCTATAAAGCGGCTTCTGACCGGCTGGGGATGTGGTAATTTTGAACACCTACTTTTGGCAGAGAGTGAAAGCAGAGATGGCCATTGATGCAGCTTCTGATCAACTGGTGATGTTATTTGTCACCGGCTGGTGATTATGAACACTTACTTCTGTTAGTAAGAGAGTGCATGTAGAGATACTTGTCCACAGAGATGAACCATAGCGCGGCTTCTGATCGACTGGTGATGCTACTTCTGACCGGCTAGTGATTATGGACACTTACTTCTGTTAGGTAGCGAGTGCGCCCAGAGACAGTTGTCCACAGATATGGACAGTAACACGGCTTCCGATGTTACTTCTGACCGGCTGATGATTATTATGAACCCTTACTTCTGTTAGTAAGCGAGTGCATGCAGAGACAGTCGTCCACAGAGATGAACCACCGCGCGGCTTCTGATCGAATGGTGATGTTAATTCCGACCGGCTAGTTAATATCTACATTTACTTCTGTTAGGTAGCGAGTGAACACAGAGACAGTTGTCCACAAAGATGGGCAGTAGCGCGGCTTCTGATCGACTGGTGACGCTACTTCTGACCGGCTGGTGATTATGAAAACTTACTTTTGTTAGGTAGCGAGTAGACGCAGAAACAGTTGTCCACAAAGATGAACCACAGCGCGGCTTCTAATCGACTGGTAATGCTACTTCTGACCGCCTGGTGATTTTGAACACTTACTTCTGTTAGGCAGCGAGTGCACGCAGAGACAGTTGTCCACAGAGATGGACAATAAAGCAGCTTCTGATCGACTTGTGATGGCTGGTCCGTAGCCGCGAACCGGTAGAAACTCTAGCCCAGTCACGAACATCATATGCGCGTTTTTCACGTGGAGAACTCGCTAGAAAGCAAGCGGTGGATTAGAAATTAGAATATTAACGTTTTTAGAAGCTAATTTTTTAATACGACTGCAAAATTGCCTGAAGAATGACTTATGGTTTTTGGAAGCCTGATGAAGTCTCTGCTAAACTTTCATGTTAGATTTTGGAATTGGTTTACTAAAGTGAGCCCCATATTCTATGTTCGTGGGTTTGGTTTCCGCATTTAGTTCTTCAGAGCCCCATATTAATTAGTTGCATTTTTTTATGATAATAAATATGAAGCAGAGAACTTAACTGAACCTTATTACCCTTTTCACCGTTTTTAAGTTGTTATTCTAGTATTTATGAAATATAACATAACTTTCACATACCTGCAAGCTAAAAGCAATATAAATATCAACGGATCCGCTAAACATAGTGCCAACTCCGACAAATCTTCCGTCGTCTCGTACGGCGAGGGCCGACAGCGACTCGCTGGCGAGGGCGGAGCGCCGCAGGTCTCCGGTGCGCGGCTCCCACGACTGCAGCAGGCCGCGTTGCCGCCCCGACCGGGTCAGCGGATTCGCTATTGTGAACATCCTGTATTCGTTCTTTTGATCTTCTATTAGACCGAATCTGTAATTTAAGAATTAGGAATTAATTATTTGGAAATGGGCATGAATAGTCTAGTCAGACTATAGGGATTTTTAAACAGAGTCGAACAAACTAAACGAGAAATTATTGGATTTACCGCCATTATTTTTGGGGAAAATTATATAACTCGTTGTATAATTGCATTCCGAAAGGTCGGACGCACCCTGGATAGGTAGCACCGGACAACGTAGAGTTTAACCTTTACCATGAAGGTAGAACGTAACACAGAATCCAAAAGAAAATGGCTGTAGAAGTAAACCGGCAGAAATCGTCACGTATCGAAAAAGCGTTGTGCACGAAAACTCAGTTTCAAGTGTCAAAAGATTGAGTTTTTTAAAGTGAAAACGAGATGGGACTAAAGCATTGATTTCGCGACACTATTCATTTTTGTAAATGCGATTGTGCTCTTTATTTATATCACGTTAAGGATCGATGTTCTATGAGAGTATTTTTACTTTAAAGGTTTTGTAAACGCGATTGTGCTTTTTATTTATATTATGTTACGGATCAATGTTCTATGCAAGTATTTTTACTTAAAAGGTTTCAATTTTAGTTTTTTGTAAAAGCTATTGTGCTCTTTATTTAGATAATGTTACGGGCCAATGTTCTATACAAGTGTTTTTCTTCCACAAGGGGATCTTGTTCAAGTTTTCACTTCTGTCGGCACTCCCGGAGTGCCACCACTTTACAGACTTACTGAGCCGTCTAGTACAAGTTTTTAGCAAAAAAAAAACCAAAACACATAATATACAGCGAAAAGAACTTCTTTCCAACCGAGTGTCCCACGACACCCGACTTTTTGGTTATATTTGTTACGACAGTGGGTGGGACATGATTGTTCAATGGATCACCTTGTCGAACATAATAAGTTACTGTAAATCACTCAGTACTCTCCCTATTTTTCTTGGCCGTAAAGTGTAAGTACAGTGCGTTCATTATAACTTGTACGCCATTGGTAGCACTGGATTTTACAGTCATGTGATTGGTATTACTGTTCTGTCAGTCGCCATTTTGAACTCTATTGGTATTGAAACTAAGGCTTCGTTCCGAGTAACGCTGTAATCGATTTGAGCGTGCTAAAACCCGTACCGAATAAGCGTGATCGCGATAACGATGTGCAGTGAATCGTCATAGATGCCGTCATGACATGCGCCATCTTGCGATAACATCGTCATGCCCTAAATTAATATCACCGTGAGCGCTGTCAAAAATTACAGTTGTGCTGTTTTGTTTTGAGTTGCATCATACCTTTAAACTATCGTGACATTTTCGAAATTGTGCTTCTGGCTATAGTCGCCACCTAACCAAAAAATAAGAAGAAATTTGTGGTGTATACTCAAAGAAATACTGTAATCCAATCATCTTGTGCAAGTTTTGGCGTTATGTTATAAATTTTGACGTTGAGCGTCTACTGTGAGCAGTTTGAGTGCGTTCACGAGCGTTCCGAATTGTTGACAGCTCTGAGCTGTCATAATCGTGATATTTAAATAGGAACGCGAAGTATCGATGTGAGCGCTGTGAGCGATTAAGGCGTAACTCGGAATGCGGCCTAAGCTTGACACGCAATGGCGCCAACATGACAGGGACAAGTTATTGTGAACGGTCTGAACAAGGATCTTATAATTTGGTGCTGGAAGACATTTGTTATGGCGTGAAAGCGTAACATCTTATAATTTGGTGCTGGAAGGCATAGAAAAATGCCACTGCCAATGTCACTTGGAATGTATTTAAAAAACAAGATGGTAGCAGTAGTTCTTACTTTGGCCGCGCGTAAAAATAACCTTGTGACGCTACAGTACATTTACCTGCATCGTCTAAACAGGTACTTGTTCCCGTTGGGAGGCTGGCAAGTGATCTGCAGAGTGGGCGCTCGCTTCCTGTCCGTGGCCCACAGCAGAGCCAGCCCGTCCTTAGCGATGCTCACCAGGGAACTGTCGCACGGACTGAAGTCGAGGTCGTCGATCTATAACGAAATATGTGCGGCAAATAATTATCAGAAAATAATAGCATAATTCCCAAGATATAAAAAAAGAAAATTTTGGGATTTTTTTAAGGGGATATTCATTCAATATATTATTTCATTCTGATACTATGTTATATAGACTGTAATGACAGTTCAAATGTTGATTTTCGAACAGCCATAGCTGAACATGATACCTAATTATGTTCGATTCTTTTGCAGATCAAATTATTATCGATATCGATGTAACGGTTTAAGTTAAGTTATAAAAGCGTAAAATACTGTTTTTGGACCAGTCATGCAAATCATCATAAAAATAAATAGAGTACATACGAACAACATGTTAAGCAATCAAGATTGTAGCAATCAAAGGTTTTTTTTTCCAAATGGTTATATATATGTGTTATAGTCAAAGTCCGATACACAGTCTCTTCGCGGAAGGACTGGTTTATCCTAGGTTTGGCCAAAGCCATCAGGCAATCCCCGAAATACATTTCAATTTCGCCCTTTGCCTGAAGTATTTTTAGTCAAACCCAGGAGCTCCTAACTTTTCAGTCAAACGTCGAAAGTAAATTATTCTGTTTCGGTTTTGGCCTAGTCAATCCTAGAAGCGACTGCAAAACTCGGTCAAACGTTGATCTGAACATGTTTAAACAGGTTCATAATGTCTCTCGCGGTGTTCCGACCGATTGTTTTGTCATTTCATGTTCGTTCATTGAGCGTCAAACTAACCTCCGTATATTCCAAAGCGTTTATTTATTTATTTTATACTTTATTGCACATCGTACAAAAGGCGGGCCTAATGCCACACGGCATTCTCTCAAAGCATCTCAAATATAAAAGTGAAAATCACGTAAGCTGACCAATCAGGTGTCAGAACTGGCAGAGTTAAGCGGTTCTTAAGACTTGAAAGCTGCTTAAATGATAAAATGCTTCCAAATATACGAAGATAAGACACTTCATACCTATATCGGAGTTTGACTCGTCAAACCCCGATTTAATAAAATTGTGTTTTGACGTTTGCCTGACCAAATTAGTCTCTCCCAGGTTTGACGAAAATTGTTTAGTCAAAGGCCGAAAATTTACATTTGTTTGGGCTTTGACTAAGTCATTCAGTCTGACCTGAGGATTGACCAGTCCAACCTAGGAGCGCCGGAGCTTCGGAGTTTGCCTATAACATATGCACATCGCATGTGAAGACATGTGAATACACGAGGAAAACGAGAAGTCCTAGAACCAGAAATTCGAAGGAATTTCTGGTTCTAGGACTTCTCGTTTTCCTCACTATATTTTCTTTCACCTTTTTTAAAGCAGTCAATCAATCTGCCTAGCCTTGTCCCAACTATGTTCGGATGACCCGTAACGACTTTCAAAGATCCACGAATGACAGCCAGGACCAACGGCTTAGCGTGATTTTTGAGGCACGGAGGAGTCTCGGTATGTAAAGATGGTCACCCATCCCCGGACCAACCCCAGCAAGTATAGCTTAACCTGATGGATCGACCCGTGCGGCTGTTATTGCTTAGGTACGAGCTCCTCATATACTGCCAAATCGATCCGAAGCGTAGCCTCTAACCTATTAACTGATCTTTTGTCTGTAAGAAATTTTATTTGCTTCAACTCATTCTAAAAAAACACATCTCTCCCATATGATCCCTCTAAGCCTAGAAAGAGAAGGAAGGTCCAACTGTCAAGGTTAGATCTACTTTCGCTAAAAGACAATACTCAAGGCAATCTTCCTACCTATACAACTTGCTGAAGAAAGAACTACGTATATACTCCACGAAGCTCCGCGACTGTAAAAAAGTTGTAACAGATTGGCTTAAGACTAAAACCTACGACGATGTTGAGTCTTTTGTGTCTACGCTTTAATAACCAAATTATTTGTATTCGGGTTGTTGTGTGCATGGTTAGTGGAAGAAGATATATTTGGCTTCTTCCGATCCCAAGACATTGTCCCGGGCTAAGCTTTATCCTACACTTGAACTTGCACTTACACCTAAACTTATACCTACTAGCTGCGCCTTCCGGTTTCACCCGAGTGGGTCCCGATCCCGTGGGAGTATCGGGATGGTAGTCGCTTATGTTCTACCCCAGTGAACCCAGACATGGTCTACCTAAGTGCCAAATCACATCCGGATTTGTTCAGCCGTTTTGGCGTGAAAGCGTAACAAATAAACACAAATACTTAAATAAACAAATACACTTTTGTATTTATATCTAATATTGGCAGGATATTAAAGGATTCTTTAACTAAATATGCTAATTATAACTCACACACTACACACCCTCACTCTTCATACTCTCAACCATACTCACACATAATCACACGTAAACGCGCGACTTGGCCCTTTTCTATGCATAACGCTCACTCATTTACAAATCATTCACTCTTTCATTTTTGTATAATTTTAAGTTACCCATTTATTTTTATTTCTGCATGTTTGCATTGCCTAAATTCAATTACATAAGATAATGATAACTGGAAACGCAGAGTCTCCTAACACAAGCAATTACTTGCTTAAAAGATGATCTCCAATAACATTGTATCTAAATGCCTTTTGTAATTGCAATAAACATTTATTTTTATCCATGGACCTATCCCGGCAAGCGTAGCTGAACCTGATGGATCGACCCGTGCAGCTGTTACTACTGCCACGAGCTCCTCCAATTTTAAAGGAGTGATGTAAGTAAACTGCACTTGCCAGGCTTCGCCCTCGACTAAGATCTTTTGCGTTTCATCGATCATTTGTCAGATCATCATCGATTTAAACTATCTCTCTTACCTCCTTAGTATGTCCTTCTAGCTCGTACAGCAGTTCCATCTTAGGGAAGCTCCACACGCGCACTTTGCCGTCAATGCCGCCGGTCGCCATCTGCTTGCCATTGTGGTTGATCCGGACCACCCGCTGTAGAGGGTCGTTACTGTAAATATTTAGAAAATAAATTAGTTTTAACCCATTAACTGCCAGTTGTCTTGTATAGTAATTAAAGTACCTGGGCGACCGAGCTCTGCTCTGGTCAAAATAGAGAGTGCTCATTTAATAGTATAGGATAGTTTGTACTATTTCCATGCTGCCATGTCATTATTCTAAGGTAACCATCTTGTTATAAACTTTGAGCGACCGAGCTCTGTTCTGGTAAAAATACGGAGAAAACGAATTTTCCCAGATAGAGAGGCCTAGCTAGATCGATTTTTCTCCCCCGTGAGCCCCATATTGCAACTTTCATCGAAATCGTTAAAGTCACTCACTTTTCAGTTCTCGAAAGTCACCATATATATATGTACATATATACAGGGTGACTTGTAAACCGTGACCAGCGAGTAGACCGAGAGTCATCTTAAAAACCCAAAAACCGCTCCGCTACTTGTTATCTGGTCATGAAGACCTGATTGCCTGCCGTGTGTTGGATTGCTGGGAGGTTAGGGAGTAGTGGGATGGCATCAACCAATTATTTACTTTGATTATCTCACAATTTTAAGTATATTTCAACAATTTGCAAATTCGACCTTTCCTAGCACTATCGACTGTTTCATCGGCAACTCTAAATATTTTTTTTACATTTGTACCTCGTTAGGTAGCTGATTAAATGAAGATGTCTGCTCCGTAATTAATGCCTCAGTAAAATTTCGAGATAACTGGTGTCAAAGTTCATGTCCCTAGATGATTTTTGAAAATGGTTAGTAAACTTCTGCCCTTAACTTTTATCCGTTTGATGTTTAACTATGTTTCATCGAAAGGTTTATTAAAGTATTAGGTATGCCATGAAAAAGCAATGAAGGCCATTCAATTTGAGAGTTTAGAGAAAAGTGATATTTATTGACGAATTCTGGATTTTTTTCAACATTATATAAAAATTGGAAATTTCAATCTTAATTTCAATTTTAATTCTCGATTCACATGAATTTTCGCCTAGGCTTTATGGGGTGCTTATTTGTTACAAATGAGTCACACTATCACATCCTGGAAGGAATATGTCAAATTACCAGTCACCCTGTATATGGTGGTGTATATGGTGACTGGTAATTAGTGACCGATACTTACACACGTGACTTTACTCATCATTATGACCAACTTTTACTACGGGACCAAACCGGAAATCGCGAAAAAAATCTGCTGTTCCATACGGACGAAGGCGCGGGCTGAAGCTAGTAAAAGAATAAAAGCATAGCAATCTCATTAACCCATACCCAGTCCCATGAACCACATGTGGTTCAGGACTATTGTTTAGGTATTGTGTCTGCTGCGCGGACAGTGAAAGTGTTAATATCATTAGGGAATCCAATCGTGCTTGTATTTGGTATCTAGAGTTAGCATAGTGGGATCAAAAGAACGATGCGTGGGATTCACTTCTGTGCGAGCTGAGTCTAGCTTCAGACTTTCTCGACGCATTCATCTGAGGACGCTCCCGAAAAATCACGTTTACATCATCATCAGACTGCATCGTTGGTCTAGTGGTCGCAAACGGTCCCGGGTTCGATTCCCTAGTCGGGCAAAGTTTTGTTGGGTTTTCTATCTAGAATTTCTCAGTAGCAGTTCAGAGACTAGATTTGTGCCCAGTTGATGGTAATAGGCTCGCCCCCTATTACATGGGACTCCAATATAATTGGCGAAATGAGGATGTACCCAGGGTTGGCATAAAACAAACACGTTGTTTTAAAACACGTATTTTAAACAGTGTTTAAAACAATTTGAAATAAATCAATGCTTTTTATTAAGTGTTTAAAAACACAGTAGAAAACAAGTTTAAGATAATGTTTTAAACATTAAGAAAAAAATGTTTTAAATCGAGAATGAATGGAAATAAATGAAAAGTTATAAATTATTAGGACTTGAAATTGCTGGAAAAGAAATTAAAAAGGTTAAATAGTTTTGTACACTTCGTCGCCGGTCGAAATGAAGTAATTACCCGCAACTATTTTGGGGATTCCCCTTATTTGATTATAGTTCATCCTACCTATGTCTATACTTCGGCTTTTTTCAAAAAGAGGTAATCCCCGCAATAATTTTAGGGACATCTGAGAACGAAAATCGGAATTCGCAATTCTGAACACACAGAGTGTACTGGGTGGTTCAGTACCTAAGTTACATACCTACTTTGATTGATTACAAAAAAAAAGTAAGTATGTTGACAGATTAGATAGTTTATTAGTTAGTACCTAATAACTAACTATAACTAGTATTACGTTGTTATTATTATGTTCTTCTGATGGTTTTTTGTAAATCCTCAGGTACATTTTAAAATTGTCTAGAAATGAATTATATTAGGCCTGATCGATTTTTGTTGATAATAAATTTGATAAATCGCTCAATGAAAAAAAAAACAATAAACACTTGTTTAAAACATATTGAACTGTTTGTTTTATGAAAAATATTTAAAAAAAAAACTGTTTTTTTTTCCAACCCTATGTGTACCATAGGTACAACTCTACCCAACCCTTCAGGGTAATAAGGCGTGATGTAATGTTTATCTTCATTATCGGCCTCTAGCATTCTACTGTTGGACTACTAGGCCTCTTCAATCGGATGCTATTGGACTCAAATATCGCGTACTTAAATATTATTACTTATTACGCATTCTACGCGACGGCAACAAATTGATAAATAATCAAATACTTGAGCAGTTACATAATTATTCAATAGTGACTCAGTAATAGATGTTTTTCAAGATAAAAAAGTTATTATACTTTGTTAATAAATGCATTGTAAGATAAAAATATCGATAAGTATTTACCATAAAATTATGCAATGTAATTTTCTGATATTGAAAACCTAGGGATAATAAATATCAAAAATAGATAATAAAAATAAATGTCAACATGAAATTTATTTTTATTTTAACCTCTAAAAATATTTATTAGAAAATTACACTATTTTCTAATAAATATTTTACACATATATTATAAAAAATGGAAACGCTTAAAAAATTGCCAAGTTACAGACGTTTTAAAATAACTGTTAGACAAAGACGGCACTATCACAGAAGTGACGTCACCATTATTTATTTATTGAATATTTCAAGCACAGAAATATACAGAGGCGGACTTAATGCCATAGGCATTTTCTATCAGTCAACTTTTGGGCGATACACTAAACTATGTAACTTCCATCGATTATTTCATTTTGCTATGCCTTCTTCGAAATCCCATTATTTGCTGAACATTTCTAATATTAGTCACCATCCCTATTCAGCTAATCTACCTGACATAGGATTTTCCCAAGCTTGCACCTAGTTTATTTAGCTGAACAATCACAGCTGCTCTATGTCGTTAGTTTCCCCATGTATGAGAATGTAGACAAATGCTATGAAGGTTGTACTTATATGCACCTACTACGACCCGAGCCAAGCGAAAACCCGACTACGACAAAAATGCCAACTTAAGATATAAACAAGACTTCTATTTTTTTCAGTGTTCGTATAGTTGAAGTCAAACGTCTTTACTTTATGTGTGACTCCAGCTATACGAAACCGAAAAAAATCAAAATTTATGTCTTGTTTATCTCTATATTCTTGGTTATCAATGCCTTTTTAACAGATTTCCAAAGAGGAGGAGGTTATAATGTTCGTAGGGTATGTATGTCAATTGTAGACCGATTTTGAAAATTATTTTTGTTTGAAAGGGTATGCTCTCGAGGAATTTATATGGGACCACCCGTATAAATTTTATTAACTTTGCTTGAATAGGTTTTGAGTTAGCTTCAATATTACGTTTTTTTTTATTCTACTTAGTATGTGGATGATATGATAAGTTCCTGGCACTGTTATTTACATAGCAGGTAGTGGTATTCGAATTTGTGGGGGGTAGGTACCACAACTAAAAAGTCAAAAATAAAATCATTTTAGAAAAAATACTACAAAGTGAAAAATAACTTTAATTTCGGAAGTCGGTGGCATAAAACGAAAATTCTAAACCAAAAACACCGACTTCGGAAATTAAAGTTATTTTTCATTTTGTAGTGTTTTGTATTGGAAGTCGGTTGTTTTTTTTTAGTCCCTTCTTTGGCTTTGCCGTAGTTGGATAAAAACCGAGGTTAACCAAATATGTTCAGTCAGATCGCAATATAGAAACCCCACGCGATTTCGCGTAAATTAAGACGACGTGTTCCTTTGAAGACATATAGGGAAATCCCTTGTTTTTTGTGGTGTCTATCAAGTATCACAGTTTACTGTAATTCCCATTATAACTGGAAATACCTACATCCTCTTGGAAATTCTAACATCATATACTAAGGGTAGGCAAGCCTGATGCACATTTTGAAGCCTTGGAAACCTTTCGCCTTGGAAATACCAAAATTAATAAATTCCTGGTACATATTTCTGAGTTTCCTTATAAAGATAAAATACCCAGAGGAAAATATTGCACAATTAAGCACTAAGGTAATAATACGTTTTTTGTAATTCACCTTGTCATCATATTAGTTTTTAGTATGGTCATCTACACTAATATTATAAAGAGAAAAGATTTGTATTTTTGTTTATAATTAATAAACACAAAAACTACTGGACCTATTTAAAAAATTCTTTCAGCAGTAGAATGCTATATTATCAGTGAGTAACATAGGCAATCCTTACATATTATAAATCAAAGTCCCCCGCCGCGTCTGTCTGTCTGAACGCGATAAACTCAAAAACTACTGAACGGATTTTCAAAAAGTTTTCTCCAATGGATGGAGTGATTCATGCGGAAGGGTTTAGTGTATAATTAATTAAGGTATTGTGTAAATTGGCTGAAATTTGACGATTATTGTTGAAGATGTCGGAAAAAATCATGCCGACTGGGAACTTTATCGGCGTTCGCCGCGGAAATGGTAAAAGTTACATAACATGTATGTTCTATAGTATTGTACATCTTTAAAAGTTCAACAAAAAAGTCTATGTAGTAGTCTATCTTCTAAGGATGACCCACAATAAGCATTTTTGTCTTTCAGAATTTGATAAAAATTTCGTTGTTATTTCCGAAGCTATTTTGACCGGTATTATATTAATCCTTATCCATAAACTATGTTACTTAAATTGAGCATTTAATTTAGATTAAAATATGCCTTGACTTCATTTCATTTAAATGAATAGTTTAAAAGATATTACAGATTCAAAATTACGCGTGACAAAATAATTATGGTTGACCGTAACGTGGGCGCAGCAGTAGGAGTCTATAACCTTTTAGGTATGAAATCCCGGTATCAGTAGTATGTTCCCGTGGGATAGTTTCCGACATTCACCCGGGCGAAGCCGTGGGCAAAAGCTAGTAATTTATAAAGATATCACGAGGGCGAAGCCACTGGCGGATGCTAGTGTTAAATAAGTGTAAATTCAAAAGGCAAATTAAAAATCTTTTGTATCAAAATATTCCCTATCTATAACATCATAATCTAAGTGAAGAATGTTTGATGACATATTTTTATCTATAGCCCTCTCCAGCAGATAAAACTGATCTGTTATCTCTTAGCTGGAATGAGGTTACAAACATTTTTATTCGATGTTTTATATGGCATAACAATTTACAAGCTTCCTACTTTACTAAATATGGTTTGAAGGTAACTGAGATATTATTTTATTGCAAAGAAATCCACACAGGAAACTTTGTATAGCCATTTGTTGGCATGTCCAAAGTATCCAGTACACACAAACTTCTGAGGACCTAAAAAATGCCACTGATGCCGCAATTGGCGTGGCCACCTACTGGGCAGTAGGTCACCAATCGCGGCATCAGTAGCCTCAACTTATTAAATGATTTACCATTGACTCGAAAAGAAGAAGAAGCGACATGGATTTTATTTATAAAAAAAACAATATTATGATTGTTATATGAAGGTAAAGAATAGGAAATAAACATTTAAAACACAATGTTACGGGAACTACATTGTTATATGTGAGTTTTACAAAACAATCATGATTTATAATATAATTATTTGATATTGAATAATTATTCGATTATAATCCTTATTGTAGAGATATCATCATTCCTATAGCACAAGAAACTATTTCATTCTTTGAATTTATTTAAAACAACATAATGAGTAGAAAAAATATAAAAAAGATTAGAATTAGAATTTCATTAATATTGACAAAATGAGAGGTGTATAATTTATTCTATTATGTTTTGAAGAAAGATATTCAGGGCTATTCCCATGGTTAAATAATTGTCTGTTTACATGTGTGTGCAAATGTGGTTAAATAAATAAAATAATTTACCTGAAATCAGTCTGCACACTATCACTGGGCCTTATTTCAAATGATATTCTTTTCTCCGTAGTGTTACTATTGCTGTCCTTCTTAGATATATTGTCGTTCTCTGAAACAGTGCGCCTTCTTCTCCTGACTAGCCCATTTTCTGCTCTGAAGCTACCTCTGCGCATCTCAGCAGCATCTACCATGCGTATATTGACTTTATACAGTTGACAATGGCTCTCCTGTCCTGCCGTTAAATAAGTCTTGTTCTGCTGATTACTCCTCACTGAACAATTCATTACTACATTCGGCCCAGTCTCATGGCGCATCACCTCTTCGGCAACGAATCTTGTTCCATTATGTGAGAGCTCAAATATTTCCTAAAAATAAATGATAATTCCATGTCATACTATTTTTCTATATACTTTATTGATAAAACAACTTTCTGAGTAAGTTTCAAGTCACATGTATACTTCATTTCTCAGAATCAGCCATCGAAACGAAATGCCTCATTACTTAAACAAGTCAGTAATCATTGGACCAACACTTTTACATTTGTTAATAGAAATTATAGTCGCGTTTAACTTTCTATGTGATATAATTTTCTCAGGAATGCGAGAACCACAGTTTTTTGAACCGAAACTAGTGAAATTGTATTTATTAGTCGTTTGAGTAAGCAGCTGACACGTACGCCAATGAAACTAAACCGAGTCATTTAATTATGGGTTTGTTAAAGTTTGTACTTACAAATCCATTAGCAACGCCTGTAGCCGCGGCTCCGCCACCACCAGCAACTATTACGTGTCGATTCGTAAGCGTTTGAAGCGTGTAGAGCGGAAAATCAACCCTCGCCAGTAAACCATCACATCTATTAGGAGACATGGTGGCTTAGAACATTAATTCAACCAATCCAATGAGCCTGTATCTATCAAATAACAATATCCTAATGTCAAAGCAAGCCACTTAGGTTCATTTTAATTAACTAAACAGCGTTTATTTGCCGTAATATGGTTAAATCTACGCGAATCATGAACAAAACTTTAGCAAAGAATTCACCACTTCCAACATGACAAAAGTCAAATTTGACAGCTGGCTGTTTACGAACGTAGCTTACTAGTTTACACTTTTATTTGGAATGGTGAATTTAACATTTTAACTATTAATTTTATAATTGTGAAAATTTGTAGGTAATCCAAATCATTAATACTTTTCACATATTTTAACCCTATCATTAAAGTCACTCTTTGTTATTTGCGTTCAACAATTCATCCTGTAAGCATTTTTTGTAAACGCAATCTAAAGCTGGCAATTCACAGCTGTCGCTCTAAACCATCCCGTTTTAGTAAAACCTTCGATTCATTCACAGTAAAAATTAATGTATTTAGCATGAACTCGTGATTTTATTATTTACACCTTGGGCAACGTATAATATAATATAATGATAATCTAACAGTGCTAAATGCATAACACTAAACTGCCCCTTGGGTCTAGTGATAGGGTGATAGTAAATCGCCGTAGGTGAGAGTATTCATGTTCCTTGGATGGTAATCGATTGAACATTAAGTCGTCAGTTTGATTCCGGCGAAAGTTTTAGAAATGCGGACATCAAAAACTTCATCCAATCTGAAACAGCAGCAGCTAAACTATTAAAAAATTGTTTTATTATGGTATGCGTTCACTGGTATGTACTAGCTCGGCTAGATGGCTGTTTGAGAAGTTAAGAAAACTGGACGAAATAAATAAAATAAAATAGAAAATGGTATAAAAATATTTTAATAAATAATCTGCATAAGAATTACAAGGTAAGATAAAAAAAAAGATTATCGATACATGATTCTACTGATTATTTCATTTAAAAAAAAGTAAAGTTCGGGTAAAAAGAACTTGCGTCCCACTCAACTTGGGATAGACAGAAAAATGCACGTCAAAACAGCAATCATTAAAAAAATAATACATTATTGTACATGTTACAATCATGAACCACACGTTACGTATCAACATATTATTATACAGGGTGGCTTCACATCGACGCGAAAACTGTTATCATGGATTCAGTACATGATTCTGAACCCGGCTGCGTTGAACTTTTACGTCGGTAATTTAAAAAAAAAATCTGCTTTTCCATACATTTTGACCGCGTAGGTATTGCACTTTTCTATGAAACAGCAGATTTTTTTAAAACAACCGACGAAAATTTTCAACGCAGGGAGGTTCAGAATCATGTACTGAATCCATGATAACAATTTTCGCGTCGATGTCCCTACCACCCTGTATACCCTGAAGAGTTGTGAGTGCACCTTCATTTCGTCAGTTAAGTCCAATGTAATAAGCGCCTATTGCTATCGACCAGACTCAGATCCAGACTTCTACTGAGAAATTTCAGATGGAAAACCCTAATAAAGGAATAAAATAATACTTTACTCAACCTGGGAATGAACCCAGGACCTCATGTTAAGCAGTAGCGCTTGCAACCACTACACCAACAAGGCAATCAATCATGAATAATGTTTAGAATTTATTCATACATTAGTAGGTGTATGGTAGATGAAACTCTATTGAATAATTGGAATTATTTAGTATTATTTGTTCCTGTATTTCACTCACACCCCAGCCTGGTTAAACCAGACTCGATAAATCGAATAAACCCCAAGATCTGCACTAGCCCCTGGAGCCTCATGTTTCACGGGGCTACAGAGGCATATCAAAGAGTGAAGTAAAGGCGCGGTAATGGCAGGGAAGACGTCCAAAAATACTCTCTTTAAAAAACATTCAAATTAAATTAAGAGGTTGTTCTATGCCTTCATTTTGTGCAAAAATTCTTTTAAAAAAAGTTATGAATACAACAGTACAAGGATATTTTGGCGCGTGACCAAAATCGGAACGAACACCGCCATACAATTTCTATCACAATTCCACAAATGTTAACCAACAACGCCCCCCGTCAATGTCATTTGGCGCCTAAAGATCCGTGTATCCTTGTACAAATATTTATATACTTATGGAAAAAGTTCTTTAACGCGGCTTGCGGTAGCAGTAGACTGGTAGAAATCATCACGTAACGAAAAAGCGTTAAAAAGCTCCATGCGACTTTCTCTCTTCGTTTATTTCTATTGTGCAGGATGTATCAGAAAGGTGTGGTCAAATTTAAAGGCGTGCTGAGAAAAAATTATCAGCCTTCCCATACATTTAGGTCGAGTAGGTATAGAAACTTTGTACGGGACGGGTGATAATTTTTTCTCGATTACGATGTTGATCCCATGGAGTAAGTTGTTCAGTTTGATGGTCTGTACCACACTCTTAAATTTGACCACATCTTTCTGATACACCCTGTATACGAATATATATGTGTGTGTGTGTGTGTGTGTGTGTGTGTGTGTGTGTGTGCGAGTATTGCGTAAGGAACTTCGCTCCTAGAGGGATCCCCCATCGTCACACGTTTATTTAGCTTATGAATTTTAATTACATTTAGAGCTATTTTCAATACCAGATTTATAACACTATTCACGTTATGTAGCTATAGGCACTAGAAAGGTTCACAATAAAATTATGACATGAAATTCTTATTCTTACTCTCACTATACAAAATTGTCATAACAGACAAGAAACATGAAAAGTAAATATGAAAAATAATTTGAAGATAATTTTAAAAATATGTTATAACTTTGGCAATTCGTACACATTATACAGCAAGTATCAGAAATGTGTGTTCTGTACCACAGCCATAAGTGCAGGCCGCACTGCGAACGAAGCTATGAAGTCCGTTTAGCTTCGCTCATGTATCTACCGCGTCTTTTCATACGGTTCGTGTAGGTATGAGGAACAGGGTGTAAACTTCACTCATCCTCCACAGAAAAAGGAGGGTCATCCGACCGAATGGTCAGCCAGTAGACACTACACCCGTCTGGGTGTAGTGTCTAGTGGGCTACTGCCCGACGATGTCGGGACGTTGTATATATGCTAGTCGCGCGGTCAACCCTGCTTGCGAGATGCAGGATTTTGCGTGACGTCAGGGCGATGCGTAGTTGGCATATGACGATGTAGATGCCGCCACAGGTTCATAGTTCATAGCTACATGAGCGAAGCTAAACCAATTTAGCTTCATTCCCAGTGTGGGCTGGGCTTTAAATATGACCACACCTTTCTGATGTTGTAGACTACAGAAAAGTGAATCTTCATGGCGATTACAGCTTTATATTATTAGAACAGAACCTCTATTTTCTATAAAACATAAATTTTGTATTTACAACTTACTTCTTCCTATGATTCTGTAAAATTGTAATTGTTTGAAACATACATAGTTCACTGTGTGTCCTGTAATTTATGGGAAGCCTCGGTCACTTCGAGCAGCAAAGTCTTATAACACTATAAACCGGGCGTAAATATAACACATCGAGCATTAGAATTAGACAAACGAGTGACAGACGACGCACTACAAGCAATCGGCCTACAGTCCGGCCGTCCAAAGAATGCGTTCCGTACACCTATCAGTTGGACAATTTCTAGTACTAATAAGGATCAAATTCGCAAAACATATATTCGTTAGTATGAATCTGGCAGATGTCAAGAATGCATTTTGTCGACTGCGGGACTATAGTATTTTCCCAAGTATGCTGGACCAACTTCCAGTCCTAACCACATGCAGATGAATACCATTACCTATTTTACATGGAGCGACTGCCTATCTGACCTTCACAACACTGTTTCTGGGTAACACGATACTCCTTGGTAGGACTAGTTGTCTTGACTTTTGGGTTTCTGACTACCCGTAACGACTGTCAAAGACGACGCACTAAAAAAGCAAAGTTATTACGCTATTAAATTCGATGCGCCATTTTTACGGCTAGAAACTGTCAAAATACATTTTACTATTTTCAGCGGATATACTACACGACTTCCGATGAGAGAATGCGTTCCTGACACCTGTCAGTTATATACATTCCTTTTACAGTTATTTTAAGGGTCCCCGAAACGATCAATTGCAACTGTACATTTTTACGTGATTTATAAACATTGATGCGCAAATTTATCGCCTACCAAATGCAATTGAAGTTAAATTGGTTCCCCTCCTTTACATCTAAAGCTTTGGTTTCTTAAGAAAGTTAATACAGAGCGTTTTTGATGCCTAAATGTCAAATATTGGTGAAAATGACAGATTTTCATGACGGCCATTATAACTTATAGTAAATGACGGAACCGCTTTCCTAGGAAATCCAAACTTTATAGCAACTTTATAGCAAAGACAATAGATCACTGTGATGCAAAATCAGAGATAAATAACTGTGAAATGACTGTAGTTGCTGAGTACAAAATAATACGTGTTTTACGAATTTTAATATTTATTTATTTAATATAGATATCTTCATAGATGGGACTTACAAGTATTACGAGGCTTTATTAGTTCCTAATCGAGTCCAACTGACAGATGTCAGGAACGCATTTTCTCAGTGGCCGGAATTTTTGTACTATCGAAGAAACGCATATCTGTACACTGTAAGAACTATTCTTGGTTGCAGCGCTCGGCCGCTAAAGTAACGCTTACCTACGAAAAAAACGGATCGTGTGCACGGGATTTTGTTTTCAAATTGGTTAGATATGCGGTACCCCGATCCACTACATCCAATATTACTTTTTATTTTCAGCCACAATCTTTTCTCGTTTTTACAAAACGATATAAAGATCGGGTGACATTGTTTGCTAGTAGGTGAAGATGATGGATCGTATGAGACCATCCCGGACCGAGTCGGAGCTCTGACCGATGCCGAAGTTAAAGAACACCGACTCAGCGGCGACCTGCTGTGCGCATGTGCCCATGGGGTACCAGCCCACTTTGTTGAATACAATGCCCACTTTGTATACCTGTGGAATTAAAAGGCATGTGTGAATAATAAAAATATAAAAATGGTGCAAAACCAAATAAAAAACCAAGACAGCGCTGTCAACAGTGACGTGAGGCCGGTTTCGTAATCATGTGTGCACTCAGTGAGGTGTAGTTTAATTGTAAATATGAGCGTGTATGCACAGAGCGAGGTGCAGTTTTGCGTGCAGCGCTGTCTTAATTTTTTATTTGGTCTGAGAGTCAAATGCACCCTAAGCAGTCCTATCACTCACCTAGCTCTATCACTACCTTGCTGATAAGCAAGTGGTTTTTACCACAGAATAAGTGAAAATAATGTATGTAACTGTGGAAGTAAATAGAAACAGGGTAGAAAGTCCCTTATCCTCCGACTAAACGGGTACAGTATAACCATTTTCTTAATGTCCCTCGGCAAACTTCGTGTTTCGTCATCGGACGCTCTCAATCGACTTGGATGTATATAGAGTTGTTAATACTCTTTTAACTTATGTAATTTATTTTAAAAATGGGAGGAAAGCTGCTAAAGTCGCAGACGCGAAAATAGTTTTACAGCTCTATATAGTTCACACGGAAATCAAAACAACAATAAAGTACTTAGTTTAGAATTCAAATTATTATACACGATAAATCTAATAATTGATGGACCTGGAAATGGACAATGGACCTGCATTTGTTTGTATTGAAATGCCATGATTGCGGTCTTTACTTTTACAGAGGGGGAAGTGTTCGTAAGGCGTCTCCAGTGATATATTTATACTCTAACTGTATTTATTTTATTTTTGATTTGTTATTTCACTATATGCTGCACCGGTTGACGTCATCACGTCAGCGCCGGCTGTCGCTGAAAATCAGTGCTGGGGCTCTGTCTCGCATGGGGTCGCAGCATTATGCTAGCAATGGCGTTTTGCGTGGATGTGACGCATATTTTCCTCCAATTTGTTATTTACGTGTTTTTTCTTTCTTTAATTGCGTCATGTTTACCGCAAATAAACGTATTTTCTTTCTTTCCTTCTAAATCATGTTTTTGTAATTTACTTGATCCTATATAGTGAAATTTTGTCGCAGTATCTCACCTTATTCCTCTGAATATAGACAGGCCTGTTGAACATGATGTCGAGCAGGTGTCTGAAGGGCACCCTGTTGGTGTAGTGCGTGTAGGTGAGGCGCGCGCCGTCGGCGTCCAGCAGGTGCGCGTACAGCAGCTCGCAGTACGAGCCGGCGCCGGCGCCCGCGCCGCCCACCGCGCACGACACGCCGGACTCCTCGCTTGGGGCTTGAGTCGGCACCTACACATAAAAGACAATATGCTTATTTACGACCAGCTTCTGCCAGCGTCTTCACCCGCGTGATTAGTTTATAAATTATAACCTATGTTACTCAGTGATAATATAGCATTATAATGGTAAAAGAATTTAAAAAAAAATGCGATTCGAATTTCACACAACAATATACTCAATACTCAATTCTTTATTGCGTTCCACAATGTAGGCTTAGGTGGTAAAACATTTATTGTAACAATCATGGACCCATATAACAGCTCAGATTTAGGAAGTTTTGATATCCCGTGTCTCAAAGAGCACGTCGATGTGTCGGTCCCGCACCTAATCTCTCCCCGGTGGTGTCCGATTGCCATCCCATCGAACTATGAGAATAAACAGAGTGCAGCTGCATGTCACCCCGGGATGATGACTATACTACCCGACAGATTGCATCGACCCCAAATTTATTTGGTTTAGGGCAAGAGAATGATGCCGTGTCTCACCTGCACTCCGAGCAGACAGATGTTCTTATCCACCATGAAGGTGACGGAGCAGTCCAGCACGGAGGTGTTGAGGCAGTCGGTGTTGAGGCAGTTGGTGTGCTGTATGATGGGTCGCTGGCAATATATCTTGTTGTAGTCGTTGCTGTGTCGGTCCATGTGCTCCACGCCTATGCCGGAGAGGTTCGCGTTGTGCACGATTGAGGAGTGGCGAACGCCGACTGAGGAGTAAGTCACACAATATGTAAAATACATGTATAGACGCAACACGAATGAGTTACCATAATAGGCCATACATTTTACGACATCGTAAGTCTTAAACAAGCATAAATTTAAATTTTAAAAGCCTCCGACACAGACATTTTCTCATTTCTCTTTCCTACTCCATCACCAGACCCTGTTTACCATCTATCTTTAACCTATTCATTGGTACCATTCCAATGAGCCCAAACACGATACATGTGCTGTAAGTTGGTAAGGGAGTTGGGTATCCTGCAATTTCCAGGTGATGCTGCAGCACCAGTTCAAGGTTATTATGTTCTTCTAATATCATTGAAGTAACAGAATACCAAATTTCAAATCGATCAGACCTGTGGAAGATTATCACATCCATTCATCAACTAGAAAAGAGCTGATAATCTTCAAACGGCTGAACCGATTTTCTTGAATCATAGCTAAGAACACTCTCGATCAAGTCACCTTTCGAACAAAAATAAAAGTTCCGGAGATTACCCTCCACAAATACACAAACTCGCAAACTTCGCTAATTCTTTTTATAATATTAGTAAAGATTATGCGTAGTATGGATTCTAGATACATAACCGTGGATAGAAAAAGTTATTAAAACTAAAACCCAACTACGACAAAAACGGCAACTAAAAAGGTGTACACAAGACATCTTCCAAGGTGTAATCTCATTTATTATTAAGACGCTTCAAACAATACCTCATTTGGCAAAATATGATAAGTACTTTATACTTCATAGGTTTAGGTAGTTAAATAAAGGTAAACAAATCGTAAAAAGGATTTTTTATAGATTACACTTTCTTGTTTAAAAATACGATAAAACCAAATTAACTTTATTTTAGAGTTTTACTAATTTTTAATAGTTTCCTCTTTTATTAATCTATGTTAAACTTTATCATGTATTCTTAAACTATTCTTCTTAGATGTAACTGCTTGAGCAAAATTTTTTCGTTAGATCTATAATAATAATAATATAATATTTTGTAATCTGTAGCCAACGAATTATAACGTTGCTAAATTGAAGAGTACAACTGTGACGTAACATGACAACTGAAGTGATAGGTATAACGTTTAGTCGGTTACTTGGCAGCTACCTCGTCATGTGTTTTTTTTTTGTTTACCATTATTTAACTACCTAAACCTATGGAGTATAGAAGTTATCAGGGAACAGATGAACATACATACTGGTCAAAATCATAACCATCCTTTTTGCTTCGCCATAGTCGGGTAAAAATAATATTTAGTGGAGGGTGAAACCTCCTATAAGTGTTTACCTACCATCATGGCGCGTGGGTCTAGGGTAGGGCTGGTAGGCAGAGGGCGCCCCGAACACTTGCTCCAGCATCACTGGGCTCGGAGTATCTACCGTCAACGTCGCCATCTGACGAAAATAATGAGCACTGGTTATAAGATTTGGGACAGATAAAAAAGTCGGGATCGGCCGGTTGAAGTCGGTCGGTGATCGACGGAAAACTGCGCTGAGATGCACCAAGCTCGATCACCGAGCATTGAAATATATAGCTTATTTCGATTGGATAAGTATTAAATTCAATTGATAAATTTAAAATTCTCTGCCGTCCCGTCCGCCAGTCTGCGCAGGCCCATACTCACATTAGAAGACGGCCCATCACCAATCAACTGCTTCCTGGGCACCCTGCAGGTTGAGAAGCCACTAGGCATGGCCACGTCCGAAGAACTGGACAGTATGTTCATAAGGACGGCAAACGCCTCAGATTCCGTGAGGAGTGAGGACCTGGCCGGCCCTTCTGCGAACTGCTGCGGCGTCAGCGTCAGGAAACGAATCTTTTCGATGGCGGACCGAATTGTTGGCTTGTCCGACTTAGGGTCTGTAGAAGATGGAGAAAAGTTAAAAAAAAAAACCACTGACAGACAACATACAGCCTAAACCCCTGTCTATAGAAGCTTGAAATTTTGCACAAGAGTTCTTCAAAATTCGACAGTAAGCAATAAGAAAGGCTTTTGGAAAATTCATTCCATAAAGGAGTTACGTGGGCAGTGGCGGTACCTTCATAGAAGCCGAAAAGCCCGGCTTGCCGTAATAAAATCATAATTCACAAGAACAAACCTAAGCCTACCAATAAAAAAAAAAATTAAAAAAAAAAAACAGTCAATGAACTCGTACTCAATCATGCATGTCATAGGAATAATCAAATTTCGAAATCTCTGCTTTTTCTGCCGCCCGCACTGGGCTAGGTTGCCAGATTCTACGCACTCATTGAACTCAATCATTCATTTAGTGATCATAGAAATAAAATTTAAGTTCCGCGCGCGTTGTTGCCAAACCTACGCGCCAATACAATGCATTTAATTGCGCCTTCTCGCTCACCCTCGTGGGGTTCTTATCTGGCTTGCCTCACCTTTCTTTGTCTCGCAGTTTTCGCTTACAAATTGCTATAGAAACGTTTACATTTGTTGATATATTGGTAAGTACATATACGCAGATTTCTATGAAATGAAAAGCCCGGCTTTTGAGCGCACATGCGCACAGAGTACTTTTTATTTTGAGAGGCATTAAGTTCGCGCAAACGACGCAAATGCACTATCCACTTTGTTGACCCGCGTAAAGTGAGTTGCAAGTCCGTGCGACGCGACGACGAATTTGTTATTGTATATGTTTTGAAATTAATATTTTGAGACTAGTATTTTATTTTCCACGTGCTGAAGTAATGAATTAGTTTTATTGTTTAAAATGATGTGATAGTTATTGCGGCGATGTCATTCCGCGCTTTTTTGTAAGTGATTATAGTATTATTTTTATCATCAAATTCGGAGACTGTGTTCGTAAAGGTATTTTGAGTTTAGGCATATTGAGTTTTCTGACATAGGTAAGTAACTATACTTCACCGTAACCAACATCAAATTACTGTAAATATTTCTCGGAAATAAAAAACAGTATTTTTGTTAGTCGAAGAATATATTGAAATACTCGTAGGCATTCGATTGTCTATTATACAAATTTATGTAGGTGAATAGCTGGTGCCATGAAAGCACATGACTAGGGTTGTTTTTATGGAATTCGTAGTTTTAGTAAACCACTGAAAAATAAACCATCTTATATATTACATCTTGAGATCATAAAACACAATAATGTTCGTATCGAAGATATTCTTCATAGGTGTTTTGAAATAAAGATTAGAGTTGGCTATTGTCATTAAAATAAATTATAAAAAAATATTTAAGTAGGTAATATCTCATTTTAACATTTTCAATCGACATTAAATTTTAAACTCGTAAAATTATGCGTACGGCAGTAGAACAACAAATCGATAATGTGGGATCCATCTAGTGGCTTCTGATTGAAAAATTTTGCATTTGACAAGCGAATATGAATTATGGTAAAAAGGTTCGGCTAAGCGGTGTGATTACGCGCATTCATGAATGTAGATGGCGCTTATGACAATTACATACTAATGCCAGACCTCTTCGAATTTGAGTAGTAATAATAAAAGCTTCGACAAAAAAAGAAGAATTGTCCTTACTCAAAATATTAAATCTACTGCCTAAAATACTAACTTTCCGACTACTTTTGTCCGAATAAAAATGACGAAACGACCGAATGAGATACTGAAATCTTCGAAAAATAAACATGACTGTTTATTGCTATAATATTTTTCTACCAGCATAAATTACGTTTTACTGAAAACTATGCTTTGTAATTTTTTTCTTTACATGCCTACTATTAATTCATTAATTACCTTTCATATTTCATAGACTGTGGTGCTATTTTAACTGTAACATTATACTGAAAATATTATTCTGAGTGGTTATACAGAAACTTATAAAAATATAAAAATGTTCTTGTAACAATAACTTTTACTTGCATCATATATCATGAATTTTACTTACCACGGGTATGCTTCGATATCGGTACCTATTTCAGGCGTTAAAAAGTTAGAACAGTCGTATTCATGCGTTAATGTAAAACCAAGCAGACTTTGGTTTCCTAGAATATTTTACTATTGTACTGTATTATTATTCGACAAATTTCCTATATTTTTATAATGTCAACGAGAACAAAGATAAAAATAAAACAAAACTCAGTTTATTATGAAAATGTAGTTTTAATAGGTAGTAGAAAATGTTAGGTATACATAATTGTACTTATGAACTAAGTAGGGAGGCAGGTAGTCAGTTGTCAGTAGGTATCTTAATTATCTTCATTGTATTATAAGAGCAGGTCTGGATTTAGTAGAACGACCCCGTTTCCTTTTTTGTCCTATAGGTAGTGCTTTCGCTTCCATGGGCGGAGTCGCGAGCTTCAATCTAATAGCAAGCCCTAAAAGATGTTTACAAACGTATTTTTTATAAAACTGCGGGCAAGTGCAGGATCCTTTTCTCCATTCTACATTTTGTGTTTCGTTTTTAGGCACTGTGACTTTCCAGAAAGCGAAATGTTTCATCTTGTAATCATCAAAGTTTAACCACTGCTCGCCGTACGATACCTACTTGGCTACTACTTGGGATCAAGTATTCAGTGTATGCCGCGTTGGATGATAAAATCTTTATTCTTAAATCTTTCCTTGCCCAGCAATACCCATCAGTCCAGTCCTTCAGGTCGAAAGTAGGTGTAGGTGCTGCAGGTAACGATTCCTTACAGCTTTTTAAAGACCACTGAGCAACCATCTCAGTGGCAATGGCCAAGAAATGTGAAAGTGGAAGACGTTCACGTAAGGTGTTGTGGTCTTTAATGTTCCGATTGAACGCTTCTAATGCATTATTTGTGGCAGGCGAACACGGCGCTGCGCCTAAAAACCAATTCGGATGTTTCTTTAACCATTCTTCTTTGAAGTAGTGAATGAACTCTGTTTGAGTCTGCCATTTTTCAACAAAAGCCTATGATGCAGCATTAAAGACTTCGTAAGATGTAGCATTATGTAGTGCGTCTATGTCTTGTATAATTTCTTTCTGTTTCGTTTTATTGTAGACGAGTTTCTGAACTTTTTGCTGCATATTTTTCTTCGCGTGAGCCCAGCACATACGAACAACTGGTGTAGTACCAAAAACTGCGATGAAAGCATTTTTGATACTCTGAGCAGCGTCACAAACTAAAACTTTAGGTTGCATCACGTGATCAAATAAAGACAGAAACTTTTCTTTAAGGCCGTCAAAAATCATTTGAAAATCTTCTTGACGTTCGTTAGTGGACACACCAAGACAAAGCGGATGAAACTTACGGTTCTTATCAGTGGTACCAAGAACTAAAACGGGGAACCCTTGCCATATGAGTTTATATGTGGCGTCTATGTGCAGTACGTCCGTGGAACAAACTATGTTGAGTAATTTTTTAGTTGACAACGCGAGACGAAAACTTGGTTCTTCCGCTTCTATCACGTAATAGCTGAACACGAAAACTTCATTTTCATCATCGGGAATAGTTGTTCGATCGAAAATCCATTTTTCAAGTTCACCTAAGTAAATTGCAGCTCTTCCGAACTTCTCGCGCCTTCTGTCATATAAGTAGTTGTTAAGTTGCCGTTTCGAAGGCACCTTTATCCCTGTCATGTTGTTTAGAGCCTCTAATATAGTTTTTGGTTTTAGGCGTTAATCAAACATCTTATTTATTTCCCTTTTAACGTTTTCCGGAATTCCGTACTCACTACGCGTACCAATCTGGTCATGGTTGTGCTCTGAAGTGATCTTAAAAATAAGAATATCATTGCAGTCATTCACAAACAATAAATACAACGCACAATCACACTGTGGCCCCTTGGATTTTACCTTGTTACAACGATAGAAACGTTTTTGGCCTTCATCACTGTCCCGCGTATAGTTTCTTGACCAAGTCTTTTCATTACTTACAAACTCCTCTGCTTCTTGCACATTATAGCACCGTTTGATCAACACCCAACTTTTATTACGACGATTCTTCTTCATCGGTACTGATGAACCAGCTCCCTCCTCTTCCTCCTCCGACTCAGAACGGTACACGGGTACCTCATCCATATTTCGTAACAATACTAAGTTTCGCTAATAGATAGTAAGTTAGTAATTTCCTTAGTAGATTTATTAGATCGTTGAAATGATAATATTTAACCAATAGCAACAATAACTATTTAATTTTGTAACATAAACAGACAAAACACGCAAGGATCAGTCGTTGCAAGCCATTGAGATAGTAATGTCTATGTTGCAAGCGCACTGCGCTCGGATCTTTCGAACTCGCACGCGAAAACAGCCGAACGAGACCCGAACCCGATCCGAACCCGATCGCGCGGGCCGAACAGTTGAGGTATTTTCATCATTATTGAGAGTTAAAAAATAAATTTGATAACCAACAATAGAAATTAAAACAGTTCATGCAAGTTGTAAAAATATAATTATTTTGACAAAACCTCTGTTGTCGGTAACTTAGTAATTTTGCCGGAGGTTCAGTATTCTATCCGGAAGTTTAGTTTTGTTATTCGAAGATCCATTTTTTTTTAGAAGAAAATGTAATTTGAACATGCTCTTATTTGTTGTTAAATTGGATATTTTTTTTCGTTTATGTTTTAGGTTTTTTGTCGGTAATTCATTATTACGCTGGTTAATTAGAATAATAGTCGGCCACAGATCGCTGGAGATTAATTTGTTTTTCGGAACCATTATTATTTCTCTTCGAATTTTAAAGGTTTTCTAACCAAAATTATAATAATGTTGTACCATGAACAACATATGAAAATCAGTCAATCCCTCACTTGACTGGTTTTTTTATCGTAAAAAATCTGGCGGCTTGCCCTAATTTTGACCCCTAGGCACGCCACTGTACGTGGGGGATGACATTACTATAAATGTAATTTTGTAATTTTGCATGGTGTTTAAGAGGCATGAGGAACAGGGTGTCAAGTTCACTCATACTCCATAGAAAAGAGAGGATCCTCCGACCAAACGGGTGTCGTGTCTAGCGGCCAACGGCCCAACGATTGATGTCGGATAGTCTTATAATTTGTCGTTCGCGCGGTAAACTCTACTTGCGCGATGCAAGATGTGTGTAGATGCCGCCACAGTGTCAACGTCTAGGTATTTCCAAAAACTTCAGCAGAGAAAAATTCATAACAGCCTATAATGTTCCCACTGCTGGGACACAGGCCTCCTCTCTGTAAGAGGGACTGGGTCATAATCCACCACGTGGGCCCAGTGCGGGTTGATGGACGTCACATGTCTTTGAATTTTTTGTTTTTAGGACATGTTGGTTTCCTCACTATATTTTCCTTCACCGATTTGAGAGCAGTGGTGATGAAATCATATACACAAAGTACCTGCCTATGTTCGAACTCAGGACCTACGACTCTTAAATCTCAGCCGATACCATTGGGGCACCACTGCCGCAGAGAAAAGTTCAAAGGCATTTAAAAAAGTTTGATGCTAAATTCTGATTTTATTTCAAGCATAAAGTTGGTAGGCCTCCCACAAGGTGGACCGATGACTTTATCAAGGCTGCAGGAATCCGCTGGATGCGGCAAGCACAGAACCGGTCGAAGTGGCGATGCTTAGGGGAGGCCTATGTCCAGCACTGAACGTCTTTCGACTGAAATGACATGACCAATGACAAACTTGAAGTAACTACGCTACCCGCGGCCGCTGACCCCGTAATTACTTCAAATTGTAACAATAAGTTTTTTTTTTCTTGATTGTGATGACGATATCTATCACATCTGTCATGATGCGCCCAGTTCATTTAATTTTTTTGGAGTCTTGCTTTGTGACCGTTTGATGACAATAGACTCGCCCCCTGTTACATGGGACTTAAACATAACTGGCGAAATTTCGGTGTACTATAGGTGCACCTCTGCCTATCCCGTCGGGGAATAAAGGCGTGATGTTATGTTATGAATTTAACTAAATAAAAAGAAGTTACTTGACTTATAGCTCACCAGGTTTCTTCTTGCCTTCATCCGAGGGTCCTGGTAAGGGCTGGTCGGAGCTCTCACTCGCCTTTTGTGTGTCCATCACTGCTACAGGGCTGTTCTCCGCACTGCTTTCAACATTCACCACCTGTAAACATTATCATAATCCATATTTAATAATTTAAAAAAACATCCTTTCATTTTTTTTTTTATTAGACGTGAGGTTATGGATGTATGAATTTTTTATATTATAAATGCAAGAGTAACTCTGTCTGTTACGATTACGATGTTTCGATGGACATAGGATAATTTTTATTCTAACAGTATGTTTCTGTGGGATAGTTTGCAACCTCCATGCGGGCAATGCTTCGTACTATACTATATTTTTAGTTAAATAATTTTTAATGTGTTAAGTAGTTAGGGGTGCATTAAATTAGTTTACATGAGTTCATACATATACTAAAACCCCAGTAACAAATTTCAGAAACAGTTGCGTAATATTGTATACTTAATACTTTCAATTTCATCATTACTTAGTAGCAGACCATAATTGCTTTAATTCCCAATTAATTAAAAATATTGCAATAGTAGTTACAGCTTGCAAAATTATAATTATATTACAGCAAGACCTCATTGCAGTATTTTGTAAATGTTTTTGTAATCAACAAATAATCCTAACATATTAATTAGCTCAGTGTTCCGATTTGATGGCTAAAGAACTTTTTGCAATGGTAATTGAATATCTTAGCTCAGAATTTCATAGTTTACTGTACACTACAATTATATGTAATTTTTTTACATACTTTATCTTTAGAAGTGGAAGGTCCAGGACTCTTAGATCTCTTCTCATTTGGGGGTCCATTCTCTGACGGTGGGCTGACACTCCTCTCTGAAGTCCTCTTATCCTGGGCTTTGGCATACCTCACCGCGGCCTCAAATAAGTCCAGTTCACTATCTACATTCAAATGATCCAGAGAGAAGACAGTTATGACTGTGTTGAGCTCCACATCCTCAAAACTGCTGTCAGTTAAAACCTCTTTCGTATTTGTGCTGATTATCTGAAAATATACAAATGCATAATCTCACTCTAAATTCTGAAATAAGATAGGTAGATAAGCTAAGGCAAGCTGCTACAATTTTTAGAGTACAATAAGTTGTACTCTAAACCTAAACAAACAAAAGGAAAACGTAAACAAAGCAAAAGGATTATGTAAAGAGGGTAGCATGTGACGATCTATAGTGTCTGCCTATCCCCATGAGATGAGGCGTGAGGTTATGTATCTAAAAATTGTAACAGCTTATTAAATTTTCAAAAATTATAAAGCTATTGAGCAAGTGTTTTTCACGTGTTACTAGGTGTTTACTTTCAATAGTATCCCGAGTATATACAATATGTAAAAAAAAAAACCTGTCCGATCCGAAAGGGGCACATAGGTAATGCAATAACATTGCTAAAAATAAAAATAAAATCGTATTATTATTGAAAATAGATAACAGTGGCACTCCGGGAGTGCCGACAGAAGTCAAAACTTGAAAAAAATCGGCACCGCGGTAATTAACGCGTTGATGTCTTTTTCATGATCAAAAACTGGTGTCGTCACAGTGTCGCAATATCAATGATTTAGTTCCATCTCAAAAATCAAATTTAAAATTCACATTTTTAGTATAAAAATTCAAATCCATTAAAAATTAGCAAATTTTCAACAAGGGTAGTAAGTTATGACTTGTAGACACCCGCTAAATGACAGCCCCATGTAATAAACCAGAAAAAGTCGCCATTGAAAAAAAAAATATGGCAATTTTTTTTTCCAGGGAATTTCCACATAAATAGAGTCTCATTACAATACTTAAAAACACCCTCACAGATTGGATAAGGTTTTTTTTTACATGTTGTACTCTCAACAAGTTATAACAGTAGTAACTTCAAGACAATAAAATGTATTCAAATTTAATTATTTCAGCAGGTCCATAAAACAGTAAAAATAAACCATCTACCTGTATGCACTTATCCATAAGCACATTCTCCTCAAACAGCCTTGCAAACTCATAGGCCCGGCAGGCATTCCTTGGATACAGGTCTGACCACAGATACCGAGTGCATTCCTTCACTAGATGAGGCAGCATGTACTTCTTGGCTCCATAGCACAGCTCACAGGCTTTGTCAAATGAACTGATGTTTATATTGTCTGTGTAAATGTACCTGTAATGGTACAGATGTCATTTAAGTAAAAAAAAGAAAAAAAGAGGAAAGAAAGAAAATAAAGAAAAAGAGAATAAAGATTTGAAGAACATTTGAATGTTTTTTTTTTATTTTATTTTTTGTACTCTGTATCTGTTTTTGTTTCAGGTATACAATGAAGTCAAATATCAGTCAGTGTATCTTATAATCGGTTTATTAAGCAAATTAAAGGATATATCAACAGTATTACTGTTTGATTGAATAATTATAATTACTGCTTCAATATTTGACGAATCTAATCCTAAACTGTTGGAATAACGACTTGGTATTTATTAAACTCAGTTTATGTTACATACTCACTCTAAAAGAGCCCTGAAAGCTTCAGGCTGTACATCCAATATGGGTATAGGATCATTCCTCTCTGCCATACCACCATAGAACATAGCTTCAAAAACTGGTGACGCCATCGCCAGAACCAGCTTGTGGCCAGCAATAACCACTTGGTCGGGCTCAGCACCCACCAAGAAAGTGCAATCAGACCATTGCCCTGACTTCAAAAGGTATTCTCCCCTTTGCTTCACCTCAACGCATCCTAATTGCCAATCGCTAGGCACTCCTGCCATATTCTTAAACTTTTTGTTAACTAGATTATGTAATTTAACGGCTATTCGGCTAGGGTTACTCAATCGAGGCCAAGAAATGTGAGAAATTTACGAATAAAAACAAAACAAGCTATTTTACCAAAATAATCACATCACTCGCTTGATAGAAGTGAGTATTTGTGAAGTTCGTTTCAGTTTTATTATTTGGTTGTAATTTCATCATTCGAGAGTTATTAACATATTTGGAAGTTCATGGCGGTAAATGCTTAATTTAGTTTTGATTGGAATATTCGGTTTTACTGATCAATTTTAGCCACTCTCAAACACATTTTTATTTCACAATTTCAGTCTATGCCGACGCTCGACAGCTAAAAAGTCTAAAAACCTGGTATTTTATTTATAACAGTATTTATAAACAGGACAGTTGCGCCAATGACTTTAAGGCAAGCGTTAGGAAATAATAAATGAAAACCTTATAAAGATTATTTTTATAAAGATATATAGATTATATAGATTTGTAAAAATACTTTTGTTTTTCATAGGAACAACAAAAAAAGAGGCACTCCGGGAGTGCCGACACGGATGTCGCGCCTGTTTGTAGGAGCCTTTACTCCACGCAAACGATTATTTTCTTTTATTGCCGGAGATCGTTTTCATTTTTCAATTTGCTGAACGAAAATGTTCAAAATGTCAACTGTCACTGTCAAACTTAATTATTTGTCATTTTGTCAATGAATCGAATTTACATCAACTTCGAACAATATCGATGTAATGTGAAAAGTGGAACGAAATAAACTCATGAAACACCATGAATCACGACGAGATAAAATCTGTGGTACAGGAAAAGTTCCTATCAAGCGAACGGGTTACAGCTTTCCTGTGTGATGCCAAAGTATTACATCCCGAATGGGTAAAAAAGGATCGGCTATTATCAATTGTTGAGTTTGGTGATGAAAAGGCAGTATTCTGCTTGTTTACGTCATGCTACCCACCAAAGTCCTTCACGGATTTATCCATAGAAATAGTGTTGCCGATAGATAACAGTTTTAAATGTGAAATTGACAACAAACCTTCCGACCCCGAGGCCATACTGTACCTGAATCTGCAATCTCGTAGTAATAAGTATAAGTTTGAAATACAGATGACTCCGCGCGTCGACACCTTTGTCGACGACCTGTTTAGAGGCATAGAAGCTGTAAACAAAGTGCCAACTCAGCCTGACTTTGTGTGGCTGAAGAAGTACAGTGGTAAGATTGATAATGATATATTAACTCACACAATGGCGATACCCGGAGGAGTCCCGCATACACAGACGTCAGCACCTGTTGCCATAAGAGAGAGCCTCATCAAACACAAAATGTCTGACAAGGAATTTGAGTATACCTTTACAAAGAAATTCTCTATATTCTGTGGAACATGGAATGTGAATGACAAATCTCCAGTGATTCCTCTCAAGGGGTGGCTGAGTGTTGACAGGGAGCCTCCTGACATTTATGCTATTGGTTTCCAAGAGTTGGACCTGTCTAAGGAGACATTTCTGTTTGACCAAACCTTCAGGGAAGATGAGTGGTTTACTGCTGTCCTAAATTTTGTTGATAAGAGAGCTAAGTATGTGAAGGTGGAGAAAGTCAGATTAGTTGGCATGATGCTGATAATTCTTATTAAAGCCAAACACTTTTCTCATGTACGTAATGTTGTGTGTGATACTGTGGGGACCGGGATCATGGGGAAGATGGGCAATAAAGGTGGAGTCTCTATAAGATTTGATATCCACAACACCTCAATGTGCTTTGTCAACTCCCACTTGGCAGCCCATGTGGAGGAGTTTGAGAGAAGGAACCAAGACTTCAGAGACATCTGTAGCAGGACCAGATTTGTGCAACCTAACCAGCTACCGAAAGCTATCAAAGACCATGACCAAGTGTACTGGCTGGGGGACCTGAATTATCGCATCACAGAATTAGACCCTACTGTGTGTAAAAAGTTATGTAACGAAAACAATTTTGTGCCAGTACTAGAAAAAGACCAACTGATGCAGCAACATAAACTAAATAATGTGTTTGCTGGATACATAGAAGGAGAAATAAATTTCAAACCTACATATAAGTATGACCCTGGAACAGACAACTGGGATTCTAGTGAGAAGAACAGAGCTCCAGCATGGTGTGACAGGATATTCTGGAGAGGACAGAATATCACACAGCTGGGTTACCGAAGCCATCCATCACTGAATATTAGTGACCACAAACCTGTATCAGCCGTATTTAACTCTTCAATTAAAATAATAGATGAAGAGAAATACAGAAAGGTTTATGAAGAAGTCATAAAGCAATTGGATAAAATGGAAAATGAATTGATTCCTCAAGTAAAAGTAGATAGAACTGAAATTGATTTTGAGACGGTACGGTACTTAGAACTGCAAGTTCGAACTATAACTATAAAGAATATTGGTAAGCTGCCTGTGGAGTTTGAGTTCATAAAGAAATTAGACGAAACAAACTTCTGCAAGGAATGGCTGATAGTTGAACCATACAAGAAATGTATATGTGCAGAAGAAACATGCGAAATTCAACTCAAGGTACTTATAAACAAGACATCTGCCTGCAAGATGAATGCTGGAACTGACAAACTGTATGACATTCTTGTACTGCATTTGTATGGAGGCAAAGATATCTTCATAACAATAAACGGGACATACCAAAGAAGTTGTTTCGGGTGCTCAATAGAGGTTTTAGTGAACCTCAACATGCCAATCAAAGAGGTGCCTGTAGGGAAACTAATTGAGCTTGAAAATAAAAGGGATACCTGTGTATCTAACCAGTCCACTTACTCCATACCTAAAGAGATTTGGTTCTTAGTCGACCATATTTATCTGCATGGCTTGAAGGAACCCAACTTGTTTGAACAACCAGGATTCCATTCAGAGATACTCCAGATCAGAGATTGGCTAGACAGTGGCTCCATAGACCCAATCCCTGGTAGCATCCATTCTGTGGCAGAAGCATTATTACTGCTTCTAGAAAGTACTGCAGATCCCATCATTCCTTACAATCTTCAGTCAGTATGCTTAAGGGCATCAGCCAATTACTTACAATGCAAGCAAATTATAATGGAACTGCCAGAATTCAGAAAGAATGTTTTCCTATACTTATGTGAGTTCTTACAAGAAGCATTGCAGCACAGTGCTGAAAATGGACTCGACTCGAAAACACTGTCGACTTTGTTCGGCGCTATTTTCCTTAGGGATAATCCGAACCAAACACAGGAACCCCAGTCAAGGATAAATAAACAAGTCATAGATAAGAAAAAGGCCCAGTTTGTTTACCACTTTTTCGTAAATGACCATAGTGATTTAATATTTTCTAAATAAATAAATAATTGTTGTAACATTGTAAAACCTGGCTGGGAAAATGGAACACTGCCTTTAAGTGCAAAAATAATATCCTTGCAGTTAGCCCCATCGAGTTTTTCCATTTTCCTATCAAGTTCTTGTTTAGTACACCTGCGTACATATTGTTTTTTATTTTTTATTTATTAGAATAATACTCAAAAATTTCCATTAGTAATCCTAGGGAATATTTTTACTTTTATAATTACACTAGAGATTGTACTGTACCTATTTGAAGAAGTCTCACAATATGGTTTACGCTTAATACCTATCAACATTCACATTTATAAATGTAATGTTTCAGCTCATTGTTTTGTATTAATTGAATGTTTTTGCTTAAATGACATAATCACTAAAATTATGCATGTAGGCGTGTGATAAAATTTTCGTGTCTATTTTATGTTTTGTACCATTGTTCATGTTTTGCTGAAAGGGATGTTGGCTACTCAATGTTCTGACAGCTGATCAGAGGCAATTTTGGGATTAGTTTGAAGACACTAAACGAATACGTCCTTTTTACCAAGGCACCAGGCGCTCGACAATCCAATATGGCCTGCACAACCCTCAGAAGTCAGAACAAACAAGAATTGTTAAGTGAGACATCCTTTACCTCAAATTCTAAATTCGAAATTAGTTAACGTTAGCTCTCTCAGGCCATAGATTTTTCAAGATTTTTTGGAGACTTTATTCAAGGATCTTTGGAGATATGTGACAATTTTAAAATTAATTGATTATTCTTATAATTACATGATAAAACAGTGATGTAAAATCTGCCAAAATATTTCATTCTATAAGGTTGATATAACAAAAAATTAGGTACATTACTAAGTTTTTATTTTTAAAACTTATGATGCTTAAAAATTTGTAATATAATTTATATTTTAAATGAAAAATAATGCATTATGTTTATTGTTAGTTCTCAGAAAAAATGGATACGCGTTCTTGCCTCTAAAGCAACTATCACCAGCCGTTTTTGTAGACTCTAAGCCGACATTCGCACGGACGTAATAAAATCGCGGCGGGATTTTATCGCCAACTGGATTTTCAACTCTCGATGTTAAGCCGAGCGTTGAGCATCCAACGCTCTGGGACGCAGTCTCTTCCCAGTGCGTTGAAAAACAAACTTGGATTTTCAACTCTCGGCGCTAAGCAGAGCGTTGAAATTCAAGTCCACGAAAAAAAAAACGCTTCGATTTTATTACGTCCGTGCGAACGTCGGGTAAATGGACCACTGGTGGTATTACCCATAAGATATCTATACACACCTACTTATCCGTATTATACGCTTATTCTATTTTTTCTATAGAACATAAAGAAAGTATTTTTAGTCGCTAGTTCAACGAATACATGTGGCTAAGTCCATTAATATTAGTTTCAAATGAAATTTTCTCTTATTGTTATTTTATGACAAGAACTTTAAATTACTACCTTAATTATTATAATGTACTAAAATATGACTTTTGAAGAAGCTCTTAAATCACAGACTTTGAAATTACACAAAATTTTTACAGGATTTATTATACGAATAGTTAGATTTATTGTAGATATTTATTGCAAAAAAAGGTCTGGTTACTATTTGATTAGGGAGAATGATTGTGAAAGTATGAACATTGTGAACTTGCGTGTTATGTGCATATTAACTGTACTTTTAACTTACTTCACTTCCGTAATCAAAGTGTAATCAGATCTTTATAGAAATAGCTATGTGCCCGACATTTATAATAATATTTATATTGGTGTCCATGCATAGTAGGAAATATGTATTTTACTTACATAATTATTATACTTAAACAAATATTTTATTATTGTATTTATTCGTTCATGTAATAGTGAATATAGTGAACTGTTAATTTATTAAATTATATAATAATACCACAATGTGAAGTTACATTTTATTTCCCTGTCAACAATATTTAATTAACTCGAAAATCCAACAAACGTTGACAAAGAGTACCGATCACAGAGTAGACTGATAGACTATGGAGTTTAATTATATTACAATGTAGCTTCTGCACTCTGTAGGCTTGCACGGTATGACTCTTGTACTTCTGCTCATCCCTGTACAAACGACAAGGATGAAGGAAACCACGCACAGACCTAACAGAATCCAGTGTCATAAATTTTCAATAGATGGCGTTGTGTCTAAGCCTGTCCAATGTTTTGTAAAAAATTACAATAGATGTCGCTAAGTGTAGGTAAAAATTAATTCGTTTTACGCGTTATCAGTTGATAATTTATTTTATTTTCATCTAAAGTGTTTCATAAGAATATTTATCAATATTTCAGCAAAAAAAAAATAGATTGGCGAAAGCATAAAAGGATTTTCTTTTATTTTGACTTGCAACATCATGTTTCTTGAAACGCAGCTTCCTAGATCATTGGTCGATGAATCAAACGTGATAGCGCCAGATTTGAATTCAGCCAATCAGATAGTTGCATCGAACGGTTTGTCAAACAATCTACGCCAAGTTCATTTACGAAAGAAAACGTCTACTATTAACTCATATCCTGTCTTTCTTTAGTTCAAATTTAATTCAAAATAACTGTTTCAACGGCGTTAAGAGTTATAAAGATTTTGTATTGGACATACCCTGAATTAAAGCTTGTTCGGCCTTTGTGTACAGCGGACGTGAATCTTTTGTAAGCCTACCACGACCACCAGTTCAAACAAAGACAACCATGGAAGTTGAAGCCGCTAAATGTAAGTCGATTTTATTATTGATATTTAATTATAATAGGAATTGTAATTGGAATTGTTGCAAAAATAATTAAGAACAAGATAATGTCGTTTGTATTTTATTGTTGCTCATGAGTTGCTCATTTTGTTTTATTTTATTTACCGTATATCTGGTAAGTACATACTGATTTTCGTAAGTTTTATTTATTTCTCAGTAATTTAATAAAATTATAGTTTAAACCGGCATATCTATGTTCCTGGTTTTAATTGAAAAATTACAGTGGAGCAATACCTAGGTATTTAAAAAAAAAAGAAACACCAACCCAACTGCGATTTTTATAAAATACATTTAATCTAGTTATGTCCGATTCCCTCAGACCAAATAAAACCATTTCTAGTAGTAGGATTTATCTTAGAAAATTATTGAAAACATAAAATTAATATTAAAATACCAATAGGTAAGGATTTGCTTGTCCTAATTGGTGAGTAGGTAGGCGCCGCCGAAAGACTAGACAACCTACCTCAACAAAATTGATGTTAGTTTACATAGCTAGTAGGTAATTTATGTTCGGTCTCAAGCCTTCGTGAATGACGTAGGTACGAATAAGTTCTATCCTCGTTATTCTGGTGGTCATCAAGTCCGAGGAGTCAGAAAGTCCTCTATAAAACCTTAGAGGATTTAAAGCAATCATTTAAATCCTAGCCTTGACGTAATCTTCAGGCAGTCCTGTCTTCCCAACCTGGGTTTACAACACCGGTTATAAATATGTAATCCTTATCCTTACATATTATAAAACAAAGTCCCCGTTGCGATTGTCTATCTGTTTGTCTGTCTGAACGCGATAAACTCAAAAACTACTGAACGGATTTTCAAACAGTTCACCAATGGACGGAGTGATTCATTCGGAAGGTTTTTGTGTATAATTCATTGAGGTATTGTGTAAATTAGCTGAAATTTGACGATTATTGTTGAAGATGTCGGAAAAAATCATGCCGACTGGGAACTTTATTGGCGTGCACCGCGGAAATGGTAAAAGTTACTTAAAATATATGTTCTACAGTATTGTTCATCTTTAAAAGTTCAACAAAAAAGTCCGCGATGGCATATGTCTATTTTCTAAGGATGACCCACAATAAGCATTTTTATCTTTCAGAATTTGATAAAATTTTCATTGTTATTTCCGAAGCTATTTTGACCGGTATTATGTTAATCCTTATCCAATAAACTGTTACTTAAATTGAGCATTTAATTTAGATTGGAATAAAATATGCCGCGACATTATTTCATTTAAATGAATAGTTTAAAAGATATCATAGATTCAAAATTACGCGTGACAAAATAATTATGTTTGACCGCAACGCGGGCGCAGCGGTAGGAGTCAATGACCTTTTCCTCGGCTTTTAGGTATGTACTGCCGGTATCGGTAGTACGTTCCCGTGGAATATTTTCCGACATCCACGCGGGCAAAAGCTAGTTCTCTGTAAATATAATCTGTTTCCGTAAATAGGTTTATGACTAATTAATTAAATTAGCTTCATTGATCCGCATTCTGCCTCAGCCTGTTTGGAGCCTATATTTAGGTGTAGGTACCTAAATATAGGCTCTTTAAAAAATAATGGTCTAGATACGATAGGTACCTTCATTATAATAGTAAATCGTGAGTTTCCATGATCCAGATTACCGCCTTTCATGCTAGGGCCACACCGACGGGAAACGCCGTTGATTATTGCGACGTTGGACTTTATTCCTTCGGGTTAACGTCCATCATCGCGATAATCAACGGCGTTTCCCGTTTGTGTGGCCCCAGTATCAGCAACAATTCTATCCGAGCTTTTTTGAATTGTTTGTCTACCCATTTCTTTCACATTACGAATTCAGTTTTCTTCCGTACCTACGTACAACGATGTTTTGGACCGAAATAGTTATGTAGATAAAAATTTTGTCATCAGCGAATTAACTCTAATAACTTGCAAAACTCATTTTCACCATCCCGTCAAACACGCTCGGGTGAATATCAATTCAATACATTTTTAATACCTTATTAATTATGTATTCTATTAACCTTCTGATCTACTCATCTGCCTATTTCAGTTTTTTCTATCATAAACGAAGATCCGGCTGATTGATATATCTTGTCAGCTGTTTGTTGGTATTATCGGATCGCACACTTAATCATAATAAAATGATTACCTACCATCATACCCTTCGAAAATATATCTACATCCCCACAAGATCGTGTTTGTTATGCGAGCAGTCTGCATAGACTGCTGTTTCCCATCTTCTGGCAAGAGCAGAGTACTTGCACGTGGCAGTCTTTCAATTTACAAACACCAAGTCAACGGTCAGAATTGGCAGTTTGCTGCAAGCTGCAACTGCAAGGCGCGAGTAATTGAGTTGAACTTCTAATAAAACCTGTTTTTGAAACGGCTGTTGCCTTGTAATAATCTCTTTGGATCTTAGGATAATAATAATCTTTTAATAGTCCCGAGAGACGTAGGGTGACCTATTTCCAGTAGGACTACAAAGAAAGGAGGTGCCTGCCATTGATTTCTTCTGCGCAGAAAATTTTAAGGGTAACGGAGAAATATTATTATGTGTAAATCATATTGCTTCCACATTGTAATCTATCAGACTTTAAATTTAATGAGACCGCACGTATCGTTTCTCTAATTAGATTATTAACATTGAACAGTAAATCATTCCTTTATTATTTGTGTCTGGAAACAGCTATAAATTACACCCAGTATGTATTTACAATCTAGAAGTTCAACGTTCTCCGTTAACTGGTTAATTGTGAGTCGTTTAATATTTTAATAACCTTCAGCAATTTACGCTCGACGAAATTCGCAATTTGTCATCATTGCGGCCGTTAAACAAGTTCCAATGTACCGGCCGGCGTGGCGGACGCGCCAGCCAGTAAGAAAGTTATTTTTTCGTGGGTGTGTGTCATCCTCTGTTCAAACGGCCGACGACGACGGTTGGTTGGCAAGGCCACTGGAACCGTTGCGATGACTCACGCGCAGCTCTTCATCTCTTCCTACATACGAGTTTATGCCATATTTTGAACTTTGAAATGCCTGTCCTTTTAAGGGACGCTTAAGACGGCTAGCTGCACGTAAACGACCGGCGCCGTATGTAAATCGTTTCGTTGTCGACATGTAAAGAAACTTATTCTCACTTCCGGCGTTTGTACGAAGGATACGTACTCCTTTGTTTACATAGCAATACTTTTAGTTTACGTTTAATTGTCCCTAATGAAGTTAAAACGGCTAAAAAGGGGGCGTATTACGACTGTATAAACCCCACTAAAAGCAATGTAGTGACCACACCGTTCTCTGGTACCACTCTCCATTGTTCCCACTTAATCGTCCATGAAAATGTAATATTTTCTTTTCTCTATTGTCCCGTCCCGACCGCATTAGACACGGCGAACGGCTGGTGTAAACAAACCAGAGCTTAATTAAACTGCTGAAAAAATCCTCCCAACAAAAGCCTTTATAAAATTGATTGCTGTCGACGTTAACTGCAAAAAGCTGTTGCCAAGTATACTGGCTTCGATGTTTAAATTTGACGCTCCATTTAAAATGTTATTAAATTGACACTAAGAGGTCCCAAATCTCGGAGGGTGGCGTTGATTAAAAGCGCAGGAAGCGAGTAGAGAAAAGCAATAGCCCCAGAGAGGCGGAGGTAAATTTCAATACGATACAACAGCGGTGTAATATCTTGAAGCTAGCCGCTTAATGGGCCGTTACGGGGCGGAACTTTGTTCATTTGTGAAAGAAATGGTGCGGATTCTACGCAGCCCCCTATTTGGTTGATATCAGACACATTAACATGACAATGAAAGGAATCCTCGGCCCACAACGCCGCACCTAATGCAAACATTGACCATTGTCCATGACGGAAGGTAAACAACTACATTATTACAGTCAACGCACGGATATCAAAAGATAAGACAAATGATAATGTTCAACCTACCTTTTATGCCTAGGACAACTACGACGCGTAGCTAATTATGAAGTTTTACGATAAAACAAAGCTCACAATACAGCTCCTCCTCCTATAAAGAACAGCAAAATCGAGATTTTATTAAAAGGTTCGTTCTTGAAAACAGGAACTGGAAAAACAGGAAAACGACTGAAACAGAAGGCAAATTGAACGTCTTTTCATTTGGCAAACTTCGTTGCAGTTACGGTACTTTTCCTGATTTGATTTAAACAAGGGGAGTTAGGTCGTCCGCTAGGTCAATCTAATTTGACCGGTTGCTCGTCAAATAGTTTTTCCCCGGGATTTTATTGTCGACGCTTTTATCGGAGTGCTCCTTTCAAATACCTTTTCGAAGTCAATGGATTACTTGGATTACTAAGACACAAAACTTTCTTCGAGTTGTACCAATCAATCATTATAATTAGTAACTTTAGATTTTGCAATGTGCGAAATTGTATGCAATCAAAGTAGCCGAACGTGTTTCTGTCCACCTACACTGCTTTCTATACGTATAGGTTCCCAGTGCGCTGTGCAACCGGGTTGTTTTTGTGGTCTCTTTGCTGCACGCAATGAAAGCTTGTTCGAGCGTTCGTTGCCCAGAAAAGGCAAGACGTGGGCGATACTTGTCGGCCCACGCCTTCCACACTTACCCAGTACTCCGAAATTCCATTTTGCCATTCATTATTCATCGGGGGAGATCTATTGTGGCAGTTTGCTTCGGCATGACTAATATGTAAATACAATGCATTCGAGTCATCAAACCTGGTGCGTTTTCTTAGCGCTTCACTTAGAAATGCGACTAACACATAATCGCTATAATTACAACAAACGGCCGATGGCCTTGCTCGAGACTAAGGACTAAATAATACTAAGTTGGTAACGTGAAACTTCTAGATCCAATGTTTGTTTCCTTTAGTTTACTCTTAACTTGATTACACCATTCCCGGTTCGAAGACAAATAAATTAAATTAAGTCATTTCATGTTTTCGGTAAACAGAATTATTTCGAAACGTTCCTCTGAAGAAAGATTAAGATTTTATTTCAGATTGTCATAAATTATATTATTGTTCATATTATTATGTACATTACGAATAATTTCGCCTAGGGCTTTATTTACTGTCTTGTCATCTGTGACATTGGAACAATATTGGGATGAACGGGAATATAATAACATCGTACTTATATTTTTCTAGCTTCACCGTGCTTCGACCTAATCATAATTTTGATACTAACTTATTCCTAACTTCAGCTATTTGTATGAAAATCAAATTAGCTTCGAAACACCCTAATGTGTTTATGACGTTATGCCCCAAGCCATAGTATTATATTATCTGTTCACAAGCCCTAGGCGTAGGTACACCAAGTTATTACTGGTACTACCTATCATAGCCCCCTATCACTACAGTACATCGGAGTCAATCATTAATTTGAACTTTATTGATGTCATAACTCCAGCCTAGTAGCGGTTTTAGTAGTCTTTTATTGTTTTCATGAGGACTAGCAGTCTGCCCTCGTATAAGGTCATCCAACTACGCACTGATGTTATTGCAGAATTCTTTTTACATTTTTTTTAAGAATTGTGCTCTTTCTCAAGATGAAATCGCTGTGGAAACGGTTCGTCTACCTCGGTTTCTCTCACGGTATAACAAAGACGTGCGGACCTCTCGGGCTGCGTTATCCTTGAATTTATTAAGATAGAACACCGAATAAACTCCCATCTTTTAGACGCCACAGAAAAATTCCCTCGCTCAAAGGAAAAATGGGAAGAATTTTTGTTCATCAGATGAATTTTCAATTCGTGTGGAGTGTCCGTTGAGTCGGAAAATTTGGATGTTTCCCAAAACATTTAATCAGATTCATTGCGCATGAACTAAGCGAGTAGTGCCGGGGTGAATAATCTATAGATTCTACAGTATACAGAGCCTACATTGCGATTGCCTAGCGGTGCTGCACACAACGGTACATTGTACACAGATGAATGAAAATATCACTGAACTCCTCAGCTGCAAAAAATGCGCAAATTCAGGCCAAATTATTTGGTAAAAGAGTATTTCGTAAAGATCAATTGTTGTCTGGAGCAAAGACGATTATTATCTTATGTACTGTATTTTAAATTTATAACAAAACCCCGTCATTGGTCTTGAACTCTAGGCGTGGTAGAAACACCTGCAGATCCTAATTGAGTCAACTGGCAGATTTGCTCTAATTAGCTTTAGAAAAGTAGATTTCAGCAAGCCTATTTCATATTTTGGAAAATCTCAGGTATTTATTGTTATTTCTTCCAACTAATCACAAGAACTGACATGAGACAGCAGAACGACTAATTAGAGGCTATAACAAAAGGTGCAGACCAAATTAAAGATGATTGATTGTATGGAAGATGATATGGCTAGGAACGAAATTAATGAAGACAGTTAATCGATGTATGGAAGAAAAAAGATATGTTCCGTTATCCAAATAAATTGGGATAAGGAAAGGAAAGAAAGGAAGACACTTCATGCCACCATCAACGAACTAATATTCCTAAATTAGCAACAGAAATGTGCCCATGTACCAGTGATGTGCCGGATCGTACAAAAATGTGATCCGCTGATACGGATACGGATCATAAGCATCCACGAATATGGCGACGAATACGGATCTCAACTTTTTTCAGCTTCAGCAGCAATTATTTATGATCCTCATCGTAACAGACTTTTTGGGGACAAAGCTGCTAAGTTATTCTTTTTAAGTTCTTGAAAATATCATTGTTTTAATTGATGTTAACACCTTGATAATTATTTCAATTAGCATAGCACAAATATTAGACGTTTGACCTCACTACAAAGATAGTTTAATTACTACTTTATAACTACTTTACTAGTACTCTATTTTTAACCGACTTCCAAAAAGGAGTGTATTATTAAAGAATAAAATTAATTTTGGTTGAAGTTAATAGTATTTCATTGATACCTATCTTGAAAATGTAATAGACGTAATGAAATGAATTAATATAAAAGATCCGTTCAAGATTCGCCAAAAAGTAACGGATACAGATCTTTTTTCTCCTTCGGATAACCACACATACGGATACGGATATCCGGCACATCTCTGTCATGTACACGTAGACTTTTAAATACACAGAATAAATACACTCTATGTTCACAAGTGGTGGATGTTTCGTGTGCAAGATATGCATATCAGAAATAGATGCTTATGGTGTTATGCTAAACAGGCCCCAAGGAACTTTCGTGTTTTAGTGCCGTACCGAGACTGCATGCTACAAGTTCCTTATCTAGTCTCCTAAATGTACTTACGGTATATTTAGGGCTCCGAAGTTTTAGCCACGGATTTTTAAGAAGGAACAGTTTTTATTTCGGGTACCTATAATCATTGGAACTGTCCTGATGAAAGGAGTGATGTCAATATGAAGTTCAAAAAATACTTATACGTAAACGTACGTGTTTTTTAAAAGAAACTGGTTGCAGCTAGAATGAGACATAAAGGCCAAAAACCGAAAAGGTTCATGATTATCCAAGTAAACATTTATTTGTCCGAGGAGGACTTTACATTAAATTCTAAATTAAGTTAGTTCTATTTCTGCAAGATAAGTAATCTATTGAACTCTGGGGCTTTGTTCAAAAGCAAAACAAAAGGAAGATGTCTTTCCTTCTTTTCTGTGCTTTTAAAAACAATCGAAGGACAGTAATAAATAATTTAAAAAGAAACAAAATCCATTAGTAATAGGCTTTATTAAATCTGCTCATAGCAATTCACACTGAACAACTGCCTGCGTCAGAATTTATCAGAACAGAAATATTCTGTTCTGATTAATTCTAATGCAAGGCAAGATACGTATTCAGTCGTCCCCAGTTACTCATTCTACGCCCCATAATTCAGTTCGTCGTCATTGCAAACTCATTTGCCTTCAAATCGGTAGAACCAACTACCAACTCTACTAAACAAGTACAATAACTGTATTCAATAGTGGCTTTCCACGAAATTGTAATTATTTTCGGTTCAAGTAATCCGAAGGCAACGGCCTGCAGGTGAAGGTCCTACAACTGTCAGTTGTAAAATTCTTAGGGTTCCGTACCCTAAGGGTGCCAACGGAACCCTATAACTAACTATAAGGCTCTGCTGTCCGTCCGTCCACCCGTCCGTCTGTCACGGCACTCACAGGGCTGTATAATTTTTTAACCATAATATAGGTACATATACACACTTTAAATGTTGAGTATGTGTATATGGTCGCTTGAACAAAAAATAATATAAATAAAATAATGTATAAAATTTAAGGGGGTTCCCATACAAGAAAAGTGTTAAAAAATATATATTAGTCTTAAATATTTTACGGTGGTACGAAACCTCTTTTTAATACGCAATAATAACGGCAAAGGTCAGGTGTCGTGTGTTATCGGTCAAAGAGTTATTTACTAAATTTTTCCTTGTTGGAGGCAATAAAGTATAACGCAATTGTTATGCATAAAATGGAAAAATGTGTCCGTACTAGCCACTGCCCGCGACTTCAACCGCGAGAAATTATCCCACGCGAACATACATCTGCGTGCCAAATTTCATCCAAATCCGTTCAACCGTTTTGGCGTGATTGAGTAACAAACATCCACACATACAAAGTCATATCGTTTATTTCAAATAGGCCCTTGTATGGCACTTTTGAACGTCAAAATGTACAAAATAATAGAATTGATTCTAGTCGTCCCTTCCAAAAGGTAGTTTTTGTATGGAGAAGAATGGGCAAGAAACTCCACCGTTACTCTTTTAAAATGTTTTACTATATTCTGTATAGGTACCTACATTAGTTAAATAATTATATGTGAAGGCGATGCACCTAGAATAAAATTACTATACCACAATACGTAAAAATAATTAAAAATGAAGCAACGACAGATAATTTAATTATGTGATAGAAACATGGTGCTTACATATTTACAAACATTGTAAAAGTAGACGATTTTCTTAAAAGCTTATAATGAATAATATTAAAGTAGAATATAAGTAGGATTATTTTGCCAGTGGGAAGATCAAAGTGGAACTTATTCCGTCAGCCCTAATTTATTTTGGGTTTATCCAAATCCGAGGACTATTACCTAGATTTTCAAGTTCCCCGAAAATTCTTTACCGTAGCGGTGTCATATTATGTGTGAAGCTATTTTCAGTCTTTAATAATGTACCCTAATCTACTAGTCCTTTCACGTTTTCGGTGAAAATGAGAAAAAAAATTGATGTAGTTATTATATCTCATCTTGATCTGTGAGTCTGAGAGAGAATACATTTTTACTACAAGGCAATTTGTCTTATTATTAGCTTCTGCCAGCGTCTTTGCCCGCGTGATATGTTTGTATATTATAGCCTATGTTACTCTGTGATAATATAGCATGCTACGGGTGAAAGAATTTTTTAAATCGCTCCAGTAGTTTAAGAATTTATTCATTACATAAAGAAAATTTTAACAGTTAAAATTTAAAAAACCCCGACTCCAACATTTCCTCATTTCTCTTTCCTACTCTATCACCAGACCCTGTTCACCATTTATCTATAAACTATTCATTGGGACCATTCGAATGAGCCCAAACTCGATACCTGTGCTGTAAGTGGGTAAGGGAGTTGGGTATCCTGCAAATTCCAGGTGATGCTGCAACATCAGTTCAACGTTATGCAGCATGTTCTTCTAATACAATTGAAGTAACAGAATACCAAATTTCAAATCAATGTAAGATACTCACATCCATGCATCAACTGGAAAAGAGCTGATAACCTTCAAACGGCTGAACCGATTTTGATAAAACATGTCTAAGAACCATCGCTAGAAAACCTGCTTTCAAAGAAAAAAACTGCATTCAAATCGGTTCACTCGTTTAAGAGACGGTGCCACACACAGACGCACACATAGCGGTTAAACTTATAGCACCCCTCATTTTGCGTCGGAGGTTAAAAATACAAGGAGTTCTGTTGCTGATTCTAATGATTATAATTCTCATATTTATTACGGTCGCGAATCATGTTTGAACCAACATACAACCCAACACTGACCTGCAAATTAGCGCATCCCCCTTATTATCTTTTAACTTGGAAGCTTTTCTCATTAGCTATTTAGTTAATTGGCAAAAGCTTCAAACCTTGTTGAACGAAACGAACAAATACGATTAAATGCCCTCTCAAAAACTTCAGATCGTCTATAAAAAATCCCCAAGTTACAATCGACGATCTCTCTTCGTACTTACACGTAAAATAAACAGTTATGCAAAGTATAAGTAAGCCCTAGACAGGCCAAAACTTGTATAACACGAAGTACAGGCAGACGTGGTACAGCAAAATCAATACCAACTGATATTTATTGGCTTTGCTCACGGGCACCGAATGCATGGATATCGGGACATCCGCGCCAGATATTGCGAACATCTGTCGGAGTATGATACACGTCCATGCTAAATTGTGGCTGTACATATTAATATAAGGATGTCGTAAGTCCTGGGGATAGTGGTTTTGGTGATTTAAGGCAGGATCTTGGAACCGTAGGAATTGCTTTTTGGACGGATTGGCTTTGAAATGTCGACAACAGTAAGCATGGTAAAAAGTGATTACCAAAACCTCTAAATAGCAAATTTACAGAAAATATTGGTAATTTACTGTTCTTTCTTAGGCTACAAAAATTCGTTTGCTTGACAGTCTAGACCGAATTTCACGTCATACATTGCTTTCATATATCCCCAGCAATTTTGCCGACGTTTCCGTGAACATGCTGAAGCTTGGGTTTTTCCGGCTTGTCATCGAAAAATTGCTATAACTTAGCTGTCTCATATGATTGAGCTCTAGTTATATTATGGCATTCCTTTCACAGAAAATGTTCTGGTAGTGCTTGAAAAAATAAATACGACTTATTCCAGATAGTTAATTGATTCAGGCGTGACCTTGCGGAAATCCATTATAAAATACAATAGAAGTGGATATATTTAGTAACCTGTTCCGCTTAGCTGAGCGCAGACTGAATCTGAGTGCTTGGTGTGACAACACGCCGTGTTCGAGTTCGCGATAAGTCAATCGTCATCCTGAGGATGACTCCTTGAGAGGTAAAACACGTGTCGATTTCTTTCAGGGTATTTTTAAGATTCTTTAGAAATAGCTAAGCGGAACAGGTTACTTAATTATATCCACTTCTATTGTATTTTACGACTTATTCCCTTAATCCTTCTCTAAAATACCTCTACGTTTGACTGAAAAGATTCAAATAATACCGCAAAATAAATACAACTCTACTGAACCTCTCTCTATTATGTGATAACACATACAAACTTTGCTTGATAAAAGCTTCACAGATCTTCAATATTTACTTCATACTACATTTTTGAGGAGTCAAATGGCATCCGCTTCAAATTCAAAATATTTTATTTTACTTAAAACAATGATAGAATTCCAATTTAGCCCAGTCCACCAAAGGGTATCGTGTAATCCAGTAACTTGATTGTAGAGATCAGATAGACAGTCGCTCCATGTATAATACTTACTGGTATTCAACTGCATCCGGTAAGACTGGAAGGTAGTGAGGTTCTACCAAGACAAAAAAGGGCTAAATTTCATAACTTATTGTATCAACCACCAAGTCATAAAGATACTTATAAAAAAAATGTGTTTAATATGTGTATACTGATTTATAATAACATTCCAAATGATATAAAATTGTTGCAGGGTAATCTATTTAAAAAAAAATTGGCCGTTTGGCTACAAGAGAGTTGTTTCTATAGCATTAAGGAATTTATGGAATTTAAAAATTAATGTTAGGTATTGAATGAAAATGAATAATTGAGTTTAGAATAATTGTAATAATATTAATTGCATGATAATAATTACATAAATAGACGTAATTAAATAATTTGCACGCTTGCTTGCAGGCAGAATACAAAGACTTTTAGGACATAAGATCTTTCCTTGAATTTGTATGTATTTTCTAGCAAATAAACATTTTTGATTTGATTTGAAGCTACCACAACATAGTAAGGAAAAAGATTAGGCTGATGATGACTTAAACCTTCATGTTCAATATTGGGCACGTCAGAATTAGTTATAGTTGCACGGTTCCAAGTTCCAGAAGCTTCTCAGTTCCCCTATCGCTCCTAAAGCTCCCTAATTTCAATATGCCACTTAGTTTCACGCCGATCAAAATTCACGTTTTCACGCCACACTTGGTTCAATTACTGCTGTGCTGAAGTTGGCTGCATTCTAGACCATACGGGTCACTGATCAGCCATCATTAACACGCTCTGACGGCACTCGTGATTCTCATAAGTAGACCCTTTATTTTGCAGATAAATTAGTTTTGCATATTTCCCGTTTTATAGGAAGATTGGGTTTTTGACCTTTAAATGTGTTGTTATTATCATGTAGTTCTGGTTGCCCAAAATCGCACGTTTTTTTTATGCAACTAATGGAACTTATTTTTATCATCTGTAACCTTCAATAGTCCTAGACTATCTCAATCCGCAGCACAAAGACCTACAATTATACGAGCTAAATTATACTTACGAAATATGACTTGGTCTTCAAACCTTGTACGAACAAGTAATATTTCTCGAATCTGCGTTTTAATTTCGTATTCATGGTCTAAGTTTTATTACTCCGAGTACCTCGAGCCCCTTACCGCGGACTCGCTGACTCGTAAAATATGCGCTCCTCGTCTACAAGAGGATTTAAAATAAAAGCTTGTAAAAACATGCGTTTGTAATATCAAAGCTCCCTATATTATTCTTTTAGTCTTATATGGTATCTTTTCTGGTTTGGATCAGGTAGTGATGATGCCTAAAATCAAAGAGTCTACTGTCTCTTCAACCCATCTTCAAAACTTTCATAGGAGCCTATTAAGTACAGCTTTTGTCTATTAAAAGTATCCTCGAGCAGTTAGACTATTGCAAAAACTTATATGAAACTACGGATAATTCAAGAGGTTCAAAGTATGTAAGCATATACTAATAATATTGTGTAAGGTTGCAAGCGTATCTTCAATTACAGCACTAACAATATCCTTTATGTCGGTATCAGTCAACAAATTACTTGCACGATAAGCAGCTGGCATCTACTACTTACAATTTGTCTTTTTGTTCTAAGAACTGGAAAATACTTAGAATGAGATATCAATAATATTTTTATTAATAAAGAAAGATAATAACACAGAATACACAGTAATGCAATACAGTTTGAAACATATGTTAATAATATAAACAAAGAGAATAAAACTTTGTATGCAACGAGGGCAGAAAAACATGATATTTCGAACAAAGAAACCGTTATCCTGATTCGTCATACACTGGTGATTAATGTGAGCAATCTAGTTCAGAACATCGACGAATAAAAACGTAATTTTTTTATGTAGATTCAGTTGAGGAGGTTTTTGAGTGTTTGCGTAGTATGATCTTGAATTTTACAATGTACTATGTTGTAGCGCTCACAATTGACGTGTACCATTTTATTATATCCTCATAAATTATGCAAATTGCTAGAGTACTGGATTAGAATTGGGAATAATGTAGCAACATCTACATATTGGGAACGGGACATCTCATACCGTGATGATTCATTTGATTGTTGGGTTGCCTCTCAAAATTATTCTTCGTTTCATTGGAGGTCAATGTTTCGTACTGATTTAATCATTGAATTTTTAGATAGCTTGTCTTCATATTCCGTACATTGACCAATTAATGCGTTGGACCTTGGCAATTAACCGCGACAGGAGTGGGTATGGCTTCAGTTCTAACGTTTCATCCTCTGACCGAAGACATTGCGGTTTTTGGCTTCACATTAACCGTCGTGTTCCAATTTAATCTAGCCTCGATCAATCTTTATTTCACATCATTGAGATCCTTTATTCATTCTGTACTTATTGATTTTCCGCGTATCCTTGAGCCGGCGAGGTGCTCCACTGCTCCAGCCGTAGGTATAGTTCTCACCTTGAGAATGTAGCACAGAACACGAAGTTCCAAAGCTTTTACAAGCGGAGACTACTTAAGATTGTACAAAGAAAGGCTCAGCTTCAAATAATAAAGGCAACTCACATGTACAAAAAGGTCTTAATCGTACAAACCGTCTGGCCTTGATCGATCCATGTGCGTGTGTCATTCTCTTTACAGCTTTTGTCGGCGACGGTCGTGCCTTGAACCTCTTTTATAGCATTAAGGGAAGTCCGCTTGTGTAGTATTACGGCTACCTGCAGCCGTGCGATGGATTACGGTTGGACTAGGGATAATCTCGTCCTTACTTTGTATGCTTGTTTACAAAAGAAAGAAAGTAATTTAGATTATTTTCTCGAGATAGTAAAAAGTAAATAACCCATTGGAGCCATCAAAATAAATCAAGTAGAACGGAGGGGGCGAAAGGATATAAAGATGTTCTTATACACAGAGGGTCATTATAATATGAATCCTCGATTTGGTCCCTCTTGGTATTGAATGTCGTATAGAATTGATGTTCCTCCCACGGATGTCTGTCGAGAACTACATTACGGTTTTATGGATTACTTTTTAATGTCTGTGAGATTAGCGATCGGTCTATCTCTATCTGAATGTTACGCCGGCCGAGCACACTTTTTTGTATAAGTGGTAAGGTAACGCTCAATTTAAAATAAGTGGAAAATAAATGGTATGAATACTATTGATGACTGCGAGTCTTGCGAGCACATTTGAAATATGAAGATTCAAAAAGATAACAGACATACTGCGCAGTTCCATAATATTATTAAGACAAAATCAAATTATTTTCCTTACTTCAACTGAATGAAACGAAATTTAAATGTTATATAAAACGCATACTCTGCAGCGAAGCATATTATAAGTTGGGGGATTACATCGCTGATATAAATGCTAAACGCTGGTCCTGCTCCACAAGGGCGCATAAACTAATTGATTAGCATTTGAAAATACTGAACATTTAAAAAACTATCTTTGCATTGTATAAATTCAATCCTTTAGCATTGTATAATTGCATAACACATGTGTGTGTGTGTACTATGCACCTATTATAAAGCAACCATTTACTAGGTACGTCTTTCATTGACTTGAATGTGCCCTTGCGGCTGAGAGTATGTAATGTTCACTCTAATGTCTCGCTGACGGTGGCGTGTGTTGGATCATTTAGCTCCCTTCTATTGGTTGAGCTGAATGGTAGCTAATCCCATGCGCCATGTTCATGAACGGGCGCTGTCAGTAGGGACCGATCATCTCTTAGCTGCCATGGATTATTTTAATTGAATTTTTGAATTGTTTTATTTTTTATTACGGACGCTTTTAACGTTCTGCTTCGTTCTCACATTTATAACTTCAACAGGAATGATGTAACCATATTGTGATTTAAAAGAGTGTCCGTGGAGTTCCTTGCCCGTTCTTCTCCATAGGTATCTACTACGCTTTGGAATGGGCAACTAGCTTCATCTTTCTGACTGACCGACCCCTTGACAATTCAAAAGTGCCTGTAATTAGTTTATTTGAAATAAATGCTTTGAGTTTTACATCCTTACATATTATAAAACAAAGTCCTCCGCCGCGTCTGTCTGTCTGAACGCGATGAACTCAAAAACTACCGAACGGATTTTCGAACGGTTTTCACCAATGGACGGAGTGATTCATGCGGGAGGTTTTGGTGTATAATTTGGTTTTCGGTTTTGTGTTAATTGGCTGAAATATAAAGATTATTTTCTATGTCGGAAAAAATCATTCCGACTGGGATCTTTACTGGCGTGCACCGCGAGAGATTTAAAAAAAAATGTTCTAAAAGATATATATGTATATCTTAAAAAGTTCAACAAAAAAGTCCGTGATGGCTATTTATCTATGGCTTGTCTATCTTCTAAGGATAACCCACAATAACCATTTCTATCTTCCAGAATTTGGTAAAAATTTAATTTCTATTACATCCACGCGGGCGAAGCCGCGTGCAAAAGCTAGTTAATAATATAAGTACACATTCTTAGCATCAAGGTCAGGAAGAAATTTGAAAACCTCTTTATTTGGAATTCATTTTAAAGTTTGTAATAGTATATGCTAATGGATGAAGAGGGAGAGGAATACTTTGGTCTTCCTAAAACGAATGAATTGTGTGAGGAATGAAATGAAAGAAAAAGGAGTCGTCAATGATAGCGTGACCGTTGACGGGAAAATGGAAGAAAAAGTGTTGCGCCGATCTTATAACGTAACATAGGACAAGGGCAAGAAGAAGATTAAGATCTTATATAGGCTCTAAAATGTTTCAGTATAACATAAGTCTCGTGATAATTTCATTTAAACATAACCTAACCTTTAATATAAGGCCAAAGTATTAATATCTTTCGAAAGCAAACATCTTTAATAATTCTGCGAACAAATTTTCCTTTTCGAACTCTCCGAAAGTTTGCACGGTCCAGATGGCTTAGAATCCGACATGGCTTGTAAGTGATAGCCATATGGCGTTCCAATCTCTTCGCAAATATTTAAGCTACATAGCTAAGCACTAAATCATAGCTAAACACTCTTACAACTGAAACGACGTATCATCCTTGTATATTCTCATTTTATATTCTGCTGAAGAGTTGTACGAGGTTCAAAACTACAACAACTTTGGCTCCGCCTAACATATCGAGAATTGTCGTGTTATCTGCTTCTATTTTCATATTTTGTACACATATTATCATTACCTTTACAGAAATTTCTATTCGTTCGAATAAGAAATACAGCTGCGTTGTCTGAATATATAAGTCGTAGTCAATATTAATGACGTAACTTTTCAACTCTGATTACTTATCTCCGAACGTGGTATCCATAATTAATATCTAATCGAGAGACCCGCCTTAATTATCATTATTTTGTTTGTGGACTCTTTACTGCTGTCACCGGCACCCCTTTAATTGGTTTAATGTCTCTCGCACCCATTAATATTACTTTGTTTAAATTTATTGCTTGCAACGCGTTCACTGTACTGCCGGCTCTATTAACACGTAATCTCTGTACATATCTTACACTATCTCGATCCGCAGTACACAATATGTTACCATTCCAAGTTATTTAACTCACGTATGTCGGCCTCTTCTACTTGTACCTACTAAGTTACTCTGTATGTCTGGGAGGACGTAAACGGGTGAAACTCTTCAAAGATAATGCCGAAAACATCCAGCGGGATAATGTTGATTTGGAGTTTGTGTTAGGCTGTGTCTGCGTCAAAATAGCGGGTCGGTGATGTCTAAGCATTGCTTGAAACAAGGCAAAATCGATACTGTTGCCGTCGCAGGCGGACGCGCGCCGCTGGCTCCGAATTATATTCTCAGCCAAATCCAGCCGGCACGTGACCCAACTTGTTGCCGCTCCGGAGAGAGAGAAAGCTACATTATTATAGCTAGCAATACGCTGGTGGTGAGATCGTGGCCACCGATGGCGGATTATTGACCATTATCTTAAGTATCCCATTTAAATTGTTTGAAGCACCATTGACACAATTATGGTAGCGGTTTCACTTTACAACGATCATATCATTTTAATGTATGTTGGAAAATGAATGATGGAGACTATGACAGTACAAAAAGAGAATGATACCTTAATGCAGGGATTCCCAACCGATGGGGCGTGCCCCCTCGGGGTGCGTAGAGTGACCAATGGCCCCGGGCGCGGCAGCTCCAATAATAAAGTATAAATTTACATTATTTTATCTTCTTGAAACATTTCGACTTCACTTTTGTTTGCTTTACATTTTTATGCTTTTCTACTTATGTCGACAAAGTAACTCAGGGGCGTAGTGATTTTAAAAGAAAGTTAAGGGGGCGCGTATGTTAAAAGGTTGGGAACTCCTGTCTTAATGGAATGAGTCTGAATGATTATTATCTCATATTGTATGAGCGAATTAAAATCTTTCATTAGTAATTAAATTCTTCATGACAACAATTATATGGTTAAAATAATGTCTTGTAAAAATATATTTATTTATTATCGCTACCGCATCGCTCGTGAATGTAGCTCCAGTCGTGCGCTGCACGTCATAATAAGCGTCTAAGCAGGAATTATTAATCTTGTTGTCCCAGGTTGGGCGCCATCCCGTCGTCTATATTAAAACTCTTTTTATAAAGCCACTCAAGTGAATTTGGCAATCGTTGGATATTGTTTTTGTTTAAAATTCTGCCAAGGAAACAATTTTTTCAAACGAATTTTGCTTATGAAAGTTAAAAAATAATTATGTCTGTTAAGTTGAATTTATGTCAAAAGTTCCCTGTAAATAGAAGCCTCAGAAAAGTTTATTAGTCACCTCTCTGCGTTGAGTCGACGAGGAACTTTTATTGAGGAAACTAATTTATCACTGCGGTGATATGATCTATGGAACGCAGTCAACGAGGGTAGACGGACTGCCGGTATTATCTTGAACTTCATGTTCTTTTGATGGAGTGTTCGCAAATTGTCGGGGATTTTATGTCGTCCCCTAGCGTAATACATTTTGTGAATTTGCATTTTTATACAGTACCTAAGGCTGCTCTTATAGTAAGCTTGTTGTAATAATGAGGATTACACGACTTCTGTAAACCGGAACATGAACTTTAGTGTAGGTTTGGGGGTCTGTAAAACGCAAGTGGTTGTCATTAGGCACGGTTTCTAGTGACGTCAGCCAGGCGGACGCCAGCCTCGGCGGTATTTCCACGGCTGTGTCGGCTCCTGTCCGTATGCACCGGCCAAGCGAGGCTCGCTCCTGGTATTCCCAGTTATTACCGCAGGGGGACGCGGTCTAGGGGTTGTTGGCCGGAATCGATCCACCGCACCACGGTCGGTGTTACGGGTGCACGGGGTTACGACACCATCACCACTGCAGTCTTCCTATTTAATTTCTCTCTTGCACTGGACTAGGTAAGCCGTTTCGCTAGCTGTTTCGGGACTCAATACTTAACACTTCATTTTGCCCCTTCTCCGAAAATGTATATCGGTGTTTTCGATAGTGCTAAACATCTGAGAGGTGTCGGGAAAGTCATTCAGTGATAGATTTTGAGAACAGGAAATCAATCGGAAGCAATTCGAGTGGCGAAACAAATTCAGCGTGGCGTTGCCGGCTGTTAATTGGCTGCGGGTGGCGGCGCCGAGACGGCGGCGGAACCTCCGCATGGAGGCTTCCTCGCGTGCCCTCCCCACGCACGCACCCGCCACCCCCGACAGCTCGGCGTTTTTATGAGCGAGAAGTCCGTCGAGACCCGCACGAGTCTGGGCGGCTCTTAAATTAGTTTGTCTTGCCCGACCCTAGACCTTGTAGTTGCTAGGTGCGGTTTTGTACTCCTACGCGTCATGTTCTTGCCTTCTTGGTCAATATGATCAAGTTTCACTTCAGCAGCTCCTACTTCTTTGGATATTAGATGTCACTCATACTTTGGCGTTTTCTCTAATGGAGGTTGATATATCTTCCTCTTCCTCAAAGGAAATTAAACTTTCGTTTGAAATCTCATACCCTCACATGCAGAGACTTGACGCGACGTAATACATGACGTGGATGACATTATTTTTCCATTTGATAGGCTTATTTTCTTGTGCGGGTTATCAAGTTAGGGACGGTAGCGCGCAAGGGGTGGCTGCGGGGTGGGTCCGCAGGGCGGGGGTTGCGGGGCGCGGGGTGAAGCTATCGACCGGCTGCCCTCCCCCCGGCGTGGCTCAGTTTCCGGGCGAGAGTCGCGCAGTCCGCCAGCGCCGCGACGCGACTCCGTCACACGTTAGATAGTCAATTTGATCATCACCATGCTGATAGGGCTCGTTCGGGACTCGGTGATGCAGTGCTTCTGCCACTCATGCCGCGCGCCTGTTCTGCCTGCAGGTTGGGAACACCGCTGCTATGGACGAATTCTTCGTAATCATCACTAATTCGACCGGCGACGCTGTTGCTACTCTCGCTGTGGAGACAAACGCCCTACATTGTTATCTGGCTTGAAATGTTTAAAGAATTCCAAATCTTATGTCAAAATCTCAAAAAACTGTTACAAGGAAGGCAGAAGGTAACCTCTTTTAACTGTCAGCTGCAGCTTCTCCAATTGGTTTAATTCTATCAAGTTGAAGGTAAATAAAACTAATCGCTGATGCTTTGTGCTTTCTTGATCAGTTAAGAATTTTCAAGTTTTGTTAGATGTCTCAGATGTCTGTTATTGAGTCTTCGTGGCCGCCGGCCGGCCGGCGGGGGGAGGGGCACCGGCCGGCGCCTATATTTAAATTGTATCTGACGTAAATCACGTGATCCATGGATTACGAGCAAGGGGCAGTGTTGTTAGACAATCGATGTCTCCCAAGTTCCCAAAGTGATGATAACAATGTGGATCAAACGTCAACGCCTCCTTTACATTGTTGCGTCTCGAAGACAGGTCGCAAGATGTTAGCAGTTATGTAAGATTCTATTGCGATGTTTGATAAATTACCTCGACTACAAGGAAATAAATGCAAAATCTTTCTTATTTTGCTGTCTCTGGATATGAAAATTGTATTACGTGGACTACGACGTGCTTGGATAAGTTTTTGTCTGGATTTTCAGGGCCTTGAGTGCTGAAGCATGTTCGAATTTTTCCAGTTTTTCGGATACCTGTCAGTCCGTGCCGCCCTCACTACAACTATTGATTAAACATTACTGCATAATGTCCACCATTTTGTACCGGCTACGAATCGCGATACTGTGGCACGCGTCCACCATTCTGCGCAGAGTACCAAGCTAGTACATAGTTCTGACTGAAAGACCACCAATCTAAAATTAGAAAACCCTTTCAAGAAAATGATTTCTGACACATTACGTAATGGTTTCAGATTCCGTAACATTCGAGCAGTTCAAACATACTTGTCTGGGGAATTCGGAAAAATAGTTGTTTTCACATAATATCGTAGGCTTGATTAAATTATGTCACGCAATCGCGACATAATCACTTTAGTGGGCCCTTCGTAAAATGTTTTAGTATTTTATGCGCCACTACGCACGCATTTGAGGACCTCGTGTCGCTTTATTAATGCGGGGCTTGTTAATTAACGACATTTTTCATACATTTCGACGTTCATGCTTGCCATTAGTCAGATTGCGAAAAGGATAAAAAAACGCTGATTAGGCAGTATTTCAAATTCTTTTGTTATATGATATCCATATCCCTAAGTTCTGCTTTTAAAAACTTAATTCGATCTTAATTGGAATCAATGGTTGTAACCAAGAATTGATTCATCCAATTTTGTCACTGTCTAAAAATATGGAACCGCAGAGTAGGTTTGAAATTGACCCAGACGATATGCCTTCTGAATTATTGATGTTCGGAACATTAAAAGATTTACGATCGATCTCCACTGGGTAGGTATAACCAAGCACGGTCCTTGGTATTCAACTTCATTGCTTCAAACACCATAAAACATGGGCTTTACGGACCATACCGATAGCCTTGGGAATGCGAATTTCTAATAAGGCAAATACTTCAGAACCGCTGTAATTGTTGCGTACAACGGCTATGAACATTCTAAAGTGTATTTTACGGCTGGAATCATTCGTGACGTGAAATAACTTCGTAATTAACGCTCTTACGGTTACCTAATTAATCATCAATTTGCTAATTCGTTTCGTAACGTCATATAATGGTTGTCACTACATTTCTCATAGGTTTGGATCAGTAAACACTATTGTGAAGTGACACAGGGACTCGAGACTCGAGATCACATAATTGTTTAGGGTACGATTATAGCACTGGGTTTAATTGGCTTAACAAGTTCTGCACCCTTTGTTGAGGGTGCGGCAGGGCTTACAGATTTTGATCGTCTTTATTACCATGTCCTTCTACCTAATAAAAACATTACTTATACATTGTGATGAGTGCGTCAAATGGATTATTGTTGCTGGAGTTCATGGCTCCTAATACAAAAAAAAAAGTTGAAGTTTACGCCTTATTTTATTCGGAGTTGAGACGACACACGTAATTGATCCCGTATGAGGGTTCAACAATGCAATAAAAACACACGTTTCATCTCATGCATGGGATCTAACGTGTATTACTTACTGCCATGTTAGGGCTTAATAGAATCCGGAACATTGCGCGACTTAACTCAAGGTTTTTTCGATATCTAGATTTGGAGCACACATGTCCACAATGATGCATTGCAGGTGCTTATAAAGTTTGCGTGTTCCAAACCATTCCGGCCACCAGCTGTCTCGGGCAACTTGAGAATTTGCAACTGAGCTGCTTTACGACTAGCAGTAACTTAAATAATTTCCACCATAACTCCGCACTTAGTCGTGAATGGATTTAAAAATAACATTTTTGCGGGGAACTGTATAAAAAAGGGTTGCACAGAAAGTCACACCCATTTTCCTAATGAGTGTAACTCGTAAAGAGGACGTCGGTGCCGTCTCCGCTATTCTGGAATGTTCTCAACGCTGCATAGAATATATCTCTTGTTTCTGCATCGCCTAGCCCCGCCGCATTTGCGTCGTGTTTAAAACACTCGTACGTGCCAACGCTCGTATTCCCAGAGGTAGTAAATTTACTTTCAGCTCTCCCCTCAAGGGTTTTAAAGCCAGCCTTTAAATATTTTATCAGGTTTTCCATGTTGTATCGTGCGGCGCTAGAGGGGGCTGCCGACCTTTCAGTTGTAACTGCCCCGTTTGTATTCGATTCCATACTTTTTCTGCTTTATTGTTTTTATGCACGTTCATTAAATTGCTGTTTTATACGATGCTACACAGCTGCAACTTTATTGAATATGGATGAAAAATTATTGATTAGAATTCTGAAGCACAAGAAAAACCGGCTCTGGTACAACTGTGTTTTATTTTTTGTTCATATTTTATACGAAAGTATTTAATTCACTTGCTTTGACTTCATGCTATACTTTTATCTTTTCGTTCATGAAATGAAGATCAAATCCTTCTTTATCGATGATCTTACCAGGATCAAGACTGCAAGTGACTGCACTCTCGCGTTTGTCCGGAAGTATTCTAGAAATCATGATAATAAAGTATTATTGGAATCCTATTTTATTTGTATACCCTCGATAACCAAGTTAGTTGGTCGCGGTCTAGATTTTTCATTCGCATCAGTCTCTGCGGTTACGTAAAACAGCTGGGATCGGAGCGGTTCACCGCAATAATTTCCCTTACTTGGTAATTTGTGAAAATCGTGATACTCGAGACTCGAATTACACAGAATTGAGGAGACATCTCATGATGATTGTTTTGACAAGAATTATGGCGAAAGGTAATTAACTTTTGTTAAATAGCCCTCCCGAGACGGTCGTGCTGGCACAGATATTGTTTTCATTACGATTGTTTGGTTTAAGCTAACTTGGATTTTAGTAATTTATTTTCTTTACTATGGGGGGTAGAGGGGTTTTTTGTTTTCTGTGGTGTTTAATTTGTAATGGAGACTAATTAACGTTAATTTATCAATCCGTCTCCATCATTTGTGGCATCGATTTTCCTTTGAATTTTCGACTTTTGGGAGCTCGCGTTGCTTGAATAAGAAAATCTGTCCGCAAACCCAGAGTTAACCGATCTTATCTTAAACTTTGTCTATGAATTGGCTGAGAATTAAAGTTTAAAGTCGACTTAACACTTTGTATAGCATGGTCTCCGCATCTTCTGCTGTGTTGTAAACTAGGACTTAGCGCTGCCGTGAGGGATTATCCGTATTTGCGGCGAATTTCGCCGGCTCTCCGGCACTCCGGCATTCCCCTCACGTAGTGGCCTCATCTCCCGACGTCGTGTCGACGTTATTACCTCGATACTATTACCGAGACGTCCCCAACAACATGAGTTGGGGCCCAAATATCTAATAAATGACTATTCATTTGCGACCACGACTTTTAGAAGTCTTGGAATTTTGACGTCATCTTGGCTGGAATGGTTTTTGGGGACATGATGAGACCGTTGGTTTGTAATAGCCGCTTAGTAGAGGAACTTCAGACTTTTCAGTAACATCAAATTCTTTTACTTCAAATAACGCAACGTTTGTAGTAATTTTAACTTCGTCATTTGATCTTGAAAGTTCACCTTTTGTGTCAACATCAGGTACTTCGATGAAACTAATCCTTTTTCATTATACAAATAGACTGAAAAGATTATTCATGTATCTTGTAAAGCCATAAAAAAAATGCAGGATACTTATTATTGCTATGATGCATGTCATGTAGGTACTTATCAGCTCGAAGCTCTATCTACTATGTCAGCCATTAGCTAGGTACATGTTATGTAGACTGCGACATTTTCTATCGATTGTTTGTTCACCACAATCTATGCTTTTACCGGTCACGCGAGCATCGAATGTCGATTCATTAAAGCGTAGGTCCGAGTCCGAATGTTCTTCAAATAAACATTAGTTGGGTCGATTCGCCGACGTAATCGTTTTTCGATTGTCCGTTAGTGTTTTTTGGGGGACTGTTGACTTGGCAATGGAGGGTCGATTGGTGGTATTTGCAACCGATGTTTTGAGGTCTTGGGCCTAATCTGTTTGAATTTAGTAGCTAGGCGGATTCATTTCTCATGTTTTTTATTTCTGAAAATTATATTGCTAATCTCCAATAAAAGTTTTAGAAACGAAATTTTGGGATATCCTAGGAATGTATTTTCGTCAATTTCGATATCAAGCCAGAGGGTCAGTTTATCTCCACGAGTGTTGCCAGCGTCGTGGGCTCGGGCTCCGCTGACGGCATCTTTCTATCCTTAGCTCACCGACGGTCGGCGCCCGTCAAGAAACCAGTCGGCAAACCGAGGACCAAGCAACCGAAGAAGGTCAAATTCATAAGTAAGTGGTGCTTCATAGGAAAACAAACATGAATTCTGTATCTGTACTAAGAATCATGCCAATCAGTTGAGGTGATGAGTGAATCGATTTGATACCGATTACGGCTTGGCCCCTATATTACCCAACTTAGTTGTAAGATTAGGTTCAATGTATTTTCAAATCCACCTTTAGAAAAGGATTCATAATAAAGAAAAATACCATAAAGGAACAGCACCCTTAAATCCAGGCAGTTAAAGGTGAAGTTACTAAAAGGAACTGGGGGGGGGGGGGGGGGTGTACTTACTAAAATGGCTAATGTAAAAGATATAAACGACATTATATTGTAGCAGACAGCCATTTGGATTTGTTTCAAAATTTGGTTGTCAAAAAAAGAGGCATGTCTTAACTAAGTACAATGACGAAGTGGAGGTGCCATTTAGTGTTACTGCCAAAGGATTTAAAACTTTAACCCCTTAGTCCTTAACCACCGCAAACGGTGAAAAATTCTCGTTCATAGACTGCCACAGAGTAGAAAGTAAAATATGGAGTATTTGTTCTTTAATATTCTAGGGAACTAGTTAGCCACATTTCTTATTTCCATACAGTAATATTGCCAAATTAATCAAAACAGCGAAATATTTGAGATCTATTTGCGACATTGCCCACTTTCAGAATAAACGCTTTTAAGCCGTTGGTCCTTCCCAGCTGTCATTTGTGGATCTTTCTTTGACAGTCGTTACCGGTTGTCAGAAGCCCGAAAGTCTGACAATGACTCTTACCAAAGGGGTAACGTATTGCCCAGTAACTGGGTTGTGGAGTGCAGATAGGTAGTCGCTTCATGTAAAATACTGGTATTCAGCTGCATCTGTTAGACTTGAAGCCGACCCCAACATAGTTTGGAAAAGGCCAGCCAGATGATGACTCGTGTTTATTATAAAGTGAGCACCGTGGAACTGTTTCCTACAGCGATGACTGTCAACTTCTCTCAACGTTCTTTTTCCAATTGGTGCAGGGATAGAAACGCAAGTGCTTTTCACGCCATTTGACATACATTATCACTCCATTTGCCTTCAACTCTGTGCCAAGCATACAGGGTGAGATCCCTTTCCAAGATAGTACACAACCCCGGGGATGTGAGCCCCCTTTGTATGCGGCCTGGCGGGTCAAGAGTTTTCACCCCTTCTAAGTGAGTTATTGTTAGTTTTGTATTGTGCTCGTGTTTGTTTTTTGAAGCCCTTTTCACGTGGGAGAGTGAATCCCGACAGTTATTTAAGACCCTTGACGCCTTGTTTTCCCCTCTACGTTATGTTCTCCATTATTCAGGAAATGATGCTCGGGAAAAATTAATAGTAGGTTTCTACGTAAGCTTGCTTTGTTCGAAATATTGAAAAATCGTTTTCAGCGCGAGCTTTTCTTAGTGGGATTGATCAAATATTTATGCGTGTAAAAGTCACCTCATACCCAGTATCAGGGCTGAGTCAACTGTTTTCATACAGACATAGTTTGCAGACACAGTCATACCCTGAAACACGATTGTGATGTAATTGGCGTGAGCGTGACTCATAGGGGGGAGCATTCGAGACTTCCGAGTCTCCCCCTACCCTCCCAATAATTAAACAATACAGCATTCCTTACCCACGGAGAAGTTTACCCGACCTTGAATATTACCGTAATTTACCCCTTACCCCGTTGCGTTTTAAGAATTCCTCCCCTAAACGTCGGGGGCGGTAATTTAATGAGTTTAGCGAGTGTATTCAGACGGGGCCGTTAATTAACGCCTTTAAAATTACGGTTAATTTGTGAAATATTGTAAAGGAAATTAGTGGGACGGTTTGTGAGATGAAATTGGTAATTTAGGGGATCATGGGAGTTTGATGGCGTCAACAGCTTTGTGTGTTTAGCTGTCATTTATTATGTGAAAACGCAGTTATGTTTTCGCAATGTATTGTAGAGATGTTGAAGATCTATTTAGTAACTACCCGACTACGGCAACGCCAAAGGAGGGTTATGAATTTATTTTATAACAGGCTATGTATATTTCTTATACAACATTACATTGCGTGTATTTTACGGAGCTTATAGTTTCAGAACATTCTAGAATTTTTTCATAACCATGTTTCAGCCTTCCTTCAAAATATTTTTAAAACAATTTGAACCCGAAACATAGCGCGGGGCCTTCTGTGTTCAGGGCTTCAGGGTCACGCTGGCGGTCGATTTTTAAGACATGTATTTACATAGATACTGTTCATTTTAGCCTGCTTGCAGTAGGAATGGTAGGATTATGTTCGCAATTGGACATTTTGGGGTTGGTTAAATGCTTACATCAAATAACAAAAGCAGCTAACGTTGTGAGCTACGCTCAAAAACTCAAATGGAAGTGGGCAGGCTATGTGGCAAGACTTACGGACCAGAGATGAGACTGTTAGAATGTCATTATGCAGTGGTTCACTAGGTAAACGCAGTAGAGGCAGACCATTGACACGTTGGGAAAATGAAGTGAAATTGCTGAACCATTGTGGACCAAAGTAGCATAAGACAGAAAAACATGGCCATCTTTGGAGGAAGCCTTTACCCGCACAGGGGTTCTTGCAGACTAAAATAATTATATTATTTTTAGGTAATTTACAAATATAAACTAGAATATAAACACTAACAACATACCATTTAGTTAAAACTATCCATAAAAAAAAAACAAACAATACTAACAGTATTGTTTGTTTTTTTTTGCGGGAAATAAACGGTTTTTTTATTTTACTTTATAAAAAAAAAAAAGTTTTATTGACATAAAAAAAGTTGTTACATTTTAATTTGAAGCCCTGACTCCTGAGCTAGGTGATACCTGTGTTACAGGAATCAGTGTCTTCACCCGGTTTTTGAACATTAACAATTTACAATTAAATGCTCCCACGGGAACGTACTACCGGGATAAAAAAAGTACCCTATGTGTTAAACCAGGTTATAAAATATCTGTGTGCCAAATTTCATCCAAATCCGTTCAGCCGTTTTTTCGTGATTGAGTAACAAACATCCAAACACAGAAACTTTAACATTTATAATATTAGTAGGATTATAAAATTCAAGTCTTTATTTATTACTTACTCTATGACTCATTAGGACTAACCAAAGACTAAAATTAATAAATAATTGATAAAACTAGACCATGTTGGTTAGATACCTCTTACATCGGCCAACAACGATATCTTTGTAGAATTAGTAACTATGCACGTAACTATAAACCCCTGTAAATTGCATCCTCTATTGTTTGGATAGCGTTCAATCAGTGCGCACATTATTGCATTATTGCGACGCTATTGATGCGTGGTTCCCTCTTAATGTACAATGACTGACATAACTGTCACGAAGTTATAGAAAGAGCGTTTCTCATTGTTAACGTGTCAATTCATTATGTGGCATTTCCTCAGCTGCAGCCAGTAATTACTTACAATGAGAGAAACTTTTGAAATTTATGTCAAGTAGATAATGAATGATACAGAGATACCTTCTTGACCTCGACTTAAAATATTTTAGGTACCTACATACATTTAAATTAGGATGATAAATGATTTAATTTCTGAATGTACGATTTTTAATTTTTCTGTCTGTGATGTGGAGTGACTGCCTATCTGACCTCCACAACCCAGTTACTGGGTAACACGATACCCCTTGATAAGACTGGCTGTTATGTCACTTTCGGGCTTCTGACCCGTAACGACTGTCAAGTAACCGGGAGCCAGGACCAACGACTTAATGTGCTTTCCGAGACACAGAGGGGTTTCGGTATGTAATGGATGATCACCCATCCACGGAATGACCTCGGCAAGCATTGCTTGACCTTGAAGATCATTAAGCCACAAGCCGCCCCCTGTTACCATCATATTCACTTCAGCGACCTCATAATGAACAACTTCGACTTCGTGATTGCCTCTAAAAATGATGACCAGAAATGCCCTGATGATGCTGAATAAGTGTGAAAAATAAACAAAAAATATGGCAAGTTCTGAGGTACAGTCACGAACAAAAGTCGATCTTCTTTTCGCGTGGTTAGTGACTAACCTGGTGTCAGAGTTTTAAAGCCGCCCATGGGCCTCTGACTTGGCTTCACATATCGTCGAGAAATATCTCTCAGGCCAGTTTCCTCACGATGTTTTCCTTCACAGTTTTTGAAGCAAGTGATAATTATACAATACGCATATGAATCCGAAAAGTCTGAGGTGCGTGCCTTGGGTTCGAACTCGAGACCTATGACTTGGCAGTTCGATGCCGACGATCACACTACTAGGCTATCACTGCTATTCACACAAAAGTCGATTAAGCCGAAGTTCGCACGGACGTAATAAAATCGCGGCGGGATTTCATCGCGCACTGGATTTTCGGTGCTAAGCCAAGCGTTAAGAATCCAACGCGCTGGGACGCACTCTCATCCCAGCGCGTTGAAAAAACACTGTTGGATTTCTCGGCGCTAAGCAGAGCGTTGAAAATCAAGTTCACGAAAAAAACCGCCGCGATTTTATTACGTCTGTGCGAACGTCGGCAAACACAGTTTTATTAATCTTTGGACTGTCAGTCTAGAGGTCAAGATCAGTCCCATAAGGCAATTAAAAAAAAAGGCAATCCAAATCTGACGCTGCCAGAAACCCTGCCAGCCACTTCATGAGAATACATCCATTGCCAGTATTGGTACCCATTAGCATAAATATTCACCTCGGTTGAAGGTATTAACAAGAATATAAGTTGTATCCATGCTCTATTTACAAAATACTGCCACTATCTTCATGATTTCCTTTGTGTTACTTTATCTACACTCTTTTGTATGTTTGTTGTATGAAGTATTGATACCAGACAGTGTATTTGAAGTAATGTATGAAATCACTTAAGGTACCTACTGTAGCTGTACCTTTTTATCTATAATGTTCCCACTGCTAGGACACAAGCCTCCTCTCTGTGAGAGGGAATGGGACATAATCGTAGTGCTGGTTGGTAGATGTCACATGTCTTCGAATTTTTGGTTCTAAGACATACCAAATTCCTCACGAATAGCCATAAGAATGATTAGAACGAAATCTAAAACTGCAATAAACTGTTGTTTATAAGTACTATTTCTATAAACAACGGCTGGTTTCGGACGCTGATTTAGGCAATAGTCTCCATTATAGCTTATTTAAAGGAGGTTGGAACAGCCACCATATACCATGGGCCATGGGTGTAACTATAACTTTTCCCACAACAATTTGAGACTGACGGTCATCACATTCACACTAGGTGTGTCCGGTCGTTATTAGCCTATGAAGATAGATCACACATTTTCGCCGTTAACAATACTAACTTTGACCTTACACTAACTTTACATGTATTATTTTGCTGCAGCTACCGAGATCCGCTGCCAAGAGATGTCGAAGGGTGGTCTAGCGTACGAGGTGATCCTCGCCGAACCCGTAGGAGTGCCGGTCCCCCGTCGTGCCGACTCCCCCGAGAAGACTCCCTCCGTTGAGGAGATCCAGGAAAAACTGAAGGCGGCTGAGGAGAGGAGACGTGTAAGTGCCGAAGTGTCGGCTACCAGACTTTTAGGAGACTTTATCAAGTTGCAGTAAAAAAGCAAATCAAGAAAAAAACATAATTTACGTTCGTAAGAGGATTCATCTTAGCTGTGGTAGATCTACCTAACTACATAAGAAGTTGGACCATAATATTTTTGTAATTGGTCAAAATGTTCTATTATAAATTACTATTTATATTCAGTCTTACTCCATAGCACGAGACAAAAACTTTTAAAACCACATGCTATAAAAAATACCCGAACCCCCCACAGAGTCTGGAAGCCAGTAAGATGGCTGCCATCGCCACAAAGATGCAGAAGATTGAGGATGCGTCCCGAATCCGCAGCGAACAGACCAACAACTTCATCGTCAACACCAAGGAAGCTCTCGACGCTAAGATGGAGACGCACGAGGAGAAACGCGAGGCGTATATCAACGAACTGCGCTCGCGTCTGAAGGACCACCTCGAGGGAGTTGAGAAGACCAGGTAATACCACTGAATTAGAGACAACACAGCCTATTTCAGACCACAATTTGAAGGGTTTGGGTTTGTGTATCGGTATAATTACTGACACATGCATGATGTATCTAAGCTTCGTCTATGAAATGGCAACTGCTACAGCAGATTTCTATAGTTCGTTGTGATTGGCGATCAGGTCAACAGGTGAACAGGTGAACCACCTGTTTATTTGTCACTAAATACAAAAAATAAGTTACAGAATCGGTTGTGATGCACGTCTACGACGCACATACTTGCATGTGGGTCGAGCAATTAGCCTGGTAAACCATATGCTGATACATATAGGGCTTATAAGGTGCACCTATGCCCAATTGATTTACTTGAATTACTCAAAACTATTTTTGTAAGCAACACTAAAATGTTTTTGTGCCTCATTTCCCCAGGCTGACTCTGGAGCAGCAGACGATGGAGGTATACAAGGCCATCGAGGAGAAGATGAACACGGCCGCCGACAAGCGTGACGAGAACATCAAGAAGATGCTTGAGCGTCTGCGCGAGCATGTGAGTATCAACAGACTTATATAATAACGTCTGTGTTCCTCAATGGTAGAGGTGGCGTAGACCCACATTTCCCCAGTAATAAGTCTAGTGTAACAAGGGTGTAAATCTACTGCTTCCGTACCACAAATGCAGATCAACCAAGCTGCTGAAAATTTTCTAATAAAAATTCTTTATCATTCTACCCGAATGAACCGCACGGGAATTGAACTGAAGATCCCATGTCGGCAGGGCTTGCGTATGGTCATCGATGACCGTTTAAGTAAGTGAGAGTCATACCTGCAACCTTCTTCCTATACCGTATTCAATATGTTTACGTGAGCTATTACTGAAATCCATTGTTCAAAAGCAATCTCGATGAGAAGAAAACAACCAGACTCTATCCTGTGCTAATTAGAACAGATAGAGAAAAGATTTTCTAAATGTCCGCCCTAACCTAGCTATTAAATGCCCATGTTTTGCTCATGCTAATCTGCCTTCATTCAGGAGGAGCAAGTAAAGAAGGTGCGCGCGGGCAACAGCGAGCGCTTCCAGCAGTTGGAGAGCGCCATCCAAGAGAAGCTGCAGCAAGCTGCCGACCGGCGTCTGCTCATCGAAGCCGAGCAGAAGGAGAAGCTGCGTAACCATGTGAGTGGGGGTTGGAAACTGGATCTAGTGTTGGGACCAGGTATTTCTGTCGGTCAGGTTTAGCAGTCGTTGAATGTTGTGACGATGTTTTTATCAAAAGTATAGTTTACCCACAACTCCTTATGAGGTCGCATTCTCAAATAAAACTCGATTGAAAAGTGCAGATGAATCTTATCACTCACTTTGAGGTTCTGTGCTGGCAAAAAGTTGTACAAAGATATTGAAGTGAGATGTCGTTTGAGAATTCGGGAGATGACTGTCATCATGAGCAATTTTGTGGGGGAAAATGTCTTCCAGCAGAAAGAAGTTGAAAATTCAATATTATTTCTTTTTGTATCATGGTGCTGTTAAAATGTCTAAAAACAATCAATATAAACCGGCCAAGTGCGTGTCGGACCAGGCATAATGAAGGGATCCGTAGTTGGGATGAATTTATCCCAAGATCAACCTTAACTTTGTAGTTGAAAAACATGTTCTCCCATACGGAATGGATGGGAGAACGTTTTTGCAACCGCAAATGTAAGTCGGTCGATTATTACTCGTTAACTTGTAAAGCCTACTTAGCTGTGATAGTTTTCTTTTTAATTTCGTTATATACTACTGCCGTGAATTTTTTCATATATCCAAAACCAACAATTTACGACTTTGTCGGCCTAATTAATATGTAAACCCATGCCAAATTACAGCTTTCTGTCTCTCAGCTAAGCCGCGGACAGACAGACAGACGGACATGACGAAACTATAAGGTTTCCTTGTTTACAACGGAACCATAAAAATGTGATTTACAATTTTATGGAGGAGATAATTAGTTCAAACAATATATCGTCTTACCAATCCTTTTGTTATCTTCAAAACGTAGATGTTGCATAATTAGATAGTAATAAGGAAAAAACGCTAAACCTGACTGACAATAAGACAGATGGTAAGCCTGGAATATGTGTACCTCGCTGTGACCTTAGGTCTTAGGTGTTCTGTTTGTGTGCCGGCTGCGGCGGTTCGAACTGGTTTCAACCGGATCGTGAGGTAAACAAAATTAGACTCGACACTTTTCGCTGGGGGGCTTCCAAATTTATTTTTTTGTTGTGGCGATATAAAGCAAATTAAATATTGGTGTGCCTATAGATCGGCTGTTGGACTATTACTGCTTTTTAAGTTGTTGGGGATCAAATTGGCTTACACGCGAGCTAGAACAAAAACCAAATCAAACCGTTTCAGCCATTTCATTACAAATCATTTTTATTTCATTCATCTTCCATTCATATAGCATGGGTTGCATGATTGTTTTTATTTTATTTTATTTTTTTGTTTTTTTTTTTAATGCGTATACGCAGAGTCTTAAGCTAGCCGAGGCGCGTTCGGCTGCTACCGCAAAGGTCGAGGAGATTACTAAAGACATCGAGAATAAACTGACCACTGCCGAACTGAACAGAGAGAAGGAGATTCAGAAAAAACTGGATTTCGTCAAAAAGGAGGTTTGTTGTCGTGTTTGATTTGCATGAAGGTCGCTATAAATCCCATTCGCAAAAAAACGAGGGCCTTTTTATTTTACATACTCAAATATCGTAGTCGCGTTACTTACTCTTAAATTCTTAATTGCGCCAGCGAAAAATTGTGTCTAAATATTCAATGAACTTAATTTCTCAAATCATCGTATCTACATCACACGTAGTTACTGCTGATCATAGGCATCTCTTAAGAAACAACAACAACATAGGAATATTCTATCTATCTATCTCTCTAGCATCACCACAACGACAGGTTCAGCTTCTTTCCACATCTAGCGAATTCCTGCGACCTTCACCAGGTCGTCGGTCTTCCACCGAAAAAGTGGAATTTTTTAATAGCAAAAATATAATAATTTGATTGTAGCGCGCTTGCATGACTTGCGTTATTTTTCAGGCATGAAATATCAAAACAGTTAGGCGTATAATAGCGCCCTTCAATCTATTGCTTTTCATCATTAAGTTAAATGGTTTTTCTATTAATTGAACGTGACTGCTTCAAAAAATCTACATTGGACTGCTGAATCGTGGGGCTAACATGTTATTAGAATTTAGTGTGTGGCGATTTGATTTGTACCATTAGTTTATACAAAATTCTCTTTTTATCTTGCAATCCTTCTACATACTTTGTTTAAAGATTGGTTTGTTCCCAAGGGTACTCCTGAAAAGTTTAACAAGCCCTGTCTTGTCATTTATCAACTTTGACTGAACATTCAATCAGCCAATTCATATAAAGTGTATTCTTATGTCTGTATGTATGTCCCGCAGGAGCGACGCGCAGAGATGGTGCGACAGAACAAAAGCGCGCGCGTGGAGAGCTCGGGCGCCGCCACGTCCGGCTAGACCCCCCGCACCGCACCGCGCACGCCACGCACACACCACGGCCACATGACGACATGACCACATGACCACATGACGAGCCAAAAGACTCATATCCACAACTTACCAAAAAACAACATGTCAATGTCAAATATCAACGCTATCAATGACAGTTCGTTAGTGTTGCCATGTGTTAACATACTTTTAGGGTTGTCGGAAATTGCACGTCGTGTAGACGGTCGCTTAGCGAGCGTTTGTGCGCTCTATTCGCATTTATGTAGTGTACATCTCTGTTTTTCTTCAGTTACAAGGGTTTCGGAAGGTTTGCGTTGATGGAAAACCAATGAAGGTTGATCATCAACTTCACTGGTTTTTTGCGACACAATGGATGATTGAAAAGACTTCATAAATTGCCATACATTTCCAAAAGACAAGTTGGCTTCGTTGGAACATCTAATAGGTATTTGTGATTGCAGTGCTAACACGTCTTTTGATGACAATGTTTGTAATTCATGATGATAGATTTAAGGTCTTTTGGCTGGTCCAGTAGTAAAATTTGTACTTCGGTGTAAAACGTGGAAGCGCCATTTAGAAGGCCGATACTGCGTCGGTGTTGTAACATGTAAAAATATTGTGATAAAAATTATAAAAAAATATATTTCTCTAATAATGCACACCGTACAGCATCCTCACAATATTTGTGTTACACCCCCTGACGCGCTTACTTTGTGACACCAAATATGTCCCTCGTGATCATGCTTACGACATCTTTGATTCTAAATAATTGTAATTAAGTTTGAATTATTTCACCAATATTGTGGCAACATTGCTATACACTTTAAATACCAATAATAATGGCCTATTTGAAATGATGTATCTAAGAACCAAGTTTTAGTGTTCCAATTGTACATTTTATCTCTTATTTCAATGATTTCACTTCATCTGTCTTGGTATACTAAAACTTGGACATTCGCATTCAGGGTTCTGTACCTACAAAGCCGCATATTTGCCTATTATTTTTACATGATTAAATTTTATTTTCTAGACTACCGAATTTCGCAGAGGCTAGCTATTTAATTTTAGTACAGAACCCTCGGCAAATTAAACGAATGATCAGATTTGTAAGCAAGCTGGCGGGACGGTGGAACGAGAAGTATCCCTAATCGTTAGTTATAGACTTATATCATTATTTTTAATGTTTATCATACGCAACAGTATTTTTAGGGAGGTATAATCTAAATTTAAGTTTTATCATGTTCTTATAATTGTATCGCCGAAACGCTATTAACTAACTGCCCATTAATAATTATTTTGATTTGTAATGTGTTGTCGATGAGTTAGGAAGACTGTCGTGTCGCGGGTTGTTTGTGGCTGCGTTTGTTTCGTCAGGTCGGTCGTAACTTGTGCTCGGTGCAGCCGATGCGACGCGGACTGGCCGTCCGCCGAGTCTGTCAGTCCGCGCGACGCCACAACATCTAGTCTACAAGTTTAAATTTAAGGCGTATCTCACTTCCTTTTATGATCTCAATCGTTACAATAGACATTAAATAGAAGGATTGTTAGTTCATTAGTTCACCAGCGGAAGTGCCTCAGTATATCCGGTAATTGGCTCTTGGATAATATCAATAAAGTGTAACGTATAAAACTGCCTTCATAGCGTTTTATATTTTTTTAATTGTAGATGGCGAGGGCGCCGGGCCGCGGACGTAATGGTGTGTTGGACACAAACCGCTTCTGTGATGTTTTTGCTCTAGTGATATTATGTATCGTATCGTTCGGTTAAGCACAAAATTATATCGACCCGGACGCTCCGCACCTGCGCGTTAGCTCAGGGCGGGAGAGATACTACGCGGGTTTGTCGCTCGACTGTTTAGTGAGAGTATTCCTGTATTTTATAGTATATTTTTGCCATTCATTTAGCGTCGGTCTGTTTAAACGTCAAAGATATGATAATAATTGTATATAATATTAAGAGATGATGTATCGTTGCTTGGCGCGAGGAGCGCGGCGGCGGCGGGGCGAGTTGCTTGCCTGCTTCGACTCTATGTTACTAACGCTGATATGAGTAAGGGAACTAGTTGTAAGTTACTAGCTTGTTTGTCGGTAAAGAAGTGTAAACCTCTGACCAATTTGCCTTGGGTATTGTGTAGCCTTTTAGATTCTCACGATCGAGACAAATCATGTATAGCGATGCAACATATAGCTTTCAGATACTTAATTTTTTATTTTTCGTAATTTTTGCGTAATGTTAGTCACTCTCCTATCTCTTATTATGGTGTTATTATCGTTAATTTTTATATTTTATGTGTTGAATTATATTAATGTGCTTCAGTTTGTGAGGTATATGAAAATTGCTGTTTGAAGTGCAGGCAACTTTTGTAGTTTCATTGTCGTATTAAATAAAGTCATAAATACTAATAAATAAGTATTTTTTATAACTCTCCTTTCTCCTTTATGTTAAAACATAACTGTTGTAAATGCAAGAACAGTGGATGTGCCTAATTTACACCGCCTTACCCTGTTATCAAGAAGGTGCATTATACAATTCAGACGTGGAATTTTTTAAATGACTACCACTATATAAACACGGTAATGTGTTCCAAGGGTTTATAGTTTATAATGTATCATATAATAAGGGTTTGAAGTGTTTATTTGCGAGGGAGACCTCTTGTAGTGGACGAGCACGAGAAGCACGAGGCGTTCTAAGGTCCAAAATCGGACAACCTATGTTATCTGATCAGTGACATGTGACACAATGAACCTAGAATTTTACCTCCGGACAAAGTAACGAAAACTGAAAGGACAGTTCATCGTCGGTAAGGTAACGATATTAATATAATAAATGCCTTCGAATCAAACCCCGAGTTATTTATAGACTAAGGTGGTGGTGGTGACAAGCTAAATAGTCCGTGCTGGTGATGGTAGTGAGCTAAGTGCCCAGAACATAGCTAATCAATATCCAAATATCCACAAATCTAATTCTTGTTTATTTCTCATTTCTCGTTATTTTATTAGTACAGTGCGCGCAAGACAAGTCTGTGCGGCTAAAATCTGAACAAATCTTATACCACCGACTTGTCGTTTAGGTAAGGTCAAATTAAGTATATTATGTAGAATTATTTAATGAATGGGGATCCATACGCAAAGCTCAGCTCAGATTTCGCCAGCAGCGGGATGGCCGCTGTCAAATCATCTTCGCTTTGTTTACATCAGTGTATTTTGCAATTTTTTGTGTTAAAACCGATCCACCATTGTTATTCCTTACATGTATTATACTTTGAAGCTTATAGAATTGAAAGACGAACTAAACAAACGAGGAGCAAGGATTACTGGAAAGAAATCAGATCTTATTGAGAGGTAGACTCCTATCTAACATGAACTTTTTACAACTAAAAAATGATCCAAATCTAGAGCCTAGTACTGACTAAAAAATGATCCAATCTAGAGCCTAGTTCTTACTTGATTTATGGTAGGAAAATTTACGAAAACTGATAGATCATTACTTTATTTATAAATGGTATTCTTTATTTATTATGTTAGGTTTATTTTTCATCAGTGCTAGGCTCTAGATTTGGATAATTTTTTTGTTGTAACGTGTTAATTTTTATATGACTCGTCTCAGGAAAATTTACGACAATTGAGAGAGCATTACTTTAATTATAAATAGTATTCTTTATTTTTAAGATTATCTACCGAAGTTTTAATATCGGCAATCAAATCTCTAAAGCTTCTGAAAGCCAAGCAATTGATGTTCCAGCTGTAGAACTTTACCAAGACGTTAATAGCTCCACCATAAAGCTGAAAATTACTAAACAACATATTCAAAGTTACTTTTACTTTTTTTAGTTTCCCACTTTTATCATGCGTAATATATATGTGGGAAATAAATGAACACCGGGGCTAGTAGTTTAGTACATTCTGGTACAGCACACACAGGCATATTACGAGAAAATTAAAATTTACTGAATGATAGGTTACAAAATGTATGGAATTGACAGCTTTCAATGGCCATGTCGACTATGCGCCACCTATCGTGAAAAAATGGCAGTACAGATCCTCATTAGTAACCACCAGTTGCGTGCTGACTTATCTTGCGCGTATCGACTCTATGTAGCATCCTCCTTTCTCTCTAGAAGCTAGTCACAGTCAGGGACCGCGGAAATGGGGGGCAGTGGGGGCCAAATGCCCCCTTAAATCAAACGGGGACACACACACACACACTCCAGTTTTACTACTTGGTTAAGAAGCTTTCTCTGTGCTCTCCTTCACAGAACTTTGTTTTTTCTTAAAAGAAAAAACGCATGTGCGTAAGAAAAAGATTTGCTTTTTGTTTTTACAGAATTTAAAGTATATTATGTACATTACATCGTTTTGGAAGGGGGTTGCCACATTGGCAACATGAAAGGAAAAAGCCTAGTCATCGCCATCGTTCAGCCTAAAGACGTCCACTGCTGAACATCGGCCCCAAGCGTCGCCACATCAGCCATTTAGCGGATTCATGCGGCCTAAAAGCCTAGTACTCCAACTCCAAGAAGTGTTTTCAATTGATGTTCAACGACATTGAGATAGAAAAAAATCAACGACGAGACGACGACATTTCGATAAATCAGAAATGTCAAAATAAAAATGGCTGCGCATCGTGTGTTCATTCCGCGCTATTGTTGATTCAAGATTTTATATGTTATTACCTTTAATGGTTGGCATTTTAGCATTTAATTATAACTATTAGACATTATAGTTGATTAGTTTTGTGTTTCAATTTGTGTTTTCATACAAAATGGACCCAAATACAGATGGTAAACGCAAGAAAGATAGAAACAGCGATGATGAAGATAGACGTAAGGAAAAGAAGTCTAAAAGGGCCCGTTCGAGGTCCAGATCACCAACTGAGAACCGCGAAAAGGATTCCAGACGCAAACGAAGACACTCCAGGTCACGGTCACCCGAAGGGCCTGTCAAACAAGATAAACGATCTGACGCAGCAAAAGAGACTGAAGTAAAAAAAGAAGCGCCACAGCGACGTGCCAAGGAAACAGACATGCTGAACACTAGAACAGGAGGTGCCTACATACCTCCTGCACGTCTCAGAATGATGCAGGCTCAAATTACTGACAAATCTTCAATGGCATATCAAAGACTGGCTTGGGAAGCTTTGAAGAAGTCGATACACGGCCACATCAACAAAATCAACGTTGGCAACATTGGCATCATTATCAAGGAATTGTTGAAAGAAAACATAGTTCGCGGTAGAGGTTTGTTGTGTCGATCTGTGATACAGGCACAAGCTGCTTCACCTACATTCACAAATGTTTATGCTGCCCTAGTAGCTGCTGTTAATTCTCGTTTTCCGAACATTGGAGAGTTGCTTCTAAAGAGGTTGATGATCCAATTCAAAAGAGGTTTCAAGCGGAATGACAAACCTATTTGTATATCATCAGCGTCATTCATCGCTCATTTGGTAAACCAGAGAGTAGCTCATGAGATTCTAGCATTAGAACTGCTCACACTTCTTGTTGAGACACCAACTGATGACTCAGTTGAAGTAGCCATAGCTTTCCTGAAGGAATGTGGACAGAAACTGACAGAAGTATCTTCCAAGGGCGTCAATGCTATATTTGAAATGTTGAGAAACATTCTTCATGAGGGACAGTTGGACAAGAGGGTGCAGTATATGATTGAAGTTATGTTCCAAGTGTGGAAGGATGGTTTCAAGGATCATCCGGCTTTGATTGAGGAGTTGGAACTGGTCCCTGAAGAGGAGCAGTTTACTCATCTCATGATGCTGGATGAAGCTACAGATCCACAGGATATTCTGAGTAAGATTTTTGGATTTAGACTTAGGTAGTTATTTTAATATTGAGAAGTTGTTACAATAATAGAATGATCATCAAATTCAGGAGAAAACATAATTATTTCTACTTTACAAATTGTATCTATTATAAGAATGGACAGTGCATTAGTCTTTGCTCTAACCATTTTTCTTTACTTATCTTCGTAGTGAGATAAATCTTTGAAGCTCTTGTTGCTGGAGGTATAAATGATTGACATTGTTTTCCAGATGTCTTCAAATTTGATGAAAAATATGAGGAGAATGAACAAAAATACAAAACACTGAGCAGAGAGATCCTTGGCTCTGATGCTGAATCTGGTGACGAGGACGGTTCTGGAGAGAGTGGCAGCGACGAATCTGGAGAAGATGATGAAGAAGAGGCTCAAAAAGAAGTGACCATCATTGACAACACAGAGACAAATCTTGTAGCTCTACGTAGAACAATATACTTGACTATCAACTCCAGTTTGGACTTTGAAGAGTGTGCTCATAAACTTATGAAAATGCAATTAAAACCTGGACAAGAAGTAGAGCTCTGTCACATGTTCTTAGACTGCTGTGCTGAGCAGCGAACTTATGAGAAGTTCTATGGGCTGCTTGCACAACGTTTCTGTAATATAAACCGAATATACATAGGTCCATTTGAGGAAATATTCAAAGATTCTTATGGTACCGCACACAGATTAGATACCAACAGACTGAGAAATGTTAGCAAGTTCTTTGCACATTTATTGTTCACGGATTCCATCAGTTGGGAAGTACTGGAGTGTGTGAAACTGAACGAGGAAGATACCACAAGTTCCAGTCGTATTTACATCAAGATATTGTTCCAAGAGCTGGCAGAATACATGGGGCTTAAGAAACTGAATGATCGCCTGAAGGACCCGTGAGTTAATATTGTCTATATTACAATTAATTTTGTATATTATACAGAAAAGACTGCTCATAAAAAACCTGCTTAATATCCTTTAAAATACTTTTCAAATTGATAAGCTTATGTAATCATGATTTAGCGAGCAACTGAATTATACTTATTCATAACATAGTGGAAGTGAAGGCGTAAGACGGCGCTAGGCAGGTTAGCTGTTGTTACTTTCCAATGTCCAATAGCGACACAACTCAATAACAGTTTCATGTGAAGAGGAAACACAAAATGTTCTTACCCATTTAAATTTTTTGGTGCTTGACCTGCCCAAACACTATTAATCTATAAACTCCATAGAATAAAAGTTTAATAGCCCGGCAATTTTAACACACTTATAATCTATGGATTCAGATATTAAGCGCCCAATTCAATGAACTCTATATCTTCCATTTCAGGACCCTGCAGAGCGCATTCTCTGGCATCTTTCCACGCGACAACCCCAAAAACACGAGGTTTTCCATCAACTTCTTTACTTCAATTGGTCTTGGAGGTCTGACCGACGAGTTGAGAGAGCATTTGAAGCAGATGCCCAAGGTTTGTAGTGTTATATTTTATTCTAGCATGTTTTATTAATGTAGGCAAAACAAACGACCGACATGCGGCACTTTTAATTGCGTAATACGCAATTACATTGTAACAATATCTATATGTTTGAATGACATCTATAGGTAGTCATATACTAATGTCTTGATATCTTGTAAATAACGTCAGGTTATGTCTGTTTCGGTTGGTCTGACCCCTTAGTTTGGAAATTGATGATAGCACTGCTGCAGCACTGCAATGAAAATACACTTTATCTTAAGATATGATAAACTGATAGATTTTTTGGATAGTGTATTGTAATTGCACAGCAGTGCCTTCACCAAAAATCTTTGTAATGCTTATGTTTAAATTGATGTTTCATTTCAGAATGTGCCAGCACCAATACCAGAGATCAAGTTAAACAGTGACTCCAGCTCAGAATCCAGTTCTGATTCGTCCAGTTCTAGTAGCTCTGATTCCTCGTCCTCCAGCGACAGTTCTAGTGGTTAGTTTATACTTATTCTCTCATATATGTATGAATGTTAAGACAAATATTTGGTTAACCAGTTAATAGGGTTATGAAAAAGTGACTGAACTGTAAAAAAAACATTAGCTAAAAAAGCTTTATATAACTTTGACTTTTTTTCTACTTTCAGATGGCGAAGCTGAGAAGACTAATAAAAAGAAGAAGGAAAAGAAATCTAAAAAGGATAAAAATAAGGAAAAGGTTCCTCAAACACCTACCGAGGAGGCGCCAGAGAAACCTGTCGAAAGATGGGGCCATGATGGCTTCTACGATACGTATGGCAAAGACGCTAGAAGGATGGAAAACAGGCCTGATATGCGTCAAGACAGGGATAACTTTGCCAGACCTCGAGACGTTAGACGAAATGACGATAGAATGGATCAGAGAAATGGTGATGATCGTCGAAGGAGGTTTGACGAAAATGAACAAAGTAATGGCGACTTTAGGCGACGCGAAAACGACAGGGGATGGCAAAATGATGATAGAAATCGAACAGATAATGACAGAGGCCAGAGAGGCGATGACAGGGCAAGGCCAAATGACGACAGGTTCCGAAAAGATGATGAAAGAACAAGAGATGAAGGTAGAGGTCGCAGAGATGATGAGAGAGGGAACCAAAACGAGGAACGAGGTCGTAGAAATGATGAAAGACCTCAAAGAGATGACAGAGGCCGTAGAGATGATGATAGGCAACAGAGAGACGACGGTAGAGCCCGCAGAGATGAAGACAGAGGCAACCAAAACGAGGAAAGAGGTCGTAGAAATGATGAAAGACTACTAAGAGATGACCGAGTACGTAGAGACGATGACAGGCAACAAAGAGACGACGGAAGAGCTCGCAAAGATGATGACAGAGGAAACCAAAAAGAAGGTAGAAATCAAAGGGATGATGACAGACCACAGAGAGATGACGGTAGAGGCCGTGGAGACGATGACAGGCAACAAAGAGACGACGGAAGAGCTCGCAAAGATGATGACAGAGGAAACCAAAAAGAAGGTAGAAATCAAAGGGATGATGACAGACCACAGAGAGATGACGGTAGAGGCCGTGGAGACGATGACAGGCAACAAAGAGATGACGGAAGAGCTCGCAAAGATGATGACAGAGGAAACCAAAAAGAAGGTAGAAATCAAAGGCATGATGACAGACCACAGAGAGATGACGGTAGAGGTCGGAGAGATGATGACAGATCGAGGCAAAATGAGGACAGAAACCGCAGAGATGACGAAAGGCCACAAAGGGAAGAAATAAGAGGCCGTCGAGATGATGGCAGGCCACAAAGAGATGAAAATAGTGGCCGCAAGGATGATGACAGAGTACGCCAAAATGATGACAGAGGACGTAGAGATGAAAGATTACAACGAGATGATGAAAGAAACTCCAAGGATGAAAATAGAGAACGTAGGAATGATGACAAACCACAAAGAGACGAAAATAGGAGTCGTAAGGATGACGAGAAACCACAAAAAGATGACAATAGAGCTCGTAAGGATGATAGACTACAAAGAGATGAAAATAAAGGTCGCAGGGATGACGATCGACCACAAAAAGACCAAAATAGAGGTCGTAAAGATGAAGAACCGAAAAAACAAAATGAAGAAAGAGTCCGTAGAGATGAAAGACCACAGAGAGACGAAATTAGAAATCGAAGGGAAGATAATGAAGGAAGAAACCGCAGGGAAGATGACAGGGAAACAAGAGGGCGTAGGGATGACGATAGAACACGAAAAGAGGATGACAGAGCATGTCAAGATGATGACAGACCGCGTCAAGGTAACGACCGAGCGCGCAAAGACGATAGAGAACAAAGAAATGATAATAGAGTTCGTAAAGACGAAAGGGATGACGAAAGGGGACGCAAAGATGACGAAAGAGAACCCAGGAGTGACGATAGAAGATATCAGGATGATGACAGGCGTAAAGAGAATGATAGAAACCGTAAGGAAGATGATAGAACACGTAAAGAAGGTAGAGGTGACGACGACAGATTGCGCAGAAATGACGACAGAGGGCGCGGTGACGAACCTGAATCTTCCAGAAGAAGTAAGAAGGATACAGAAGAAAGAAGTGGAAGAGAGATTGAAGAACCAATAAGTAGAAAGAAAAATTTGGAAGAACGAACCGATACGGACAGTTCTAGAGACCGTCGAAGGAAAGATAAGAACAATGACAGACAAAAAGACACTCGCGATATAGACGACTCTAAATCTAAAAGAAAAGATAATGATAGCCAAGGATATCAAAACGGAGACGAACAAAATAACGATAAACGTAGCAGAAACAAAGTCGACTCTGAAGATCCAAGATCCAAAAAGAAGGACACAAAAGTCAAACGAGAAAAGGAAAGTAAAAAGAAAGATAAAACTAGCAAAAAAAAGAAAATGAAAAATAAAGACAGTAGCAGTGACGTCGAAAAACCAAGTAGAAAGAATGAAAAGAAACGTACGAAAGATAAAAAGATAGAAGTTAGTGATAGTGATGACTCGTCTTCCTCTTCGTCCTCGTCGTCATCATCATCATCATCTTCATCGTCTTCTGATGATGATGATGGGAAGGTTCCCAGCAGATATTGGGATACTTTAGATATTAAGAGTAGGGAAGAAGCAAAGCAAGCCGTGCGTGGAAAAAAGGAACGGTCCTAGTATTCAGCTTGCCCTTTTGTACACAAGAGAATGAAGATATCCAAGTTAAGTCTCTTGGTAAATACTGCATTACATTTTATGTCTAACGGGCGTGATTTCTGATGGTTTGAATAAAAATAATGAAGACAAACGCAAGATAAGCAGAGCTTTCGGTATCGGCAATGATAGCCTGCGGGTTTGAAAAATATTGTAATTTGATATCATTTCGTCGCCTTTGATACAAAGGGCTTTATTATCCCTGATGAATACCCATATTATAATTTGTTAAAAATCTTAGTAAATAATTTAAAATGTACTTTACGTATTTTATTTCCTCTGCAGTTTCGCCGGCGTGTCAATGCGTTCGTGTGAAGAACTCATTTATTCCTGTGCATACGGCAGGTATAGATAGGTACTCTTTCGTAAGAAACTTTCAAACCAATATTTATTGACATATTGATAGCATAAAGGTGTCAAAAATGGCTGAAGCTATAAAAGGCAGAATCAAACCATTTCTGCGTATTGTATTTCTGTTCTCGTAAAATTCCTTATTAAAACCATCATGGAGCAAGAGAGAGAGTTTCCTTGTATGGAGACGGATTGTGCGGGACGGACGGACTTGAACTCTGAAACTAGTGCAGGATCTACGCCCTCGGCTGATCAAGCCATACAAATGAAAGCGGCATCAGCCCCCGCTATGCCTGCTAGCCCTTCGGAAGGAAGGCTGGTAAAGCCACAGATATCTGCGCCATCATATCTGAATTCCCTGCGGGAGAACGATGAACCTCCGTTTAGGAAGCCAGATATTGAGCCTAGGCCTTGTATCATAACTGGCACTATCATGAACGAAGCAGAAGCTGTAGCCATGATTGCTGCTGGTGAAACTGACAAGGAAAATGGACTGAAGAAGTTCTTAGGTAAATTTTGGTGCCTTTTGTAATATTAATCACGTTTTTATAGGCAGACAGAGTAGCTTTCCACGCGTCATGTTCGTGAACGGGCGCCGTCAGTTGAAACTGGTCATCTCTTATCTGCCAGGGCTTATTTTTAATCTTATATTGTCAATTGCTTTTGATTATTTTTTGTACATTGTTCTCACATATAGAAGCAACAAGAATGATGTACCCAGGATTTTGTAATATCTATATTTAAAAGAGTGTCCTTGGAGTTTCTTGCCCGTTCTTCTCCATAGAGATCTACGTTTTGGAATGGGCAATTAGCTTCAACTTTCTGACTAACTGACCGACTCTTTGACAATTCAAAAGTGCCTGTAAATGGTTTAATTGAAATAAATGCTTTGAGTTTGAGTCAGAAGTCTAAAGAACACCCACATTTTGCCAGAATTATTTAGTAAGTCCCAAATAGTGCCTCGCTAGTCTATAATTGCTAGGCTACTTACTAAGCCAGCGGAAATACATGCTTAGAACGGGTAGATACTAAGGATTTCCCAATAAAAACTCAGGTACAGTCGGTAGACGCACTTGTGACTACTAAAGTGACCAACAAACCCATTTCGTCTAGTCCCCATTATTTTAGGTTTTCAGCAACCCATGATTTAATAATAATAATATGAAATAGATGGTAACTAATAAAACTAGTCTAGTAGGTTGTGAAAACAAGCCCCCATTCGAACATAACATTACATCACGCCTTGTTTCCCCGAAGGGTTGGGCAGAGGTGTGTCCCTATAACAGGTTCACCCACATTTCGCCAGTTATAAGTCCCATGTAATAGGGGGCAAGCCTATTGCCATCAACCGGGCACAAATCCTGACTCCAGGCTGCTACTGAGAAATTTCAGATAGAAAAACCTATTAACCCTTTGCCCGACCTGGGAATCGAACCCAGGACCTAATGCTCAGCAGTAGCGCTTGCGACCACTAGACCAACGAGGTAGGCCCCCATTCAAATGCATTAAAAATTTTCTAGGTGACTTTCTAGTTCAAAAGAACATAATAGCGAATTACTTTTTGTCTGAGAAAAACTTCCTCATCAGTCTGTTGATGGAGACGATCGAGTACGCAGCTCAGCGGGAGTTTGATGCACTCAAGCTGTCCGTCCTCATCACGATATACTTAGCTACGCATATGTACTTCAAATGGTATTACTGGCAGTCACCGACCGCCGTCTGGAACTATTTCAAGGATACCATGATACGGCACACCATAGATGTACGTAGTCACAGAAGTTTTCATTTAATTTGCCTACCGATCCGAAACTGAGGCGCAGTTTCATTGCTTTCTACGTTTACTTAACTTCGTTTTGTTAAATTTTGTTAAGCGGGATCATCCACGGCGAATTGCGACCACGGCCATGCTACATATGGATGCGTGGTTTGCTAAACGAATGAACCCACACAGCTATCTTGAGTAGTGTACGTTACCCCAGCAGGAAAGTGTCTCCTAGAGTTATATGAGTGGAACATTAAATTGGTGCCTTAGTTGCTGTAAATGTAGTACAGCACACAAATATTTTCTTAAATCTAATTGGGGCACTAAGGGGCACACATTAAGAGCTACTCGTGTAAGTTTATTCTACAGGGGCACATGCAATGGTTTTAGAGATATACGATTCTGCAAAACGTTACTCCAGCAGGAAATGCAATATCTCGAAAACCTGAAGGGGCACAGATTTTATTTTTGGGGGCACATTTTGGCACACATATAAGCTATCTGGCCATGCACAATTTTTCTCTCTCCGATCATTCGTTTAGAATATTCCTGCTAGAAAAACGTTACCCCAGCAGGAATTGTTTTTTCCGTTTTTTTCCAAAACGACAGGGGGCACACATTTTTTATGTGGGGGCACATTTACAGCAACTAAGGCACCAATTAAATGTTCCACTCATATAACTCTAGGAGACACTTTCCTGCTGGGGTAACGTACACTCTTGAGTAGTTCCTCCGGGCACAGCCTACGCAGCAGTGGAAATGCGCCTTTAGACGTAGTCATCAAAACCGTTATGTATAAAACTAACACCTAACGCAGCTGACTAATGAAGAATTTGTAATCAAATCTCTTAATAGTTTTACCTACCTACTTATTTTATTTCTAGGATACTCCTGACGGTGAGGAAGTGTTCGAAGCGGTCGATTGCTACGACATAGTCTCGCACTTCCACACTGTCTACCTGAGCAACTTGCCGCTCGTACACATCGTTACCTTCGGGACCCACAGAATTAAGTTGCTGTGGCCCTTCAAAAAGTGAAAGAAATGATAAAACTGATTTCTTTAAAACAGTTATTAATTATAATTGAAATGACGAAAAAAAGACTCCCAACTCTGGATTTGCTATAGTAACAAGTATTTTCTTCAAAGCAAACCATTTGGTTTGACTATTTGATATTGACATACTGTATGGAGTTATTTATGACTGTGGTACTTACACTTAGCTTTAATTTTCAGCTTTATCAATTTCTAATAAATCACTTAATTACAAAATATTCAGTTTTTTTCAAAAATATAAGTAAGAAACCTCGAAAGATTTTCATATAAGGTTAAGGGTTTTGTACAGAGACTTAACAGAGATGAAATAAAACAATACATTCCATCCCAAAAATATAAATTTTATTAGCCATTCATAACGGCAGTCTTTAATTGCTCTTTCAAATGTTGAGGCAATTTCTTTTTCTTTCTTTTCCTAACTTTGCCTTCAGCCACACTCTCCTCTCCACTCTCTGCCTTTTTATTATTACTGTTAGTGTGTTTCTTATTTTTTTTCTTTTTACATGACAAAGGATTAGGATTATGTTGTTTCTTCTTTTTCATGGAAATTTTTGGCTCTTCTACTTTTTCTTCAACACCTAGAACTTTTTTCATTGTTTGAAGTGCCTCATTTTGTGTTTCAGTGATAAACATGTGTGGATTACCTTCTAAGCTCTGGCCTGCTTTAGCATTGCTGGCAGCTGATGGCTTTTCTAAAGTAGGAGATTTGTTGTGAAGGTACAGAAGTGGTACACCAGCTTTTTCTCTAAGCTTATCTTGTAAATCTCTATCCTGTGTTGCTAGGATATAATGTTTATCATTCTTTCTACCGATCATAGACAAAATGCAGTTGGACCCACCTATTGGCTCTTTGTGGTTGCATTCATGTATTCCAAATTGCTTCAATATAGTTAGGGCTCCATGAGTCTTCTTTGCTATTTTCTCTGTTTCTATAATAATGCATCTTGTAGTAAGTAATTTTGCTTGTGAGTTCAAATATTTTGGGATTTGTTCTCTAATGTTAATTTGTTCCTGAAATTTTTTAAATTATTACCAGTAACATCATTATGGTTTGATTAATTTTTAATATTAAGTTGATAAGTTGATATATTATGTAATATTATAAGATGAATTGGACATGAAGCTGACACTTAACAGGTTCCTGAATCAGCATGGAAGTGGTATATTCTTAAAAATATTGCTAAGGTTGGTTTGATTATTAAAGGTGGCTTAACAGTAAAACTAAAGTAAATAAGAATACCTAGTTTTAATTACTGCTTGCTGGCTCAGGGAAATTCTCCTGCCAACGCATGCTCTGTTCTTTGAGAGTGAGGTGGGAGTCTGCACTATCAGCCTCAGGGTCAGGCAGCTCTTCCAATGGGACCTGGATATCCTCATGGGGTAATTGCTCAGCTCGCCACTCCTCATCCACTATGTCTATCAGACGACCATTGCGGCGGTACTTGCTGTCCATTCTGTATACATTTTATAGTTTTTAGGTATTGGTGACAGGCGTGAGAGACAAATTATGTAGTTTTGTAACTAAAACTTTGTTTTTCTGCAAGCAGTAATTAAAACTAAGTCTTCTTCTATATTCGTGTGGTTATTTATGCTCTTTAATTAATTATCTTATGGTGGGTTAGTTATAGGTGGATAATAAGAAGAAGACTTACTTTAAACGCAGCAAAACAAAATGTGCCGTCGAGCAAGACTTGGTATGGCTGGTGGAAACCGTAGTTGTTGTAGTAGAACTTTAGATATTTCTGAACCTTTTTGTATCTAGTGATTTTCATTATATGAAACTATTGTACAAACCTGTTAAGTTTAGTAAAACCGCCCTTTCGTTAACTAAATTCACGCTAGTAAATAACCACAAAACGCGACGAACACCGAACACGAACCGTGAAATGTCAAAGTCACCGAGTCAGTCTCACTGACACTGACAGCAGCTGACAAAATGACGAAGTTTGTCACAGATTAGTAAGATCTATTCGTTCCATCATCCATGTTTACTGGTAGATGGAAAATGCATGGAAAGCTCACCAACGAAAGAGATGACTAGCCTAATTTTGTAAAGAAACAACAAGAATGAAACACTGTAGATGCAGATTATAATGCAAAGATGAAGATGAAAGATGAATAAATGCCTGTCGTGTCAACATCCATCACCTTTTTATAAAATTCAGTGCCTAATTATTGTAAATAGTAAATTGTACTAAGGTATCTCAGTGTTCATATTTTTCCAATATTTTTTTTTTTGTGGTTTGTACTGTCATAAACAATCGGCAGATTTTTCTTAAAAATGACGTATACCTAACCATAGACAATTTTTTGTGAAATGAAACGTCTCGCTCGCTCTCTCGCTTCCATGTTTGTTCGTGGTCATTTTGCATTTCTGTGCTAGATTTTCCAGTTTAGCATTTAAAATTAATGATTTTATTCATTAAAGTGTGTAATTAATGATATTTTCGGCGATTAGGCGACCTCTTGAGGATCTGTCGCCCAAGGAAAAGTGCAAAACAGCGGTATAATAACAGGGAGGGTACGTCTTTCATATCCTTATAATCAAGTAAATGCGTCATTTTATCGAATATTGTTGAAAGTGTTCATGAAATGAGAAGATTAGGTGTATTTGTTCTTTACTGTAGTCATCAGGACAAAGTGATCAAACGCGTAGATGACTACGTCGAGCGCTTTTATGACATACAGCTGATTCAGATGAGGGCGTCTATAGGTAATTTTTAATCGTCTGAGTCGAAGGAAACGATGTGATACGGGCATAAGCGGTTAGTCATCATCATAACAGACACGTTTTTGGTGCGCGACAGATAAATTGATCGAGAAATTATATTATGTAGGTCCGGCGAACTGCGCCGAATAGTGGCTGATAAAGTGTCATTGTTAATACCTTTTGTTTCTTTGTGATTCCGCTACGATACGGACGTGGAGATAACAATTTCTTGTTTACCGTTTTAAGCCAGTCTTTATTACAGTCGCTCTCTTAGTTCGCAAGCCTCAAGGTTTGATAAAAAATAACAAATTGGATTCTTTTTAATGTGCATGGGTGATTGATCATTAGTTGTAGTAGTTACTACAAGCATTGTCAATGGTGTCCAACTGTGTTTTTGTAGGACTTTTATCTGGTAAGTACTGTGCTCAAAATGTACACAAAAAACCTTTATGTATTAGGTAACTTATCAATACCCAAGAAACAAATCTGAGACTTTTAGATTGCCTCTTGCAGAACTTTTTTCCCCAAATGTACAAACAACAACATACATAATGGAAATAATGATTTGTCACAGTTCTAATAAGTTTTTATGATCAAGTTATTAGCAACTTGTAATGAAGTGATTCATACATGGTAAAAAGTACATAAGCTGTCAACCTTGAGTAAATAATTATTTAATTTCACATACTCATTATCTGTGGAGGATTTCAGAGTAATCATTGTTTTATCATTAATTAGGTATGTAAGTGATACAAAACAAATAAGAATTTTCATTCTCTTCTGATGTAAGATTTAGATTTCATCATATTAAATAAACATTCCTAAATATGCTACAAAGATATATATTTTAATATCAAGTAGTAACCAATTGTAGCAGTCAAAATAGTTTCCAATAAGATCTGATTGACTTAAACCCATTATGCTGGTGTACATTCTAAATAATATGTTTTATGGATGGTTCCGAAGAATAAAAATACGGATTCCCCTATTTTGGAGCAGAAATATGAATCAGTTTATTGTCTAAAGTTATCTAGCCATAAGTAGACAAGCTGACCCACAAATTGTAGATTATATTTCCATAAAAGATGACACCATTTTTTATGCCACTCAATATTTTTACACAAAGAAAGTACATAAAATAGTTTTAATATCTTGAACTTGTTTACATAACACAAATCTGAAGAGACATAACATAATGCAATATTCTAAACATTATTATTTCTACTGATTAATGTCACACTTGATTAAATATAAATTAAACTAAGATAGGAGCAGTACTAAGTTAAAGTGATTTGTATGTTTTTCTTGGTTTCATTGAAGGCAACAACATAATCATAATGCATTTATTAATTATAATGGTATGAATGTTTTATTTTATGCAAAAGTATTCCACAAGTTCTTGTTCATAAAGGTGAATTTTATTTACAAATAGTTTTTCTTTACATTTGTAGATAGAATAAAATGTAGGTAGGTGTTTATCCCACTCTATAGGTATAAGAGTGGGTCATTGTAACGTACAGCAGCATACGTTAACTGACAGACAGTGGATAGACATGACACTATGTAGGAGAACTGGCATTGTTAAACACTTACTTTTATTATATTAGACTATTTTAAACACTTACCTATTAGATATAGACATACCTCATAATTCCGCAGCGAATTATATTTTTAGGTGGTAAGTTCGACCCCAGGCAGACATTTTACTTTGTGTAAATTATTTCATCACCCCTGCTCTCAAAACGGTGAAGGAAAACATCATAAACATCATGTCCTAGAACCAAAAATTCAAAGACATGTGACATCCACCAACCCCCATGGTGGATTATGGCCAACTCCCTCTCACAGAGGAGGCCTGCGTCCCAGCAGTGGGAACATTGTAGACTGTATGCTATACCTACCTCTTATTTATTTATTTAAGATCTTTGGATAACTTACAGCTAAACAAACGGAATAAAAATAGTAAGTGTAACTGTCAGCCAATTAATTATAAAAATGGAACAGTGAACAACACAGCACTGCCCACAAAAAAAAACAGAACATTAAAGTTATATAGAAACTAACACTAAAAAGCTAGGCACTCAACAATTTAAATATTTGAAATTTAAGACTAAAAGTTTGTATAAATAAGAGATTTTCAAGTACCTAGTCTAAATAGGTGACTACATAAATCTGTTTCGTTAAAATATTTTTATCTTGTCATTGTTGTCCAAAAATCATTTAAATTGGTATCTACAGACATCAAGTTTCAATAAACAACATTTTTCAAAAGGTAAAACACTAGTACTTGTAATTTTGACATTCAAAAAGTTCTAATTATTTTGTTATTATAATGTTTTTACCTGTAAAGTTTTCTTTCTTGATACAATTTGTGTCAGTAGGACATAATTTGATAAATATTCTCACTATCATACAACTGGCATATTGTTTTCGTGAGAAAGAGGGCAGTCATTAAGAGTCATTGACTGCAGATTTCCTTTCTTCCACCTTTGTTTGTGGTTTATCTTAATGTTCATAAACATTTCTTTTTATCGTATTTTTAGTTAGGTAAATACATAGTTAATCAAATACATTTCAGACCTGTCTATAAAATTAATATAGGTAATGAGTTTTAAAGGAAAAAATTCAATGAAACTATTCATATATGTACATTACAAAGATTATAAAATATCGCTCACTACTTTTTTGTTTTATTAGACACATATCTCTCCAACAGTTCAAGTTACTGAACATGATTAAAAGTCCAAGTATGTTCTACTGTCTTGTGGCTGAATTCAGAATCATTATTTCTTAACTCTAGAGGAGATCTTTTGTTTCACAGTTAATCTAAACTATAATATTATAAAGAGAAATTATTTCATTTTTTGTATGTTTGTTACGCTTTCATGTTAAACAGCTGAGAGTGCAGCTAGTAAAGAATTATTTTATATCCTTTATTAATGTGCACTATAAATAAAAATGCTTTTATTAATTAGCATTGAGTTTAAGGTTGTTTAACTGAATAATTAGCAATTATTTGCATTTCCTAAGCAGACTTTTGTTGTCCTTCCTGTGTTTCATATTTTATTGTTCTCCAACATTATAACTGTAATTAGTATAGAAATGTTTTAATTTTACAGTTCATAGTTCTTTCTGATTTATTAGTGTTTATAATTTTTCCTGTTGGTATTCTTGTATATTATCCTTTTATTTCCACGAAATAATAATGTACTATTTCCTTGATATAATTTTACAACAAATATTTGTCTAAAGGCAAGGTTTAAATTCTACAAAGTTTTCCTTTTCAAATAAGGATAAAAAGTAGCATATTTATTTTAATTTAGAAAGTAATTTTTGGAACAAATCAAGAGGTTTTCAGTGCCAGTATAGAATTAAGGAATTTATTATTACAGTGGTCAAGGAGATAGCTTCGCAGTTGACGCCCATAAAATAGTACTGTTATCTCCTCTCCTATCATAATATGAAAACGGATTTATAAATTGAAACATGTGTGTTTGGGCTCTCTGTTACCATGTGGTCCTAGATAATATGATACAGTGAGCAGTAAGAGGCGAATGAGACATTCAAAGATAGAGCGCTAAGGGGGGAGGGTATTATTTTCTTTGAAGGTTTATTCACATACTCAATTAACCAATAATGTGATATAAACTTGCTTTCTAATCAGATTTTAGAGGTTGAATAGCAGTCATATCAGTACTCTCATTTGTTTATTAGAATGCGCATAAGCATCTTTCAAGGCTTTCGAGAGGTATATCTTTACGTTTAAATATTTCTTAAGTTTTGCAAGCTAGTTTATGTCAGTGTGCTTACTGAGATTCTAATAAGACCCATTTTTTCTCGAAAGTAACTAAGAGATTATGTTGGAGCTTTTGCGGAGGAAATTATGCCACAGGTACTTCTGGGAAATAGAAGTTACTCAGGTTATGGTTTACCTGGCAGTCTAGCCGATAAGTTGTGAAAAGGTTACAGAATGTCTGACAGACAGACAGGCAATTATTATTACATTTATAATAGTTATAATAAGTATTAATAGTAGGCTATAAGAGTAGGGGAAGACCAAAGAAAAGATGGATGGGCTGTGTGAAAGATGATATGGATAAAAAGGGGTTGACTGTCGATATGAGAACTTAGAAGTATGGAAAAGAAAGAAAGAAAGAAGAGAATCATAAACATTAGTAAAGACTAGCTATTGCCTGCGGCTACGCCCGCAGGAACCCTTGTTCATTTTCTAAATAAAAGTATTAGTCTTATTTTTACTCCTTATAACATCAGCCATCTGCCAATGAAAATTCCGTCAAAATCGGTGCAGCCGTTTCGGAGATTAGCCGGAACAAACAAAAAAAAATTAAGTCGTTTTTTTTGTTACAATAAGTACCATATATATGCATACTTTCATATGCATTTTAATAAAAACCTGTAATTTTTACATCACAAATAGACACTCCAAATATATTTATTTGTATGTATTGATGAGCAGTCCTCCAGTCTGTCCCATACTTCATTTCCCAAAAGCTGGGGCAAAAACCCTTTGGTAGATGTCAAAGACTGATATGATGATAATAAATAATGTTTACTTGTTTAGCGCAATAATGTCAATATCAACTGTAAGTCAAAAGTATTTTTCCCTCTATGTGCATTAAGAATATATTTTCACTAAATAAAGTCGTAATTTACATGCAAACTACAGAAGGTAACCTACTACCTAATGTGACCTGTTCTGTTCAAGGACAAAGTTATTTAAATATTTTATTTGAGCCTATGAAAAAAGTCGTTTTGTGAAGTTATTCTTGAACGTATAATAGAATGGTGTAATGACATTATTAGATTATACATACATATGTATATTAAATAATTATTGACGATTAGCTCGTGCCCGCGGCTTCGCCCGCGTGGAATCAATTATTTTTCTAAAATAAAAGTAGTCTAAGCTACTCCTTAAAACATAAGCTATCTGCCAGTTATAGTCCCGTCAAAATCAATCCAGCTGTTTCGGAGATTAGCCGGAACAAACAGGCAGACAGATAAATATTTTTGAAATTGTTTTTTTGTTATAAGTACCGTATATACTTTCATATGGAATTAGTAAAATGCTGTTAAGTCGATAAAACGTCTTTATGTTAGTAAACAGATACATAAACAGCATAATAGGCTGACCGCGATGGCTCCATAGTCGCGCTTTCAACCACTACACTAGGCCAACGACACAGTCACGACATAAAGGCTCCCGCAGACAGGCGCGAAGTGACGACTATGTTGGATTAATTTCTATGAAAACTTCAGGGAAATTGTTCTACCGGTTGTGCCGCGCCTGTTTGCGGGAGCCTTAAGCCGACGTTCGCACAGACGTAATAAAATCGCGGCGTTTTTATTTTCATGCACTTGCGTTTCAACGCTCTGCTTAGCGCCGAAAGTTGAAAATCCAACAGTGTGTTTTTTCAACGCGCTGGGACGAGAGTATGTTCCAGCGCGTTGAATTCTCAACGGTCAGCTTAACATCGAGAGTTATAAATGAATTGCGCGATAAAATCCCGCAGCGATTTTATTACGTCCTTGCGAATGTTGACTAACTGTCGAAAATTGGGTGTAGGTACTACACACTTCTCACCATCTGCCTTACCTTTCCCCAACTACGTCAGGGTCGGCTTCCAGTCTAACCAGATGCAGCAGAATACTAATATTTTACAAAGTGCGACTGCCTATCTGACCACCACCTCCCTCCCTCTCTCTGTGTACTATATAGGTACACCTCTGCCTAACCGGAGAATACAGGCATGATGTTATGTATCATCATGATGTTAAGAATCATGTACTGAATCCATGGTAACAGTTTTCGCATCGATGTCCCTGCCACCCTGTATAATATATCTCATAGTGAGAAGTCAGCTTTAATGTTATTTGGTTTTCCATCTGGAATTTCTCAGAAGCACCCCGGAGTCTGGATTGGTGCCTGGTTGATGGCAATAGGCTCGCCCCCCCCCCCCCTTGCTACATGGAACTTGAACATAATTGGCGACATTTGGGTGTACTATAGGTGCACCTCTGCTTAACCCTTCGCTGAATGCAGGTGTTATGTTATGCTAACATCTTCAATTTTGCAGGCGATGGCGACAAACAGGAGCGGTGCTGCTCAGCGGCCGAACGGCGCTCCACAAACGAAAGTATGCCAGTTCAAGCTGGTGCTCCTCGGAGAGTCAGCAGTGGGCAAGTCTTCTCTGGTGCTCCGCTTCGTGAAGGGGCAGTTCCACGAGTACCAGGAGAGCACGATCGGCGCCGCCTTTCTCACGCAGACCGTCTGTCTCGATGACACTACCGTCAAGTTTGAAATTTGGGATACGGCGGGGCAGGAAAGGTTGGTATTGTGTTTTAAGAATATTTTTCTCTTTATTTACTACATACAAATGACATTTTTAAATATTTGAATATAATGTATAAAAAATATATTGTCAAATTAACAAATATAGAAAAAATTGTGGTCCGCCGGTGTCGGGAGCAGGGGCCAGGCTACCGGTGGTTTGGGCCCCAGAGACAGGAACCTCCTCACTGTATTAATATTAATATAAAATAATAAAATCTAGACGCGGCAGCCAAAAGCACTTAAGTCAATTTTTGCTCAAAATTATAAAAACTCACAGCACCCATGTTTTTGTATTACCCGTCGACTGGAATAAGCACGTAAGTCGCGCGTCACTTTGAAGAGTCTCAACACTTGACTGTACCATAAAGCTTAAGTCGTATAATTAAATCGAGCGGCGACAAAAATACCTTAAGTCGACTTAAGCTTTTTTTCCCGGCTTGGCAACTCTTAAGCCGACTGACTTAAGTAACATGGTAACAGTAGTGAGGGTTAGCACTTGAAATTTTTTCAAGTACCTGCCCTCACTTTACTCTCTTTTTTAAGTGATTGATAAAAAGTTGACGAACGATGTGGGTAAAGTAAAATTAAATACGTATTTCTTAATTAGTGTTTCGGTGTGACGGTCGTAGTGGTGTTGTGCATTAACTGTATTAATAATGAATTCAAGAGCCAGGAAGTTAGTAAATCTCGTCATAAATAATGAGAATAAAGGTAAGTTTTGAATGTTTTCCTGGCATTTTTATGCAATATGCAAAATAAATGTATGGTTTTTGTTGACATGATTACAACACAATAAGCAAAAAAATGTCATTTCACTTTTTTTTACAGGCGAAGAAGACCCATTCTCTAATCCGCAACCAAGTACATCTAGAACTCAAAAACAAATTACTCATGATGAAATCGCTATTGACTATTCTAGTGACGATTCTGTTGCTGATCCTATCTACTCTCCAGACAGTCTTAGTTTGCTTACACAACATGAAGATGAGATGGAAACCACTGTTTACGATGCATCAGTAGATGTACAGATAGCAGCACAAAATGCAATACCTGAAAGTATTGAAGATACGTCATTACTACAACAAAACAATTCCGTGCCCTGTAGAAGAAGGAAGCAAGATAATAAAATAAAAAGAAATTTAGGCCAATCCTATTTGACAGCTACTGGGAAAACTATCGCCAAACGTCAAATGAAGGAATTACCTAATTGTCGAAATAAGTGCCGTCAAAAAATAAGTGATGAGCAACGAGCTGTAATTCATAAAGACGTTTGGAATCTTGGGTCTTATGATTTAAGGGCAGCGTTCGTTTCATCTTTGATTACCATTCAAGAGAAAAAAACAGAGCGTCGTCGAGTCGAAGAACCTAGTTTACAAAAAAATAGACAGTGGACTTATAAGTATCATTTTAACGTCAATAGTGAAAAAATATCCGTGTGTCAAGGTTGCTTTCTAAAAACCTTAACGATAAGTGATAATTTTGTAAAACTAATCGGTTTGAAGAAACGTGGCAGCTCGAGTGGAATTATACCATCAGACAAACGTGGCAAGAATACACCAGCAAACAAACATTCCAAAAAATTCAAGAGGTGATTAATCACATCAATTCGTTTCCGCTATATGAAAGTCATTACACTAGACGTAGAAGCACCCGCAAATATTTACCATCGCATTTGACAATTTCAAAAATGTATTCTCTTTACTCAGAATCACATGAAAATCCTGTAAGTGATAAGATATACCGCAAAGAATTTCATAAATTAAATTTAAGTTTCAAAAAACCAAAAGTGGACACTTGTCACACATGCGACCTCTTTAAAATGAAATCAAACATTGCTACGGATGAGATCACAAAATTAGCCCTTGAAGAAGAACGCGACTCTCATCTGCTAGCAGCTGATATGGCGTACAACGAGAAGCAGTGGGATAAAAATACCGCAGTTACAAATAACCAAATCAAATGTCTGACTTTTGACTTACAGCAATGCTTGCCAACCCCAGCTTTACAATCATCTGTAGCCTTTTATAAAAGACAACTTTGGACCTTCAATCTTACAATACATGACAACGCAACAGGAATGTCAACGCACCACATGTGGCACGAGGGTATTTCGGGTCGAGGTGCTAATCCAATAGCCTCTTGTTTGTTTGCATATTTACGAGAACTACCAGAAAATATCTCAGAAGTGATTTTGTACTCTGATACTTGCGGAGGACAAAACAAGAACACTCACGTGGCTGCAATGTTTACGTACTTGTTGACTGTAAAACCCTCAATGAAGATGATACATCATAAGTTTATGATACCTGGTCATAAAATACAAAACATCTCTTTCTAAAGATGAATCATTTAAAACTATTAATTTCAAACGGAACACGCGACGACCCAAAGAATTTAATTTGATGCTGATTACTGACAAGCCAGTACCAATAAGTGTTGAAAAAAAACGTGATATAATATCACTTTTATCTTTAATACCAGAATGTTTCCATAATTTTTACCAGAATTTAGTAACCACTGACGATACCAAGGATGTTGATCCAGATATATCAGATTCAGAAGACAGTGACTTTTAGTTTTTGACTTTACTGCATGCATTGCATCATATTATAATATTTTAAATTGATAAGCATAATTATAATTCAAAATTATTCATAGTTTGTGTTTTAATATTATATAATAAAATAAATAAGCCAAGTAATTATAGTACGGTAATAAATACTTAAGTCGCAATTTTTTGACGTTCAATGAAACTTAAGTCGGATATCTTAGTAAATAATAATAATAGCCTAAATATCCATACTCTGATATGTAACTAGTTCATAATTGTGTAATAATAAATAATAAAAACAAAAACCGTAGTAATTATTTTTCATACCAATCGAATAAAACCTCCTCCTGTAAATTTTTTGCATGCAAAAAGATTTGACTTAAGTGTTTAACGCTTCCGCGTCTAGAAATATTAGATCATCAAAATTGCCTCTGTAATCGCAGAGAACATTCGCAGTTACTAAATGCAGATGTCAGCATACAGAAGTATGGCGTCATCTACATCGCCACATGCGAACTACGCATCACACTGATGTCTCGCAAAAATCCTGCATCGCGCAAGCAAAATTTACCGCGCGACTAGCATATATACAATGTGCCGACATCAATCGTCGGGCAGTAGCCCATCTAACACAACACCCGTCTGGTTCTTCATATTCTATGGAGGATGAGTGAACTATACACCCTGTTCCTCATACCTCTATAGGCGCAAACAATAATTTCTGTTGTTGATTGGCCACTATTATGAAATATTTCGAGCGTCAAAGCTGGCGAAATGTGGTTGCTACGATACGATGCTCAACCCTTCGGGGAAAAGCGTGATGTTATGTTATTGCGAGTACGACCAGAGGCCCTAGTGTGAGTTTCTTTTAACCATCTCGACTTTACGCATCGACCGCGTTTGGCGCCAGTGAAGGCTAGTGAAGGGCCAAACGTAGCGCTAAACGCGGTCGATACGATGTTAGATGTGAGTCGAGATGGTTAACAGAAACTCACACTAGGGCCTCAGATGTATGAACGTAAACGAAGCAGGAGCATGTAAGGATCGTAGCAGGTGGCGTCCTGTAGTTTCTGCCTACATTGTGAAGACGTGAGTTTATGTATGGAGCGTCTAATGCCATGGACTCTGGCAAACAAAACGCCTATTGGGCACTATCTAAAATGATGTTATATAATTGAGCCTTTAATATGTTGCCACCATATTTTCTTCATATTTAGACATGTTATAGTGCGTTCATTATAACTTGTCCCATTGACGCGAGTGGTAGCTCTAATCACAGATTATCAGTTAAATCACTTCATACAAAATTTTCAATACCTACTGCTATAATAGCCTACACATTCAAGTAGCTAGACGCTGCGAACGAAAATGTACCTAACCTTACAAACGTAAAGTGAGTTTTGCTTTGTAGCTACGCGCTGCCGCGTGGTTATTGTGAATTGCCAAGGCTATCTCTTTCGATAAAGATGTCAGTAGATATTTATAGTACACTTTATGAAATAAAATAAAGCGACAAGGCCCATTGTTTATTTTTGTGGTGTGCAATAAAGAATATATAAATAAATAAATAAAATGCTTTTTAATGTTTTAGTATGAGCACGTCATGCACGCTTTTCTAACACTTGCACGCCTTTAAATAAACAATAATCATATGACAATAACATTAACAAGATAATAACGATAATAAATATTATTGTAAATTAATTTGTTCAAAGTAAATTTTTGCTAAACGTAATTTTTAAATGACAAATGGAGATAATTGGGCTGTCTATTCTTTTCTCAGAAGCATAGTAGAAGCACAGATTACGTGGTAGAAGTAATTACATACTTACCAATAAAATAAAACACGAAACATGTCATTAAATAAAACAGTTTCTGCCTACATTGTGAAGACGTGAGTTTATGTATGGAGCGTCTAATGCCATGGACTCTGGCAAACAAAACGCCTATTGGGCACTATCTAAAATGATGTTATATAATTGAGCCTTTAATATGTTGCCACCATATTTTCTTCATATTTAGACATGTTATAGTGCGTTCATTATAACTTGTCCCATTGACGCGAGTGGTAGCTCTAATCACAGATTATCAGTTAAATCACTTCATACAAAATTTTCAATACCTACTGCTATAATAGCCTACACATTCAAGTAGCTAGACGCTGCGAACGAAAATGTACCTAACCTTACAAACGTAAAGTGAGTTTTGCTTTGTAGCTACGCGCTGCCGCGTGGTTATTGTGAATTGCCAGGGCTGTCTCTTTCGATAAAGATGTCAGTAGATATTTATAGTACACTTTATGAAATAAAATAAAGCGACAAGGCCCATTGTTTATTTTTGTGGTGTGCAATAAAGAATATATAAATAAATAAATAAAATGCTTTTTAATGTTTTAGTATGAGCACGTCATGCACGCTTTTCTAACACTTGCACGCCTTTAAATAAACAATAATCATATGACAATAACATTAACAAGATAATAACGATAATAAATATTATTGTAAATTAATTTGTTCAAAGTAAATTTTTGCTAAACGTAATTTTTAAATGACAAATGGAGATAATTGGGCTGTCTATTCTTTTCTCAGAAGCATAGTAGAAGCACAGATTACGTGGTAGAAGTAATTACATACTTACCAATAAAATAAAACACGAAACATGCAAATTTAAACAATTTATCTATTTAAAAAAATTATAGTAAAACAAATTAGATACTCGCATTTCTGTATCAGCAGGTAAACTTAAAAAAGATACGTTTTTATCTCTTCTCTTGCTGAATCTACATCCATCAACTGCACATAATACCACACCAGAACCAGCCATATCATAAGAATTTTAAACGAAGTACGTCAGGTCAACCGAAACATATCGTACGCACGCGCCTCGCGGCTATCGGCAACCCACTGAGAAATGGGTAGCGTATGACCCGGCGGCCGGTAGGTAGTTAGCGCGCGTAAGTACATGGAGTGATTTATCTGGTAATCTGTGCCCTAATTTTTACAGTCATGTGATTGTTAGTACTGTTCTGTCGTTTCCATTTTGAACTCTATTACTATTGAAACTAAGACTGTAAAATTCTGTGGACACCCGTCACTGGACAAGTATAATTAACGCACTGTATATTTGAAATAAGTCACTCATAGAATATTAAGTAGATATTAATACGCAGCTAGAATTTTTGTCGCACAATTATTGTTAGACGCAGGCTGATAATGATAAATGATATTTATTTCTTAAATTGGATAAAAAAAACACATGTCAAAAATTGTTTTAAAACTAGAAAAGTTTGGTTGTCACAGTCTCTTTTAAAGTCCAGACATAATCTTAGTCAGGCCATATGAGAACCATGCAGGCTAATGTCTGAGGTGGCCTTTTGAGGAGAGAACCACATTGATTTGAGTGGATATATAATAATAAACAGCATTCCAAAAATGCAAGCTCTTGAGGAAAATTCCGAGACAAATGGAATCAATAGGCCTTGAGTTGCAAGTAGCGAAATACGTCTTACAGACGGATAATACAAAGAAAAGTTGCTGTTGAAGGTTTGTTTAGTTGTAATTAATTAATAAATCCATTTCCGTACTAATATTATAAATGGAAAAGTAATTCTTGTCTGTATGTCTGACACTTTTCACGCCTAAACTACTACACCGATCGTTATGAAACTTGACAGGTAGGTAGCCTGGACGACAAAGGATACTTTTCATACTGGATATTTTTTTTTTAATACATGCAGATGGAAGTCGAAGGCAACAGCTAGTAAATAATTAATAAGAGCTGGTGGTCCCCCCTCGTAAAATGGAAAAGTCAATTCACTTTATAGGCAAATATTCTGTTGGTCCAAGCGGTGGTAGTGCCATAAGGATTACCTTCCACAATTCTAACTGACACGACAATTTTGTTCGATACTATCTTATCATCTTATTCGCCTAGGTTTTTACTTATTTTCTCCTCCTATCTATCTGAAAAGGTGACTGCATGCAAGAAGCTCGCGTATAATTTTTAAACGTATTATAAAGTCTGCATTTTTATCACATTAGGATCTGTTACACAAAGCCTGAGGTAGGCACTATCTACCAGATAAAAAAGAAACGTAACATAACGGTTTGTTTCCCCGAAAGGTTGGGCACCCACATTTCGCCAGTTATGTTTAAGTCCCATGTAATAGAGGGAGAGCCTATTGCTATCAACCGGGCACAAATCCAAACTCCGGGCTGCTACGGAAAAATTCCAGATAGAAAAACCAATAACACTGCCCGACTCGGGAATCGAACGCAGGATCTCATGCTCGGTAGTAGCGCTTGCACTAGACACTAGACACACTAGGCAAACTCATTAAGTTTGCCGACCACTGGTCTAGTGCAAGCGAATAGTCAATAGAGCCAAATATCAATACTATAACGGCTAAGATTTCTTATGAGAGCCAATCCTTTCCGTGTGTCCATACTGTCTCGATACACTTTTCTTAATCCTTAAAACTCCCATCCTCTTTCATTCCATAATGCTTCCTTAAAATAACTTGCTAAGAAGTAGGATGCCTTCATCATCATGATGTCGGCTGATAATAATATGATGATATGAAGGTATCTTACTTATTAACAAGTTAACCTTGGAAAACTTTGAAAGGTACAGTAAATGATTAATATTTTGGTGGTCCTGTTATTTTATGCCGAAAATATTTTGGAAATAAATCTTTGAAATATAGTTTGAATATTGAATAAAGCTTGATATCTTGCTTAAAGACCGTAACCCCGACCCCCGCGCTCCATGCTCGCACTCATCGACATTTCATCAGAATCTGAATCGTTTTGAAACAGATTGCTAATTCATTGCTTCACAAGTTCGAATAAAAAAAAATCTGCTCAACAACGTAAATAACGCAATGAATGTTGTTGAACTGTCAAAATAAAACAGATTAGTCTTAATCGTTTGCGAAAATATATTACGTAATTAGATAGCTAGTCGTTTTATAACTTACTACCATCCGCTGGACCACTAGTGGCTTCGCCCGCGTGATATCTTTATAAATTATAGCCAATGTTACTCAGTGATAATATAGCACTCACTCGAGAAATATTTTTAAAATCGGTGCAGTAGTTATTAGCTTCATTCATTACATACAAAAATACAAATCTTATAGCTACATAATATAAGTGTCTATTAAATTACGAGGTCGAATATATGTACATCGAACCAAAAACCTCGAGATTCAATCAAACTTCTAAACAACCTCTTCTAAAATTAATTTATCTTCCACAGGTATCACAGCTTAGCGCCGATGTACTACAGAGGTGCGCAAGCGGCGATCGTCGTATATGATATTACTAATCAGGTAAATACTTGCTTACATACATATATATATAAGTACGATTCTTGATGGGCGTATAGAATAATGTAGAATTATCAAATTTACTGTTGGACGGAAATGATTAATATGAATAATTTTAATCTGTTTATCACACGCGCACATTGCTTTTTAAGAACACAAAGTGTGCTCAAAAATGTTTTGTTTTCGAATTTAGTATTTATTTCCATTCTTTATGATGGATAAACACCCGGTTTTTAGCACGATAATCAACATCAAAATTAAACTCACGTCAAGTGATCTGATTGGCTGTAATTCTGTCCACCAGTCACAGGTTTGACTCGCGTTTGACAATTTGTATTCTAATTTTTGTATTGAATTTCTTTTTTGAGACCGGTTGTAAGTGATTTCACCCTTAATGTACACTTTATAACCCTAGAGAAAATCGCTTTTAAATTTTACTAAGTGTATAAATATTAGTGCTCGTGGACTATCCACGACTCTTTTCGGTCCTGCATATCAACCTGAAGTGAGTAGGTACTGTGGTAGGTAATTTCCAAAGAAGTGTTTTATTGATGTACCTCAATAAAACACTTCTTTGGAAATTAATAATACTTATTTAAGGTTCGTTTTACGTTTTCTTTCACATTTATTTCATGACTTACGCTTTTCTAAGTTGACCCCCGATTCTTTTTTCTGCCTTCTAAATTCGTACTAGCGTTTATCTCACAATGTATGCCATTATCTTATAATTACTTGAAAAGGTTGCATGCCACAAACTATGCAGGTTAAAACATTCTGGTTGATGGTGACCTACACTAGGCAGGTATATATTTCTCTGATTCGTTCAAATGATCTTATCGATCAAGTAGATCTACCGTATTATTTAGACGTTCTTGATTCAGAGATAGTGCATGCTTCCTGTTCGAAAGTGGTTATTTTGTCCAAAGATACTTTCATATTTGCGGCTTATAGACGCTTCCGAAGATATAAATATGCCTAGATAAATAGTCAAAGCTGTAAAGTCGTCCAAAGAAAATAGCGTCCAACAGTTGGCCGCTAAATGCACGCACACTTGAAAAGCAGAATGACAGCACAATGACGTGGCGCGAGTGTGAGACGTAGCTGTCACGCACACCAGCATAACAAAGTTGGCTTGTTTATTTTAGTTCTTTTACAGCGCGACACTATCTAGACATTATAAATAATCAAATTCAAAAGTAATGTTTTCAAACTAGGCTGAGAATCAGCACTTTACGAACGTCAAAATACAAAGACAGTCCCCCAAAACGCCCACCCTTCACAAAGGTCGCTACACTATTGTACAGTCAACAAAACTGATGATAAATAACTAACCACCAACGAAATCCATACAATGTAAATATGTAAATAAGTTTATTATTGCGTTTGCAACACTTTAAAGTGGTCATTCTCAGCCTAATTTCAATATTTTAATTACATATTTATTTTAATTTTGTTTTTAACCAGAAAAATTACAAAGATGTGAACATGAAAACACGCACAACAGGTGCTTACTGCCGCATTCTTCCTTATATTTCTTTTGTTAACCGTACATGCATATGACTAGTGTAGTTCCACCAGGCTCTTGCCTACAAGGCGTTAATCCCCACACTAGCAGATGAGCTAAAAGATAAAGATCATCATACAGCCTTGTAGTCTGAATATCCCGAACCGAACGACCGTGAACAAATCTAGTTCAAGTTTAACAACGATTCGGCTCGGTTCAATCGTAACGGCGTAGATTGATCGCAGTTTTATGCTTAAAGGCTCTTTCAAACAGGCGCGACACGCGACGCGACACAAAGACACCGCTCGTCGCGCGACGAGCGGTCTCTTTGTGTCGCGTCGCCTGTCGCGTCTGTTTGAAAGAGCCTTGAATCGGTAGGAAATGTAATTTTAACATTCTCTATAACGTTGTTTAAAAAACCGTTGTTGTCTATGGGCTTCCAAATAGATTGATAATGGCAAGGTAATTGCGAAACAAACTCACAATGGCAATGCCTTGTATTTTGACAATTCAACAACGTTCATTGCGTGGTTTGTTGTCGAGCACACGAATTTTTCGAACTTATGAAGCAATGGATTTGCAATTTCCTTCAAAATCCGTCTAACTTTGATCGAAACTGTATTACGTACCTACTGTTTCATTGGAATGAAAGTATATTTTTTTAGGGTTCCGTAGTAAACAAGGAACCCTTATAGTTTCGCCATGTCTGTCTGTCCGCGGCTTAGCTCAGGGACTCTTAGTACTAGAAAGCTGTAATTTGGCATGGGTATACATATTAATCACGTCGACAAAGTGGTCAAATAAAAATCATGAAAAAACCCCTACACGTGGGGATGATTTTTTTTTTCTACTGTTCCATAGTGTGGGGTGTCGTTAGAAAGGACGTTCAAAAATATTGAGAGTTTGTGAAAACCACCATTTTTGGATTCAGGGATCCGTTTTCGAAATAATAAGCTTTAAAGTGTACATTTTTTTTAGAGTCAAAGTGTTCCCCCCCTGCCATCTAAATGATTGGTTTTGGATATGTGAAAAAAATCACGAGAGTAATATATATAACGAAATTAAAAGGAAAACTATCACAGCTCAGTAGGCGTTACAAGTTAAGGCTCTTTCAAACAGGCGCGACACGCGACGCGACACAAAGACGCCGGTGTCTTTGTGTCGCGTCGCGTGTCGCGCCTGTTTGAAAGAGCCTTTACACTTGCGGTTGCAAAAACAACGAATGTATGTGGGAGAACATGATTTTCAGCTACAAAGTTAAGTTTGTTCTTGGGATAAATTCATCCCAGCTACGGGACACTTCATTGTGCGTGGTCCGGCACGCATTTGGCCGGTTTTTAAATAATGGATTCAGTTCACCAACATTATTTCTGACGTGATCGTCGCAATATACCTTTAAAATCCTATAGCAAAGTAATTGGGGGAGGCCTATGTCCAGCAGTGGACCTCTTTTGGCTGGAATGATGATGATGATGAGCCAAATAATGAAAGTAAAAAATAAAACAAAAAATCATACAAAAAGACGTCTGGTCCACTAACAGATGAATTATTGATTCAAACATAAAAAAAAATGTCAAAATTCGCACAACAATAGCCGAATAGCCGCGAATGACAACATTCTTCCTTGAATGACAATAGCTGTACGATTTGTGTCCCACATAGTCAATATGATGGTCAGTAGGCAAAGGTCGGCCATGTTTGCTCTCCATTTAATACCGATGTAATAATGTACATAACTGTTTTTTGAATAAAAGTTAAGGTGGCCGTTCACTGGAGTGTAACGAGAGAAGTGTAAGATATTACGTATGTAATTTTCGGAATTCGGTGCCAAGAAAACATGATAAAACTTAATCAAAGGCAAAACTTACATTTAAAATTAATTTGTGATAATTTTTTATGAACGTGGTTCTAAATATATCTTGTTTTTTTGCATTATTAAATGAACCATCAAATTAGTTTAGTTTTACGAGTAATAGATAATTTCATGCACTTATGAATCAATTCTAAAAATGTGAGCTCAAAATCGCAATTTTTTTTTCGCTAACCTTATCTGTTTTTTGACACAGTTATTTGAAGTATTTTCACGGTCTTATTACGTTGATAGGTCTGTGGAGTTCAGTCAATTGTTCGTCATTGTCACGGCTTCAGGTATTTAGATTAGCCCGGAAATGTGACCCACACAATAAGACACAGCGTGGGGCTGGCAGGGATAAGATGTGTTCATCCAGGAGTGGGATGATAAAAGGTTGATCATAGTAAATTATTGATATATCGAGTAATATTGAATATAAATGTAGAAGGATGGATATAATTGAGACTGATAGAGATCTATGGAAGAAGAAGGACGATGCAACAACCCCGAATTAATTAAGATATGCGCAGGAGCATGACGATAATGATGAATTGGCCTATTGTCATCCTTGCCAAAAACTACACTATTATTAAAAACGCCTTTTCTCAAGGTATTTTCTTACGAATACGTTGTATGTAAAGCACAGTAAATTGAATTAGGATAATTTTTCCGTAGATGCACACGAGCACAAGCACGTCATGGATAATTAGACGAGCGACTAAAAGTAATGTGTTTTTGTGTCTGACTACTTTTGTGAATGCCAAGCGTATAATGACTAGGAATTAAAATCTTGCCTCTTGCTGGTTATAATAAGTTTGAACGCTTGTAATTTTCTGATCATTTTCTTAACATTTTTGTGTCGTTTTCTTTATGTTATAGACGTGAAAAAAAAAAAAAAAAAATTTTATTGACTGCCTTTTTGATCTAGAAGTTGCAAGCGATACAGATGAAAATGAGGTTCTCGGTAAGATACCCGGGTCTGGTAAAGTGTTATTAGGTTTTTCGATCCGGAATTTCACAGTAGGAGTCCGGAGTTTGGATTTGTGGTCGGTTGAAGTCAATAGGCTCGCCTCCTATTACATGGGACTTATACATAACTGGCTATGTGGGTCTACTACCACGCCTGTATTAAGGGTTATGCACGTCTGCATAACCCTTAATACAGGCGTAATATTATGTGTTATTTTATTTAATAAAATTGTATTGCATAATACGATTTTATATTTTATTTATTAGTATTTTGATAAGATATCATTGTGGGTGTAGACATTTATGACGAGAACTAATCCTCTTATCTAGGAAGAAGAATAAAATATAGGTACGAGTTACAATGCATATATCTCGCACATGATTGTATAGTTATTATAAAGGGATATTATGACCTTTGCGTGTGAATCATATAGTTATTTTTATTTGTACATGGAGTTTCTTGCCCGTTCTTCTCCATTTGTACCTATTACGCTTTGGAATGGGCAACTAGCTTCATATTCCTGACTGACAAACTCCTTGATAATTCAAAAGTGAAAGTAAATGTTTTACTTGAAATAAATGCTTTGAGTTTAATATTCATTGAAAAAAATAGCGTCCCTTGTAACTTCAGGTCTAAGAAGGCTATGTTTTGGATTTTCTGTCTACGGGTAACGTGACTTGGCACCATAATCATTGACAGGTATATGACGTAGGACAAATGATATATTTACATGAACATCCAAACTTTATTTTTATTAATACTTACACGCCAGTGGGCGTAGTCCTTTAGCGGCATTGGAGCGAGCAATACAGCTATTATGCCAATTGGATTATTTCACGTTTTTGCGCATAGTGCTATATTAGCACTATTCTACTAGACACGACTGCGCTTGCGACTTGCGATTTATATTCACTTTTTAGTAGACACTACAGCCTGTTGCTTCCCTTGCCCTCAATGTTTTCAACATAACATAACACTCCCGTAATCCCAGAAGGGTTGGGATACCTATAGTATACTCGCATTTCGCCAGTTATGTTTAAGTTCCATGTCCAAGGGGGCGAGCCTATTGCCATCAACCGGACACAAATCCAGACTCCGGGCTGCTACTGAGAAATTTCTGGTGGAAAAACCCCATAACATTTTTTCCCACCTGGGAATCGAATCCAACACCCCATGCTCAGCAGTAGCCTTTTTTAATACGATTGTGAACGTCTCTTGCAGTTAATAAAAAAATTAGTTTGCGAAAATCTATCACATACTAATAATTAAAACTTATGAGAAAGTTAAAATAAAAAATAAAATTAAACTAGTATACAGAATATAAATTATTTGACAAAAAGAACGACTGTCGTTTCTTAACCATAGTCCATAATGTACGCAACATAGGCACTCATACTTTTCCTGCTCTTAGATGAAATTGCATCCTCTAGTAACCTAGTTAGCTCCCCATGGCTTCGTCCATGAGGGAGACGTGACTACTTTAATGTATAACTACTTCTATTTCTCTCGTATCGATACGTGCTATGCTATAATAGCTCATTCTGAGATAAAAACATTTGTGGGGCTGCCCAGGGTGCCTCCACCAGTAATGATACTTGTATGACGTATAGTCTATTCATAAAGTGTCGGACAAAAGTGTAAACAAACCTTGTTCAAGTTAAATTCTTATGCAATTACGCACTAAAAGGAATTAGTAATACATTCATCTATATTAGAATAAAACCTTCTAATATAGATGAATGTATTACTAATTCCTTTTAGTCCTTTTTTTCCTTTATGTCTCTCCACTTTTCTCAACAATTATTGTTTGAATTACATTATTATATTGTAATCGAAGAAAATTTTGATTATAATATTAATCTCAATTGTAAAATGAAAAACATCTGTAAGGTGATTTAAAATTACAAATTCGAGTTTAATTGTTCATATAATTAATTCGCTCAATTTGTAAGTGGCACTACAAATTGGCATCGACAGATACGTTTTCTGATCTATTATTATGTTTACATTTTCATTAGATACTTTTGGAACATCTTACTGCCTTAATATTTTTATCACAGCATTTCATAGAGTTTTGCTGAATGTGCTCATTCATACGAGAAAACAAGTACAGTTCACAATACAGTGGCTCTCTTAAGCTGTGAGCGGCAGACACGGCCAAAATAGTTTTGTATATCTTTGACAGACTGTTTTGTCGTGGTTTCCACGCCATTGTGGTTATTTGTTATCATAGAGCTATAGTCTGATTCAAGACAGGCTTGCCTAGGCCTGCGTTAAACTGCCTCGTGTAGAATTCTATATTGCTAAAAAAGACAACAAAATTATATTAAGTTCAGAGCTAAGTGGTAGCTCAGGCAAAGAAATGCAACACAATCGTTCTGATACGCAGACGGTTATCAAGTTATCAGATAACGGAGCAATTATACGGCACGATCCCTCGCCGAGCCCCGCAAACTTATTGTACATTTATCTCCTATGTTTCATAGCTGCCTGGTATTTGTTCTTGGGAGTTGGGTACATTTTCCAGCTGGTTGGCTGTCTCTTTTTGTCGTCAAAATTACCATCTTCCATGTTTGATTGGAGCCTAGTTTTTTGTTATAGAAGATTCTGTTTTTCAGCGTTCTATTTTTACGTTAATTTTCCGTTTTATAGATGCCTGGCTGGTACTAACTTTGCTCCGCGGTTTCACCCGCAAAGTCTCGACCCCTGGGAATATCGGGATAAAATGTGTGTCCTATGTCCAAACCCAAGTCATGGTCTACTCATGTGTCAAATTTCATCCAAATCCGTTCATCCGTTTTACCGTGAAACGTAACGTAACAAAGAAACATACAAAAAAATCAAATCGTTTGCTCTTTATTATAAATATTAGTTTAGATTACAGACAAGTGGCCAAATGTGGGTGTATTATTGGTGCACCTCTGCCTAACCCTTTCGGGAATACACGCGGGATGTTGTGTTATGTGATTTGGTATTAATCATAGTTTTTCTGATTGTACTGAATCTATATCTTATCCTGAGTGAATGTTATCTTTTGTATTGTATTGGCACAGATAATATACTAGTGTATTGGTGACTTTACTTGTCCAGTAGCATAATATTGCAGTCTACTGTCTGTTTTATATGCTTTGAAGCATGTCTCATATGCACAGTTAATGTAACTTTCTGCCTGTCCTATATTTCGCTTGTCAAAATCTCACCGTGAAAACTAAGGATAAGTGAGGTTCCGCAATTGGTGATGGGGCTCGCTAGGCATAGCGGGCTTATACCGGTCGGGGATGCGGCGAATGTACAAGTATTTCCCGGGCCCCCGACTTATGGTAGTAGAAGTAACAGTGGGGTTTTAGTAGGTAGGAGTTCGACTTAGGATTCCCCCAAGACGTTTTCCCAAAAAAAAAAACGAGTGTGCTTATGACCACACGACTGAAGTGAAACTTTTTTCGCTCTATCTGTATGTATATATATATATATATATGTGTGTACAATATATACATGTATGTACATATAATGTGCGCGCGCCCTGCTGTCTCTTGCTTAATATCCCCACTCAACTTCCGTTCGCCTTGCCCGATCACACTTTTCGTAACGCTTACGAGTACGTCACGCGTTCGCCAGCTTACTCCCCAAGTCAAGCGTGCGTAAAGAAGTTTCACTTCAAAAAGGGTGAGCTGTCATTCCAGCTGATTCTAGGGTTTGGATTGACAGATCACTTCACCTACGTTTACACGGTGAAATTTTTACAGAAAACGGCTGTTTTTTCCGATCGCGACGAACCAAACAATCGGCAATGAATACGGCATATCACATATTAAACAGTCGGATGAGATCGCGGACATTCCAACGCGTTATCGCTAATCGCAAAAATTATAGGTACAATTGTGAAATGTAATACATATATAAACTCACGCCTTCTTCCCTTTAGGGGTTGGTACAAACTACAGAACGCCGCCTGCTACGATCCTTACATAATCCTTTTGCTTCGTTTACGTTCATACATCTGAGGGCCTAGTGTGAGTTACATTTAACCATCTCGACTTTACGTATAGACCGCGTTCGGCGCTCCGATTGGCCTTTCACCAGTGAAGGCCAGTGAAGGGCCAATCAGAGCGCCGAACGCGGTCGATGCGTAAAGTCGAGATGGTTAAAAGAAACTCACACTAAGCTCTCAGGTCATCTGATTGAATACAGTGATGAATTATTTCTGAATATAAATAGATATACAGTGAAATGTAGTATAACTATATTCAGAATTAATTCGCCATGGTATCCAATCAATGACTTTAATGATTTTACGTCTAAAATATTTACATTAATTATTATTTGAGGAAAACCATAAAGATTAAAATATTGCAGAAATTATATATCAATTTTACGTAGGTCTGTCAATACAGACCTACGTAAAATTGATATATAATTTTACCTCTGATATCAATATATCAGAGGTAAAATTCACATTGTAAAATACTGAAATAAACATACATAGAACACTCCAAGCCTTTTAAATCTGCTTAAAAATAAGGATAATGTGCAGTATTCAGAAACACAGCGATAACAAGACTAAATTATTAACGTAGAATCCCATGCCAATAAGTATATTACAAATTTCAAAACAAATATTTGTATTTGATTGACAACTAAAATATATCTATTTTACCTGTTACCGACTTTGTAGGACTAACCGACACTTACAATACCTACTAATTTACACATTTTATTACGGTTCAGTTATTTCCATAGTCAACTAGTGAGAATCAACAGGCAAACAGATAATAAAAATATCTAATTCGTTATCAATGTTTTAGTAGGCATACATTTAAAGAATCGTGGGATTACCCGTTGCTATGGGAAATCACTGCGTCACCGCCAATGGCTAGTACAATGAGTAATTTGTGCCGCAAATAATGATATAAAACGAAGCAAAAGGAGTATGTAAGGATAGTAGCAGGTGGCGTTGTGTAGTTTCTGCCTACCCCATGGAAAGAAAGCGGGATGATAAATTCGGGGTCCTGAATGTACTAACCTGGAACTTAGAACAATCGAAACTAGATCTTGTATGCGTAAAGAATTCCACGGTAACTCTCTCGTAGATTTTAGTTTGTGTCTGCATTACGTCATCTGGTAATTGTAGCGTATTAGTACGGACTGTAGAGGTCGAGGTGATCAATGCTCGTGCCTACTCTGTATGAGCAGACTCCTTTGCCCTGCTGTGGCACAGTCATAACTTGGTATTATAATACGCTATGGTTAACTATGAGTTAGTTTGCAGACTGAATATTACAGATAAATGAGAATACTTACTTTTTTATTCTTCATCGATTTAGCTATCCTTTGGGACTATTTTTACTCACACACTGACTTATTTATTAGTATTACTTGTTAAAATTTGAGGAATATCGTATACTATTACAATGTTTGTAAATATGTGAGCACCATGTATCTATCACTTAATTAATTTGTCTGTCATTGCTTCATTTTTTATTCTTTTTACCGAATATGGTATAGTAATTTTATTCTAGGTCTTCACATATAAGTCATCGTCTTCACATATAATTACATTAGTAATTAATGTTTACAAAATATAAGCATTAAAAAAAACACACATTTATGTAAACATTTTAAAAGAGTAACGGTGGAGTTCCTTGCCCATTGTTCTCCATACGAAAAGTACCTTTTGGAAGGGGCGACTAGAATCATTTTTTTTTTTTTTTTTTAAATTTGGACGTTCTTCAGTGCCTTTTATGTGGCGAATTGAATGAGATTTTAACTTTTTTTACTGTGACTTTGAGTGGCAGATTTATATGTAATGAAAGCATAACCAGAAGTTGACAAACTAAAAAACTAAAAATGTAAATATACCTAAATCACCAAATTATAATACTTTCTATTTCACACTGCAGCAATAGGCATTCAACTACTTATTTTGGTTGCGGTCAATACAATGCTGTGCAAATGGTATTAAACAAGTAAGTCTTCACGAGTTCAAGGGCGACAGACAGACCGACAAAGATAACGAACGTACATAACTGTCATACATTGTGCTATGATATATGATTGCACATAACTGAATGTACTATGTACGATATAGGAGAATGCTTGTTTAATTGTATACAAGTGTAACGGCCGGAATCTTTAGAAAAACAAGTTTGTAGTGGGATTTGTTTCTTAATCCTATACTGTGTTTAATCACGTATTTTTTATTCGCTGTTTGTTACTGAGTTCTCTTGTCTCTCATAGTAAAAATATTAGCCAGGCAGCCACTGCCTGGTGGTAGCGGGCGGTGGTGATGACTGATAGAGAATTAGTTGACAATGCAATGGAGCGATAATCACAGCCCAGGCAATGACGGAGATTTTGAAACACCAATTTCTGGCCGTATAATCTCTCGTTTTGGCTTTGAACTGGCTGACCAGATCGCCAGATTTGACGGCGCCAGACTTCTTCTTTTGGCGCTTTTTGAAATTCCGCGTTTATCAACGTCAACCAGTTTGTGGTTTATGTTGGGAAGTCTTGAAAGCCATCATTGAACAAGAAATCACCAAATTGGAGCCAGATTAATTCAAAATGCCGTAAACCGAGCTCAAATGTGCATCAACTCAGGAGGTCGCCATTTGACCGGTTAATTTAATCAATTTGACACCTTTACATAATCTTAAAAACTTGGCCCAATTTTATTTCTTTTTAAACAAAATTGTAACCAGTTCAAATGATGACATTACTTTTACCTTGTAGTATTAATATGTACTTGCATGAATGAGTATCGTTCGATACTTCACGGTTATACATAGCTTAGCTTCCTACGTTGAAGTTGAATTGTAACTGTGCGTCATTCCTACTGTAATCTGGAAATCAATACATCTACTTATTACTTATAGTTTTTTATTTATATCTTAACTGAGTCCGAGAAAAACTTTGATAAAATAAGATAAAGTACATATTTATTGAAGACTGATATTATATAGGTTATCATCGAAAATCGCCTATCTCATCGATAAACTTGTGGGAAAGCGTGTAAGAGTTAGCAACTCACGAAATTGCACCATCACAACTAAACCTTCGGCCTGATTGTGTAACACACTTTCAATCAAAATCTGAATGATTTTGACGGATATTGCTAATTCATTGCTTCATATATTCGGAAAATTTGGCTGCTCAATAACGTAAATAACGCAATGAATGTTGTTGAATTGTTAAAATGAAAGCCATTGCTGCTCTAAGTCTGTTACGCTATTACTCCGCTTAACAGTTTATGAAAAATTAATGAATACTATTAAACACAATGTTTGCTTATTCAAGAGGTTTTTAACTACCTGGAATTAAAAAATACTAATTCTAACTGAGTTGGTCTATTTGTCGCAAACAGCTGAGCGTTCGTGTTCGATCCAAGGTGGAAAAGTGTAAAAATGATTTAACAAAAAAAAAAATACTTAGTAGCAGGCCGGAGTCGATAATTACTCATTAAACGGCAAGAGGCTCGTCGCCTAGTACAAAGGGTTCGATTTTTCGGGCGTGAAATATCTGGTATTATTATTTGGGTTGAGTTGACTCGCGCCAAGCTGTCACTGACCCAGTACGAAGGTTATAATTATAACTGGCAAATAGTCTTCATTTTGTTAAGTACCTGGTACTTGTTGACAGGCCTACACTGTCCTTCCATACCTATTAACACTGTAATTTGCAAACATTGTAAAAGCCAATTATTTTTAAAACAGTTACCGTAAAGTTTCTTGCTGGTTCTTCTACATGGGAAACCACCAATTGGAACTGTGCACCTTGCTTGTGACGATTTATAAGTGCCCACGTAATAAAACATTATAATTGTTTTTTTTTTAAACCTCTGACCATCCTTTCTGAAAAAACTGACGTAATCATTATGGTATTCTAACAAAAACTTATTTCATCTATTCCAGGACACATTCGGGCGCGCCAAGAACTGGGTAAAAGAGCTCCAGCGGCAAGCATCACCTTCCATAGTCATAGCCTTGGCCGGCAACAAGAGTGACCTGGCGGCCAAGCGCATGGTGGAGTTCGAGGAGGCGCAGGCCTATGCCGACGAGAACGGGCTGCTCTTCATGGAGACCAGTGCCAAGACCGCCATGAACGTTAACGACATATTCTTAGCTATCGGTAAGTGGAAGTGAAAGTTAAGTATGTATTAGTAAAAGTGTCGAGGGTTTTAAAGTGTTAGAATATTTGCATAGTTTAGTCCCTGGCAAACTTCTGGTGGGTTATCAACTTATCACTTATCATGCACTCAATACAGGGTGGCGATTTAGTCACCTGCTTCCGTCAAGTGGGTGATTCTACCTGTCATACCATACAACTGAAACTTCTGATAAGATTCATAAAAACAAACTTTTCATACATGAATCGAAACAGTCTATCTGTCATAGAGGAATTTGTTTTTTTTTTTAAGTGAAAACTTCTTTAGGTGCGTTGGGCATTTTTGAGATGGGACTAAACCATTGATTTCGCGACACCGTGATGACACCACCCTTTGACCATTAAAAAGACATCAACGCGTTGATTTCCGCGGTGCGTGGAGTAAAAGACATCAACGCGTTGATTACCGCGATTCTTTTTCAAGTTATCACTTCTGTTGGCACTCCCGGAGTGCCACTGCTTTTTTTTTACGAATCGAATATGTGCTTCATGATACCTGTATTTGGCAGAACAATAGTTGACAGAAGGTGAAGTGTCATGCGAGTAACAAGTGACTTTGAAATACCTATGTGTGGAGCAATTATTACTATCAATTTGACTGGTCTGACTTAAGGTGCCTATAGATTATTTGATTTTTGACGATTAATAACATCTTGTTGCTTAAACATTTACTCGATTTTGTGTGATCACATGTGTCGATGAGTCAATAGTCAAAAATCGAGCAAATCTGTAGGTGCCTGTAAACTGTCCTGCAAATGAATATAAAACGGGCCCTTTTGTAAATTTAGTAACAATGAATAATGTCTGTCCTCCAGCGAACAAGTTACCAAAGAGCGAGGGCGGCGGCGCGGCAGCGGCGGGCGGGGCGCGGCGCCTGGGCGACGCCGAGCAGGCGCGCCAGGGCTCCTGCTGCAAGTGATAGCGCGTCTGGTCAGTAGCCTAGCCTACACACACCTTATCACAATTAATAAAGATAATATAGAGAAGCTATCAGAAGATCTGTCAAGAATAAACTGATCCCGTGTCTCAGTGACGCCATCTAGCAAAATGACATAATAGCCAAATTTGACACAATACACTTTTACCGACACCAACCTTTGATTACCAATCGTCAGATAGTTTGGGACACCACTGGTCAGTTCGCCGACATACCAACCTATGGCCCTATTTACACAATTTGAAAACTTTGTAAAAGCCAACGGGCTAGGCCTGTAACCTTGCTTCTGCTGCGAAATGCTCATCCCAAAGGAAGTAAGACCAATAGACATAATTCTTAACGATACTGTACAAACTGTCAGGAATCAAACCTCGAGGCTACTTATTATGGCTTCTGTTATTATAAAGTTCCAACCATAGGTATGAGTACTCAAATGCTATGAATTTGCTATGATTACTTGCTTCTCTAGTCTTTGCAAATTTCAATAATATAAAATACTAGCAGTGCCCCACGGTTTCACCCGATGAGTTTCGATCCCGTGCCAAATTTTATTCAAATCCGTTCAGCCGTTTTAGCGTGAAAGCGTTACAAACAAACAAGTCATTTTAGCATTTATAATATTAAGTTAGGATTGTTATCTAATATTATCCCATCGGCAAAGACAAATTTCCATACAAATTGTCATCCCCTGTTCAACCCGTTTAGGGGATGAATGTTTAAAATCCTTCCTTAGTACTCACCTTCGGTATATATGGCCCAGCGGTTTAGGCTGTACGTAATCTGACAGTGAATTTAATATATTTGCTGTACCATAGACTTTTGCTCGTTAAATATTCTACTGATGCCGTATCTAAAACACACACTTCTCAATATTCCAGACAAAACCGCCGATTGGTGAGGGCGTGCGCGCGGGTTGAGGTACGTAGTAGGTAACGACACAACAGCCGGCAGACGAAGTACCACACCGGCCTGCTAGTACCCGCGCCTGCGCCGGACGGACGGACACACCTCTACCCAGCTTATATATCATACGAGGCAGCTGTCAAACTGTTGTGTATAACAATTTTGTGTTGAACCTGGCGAGTGTAGTCAATATATACTGGACCAGGCAGTGACATTTATTATAATGTGGTTGAACCTAGTACAGTATATGATTATTATACATAAAACTATTCGAGATTGTCTCGTAAAGTATAAAAGTTGTTTCGCTGTTTCCCATCGTTGCGTATGCGCCTCGTGTGTTATACACAGTTTTTGTTTCCTCAACAAATTAGCGAATTGTTATCGAGATAAGCCTCGCGGGGTGGTCCATAGCTGTATACATATGTATATCTACTTATTTCTTGCAATATTTGTCTTTAATACTGACTTGCCTCGCGGGCCTGCCTCGCCTCATATATATTTATATAAAGTGTGTTTGTACGTCCTCGCGGGCCGCATTAAAACATTATATAATATTAATAAAAAACAAGCTAATTATAAAAAAATGATAACTAGTTTTAAAACTTATTTGTAACTGTAATGAAAATGTAATAAAAATGATTATATTTACTTTCATTTGTATCAAGTTAGCAGTGCACTGTGCCGTAGGGTTACTTAACGAGATTCCTTCGTTATAGCAGTAATTGAGCTTGTGTTACAATAATAAAAAAATATACAATATACTTCAGTTAGGGCACTGTGTACACGAAAATATACACTTTAGATTCAACTATAATTGAGAAAAAAAAACAACATCTTTCGCTTTAAAATATTTGTTAAAAAACACAAAGTATGAGTATTTATGTGTATAAACATTTCTCCAGCTAAAGTATATTGTGTCTGAAATAGAAGCGTTTAATTTCAAAATTTATTGGTGAAGGTGCATTTACACTCGTGTATCGTTACATATACATTTAATATTATTTTAATCATCTGTTCACTCTAGTGTGGCAACTAACAAAAATACTATTTTCAAAAGTAATCTCAGTGTCGCAAATGAAATAATCAAAAACATCTTTTTGTGAGAATCCAATGCGTTGTTGTTTGCCACAAAAGCTTGCGTCTCAATGTTCTTTTACTTATAAATGTTATTATTTGTGTCTGCACTGTTTAGTGAAATATTTTAAAAATATTTATATATATTTTGTTTAAGTTTGAGAGATCGAAAATGGGTTTAAGATGTTAAGATGACAAGTATGTGTCTACAATACGAAAACCGTTACGCTTCGTGAAATATTGTAATTTTATATAAATATAGAGTAACATTTATAAGTAAGGAGTTTACTTCCTAAGTAGTCATGGTCGTACGGTGATGGTTCCATGTAATCCGACGCCCTTCCCCGCTCCATGTAAGCTTCGCTCGCTACTTGTTCATCTCCAGATGTAGTAGGCTAGTGTCTGACACCTATTCATTAAACGTTTGTCCCCGAATGTTTCACTACAATTCCGAGCGAAGTATTCCTCATGAGTGTATCAATCGGGAAGATTCCCATTGAAGTGTATTGTTGGTTGGGAATAAGTCGTGACGTAAACGGGAATCCCTTCATAGTACTAATAATAAAATCAATTCAATTCTCGTTGAAATGTGTAGGTACATTCATCCATACATTATTTTAGTTCAAAATAATATAATATGGCATAGTTATTTAATGAAATAGATTTACACTTCTCAGTTAGGAAGTTATATAGTTATTTTTAAAACACTAATTATTCGATGGATAAATTGTTCTATACATATTAATTATTATGTATATTGTCTTGTATAATTTATATTTTATAAGTAAAATGTAAACGGTGGGGTCATTAATGTCGTATCCTTTTTTTTATAATCGCATTCCATACAGGGAGGACTCACTGGGGCCTGCGGAACCCGAAAGTTAATAATGTCGATAATTGTAGGCTGTAGACTTGACATCGATAATTTCTCCGATAGTTCACACCTCTATTTGTCGATATATTGCAAGTACTTGTAGCGTTTGCCAGTTTGCCTATCATTCTTAAATCCAGTTTCTAACAGCTATTACTGATTCAGAATGTCGCTATAATTATATATTAGCAATATGAACATATGTATTGCTCTGTGAACGCAGTCAGTTGTCGCTTGTTGTAAGAAATCACGTTAATTTCCTTTAAAGGCTTGCATCACTCCTTACTTAGCAATTTATTATTTATCTTTAAGAAGGATAGGTACGTGTAACACCTGCAAGAATGGAATAGTCCTGACGCGTCAGTTTTGTAACTCCATGAGATTTTATAACAACCCAAGTCCGTCGTGTTGTTGGGAATTAAATTGTCTATAAAATTGTTGGTACGTAAGTGTCAACTATTGTATATTAATCAAAGCTTATAGATGAATTTAAGGTCCGTCTCGTGGTATGCCGTCGTCCTGTTTCTGTAATGGGAATGTTTTCATTTTCGTGTATGGTTACAGTGATGGCGTACCATGGAATGGCGCAGTGTTATGGGCAGCATTGATGGCGCCGCTTCCTTACGCTATGCCAACACTTATAAATATCCAAATACCTGTATCACGTCGCCACAAGTTCAGTAGTACTCGATCTAGGCAGTTTTTTGTTTAACAAACTACTTGTTTTAATCAGTCTGTCTTGTGGACTTTTCGCGACATACGAAGCGGCACTCAATATTGAACTTTAAACCAACGCAATAGAGTAGTTGTTGCAAGCAGTTCCCCGAAATTGGTTAGTAATAGTAGCACTGGCCGCCTCGGCTGGCCACGGACGCCGATCATGGTCGTATTGTATGTTTTTTGTATTGTGTAAATATTTTGGATTTATTAAGAATATTATTATATTGATTAAAAAAACATTGTAAATGGACGTGTTTTGGGCGTTTTATTTTTATTTTCCCTTCTCCTGGCAAAGAAACTATGTACAGATATTCTATTTCACGAAGTCCGTTCGGCTTTGATTGTAGTAGTGACGTATCCCGACAAGCGCGCTTGTGTGTGTAAAAGTAGGTAACGTTAGCAAAAAAATCTGATATATATTCAAATCGAGATTTAATAATCTAAATAAAATTTTGGTTTTAAAAGTATATACATTTAGTAAATAAATTAGATTAGGTTGCAATAAATACAAAAATATTAAGAATATGTAGGCATTTAATTAAGCATTGGTGTTACAGAATGGAAAAGAAACAAGTAGGACTATTCAATATTTTCAATCACTATCAGATAAATTTTCGATTTCCAATTCCGTTTTGCTGTCGTCAGAATCATCTTGTACATTGATTATAAATTTAAAATCGAGATCAAAATATTTCAAGTAGTCTTTTTCAATTTTTTCAACATGACCACAAGTTTTTTGCCACGTTTCACTGCTAACTTGGCCCAAACTTTCATTGATCAGTCTTTCCGTATTCGTCATGTTTTGCTCGATATTTTTAGATGCGACATAATTTTTAACGATCCCCCAAATATTTTCAATCGCATTTAATTTTGGGTGATAAGGGGGAAGGCGTTAGACATCAAAACCCTTGCTTTTTATAAAATCGTCAATCTTGTAGATTACGTGTTGGGCTTTGTACTTCTTTATTGTATCGTACAATTCCAGTTTAAGAAGAGATTCATCAAATGCTATTATACCCTTATCCCTGAGCCATTGCTGCATATCGGCTTTCTTTGTAGATTGCGTCGGTAGTCGTTCAGCCCGTGTGTTGTGATAAGATGCATTGTCTAAGACAATGACAGAGCGCGGAAGTAAACTGGGTAGCAACTTTTCATTTAGCCATTTTACATAGTTATCATAGCTCATATTTGAATGATAATCACCAGCTGTTGAGTTGGCCTTATAAACCAAGGAAGCATTTTCAATAAAACCATCCTTGGTTCCCGCGTGCACTAAAATAAAGCGAGTGCCTGTGCTATTTTTTTTTAAAAAACGGAGTTCTTTCCTTTTTTTTTGCCCAGGTGTTGTTTCGCACGTGTGTCGAAAGGACGTAGCTCTCATCGGTGTAGACAATGGGCCGACTTTGAGAGCGGTACTCTGTTATTTTTTTTAAATATTTTGAACGCCACATTTGTATATCATGACGCTCCGTCAAGACTTTACGGTTGTTCTCTTGTTTTGCGCCACTTGTAACCTAATTTCAACAGTAACTTGCGAACAGTTTCCTAAACAACCTTCGAATCCGATTTTTTCATTCAATGCTGTTCTTAACTTAGCTAATGTTGGAATTTCTTTATGGACAATATGGAAATCTTGTACAGTACTGCCAATCACATCGGCTGTAAAATGATCTATATCCACTTTATTATCTCGCTTTCTCCTTTTCTTCATAGGTGAAGTGAATTTTGATGAAGTGGATGGCAATTCCTTCTCTTCTTTTAATATTCTTTGGACTGTTTTTTGGCTCACACCCGTAGCTTCAGCTGTACGGCGTGTAATGTCTCGTAAATGAGACAAATCACAGTTGAGTTCCATTAATAATTTTGTAAATTCATATTCTTCTCGCAGAAAATGATAAACACTGGCTATCATGTTTCGACCCTAAAACAAAATGTAATCAAAATAATTAAGTAATATAAACATTTTATAACACAAAAAACATTCATTTTATAAATACTTCTATTGCTATATTAAGTATCTTTGTATAACATTTTAATTGAAAACGCATAAATAAATATTACCTCACTATGGACAACTCTTCTTCGTTTTGTTGCCATGCTGAACTTACTCCGTGAAACAATTTGGCGCGAACTAAAAACCACTACTGATCCGGACCGTGTCCCGATCGACACTGAGCGCTCTCGAGGTTACGCACACAAAAACAATGTGCATGTGCACGCTTGACAACATTCATAGCCAAACGGACTTCGTGACATAGAACATCTGTACAGAGTATCAAGTACCTAAGAACAAGTCCGATTGCCCCGCACGCGTAACCCCGCAAATGCCCTTTTCTTACAAGTATTTATTGTAATGCGTGGAATACGTATACGGGACGCGGGGCGTGATCCTGGGCAGCAGCCTCGCGCAGGGCCCCCGCGTGCTTGAGCGCTTCTATGAAAACTAGTGCGCATTTTACTGTTATGCAGGGCGCACGCGCACGTAGTATAGTCAACACCAGTTATTTCTAATGCAGCAAAGGATATTTCTAACCAATTATTACCAAAAAGTCGAGAAAACAATATTGTACAACACCCAATGGTTTCAGAATCTTTTATAGAGGATTCATATCATATAATTAGGAATTAAAACAATCGTGTGATAAACCCACATTCGTGTTCTAATACCCCTTATTATAAAACAGTTGCGTAAATAACTATTAATAATTTTCGAGTTTGTCGTCCATTGTAGACAACCACAACGCATAGCCCGCAGAAAACTAGATCGTTAGCTAGCGTGTTTCATGTTACGTGAAATTTTCTGCATGCGGGGCAATCCCGCATGCGTGATGAAATCCGCACGATAATAAAAACCCTAAATGCTGGATGACGAAAACTTCAATCAACTCAAGATTTTAAAATTAAATAACCGCAAAAATTAATTATAGAAGTCACTGTTCAGTAATACGGGCAGTAGCGTTAGGTACAAGTTATTTCAAACCGGCTGAAAACCATCGTCTGCCTAGCTTTTCCCCAACTATGTTTGGGGTCGGCTTGCAGCAGTACGCACAATTTTTTTACTTGGCGCACATTTACAGCAAATTATTCTCTAATTATTCGTTGAACTCAATTCATTCTAGATTTTCTTGCTGGAGTAACGCACACCGTGGCGGTGCCACGGCGAACCGTGTAACGTATGTAAACTTGCGCGGCGAGCTGCTCGATGTAAGCTGTTGAGGGATTAGAATGAAACAGTAGTTCCGAGGAGCCATATAAAAAAGCCAGTACAATAAATTACAGTTTATTTCATTTAGTTGAACATTTATACGCACTAAGACACAGTTGGTCGCAGTAAGTACGATACATCAAAACTTATGGCAAATGTCTAGTGTTCCAAGAAAATATTACAGATAAACATTAAAAATCCATCATAGAACAGAGCGGACCAACAAATGGTCATGGATCAAGAGTTGGAGCCAACAAGATCTAGCTAGCGGAACTCATTTTTTGCAGCAAGATTTTATAATGGTAAATAACAGAAGCAAGTTATTTCTGTAAATTCAGAGATTCCTTATTCAAGAGAAATAAAAGATTTAATTTATAAACATTGTTTAATAAGCATTCCATGACATCAATTTGATTGCTTGTGTTAATCTTAATTAATATAAATACATGTTCTCATATGGCCTGCCAACTTTTTAAACAATGTTTATCCATGTAATATCTTAAAATATATTAATATTTTATGACTAGTCTATGTATTGAATTACATAATGCATGTTATTTGCAGAATAATATAAACGTAATTAATCTATTCGATATTATTGAATACCTTTGTACAATATTGGAGAAGTTACATTTACATTTTTTACAATGGTTGGTCTCATGGCAACACTAAAGTTGGTTCTTAAGTAGTTTTGTCAGTGTCCGCCAGGGGAAAGATAGCGCTAGTTGTATATAATACAATAATTATAATTTACTGTTTTAAAGTGATTACATCTCAACGTGCGATGTCTGCCTTACATTATTAATTTATACTTCATTCAATTTAAGTAAATGAGAGAGAATACTTTACGAGCACCAAAAAGCAGTATTAAAATTAGACCGTGCGTAGTGTAAAATTACATTTAAATAGCAATTAATTAATAATTTTATCGAGTCCGTACATGACACGTTTGCCGAAACGATTAAATATCGAATAAGGTAATTTACAAAATATTTTAAACATCTATAACACAAAACATTAAATGCACAAAATAATTTAAAACCAGCATTATTTCTAAATAAAACTCGGGTTCACAATCAGACTACAATCATTCTTTAAGTTTAACAAGCATATATCAGCATTTAATAGTAAATTAACAGTGTTACTCGGAGGTAAAAAAGCTTTGGTCACCGACGATGTGACGTGACGACCATTCGGGCAAACTATAACAAATTTTTTGGGAACTGTTTACAAAGATAATTAACTATTCGACCAAGGCATTTCGACAACTGGATGTCAATTCGGCCCAGCCGATCCCGCGATGGCGTCAAATATTAGGTGATAAGACCGCTAGCAGATATAAGACACTTCACTAAAGTCACACATAGTACACGATGGTTCACTCCGCAAAAAAAATTAAATAAAAAGCGACTCTTGCTACGACATAATAAAGTGTAATTCAGGTCGCACAGCGCTAATTACCTACAGTTATATTCACCTAAAAGTTGCCTCTCTTTCTATCACGTAACTCTTATTTTCTACGTTACGCTCACAGAATTGGCCCGACAAGACGGGCCCGCCGCATACTTGTAGCTTCATACCTAAAATGCGAAGTGCGCCTTCTGTACTATTCTGTGCTCAACTGTTCACGGTACATTTTTGTGTCATTCTACGTTCACACGACACCGACAAAATTATATAGGAATGAAAGCCCATCTGCTTCTTTCATTTCATTTTTCGATCATTCGGTAGGCGAATGAAAGATCGGGAGTGCGGAAATCCAACGTCGTTGAATCGGTTCACTAAAGAATTCATTTTTCACTTTTGATTCATTTTGTGTTCATACGTTTTACTTCGAGTGAAAGATGCCGAATGAAGACAAAAGTGAACAAAAACTGAAGCGTCTGATATCAGCTTAACGATCGTCTAATTAACTTGGTCGGCTAGTACTATTGAACATGATGTGTATCAAAGTACATTTCCCCCATTCCCTCGAGAATGACAGAAGTCTTATTGACTATTAAGTATATTGTGCGTAAACTCCGCATTTACTAACCACCCAACTTTTTAAACCTGAGACCCTGGCATTACAACCACCTGATCAAAAGTGTCCTTTACATACATGAGCTATCAAACAGTACGGATAATAGAAACATGATCGAAAGAAGTCAAGATTTCATTGTAATAGCCTTCGCATTTCGCTAGACAGAACGAGTATTTCTCCCACACACACTGAGGTGTACCTAATACACCCACATTCTGCCAGTTATGTTTAAGTCCCATGTAACAGGGGGCGAGCCTATTGCCATCAACCGGGCACACATCTAGACTCCGGGCTGCTACTAAGGTTCCTGACGGAAAAACTCAGTAACAATCTGCCCGCCCTGGGAATTGAACTCAAGACCTCAACATTTTGGTATCTGCTCAAGTAATAGTCTAATCTTCCCGATTACAATAAGTACTTGATCACTTGATTTCGAGAACACACAAACTGCCTCTTCTCTCCATGATCTGACAAAATAAGCTCAGTGAATTGACTGACCACGCCATATTTATGATAAACACATAACCTTACTTAGTAGTCGGGTAAAAAGACACATATTCCGACAGTTTTACCTAGAGAGGTCAGAGTCCCAGGAATGGGAACATTATCATCTTTCCGCGAAGTCTTTACAGTGAAATAAGTACTACAGGCCTACCGTTTAACTGAGCTGCTCAAGCACTGTCTTATTAACTAAGACAGTGCTTATGCTGTGCATTCTAAAAGTTGGCAACAAGCTGACAAATAATTAACTTTTTTGATTACATACATACACAAACTCAGGCCTCCATCCCACGAGTGTGGCAGAAATCGTCTTCCCGTGAAAAAACTACAGAACGCCACCTGCTACGATCCTTACATCCTGTTTTGATAAATTTGTCAATTTGGAAATATCGCTCTATAATGCACTAAAATATTTATTACTATACTCCATTGGTTTAGGTAATAAAATAAAGGTAAACAAATCGTACAAAGGATTTTTAATGTGATTTTTTTTTGTTTACCTTTATTTTACTACCTATGGAGTATAAGATGACCCGTTGAATTTCGCACTACGTGAGGCAACATTTTTATTTTTTTTTTATTTTTCATCTGTTTCTTTGGGTTTTTCCTAATTTACTTTTTTCCTAAACCACCCCAGTATATCGGTCTAGCAATTTTCTGGTTTTTGCGGGATTAACGCACGGCAATTGATTTTTATATATATATATAGATAGATGAAAGCAACAATTTAATATCGTAACACTGAATATTTAGTTTTAGATGTTTGATGCATTTGGAAACATTCCAAATGCCATTTTTACACAAAACTGCTACAATACCTGTAAATATAGCAATTATTATTTAATAGTTTAGTGCACTGGAGAGCGATATTTCATATTTCTATAACAAATTAATAAAAACAGGTAAATATTTGACAGTTATTTGCGATTTTGGCAACTTTTAGAATGCATGCTCCTGAAGGGTGTTTCGACCAGATATTTCAACGTACGGTGATGCCGAAGTAAAGGAACAACAGGCCGAGTTTTCAGAGCTCGTCATCGAAGTGGTCGCCCATGAGGTCGCTGCCGTAGTCCGTGGCCTCGCTGCCGACAAACACGTCGTGGTGCAGTAGGATCTCCGCGAACGTCAGCAGGTCGTTGTGATCATCATCTGTTGACGCGAACAGGTGGTCTACTTCTTCATCGGCTATTTCACTGGAAAGAGGAGGTCAGTTTAATGAGGAAAACGCGAAAGACAAAAAAATAGAAAGTATATAAACTATATTTATAGACAGGGTGAATCCATGAGCATTCTCTTAAGGGGTCATTGTACTCATAATTTTGAACAACTTTTACTATAGGACCACACCAGAAATCACGAAAAAAATTATTTTTTTCTGAAATTCGTCTGCTCGACAACTTAAGTAACGCAATGAATGTTATTGAACTGTCAAAATGAAAGCCATTGCTACAGTAAGTGTGTTACGCAATAGGGATGATGCCTGGGTAAAAAAATATTATGTCATATATTAATAAAAAATATTAGACACGTATTTTTTGCTTTATCATTTTAATAAAAAAATACTTAGATAAAACGCATTAAAGTTGGGGAGTGGGGGTCGCAAGTGTAAAATCTAAATACTCGTGACGTCATGGCACATTTTAACTAAATGTATCGCCGTAATCTTTTGATTACGTAAAAAATAAAAAAAAAACGTGTTCAATATTTTTTAATAACCTGTGGGAGGACAAAAAACAAAAATTTTTTTTGGTCGTCATCCCTATTACCCCGGTGTACAGTTTCAGTATATTGCCTAATCAATAGTATGGAATTGATAGCAAATACGCGCTCTAGCACAGTGATTAAATTCTAGTTTGTAATCCTGAGCACTAATGCAATTGGATTCGGTAAGTGGTGTTTAATAGCTACAAACGTTCCACTTATGGAATATCGAGCTGATAAGAACGATTGAAGAAGTTTTCCACATTGATTTAATATAACTGACGAAATGTGGGTACACCTCTACCTAACCCTTCGGGGAAATCAGGCATATTATGTGTTACGTTATTGAATGAAAACTGCAGTTTATAGACGAATAAGACTATCATAAAATCCTCTTGTTCTTTGAACTTTGGTGTTGAAAAGGCCATCTTTGTGGCGGCTTCTATGACGCCACATACGAACAGCACTTGAGGTCTGATCTCAGACAAATTCTACATCGCGCAAGCAGAGTTATCAGCGCAATTAATAATACAAAAACCAGGCAGCAACCATCGGGCAATAGCCCACCAGCCCACCAACACCCGTCTGGTCGCAGGATCCTCCCTTTTCTAGGGGGGATGTGGAAGTTGTCACCCTGTACTTCGTACCTCTATACCTTGACTGAATCTATACTGTAATAATAATATTATAAAGAGCTAAAATTTGTGATTTTTTATTTAGGGGGTAATCTTTGGAATTGCGCAGTGTCATAGGATATACTTTGTGTCAAAACAAGGATTTTACATGGACGGAATCTTGAGAATCTTGAGCAAAAGCTAATTTATTATAAAGAAAGAAAATAAGATTTAAGACATTTCAGTTATTAGCTCAAAAAGTTTTTGAAACTGTAGTTACCTAACGACAGACGGTAAAGTGTTACGTACCTTGTCCTGTAATAATTTTAACAACATTAAAAATAAACTTACGTACAACACGTCGTTGAATTACGGCGTGAAATAATAAATTAACTGTGTACTACACGTACATATTAAATAAGGTGTACTACTAGCGAACAAAATCAAATGGCTATACAACAAACATCTGGGTTAGAAACAAATATTTAATGCATGGAACTATGCGTGCGTAATTTTACCTGTACCACAGAATAGTACGGAAGGCGCAATCCGCATTTAAGGGCCTATACTACCTCAAATGGCCTAGCATGATCCCCCGTTATATCGAAAACACTGCAGCATTAGTTTGGAAATAAATATATGTTAAAGTTAAGGATTAATGTTAAGTACTATGTAAGCCGAAAACAAGATTCCATAAAATTTTCTCGATAGAAAAAAAATCCTAAGTGTTTGGAGGTACAAACCGAACAATAAACTGCTGGTATTAAAAAAATAATCCAAATTAGATCATGAAACTTTGCATAATAACTGAACTAACTATAAAGCAGCGACCATGTTCTTTATTTTTTTTTAATTACCATTATTTTCGCCGTAAAAAGCAATTACTTAAATTATTGGCGCCTCAGAGCCGCTAGCACCCCATTCCATCTCGTTCTCACTCAGTCCGCGAGCAGTATGGTGCGAGCGAGGTAAAAAGTGAATTTGAGCTGAGGTAGTACGGGCTCTTAAGATATGAAACTACAAGTACGCGGCGGGCTCGTCTTGTCGGGCAAATTTAGTGGGCGTAACGTAGTCAAAAGTTAAAGGAGTTATGCGGTAGAAAGAGCGGCAACTTCTAGGTGTATATAAGTGTAGGTAATTAGCGCTGTGCGACCTGAATTGCACTTTATTGTGTCGTAGCAAGATTCGCTTTATATTTAAATGATTTTGTGGAGTGAACCATATGTATTTATCTGTGCCTGTACCTGTGTGTGGTTGCGGGATCAAGAAAATAATATAAAGACGGGTTTCTTCACGATGTTTTCCTTCAAGATAACTCAAAATAATACATTTGTCACATTGACATTTGGCCCGGTTTTGAACCTTCAACTTCGTGCATGAGAGGCGAGGCCTTAACCACTGGGCCGAAGAACCAATAAGTAGTTGACCCTACATTGTTCAATAGTATCGACTGGCTGAGAAGAGATAATGGTGTAATTAGCAGGCGAACACGGGGAAATAAATTAAAAGCGGAACTTTTCAATGAAACAGTCGCAACATATGACAATAATTATTCTATTGAACAAAACTATTCTTACCGTCCCTACTGATGTTTAATTACATTAATTACCAAATGTGTTAAGACGAGCGCTAATCCTGCCGACAAACTATTACGCAGTTTGGCGGGTTTATAAAATGTTAACAGTGTTTGGTCCAAAGTAAATGATTTATTTATTTTTATTTTATCACAACTTGATTACGTACACCTAATGAATGCCTATTCCATTAGGTGTGTTTTTCTGCTGTAAAGCTAATAAACGCATTTTTCTTTCTTTCTTTCTCTTTACTTCGATTTCAGGGGCAACACTCAAGAATAATTCGATCCGAAGTAGTAATGAATATACTCACTCATTGTTAGGTATGATCCAGGTGTGTATTTCTGAGAGATCGATGACCCCGTCTTTGTTGAGATCCAGGTCGTTGTCGAACTTGTCCTTCTCCGATATCAGCCAGGTTTTGTCCTGCTGGTTACCTGTTGGGATAAGCGAATTACCACGTTAATTTACATTCATGTGCGACGAATGATTGTGTTACTCTCACGCATATCCTTACTTTCTGCGCCTTAGGTTGCGTTATACAGGGTTATATTAAATTGGCTAGTTAAACTCCGCAGAAACAATAGGTATGCGATATCTAAACATGATAAAACAAAAATTAGGTAATTAATTTGATGATTTTTTGTGGGGTTATCGACCGCAATTATTATAGTCTCTTGAAATATCAGTTTAAAAAATCTGTTTTTGTGTTGTGTTTTTTTTTTTGTGTATACTTCACCGGTGTGATGGGTAGCGATATCCTAACACGATAAAACATAAGAAAACAGTTTTTCTCAACTCATACTTCAAATAACAACACTAACAGCGGTTGTTGACTTCCCAAAAAAAAATCGGTCAGTCAGAAAGATCAAGCTAGCCCATTTCAAAGCGTAGTAAGGTTCTTAGGAAGAACGGGCAAGAAACTCCAGGGACACTTAAATTTCTCAATTCATTGAAGTTCGTATTCAAATACATTTAAGTACAGTACATCAATCAATGCAAGTACAATATGCGTGCCACGAAAAGTGTGTCAACTGCTAAATGAAATAGAACCGTATAATTGGCTTAATCGTTATTAATTCTTAGTGTTCTGTTACACACACTTGGATTGGAATAATAATAAATTATAATAGAGGCAACTGATATGTGTCGCCGATTGAATAATCGCATTGTATTTAACTATAAACTAGCTGACCCGACTGACATTGTCCTGTCCAAATTCGAATAATTTATACAAAATTCCTATTGAAAATGCACTTTAAATTTTCTCGAATATTCCAATTTTTCCGGCAACTTTACAATTTTTCTTTCCGTAAGAACCTGATTACGGACTATTACGAACATTTTTAAAACAAATATTTGCCAAATCGGTCAAGTGTTGCGCTTACCACGAACATATTTCATTTTTATTATACAGCGTGTCGCTTTAATGGCGACATTAATTTAACACACATAAAAGGTTTCGCGTTTTCGTTTTATGAAGATATTTTAATTTCATTAAACGTTATTATTTATTGAGATATTTAGAATTTTCTAAAATAGCATCTTGGAACAACCTATACTTAAAGATTGTACCGCAAAGGTGATTGGCCGCGATCACGGATTATAACATTTTATGAATTCAATTAAAACGAGTAACGTGCAAAGAGTAGGCGAATTGAAGGAAAGAGAAAGCCCTGTGTCGGCGAGCGTTTGAAAGTTTTATTTTCAATTCAGGAATAATTTTATCTTGCGGAGCATCGCCGTGTCCTCGTGGAGGCGATCGGCGGCGGTGATCTCTCGCGTCCGGCCCTGGTTCAGGCCATGGTACGGAGCGAGAGGAAATGGGAGGCCGTCACCTCCTTCTGCGAAGCGGTAATGCTCGCGAAGGAGGAGGCGGAACGCGTGAGGGAGAGGCAAATCTCGCGCCCTCACGCCCCTAACCGCCGCAGGAGGAGACGCCCAGGGCGTCGGGAATCGCGAGGCGATTTCCGGCCACCGTAGGCGCGGGCTTGCGGGCGGTGAGCAATGGGTCGATAAGGACCAGGCCCGGGTCGACGGCGCGTTGTGTTCCACGCGCGCCTCAAAGAGATGTCAGCATAATTGAAGGGGTCCACTAGGACCGATGCCTGCCGGGGTTGCGAAGAAAACCGAAAGGGAGATCGTGGCCCCCGGCGACAGGGCAACCGAAGGAACACGGATGGGTTTTAGTCAGTAAGAGTCTGACACGCCCTCCCGCTCCGCCCAGAGCGGCAGAAGTTATTTGATGATTTCCCACCCTCAAAAAAAAAAAAAGGAATAATTTTATCTTATTATAATTTTTATGATTACTTTCCACTAGCCCTACCTCTGTTTTTAATTAATGTTGCCTTAGTAGTGCACGTTGTATATACAGTATAGTACCAATAGGTATACCTCACATATAGGTCAGTGTTATTTCCTAGCAAAGAAATTAATAAGATATACCGGGGTATATTAAAAATGTGTCGGCTATCATTTTATCTGTCTACACGGCAGTCAACCGCGTCCCCAACAGAGGTGACCTTGGTTAGCGACAGGCAGAGCTGTTTGAAATTTGGTCGTAAACCACCAACTCCACGGCACCAAGGTCACCTCTGTTGGGTATCGTAGGAGCTGATACAATATAATACCTACATATAAACTCACGCCGTCTTCCCATGGAAATACAATCGGTATCGGTATCTTCTCAGCAATCGGTATTTTGTATATGTTTTGATTGTTTTCATTTGGTATTATCGCAGGTAAAATTGTAAATTGTCTTTGGTCTCTGACCTTGACATCAAGCAATAGATAAAAATTTTCAAACTTTTATTAATTTTAGAATAATGAATACGAGGCTTTTGGCAAATTTGTTGTGAATGTGTATTTTTTTTTTTGTAATGTGCATTTAGTTTGTGCAGAATAAACAAATGTTCTTTCTTTTCTCTTTGCATGGGGCTAGGCAGAATATAATCTCACTTATTAAAAATATAGTGCGAAGACTAAAACAAACAAAATCTTTTGAGTTAATGTAGTGTAGAAATAATAATGACAACTGCACAGATATAACAAATGAACAAAGTGTTAATATTATAATATCAGACTCTAATAAAGTGGAACGAACTTGTGGAAAGTCTAATCAACACTAGTCTAATTTTTTACGTAAATAAATAAGTTATATTAAAACTGCTTATTAGTCTTACAGGTTAGATCAGAGGTTCGCAAACTGCGCCGCGGCGCCCAGGTTGGCCGTGGAGAGCAAAGAGGGGCGCTGGAAGGCGGTCCTGTTTACCGTTTTAACAAAACTTAGGTATTCGCGGGTACAAAATAAAAGCTCTAAGAATTCTCATTTCCTTTGCAACACCTTATTTATGCGAAGCCGGATTTTCAGCTGTAGCTGTTTATAAGAGCAAATATCGCTCAAATATTAATGTGGAGCAAGAAATGAGAGCAAGGTGTCAAGCTTTATCCCGCGAAAAAATGTGTGGACATCACCAAGCTCACGCCTCACATTGACTGAAAATGTACTGTACAACTATATTGGGAGATGGTCACCCATCCACAGACCAACCCCGGCAAGCGTAGCTTAACCTGATGGATAATAAATGTATTCCTGTGTCAATATAAAAACTCAGCTTCATATCGTGGATGTTTTAATTTTTGTACCTATCTACCCTATTTCGACTAGTTAGGGCGCCGAGACAAAATAAGTGCTAAACCTGCAAGTGCGACACGAACTGGAAAAGTTTGGGAATCCCTGGGCTAGATTGTAATTAATTATTAAAAACCTGATTCTTTTTAATAAAGGATATAAATACATAATTATGCACCAACCCTAAAAAACTATATGAAGCCCATTACAGACGTATCTATAATATATATTAATACAAGACATATTACGATATATTTTCTATAGTAATCTTCGAGCGACCTCAGAAGGAGCTATACTATAAATTTCTAGTACGTCATCAAATATAAATTATAGCTACGTCTGTGACGGGCTTCAATCATATAAATATTTTATTCCTTGTGGGATCGAACTCGCGTATTATTGAACAATGAATCGCTAAGCCATTGCGACATATTATTATAACACCTTCTCGTCATTAAATGGCGGTATTTCTCCCCTTTAATTTATACAATGTAATACTCTGTTTCACAGAGTTAGCAACCTTAGAACAGCGTTGGAACCAGTACCAACAGTACAGTTACTACTCTGGTACCAGTATCATATCAAGGCCAATGGTACTCGTTCTCAAAAATACTGGTGGTTCAAGCCTTGCCTACTCAAAATCAAGATTTCCGTAAAAAAAAATATACCTTCATTTCAGACCTTACATAATGAATATTTATAAGCTTCTCCTCAGTATCCTCAAATTGACCACACCTTTCTGTTAAACCCTGTATATTAACTACACCGTTAGAAATGCGTACTCGCAGTTACATGCCGTTTTATTACCTTTACCCTAATTGCAGTGGCGGTACCTTCATAGAAGCCAAAAAGCCCGGCTTGCCCTAATAAAATCATAATTCTCAAGAACAAACCTAGGCCTACCAATAAAAAGAAATAAAAAAAGAAACAGTCAATGAACCCGAACTCAATCATGCATGTCATAGGAATAACCAAATTTCGAAATCCCCGTTTTTTCTGCCGCGCGCACTGAGCTAGGTTGCCAGATCTACGCACTCATTGAACTCGAATCATTCATTTAGTAATCATATGAATAAAATTTAAATTCCGCGCGCTTTGTTGCGCGCCAATACAATGCATTCAATTGCGCCTTCTCGCTCACACTCGTGGGCTTCTTATCTGGCTTGCCTTACCTTTCTTTGTCTCACAGTTTTCGCCTACAAATTGCTATAGAAACATTTACATTAGTTGATATATTGGTAAGTACATATACGCAGATTTGTATGAAATGAAAAGCCCGGCTTTTGAGTGCACAGAGTACTTTTTATTTTGAAATGCGACGACGAATTTGTTATTGTATATGTTTTGAAATTAATATTTTGAGATTAGAATTTTATTTTCCACGTGCTGAAGTAATGAATTAGTTTTATTGTTTAAAATGATGTGATAGTTATTGCGGCGATGTCATTCCGCGCTTTTGTAAGTGATTATAGTGTTATTTTTATCATCAAATTCGGAGACTGTGTTCGTAAAGGTATTTTGAGTTTGGGCATATTGAGTTTTCTGACAATAAGTAACTCTTTACTTTACCGTAACCAACCTCAAATTACTGTAACTATTTCTCGGAAATAAAAAACAGTATCTTTGTTAGTCGAAGAATATTTTGAAATACACGTAGGAATTCGATTGTCTATTATACAAATTTATGTAGGTGAATAGCTGGTGCCATGAAAGCACATGACTAGGGTTGTTTTTATGGAATTCGTAGTTTTAGTAAACCACTGAAAAATAAACCATCTTATGTACTACATCTTTGATCCCAAGATGTAGTACATAAGATGGTTTATTTTTCAGTATTTTTTAAAACACAATAATGTTCGCATCGAAGAGATTCAACCAACCAACCAACTCTAATATTTATTTCAAAACACCTATGGGTGTTTTGAAATAAATATTAGAGTTGGCTATGGTATTAAAATAAATTATAAAAAAATATTTAAGTAGGTAATATCTCATTTTAACATTTTCAATCGACATTAAATTTTAAACTCGTAAAATTATGCGTACGGCAGTAGAACAACATATCGATAATGTGGGATCCATCTAGTGGCTTCTGATTGAAAAATTTTGCATTTGACAAGCGAATATGAATTATGGTAAAAAGGTTCGGCTAAGCGGTGAGATTACGCGCATTCATTAATGTAGATGGCGCTTATGACAATTACATACTAATGCCAGACCTCTTCGAATTTTAAAGGTTTTCTAACCAAAATTATAATAATGTTGTACCATGAGCAACATATGAAAATCAGTAAATCCCTCACTTGGCTGTTTTTTTTATCGTAAAAAGTCTGGCGGCTTGCCCTAATTTTGACCCCTAGGCACGCCACTGCCTAATTGCGTAACTTATTTTCGTAAACGATTATGCCTAATTTGTTTCATTTGGACAGTTCAACAAAATTCATTGCGTTAATTACGTTGTTGAGCAGATTTTTTTTCTAACTTATGAAGCATTGGATTAGCAATCTGTTTCAAATCGAAACAGATTATGATTGATCGTGTATTACGCAATTAGGGTACAGGTTTAAACCATCGAGCCAGTTTTTACATTTCGAACCTTATTTGACCATTTCGACTAAGTAAAGAACTTAATACAAAATTGACCACTTAAGACATTACATAACATCACGCCTGTAATCCGCAAAGGGTTATGCAGCCCGGATCAGAAATCAGTTTTTGTATTAACAACTTTAATGTCGTCGTAATAAAGTTCAAAATAGAGGCGCTAAGTTTTAAGTATGGACTAACTAGGAATCCTTTTGTAATAAGGCGGATAGAGTTAATCTGCATTCGCAATTTATTTGCCAAACATGTAAAGAAACACGAGTTTTAGGAAACACAACTGTAATGCATATGTATAAGGTCCAGTTTGTGCTACAATTTCATATTTTTACGACTTTTTTCACAGTACTAGTCAGTCTTAAATAAAATTTATTTACATTATCATAAAGTAGTTGTTTGTCTAAGTGGAAATAACATGAATTGGAAACAAGGTGATAAATAGACCTTAGTCGATGGTATTGCTCGACAAGCGAGTCTCCTCACTAGTTGCTAGGAGCAGCCGAGCAAATGAGGTAATGAAACAGTAACGCATGTTTACACAATACATGCGCATGCGCATTTGTGTTTTGTTTACAAACAAAGAAAACTTGTTATTTATAAACTCCATATTTATACACACAACAAACAAAGGAAGCAAATGCAATGGAAATATTAAGAACTAGCTTCCGCCAGCGGGTTCGCCCGCGTGGTTTCTTTACAAGTTATATATAGCCTATGTTATCAGTTACTTGAAAACGAATTTTTTTTCGTTCCGTTACACTAAATGTTATAATGCTCCAAGTTTGTAACGAAACTAAAACCTAAAAATATCAATAAAGTTACAAAAAAAAAAAAAAAAAAATTATTAATATCATTTTTGTAGAACAACATTAAAGTAAAGTTGTAGGTATCAGTAACATTATGTTTATATCCGCTTGTAATAACGTTACAGATTCATTTGTATAACGTTATTCTTAAGAACTTTTCCCGCTGACCACCGCTCCGTCGTCGCCCACCACCACCACCACCACCAGCCAGCCCCGTTACGGCGGCCGGCGGCCGGCTAGTGATAAGCCACCACCGTATTCAAACAGTGGCGTGCCTAGGGGTCAAAATTAGGGCAAGCCGCCAGATTTTTTACGATAAAAAAAAAACAGCCAGGTGAGGGATTGACTGATTTTCATATGTTGTTCATGGTACAACATTATTATAATTTTGCTTAGAAAACCTTTAAAATTCGTAGAGGTCTGGCATTAGTATGTAATTGTCATAAGCGCCATCTACATTAATGAATGCGCGTAATCACACCGCTTAGCCGAACCTTTTTACCATAATTCATATTCGCTTGTCAAATGCAAAATTTTTCAATCAGAAGCCACTAGATGGATCCCACATTATCGATTTGTTGTTCTACTGCCGTACGCATAATTTTACGAGTTTAAAATTTAATGTCGATTGAAAATGTTAAAATGAGATATTACCTACTTAAATATTTTTTATAATTTATTTTAATGACAATAGCCAACTCTAATCTTTATTTCAAAACACCTATGAAGAATCTCTTCGATACGAACATTATTGTGTTTTATGATCTCAAGATGTAATACATAAGATGGTTTATTTTTTAGTGGTTTACTAAAACTACGAATTCCATAAAAACAACCCTAGTCATGTGCTTTCATGGCACCAGCTATTCACCTACATAAATTTGTATAATAGACAATCGAATGCCTACGAGTATTTCAATATATTCTTCGACTAACAAAAATACTGTTTTTTATTTCCGAGAAATAGTTACAGTAATTTGATGTTGGTTACGGTGAAGTAAAGAGTTACTTACCTATGTCAGAAAACTCAATATGCCTAAACTCAAAATACCTTTACGAACACAGTCTCCGAATTTGATGACAAAAATAACACTATAATCACTTACAAAAAAGCGCGGAATGACATCGCCACAATAACTATCACATCATTTTAAACAATAAAACTAATTCATTACTTCAGCACGTGGAAAATAAAATACTAGTCTCAAAATATTAATTTCAAAACATATACAATAACAAATTCGTCGTCGCGTTGCACGGACTTGCAACTCACTTTACGCGGGTCAACAAAGCGGATAGTGCATTTGCGTCGTTTGCGCGAACTTAATGCCTCTCAAAATAAAAAGTACAACTCGGGCGCAATAACTAGACACCTGGCTCGAAACTCGACCCCCCTCCCGCTGCCCCGCGCGAGGCCCCGCTCTCGTCCTTCAGTAGCGTTTGCACGTATTCTTTCTTGAGTTTCGGAGTCATTCGTTTGCTGTTATAATTATTTTTGTTAAGTTTTATTTTGTTATGTTCTATCGTGTCGAAGCGAGAATTATACCACATCATACGAGTAAATAAACCAGAAAAAAAAATGTGGTAGACGAACTGTTGAGGGAGCATGGCCACGAAGTTGTACGTCTGTCACCCTACCATTGTGATCTAAACCCAATATAATTGAATTATATTGGGAATTTAGTTGAACAAAGGGTGGCAGACAAAAATATAGATCAGTCTGAAAGACTTATTGAAAAGTTGACTAGAGTAGCAATAAATTCAATTTCAGTTGAAGACTGGAAAAAAGAAGTTAACCATGTCCAGAGACTGGAGGAAGAATACTGGGTCAAAGGTCGACTGCAAGAACACCAAGAAAGAGAATTTATTATATCTCTTGGAGGAGAAGAGAGTTCTTCTGAAAGTGAAAGCGAGGAAGAGGAAAATGACAGCGATAATAATAATATGTCTGGTATAGAAGAGTTAAGTTACGATTCGTCATAATTTTAATAATAAATTAATATAACATCCTTTTTTGTTTTATTTCCGTAAGAAATTAATTGTTTTACCTACTTAATGTATAGGTACTAAGTATGAACTTGAATAAAAAAAAAATACATTTGATTAACAATATTGAACATTAATCCCAAAATAGACTCTAAATAGTTTATTACTGCTCCAATTCGTAATTATGCAAAAAATACAACATTCTTTATTAGTTTACAGATGTTTTATCTCAGTAGGTAATAAAATTATAAATCAGTAATTTAGTCAGTAATCAGTAGTTAGGTTTTTAGTTAGGTTAGGGTTTTCATTTCAAACCTCGCCATACGGCGGAATTTCAATGGAACTAAATTTATAATGGAAATTGTTATTTTAGTTATAATATAATAAAGCCTGACAAGAAAAATAAAAAAACATATGTTTACGTTTCTTTTTTGCACTCGGTACTATAGACAAACGTCATTTGAGCCAGGTGTCTAGTTATTGCGCCCGGGTTGTACTCTTTGCGCATGTGCGCTCAAAAGCCGGGCTTTTCATTTCATAGAAATCTGCGTATATGTACTTACCAATATATCAACAAATGTAAACGTTTCTATAGCAATTTGTAGGCGAAAACTGCGAGACAGAGAAAGGTAAGGCAAGCCAGTTTTAAGCCCACGAGTGTGAGCGAGAAGGCGCAATTGAATGCATTGTATTGGCGCGCAACAAAGCGCGCGGAATTTAAATTTTATTCATATGATTACTGAATGAATGATTCGAGTTCAATGAGTGCGTAGATCTGGCAACCTAGCTCAGTGCGCGCGGCAGAAAAAGCGGGGATTTCGAAATTTGGTTATTCCTATGACATGCATGATTGAGTTCGAGTTCATTGACTGTTTCTTTTTTATTGGTAGGCCTAGGTTTGTTCTTGAGAATTATGATTTTATTAGGGCAAGCCGGGCTTTTTGGCTTCTATGAAGGTACCGCCACTGTATTCAAACATTAAGTTCGTTCGAGAGTGCGCAACTTTTACAGACAGAGTTGTGCTATAACTATTCATTCACAACATGTTGTGAATGAATAATTGTGGTTAACTACCTACTTTTATATTTATGTGATAGTGTCATCTTCACAATTTTTTTTGGCAATGTTGCGTATCGAAATGAATAACGTTATTATTTCGTTATACCGATATATTAATAACGATATATTGTTATTAAACAGTTTAAGGTTTCGTTCCGTTTGTTAGTATCCTTATAGCTAAAGAATTAATTTTGTTGCGATCCTGATGGAACGGTACTAATAATCGTGACCGGAAATTCGCGTAACGTTATTTTGAGTAACGTTTCAAGTTCCTGGATAGTATAGCATTCTGCTAGTGTAAGAATTTTAAAAATCGGTCCAGTAGTTTTTGAGTTTCTTCATTACAAACAAAATACATTCTTTTATATTTATAATAAGAATAGAAAGAAATAATAAGGTAAAAAGAAAAAAAATAAAGAAACAATATTAGTGTGGACAAAGAAAAACCCAAAAAAAATAATTATAATTAAGAACTGAGATAAGCAATATTATTGCTTGTTCTTAAGGCGAAAGCGCCAGGGTAGCCCGCGAAATTCAATTTTTTTTAGGTTTTTTGCAATTTGCTGGTCAGTATAAGTTGTACGTTGATTAATATACGATTCGCGGCCGTAACAAATATATATTTACAGAATTATAATCATTAAAGTCATCAACACAACTCTCTAAGACCACGTAAGTCCAAAGAATAACTGTTTCATGAAATCATCATTCTTTGGACTTACGTGGTCTTGGAGAGTTGTGTTGATGACTTTAATGATTATAATTCTGTAAATACATATTTGTTACGGCCGCGAATCATATTTTGATCGATGTGCAACTTAATACTGACCAGCAAATTGCAAAAAACGTAAGAAAATTTGAATTTTGCGGGCTACCTTAGCGCTTCCCCCTTAATTATATTTTTTATTGGGTTTTTGTGTTTATGTATTTTGCATGCTGAGGGGTAAAACGGCTTATTGGTGACTCGCCCGAATCCGGGCGAATTGACCATTTTAATAAATATTTATTTTTTTCTTGAGGCGATTCGCACGAATTGAATTTATTCGTGGACGAATCGGCAACTCCAGCAATACGTAGTAGTAGAGTGCACTGGCGCACAGAAGTGATTAGGGTAAAATATTTTCTAATAAAATGAAACACGTAAATCTATACATATATAATAAAATAATATAATCCGGTATCTGTCTGTTTATTCGCGCACATCTCCGGTGTGTCACTACTGAACGGATTTTAGTGTAGTTTTCACAGGAGATTAATTTGGAATAGAATATAGGCTTTATTAATTAAAATCGGATATTGCAAAAAAAATATTCAAGACATATGCATATTTTCTGAGAGTAACCCAACAAAAAATTAGGTTTACATGAATTTAAGATAATATTACAATCATTAATTAGTATTATCCCACTAATAATAGGATTTGGATGAAATTTGGCACACAAATAGTTTATAACTAACAAAAAGTACTAGGCTTGCATGAATTCACGTTTGCAAACATTGAGTACGTAATGAAACATGTACATACAGACTGTTTCTTTTACGTATCAATTTAATAATTTTAACATTAGTTAAATTTTCTCCTATTATCACTGTATCACCACTAATGTTTGTGTCATTATTAAGCTTACGGCAAGGTTTAAGTGATAATTATTTACATAGTATACCTAAATTATTTGAATTTAAAGTTATTTTTTGTAAAGAAATTTATGCCAGCAGACCTACAACAGCAAAAGTTGATGAAAGCTCGACTTTTCACGACGAACAATAATATTATACACATCCAGGCGATACATAACTTTACAGACGTTTTAACTGTCTCTGTGGTTAAGTGGTTAGACCACCTGTCTCAGACCCAGAGGTCCTTTTTTTTTTTTTTTTTTTGTTTTTTTTTTTTGAGGGTGGGAAATCATCAAATAACTTCTCCCGCTCTGGGCGGAGCGGGAGGGCGTGTCAGACTCTTACTGACTAAAACCCACCCGTGTTCCTTCGGCTGCCCTGTTGCCGGGGGCCACGATCTCCCTTTCGGTTTTCTTCGCAACCCCGGCAGGCATCGGCCCTAGTGGACCCCTTCGAATCTGCTGACATCTCTTTGAGGCGCGCGTGGAACACAACGCGCCGTCGACCCGGGCCTGGTCCTTATCGGACGGTGAGCCACCCATTGTCTACCGTCCGCAAGCCCGCGCCTACGGTGGCCGGAAATCGCCTCGCGATTCCCGACGCCCTGGGCGTCTCCTCCTGCGGCGGTTAGGGGCATGAGGGCGCGAAATTTGCCTCTCCCTCACGCGTTCCGCCTCCTCCTTCGCGAGCATTACCGCTTCGCAGAAGGAGGTGACGGCCTCCCATTTCCTCTCGCTCCGTACCATGGCCTGAACCAGGGCCGGACGCGAGAGATCACCGCCGCCGATCGCCTCCACGAGGAAGACCCAGAGGTCCTGGGTTCAATTTCCAGTGGGGGTGAAATATTGTGCTCAGTTTGGTTGGTAGTACGGCTTTTTCTAAGTCCGCTGGTTAGCTACCACCATCTTATGTAAGTCTGTCGCCAGTTCGTTTCGGCAGTTAGCCGTAAGATAGCCAGTTCCTCTGTGGTTGAGGATTACGGGTAAAGCTCGCTTCCACCTTCGGCCTGATCATCACTTACCATCAGGTGAGATGCAGGCCAAGAGCTTCCCCATAGTGGATAAAAAAACAGTATAAAACAAAGCCGTTTTCCATGTCTGTAAACTACACAAGTTCACAGCTAATTCGCTATGGAATACAATTAGGGAATGTTATCTTAGCAATATTGTGGACTAACCTATGCGGCAAATTCACTACGATTAGAGATTAGAGGTTGCGACATACCTAAATAAAATGAATATTTTGCAATTTCCGTTTGAAGCTAATCGTAAGTAACTAAATAAAGCATAATATCTTCTTAATACATAAAACACATCTACACTAATATTATAAAGAAAAATGACTTATATTTTTGTTTGTCGACGAATAAAGTCAAGAACGACTGGTACGAGTTATAAAATTCTTTCACCAGTAGAATGCCATATTTTATCACTGAGTTACATAAGACTATAATTTATAAAAATATCACGTGGGCGAAAACGCTGACGGAAGCTAGTTATTAATAAATAACAGATATATTATTACCATCGTTATAAATGTTAAAACTGTTTGTAATACAACATTTGAACCGCGAGGTGGGCGTTACCTTATCATTTAGAAGAACTGTGTTTTCTTTTGTGGAAAACGCAACTTAACATGCTTAAGCTTAAAGCTGAAATTCGTGGAATTAAAATAATAGTAATCCTACTGACGGACATGTAATTTTATTTGTTTAGGGTAAATTGAGTCTTATTTCTTTGTTGCTTGAGTTGAATTTCGATTGTTTTCGAATCACTTGCTTCTATTCTATATCGCGTTTCGATGGTGTAAGCTGAGCCTTAATTGATATGTTATTGACATCTGTAACGTCATATCAATAACCATATTTCTAGATTTCTACATTATTATTATTCATTAACCACATTACATGATGTTACAATGACACATAATATTGTTTTCAGTATAATTTATCCATACTATAAATATAAATTATAAATCCGAAACAGTCTGTATGTCTGTTACCTTTTCACGCCTTAACGGCAGAACGGATTTCGATGAAATTTGGCACACAGGTAGACCATGACCTGGGTTAGGACATAGAATACTTTTTATCTCGGTAGTACATTCCCGTGTGATAATTTCCGACCTCCACGCGGGCGAAGCTGCGGGTAAAGGCAGTCAGTTATATAAAACAATACGTGTGCCCAAGGGGTTTCGCGTTAGCAAAAATGACGAACTTCCATACAAACTTTGATCACCTATTTAACCCCTTTAGGGTTAGTGCAGTGGAGTGGTAGTGTTGAAATTAAAATGTTCGATTTTTTAAATCCGTTCTTCGTTATGAAAGGAAATCGTGTGCAAAATTTCATGCAGTCCCAGCGGTTTAGGCTGTGCGTTGTCTGACAGTTAATTTGTTGATAGACATGGAAATAAATAGTTTATTAATGAAAGAGTAAGCTGGAGAGCATCTAGCTAGCAATGAGGTGTTGCCAGGTTTTGGGATTCTAGTTTCTTTTGCTTAAGATTTATGTCGTCGGGTCTATTTTTAATAGTTTTATGAGTTTTGGTGCAGGCAGAAAGAATGAAAGCTGGCGGACTCTGAGAGCTCTATTTCACGTTAGAGTAAGTCAGTAGAGAACCATTATGATTTTTATTAAGTAGAAGATGCTTTATACTGCAATAATTTGGAGTTTACTCTAAATTTCTTTCCTCGATATGACATGCGGCGTGCGGCTAACCGCAATATCGATATGTTATCACACTCACCTCTCTCTCCAATATACTCGTTGAAGTCGATCCGCCCGTCCTTGTTGGTGTCCTTCTCTCTCAAAGTCTGGTTGATGAGGAACTGGTGCATGTCTGCATGCTCCTCAGGGTTAGTGAACACCTGGGGATAAGGTGTCGGTCAGAGAGGTGATGACGTCCGGTGGTAAGGTGAGTAACGTTTTACAGGGCCTGTTTTAATTAATTAGCGAAACTTTCAAACTTCACAGAGATGATAGAACACAGATATAACAGAATAAGTAACGTGTGTGTCAATTTTTCCGTATTTGCGTAAATTAAGGGGGTGTCTGCAGAAATTTGCCAACGTCGGAAACAGCTCTCAAATATTTCACTGTTTTGTTCTACTAAATGAAATCATGAAATATCGCTCTGTAGTGCTCTAAAATAATTATTGATGAACGCCGCAACATTGAATATTTAGTTTTCAGTGTAAAAAGGCATTTGGAAAGTTTCCAAATGTTTTTATGAGTCAAGCATGCACCCTCTTCATTCGTCGCGTACTTAAATGGGGGGCACTTATGAGACATAATAGCTTCTTTTTTTATGATTGGTAAATTATCCTTTCCGTTAAATTAACTTCTCGCGCTCTGGGTGGAGCGCGAGGGCGTGTCAGACTCTTACTGACTAAAACCCACCCGTGTTCCTTCAGTTGCCCTGGACTAAGTAAATAAGTTAACTGGACCGACATTTGTGACGTCAGCTCCAAATAATTTGATTCCAAATACGATACTGAGAGGAACGCCTGCATTCCTCTCCGACCTTGTACTCTTGTACCTTAGACGGTAAGAGGGCGGAAGCCCGCACTCTGTCGGCAAGGAACATTAGTATAATATAATAATTTATAATCTACAGATTATCTAATATGAAGTCATAATTTTGTAGATAAATTTATGAACGCAATAAACTACTATAAAGATTAGCATGGACTCAAATATTTTGAGTAGCATTTGAACTGACCTGAAACTCCTCCAGTTCCAAGATACCGTCGCTGTTGGCGTCGGCTACAGCCCACATCGCCTTCTCTTCTTGCAGTAGCTATAAGATGATAATTAATCACAGTCTGTAGACATTCATAATAATAATGAACAAAGATTTATAGTCCCAATTAACCTTTTCAATTGATCTGTTGAAGACCCAGTTTTCATGACAATTTCAAAAAATCTAACAGTGACACAACAAAGTTCACTAGTCTATACTCTTCTTCTTTTCGTGTGGTTAGAGACTAACCTGGTGTCAGAGTTCTAAAGCCGCCCATGGGCCTCTGACTTGGCTTCACATGCCGTCGAGAAATATATTTCAGACATGCCGGTTTCCTCACGATGTTTCCCTTCACCGTTTTTCCGTCCTAGTTGTAGTACCCAATTATATCAGTTCTTTTGTAGGGAGCACCGGGCTGTAGTTACACGTTTTAAGTGTGCCAATCACGGCACGGCAGTGCCATGCCTACTGTGCGGTTGTGCGGTTGCTTCTTTACCTATACTCCATTTGAAATAAGACATATAGATAAATCTTTTATACAGTCCGTTGAACCGATTTTGACTTCTATTGCATTGTTGGCATGACAAATGGCAGCTGCAGTGAACAGTATTGTAACCACTTTTTTGCTTTTAATGCCATCCTTATGCCTACGGTATAGAAGTCAGAATCGGTTGAATGGACTGTTAAACAGGTTTGTTTAAATGTCTAATCTTATTTCAAATGGATAGTATCATTAGCATTCTCTTGCCCTCATCCCAATTTACCTAGTAATCGTTATTACAATTTTGCCCTTACAATAAGAACACATTAGACCCACTAACAGTAGCCAAGGTATACGTACCAGACCCGAATCCCCAGCATCGTCTGGCCCCACATCTTCCTCCGAGTCTACTCCGAAGGCATCGTGCAGGTATTCTTGCCACGTGACGGCGCCGTCACGATCCTCGTCGGCTTCCATCAAACGCTCCTGTGCCTCTTCTCGGGACAGGTTACTGGAGGAGGGATAGACAGCTTAGGACAGGATTTTAGCAGAGACTATGCTGTCGATTTAATTATTAAGAGCAGTCCAGTCAACTGTCTATTATGGGGTATAATGTGTTCACTGTTTTGGAGTTACCTATACTGATCTAATAAGAAAGTTAATTATGTTCTAACAGTAAATAAACTATAACCAGCATAGTAAATAGTGATGATACTAATACTGTTGATTCTTCGTCACATTCTATCTAGATGAATTAAGAAATTTGTCTCGACTTCTACAGAGATTTTAACCTTTTAATTTCAGTTTTGTGCGTGTTCACATCATACAGATCATTCAATGTCAAGAGTAAAACTAATGAAAAGAGGCACATTGTATAACCAACCGAGTAATCTATATTCTTTTAAATAAACAGAATGTAACTTACTTGGGAAATAGTAGTTGATGTGTGTAGTAAGTTACCTTCAAGTGTTAGGTTTAACTATGAATAAAATCAATAAAGATGAGGGCAAAAGCTGAATATACAGAAAATGCTTTCAGTGCCACAGTTTGAGATAAGTAGTTAAGTTAAGATTGTTCGTCACCCGCTAATTGAAAATAATCTATTCATATTACAAATTAAAGTCGCTTTTCATGTCTGTCTGTGTGACCGTGTTGTTCTTCCAAACTTTGCAACATTTTTTGGTGCGGTTTTCACCATCATTAGCCGACGAACGCACGTATAAACGTAATAAAATCGCGGCGGGATTTTTATCGCGCACTGGATTTTCTACTCTCGACGTTAAGCCGAGCGTTGAGAATCCAACGCGCTGAGACGCACTCTCGTCCCAGCGCGTTGAAAAAACACATTGGATTTTCAACTCTCAGCTCTTAGCAGAGCGTTGAAAATCAATTGCGCGAAAAAATCGCTACGATTTTATTACATCCGTGCGAACGTGGGCTTAGTAGAGAAATTTATTCCGGAAGGTTTATGTGTATAATACATGAATATTCAACTTAAATTATAATAAAGAAATCTATGTTTTGTCAAGTCGAAAAAACTGAAGCAAGTTGCTAATATTTTATAAGTTAGGTACAAGTCATTTGTTTAACATACGTAGGTACAATAATCCTAACTAATATTGTAAATGCGAAAGTGAGTTTGTTTGTTTGTTACGCTTTCACAAACGGCTGAACGGATTTGGAAGAAATTTGGCACTTGGAGAGACCATGACCTGGGTTAAGATATAGGACAGGATCGAGACTTATGCGGATGAAACCAGGGGGCGCAGATATTAATGGTATAAAAGATACATAATAAAGAGTTCACTATGTTATGCCAGAGGGCATACAAATGTTTCAAATCAAGTACCTAATGAAGTCAGACAAGTCTCAATAATTTAATTAAATAAGTCTGGACAGTAAAAAAATAATTATAAAAATATCACAAATTTCATGATACAAATTAATTAATAATAAATAGCAATAGAAATTAATGTCAAGAAAAAGGAGGAAACAAAATGTCAATACATAGACTGAAAACAAATAATAAGACTATGTCAATAAACAATATTAATGTCAATATACAATACTGATCTCATTAAACAATATTAATGTCAATATGCAAAATTTATGTCAAGTACAACAATACATATATTTGACTAGCATGTCAACATTCTGACATTAGATTTTTGTCTGTTATAAATTCCGCAATACTATAATATGCTTTGTTCACCAGTAAGGATTTTAGCATAAGCTCACGTTCAATTCTTTGATTGACCGTGGTATGTGGTTAATTATGACTGGCGCCATGCAAAATACACTTTTATTAGTGTGGGACCTTCTTACGATAAGCTATTGCTATCCCGTCGACTTCGGTTATTAATGTCTGACATTTTTTTAAACATTTTTGGATTGGTCTTAACAAATACAGCAACATCAAAAATATATAAGGATGGAAGAGTAAATATTTAAATTTAATAAATAATGGTTTAAATAATGGTATCTATGACCTGCAATCCAAACATTAGCATCCTGCAATGCATACACTTTTTCTGTGCTTTAAAGACTATTTCCCTATTGGTTGAATTCCCCCAAAAAATAACACCATATCTCAGAACTGAATCCACCAAGCTATGATATGCTGTGACTAACGTGTGGACGCGTTAGTCACAGCCGTATAATAGCTTGGAACTAGCGTTGTATAATAGCTTGGTGGGTTCAGTCATCACTGAGGTAAGTTTATATATATAAGCAGATTTACTAATTTGTTTGGTCAACTCCTCCGTGTGTGTTTTCCAATCTTATTTATTGTCAATTGTTAAACCTAGGAATTTTGATGTGTTTACTTAGGTTATGTGTTGGCTATCATAGTACAAACTCATATCTGTGTTTGAACATTGGCTAAACATAATAATCGTCTTTTCAATATTAGTGCCAGTTGATTTTTTGACATGGTCTCATTAATACCTTAGAGTTATAGGATATCAAAAGGAACACCTTGTATCATAGAAAAAAACTGGGTGTCCAATTGATCTTCATTAGGTGTTGTATCAAAGTTGTAGGAGGGTATTACATAGGATATCAAAAGGAATACCTTATATTACAGAAAAAAACTGGGTGTCCAATAGTTCGTCATTAGGTGTTGTATCAAAGTTGTAGGGGGGTATTACACTATCATATATCTAGGATCATATATAGAATCCTATCTCTTATCCTATTTATATGACTCCTAGGATCATATCTGCATATAACATTATCATATATCTAGGATCCTATTTTCTGTCATATGTGCTTGCAATCGTCTATTAAAACCAAATTCTGAAGCCACAATATAACAAAATAGGACTCTAGAAAATACCAATGAAGCCAAAACAATGTATCCCGGCCGCACGGCAGCAGTTTGCTTTTTTTTAGTACAGCAGTGTTGCCAACAATAATGTTAGAATTCTACTAAGCATATTGTGAACGTACGCCAAAATTTCGTTGTACTTACTTTTTATCCGTCAATTTAGAACATGGCAGTAGCAAAAGTGAAAAGGCAAAATCACATAATTTTATGGACGCATTTTTTATCAGGAAATTATGAAAATAAATTTGATAATTCAATATATAATATTTAAAATGGCAAGCCCTGTTTCTATGATCCTATCTAACAAGAAATGTCAAAAATCTGTGATCAAAGATGATTTGAGTCATGTTTGTATTACATTATCATATAAATATGACTCAGAGATCTATGATCCTAGATATGTTATAGTGTAATACCCACCGTATTGTCGACGTCTTTGTCTATTGTCAATAAGTCATATTTTTTAACACCACAGATAAATCCGTCAATATCTTTGAAGATTGTCTGCATGCCAAAATTTAGTAGTAGTCCTGTTTGTTTGGTAAACATTGTAATCATTTGCCAGATTCTTGTTCATGTCCAAGAGATACGAATGTTATTGTTATACAACAGTATAGTTATTTATGATATAAGTGCGGAAATCGTCTTACGCACGTGTATCTTACAACATTTGATGCATTTGACTATGTATATGTTTATTTATTGTGCGAAGAAATAAAAGAACGAGCGAACCTCATAGTAGTCGCATATGATGTCTAACGTATATAAATAATACAAACAATATTCTTCATCATCATCATCGCCATCGCCATCGATGACTTCGGCTTTGGCTTTGACTTCGATTTGACCATTGTCATCGCAATCGCCACTGCCATCGTCATCGCAATCGCCATGTCATCGCCACTGACGCCATTGTCATCATCATCATCATCTAATTTGTAAAACTTTTCTCAAATAATAAAAACTCTTTGCGTTGGGCTGACGATGACGAGGGATTAAAAAAAAAAAAAAAAAAAAGTAAAAAGCATGAGTCAAAAAAGTGATACTTTCCGCCCAGTTTGGCTGCTTGGAAAATGCTCTTTTTGAGATTCTCCAATTACACATATTTTTATGGTAATTATACTTATATATCGGTGTGCAAACAATTATTGTAGTTTACTTTTTATAAGGTTGTTCTGATGTGGAGGGTCACTTGAAGGTAAGTCAAATTCAAATCATTTATTTCAAGTAAGCCCTTGTATGGCACTTTTGAACGTCAAATTTACGAAATAATAGAATTGATTCTAGTCGCCCCTTTCAAAAGGTAATTTTTTTATGGAGCAGAATGGGCAAGAAACTCCACCGTTACTCTTTTAAATTGTTTTACAATTTTTGGATAGGTACCTACATTAGTTAAATAATTATGTGAAGACCTAGAATAAAATTACTATACCACAATAGGTAAAAATAAAATGAAGCAACAACATACATGGTGCTCATATACAATGGTGGTGGTCACAACATTCATGGTGCATAGTTTAAAAGTCTTCCTCTTCTATTAGGATTCTCTCCTATTAATACTCTCCTAATATAAAAAAATTGATCTTGTAAACTAATGAAAATCTGTCATGAGTAGTCATGACCATGATGTTATGATTAGAATTGTAAGTAAAATAACTATAAATGTTTTTTTTTTTAAGTGAAAACTTCTTTAGGCATGTTGGGCATTTTTAAGATGGGACTAAACCAATGATTTCGCGACACCATGACGACACCTCATTTTTGTAAACGTGATTGTGCTCTTTATTTATATTACGTTATGTATCAATGTTTTATGCAAGTATTATTACTTTAAAGGTTTTGTAAACGCGATTGTGCTCTATATTTATATTAAATTACAGATCAATGTTCCATGCATGCATGTTTTTACATTAAAGGTTTCGGAAGTTTTTTTTTTTTTTTTGTAAACACCAATTTATGTTTAGTTAGATAAGATTACGGACCAATGTCCTATACAAGTATATTTCTTCCACCAAAGCGATCTTGTTCACCTTTTCACTTCTGTCGGCACTCCCGGAGTTCCACCACTTTTTTTTTAATGTCATTACTTCATATTTTTAGCACAGAGCAAGTAGAATGTAACAATATTTTGAATCCTTTTCTTCTTCTATCTCATTTTATGATTTCAACTACAACATATTATAATTATGTCTTACCTCATTATTTATATGTAAAGGTATTATTCATGACTAATTAACCTATGCACTGGGGGATCTACATAATTTTACTATAATGACATAATACTAGTGACTATAAAATTTAAGATTTCCTAGTATTGAACACCTTTTAATTTATTTAAGGGCATTAAAATAATCCAAGATTATATATTCTTCATTAGATACACTCTTACATCAACAACCATTTTTATTAAATAAGCGAAGTTCTCATTAGTAAAGTTGTTTGTTTTTCATGAGTTGTATGGAATAACACGTTTTTCAATATTAAATACCAGCTAAGCATATACTAGCTGGAGCGGAACAAAAGAATGTAACATTGAAAATATCTATAATCAGCCTTTTGTTAATAAGATATCTATTAACAAAAGGCTTCCACAAAAATATTATTTTGTTTTATTTACTATGATTCTACTACATCTAAGTCCCACAGACCAAAACGAATGAAAACTTAATTCATAATAACTCACATGAATGATTTCAAAATCCAATTTTTGAGTTCCATTCTGTCTATTTCCTGGTCACCGTTCAAATCCATCTGAGGCAGCAGCAGCGCCAGGCGCCGCTTGGACTCCTCCGCACTAAGCTTATCATACTCCTCAGCCTCCCGCACGCTCCCTAGAGAGAAGTAATAAGTAAAGCCCAAAGCTACAGGCACCAAAATAAACAACGCTTTCATAAGCGACATGTCGGCGCGCGCCGACCACTATCGCTTCCTTATCAACTGAGCGAGCTCTTGCAAAATCTTGCGAGCCAGCCCGGCCGGTCGACGTCACAACATGATGCTGTAAAAAGAAAAACTCTAAGTTGTACCTAAAATGGCTTCGTGGTCGAACTCGGAGTTGTGTCCGGCGTCGCCGTAGTGCTCGTAGTCCTTCGCGCGGAAGCTCCCGTCAGTCTCCCGCTCCAGGGTGTCCACGCTGTGCCCGTGCACCGCCGCAGAGGCACAGTACAACAACATGTTGTAAGTCAAAATAACACTCAAGAAATACTTCAAAGCCATTTTATTGCACTCCGCTTCAAATTTTATTATAATATAACCTTGCTTTACGACTATATTATTCAAATTTCATAAATTGTTTATTTTTCCTAAATAACATTGACGGAGAAAAAAAAGAGATCGTGCAATTTTGATTGATGACACTTGATCTATTGGTGTTGCCATTTTAATTTTAGACGTTTAATTTACTCATTGACTATTGAAACGTAAAGGACTTGCTACACGGCTGCCAACCGCGTCTCGACAGAGATGACCTTGGTGGTTTACAACCATGTAGATGGTGGTTTACGACCGGATTTCAAACAGCTGTGCCTGTAGCCAACTAAGGTCACCTCTGTCGGGGACTCGGTTGGCAGCCGTGTAGCAACCACTTAAGTTACATTACGTTTTTTTCATGGCATGTGTATGGTAGTCATTTCAACGTAGGTATGGCATGAAATATGCTTCACTATCACGAATCTTTTACCTTAGCCCTTGTTAACTCAGAATGCCTTGATCAGCGTAGATAGATACACAGGCCGGAAATCATGGCTGGCAGACACTAAACTTTCAATGGGGTCGAGGCCTTAGGAAATGACGGATGAGCGGACGCAGTGTATTCTAGTGTGTTATAATAGTATATCTACCCTCTGATTGGGCAGATCTCACATTTGTTGAATATAATCTGACATACTGATCAATCACGATTCGACTAGACGATAGCATCTCGAGAACGTTCTTGTGCAGAAAAAACAGAGCACATTTGGTATTAAACAGATGGTCATAGCAGTTTAACAGCATCGATGAGATATTTAGTGTAATTTAAAGCTAAGAACGATGTAAGATTATAGGCCTAGAGAAATACTTTAACAAAAACCACTTTTGAACATTTTTACAATAGTTTATTTCAACAAATTGCTAGCTGCCATCACGATCAACGTGATTCTGCGGCCTGCGACGTGGTTGGGGTAGGCTACCAGGAACTTGGACAGGTGCTTGCGAACCTCGCCAACCACCAGCGGGAGATGCCCGCGAGTGTCCTGATTCGCGACATCGAGGTTTATTATAGCTTCCTCTAAGTATCTGCAAGTAAAAAATACGATTGACTAATAAGTTTGTGCAAGTGTTTTTTTTTTTCATATCATTCTGAAGACCCTCTAATGGTAAAATTCAATTTGACACCAAAAAAAAAGTGGTGGCACTCCGGGAGTGCCGACAGAAGTGAAAACTTGAACAAGATCGCCTTGGTGGAAGAAAAATACTTGTATAGAACATTGGTCCGTATCCTTACCTAAATAAAGAGCACAATCGCGTTTACAAAACCTTTACAGTACAAAAAAAAGTAAAGTAAAGGTTTTGTCATAGAATAATGATCCGTAAAGTAATAAAAATAAAGAGCACACTTGCGTTTACAAAAATGAGGTGTCGTCATGGTGTCACGAAATCAATGGTTAAGTCCCATCTCAAAAATGCCCAACGCGCCTAAAGTTTTCACTTAAAAAAAAAACAACTAACACTCCTATATTAAATAAAATTTAACTAGAATGAGTATTTAGTTAAATATTAGCTGTAAATATTGGGTACGCTCGCGTGGTCTCAAATATTACTATAAAACTTAATCAGAGAACATTTCTATATATCTACTTAAAAAAAAAACAACCCTTCCTCGGCAGTTGGGTAAAAAAAGAAACGCGAAAGTTTTCGAGTTATAAGAGGACTAACAGACGGACAGACGCTATGGATAACTCTACAAGGTCAAATTAAAATAGCTAGCGAAACTTCGCAGACGTGATGGGTATCTAATTATATATCTGTAGCTCGCAGTGAGATGGCTATTGCCGTGATGTATTTATATTCCTAGGGATATAGCTATATACCGTAATAAAGTTATATTAAAACGGTTCATAACTGTCGGAGTGCCCTAATAGTTATATTACTAGATCGTGCTCGTATCATAATTACATTCCTAGTAAGTAAGACAGGTATTCATGAACCGCTTTCATATAACTACTAGCTTTTGCCCACGGCTTCGCCCGCGTGGATGTCTGAAAATATCCCACGAGAAAGTACTACCAATACCGGGATTACATACTTAATAGCCGAGGAAAAGGTCATTGACTCCTACCGCTGCACCCGCGTTGCCGTCAACCATAATTATTTTGTTACGCGTAATTTTGAATCTGTGATATCTTTTAAACCATTAATTTAAATGAAATGATGACAAGGCATATTTTAATCTTAATTAAATGCTCAATTTATGTAACATAGTTTTTGGATAAGGATTAACATAATACCGGTCAAAATAGCTTCGAAAATAACAATGAAATTTTTATCAAATTCTGAAATATACGAAATGATTATTGTGGGTCATTCTTAGAAAATAGACATATGCCATCGCAGACTTTTTTGTTGATCTTTTTAGGATGAACAATACTGTAGAACATAAATTTTATGTAACTTTTACGATTTCCGCGGCGCACGCCAATAAAGCTCCCAGTCGGCATGATTTTTTCCGACATCTTAAACAATAATCGTCAAATTTCAGCCAATTTACACAAAACCTTTAAAAAATTAATTATACACTAAAACCTTCCGCATGATTCACTCCGTCGATTGGTGAAAACCGTTTAACTCAAAGCATTTATTTCAATGAAACCATTTACAGGAACTTTTGAATTGTCAAAGAGTCTGTTAGTAAGTCAGAAAGTTGAAGCTAATTCCCCATTCCAAAACGTAGATCCCTATGAAGAAGAACGGGCAAGAAACTCCAAGGACACTCTTTTAAATATAGATATTACAAAATCCTGGGTACATCATTCTTGTTGCATGATATATGTGAGAACAATGTACAAAAAATAATCAAAAGCAATTGATAATATAAGATTAAAAATAAGCCCTGGCAGATAAGAGATGACCAGTCTCAACTGACGTATATCCATATGGATATAATTAGGTCACGGCTATAACCATCTTACTGCGACATAATTATCTATATCTACACACGACAAAACAAAAAATAAAAAATATTGTGGGGTCATCGACCGCAGTTAGTATAGTCACTTGATAATCAGCTTAAAAATCTGTTTATTGTTTGTGAACTTCACAAAAGTGATTGTTAGCAATATATATTCTAAACACGATAAAACAAAAGAAAACAGATTTTCTCAACTCATTATTTAAGTAACAACACTATACCAGCGGTCGTTGCCCAAAGCATCAAATCCTTTTTATTTTTATTTTATCGTATTTAGATATCGATGTCTATCCATCCCGTCTGTGGAGTTTTACTAGCTAATTTAGTTTGACCCTATATTTTGAAGTAGCAAAAACTATGTACAAATAAAAGTTTAACCTGCACTTGAGCTGCGTTTCATGCAGCATGTCCGTAGCGAGCTGTTGTACCAGCGACAGCAACACATGCTGCTGCAAGCTGCAGGGCGCTGCGAACACCTGGTCAGGGTCTACGGTGCGACAAGCAGCCATTACAAGGGAAAGGTCGCCAGCGGTCAGCGCGCGCTCGAATGAACCGTTCACGTCGCCTTCCGCAATCTGCTTGTTGATCACCGCTATTTGCATCTAGGAAAGAAGACCATATTATAAAATTGCGCTTATTTTCACTAAAAGGGGCAAGCAGGGGTGCATGTATATACAAATAGAGCATCCACATTTGCCAGTTTTTTTATTCGTAACGGTGCACAAAACCAGCACCCTAATTGCGTAATACACGATCAATCACAATCTGAATCCATTTTGAAAGAGATTGCTAATCCATTGATTCATAAGTTCGAAAAAAAAAAATGCTCAACAACGTAAATAACGTAATGAATGTTGTTGAACTGTCAAAATGAAATGGATTGTGATTGATCGTGTGTTACGCGATAAGGGTGCTGGACTATACTGCTGGGCTATACTAAGTGTGATTCTTTTCAAAGAACACGGTGTCAACAAATGTTTTATGAATAATAGCAATTTGCTACTCTAAAAGTCGAACCGAAGTCAAAAAGTTCTTGGTTTTTGGGCAGAAATAAAGTAATTGAATAAAATGACGTTTATTTCTGTAAATATGTAGATCTTATAAGACACTTTTACACGTACCTAAAGTTTAAGGTCAACATTTAAACTAAATGGCATCACCCAGTTGGATAAAATACTCACCAGCTGATCGATGACAGACACCTCAGGACCCGCCGGTTGAGGTGGAGTGTCCGGTTCGTAGTCGAGCGGAGGTACGGGCGTCTCCGCTTCAATCCGGGGCTTCGGATGGGACCCGGCCGTCAACAAGTCTGCCACTTTGTTGCGCCATTCGTTTAGCTCTTTGTGGAGCAACCTGTTTTAAATACACAGACATAATATCACGTCTGTAATGACGCCAAAACAATCGTGCAAAGTATAGTGTCTACACCCCGATTCAAATTTAATGACGGCTCGGAACATGAGGCGAGTCGAATTCATGGGTCAGATTATCTGTGGCATGGGCATGGGGTATACTACGCAGCGAGCATCGCACTTCCGAGCCGCCATTGAGTTTGAATCAAACTTGTACCTTGTAAAGTCAGAAAAGATAATTATATTGTTATGTAAATTGATTATACCAACGTAAATTGTCTTGTCCGTATAATCAAATAACAAAGAACTCAACGCAACAGTCGCGCAACGGAAAGTACTAACTCACTACTTTGCTATAAAATATTTCATGGGAAACGGTTGAAATTTGGACTATAAAAGCACACAATATAAGTACCTACGTAACTTCTCCAATCGAAACTAAATGTTTTATTCAGTTGCTTTGTTTAAGTAGGTACATACCATACCTACTATGACTTAGTTGATTTCTACATATTATTGAGAATGTTCCCAGGGGCGTAGCCACCGCCGTATTAAGGCTCCTACATACAGGCGCGACAAGCGACGCGACACAAAGGTACGTCGCGTCGCGCGACGAGCGGTGTCTTTGTGTCGCGTCGCGTGTCGCGCCTGTTTGTAGGAGCCTTTAGCCGTATCAATGACACGGAGCCTTCAAGCTACAGGGGTCCCCAGTCGCTCGCTTTTACATTATCTTAGTTACAATGACCGCTTAACCTATCCGAGTCAGGATTCTCAAAATTTCTAGCTAGCTTCACTCGCTTTTGCAGTTAGTAAAATTCTAATGAAATCTTCACGAATCCCAGTTCAGAATACTTCTATCTTCGAGCCTGCTTCGCTCGCTCTTCAATGAAAACTTAAAGAACTTATCTGAGGCAGTTTTCTAGCTCGCCTCGCTTGCTCTTGGATTCTTTATGTAAGGTCACAATGACAGCTTAATCTCTCGACTCAGCATGTTATTTCAATTATTTTGTAAAAAAAACATACCCTCCTTTTGAGGTTTGCTAGTCAGATAAAAAGGGGCCCCAGCATTTATTTTGATACAGGGCCCCTTTTCTACTAGCTATGTCACTGAAAGTTCCGTTAATCTTTATACAGTAACCAAAGACATGTTATTAAAAGTGTCGTTATAATCTTAAACTAAGAATGAACATTTTTTGTTTGTTTTATTAAGAGAGCTTATTCTTCAATCCTCAGTCATATATAAACTCAATAGTTTAGTAGATTCGATGACATCTTCAATGTTGCAGGAAACCCCTAGATGAGAGACACACAAAACCGCGAGAATGGCAGGAAAGAAACCTGTAGTGTACATTGGATTGGCTGACTCTTGAGCTGAAATGATATAAAATGAATGCTATAATTCACTGGGACTGTGCCGGTAAAATAAAACTTAATCAACTACGACAAAACGACTACCTACTAAAAATGTATAAACAAGACATCAATGTCGATTGTATTTTTTATGATATATGAATGACTTTTATCTAAGTTTAAAAAAATATATTATTGATTACATGTGACTCCGATTACACGAAAACTACTAATAAATAAATAAATTGTGCAAATACGTGTCGTTTAAGAGTTATGAGGGAACAGATGAACATACATTGATAGCCTGTAAAAATCATAACCCTCCGCTAGCTTTGCCGTAATCGGGTAAAAATTCTTACATACTCTTCAACAGTGCACTGCAGCGTATTGACCAGGTTCTTGTCAGGGTCAGCTGAGGCTTCTAGCAGACACTGGTGGCGCTCCAACGCACGCCGCAGGGCTCCGGACGTCTTGTATACAGACTTGAATAGGGATGACGACTTGTCTTCCACTGTGGTTGGAAAGAAAATAATGATAAGGAGTAGGGCTAGAGAAAAGGATTCATCTTTTAAGAAACAGATGCCGGAACAGGGTTTTAAAATTTTGTGTAGAGGCCGCTACACAGCGGCCCACGGCTAAGCTACGCACGTGTAGGTACCCTGCGTCTTATTGCAATCGTCGCACGAATAAATGATCGTTCAAACTTTTTGTTCGGTGAACGGAATGCGTGCTCGCGCCGACAGAGGGCGCAAAATGTAGGGCCCCTAGAGGCAGTCCAGCGTAACATCAAGCTTTCATTCGTCGAAGAGCTTGGCAGAGGTGTCATGTATTTCGCCAGTTACGTCCAACAGCCATTACTCACGTTCAAAAAAAGCCTGCTCGATGATCCTGTGTATGTGTGCGATGAGGCGGCGGTGCGAGCGCTGCAGGACCGGCAGGTACAGCTTCGACATGTCGCGACTGAAACAGTCGCCGATCAGGCCACGCACTGACTCTGCGGTTGCGCGGACCATCTGGTCTTTTAACTCCTGTGTATTTAACTGAATTAATTAGACTTCAATGCCATGTTATGTGAAATCTGGTGATGAACAAATGAACACGTCAAGCATTATGTCGGGGTTACGTGGCAAAAGTAGTTCATTTTATTCTGTCCCTTATCATTTTTTTTTAGTTTTTACTCCTTGAATGCTTCTCTTTCAACACAAATTTTACATACCCATACAAATATACTCAGACAAGGAACACTGTCTGTAGGCAACAATGTTTTGCGAGGGAATCAAATCGTGAAACGTAGCGCATCGGTCAATCCCATATCCACTGCATCAACAGGGCCGTCAATATTGCTTACATACCTACTTATTGTAGGTATGGTGACAAAAGAGTTAGTTACAAAATATTTGTGGGTACTTAAACATAAACATACCTCGCTCTGCAGGAAACTAATGAGACTGTTTCTGATCTCGCTGTCGAGAGATACCTCCTGCCTCGACTCGATGGCATTCAGCAGACTCCTGGCGCGGCTGTTCACAGTCTCATTATTTTCTCCACTGGATTCTACTACATCCAGGCCTGTCATTCTAAAAGAGCATAATATTTATTAAGCACAGTGGGCAACGATGGAAATGCGCTTATTAAAGCGCATTTCCATCGTTGCCCACTGTTGCCTTAAAATGTCGGCGGGAGCACGACCACGGATGTATGTACCAATATGTAGTAAGCAAACAAAAGAATCGCGCGTTACCCCTCTCCGTGTAATCATACTATGACTATTTTTGAAGAGCATATTCAATAGCGATAAATTATTATCGTTTTCGGTTAAATTTTAATACTTACTATACCTACTGGGAACAATATAATGTAGGTACGTATGTACCTACTTGTTCAACTGTGAACAAGCAACATCATCGCACCGTCAGCACTAAGAAGTGACCTACTGAGATCTACGCTTCATCGGCTCGATACACACACAACACACATGTAAATAGGTATCATTGTGTATTGACCTCAAAATTTTTATATAATTAAGTTAATTATAGTAATAAATTAGTCTTCAAGCTGGAGTTGTCAAGTGTGATTAATCTGCTATACCTCTTCTTACTGTAGTAAAGACACCTTTAGCCATTATAGTTCCTTTGAGTCTGTGGGATCGGCAGTGAGAAAACCATTTCCTATGTACATTGCACGACGTACACAAACCCCTATTCGTTTCCAAATTCCGTCTGGTATGGTTTGTATGGTAGGTTAGAGCGTTAGGATAACTAGGGTGCTAGGTATTTCTATAGGGCTTGGTTGTTAGTCAGTAGGGTCTTAGGTAGCTATTAGGTACCAGGCTCGATTGTCTTAAACATAGCTACACTGTTCGCATTTGGAATAAGGCCGTACTAAGCTGTAAGTCCTGGTGCGTACATTTGGTCCTTCGAGGCGGATATAGTAGTAGTATGAACATTTTAAACTAAGGGTCCCCGAAACGAACAATTGCAATTGTCAATTTTTACATGATCGATACACATATTAATAAAATTGCAATAGTTACGAGAAGTGCTAAGAAACCTTTGAGCAATAGCCTTCTTGAGCATATCAACGAGCATCTGGTTGTGCGCGAGCTCTGTCTTCTCCAGTATCAACTTAGAGCTTCGCACCTCTTCCTTCATGGTCGTCAGCAACCTGCACTGTTCCAGGAACATATCTGTCAGTTGGAGAACACTTTCATGTTATTTATTTTTTTCACATTATCACAGTAGGAGATACTTTATTCACATTACAATCTAGCCTATTAGCTATAGCTAATAGTATGTAAATTAAATATAACTTAAACTGCTAAGTACCTAACTATAGAATAAAGAAAAAAAAAAAAACGTCACTTACCTACGTTTCACTTTATGATTAATTAAGGGGAAGACACTATTCATGTATTCTTCTTATTTATGTTCATGTTCTATTCTAAGGCAATAATAATGGATGAGCCAACTGTTTCATGGACACCATAAATTAGTCAAAATACCTATCTGGTCTGTCGTTACTCGTACGTAGTTGAAATAAAATAAAATACAGTATTATCTTTGGTATTGTCATAGGCAGAATTAAGGTACTTGCTATGTTGATAACTAAATTGGAGACTGATGTTGGTAGATAAAACGTAAAACTTCTTTGCACTAACGCTTTTGTGCTGCAATAATCAAAACAAACCTAAATATCACGGTTCCATTGCCTAAAACACCTCTTCTTTCCTTTTAGTACGCTAGTAACCACTACCAACGAAGTGCACTTAAAACTTATGATACTCACCGCTCAGCCGATCAATCTTCTGCTCCATCACAACGAGCATATCACTATCTATCATTTTATCACAGATTCCGCTGTCCATGTGCCGCTCATCGCCATCAGAGTGCATGCACAGCTCGGCGGAAGAGTCACTGAACGTGCTGTGAACAGGCCCGTTCTTATGAACCGTCATGTCGATCGGATTCTCTTCGCTGTGCAAAGAGTTTAACGATTGGCATCTCCGATATTCGGAATTTTCTACTTGAGCCCGCTTTGGATCCATGATAGGTACAAAAATTTGGTAACGCTAACGTGTTTTGCACGATGATAATTGTGATGCGAAGGTTGACTTGGTTCATTGTATTTGGAATTTTGACACATTTCTCGGTCTACCCTCATTTTACGATAAAGCCCTCGTCATAACAAATGCGTTGCCGCGCGCAGTTTGTTTTTTTTGGGATTTTTTTGGCTTGGACTACTTAGGCTTTTCATTCAGGTCTAAATCTTAGTTTACTCTAAGATTACTGACCTATTTTTAAGATTAAAGACCTATTTTTAAGATTAGTAGTTAGACGCAGTTTGTCGTGTTCACACGCGAATAGAAAGCAAAGGATGCATTCTATGACGGCGCGTTGTGTTCCACGCGCGAGTTAAGGAACCCCAACCTACCAATATTAGCTTTGTCAGACAATAAGTATTTACTAGATTATTATTTCCCAATTTCCCCACTGCGCGATCAGCATTTATAATTATCTAGAACATGCGTCAATCTGATCACGCTGTGCATGTACTACGTTAGCAATTAAGTTAGTATATAAGATCAATAATTTGTTAGATTTGATTAATTACTGTTTCGCTGTAACTCTGTCGGAATAAAGTTATTTTTAAATACTTCCGTTGTCGCTTACTTAATTGGCGCAGCCGGTAGGATCTCTGTAGTCAGTTTGCCGTGTATACAATTCTACGTGGAGTAGCCGACGTCCGTGTCTACGGTTTAGCAGAGATCGCCGAACAAATAAATTCATTAAGAAGCCACTTCGAGTTACGGAAGAGGACCAGCCACAGCAGTAATTCAGGGAGCATGGAGCTAGCTGCGGAATTGTGAGTAAATCTTTTTCACCTTCGTCTCAGCTCTTCCATCTATATCCCAACCTTGTAATAGTCTATGTGTTTGTGTATTATTAGGGATTGGACAACGCCGTGATAATATTTGCATAGATTTTAATTGTACTAATATTTTAGAGTAGTGATAGTTTAGTAGCACATTAGTGTGTTTTTTTTTTTTTCTCCGCGTTTGTTTCTTTCATAACTTTTCACAATGGAAAACGTAACCCGTGTCCCACAGGAATTGGTTAACATCATACCAATATTCAGCGGCGACACTAGAATGTTGCCTTTATTTATAAAAAAATGTGAATACATTCTGTCTACGTTCTTAGGAACCGCAGCCCAAAATGAATATTTATTTCATGTAGTAACAAGTAGGTTATCAGGCGATGCAGCCAGTTTGGTAGGCGAAAGAGAAGCTATAGGTACGTGGGACGAGCTGAAGAAGTTGTTAAACCAACACTTCGGTGATCCACGCACAGAGGATTGTTTAGCAATGGAGTTAGAATCGTGTAGAATAAATAAGGATGAAAGTTATTTAGATTTTTGCCATAGAATACAGCGGATGAGAAGTGTTTTATTTGCTAAAATATCAGAAACTATCATTGATGAATCTCTACGTAAGGCAAAGCAAATCATTTATAGTAACAGAGCAATGAATGCTTTCTTGTTTAATTTACCGCCATTTTTAGTTAGATTAGTTCGTTTGCGCGACGTCACAACGTTAGAGGATGCATTAAAAATAGTTTTAGAAGAACAAAACTTCCAGGCAGTCTATGAGTCGAAAACAAACGACAGACGTAATTTTAGCAGAAATAACAGACCCAATTTGCCTAATAACCAAAATGCAATTGAATCTAATAATCAAAAGAAAGATTCACATAGCATATCAAGTACACATGTACCGAATAGTGCTACAAACAGCACATCTACACTGAACAATTCGCATCAGCCCAGACATTATAAACAACATAATAATATTCAAAGAAATCAAGACAATTTTAATCGTACAAACAACAATAATGCGTCACCGCAGTCAAGTAGGTCATTTGTTCCGATTGCACAACCGAACCAACAGTTCGCGGCACATGCACCGAGCACGCCGTCTTTTGCAGCGCAAGCATCTACGTCGGGTGCGAATACTGATGTCACCATGCGTACTGCAAGTTCGCGACGTGTTAATTACATAAATAATTCTAATAATAATGAACAGAGTTCAAGTTATTCGTACAATGAGTGCCAAGAATTTTCTCCTGAAGAACCCGGGGCGGGAAATTTTTGCATAACGGCCTCTACCCTAGAGAACGAATAAAAATAAATTGTAATAAACGCTTAAATTTACCACATATAGTTATACCAGAATTAAAGGCAGTTTTTATGATAGATACGGGGAGTGTTAGATCGTTTATAAGCCCGTATATAGCGAATAAATATTTTAAAAATTATTTACAGTATGAACCCTTCGAAGTTGTTAGCACTCACGCATCGAGTGTTCATGGTGAAACGGCTATTATTCCATTACCGGTTACCTTTGGAAGTCAAGAGTTCCATAAGTTTTATGTCTATAGTGTCGACGATAGGTATGATGGGTTAATAGGTAGCAATTTGCTGAAGCAATTACAGGCAAAGATTAATATGGAAAATCAGATATTACATTTAAAAAATACTGATATTCCTATCATATATTCACCGCCTATGAGAGAGATATATAATCTACCATCTCGTAGTGAACTTAGAGTAAGACTCCCAGTCAACTTACTGAACGGGGAAGCTGTGTTAGATTTTAAGCAATTTACGGAAGGGATTCGAATGCCCGCCGCATTAGTTACGTGTATTGAAGGCTATGCAACAACTGTTATTCAGAATTATAGCCATGAAAATAGAAAATTAGTAGTTACGGGACCTTTTCAAGTGGAACCATACATACAGGACCCATCTGTTAGTGTTAATTTCATAGATAATAATATAGAAGTACATTTAGTGCCGAAAAAATTAGACGCGTCAGGCCAACAAAAATGGAGGATGGTAGTTGACTATAGACGGCTCAATGAAATCACAATTGATGATAAATACCCTTTGCCCAACATTAACGATTTATTTGACATGCTAGGTAATAGTACATACTTTACAACTCTCGACTTAGCTAGCGGGTACCATCAATTAGAGGTTCAGGAGAAAGATAGAGCTAAAACTGCGTTTAGCACACCTTCAGGTCATTATGAATTTAACAGAATGCCGTTTGGGTTAAAGACCGCACCCGCAACTTTTCAGCGAGCGATGGATAACGTCTTACGAGGCCTTCAAGGCTTACATTGCTTAATATATCTCGATGACGTCATTATTTTTTCTAAAAGCTTGCCTGAACATGTAGAAAAACTTAGAGCAGTTTTTGACCGCTTCCGTCAAACAAATTTAAAAGTTCAATTAGATAAGTCTCATTTTCTTAGAAATGAAGTACTCTACCTAGGGCATACTATTACAAGTGAAGGTTTGAAACCAAATAATGATAAAATAGACGCTATTCTTAGGTATCCTATACCGGAAACGGTTACACAGATTAAAAGCTTTTTAGGACTAATCGGTTATTATAGGAAATTTATCAAAGATTTTGCCAAAATAACTAGACCATTAACAGCTTGTTTAAAGAAAGGTCGCAAAATTGTAATTAATGGGGAATATAAAGAATGTTTTGAGACATGTAAAAAGCTTTTAACAAATGCACCTTTGTTACAATTTCCTGACTTTAGTAAAACTTTTATTTTAACCACGGATGCATCCAATTTTGCGATCGGGGCTGTATTGTCACAAGGAACGATAGGCTCAGATAAGCCTGTAGCCTATGCTAGTAGAACCTTGAGCGACACAGAAGTAAAATATAGCACTATCGAGAAGGAACTTTTAGCCATAATATGGGCAGTTAAGCACTTTCGACCGTATTTGTATGGTAATAAGTTTACCATATTTACAGACCATAGACCATTAGCTTGGCTGTATTCACTGAAAGAGCCCAATAGTAAACTCACGCGATGGCGGTTAAGGTTAGAAGAATACGATTTCGAAATAAAATATAAGAAAGGCCCTCAAAACACGAATGCAGATGCTTTATCTAGGATTAAGATTAATGCAATTGACGACGATTTAGATTCAATATTCGTAAATATAGGAGATAGGCAGGAACGTATACAAAAAATTATAGAAAACGAATTGCAAGACCTCGAAACTCCAATAGAAACGATAGAACTTTCGGATTCTGATGATGGGGTCACTGCCAACTCAGTTTCAAATAGAGAACACGAAGGCATTCCTAGTTTAAACGAAGCTGTCGATACTAAAACAAAACAGATTTTAATTCATTCATGGTTTAAAAATAAATTAGACGTAAAAGATATTTCAAATAATAAACAAAAAATTCTCGAAGTTCACTTACCGACAAATAACGATATATTAGTTAAAGACTTTTTGAAAGAGTATATTGATCCAAAACATAAGTACTTTATATACTTCGAACACACATCTTTTAGAAAAACTTTTTCAAACATGGTAATTAAGTTATTTAAAAAGGATTCAGTTAAGTTAACCGAGTGTACAGAAAGAGTTATAAATTTGACAGGATCTGAAGAAGATCAAAAAGAAGTTATTTTAAAATACCACGACGGGAAAACATGCCATAGAGGTATTAAAGAAACTTTAACCAAACTTAAAAGACATTATTGGTGGGCAAACATGACAGAGACAGTCACGGCAATCATAAATGCTTGCGAAACATGTAAACGCATGAAATATGATAGAAAGCCGATTAAACCCCACATTCAGTTAACACAAACCCAGGATGCCCCTTTTCAGGAAGCTTTTATGGATTTATTATATATTGAAGGGAAATATTATTTAACTATAGTGGATGCATTTAGTAAGATAGCACAAGCCATAGAGGTACCGAATAGGAGTACACCAGAGATAGTTAGGGCATTGATTAAATATTTCAGCATGTATGGTCTGCCTAGGAAAATTAGTTGCGATTCCGGCACAGAATTCAACAATACTTTGATTAAAGAAATGTTAAGCTTTTACAAAATTGAACTTCATATTGGGACGCCAAATAATCCCAGTTCAATGGCAATAGTAGAAAGGTTTCATTCTACCATTATTGAGATTTATCGTATAGCAAAATACGATAAAAGCGATTTAGATGCAGCATCAGTTATGACTTATGCCATCATGGCTTATAACAACACCATACATTCAGCAACAGATTTTACGCCTTTTGAACTAGTATTTGGCCACACTTATTCCGATAATGTATTTAACGTGGATAGAGAGAAGAACTTAACTCAGAAATTATTGTTAGATCATAGAAAACGCCTTAAAATACTCTATGAATTCATAACAGAAAAATTAGAATCAGATAAAATTAAAATAATTAATAAAAAAGGTGGCGAAACGACACCGGTACTCGAACCAGACGATAATATTTACATGAAAGACACTAGGACTAGAAAAGCTAAAGAAAAACCTCGATATGAAAAAGCGAAAGTAATAGGTGAAGTTGAAAGAAATATAGTCCCAGTAGAAGTAAAGAAAAGGAAAACTAGAGTAGCCTTAAAAAATATAAAACGGCCTCCACAGATCGTGCCTGGTACTTCTGGTACTAGTGGTGCCAACACTCACGCTGGACCTCCAAAACCTCGGTCAGAATCCGGGGATAGCAGCGATAAAGCGGGGAGTAGCAGTGAAGAGGAATAGTTATTGGACAATATACAAAAGTGTAGATTTAGAATCATTACACTTACAAATAGATAATAATATTCGGGATTTTATTAACTTGAAAATTAAAATTAAGGAAAATAGTCTTAGTAACGAAACTATAGGAATAGAAAGCCAAATAGAATATCTTATTAAACTAACTAAGGATAGATTCTTTCAAATCTTACCTTTCCATTATAGAAATAAAAGAGCTCTGTTTAATCCATTAGGCTCACTTGTAAAAGCTATCACAGGAAATTTAGATGAAGACGATGCAATTAAATATGATAGAGAAATCCAAATGATACAGAACAAAGAGCATGTGGTCGAACGTAAAGTATCATCAATGCAAAAAGCTTTTGATAAATTAGTAAATGACTCTGAAATAATAAATTCAAATATTAAAAACTTGGGTTTACATACCAATGAAATGGAAAAATTAGTTGAACATGAGTTCAGGTTTAACAAACTTTTCCAAATATTAAATACTATGTATCAAATTTTAAATAACTTTCGGACCTGTTACGAAAACATACAAGAGATTGAAACGGCAATAGCCTTTAGCAAACTGAATACATTGCACCAATCCATTATAAATAGTACAGAATTATATAATACGTTAGAAGTCATTGCTAAACATGCTAGAACAATATACCCAGTAAGCAAACATAATTTAATAAAATTAGAACGTAATATCATACTTAAATCATATATAAATAACAACAAGTTAGTTTTTGTTTTAGAAGTTCCCCTAATAAATAACGAAACATATAATTATTACAAGGTTATACCCATCCCTATATTCCATTCTCCAAATACCTTTACAATAATACCCAAATATCCTTACCTGATGGTGAATAGATTGAAATACATGCCCGTGGTAAGCCCATGTACTGAGATTGAAAATGGAAAATTTCTTTGCGCTGAAACTAATTTAGCCCAGTTTCCAACCGAGACCTGCATTGAACAAATAATGCTGATGAAGAACAACTACAAAAACTGCATACAGAACCATATTGAAATAGAAAAAACTAAGATACAGAAAATAACCAACAACCAATGGTTGGTTTACTCAGAGGAAAATCTCATCATCACCGAGAATTGCAATACAGAAATCCTGAAGTACACTATTCTTGGGACCTACATCGTGACACCTGGCCAACAATGCGAGACACAAATAGGCGAAGTCATCGTTGCCGCCACCACAAACACTACAGTTTCCAGTCTCCAGCTGCCATTGATCCAGATGCCAGACCTACAACAGGACATTCAGAGAAGATCAAAGAAAGTGGATTTAAGAAATGTGGACTTCAGTGATGTGAAAGAAGTGTTACAAAGTGCAAAATTTAGTGAAATAGACGATACGACACAAACAGTGACAATAGAAATTAGTATATGGACCATCTTAGAGTATGTGGTTATTGTAATAGCAATAGTTATCTTTATAATGTATAAATTTCAGTTCATAAACTTTTGTCGAAATTCTCCGAAACCGTCTGCGACACCTTCGGATAATTTCTCTCTTAGGGAGGGAGGAGTTAAGGAACCCCAACCTACCAATATTAGCTTTGTCAGACAATAAGTATTTACTAGATTATTATTTCCCAATTTCCCCACTGCGCGATCAGCATTTATAATTATCTAGAACATGCGTCAATCTGATCACGCTGTGCATGTACTACGTTAGCAATTAAGTTAGTATATAAGATCAATAATTTGTTAGATTTGATTAATTACTGTTTCGCTGTAACTCTGTCGGAATAAAGTTATGTTTAAATACTTCCGTTGTCGCTTACTTAATTCGCGCCTTAAAGAGATGTCAGCAGAATTGACGGGGTCTGTTAGGGCCGATGCCTGCTAGGGATGCGAAGAAAACCGAAAGGGAGATCGTGGCCCCCGGCAACAGGGCAACCGAAGGCACACGGGTGGGTTTTAGTCGGTAAGAGTCTGACACGCCCTCGCGCTCCGCCCAGAGCGGGAGAAGTTATTTGATAATTTCCCACCAAAAAAAAAAAAAAAAGGTATGCATTCTATTGGCGTGCTCTACCGTAAAAAAGACGTATAAAAGCGCGCGTACGCCGTGTCCGTTGATGACCTTATATAGCATTTTCTCACTATTTTAGTACTAAAATCAATACTGAATAAATGAAGTAAGATAATGTGAGTGCACCAACTTGATTCTGTAGGTACCGTGAGGGAAAATATTGGAAAAAAAAAATAAAACATATGTTAATTACAAATCAAATACGCATTTATTGATATAATGTATTTCTTAGAGTAATACTATCAATGTCAAGAGTACTTAAAGCGTCGTCAAAAATAATGAAATATTTAACATGGACTCCTCACTCGATATTACAGCTAAAGTAGAAAAATGAAAATATACTTGATGTATTAATAGATACGCTATTGCTAATTGCATGCTTTAATTCAAAACAATCAGAAATATCAATCAACGATTCTCTGTTTACTCAATTAATTTCACAAAAATCACGTTTTTTAAGTAGTAACTATCAGTCTGTGTCAATATTTGGTAATTATTAGCAATTGACGACCTTAACCTAGAGACTCATTAATAATTGGGAAATTAAGAAATCATGGTTTTTTAATCAATATTTAATCCGCGTTTTTGGTGTGACTTACTTGGCATAAAGGTTTCCAGGAGAACTTGCAGAAATTATAGCATTTATGTGCAAAATGGTGCGTCCACGCAAATCGTGTTGAATGCTGGTAATTGATTTGTTTAATATTCTTGACAGTCGGACAATAGAAAATATACCCTCTATTGAAATAACGTTAATTCTGTATTAGTAAGATAACGCGAATTTGTAATACACTACATTTTGATCGTATCAAAAATCGGCGGGATCTAATCGGAACGTAAAGAGCCCTAACATACATTGTGAATGGTCCAATAAATACTTTTGTTCATATAGTGCTGACTGAAGAAAACTGCATCGGGAAAAGTTAGGAAACTGTTAAGTTGGAAAACTGTGATATCTTTTGTCCCTTACAAACGTTCAACGTTGTGAGGGCCAGAGTGAGGAGCCCTAAAGATAGAGCGCATTCTATCGTACACTAAGAAAAATAAAAAGTATCAACAATAAGCGAGAAGGCTGCCATGTCGCTATAGATTTAGACACTTTCAAACCGAGCAAAGGTCATCTTTGAGCAAGATAGGCATCTCGCGCAAGCAATCCTGCCATCTCTTTCATTTTATAGGAATGTCAAAACTATTTTGCTTTGGTAAAACTATACTATGACCCTTGATTGTTTTAGTTGATGCTTTGTTATAAACTACGTCTAAATCTATGGCTGTTTCAAACATAATGTTTCGTACGTCAATCTGAAAGTTATTAATTGAGAACAAATAAAAAGATCAAGACATAGCGCGGTCAAGTGACGTGACGCCGGTGTCGTGTGTGCACCCGGTGAGGTGTCGTTTGGTTGTAAATGGGTGCGTGTGAGCATGTATGCACATAGCGAGGTGTAGTTTTGCATGCTTCACTGTATTGTTCGCAGCGCCATGTCTTGGTTTTTTATTTGGTCTGAGATCATTAATAATTTTTTGTCATTCCTACTAGTTATTTACATATGATAATCTTTAATTCAGACATCGTACTCACAATTTTGTGGTTTAAATTTTTGAAAATTGGTGATTCAAAATGGTGTACGAAACCTAACGTTCAGAGGCTACTATCGCCATAGCTTAATACACTATACTACTAAATAATATAAATTTATAATCTACACAATTTGTGAGGTTCTCGCATTTGTACACGTACGCATTACTGAGTAACATAGGCATCGATGTCATACTATTGTAACGCTCTGCAGTCTTTGTTAACCATAGATTTACAAAGTGTAATTGAAAAAACTGAGAACCTAAAAAGGGTTCATTGACATTTATTCATAACTAGAGAAAAAATGCAAACAGACGTATAGCGCTGCTACAGTTTAATAGATCTTTTTTTAAGAGGAATAATTCCGTAATAAATTGTTTCTATATAACTCTATTGGTTTAAGCGGCGTACGCAAGTTAAGCTCCCAGTCGGCATGGTTTTTTTCGACATCTTCAACAATCATCGTGATATTTCAACATTTACACAAAACCTTAATGAATGACACACCTAAACCTTTCTCCTGAATCACTTCGTCCATTGCTGAAAACCGTATGAAAATTCATACGGAAGTTTTTGAGTGCTATAAACTCAGTTCTAAGTTCAGACAGACGTGGTGGGGGGGGGACGACGACGACGACTTTGTTTTATAATATGTAGTGATAATGAGTTCAAAGAACCCCATTTTTGTTTGTCAGTTATTTCAATTACACTTTGTATTGAACACGTTATATCAATTATGTTAGAATTATCATTAGTTTTACAGATTCAAGTTATTCACATAAATTCACGTCAATACAAAGGCAAGACAGTGTCAAATAAATTTAGCTAGTAAAACTTCGCAGCCGGACGGGACCACACCTTTTTCGTGTTTAGATATGGATTCCTATCACGTCTGCATAGTTTTGCTAGCTAACTTGATTTGACCCTGTATATTAGACTGCGACACAGGATCACTTGCGAAATGTGGATGTACCATCGCGGAAAGCCATAACTAACCACCGTAAAGACTATTCTTGCTTGCCCCTATAAAACAGGGGAGGTAACAGATGTGGTTATCGTGTGCACGGGATTTTAATTCAAAGTGGTTAGTTATGAGTTTCCACGATTATACTATAAACCTGCCGCTTACCTTTGAGAAACTGGCCAAGGGGATACAGGCAGGCGTATATTTTATCTACAAGGAGGGCAAACTATCATTAACCGGGTACAACATTAGGCTGGTAGCCTAATGACACCGGCCTACTTGGGGATCTAACCCAGGACACTACCCTCAGCAATAGCGATCGCAGCCATGAACCCACAGAATAACATAACACATAACATCACGCCTGTAATCCCCGAAGGGTTAGGCAGAGGTGTACCTATAGTACACCCACATTTCGCCAGTTATGTTTAAGTCCCATGTAATAGGGGGCGAGCCTATTGCCATCAACCGGGCACAAATCCAGACTCCGGGCTGCTACTGAGAAATTCCAGATGGAAAAACCCAATAACACCTTGCCCGACCCACAGAATATATAGTCATAAGTAAATAAGTGACTTGTTCACTTATCTGTAAAACTAATATAATTTCCAAGCAAGCGATAGTGCTATCCACGAAGACGCGCCCCACACGACGATGACTGTACTGCAAGCTGTACTTTAATATGGAGCGGAGCGGAGTGGGGCGCGTCTTCGATGCCGGATGGCACTCTCTATATTTAACCTCAATCAACCAACTTTCAAACATCTGACATATAATAAACGTATTTAATATGTATAAAGCGCTCTATAGTAACAATACATAAACTTATTTATACTTTTCAGTGTGCCGACCGCAGTAAGGTCACTTAAGTCAAATAGTAGACAAAACGGCTATTATTTATACACGGGGAGTCTATCTTATGGCCTATGGGGAATACAGAAAAATAAACCTACTATTTATATTGTAAGATGATAAAAATAGGCGTAAACGAGCTTGTTTCGAGGAGGATTTGTAAACACAGATAACTCGACTTGTTTTGAGACTTAGTCTTCATGTATAAGATGCCAAAGCGGCACCGGCACCTGATCGCAAGATGAAGAAAAAACAAATCATATCTCAAATCTACGCGGCAGCGGTGCGGCGCATGGGCGATATTCATTCGTATACACAAACATGCGGCCCGGCGCCGCTGTGGTTCCGGCATCGTTAACCGCTACGGCTCCGGCGTCGTTAACCGCTACGGCTCCGGCGTCGTTAATCGCTACGGCTCCGGCGTCGTTAACCGCTACGATTGGCTGTTGATAAATCATTCAACCAATGACAGCAGTATTCGTGTGCTTGACAATTTGTCACATTAAATTTGCGATATTTTTTTTTGGGTTGTATGTTAACATTGGACTGCGAACCCTTTAAAAATACTATTTTTGACTATTTCTGACTGCAGACATTGTGTTTTTTCTGTTTTACGATTTTATTCGACCTCGAAACATGCCTCTGGCGACGCCCATGAAGTCTAAGTAACTTTGTCGATACGCTCGATCTAGCTTTAACTAGAAAGTTAGACAGATAAAAACATGATTGTGTGTTTCTCCTCGGAAATGATAGAGAATAGAAGAAACTTTATGCACACATGAGCACTTTATTAGTTAAGTAGTTCGTGCGTAGTTAGTTCATAGTACTTGCTACAGTATTTTTATGTCACGAAGTGGCGTGCGCTTTACTTGTGGTAACCAAGTGTACAAACAATAAAGACGAGTAGCGTCAGCACATAACACACACTTCCGACTTCACCATCGTCTCGGACGGTACCAAGAGCCCGCGCTTACGCACAATTCACAGCATATTTGTACACTTGTTAACCACAAGTAAAGCGTGCGTCGCATTTTGAGATAAAAATACTATACTAACAATGGAACCCTTAAACCTTGTAGGTTGTAAACAAGATGCATCTGTACATATAATTTCGTGTGAGGCTCTGCAGACCGAACGTATCGTACAAGCATGTCAGGGAGTTGTATACATTATTTTAAGTGGCACAGAATCTTATTTCACTATAATTACTTTGCAGTAAGTCAAGTTTTACGTTTCAGCTCGATTCACATCTACCAACACGTTGTGTCAGATACAAGCACTGGAAAAAGTTATCATACACAATCAGGGAAATCAATTGATAAGCAAATTGATACCCTACGTCAATTTGCTGTCTTACAGCCATTTCATACAATTGCCAAAGAATGACAGTTGTTATTTGAAAATACGGTCAATTTAATTTAGTAGTAAACTTCCTTGATTTTACAGTTAGATGCAAAAACCAATGTATTTATAACTCGCCCCATTAAAGAAACGTTATGAAAAAAATAGAGGTCAGATAATAAGCTTACATGCCCTTTCACTCACACAGTATTCCTATTTTTAAAGTGCGACTGAGAGGGCATGATTAGCGCCGCCATTTTAAAATTCGTTTCTTTAATGAAACTGTTTATAGTCCTTTCACAGTTATTTTACCATTGACAGCCGCAATCACCTCACCGGGACACGATGGCGACGTCGCGCCAATTTGCGTACCAGATTGTATATTTATGTATAATATTGGCTATTAGAAGCCATTTCAAGTAAAAAAAAACCGACACTTTAAAATTTAAGCTCCTATGTCTTCGAGAGGCTTTTTTCGATGCACAGTGTGGTGTTCTGGTGAGTGAGGTATGGCTGGCTTTTTAGATCACTATGATTTTGACAGCCTTGTCAGTGGCAGCAACCCAAAAGCAGCCTTATTGTAAGGAAAATATAGATCAATATGATTTAAACCAGTGATCCCCAAAGTGGTGCAAGTGGTCACCAGGGGTCCACGGGAGACTTGACGGGGGGTCTACGTTGGCAACGCAAATTTCCATAGATCTACTCTTCACATTATTTTGTCAAGTTTTGGGAATATGGTAGAAATGTAGCCGCAGGAACCAGCTAAATTTTGAAAGTGGTCTATGAGAAAAAAAATCTGGGAACCTCTGATTTAAACAGTTTACTATGAAACTATATACTACTACTATATTACTATGAAAGGACTACTTTGACGTCTATGCTGTCATGTATCTGCTTGTGTTCATAGATGTGAATCGAGCTCCATATCTTGTAATTGCCTTGTCTTTCAGACATACGTAATGGGAAGTACCTCAGTCAGTACTCTATTGTTTTCTCATGAACTCAGTCAAGTAACACACACATTGAACTAACACATATTGGTGTTTCGTTATTTTATATGAGCTTATAAATAAACTGGCGACAGTCTTTATGATAATATTCTCTGAGAAGCGCGAGGTTTTATGAAATATGATTTAATTTAAATATTAATGACGTAAGTTTGATTGGCGTTTCAAAATGTAACGGCTCTAATATAAAATGATGAATTCTCAATGCGCTTAGACGTTCGAGATAACTCTCTTTGATGTTATGTAAAGAACTCGTACGAGGGCATGATCCTTAGTACTGAAGGATCAACGAAGAAAAAGGACGTATTCATACATCGCCCATTGACCATTTTATACTAGAACGAGAATCTCAACATTAATTTCTACAAAACAAACTGTTAGCAATTACAAATAACATAAGCTCCTTGGAGATTACGCTCCTAAATTAAAAAAGAAAAGGAAAAGAACACTTTTTACACAAACTTAAAACAATGGTACGACTTCTATTCGGAACGAATGTCAACAAGTACCGCGTAGTACTTATAATATCACATTGTAGCAACTGTCTGTGTCGAGCTACACTCAAGCTTACACTGGCGGGGAAAACTACTAGAAGGCGTTATTTATAAAACCTTAGCATTTATTTAACCTGAACCTGATAAGGGGTCATTGTACTCATAACTGTGGACAACTTTTTCTAAGTGACCAAACCTGAAAAGTAAAAAAATTAAAAATAAGCTGCTCCATACATTTGTGTTCATCGACAAAATGTATGGAGTAGCCGATTTTTTTTTCAGTGTTCGTTACGACTATGAGTAAGTTATTCATAATAATGAGTACAATCACCGCTTTTCAGTTTTTGTGATAAATAAAAACTAAGTTTGTATTAGACAGAGATACGTCGGGAAGCGTGGTGGTATCTCAGAAGTGATATAATTTCGATGATGCTGTGAATGTTTCTTTATGTTAATCACTCTGTATGATCCTTTTAACACGCTCTGGCGCCGGTAATCCGGCTGCCGATGCCTGTCAAAAAGGGGCTCAATTTCGGGAAATCCCAGGAACAACAATTTGACAAGCAGAAGCTTATGAATAGAATTAAAAAAAAAAATAAGGACCAGAAAATGATTTCCAGAAAACTGGGTAAAAATAGAAAGGTCATGTTACTTTTGCAGCCCGACGTATCTATTCGCCGTATAAATATCGCCAAACACAATATAATAGGGTACAAGTACAATGTTACACATCACTCATTGCAAATTATAAGATGTCACTATTATATCGTGTCGATCGCTACGGAGGAAGTCTGTGTGTAATGTGTGGCGAGGAATATAAATCACTTAAAAACAAAAATTGTGTTAAATATACGAGATTACAGCAATTCTGTCAAATAATCAATGTTTTTTTTTTTGCGTGGCAATTATTTACTTATCAATTTTATAATTATTATCATTTCTCATTCGAATTACATGTTTAAAAAATAATTAAAAGTAGCTCGTACATATAAACCATAGCTCAGTAAACAAATGGAGCGTTAATGTGTATGTATGTAACGTATCGATATTTATAAAATTTATAGACGTTATAAAGTCAAATTGTTGAAATTTTGTAGCGAAAAAACAAAATCATGAATAATTGCACCAACGAATTTTTTTTCAACGATGTACAAAAAAAAAATAAAGCTTACTTCCATAAAGTAGCGGGTACAGATCGTTGCAGGAAAGAAACGGTTACAATGTTTTACCTGTTTCTTTATGTGAAATAAAAAAAAAAAACAACAAAATTAGTCAATATCCCCAGGGCTATTTTACCCGCACCGATCGGTACCAACTCGTCTTTATAATAAGATAACACGACACAGCCCCAGTCTCACTTAATTACATGACTACACAAAACACCCCATTTCTTCACACACACACATACACAGTCTCTCAGTCCAATACACGAGTATGGCAGCTCGGGCGCGCGCAGGCGCAGGCGGGTCAGCCGGCCGCCTTCACCAGCGCCTCCGTGGCCATGAGCAGCATGCGCAGCTGGCGCGCCAGCGCGTGGTTGGGGCACGCCGACAGGAACGACATCAGCTGCTTCTGCAGCTCGCGCACCACGGCGGGGAGGTGCTCTCGCGTGACAGGGTTTGAGGTATCTAAGTTCATTACTGCTTCTTCTAGGTATCTGTAAATTGATGAAGGTTTTGTTTGTGTTACTAGCTTTTACCTGTGGCTCGACTCGCGTGGACGTCGGAACTATTCCAGGGCAATGTGCTAGTACTACCCAAGATAAAAAGTCCTAACTCAAGTCACATCTATCCGCGTGCCAAACTTCATCGAAAAAAGGTAACAGACAGGCAGACCGACCGACAGAGTTACTTACCTATGCTTGAGCGGCGTGTCTCTCTGCATATCGGCGGCTAGCTGCTGCACCAGCGACAGCAGCACGTGCTGCTTGAGCTTGCAGGGCGGCCCGAACACCAGCGCGGGGTCGGCGGCGCGGCACGCGCACATGACGAGCGCGAGGTCGGACGCGGACAGCGCTTGTTGGAAGGCGCCGTTCACGTCACCGCTAGCTATCAGTGACTGGATCTGAGCGACTTGCATCTAGAAGGAGATGAAGTTTTAGTTTTTGGTCGTATTGGAGTCTCGTTTTTGGGTGGTATTTACTGAAGACCTATTCTCGTACTTAAAAAACGTTCAAATTCAAGTCAACAAGAAAACATGGATGGCTTGTGTAAAGAATATGTAAGAAAAGGGAGTAAAGGATACCGTGGCAGTTAAGGGAGAATGGAAAACGTGTTGCACCGACCACAAGTAACATGGGACAAGGGCAGGAGATGATGACGTATTATGTTTAACAGATTGAGAATGAGATTAAAATTCGAACGTGTTTGAAAATACGGGAATTGCTTCTCTAATGTCACGATTTGTACAGTACAGCTAGCAACAAAAGTTGTTTAACACTAACTAACTGACTGATTGAAATATAAGAAAATAAAAAACATTTAATTAAATTGTTACGATTTGGAGAAACTAGTGTTAGAAAATCTTGCTGACCCTGGGAAAATTAAAAGTAATTATTAGACTGTAACTTAAAAGTATACAAGTGAAACATTTACAGGAGACATTTAAAATTCAAATATGGTTTCATTACAAATAAATGAATTATAGTACGTTAAAACACACAATTATTACTGATAATATATACGGGGCATTTATGAAAACTACTACTACTATGATTTTAGTAATAAACACTTTAGTGAAAACAAAATACAGTTAGTATAGATAGTGCCGTCCACGAAGACGCGTCCTACTCTTCTTCCTAATCGCTAACAGCACGCGTAGCATAACTACAATAGAAACGGGTTTTGTCGACGAGAATAGACAAAATGACACATTGTGATTGTTTATCTGTCATTTTGTCTATTCTTCCGTCGACAAAACGCGTTTCATTTGTGGTCATGCAACGCGTGCTGTACAGCTCAGTACAGTAATCGCGTATATGTAGAAGAATGGGGCGCGTCTTCGTGGAAGGCACTATCTATCTATAACAGAATATTATACTTGTAGGAGAAAAGGTAACGATTCTTGAACGCAATTTCTTGGAACATTACGATGTGGTCTCTGGAAGAATTACGAAAAGATAATTTTTAAGTGAGTATCTACTTAATCATTATTTCATTCACTGACAGACAACTCACAAACTTTACAACTGGGTCAAGAAACATTAAATTTTACACAAGGGTTTTTTTTTTTAATTGATCTTCTAGCTTGTGATGTTCCCACTGCTGGTACACAGGTCTCGGTGAGAGGGAGTGAGTCGTAATCCAGCACGCGGGCCCGCGTATATGGTTACCCTTCCAGTATTAAGAACCCCAGTACTTTTGAGCTGAACGCGCAGTTTGATGGATTAAATGCTACCCTGCTTTAAGTTCTGTAATGCGGGAAGGCTTTACAAACGCAATACGTAATGAATATGAATTCCTACCAAAACTGGTTCACTAATGATTCACCAAAACACCGTTGACAATGTTTTTGTTTACAACCAACGTTTTGTTTATTATTTATTTACAATACATTCTAGTCGTTTTTGGTCGTTTTTCTAGTCGCAGGGGCTCACAGTTCTAACCTAACCTAACTTTTTCTTGCGAGTAAAAATATTTAACCTTATCTAGTTAGATTCCGAGTTCGGTTCCGGGTAGCCGACAATTTGTTTATTTTTGAAGTGAAATCTTTAGGCGCTTTGGGCATTTCTGAGATGGGACTAAACCATTGATTTCGCGACACGACGCCTCATTTTTGAAAATTGTGCTCTTTATTTATATTACGTTACGGATCAATGTTCTATGCAAGTATTTTTACTTTAACCGGAAGTTTTTTTTTTTTTTACCGGCGATTGTGCTCTTTATTTAGATAGGGTAACGGAGCAAGTTTCTATACAAGTATTTTTCTTCCACCAAAGCGATCTTGTTCAAGTTTTCACTTTTGTCTGCACTCCCGGAGTGCCACCACTTTTTTTTTTTTCTGAAAACACAAGCCGTTTCTGCTTTCTAGGGATCTGAGTAAGGGAAGCGTTTTAATTATGTAGTCTTGAATACTACACACACCCGAAACAATACCTTAATCCAGATCGTTCGCAACTCTAAATTGCGTTATGGTTTAAGGTAACTTTCTGTGAATTAATTCTAGTAAACCCTCCCTCCCCTCAGAAGTACAGGGGTTCTGAATACTGGAAGAATTTCCATAAACGCCGCGGGCCCAGTGCGGGTTGGTAGATGTCACATGTCTTCGTTTTTTTCTAGGACATGCCGTTTCCTCACGATGTCTTCCTTTACCGTTTTGAGAGCATCCCCAATAGAGGTTAAATAGGGGATAAAAGTTTTTATGTAAATACGTCTTAGAGCGTCCTTTCGAGTTACGGTCAAGTAGCAAAAATTAGAAGCAGCTAAAAAAAATACAAATCTTACGTTTTATTTTGATGGTGCCAATTTCGTATAAGGATTAAAAGATATCAACAGTAATAGAAAAGTAACAAATAAAAAAAAAAAAACATTCCCCATACATCTCAAGAAACAGGATCGGTTCAAATTCGTTAGCACAAAAAACGTTTTTGTGTAAATTACCCAAATTCACGCTGACTTTATGTACATTGTTTTCAAAATCTATAAATGCAGGACAAATTGTTTACAAAAGTTAAACGGCCTTTACTACCCTCCCAAAAATGCTTACTGTATATTATAAGCTGACGTTCGCACGGACGTAATAAAATCATGGCGGCATCTTATCGCGCACTGGATTTTCAACTTTCGGTGTTAAGCCGAGCATTGAGAATCCAACGCGCTGGGACGCACTTTCGTCCCAGCGCGTTGAAATAACACACTGTTGGATTTTCAACTCTCGGTGGTAAACAGAGCATTGAAAATCCAGTGCACGAAAAAATATCGCCGCGATTTTATTACGTCTGTACGAACGTTGTCTAAAAGTGTACTTTTCTCAAAAATCTGGTGAGATTTTGATACCCCTTTGCACAAGGGTAAAGATGAGGATATCAAAACCGGATCGCTATTGGTCCATAGACCACTTTTGTTCAGTCTCCATTACCTGAAGATGCGTTACAAAAAAAAAAAATGTTCTTGTGTGCACTAAATAAAGGATTTATTTAACTATCTTATTCCTTGACGATACATAGTATCCAGAATTAGACATTTGCAATGCTAATAAGTTTCGTAACAGCTTCATCAAAAACATTAAAAGATTATAAATAATGTTTAATTTATTTCTAGACAAATAATTAATTGTTTGTATGCCTTTTTTTTCGTTTTGATACCATGATTTTACTTTCTAAGCTGAGGATAACATTGTGAGTTGTACATTTGTATTGTCAGTACTTTTTTATAAGATCTAGGCCCACTTGCACAACCAAAATTAAAAATGCTTTTAACATTAAAATGATTTAAAACATAATTCTGTCTTCGACACGTTCAAACGATTGTCACAAATACGGGCTGAAATTTAATTAATTGGTAATATTTTTATTTTAACCACGATACTTCTTTATTTAGGATTTTAGGCCAACAATACCGAAAAAATTAAAAATGATAATTTAATTTTATCTTGTGTAAAAAAATGATACTTAAATTTACATATGATATTTTTTTTTGATATTGTTAGAAGCCGTGGTTAAATTATTGCTATGTTTTAAATTCGTGTATCGGTAAATGCAATTTGTGATTTTTGGTGCAAGCACAGATTAGTACAGATGGGTTACTCTGCAAAATCATTTAAATAAAAAGCAACTCTTGTTACGAAACAATAAAGTGCAATGCAGGTCGTACAGCGCTAATAACATACAGTTATATTCACCTAGTAGTTGCCTCTCTTTCTATCGCGTGACTTTTATATCTTCTGACTACGTGAATTCGACAAGTCGAGCCTACCGCGTACCTACTTGTAGCTTCATACCTAAAATGCGGAGTGATCCATCTATGGTGCAAGTGGGATCTAATGTGTAATTGTTAGCCTTAAATATGAACACAAAGTCACCTGTCGGTCGTGCGCGTGGTGCGAGTGCGGCGTGGAGGGCGAGTGCGCGCGCGACGCCAGCGCGGCCGAGCGCGCCTGCTCGCGCCACCAGCTCAGCTCCTTCTCTAGCACACTGTGAGGAATGCATGTCAAGAGATCATGTTTTAAACAGTGGTCATTTCCCCAATAAGTGACGCTAAGATGATTTTGTTTTATTATTTTTGATGAGGTTATTGTCGTTTATCAATTATCCAACTTCTAGTTGTTAGTCAATAATGTTAACTTAAAACAATTCTTAAAGACAGAAAAAATTAAAAAATATTTATTCTGCATAAACAAAACGCATATAACATAAAAAAATATATTTAAAAAAACACATATAGAAAGTAGCCAAAAACCTCGTATTCAAGCAATAGAAGGTTGACAATTTTATCTATTGTTTAATGTCAGGGCTAAGGAACAAGGATATTGCATAATTACTCTATGTTACGACACTGGCAAATGACAACCGACAATTAAAACGAAAACAAAATGCCGATTGCAGAGTGTAAAAATAACTACTTTTGTAACAAACGACAATAACAAGAACAATTAAGACGTGTCGCATCTGTGCGGTCAGTAAGTCGTGGCTCAGCAAAATGCTGTGACTCCGGGCGAACCTTTTGCAATAATTTTCAACCATAATTCAATTTTAAAGTCTTTCGACATTGAATTACAATACTGCAGCGTGACGGTACAAACATACTCTGTAGTACATTGGATGCTCTTAGACGTGTGATATATTTTATTTTTTCTTAGCCTGTTTATTGCAATCTAATTGGCGTCGGCCCAGAATTGAATAGTAAGAGTAGAGATAGAGACATGCACTACACACGCTCATCGCTTAGTAGTTGTTACCTGTGCGCCGTGTCCCGGATGACGTCCGCGATGTGCAGATGCTGGTTGGTGTTCTGCGCGTTGCTGAGCAGCTCGGCGTGACGGTCCAGCGCCGCGCGCAGGCCGGCCGCCGCCGCCGCGCCGCCGCGCTCCGCCGCCGCGCGCGCCGCCGCCTCCGTGTTGGCCGCGACTGCAAATGCATACGATACAAAGAAAGAAACATTTATTTAGCACGATACCAAAGAACACAAAAAAAACTGACCGATGCCGTGACGGACCACACAAAATGAAGGGATACGTACGTAGTCGGGATGAATTTATCCCAAGAACAAACTCAACATTGTAGTGAAAAAACATGATGTGCTCCCATTCATTCCAACTGCAAATCATGTAAGTTTGTACGCACAATATTGAGAGACATACCATGATATTTGAAAACCAGAGACTTCTATAGTAGTAGTATAGATAGAACTATTATCTGTACTTTTTTTTTAAATTTGATAAGCCTCAGTAGTTTCGGAGATAATGGGAGGGGAGGGATCCATTTTCATCTATTTTCTTAAATAACTATCAATCAATCTGCCTAGCCTTTTCGCAACTATGTTGGGGTCGGCTTCCAGTCTAATCGGATGCAGCTGAATACCAGTATTTTACATGGAGCGTCTGCCTATTTAACCTCCACAAAACAACCCAGTCACTGGGTAATACAATAAGAAAGATACAGATGTCTCACATGTCAACGATAGTCTGGCTGTTATTTCAAAATGGTTCGCAGCTAATAATCTTTTACTTAATGCGAACAAAACTAAGTGTATTAGGTTCTCATTACCAAATGTACCTCAAGTAGGTCTAAATTTAAAACTTGATAGCACAAAAAACAAGATGCAATAACGGAAGCTATATTCTTAGGAATGACTAGATTCAAAATTGCAATGGGGCGCCCACATTAGAAATCTTTCTGGTAGATTAAGTTCAGCTGCATATGCAGTAAGAAAAATAAGGCAGTTGACTGATATAGCCACAGCTAGGTAGATTCAATTTTCATTTTACAAATGAGGGCAATGCCTGCGATCTATAAAATTGGTCCTCACAAGTCCCTTAGAGACAAATTTAAAGAAACTGATATACTGAATCTGCCTTCTCTTTATATCTTAGAAAGTATTTTGTACTAAAATAAGAAGCGATTTCCATAATATAAATACACGTAGTAAACATGAAATTGTGATACCCAAATTAAGATTAACTAAAACAGGCAAGTCATTTCTTAAAAACAGTATCCGCTTTTATAACAAGTTGCCAAAGTCGGTTACAGAACTTAGCGGTGGGAAGTTCAAAACCCACATCAAACGTGTCCTTAAGAAAGCATAAAATTAAAGACCATGTTGAAAACAAGGAAGTTTGGCAATAATTCCTTCTGCACATGTGGCATCCCTGGTACTTCAGTAACGGCCTAATTATGTAAGAATCTATTAACTGCTCCCAAAGTACTATGTTTATTTTAATTTAAATTTTTTACATTCGCCTTGACATAGTCATCCTATTATTTAATATTACACAGACAAACAAAATTTAACTTTTTTTTGTTTTATGAAGTTGCTAAACTGTTTCTTTATAATTTGAGTTCGCTGATTTCATATCTACTCTCAGGTTTGTCTAGCAGCTCTAGTTTTTGTGATACCGGTACTTCTTAAAATTTCGTTACGCGGCTTACTAATATTTTTATTTTGAGCAAAAAAATATTGAATTCCATAAATAAATCGATGTCTACATTAAGGAGAACTTGCTTAAACGATCCAAATTGTTTTTGTGCTGTTTGTGGTGAATATATGTTTCGAGAATGTCGTTTAAGTTCGTCTGACTTTATAAAAAGGCGTACTTGGACTTCTTTGGGACGCCATTACAAGTGTTTAGTAAGCCATGGATCCCAAAATTTGTATATGGTAGTTGCGTAACACCATTGCGTTTATGAGCTGGTAAAAAAATACCTACGTTGAAGTTCAAAAGTCCTATGATTTGGAACCGACTAAGTAATCATCACGATGACTGTTATTTTTGTGTTGTGAATATTACCGGAATAAACCGCAAAAATCGTTCTAAATGGATATACCTGAATTTAAAATCAGCTATTAGACCATTATATTACCCCCTCTCCATATAAAATTGGGTCTGATTAATCAATTTGTAAAAGCCTCAACAAGGATGGGGAATGTTTTAAATATATCAGTAAAATATTCCCGTAATTGAGCACAGAAAAAATAAAAGCTGGTATTTTTGACGGTCCTCAAATCAAGGAACTTAATAAAGGATTAAAATTTTACTGACTGTATGATAGATAAAGAGAAATGTGCATGGATTGAATTTGTTTGGGTTGTGCAAAATTTGTTAGGAAATAAAAAGTCTCCAGACTACATTCAACACATTGAGCAGCTCATGTTGCTCTTTCAAAGACTAGGACGTAACATGAGCATCAAGATGCACTTCCTCTTCAGGCATTTAGACCGCTTCCCAGAAAATTTAGGCGATTTAAGCGAAGAACAAGGAGAACACTTTCATCAGGACATTCGCACGATGGAAGGGTCGTTGGAATGCAAATATGATGGCTGATTACTGCTGGAGCATTCAAAACAAGGCTGAAGTTTGGATTCATGCAAGAAACTCTTATAAAAGAAAGTTTTTTTCATGTAAGGTTAGAGAAACAACTTTTTCCATTTTATAATTCGAGTATTTTTCGCTAAAAATGTAATATGTTAATATTTCAAAAACTAGAGCTGCTCGAGAAAAACTGACAACAGATTTGGAACCAGCGTGGCAGAATCACACAAAATCAGGTATGGAACTTCATAAAACAAAACTACTGTTTACCGGTGTTATATTTATACCATCGATTTAATTTACGATTAACTCTTTATTAGTGGCTTTTGTGGACATGATAATAATTATTCAGATTTATTACAGTTGTAATAGCAATCATGTAAAATAATTGCTTTTAAAAATAGGTTTTTATTTTTATTAATTTATTTATCTTTTGTATAGATTCTTTACTATTTTGTGAATGTGAGAACGCTGTTGGATTAGTGGACTGTAGATCTGTTGACCATTTTCTATATTGTTAAGTACCTGGTACTTATTTAAAAGCCTACACTGTCCTCCCATACCTAGTCACACTGTTATTTGAAAGAATTGTAAAAGCCTATTATTTTTAAAAGAGTAACCGTGTAGTTTCTTGCCAGCTCTTCTCCATAGGAAACGACCAACTGGAACCGTGCACCTAGCTTCTGACGGTTCATAAATGCCCTTGTAGGTTTATGTGAAATAAAATATTTTGAATTTGATACCCCTTGGTAAGACTAGTTGTCATACTTTCGGGCTTCTGACGATGCGTAATGACTGCCAAGACCAACTGTTTAACGTACTTTCCGACGCACGGAGGTGTCTCGGCATGTAAAGATAGTCACCCATCCACGGACCAACCTCGGCAAGCGTAGCTTAACCTGATGGATGGACCCATGCGGCTATTTTTGCTTAGCCACGAGCTCCTCCTCTTTTCTTAAATAACTATAAAGCTTATTATTTTAAAATTATAAAAAAAAAATGTTTGGTTCAGAAAACGCCAAGCTAGAGGATGCCTGATATTTTTCATTTGACAATTGACATTAATTATTATAAATAAACTCAATTTTCATCGAAAAATTGAAGCCATCTAAATACAGATGAATGTATTACTAATTCCCCGTAGTTACTGACTGCGCAAGAGTTTACCCCTGAACAAGGCTTGTTAACACTTTCGTCGGATACTTTTAGAACAGTCTATATCTATCTAACGGCAGCATACTACAGATATACTCACACTCCTTGGTCCCGTTCTGGAAGGCCTGGTTGATCTGCTTGAAGATCTGCGCGTGCGTTTTTTCCATGACTGGCACGACACTGTCGAACAACGCCTCGCGAAACGACTCGCGCACCATATCTGATAGAGACTTGGCTATGGACGTGCTGAGGCGCTCCATTACCATCTGTAGGGGAGGGGGGAGGGTGTGCCTCAGATAAAAGTTGTCTGACAATTTAAAAACCAGTCCTTAAAAATGTTCCAAATATTGCCGGGCTTACTCAAACATGTTGTAGTTACTTAGAGTATAAAAGAAGTTCATAATGTGTACATAAACTGTTAAATAAATAAAATATTCCCCGTTTTGAAGTGCCTCTACCTTGCTGTTGGCCAGCTTGTCGATGTTTTCCCGCAGCAGTGCGTCGGTGGCGGTGATCTTGCTGGCCAGCTCGTGCTGCAGCGCCGCGGCCAGCGGCTCCAGCGCGCGCGCCGCGCCCACGCCCGCCGCCGCCGCCGCGCGCGCGCTCGCGGCCTCGCCCACGCGCGCGATGCGCTCCCAGCTACACAGTACGATCACACAATAATGCGTTGCATCTATTTTTTTTTACTTATACTATGTGTAACGGATGTAAAAAGACCCTTAACAAAGCCGAAAGTCACTTGTTCTTCACTTGTTTCTTTTTTTTGGTTGGGAAAATATCAAATAACTTCTACCGCTCTGAGTGGAGCAGAAGGGCTTGTCAGACTCTTACTGACTAAAACCCAACCGTGTTCGTTGAGTTGTCATGTTGCCGGATGTCACGATATCCCTTTCGGACATCTTCGCACCCCCGACAGGCATCGGCCCTAGCGGACCCCGTCAGTTCTGCTGACATCTCTTTGAGGCGCACGTGGAACACAACGCGACACTGGACCATACCTGGGAACCTTTTGGTTACAGAGATATTGAAGGACAAAGTTCCAACTTTTTTTTTAAGAAAACAAGTGCCGTAACCAGCGAGTTTTCACATGAAAATAACTTGTTTCCTAGAAATAATTTTTGCTCAATGGATGTACTGAATGCGTAATTAATGGCTATGTGTTAAGTCTTTTTACACCCTGTATACCAGTTTCATATCGCACCGCTTTAATTTAAAAAAAAAAAACGTGTGCGGTCGGGAGACCCCTGTCAGGAACGAAGTTCTTTCTCACGTATGGTTTAACCGTATAGTTCGGAAGCGCCCCCGATTAGACCCGAACACACAAACCTCCGCCGGCTTGGTAGTGGGTCCAATACAGTAGTTGTCTAAGTAAAAAAAATAAAATTCTATTGAGTCCGTCTTTCAGATACTAAAAAAAAATTACACACGTCTTTTTTGCTTTATCATATTAATCAAAAATAATTTAGAAAACACGCATTAAAGTTGGGAAGTGGGGGCCCGCTACGTCACAACTACGTATAAAATCTAGCAAGGCGTGACGTCATGCCACCTGTTATAGATGTTCTATGTCACGAAGTCCGTTTGGCTATGAATGTTGTCAAGCGTGCACATGCACATTGTTTTTGTGTGCGTAACCTCGAGAGCGCTCAGTGTCGATCGGGACACGGTCCGGATCAGTAGTGGTTTTTAGTTCGCGCCAAATTGTTTCACGGAGTCATGGCAACAAAACGAAGAAGAGTTGTCCATAGTGAGGTAATATTTATTTATACGTTTTCAATTAAAATGTTATACAAAGATACTTAATATAGCAATAGAAGTATTTATAAAATGAATGTTTTTTTGTGTTATAAAATGTTTATATTACTTAATTATTTTGATTACATTTTGTTTTAGGGTCGAAACATGATAGCTAGTGTTTATCATTTTCTGCGAGAAGAATATGAATTTACAAAATCATTAATGGAACTCAACTGTGATTTGTCTCATTTACGAGATATTACACGCCGTACAGCTGAAGCTACGGGTGTGAGCCAAAAAACAGTTCAAAGAATATTAAAAGAAGAGAAGGAATTGTCATCCACTTCATCAAAATTCACTTCACCTATGAAGAAAAGGAGAAAGCGAGATAATAAAGTGGATATAGATAATTTTACAGCCGATGTGGTTCGCAGTACTGTACAAGATTTCCATATTGTCCATAAAGAAATTCCAACATTAGCTAAGTTAAGAACAGCATTGAAAGAAAAAATCGGATTCGAAGGTTGTTTAGAAACTGTTCGCAAGTTACTGTTGAAATTAGGTTACAAGTAGCGCAAAACAGAGAACAACCGTAAAGTCTTGACGGAGCGTCATGATATACAAATGTGGCGTTTAAAATATTAAAAAAAAAATAACAGAGTACCGCTCTCAAAGTCGGCCCATTGTCTACACCGATGAGAGCTACGTCCTTTCGACACACGTGCGAAACAACACCTGGGCAAAAAAAAAGGAAAGAACTCCGTTTTTCAAAAAAATTAGCACAGGCACTCGCTTTATTATAGTGCACGCGGGAACCAAGGATGGTTTTATTGAAAATGCTTCCTTGGTTTATAAGGCCAACTCAACAGCTGGTGATTATCATTCAAATATGAGCTATGATAACTATGTAAAATGGCTAAATGAAAAGTTGCTACCCAATTTACTTCCGCGGTCTGTCATTGTCTTAGACAATGCATCTTATCACAACACACGGGCTGAACGACTACCGACGCAATCTACAAGAAAGCCGATATGCAGCAATGGCTCAGGGATAAGGGTATAGCATTTGATGAATCTCTTCTTAAATTGGAATTGTACGATACAATAAAGAAGTACAAAGCCCAACACGTAATCTACAAGATTGACGATTTTATAAAAAGCAAGGCTTTTGATGTCTTACGCCTTCCCCCTTATCACCCAGAATTAAATGCGATTGAAAATATTTGGGGGATCGTTAAAAATTATGTCGCATCTAAAAATATCGAGCAAAACATGACGAATACGGAAAGACTGATTAATGAAAGTTTGGGCCAAGTTAGCAGTGAAACGTGGCAAAAAACTTGTGCTCATGTAGAAAAAATTGAAAAAGACTACTTGAAATATTTTGATCTCGATTTTGAATTTATAATCAATGTAAAAGATGATTCTGACGACAGCAAAACGGAATCGGAAATCGAAAATCTGATAGTGATTGAAAATACTGAATAGTCCTACTTGTTTCGTTGCCATTCTGTAACACCAATGCTTAATTAAATGCCTACATATTCTTAATATTTTTTTATTTATTGCAACCTAATCTAATTTATTTACAAAATGTATATACTTTTAAAACCAACATTTTATTTAGATTATTAAATCTCGACTTGAATATATATCAGATTTTTTTGCTAACGTTACCTACTTTTACACACACAAGCGCGCTTGTCGGGATACGTCACTACTACAATCAAAGCCGAACGGACTTCGTGAAATAGAATATCTGTAACTCAATGTATCGCCTTAATCTTTTAATTACGTCAAAAAGAAAAAAAAACGTGTCCAATATTTTTTATTAATCTATTATTAATCTAAAAAAAATATATACAGGCCTATTGGACCCCAGAATTACCACATAAGACACACTAAATTGAATACGTAAATATTTATTATGCTACCCATTTAATCTTTCATATTTAGAGCGCAAGATTATTAATTTACCTTTATAAAATTTAAGTCTATAAATGCAATAATCGCCATTTTTATGATAGTCAAAGTCGAGGCTGAAAAACATCAAATTTGGGGATTTCGAACATCAAACTCCACCACAGGGGCAATGAATAAATACATTTAATTATTTGACGAATTCATCCATTTTTCATGTCAAATAAGTAGTGGTAATGAAGTTTCTTGATATCCAAAGTCGAAGTTTTGAGCCAATCGTACGTGTTTACATTTTTACTTTTCGATTTAAAATGTAACAAATATTAATTAAAATATTATAAACGCCTAGAAAATGCCTAGATCTTAGCGTAATATACAAACATACTCGTAGGTCCAATAAACGTGTTATTGGACCTATGTTTGATTATGTTATATGTTAAATCGGCTTTAACACCCTCGGAAACCATGATGAAAAATTTGAAAATTTTCAGAGCCTTCATCTTGGATTATCATTTTGAACAAATTCGCACTTTCTCTCTCCGGTTTGCAGTGTGCTCAGGCCACTGCGTACAATTTTATCCCACGACACTGTAATCACTTTATTGGTTTCTTTTGTTTTTTTCTTCCGGCGTTCTCTCTCTCTTTCTTTCTCTTTGAATTAGAAAACAGTCGCATTTTTACCGGTTGTGGTATAGTAATATTATTCCAGTTGCATCGTCTTCACATATAATTAACTAGCGGACGTCACGTGGTTTCACCCGAGTAGTTCAAGTTCCCGTGGGAGTACGGGGATAAAATATAGCCTATGTTACTCGCTGATAATGTAGCTATCCCTTGCTTAAAGAATTTTTCAAATCAGTCCAGTACTTTTTAAGTTTATTTGTTACAAACAAAAATACAAATCTTTCCTCTTTATAATATTAGTATAGAAGTATAGATGTATACAAAATATTGTAAAACATTTTAAAAGATTATGGTGGAGTTTCTTGCCCATTCTTCTCCATACGAAAACTAATTTTTGGAAGGGGCGACTAGAATCTATTCTATTTTTTGTACATTTTGACGTTCAAAAGTGCCTTTTATGTACCTTATTGAAATAAATTATTTGACTTTGTAAGTATTAACACTTTTAGCGTGACGATTTCTGAAAGTTTACAAGCCGCGTTAAAGAACTTAGTTCCAAAAAGATCCTGTATCTGCTGCAACACTTGTGTACGTACCCGTCGGCCAGCGCGCTCTCGACGGCCTGCGCGGTGCGCTGCGCGTGCGCCCGCAGCGCCTCGTCCACCAGCTCGCGCGGGGACGACACCGCGCCGCGCAGGCCGCGGAGCTCGCGCGTCTGGGCGCTCATCATCTCTGTAACAGGAACATAGAGGTTACACGGGCATTCTGATATCAGGACATTTGACAATCGATCTAAAAAACCGGCCTACCGGTCGTGTTCACACACCTTAGGTTTGGAACCAAAAAAATGCACTGAGCTGTAGAACAATCGCTGACCTGCCGTAATTACTGTACGGCGCGTAATTTATAAACCTGCGCTAGCTTAGGAGCTAGCGCATATAGTTAGGAATATACATCGTTTATTCGCATTTCGCAGCACTTTCTATCTACAATAACATTTGGGATGAGAAAATAAATAAATTATAATAATTATTTTATTACCTGTCAGCTTGTCCAGCTTGTGCTCGAGCGCCTCCAGCCTGCTCTTGTCCGCGGCCGACAGGCCGGCGGCACAGCGCACGTCCTCGCTGGGCGCTCGCTCCACACAGGTCACGTTCAGCATGGTGTTAAGGGATTGGCTGCTCGACTTATCACTTGAAGCCTTGCGTTGGGCTGCTTCCGTTATTTGAGGGATCGAGATTTGGGGCCAGGTTTCGCTGTCTGTAAAAGTAAAATGAGATTTAATACAAAGTTAGGCCACGTCCTATTAAAAAGAAATCATTGCGCGTATACGCGATCGGTCGCCTGCTTTTGTCACTTTGCGTTCGGAAAACCGGAAAGCGTTCTCTGACGGCGCGAGCACGCATTCATGTTCACCGGACAAAAAGTTCGAACGATCATGTATCATGCGACGATCGCTTTTAATATGACGCGGCCTTATAGTATTCTCCAAATATATCTATTGGGCCCAAACAATATTAAAACAAAATACCATCGACACGAAAGAAAAAGACGAAGAATAATTGAACATGCTATTCTTGACGTTAAAGAAACATGGAATTTTTCACATGAGTTTTTTATACACGGTGATTTTTTTATTCACTGTTAACCCTACAGGTGAGAGTACTCATAGTTATGATTCAGTGACCTCGTCCTCATTTACATTACTTGTAGTTTGCACTTTTGCAATACACGCTTATCACATTATTTAAAGATGAAAGCCATTCATTCTAAAAACAAAAAAAGTTATCTGTGTTTCGTCGCTGCCGCGCTCGCATGACATCAATCTGTTCATGTCATACATTTTAATCGGGTAAATATTGCATTTTTGTATGAAACAGAAGATTTTTGTTCGATATTCTAGATTTAAATAGGTTCGATAAATAACCGTGTATAGCGAAAGTGGAACTAACCAATAAAGAAGAGTTTTTGAAAATTCATCCCTGAAAGGGGTCAAATAGGGGATAAAATTTTGTATGTGTAGTTCGGCATTTTTGCCGATGAAAAAGGCTATCGGGTACATGGCTTGTAAATACATGAATGGTGTGAAACTTACTAGTATGCGCGAGCTTGTGCGGGTGCGGCGGAAGCGGAGCGAGCGGTGGGAGCGGAGGGTGCGGTGGGAGCGGCGTGAGCGGCGCGGGCACGTCGGGCGGCACGAACACGTCGTCGGCCACGTACAGAGGCGACGTCACAAACAACGGCGAACCGTTCGCGACTACCACGGCCTCCACTACGGGCGTTGGATCTGTTTCTTCTTCCTGTAAGAAAAAAAAACTTAATTTATGAAGAATTTATGGATGTGACAAGGCGTTAATATTATAAGACCTTACTGTACCTATTACCAAAAATCACACTAAAGCTCCGCCCAAATGACCTACCGACCACAGCCACCGGTAGCTGGCGACAAGCTGTTTTCAACCGACCACCTTCGCCATCGACCACCCTTCGTTTGCGCGATACCAAAGGACGTGGCGCGCGACCCACCGGTGGCTGTGGTCGGCGGCCCGTTGGCCGTGCGTTGCGTGGAGCCTAATAACGATTTGATTAGAACAATAATGATTTTGGTCACGACTGTCACGATAAAAAAGGGTCCCCTTGTTTCGCATACAGAAATTTTGTAGAATTTCGTTTTCGCAGAAAATGTTTCATATAATATTTAGATTATATTTAAAAAACACAATTCAATGAATTTTATACTAAATTTTTTTTATTTAACAAACTTATCAAACAGTAGAATTATTTTTTAACGAATATTGTTTATTCGGTTTATTTTTCCATGGTATTTTATTTCAACGAAAATGTAAAAAATAGACGTTCCGCTATCCATAATTTTATAAGGATACATATTTGAAAGTCGAAAAAGTGTCGGATTAAAGTTGAATGAGAACTAAGGCTGCAAGAGCGAGCGAAGCGAGTTCAGGACTTGGGGCACCCCGACTCGGAAAGGTTAGGTTAGAAGGGGATATTTATATAGAATTAAAGTCGGATGAGAACTTAAGCTGCAAGTGCGAGCTAAAAATCTATGATTTCAATTTATTGAAAGTAATGCGTATTGATTATTATTTTATGAAATGATAATATGTGAAACGAAATTCTATGACAATGAAAGGCATAAAACAACGTACAACCCAAAAAAAGACACAGACTTATTACATAATCAGTTTTATCTTTTTGACTTTGAATCATTAATGCCCAGTTTCTGAAACACTTTTATCTATTGGTTGGTATATTGGTCTAGTGGTTTATCTATTCAATAGCGCTATTGGTTCGATAACTCGTAAAAGTGCGAACACCGCGATGTAAGATAAACTCCGGTTAAACTTAAGTTAACTTAACTGACCAATTACTGGCCGTTTATCGGTTCCACAACTATATTTGACGTTTAATTTTATAGACTACATCAACTTTTAAAGTATATTATTGAATTAAATTGCCAGTAAAAGCTAAATACATATTAAAAATTATTCAAAGGAGAAAACAGTGAGTGTTCTTCTTCTTTATCCACTTCGATAAGAAGCATCTTCTCTCTTTCAGTAAATTTTTTACTGCTTTTTTCAGATACCATTAAGTTATTTAAAGAAAGGATAAAGCACAAACTATGGGAAACACAAATAGACTTTTAACTAAAAATCAAACGGCAAAGCAAGAATTATACCACGCGGAACAAAAATAATGAAGTGAAACTAGAGATTAGAAAGAGGTTTCATTTAAAAAAAATGACACAAATGTCGTTCATGGATGTATGAACGACATCTGTGTCCATTTTTTTGCCCATAAATAACGCCTTTTATATTACATAGACATATTTTTTAACTAAAACATTATCTAATCTAAAAAAATATATATATATATATGAAATAAAACGAGTATTAACGACGAATAAAAATAAAAGATTTTAGATGCGATCTCTTATACAGACCCATCTAGCGGCAACTAAGGAACTAGTTATCGGTTTCATAGTTATTGAATGGTTAGTTGCGTATTCAGAAACGCAGTGCCAGTTAACCAACGTTTAACTTAAGCTTAACTTTAATTAATCAATAGCTATTGAGAGTTTATCTGGGGACTTCAGAAATCGGGCATAAGTCATTTTTGTCTTTTGAGCTTTATTCCGACAGACGTAGTTTTAAATACAAACAATGAATTTGGACCAGAGGCCCACTTGCACCACAAATACCTAAATGTGTATTTAAACATCGTTCTGTTTCATAGTTTTCACAAAAGTCATGATATTAGCTCGTATAATTACGAAAATCTTTCATAGTTTCTAATAATCGTTTTTCCAATTATCCAGCGATATAAATATAACAGGTGTAAAAAGACGCTATAACGCTGGGTGTTACCTGTTCTTCCCTTCATTGTAATTATATTTTTGTACTGGACCATAATTGGGAACCTTGTGGTTATGACGATTTTGAAGCTTAAATCTCTAACTTTTTCTGACGTTTATTTCGGAAAACAAGTGTTGTAACTGTTATAACTTATAACGTTATAATATATATATATAATAATGTTATAACTTAACTTTAACACCCAGGAACTCTATACCGTTGCATGCACCCATAAGCATAATGTTCTGCATGCGATAAATTGAGTGCTGCCGTAAACAGCGTTTCCCAGAAATTATTTTCGAACAATGTTGATTAGTTTGATGTACAGAATATATCGTAGTTGACGGCTATTTGATAGGTCTTGTTACACCCTGCATATTCTGCTTTCGCGGTAAACTTTGCTTGCGCGATGTAGGATTTGTGTGACGTCAAATGTCATGCGTAGTTTGTATGTGGCGGTACAGATGTCACCACAGCTTGATGTGCGGTCGTGCGTACCTTGAAGAAGGGATGGTCGTTGTGCGACATAATCTGCTGCACTTCGCGACTGGGGCTGGAGCCTGCCGACGCGAGCTTACTGGCCGCTTCCGCTATCGACTCCTCCACGCAAGGTCCTACAAGTAAAACATGATTCTCACACCACCTGCTTGATAGTGTCAAATTACGTATATATGTCATGCAAAATTAACCTAAATTAACTAATTACAGCTCTGGGGTCTAGCCGGGCAATAATATTGTATTGAATATTATTATAACCTACTGGCAATAATGTGATTTTTTTTTATTTGAAACCTTAACAAAATACTCGTATGAATTGTTTTTTATTACCTCGCAAAAGGTGTGAAAAGTAGAGTATTCTACTCGGGGATAAAGTTGTCTTTGTCTTGGGATAGCTTGAATCCATCACTGCACTCAGGATTTTAATCAACTTCCATACAAACAAAGTAGCGTCGGTGACGTAAGACACTGCTTTATTCCCTTAGAGAATAATCTACTAAATGCTAAGTCAATGGCCCGTTTTATATTTAGAAAGTACAGACATCAACCTCTTGCATCTTTAATCTTTGTAATAATTATCATTACAATATATTAGCGCTAACGCGAGTTTTGTAAGCTTCTCTTGTCGCGTGCGAATAAGGTTACACTTTGTTTGAAAGCATGCAATGGCGGTGCATAAAAAAATAGCATGTTTTTATTTATTCAGTGACCAATAAAGCAGGCGGCCCACCTGGTGGTAAGTGGTCGCCGCCAGTGGGCCTGGCCCCCCTGCAATACCAGTGGCATCGTAGGTTTGTTGTCCACCCTAGAGACAAAGTTTTAATGTCTCAAGTGCCTGTACAAGCACTAATAAATTTTAAACTGGTACAGCAATACTTAGTCTACCGACACATTTACGGAAAATACGCGACTGAAAGTTCTGCGTGCTTGTGCCTGCAATGCTTTTACCTAGCTATACCTTGTTCTAAAAGTATCTGATGAAAATGTAAGATGGATCAGAAAATGATTAGGTAGATGCTACTTAAAAAGTGAGTGATTTCATTTGACTATTTCAATACATAAAACAGCCAAGTGCATGTCGGACCAGACACAATAAAGGGTTCCGTAGTTGGGATGAATTTATCCCGAGAACAAACTTAATACTGTAGTTGAAAAACATGTTCTCCGATATATTCCAACTGCAAATGCAAGTTTGTACGCACAATATTGAGAGATTTATCATATTATTTTAAGACCATAGACTGCTTATAGGTTTTCCTGTAATCTATGAGTAAAGAATCATTTTATGATTTTTTTTCTTAAATATCTTTAAAAGTATTTGTCCCCCAAAAGTGATGCCCATATTCAAAATTCATTTATTTACGTTACACGTCCGTGTTTGGGTCACAGAAATATATATGTGTAACAAATTTCAACTTGATCGGTCCAATAGATTCGGAGCAAATTTGCTGTGACAGACGGAAGGACGGATGACAGACAGATACACGAATGATCCTATAAGGGTTCCGTTTTTTCATTTTGAGGTACAGAACCCTAAAAACCGGAAATTGAAAAGTTGTTTTAATTTGACAATTGAGGTTAATTTTATAACCTCAATTTTCATTGATAAAATGACAATTTAATAATGTATTCAAACAATAATTATTGGAATAAGTGGTAAGACATAAAGTTAAAACCCTCTAAAAACAGATGAATTTGTTACTATTTCCTTAGAGTGATTGTGTAAGAATTCAACCGGAACAATTGTTTATATTTTCATCAGATATTTTAGGAACAACATATACCGAAATGACGTCGTTCGACGAAACCAAGCTAGAATTTCTGTCGCGTAATTTCGGCTAGTGTGCACCCTAATTGCGTAACACACTTTCAATCACAATCTGAGGGTTTTGAAAGAAATTGAAACCTTTGCTTCATAGGTTTGAAAAATTTGGCCGAACTGTCAAAATATAAGGAATTGCGATTAATTGTAATTTTATGTGTGTTACGCAATTACCCCGCAGGTGTGGTTGTATTTAACATGGTTGTGTTGTGTCGCATAGTGTTGATACCTCCGGTGGAGTTGCGCGGCTTGCTGCTGACGTCCGGGGTGGCCGACAGCGGAGGGTCATCCTCGTCGCGCTTACCTGGGGAACTGGATACATATACACGTTTGAGACTCACGAAGACAGTGAAATTCTGTTGGAAAATAGTAATAACACAAACAGCCTTGTATAATGTTAATAGCATGTAAACTCGAAAATATTTTTTTTAAAGGTATATTTATTTATAAAGGTATATTTTTTAAAGGTATATTTATAAAGATATATATTTTTTTAAAGGATTCCCGTTTTCAATACAATAGGCGACACCTAAATAATACAATGCCACCTTTCAACTCTTGGCAATAATCGGGCATCGCCGAGCGATGAAAATCGATCAGTCCGTTTTTATTTACTCAGTAGCTGACCCGACAGACGATGTCCTGTCTTAACTATGAACATTGAATGTGATGAACAAACACTTCTCAAAAAATTCACTGTACTAATTTTCCGATTGAATGGACTGTAAAATGTGTACACTAAGAAATGATAAATTAATTATTTTATCAATATAATTTCGACCGATGTATCTATTTTAAACGATATTTGCAGCGTGCGCAGTTATGTCAAAGCTAAGGTTACATTAGAAAAGTTAATATGGTCGATAAGTTTTCTTAAATTTTCAAATTTTCCGCGCAACTTACTTATTTTTTTCTTTCATAGGAACCTTCTCCTGAAAAACACAAAAAAAAGAAGAATTCGCGAAATAGGTCCAGCCGTTCACGAGTGCTGCCGTGACCAAGGGATAAATTAATGTCGCGTAGATCTAGAATCTGGGTTGCGGCAAAGTTTGGGTTAAAAACAAACGTGTACGGAAGAATACGCTACGCAAATTTAGCGTGCTTACGACAGCAATGCTTTCTAAATTATCAGTATCATTTCAAGCCGAAATTACGCGCGGAACTCGCATTCTGCACGCCGAACTTCCTTCACGTGTTTTCCATCGATGTGCTGTTAGATTTAAGGCGCTGACAACAGGCAAACGGTAAAACTAGGTAAAAAAATGGAAACATAAAAATGGCTTAATCTATATAGTTTGTGCTAGCGGGAAAAATATATGTTAATCTAGAACATATTTCTCAGAACTTGGGTGTTCCCAAAAGTGGTTTTGAAAAAAAAATCTCGATACAAATTAACGGTAAACTAACTGAGTTGAACGTCTGAGTTGCAGCTGTCCCTATCGCACTCTACAGGGGCAGACTTGAGGAAAGATGACGGCAATAGTTTCTTCAAATACCTATTTTTCAAATTCCTCGCAGGCCCTGTTCCCTCTAAAATATCAACGTGTGTTGCTACTTTAATCAATAACAAGAACGTCTCGTCGTGTTATTTGAACGCAGAACTTGGTTGTTTTTTTATTTTCGATTACTCATGTCATTTTAGAGTAAATCGATAATTGCTTCATATTTTGCTATAAATTACAAGCGTTGTGGCATCGCGCTTATCTCTTTTCCTTGCAGTCTGACGGTAACCGCAGTTTAGCTGTTGTCAGCGTCTTAAGTATGAGATAGATATGTAGGTAGATATTAGATGTTTGTGCGTATGATAGAGAAAAAAAAGATATTTTAAATAAATTTCGGGTTAAACGCATTTAGTCGTTTTTTACGTAAGCGGGCGTTAAGCCCCATTAACACGATACAAGTTTCTTACCTGCATACAATAAAATTGAATCAAAAAATGACTTGCACCGTCTTAACATGAAATTCAACTTACGGCATGCCTACAAATAGCATGCATGGCTTTACCTACAAATAGCTGGGGGTAGTGGGTTTGTTAATTAAAATTTACCTGAAGGCGTCAGGCGTCATGAGGTTCAGTTGCGGCGCGATGGTCGGTGACTCAGGCCGGGTACCAATCAAGCTGCCTGGCTGTGTCTATGACAACGTATTCAACTTTTTCATATAATAAAGAAGTTCCGGGGACAGGTTCAAAAAGAAAGTCCAAGTAAAGCTGTATTTGTAAAACCTACTGCCTAAGTACACATTGTGGAATGCAATAAATATATTAAGTATCAAAATAAAGTCATTTATTAAAATTAGGCTGAGAATCAGCACTTTCCGAACGCCAAAATAACATAAGAAAGTCCCCCAAAGCGCCCGCCCTTCATCACTTCCTAATGCTTTAGCTGGGTAGAAGAACTTCCCCAGCAGCACAGCTCTCTGTTCAGTTAGAAGAATTTGATTCTATACAATAGTATGCAAAGTTATTAACTTAACAAAAGAAAGCAAAGAAACACAAAACACGTTAAATTATTTGCTACATGTCAGCTAGCACCTGGCAACACCTTTTCACGGTAATGCAAATCAGAGTCATGGTAGAGAATAAATTGATTAATTTAATATTCAGTGTCATTTTTAGTTATCATTAGTAGTGTAGCATCCAACATAACTTTCGTAAAAGTTTTACGAATAAACTTACTATCGTGAACTCTTGTGGTTTTCGTCAACTCACACCACACAACTCAAATATAACTTGCAATTCCTGAGCTGTTCATTAATAGTGGTTCTTTGAGCCGGATGAAGCTAGTCGATTGTTCCTTCCATTAACCTGATATTCATTGTTATTCAAACCTTATGTCAAAGCATTTAACAACTCTTTATTTTACAATTCAAGAGTGATTGTAACGAAATAAACACCGAACATATGATAGGTGTTCGTCGTTTGCCTTTGCGAGAGCGAGAGGAAGCGCATGCGCAGTACCCATGTTGTGTAGGGTCTACTAATATAAATCCTCGTTCCCAATTAATGTTATTTCCACTTAAACAAATATAACTGAATACTATTTTACATTCATGTGCTTTCAGGACAACAAGTACTTCTGAAAGTCACATTTTTTAAAGTTTTAGCGCAAACTAAACTTTATTTGTGTGTATTAAAGTTATTTTTTCAAAAACACATACATGGTGTAACAAGCAAGACCCATCACATAGCCGTTATTTGTGCATTCTGTACATCAAACTAAGTAACATTGAGCAAAAATGATTGCTGGAAAACGACTTTTATTTCGGTATGAAAAACGCTGTTTACGGCAGCACGAAATGTAACGCACGCAAAACATTGTGCTTTTGGGTGCATGCAACGGTTCAAGAGTTGTGGGGGTTTTTAAAGTTATAACACTTAAAACTTGTTTTCGTGAAAAAAATAAAAATTGACCTTCAATATTTCCGTAACCAGAAGGTTCCCAGGTATCGTCCAGTACCAAAAAAATATTACAACGACGGGGAGTGCGATTGACGGCTTTGTTAAGCGTCTTTTTACACCCGTTATATGTTAAACATGTTTGTAATCTAAATAGCGAATGTGGTGTACGTACGTACCTGCGATCGCATGAGCAAGTTCTTGAGCTGCTGGCTCTGCTGCTGCAGGATGCTGGACGCGATGGTCGCGGGCGCAGACTCCGACGAGCTGTCCTCCAGCGCCAGCTCCGACAGACCTGGGCAAACGAGGAGCTATAGGTTATAGCTTCTTAGGGTGCTTGGATGGTGATAAATTATATTTATTTCTATAAATTGGTTCAAAACACACCGTAATACGTCAAAAACGAAATTTACTTTGCTTGATGGGATTAAAAAAGTATCTTCACATATTATGAAAAAAAGTCCCCCGCCGCGTCTTCCGTCTGAACGCGATAAACTCAAAAACTACCGAATGGATTTTCAAACGGTTTGGAAGTAGGCTGTGGTTGGCGGTCGCGCACGTGACCTGCGCCTGCGCCGGATAGAGCGAGAGCGAGTTTGTTGCGCCACGTCTTCTTTCCAGCTAAATGGTGAAGGTCGGGCGTTTTGGGGAAGTGCTAATTCTCAGCCTAATTGAAGGAATGATATTATGAGGTGTACCGTGCATGAGGTCTGCGTGTATGGGCGGGCGAGGCGGGGTGTACACCAGGCGGCCCTCCTGCAGCCCCTTGGGTTGTACGATGTACAGGCGCACGCACACGCGCCGCCACTCCTCGCTGCATTCACCCCCTGAACCTTCGTCCTGGAAAAGAAAGAGCAAAAGTTAGCAAGAAAGCCATGTGCCCATCCGCAAAAATGACGAACTTTCATAGATACTTTCATTCCCAATTTTTGTAATCCCTTTAGGGGATGAATTTTCAAAAAAATATGTGCTCGCATTCGTTATACATATTATTATGAGGATCTCTTGTGCATAATTTCGTGCATGGAAATACGTGCATGCTATAACGTTATTGTGGATGGAACTTCACATTTTACATACATGTTACTTCCCTCTGTTATCGTGATGACGTGAGGTGGACGTGGATGTCCACAACAATATTGTCACGTTAAAAATTATAAAAGCGCACATTGACACCTCATTCATCAAAATTGGATGAGTAGTTAAAGCTCTACGGCGGAACATGCATAGACAGCTAAAAACACCCTTCCTTTTGGCTTTGCCGTAGTCGGAAAGTAAAAATGTTGTAATGTTGACTCACATCATGATGCAGTTCGTAATGTATAGGCGAGTCGGCGTCGCCGCTCGATCCGTTGCGGTATAGCGGCTCGTCGCAGCTTGGCTCACACTTGGTTTGCTGTTCCTCTGCGGAATACAAATAATATACTGTCTGGTCTTTTATATCTTCGTCAGTTTAATTCTTTCCTTTATCAAGTCAGGAAAATAACCTTTTGAAGCTGCGGCGCTGAGCAGACTATTTTGCTTAAAAAACTATATTGAATTACTTGATAACAAAGATCAAAATAGGGACAAGGTGACAGGGTGTATCCTTTGACTAACCGGTTGACATCAACCTAAAACCTTTTTAATGGCCTGACCATTTTACAAAATATAAAACTTAAAAAAAAAACAGACTTTATGGCCCTAGTACGCAGCGTACAAGACGCGCGCCTCGGGCGCCTGTTATAACTAGTGCATATCAGTGTCACATTCGGTCTGACATGTAAAGAATATCAGTTGAATATCATTCTGCTGTATTGACATGACGACGCAATATATAATGCTGAATCGGTAATGCAGATTCTACCGTGCAAATATCAGATAAAAATAGCCCTTATGGTGACGAACACATTATTATTTTGGATGTGACTGTACATTAAACTTAAAAAAATACCACGTTTCTGTATGAACTTTAGGATAAGTGGTTATGTAATGAATGTACACAAAATATTGCAAAACATTTTAAAATGTGGGGAGCACTAAAGGTACACCTCTGCCCAACCTTCCGGAAGAAAAAGGCGTGATGTTATCTTATGGTATTTTAAAAGAATAATTCTGGAGTTTATTGACCATTCTTCTCCATACGAAACTACCTTTTGGAAGGGACTAGAATCAATTCTATTTTCTTGTAAATTTTGACGTTCAAAAATGCCTTTGATGTGCCTTAATGAAATAAATGATTCGTGATTGAGTGATAAAGCGCACTAACGGGCAGAATAAGGATGTAAGGATAGAAGACTCACCAGCATCAACGATACAGAAGCTCAACACGGGATAAGGCAGCAGAAACTCTGAGATGCTCTTACAATACGCCATACTATCCTCAGGGTCTCGCGCCATGTTCAACACATACAGACTTCTGGACTTGAAGTCAGACAGCAGCAGGTAGCTGGCACTCGTATCCAGCATGGCCTTAAGGCCCAAGGTGACTTCCGTTCCGACGCTAGGGGTGAAAATGATGGTTTGCAGACAGGTCCAAGACTTGCATGACCAGATCTTGATGGTTGTGTTGTTTTCAGCACCGGTTACAGCGAATTTCCAGAATTGAACGCTGTAAAAATTGGGTTGAATATTTATTAAGAACAAGCCGTACACCCGGTGGGATTTTCCATCGGCGAAAGTGACCAAATTCCATACAAAATTTCATCCCTCATTTAACCCCTTTTGGGGATAAAATTTCAAAAACTTTAGTGCTCTCTTTCATTACTCTTGTAAACCTAATTAATGGCTTAGGCTGTACGTTGTCTGACAATGTATGAATGAATTTAGGAATTTTATGAAGTAGAAGATAAGACAGATGAACACTACCTACCCGCCCGTTTATTTTTTATGGCACATCAAATCTTCAGAAAGAGTTCAGCAATCAGCATAGCTATGTGCAACCCTTCGACATGTTCTCGAATCGAAAATGACACATTTTCAATAATTAGTTTGCCTTACCCCTGACAGCAAATAACTGTCGGAAGAAAGGCGTTCGTCACTTGATTTAAACTGACAACATTTTCAGGTTTTGGATTAGTGAACAGCCTTGTAATAAAAGACTCATATGATAATATTGATTGAGGTCACTCATACCTGTATGTCAGTCAATTTCACAAAAGTAGTAGTTCGTCCATATTATTGAAGTCACTTCGTACCTCACTCTACATAATATCTACAGTATTGACTAGCGCGAGATACGAACTGACGATCTGTCGCTGTAACTCAGAAACTCAGCTCTTATTAGAGATGTCAGGGCAATTTTCAAGGACATATAAAAAAATTATGGCTGTTTTCGTATTGATCGTTATCAAATTAATAATTTAGGATCTTTGATCAAGAATATAATCAATGATAAATGATTTTATTTCTGTAAGTAGGTTTGTACAAATACTTTTACTCATCCTTACATATTATAAAACAAAGTCCCCCGCCGCGTCTGTCTGAACGCGATAAACTCAAAAACTACCGAACGGATTTTCAAACGGTTTTCACCAATGGACGGAGTGATTCATGCAGAAGGTTTTAGTGTATAGTTCATTAAATTGGCTGAAATTTGACGATTATTGTTGAAGACGAGAAGTTGAAGATGTCGGAAAAAATCGTGCCGACTGGTAGCTTTATTGGCGTGCGCCGCGGAAATCGTAAAGTTACATAAAATGTATGTTCTACAGTATTGATCATCCTAAAAAGTTCAACAAAAAAGTCCGCGCTGGCATATGTCTATCTTCTGATGACCCACAACAACCATTTATATCTTTCAGAATTTGATAAAAATTTCATTGTTATTTCCGATGCTATTTTGACCGGTATTACATTAATTCTTATCAAATAAACTATGTTACTTAAATTGAGCATTTAATATGCCTTGATATCATTTCATTTAAATGAATGGTTTAAAAGATATCTCAGATTCAAAATTACGCGTAACAAAATAATTATGTCATGTGTATTAGTCAATGACCTTTTCCTCGCCTATTAGGTATGTAATCCCGGTATCGGTAGTACGTTCCCGTGGGATATTTTCCGACATCCACGCGGGCGAAGCCGTGTGCGAAAGGGGCGCGGGCGAAGTTGCTCAATCATATTTTTTATAAACTAGATGAGGTTGGCGTTTCCTATCTGACTATTCTGAGAGGAAAGGCCAAAACAAACTCAGAGGTCACAGAGTCACAGAGTCACAGAGGTTACTAGATTGCCTATTAGCGCTTCAAAATCGTCCGGAAAAATAGACCAACGTGGCCCTATGGTATCGTTCAAAAACAGATGAGCACCAACAACATATATTTTTCAACCCAATTACTTTGATATTAAGTTTTACTTCAGAAGAAATATTTTGTACTTATCCCAAATGAGTTTTTTTTTTAAAGCTTCAAGCGGATTTGTTTTTACATGTTTTTTGATGACAGACAGACTTAAATTTTTCAATTGTCATTTGATTTGTAATTTCACCAAGAGACAGTCGTTGGGTCGTGAAAGAAAAAAGAAAATTCTATTCATACCACTGCATGTATATGTGCTAGTGATGGCGACAAACAAACACGTAGCCGAACTATGGGCCGAGTCCATTTAGATTACCATCGACGCACTAAGAAGACTACACGTATGAATGATTATGTCCAAGAAAATGGATTCTTTTTTCTTAACAAATATGACTGCATAAGTGAATAAATGATTTGAATTTTTAGAAACAAGTTTTTTTAGGTTAGTAAACTTGGGCGGCGAACTTGGAGCTAAATCGTCGCTCGTCCAGCCAAACCCAGAGGTGGCGCGCAGTTTTCCATGCGCGCCTTCATGGCAGGATGAGCGGTTGTGGGGGCAGCCGAACTTGGTGATGGGGTGCGCTAGACATGGCGGGCTGATACAAGTCAGCGCGCGAATCTTCGAGTATATCCTGGGCTCCCGACTCATGGTAGTGAAAGGTTTAGTCGGTAAGAGTCCGACATAACCTTTATTCTTCAGAGAATTTTAACACTGCACACTGCCGTGTAGAATGTTGCGTTTTAGGTCAGCGCCATCTCTTGACCGATAGTGGAACTAATGTAATTTAAGTTGATGATTTCTGAAAGTGTGCTATTTAGAGACATCGTTTTATTTTTCCTGTAATCTTTACATAAACTTCTATCACATAGAATAATTTTAGGTTTTTCTCTTTGTAAACTTTGGAGGTAAGGGACCGGACGGTACATTCTGGGGGTGGGAACGGTATTTTTTTTTTTAATTTTTCGTCAATCATCGAAAACTATGCGGGAAAAATATGTTTAAGAATGTGCAAATAGCGCTCTTTCATATGATACCCCACATGCCCTAATAACCTCACTTCGAATTTTTAAAAACCCCGTACAATCTCTGTTCGAAAAAAAATAAAACATATATTTCTTACTTAATTGCAAAATAGTTGGGCAAACGTCATCTAAAATGTCATCGTCATCTAGTTCTTGAGATATCTAGTTGTGACAGACAGACAGAATCGCACCATACGGGTTCCTTTTTACCATTTTGGTACGGAACCCTAATAAAGATCAGTAAACTTGCTATCACCATGAGTCCATGACACTATCTAGAACACTCTATGCAAATCTTATCAATACTGCAGATTATTGGGTGATTGGTTAAATAATTAATCATATGCACTTATAGTGATAAGATAAAAGCTACAAGCTTTAACTTGCTCATCGAATATGATTTCTTTACAATTTTAGTCGTCGTGTGAATACACATCATATTTACCAAACGGTCAGTTGTCGATGGCTGTGAAGTTGTGAGTGAATATTTAGTGCATACGTAAAAACACTACACCAGAATAAATGCAATAAGTAGATTAATAAAAAATACACACGTATTTTTTATTTTTTGACATAATCAAAATTACGGTGATACATTGAGTTAAAATGTGGCATGACGTCACACCTTGCTAGATTTTATACCGAGTTGTGACATAGAGCCCCCACTCATCAACTTTAATTTAATGCGTGTTTTCTAAGTTATTTTTGATTAATATGATAAAGCAAAAAATACGTGTCCAATATTTTTTTTATTATCTGAAAGACGGACTAAATATAATTTCTTTTTTTACCTAGGCAACTACCGTATGATAATATAAACACCTCTGCGAACGACATCATGTCACAAAATAGTGAAGATGCTCCAACCCCTGCTAACAAACCTAAAATTAACACAAATGCGGCTTCAGCTTCAACGAAAGAACAAGTGAACAAGGACATACAATTGGTGAGAATGTTTTGCGTTAATTTACGACCTCCTAACATATTGGAAGATGGCTTCCGAGAATTTATTACCAATATATCAAATTATACCTTGCCGTGTAAAGAAAAATTCTATAAAGGACTAATTCCTGAAGAATTTAACAGAGCAAGATCAGACTCAATGAAAACCTTGGAGACAGTCCATCATGTGGCGATCTCAATAGAACCGTGGAAGTGGGGGGTGACCGAGATAAGTAATATTATGCTTACTGCGACAGCACATTTTGTTCATCAATCGAAACTCGTATCTCAGACTTTATTCACAATAAAGTTGCGGTCAGAAGACATGATTGCCAGTGCGATAGAAGACGAATTCATCAAATGGAAGATCTTAACAAAAGTGGTGTGCATTGTTATAAGTCTAAACGTAAAGAAAGAACATCCACTATTATTACAAAAGATTAGGTCTGTTTTGAAAATACCAGTCTTAATTTGTGCAGCTGATAATTTAAGCAAAATTTTTCAAAAAAGTACATGTCATTTAAATTTTAAAGAACTAGAGATGAGGTGCCAAAACGACTCATTGTTTAAGAAAAAGAAAGATGAACCCTTCAGTTGGCATGACCAGTATATAGTGTTAAAGCATATAAGTGAAAACAATGCAGGCGACTTCACTGCAGATGAAAGAAAAGCATTTGGTGAATGCTTCCAAATGTTAAAACCATTTGAAGAATTAAACAACAAGTTGTCTAGTGAACAATACTTACCCGTATCTTATATTATTCCTCTAATTTACGGTTTAAATTTAAGAGTAAAGGAATGCGCTCCATGTACTTCTCAAGCAAAAGACCTTCAGAAGCAATTTGAACAAAAAGTCTATGCAAAGGAGAATTGGTGGAGAATGAGGGTGAAGGCAACATTTATGGATCCCAGATTTAAAACAACAGTTTTGAAACATAACCCTGACTTTGCTTTCGAGCAGTTGAGTAAAGAGGCAGGGCCTGTGATAAGGGACGTAAAGCAAGACGTGGAAAAGGAATTAAATGAATGTATAAATTCACACAACCAACACAATGCAGTTCTTTCAACTACCAACACCCAATCAGGAGACAATAAAAATCTATTGGACTATTTGACCCGTAACAATGAAAATATGGCTCATACGTCGTCTTCTCTTGCAAAGTCTGTGTCACATTATGTTCAAGTACCTGACTTACATCCAGACGAAGACCCTTTTCAATTTTGGGAAGACTTTAATCGAATCTATAAGTGCAGCCCGTTTTATAGAATGTCTCAAAAGTATTTATGTATCCCCGCAAATGCAATACCTGTTGAGTCAATTTCTGGCGAGTTACCTGGGAAGAAATTTGATCGTAATAATATCGATTTTACAGAACGTAGGTATTCATTAGAGTACGGAAATATTAATGAAATATTATTTCTGCATAGTTACTATTCCAGGATCCCAGAAATAAATAATTAGGAATCGACATCCAAATACCACGTTTTATTATATGTTTAAGCATGTTAAGAGGATTATTTCCTTTCTTATCTTTGAATTGTAAATTTGTAAGATATATATTTTTTTAAAGTTTGGTTAATATTTGTTGAAACCACTAACAGAAGTTGTTTGTTTATAATTTATTTAATTGACTTACACTCCTCCGCTTGGAACGAAAATCAACGACGTGTCAAAATTAATGTCAAGAGTTCTGAGTCTGTTGATAAATCAGTCAACCAATCACAGCAGTTGAAATGCGTTTCACAATATGTAATACACACACACAATAATAATAATTATTGCTAATTTTTTCCAGAACCTGGATTTTTTATATAATACTCATGATTATAAAAAAAAAACTGTTTTAAGATAAGAATTAAGATTAAGAATTTACAATATAAAAAGTTGTATAGTTATCGTTTGAGTTTTAAAATTGTAATTTATAACGCCATTAAATTGTTTTTTTTTTTTTCAAATTACTTATTTAAAAAATCGAACAAGTAGACTGGACTCGTTCGAGCCACCAAAACTATTATAGTTCACTTGCCTTTTATTTGAAATTATAGAAGCCATGTTAACACATCTGTGAAAGTTTCAAGGGGTCTAATTAAGGCTAGCGCAGAATGAGGTGGGCCGCACCGTAACGCAATGCATAAATCCTCGTTCATCACTATCGTACATTTTTTTAAGGACCAACGCTTTACGCCAAATTTTTAAGCACTAATTTGTAGTTGCGCTGCGGTTCTTTATGGATGTAATGAGCGCTAGGCTTTACGGTTAATTTGATACAGCCCTTTGACAGACTGACGGACAGACAGTCAAATAAAAATAAAAAAACATTTTTACTAAAAAAGTAAGTGAATGCAAAATGAAAAATAATGTTAGTTTTGGAAGTTGCCGACCAAAAATGACTACTACTATTTAACGTAACAAAAGTTATAGTTTTTAAGTTGGTTGGTGGTCGGTTTAACCAACTTACATAGGTGAAGAAAGAAAGAATACACTATAATCCCCGAAGACGCGCCCCACTCCGCAATTACTGTACTGTAAACTTATTTGACTGGACAATTACTGTACTGGGGCGGAGTGGGGCGCGTCTTCGTGGATAGCACTATCTATACTGGTATACATGTATTTATGTTAGGTACACTATCTGTGTAATGTCAGTATCATGGCCATTTATCTTGAGTAAGTTGGCTAGTAGCAGTGACACGACGTGTTTTTTTTTTGTTCTCCTGCTAATAATTTGTGCGTTATATGCTTCTTCATCTCTACATTTGTCTCCCCCGACCCATCACTATGCTAGGCAAGCCTATCCCGTGGGAGAAGCGAGCCAAGTACCTAGGTGTAGTCCTTGACCACCATCTCTCCTTTAAAGAGCAAATAACCCAAGCCCGCGCGCGAGCCGCATGGGTTCTTGGAAGGCTTCACTTTATCCTTAATGCACGTAGCAAATTGTCACTACGGTGCAAATTGCGTATATACACAACGTGCATTCGCCCAATCATGACCTATGCGGATGCTGTTTTTGCACAAGCAAGACCCAGTCACATCCATAAGATGCAGACATTACAGAACCGTTGCCTTCGGAAGGCCTCGGGAGCCTCCTGGTTTGTTAGGAATCCTTCATCTCGAACTAAAAATCCCCACCATCCACCAATTTCTCAAACGCTCTTCCAAGCGTTACTTCGATACTGCCGCCAAACATCGCAACCCACTGGTTGTCGAGGCCGCTAGTTACACTCCCTCTAGTATCAATCAAACCCGCCGCCCTAAGCGAATCCTTACCGACCCAAACGACCCCATTACTCTCCGCCACGAGAGCAGTAGGGAAACCAGCACAGTGTACAAAAACAGACGTCTCCCGTCATTCCGACCTCGCCGTCGAGGTCCTTTGTGATCGCGACCGCGTCCCCAAGTAAATGATACTCCCCCAAACCTTGCTTGATAACGAGGTGCCAGCAGTTGTTGCAGCTGAGCACGTAGCTTTAAATTCCCCGACTAATAATCATGATCAAAACTTTGATCCAGCCCGTCCCATCCTTAATGTCCTCCTTCCGGTTGACGCCCTAAGCCAAGGTTCGTACCCCACAGGGGTACCCTTAGAGAGCGTTCACCTAATTAGCATAGTTCAATAACCCCTGTCTGGAGGTTTTAAGTCTAGTAGCTTAAGGCACCCATAGAAAAGCCCGGTTAAGTACTACGAGATGCCCTACCTAAAAAAAAACCTAAATTTGTACGCGCTTGTGCCAAAGCGTCGGGCACGCAAATATAAAATATAAACTACGTATGCTTCTTTGACCCACGCGTTACATGGAGAGGTTCGGTATGTAATGGATGGTCACCCATCCACGGAGTCACCTCGGCAAGCGTAGCTTAACCTTCGATCGACTCGTGCGGCTGTTATTGCTTAGTCACGAATTGTTTCATAAATAAAGTGAATTTAATATTTGTACTTACTCAGTATTATAGTTCTTGTGGTTATCTAAGAAGAAAAGACAGCTGAGCGGTTTCCCGCCGTGCGGCTGCCATTTGTGCAGGCAGCGGGGACTGCTATCTGCGTGCATGTAAACCTGCAATGTAGGAGTACGTTAAACCACAGAGTATATATGGCTAAACGGCTTCAGCCCTATACAAACGAAGCAAGTTTGTTGCCTGTGGCATACGATAAAATAGAAGCAGGACAGACGGTGCAAATTTTATTGTTGCTTCAAATTATGGTATGGAACAGGCAATTAAACCGCACCATGTAAATCAGGCTTTACAGTGGTCCAAACATTTGAGAGTGAATGATGGAACACAGTCGAAAATGTCAAAATATATTAGGCCAGGTTCCCACTACGCCGGACCGGCAGATTTACCGGCATAGCAAAAACTGCCAGAAGAGCTAGTGGATAAAGAATTTAAATGAAGCTGTTCACATTATGCCAGATTCGGCAAAAACACTGCGGTCGGCATTTTAACCGAGCGTTTTGTCATTGCGAAGCGCCAGTAGAACACCCTGACCGGAGTAATGTGGAAGAGTTGGCGCCGGTATCTGTCCCCTGCTGTGTGCACAGGTCCGAATTCAACTGAGGGTGAGTACTTGACTGTCCGGGTTTTTTGTGGGATCCGGTGTAATGTGAAAACTACTGTCCGTGAGCCGATTTCCGGCATCCGCCGGTCCGGTACAGTGCGAACAAACCCTCTAAACTAATGTCCCAAACTGCTTGAGACTAATAGTACCTGTCTCTGCAGTAAATATCTTATTTTCTGCAATTATATTCAAGTACTAATTGCAACAATTTTACAATTTCCCACTTTCATATCTGACTAGTGAGGGAGACGTAAATGATATAATCTATTTATCTATATGTAGTCGGGCCATAAGTTCTGTCATATAGGTAAAATTTAGAATGCAAGCCGAGGGAAATATTATGGACATTCGAAATTTGAATATTAAAAGAAAATAAAAAGGGTTTCTGGAATTTTGATCATTTTTTAAAAATGGAGTGGACGCGCAAAGAATACAGAGTCTCAGTAATTGCATTATATCGTGGCGGTCACGCGCCAACTGAGATTTTCAAACTGCTGAAAAATTTGAAAATTCCACTGAGATTTATTTATCGTACTATCAAACGATTCAGGGAAGATTCAAAATTAGATGATAAACAAAGGAGCGGTCGACCTCGTACTGTTCGGACTACAGCGGTCATCAAAGCAGTGAAGGCATGAATCCAACGAAACACAAATTTACCAAGTAAATTGTTGAATGCTCCAATTAGTAATGATTTTCTTTCTTTTTGGTGGTAAAATTCTATTAATTTCTTAAATACATTGCAAACTATAGTTTTGTATAATTTAGAAGCATTTTTATTTTTGTAAATGGGGACATCGACACGAAAACTGTTACCATGGATTCAGTACATGATTCTGGACGCCCCTGTATTGAAATTTTTCGTCGGTTATTTTAAAAAAAATCTAGTGTTTCATAGAAATGTGCATTACCAACGCGGTCAAAATGTATGGAATAGCAGATAAAAAAAAAAATCAGCAGGATCAGAATCACAGAATCAGATGTCCCTGGCACCCTGTATGTAACGTTAATAATAATAATGTTTAGATTAAGTATCTTGACCTGGCTCGCGAGGTCGTCGACATGTGGGATGTGGATACAGCAATCATTGTGCCCATAGTCGTGACGGCCAATGACATAATAGCCAAGAGCCTCGACCAAAATCTGAGGAGGCTCTCGTTAGGCAGTTGGATCAAGGGCTTGATCCAGAAAGCGGTACTCTTGGACACGGCGCGTATTGTTAGGAGGTTCCTCTCTCAGGATCCCTGACCACCGGCAGCTCGGAACCTGTTCCCGACACCACTATTTTTATATTTTTAAATGTTTTTTTTTGTTTTATGTAAATATTTAAAAACGTTAATAATATGTTTCAAAATTAAATAAACGAAATAATGTATTATATACATACCACAACAGATAAATTTTGTTCGTTGGTAAGCACATCACTTGAGACCGACTTGACCGATTTGGCTATTTTTGGTTTTAAAATATAAGTAATAGTCTGAATAAAGTTTTTAGGGAAAGCAAAATGTGACAAAATAGGAACATTTTAAAGTCCTTTTTTCTATGGGATTTTTGTTTGAACATAATCTGGTCAGCAAGTTTATAATTTTATATAGATACCTGGAAGAACATGACGTATCCGTCGGCAGAGGCGGTGGCGAGGGCCGAGCCGTCGGGCGAGAAGGCGGCGTCGAGGATGGCGGCGGCGTGCTCGGCGGCGCACAGCGCGCCCGCGCCGCCCACGCGCGCGCCCGCCGACACGCTGCCCGCCAGCCCGCGCGTGTTCCACATGCGCGCTACGGCACAGTACACATTACGGCCGTATATAGACGCGTAACGAAGCTGAGTCACTTATTATTTGTCATTGTGATCTTTTCTAACCACCGACGGAAAAAGAGGGGTGTTATAAGTTTAACATATGTATCTGTGTGTCTGTCTGCGCAATCGTAGCTGCCAAACGGCTGAATCAACTTTGTTTTTTATTGTTTTGTCAGTCGTTTCAAGATTATCAGCTCTTTTCTAGTTGATAATCGTTAAGAGGAGGGTCCCTAAATTAGATGTTAATTTGCATTAATATTCTGAAAAAGTCACGCATATAATCAAAATGGAACTTTTGTATATGATTTATTGGATTTTTACTTTCCAAATATAAGACAGTTACGTAATTGGAAAATTTTCGCTCGATCCATTTTTTATTCGAAAACCATGTCTTTTTTAAAGTTTATTTGAAACAAAAACAAGGTTACTCGGCTTTCATGCATAATTTTTGACAGTAAGGAAATATAGTTTATTATCCAAATATAAGATATTTTTTCTCTAGATCAATTATTACTTTAGTTATAAACGAAATAAGAATTGAGACTTACGACATTTATTAGTTCCGTGCTTGAACACGATCAAAGAGCGCACGCGATATTCAACTTTATTACTGACGTGTTACGTTTAGCACATAGTGGAGTGGTGGGGTGCATTGGGGCAGAGTTTGCGTGGTCTTTAGAGCGCCTGGTCTTAAGGCGTAAAAAGGTAAAATACAGACAGACAAAGTTAGTTTTGCATTCATAATATTAGTATGGATAATAAAAACATATATTTAAAAAAAAAGTAGTGATGTGTCTCTCACCAATATTATCGTGGGTGGTGAGCAGTAGCCGTGCCACGTCATCGTCGGTCGCTTCGTCCTCATCGTCGGGTATGTACGGGCACCACACCACACGGTGTGATGCACCCACTGCGCCCGTGTCTTCGCGGACCTCCGCTAATAGCGTGCATCTAAAAGAAAACAGTTTCATAATTAAACCATGATGTTTCCATCGGCAACAATGAATAACTTCCATACAAACTTTTAACACCTATAAGGGGGAACGAATTTTCAAAAATCATTCCTAAAGGTATGATACCGAACTCCGTTGCACGCGGCAGTGCTGCCGCGTTACTTACACTACATGCACATTAAATTATAGGCAACCACAGGTTACTTACATTACAGGAATAAAATTGTTCAACTATTAAGTTTGTTGTGTAAAGAAAGCATACTACCTAAGTCCACTATCGGTGACTTCGATCTCATGCACGTAGAAGTTGCCCTGTTCGTCAATACATGCTAGCACCACTTGGCTCTGTATATGAGCAAACGCCAAGTCTTGGACCTGCAAACAGCACAAGCAACAAATATTATTGATATTCCTATTAGCAATAAGGCCATATGCAGGATTATTGGTAAAAAACAAACTATTAAAGAGTCATTGTACATCATCATTATGATCAACTTTTAATGTGGGACCAAAAAAGAAATCGCGAAGAAAAAAAAAATCTGCTGTTCTGCAGTTTTTTTTTTACAATTATTTTATAAATATACACCGTATTCGTAGAGCCGCCGCGCCCCCCCGGTCACTCTACGCCAAGTGGGCGAGCCTCACCCATGGCTTAGCTCATTGCAACTGTTTATTGAGTTGTTCTATTTGTTACCTCTCCTTTCATGCCCTTGATGAGTGCGCGCCGGTCGGTGCCAGGTTCAGGGTTGTAGACCACGCGCACCATGCCGCTCCAAGTGCCAGGGTTCACTGCATTAGGAGCTGCAGACAAATAAAAAAACATAAAATAATAAATGTAGTGAATCAATTGGCCATTGTTCCTTTTCTTTTCGTTTCGATGGAACATCTATGTTGCTTAGACTGTTGGCGCCCAGTAGGTGGCCACGTTTATTGCGGCGTCAGTTAGTCAGAGGCGTTGATGAGATCGTCAATGGTGTAGGTGAACTGACATTTGGCACACTAACAGATACTCTTGAACGGTCTATGCTCTAGTCTATTCAGGAGCACCGCACTCACACTGGATGTTGGATAAATCGATAATGCCCCATATCGCGAGATTATGTTGGCGGTGGCCTACTTGGGTATGCAATCGATTCAGCACTTTCCATATCAGCCACTGCAGTTCGCGGCCGCGTGGCAGTTGTTCTTGGGGCTTTGAGAGGTCTTGATGTGGGGGATACCTTTTTTCGCACAATTTATTTCACTCTTTCAGTGGCCTGTCTTGGATCGCCTGTGTGTACCTTAAGAAGCTAATACGACTATTTAAGTCTAACTGGAGTAGTTGTGTTGTTCCTTTTGTCAACCTATCACTGCAGTTAGTGCTGGATTAACTTGAAAGCATGTTTGTTACTTTATGTGTTGATCAGTGATTCAGAAAGTGGGCATTAGAGACATAATAAGTTTAGAATTACTTCATAAATATATTTTGCAAATCTACCAGTTTTAAATTCATATTGTTGTTATTAAAACAGCTTTCTTAAATATTGACCCAACTACTGATAACCATTCAGCAAAGCTTTGTAATTACTTTGCTTGAATGTACTAATCTATGCTGTTATTGCAAAATGGACTGTTTTGAACAACATATTTATCAATATCCTGTGCAGGTGGTTCAAGTTACAATTATTATCACATCCTGCTTTATTAAGCAGTATAGAGCTTTGCTGACAAGTGATCAGGGGTTTTAAAGCCTTATAAAAATAGGTACAGATTGCTGAAACGTAACGTGAAATGGATCACACAGTGAAACAAAGTCACCTAGTTGTTGTTTTACATTACATGTTGCATACATTTACATGGCGAGTTTGTTACATTTATGAATCCATGCCTGGCATAATATTAAAACATGGTTGTTTCGTCATCTTGTTTGCATGTGCTATTACCCTGTTTGACTGATAAACAGCCTTAGATCTTAATAAGAATTATTGTCAGATATGCTCAGTTCAGATTTTTTGAATGAATAAATAATTTTATATACCTTTGTTTATTTGTTTAAATTTATTTATTTAAATGTATTTTAGATCAGTGTACTAAATGCTATTATGTATTAATAAGTAATTAGTAATAAGTATTTTTATGTTAATGTTTGCAGATCAAAATGGCAGAATGTATAAGGATTCTTAAACTATCTTATAACACAAACAATCATTTTACACAAATTCTATTATAATCAATGTCATACCTTTGATAGAGTATGCCAGGTACTTCCCACTGGTGTGTATAGCCAGCAGCTGCCCGGCATAGAACTTGGGCTCCCAGTTGTAATCCACCAAGTTTTTAAGCTTCACTTTGGAGCTGCCATGGTCATGGTTTCCAGCGTTGGTGTTTACCATGACATTGGTGGAGTACACCTCCGCACTGCACACTCCGTCTCCATCTGAGAATGATCTGGAATAGAGCATTTAAGTGAATAACGGACAATATTGGTGCGGGAAATAGTTTTTGAAAGATAAATGTTTTGTTCCAAATGCACCACATAATTACTGGGTGAATCAGCTCATTTTGATACATTACAGATTGGAATATGTACTCAAATTAGGTACTCATGATACATAACTTATTTGAGGCACATTAAATGTCCTTAAAAACAATTAACAGTAACAACCCTATCGGAAAACCGGACATAGCTACTAATTGAGAGAAAATGCTATGTAATGTGAGGTGAAATTGGGAAAAAAGGAAGAAATTATCATTTAGTACACATGAATTACTACAGGAATCCGAGAGCTAATGTAAACTATTGGTCTAGTTGCAAGAAAAATATGTCATGGGTTCAAACTTTCACCGTGAACCATCGGAAAAGCCCAATAAGGGTTGATTGTCTACGTGATATTCGGGCATGTTAGGCGGATGTTTAGGCAACAGGTTACAGCAGTTTTAGCAGAAAGAATGTAAAAAATATACAGGGACATTCCTTAATAAAGCCTTTACTAGACAGGATACACTTAAAAGGTAGTATTTCTTTGCGTAAGCAATTTAGCAAAGATTAATTCAGTATCAGATTAATGTCACTTACATCGTTTGAGTGGCATCCGATAGCTTTGGAAGCATTGTTGTTGGTGCCATTATTGAGCTAATCTTCCACTTTCCTCATGAATTTCAGAAACTTCAACGCAAATTCACAATAGAATAGTAATTGCAAAAAATCATGCAAATATTACAACAGCAAACCGCTGATGCCGACCGACATGAGAATGCGTTTTGTTTTCACAATTCACATTTCGCGTAGTGTTTTTAACACTTTCAGTTAAAATACTACTATTTGATTTATTCACACTTAATTAATTAAAAATAATTAATATACAATGGTTGTATTTGAATAAATCAACTCTCAGGAATGCCAATAATACATGATAAATCAATTACGAAAATGAATGGTAGGAATAACGAAACGCATAACAGGGGACCAGGAAGACTGTTTTCAATTACTAGGAAGTAAGAAATCATTGGAAAACGATTAATAATACCGGTGAATGATAACGACCCCATGAAATCTATTTTAATATTCCGAAATAATTTTAAATTTAAATTCAGTTCTGATAAAAAAAGTTGATAATTATATCGTGATAATTATAAGCAACAGACTGGGCAAAGAGAACAAGCCATTTTTTAGTTGACTTGACAGGTGACAGGGCAGTGAATTGATTTTTTCGAAAATGGTAAGAATTAATCGTAAATATTAAATAATTTGCTTTGATATCGTTAGGGAAACCTGGTAATAATGTTAACAATTGTTTCAGTCGTTAACAGACAAACTTACCATGCTTATGGCCCGGCCGGGCGGCGACAATGCCCAGAAAGATGACGTGCCTTGGTGGATGCGCTACGCTGGTCGGGGACTTGGAACAGTTGGCGGCTTCAGTTCGTATTATTTTGCTATAAATTATATATGATACACATGCCACTTTGAAGTGACGAGTAAAATATTTTGTGTGCGAGTACATTTATGTGGAGTTGACCAATAGATCAACAGTATTATCTTATCTTTAGAACCAAAATCTACAGTACCACCCTTGATTTTAGACAATGAGCAAGAAATAACAAACAGTTATGAGCTGTAACGTATTGCGCCTTATTTTCTCTGACAATGGGATAATTATTTGTTCATATTTATTTAGAAAGTGTTTTCCAAGATAAATTTAAACCATTATAATTTTTATGAGTATGTTATTATGATTACATATTTAAACTCGTAAGTCTAGAAGATTAATCTAATGCATTTTGATATACTTTACATTTGTGGACTTAATGAAAACCCTTTAAGTACTAAATTTTTCTATAACTTGTGTAACTGGTATGTTCAAGAATATTATCCAATTGAAAAGAAAAGTAATCTATGTACATAACTATATTGGGTGACCTACTGTTAGACCCAATATTTATTGATTACAATGCAATTGGTTGGAGGGGCTTGTGGCTAAACCATAACAGCCACATGGATCAGTCGAAGCTTAAGCTACTCTTGCTGTCCATTACATATGGAGACCCCTACGTGCCTCAGAAAGCACATTAAGCTGTTGGTCCCGGCTGTCATAAGTAGATCTTTTATAGTTGTTAAGGGTAGTCATAACCCCAAAAGTTTTGCAACCAGTCTTGCTAAGGGGTATCGTAGTACCCAGTAACTGGCAGTAACAAGGCAGTTGCTTCATATAAAATGCTGGTATGCTGCTGCCTCCAGTTAGAATGGAAGTCGAAACCAACATAGTTGGGGAAAGGGTAAACAGATTAATTGAATGCAATTAAAAAAAAAAACATAAAGCACCTACTTAGGTCACCAGTTCAGTCAACCAGCTTATTATTGACCTACTCATGTAATTAATAACAACTGTTCGTTTACAGCAGTCTATAAGGCATTTAATTGCTTACATTCACTGACATTAAGGCCTACATAGACTTGTTATCATTACATATTATAAACAAAGTCCCCCTGTACTCAATACATAGTAGTAGAATGGATTTTCATACGGTTTTCACCTATTGACGGAGTGATTTATAAGGAAGGTTTAGGTGTTTATAATTAATTTAAGTTTTGTGTAAATTGGCTGTAATAAGATGATGATTGTTGAAGTTGGCTGAAAAAAGCAAGGACTTGGTGTCTTTACTGGTGTGCGCCGCGTAAACATTGGATGAAATTTGGCACCCAGATAGTTTATATCAGGTAGTACGTTCCCCCTGGGCTATCTTGCGACATCCACGCCGTGAAGCCGCCGTGAAGCCGCAGGCAAAAGCTAATATAATATAATGCAAATTACTATGTGCAAGTACATTGCATAATATTATAATACAATTTATACAAAACAATATCTATTGATTCAGCTAGTTAACTGGTTTTAAAAACTGTAACCAAAAGTACTTGAAATTCAGTTTTTTTTCTATCATTATGAGTTGAAATTAGATAAAATTAACCAATCAACTAAGGGTATTGACCAATGGCAAAAACACTAATTTATTTATCAGTTTACGTACATGCATAAACAGACAAGAAGAAAGGAACAGAAAGATATGTTCAAAGGCAGCATAATTTGCTATGTTTTTCAGTCAAATTTTGGCTGAGACTTCAGCACTTTCTGAAGGTCCAACAAGTATTAAAGAAGTGCAAAAAACTCCCTAGCAAGAAGCAAAAATTTTTATGGACATCTTTAAAGCACATTAATTGATTCAGTAGAAGAGGTATATGTATATCTATACCTAATCTATACTAACAATAAACCTGAAAAGTTTGTTTGTTTAAACGCGCTAATCTCCGGAACTACTACTAGTCGGATTTAAAAAATATTTTTGCACTTGGTAGCCCAATTATTGAGGAAGGTATAGGCAATGTACCCAGTCTCTTGGGTACATTACCAGTCGACAGCGACGCGGAGGAATTTTTAGACGCCATATTTTAGTTTAATTTTAGTTTAGTTTTAGTCTAATAGTTTTAGTTAGGTTAGGATATTATATTTTTTTAGTTTTGTCATACTCTTGTACTTATTAATAAAAGAAAGGTATAGGCTATTTATCATCACGCTAACAATCCTAAGAAGCCAAGCGAAAACGAAGTAATTCACTCGTACGAAGTCGCGGGCAATGATAAATATTTATGAACCCGAATCAAACAGGTTTTTTAAATAAAAATGTATCATTACATTAATTTGTGACAAAAATGGTAGAACTGGTTCTCTAAACAGAGTTTAACTGATAATATCAAACATATCAGATAGTCAATATCACACTTAATGTATTTGCTTGTAATGTAAATAAAGCTAATGTATTACTAAAAGCATTGATTTTCCTCATAAAACAAAACAATTATAGTTTATGTGCCTATAAAATGGTAGGTTGTTTGAACTGCAAAATTAGATTTAAAATTGCATGTTCCAAGTACCTAAGGCAACACTAAAAGAGACGGTTAAGAGTGCGTTTCCACTGGAGTGGAGAAGAGCGGAGCTGAGCGCAGACCTGCAGGAATCGACCAATTACAATGGTCGAAATCCTCATCGCGTCTCTCGTTTCGTCTGTGATTGGACGATTCCTGCACATCTCCGCTCAGCTTCTCTCGTTTCCGCTTCCGTAGAAACGCAACCTCAACATGATGCAGGTTTTACCATCAAAACAATTTCATGGCTAACTTACATGATTAAATACATAGTTCACACAATAATGCTTATCAGTGTCATATCAGATTTTGTAATACCTTAAAGAATGTACAGCATACTGTCAGTATTTCGTATGCATTAAACAAGAGCTCCAGACCACCCGAAATCCACTCTCAAATGAGTTTTTCCAGCCTGCCATTTCCATGATAAAAAAAAAAACATTGCTTATAATCACTTAAAAGACTTATTTACTTCAATTGTATAACAAAGATAACAACTGATAACATCTGGCTAAGTTAAGTTGTTATGTTCATTCATATTAAAATGTAGAGCATTATTATTACTAGTTGCGCCCCACGGTTTCACCCGCATATGTCTCTCCCGTGGCAATATCGGGAAAAAGTATCCTATGTCTTAACCCAGGTCATGGTATACCCATGTGCCAAATTTCATCGAAATACGTTCAGCCGTTTTAGCGTAAAAGTATAACAAACAAACTAACTCACTTTCGCATTTTTAATATTATTTAGTATTATTGATGTTCAAATTGATCTTGGCATTGGTTTTTGCAGCCAGATATGGTCATGGTACCTGGTTTATAGATTAATTACAATAGGAGAGATCAACCGAGACCTAAACCTTTTTTTTAACGTCCATGGTCGACCATTTCGGCCCTCGTCGGTTGAACTGCAACCGTAGCAAGGAACAGTTTACCGTACACCTTCGATTCGCTATTGATATTTTTTTCGATAGCAAACCCCCTCCCACAAGCACTCTTACGAACTCATGAATTCTTGATATAAAAATTTTAAACATTCTTACAGAGGACAGTCAGCTCCAAAATTGAGAAGCAAAGTAATATGTACATTCAAGGAATACGTTAAGCACCTTATGGTGATTTTTTACGTACACCTTATTATTTTTACGACGAATTTATTGCCAGCATTTTGAATGAAAATGACAGTTCGAAAGGCGCTCAAAAAAAAAAAAACTCATAGCATTTATTTCAAATAAACCAATTACAGGCACTTTTGAATTGTCAAGGGGTCGATCAGTCAGAAAGATGAAGCTAGTTGCGCCTGCTATTATATAAAAAAATATAATTGCTTAACATTATCGTTCATAGACCGAACATTCGTTAGAAATCGAATAAGGCAATAAACAAATAAGTCAGTGGAATAAGGTCGATACTCGGTACACATATACATGTACGTACATAGTGGATTATTTTGCATTGTAATCGTCACAAAAGACGATAATCCCATTGTTTTTATAAGCCTTTTACCATTAAATATTACTTTAGAAATCATTACCTTTTTATTTTTAGTTAATATACTCGTAGCTAAATGATAACTGTCGGTCGATCGAAGGTTAAGGCTACGCTTGCCGCGATCGGTTCGTGGATGGGTGACCACCCATTAGATATCGAGACAGATCCGTACCTCGGAAAGCACGTCAATCCGTTGGTCCCGGCTATCAACCGTAGATCTTTGACTTTAGTTACTGGTCACTTTAGTCAGTTCAGAAGCCCAACTCTGACTGACAATCAGCCTTACCAAGGGCTTCCACCGTGTTATCCAGTAACTGGGTTAGACTGAGTCAGATAGGCAGTCACTCTCATGTAAAAAACTGTTATTTAGCTGCATTCGGTTAGACTGTAAGCCGACTCCAACATAGTTGGGAAAAGGCTAGGCAGAACTTATAGCGCAGTAGAAATGATCCGACCTTGGTACTATAATACTTATTGTATGGCAGATTGGGCATGTGTGGTCAACTGGTCTCTCTCGACGATTCGGCCATTGTGACCAATTGTCGCGTGTGTAGGAAGGTCGTTAACCAAAACTGTAACGGGTTATTTTTAGAAAATAGCTCATGTAGCTGTGATATACGGCTTAGATTCTATGGAACTCGCGAAATAATTTGTCTATAATGTTTATGGAATGAAGACAATATGAAATTACTATTTTTTGTGAATTTTTTTTTTGTCGATAAGGGCAACATAGAATTAAGCAATTTGAAAAAAAAAAACTGGCCAAGTGCGAGTCGGACTCGCGCACGATAGGTGCCGTACCATTAACTATAAAAACGAGCAAAAAAAATTACGTTTCTTGTATGGGAGCCCCCTTAAATATTTATTTTATTCTGTGTTTTAGTATTTATTATTATAGCGGCAACAGAAATACATCATCTGTGAAAATTTCAACTGTCTATCACGATTCATGAGATACAGCCTGGTGACAGATGGATAGATAGGCAGACGGACGGACATCGGAGTCTTAGTAATAGGGTCTCGTTTTACTCTTTGGGTACGGACCCCTAAAAATGTTTTTATTTATGTTTCAGTTTACAAAAAAGGGTTTGGTGTTTGTAGCCTCCTTTTAAGCAGACAATGCCTGTAATGCAAATGCAATGCAATTAAAGTACCTAATCAAATTAAAATGCTGTCTTGTGCTAAAGTTGTAAGTTGGTCTTGTCTTTTGGTTGTATATCTTGTGACCCATAGAATCTTGTATGTTTGTAATGTCAAAATAACATTTTGATACTAAATGAATATGAAATTATTTACGGTACTTATAGAAAAAAAAAAACAAAAAAAAAACTTGTTGTTCCGGCTATTCTCCGAAACGGCTGGACCAATTTTAACGGGACTTTCACCGGCAGATAGCTGATTCTATAAGTAGTACTTACTTAGGCTATTTTGATGCTAGAAAAAGAATAAGGATCCACGCGGGTGAATTTCGCGTGCAGCAGCTAGTTTCAATGATAAATGGTATTTTTATTTCTGTTAAAAGTAGGTTTGTACAAACACTTACACGTCAAAAATAACTTATTTTAAAATATGTGTTCGGTGTTTCCTATTCCTTCTGGGAAGGAAGGCCGAAACAAACTCAGGACGTCACTGTCTCTTTAAAGTCCAGACATAATCTTGGTCAGATGTCAGATCATGTCTTTCAACGTATAAAAATGACTAAATATCGCTTTACTGATTCCACGTGCCCACTTTAAACATTACTTTAGGATTGCTGCCTCGGTGGGTGTCGTAAAAAGCTACTAAGGGATGGATGATGTCAGAGGATGGCAGGCGACTAAAGTATTACATCAGAGGATGGCATAACGCCATCCTGTCTGAGTCCTAATATGTACAAACTGCGCTCGCCAATATGTCTTCCGTTTTTACGACATATATTTTTTAACCATAATAGCGGTAATAGGAATTGTATGTTCGCCAGTGGACGGAATGAGCTGGTGGACAATATAAAGATATTCTATTGGTGAAAATTTAAGTGAAGTCCGTTCAGCACTTTTTGAAATTATCAAATAAATCGGCGGCGGTCTGGCTTTACTTTAATACTCAATTTCAAGTCTCAAATATATCATAGAACCGTACCGGTATAACCATATATTCACAATTAATGTAATCGGCCCATAGTGAACGTGCGCGAGCCCTTAGTCTTATCAGGCAGTGAACGACACATGTCTTCGTATTTTTTTAGTTCTAGGACATTCTCTCACCTCACCATCTTCATAATATCATAATTTTCATTATATAATTGGAAGCGCGCACTAGTATTTGTTCCGATTCTTGTAAACTTGAATGTAATTGTGTATCCTTTGTTGGAGATCCAATAAATAAATAAACCTCCCTTTTATTCCAGTCGCCATAGTCCTGGGCCTGATCAACTGCATCAGTATCGTGGTCTTGAACGTGGCCTGCCTGATCGCCGGCATCTGGCAGATGCTCGCCGGCTTCATAGTGATAGTGTGTGAAGCTCCGTGCTGCTGCTTCTTCATAGACTATGTGCAGACTCTCAGCGATAAGGTGGAGACTAGACCCTACTGGAATAAGGCTGCTTTGTATATTGGGTGAGTTGATAGTGTATTTTTTTCTAATACACACCTACCGTTTACTACCTAATTACCTAATTACCACCTAATTGTGGCGGTGTCTGAGGCTGCTGCGCAGTGCTGGGAAGATGTTGAGGCCCGTCAGGGAGCGAATGACAGGTCTCGCGACATGTGTCCACACCCTTCCGTACCGTCTCAACGTCAGGCACCGTCTCATAATCATAATTAATTTATTTTGTGTAAATTCAGATACAAATGATTAAATGATAAAGGAAATAGAATATATATCAACTCGGAAAGGGATCGTCAACGTATCAACTCGAACCATTCAGTATTCTTTGTATGAAACTCCCTATTGCAACGCACACTAATAGGAATCGTAGCGTAATCGCCTCGCCTCGGGACAAGCTCACGAACCGCGGCGATACGGTGTCGATCCCTTTCCAAGTTGATATGTACGCTATGACCTTAATATGACTATTTATTTGTCAGTTAAAGGATTAGGCATAGGTACTGGCGAAATTTGGACGAATAAGGCTCAATTTACATTGCCGCGAAACAGATGGAAGATTTTTTTTTTTTTGGAAATTTTCAGTAATCCTTCCTTAGAGTTCATTTTTGCTGTATAAGAAACTCGTGTGCACAATTTCATGCTTCTAGTTCTAGATCCAGCGGTTTAGGTTACGGGTTATCTGACAGTGAATAAAATTAAGATTTTTATTTGTACTACATTTAGATTGCATTGACGCCTAGAATAAAAAAATCACATGTTAAAGACGAATTTTCTACCAAAATTCAAAACTCAGGATGGAGGATAAAAAAAAAACATGTTATATCTAGAATTTCCGGTTTAATTAACGATAAAAGCATTAACAATATAGTTACGTATCAGAAATGTGAATTGAGCACTAAATGTGTAGATGTAGATACGGTTCGACACAATTTAGAGGTAACATGGATGTATTAGCCTTTTTTTTTTTCTTTTGTGTGAGAAATTATTAAATAATTTCTCCCGCTCTAGGCAGAGCGGGAGGGCGTGTCAGACTCTTACTGACTAAAACCCACCCGTGTTCCTTTAGTTGCCTGTATGTTGCCAGGGGCCACGGTAACCCTTTCGGACTTTCCCGCAACCCCGGCAGGCATCGGCCGTAGCGTACCCTTTCAGATGTGCTGACATCTCATTGAGGCGCGCGTTGGATACACAGCGCGCCGTCGACCTGAGCCTGGTCCTTATCGGACGGCGAGCTACCCATTGCTCGCCGTCCGCAAACTCGCGTCTACGGTGGCCGGGAATGGATGTATTAGCCTGCACCCCAATTCATATCAAATATAGGTATAGAATATTTTATTGGAACAAAAAACAGATAAACAAAAATATTAGTGTTCGTTATCAGCTATATTAGTTTAAAAAACCGTGTTGCAACCATTAGCGCCCACCTCCGAAAGGGTAGACGTCGGCGTTCCAACATTTATACTTACAAAGCAATAAAAAATATAGTTATAAATTGCGTAAAACACTTTCAATTATTATCCAAAGAATTTTTAAGGAAATGTGGAATCCATTACTTTAAAAAAATCGTCTGGTCGACAACGTTGAAGGACGAGCCTTCAACGATGTCGACCACAGACCATCGCGACATCGCGGGCGCGACACGGGTCGTGCTGCCTGTCGCGCTCACGATATCGGTCTGTAAGAGCCTTAATAACGCAAAAAACGATGTTGGACTGTCGAAATGAAAGGCACTGCAATTGTGTGTTACGCAATTACCCCGCTGATCGACCAAACTAGTAACTACTAGATTGGTACAGTCCGGCACGTAACTTGGTAAGGTTTTGGCGTATTGGGAGTAAGTTTGCCAATATGTTCAAAAAGTGCAACAAAAAATTTTACAGTTTTATTGCATGTCATAATTCTATGGTGATTGCCATAATTTATTTTTGAACATATCTGTTAACAAAAACAAGCGAAAACGAATTCTGCGCATCTACGATTCTTGCCAAGTTACGTGCCGGCGACTATGCTAGTGTAGTGTGGTAATCGTTTCTCTCACCTCTCGCGAGTCGTGGCAGGTTCTGAAGCGCAGGCCATACTATGGCCTCTCTGTCTCTGTCAAATTCAATCCCTGCCCAAGTCACGCGATTTGGAAAGTATAGTGTTTGACACAATTAGCTGATGGAACTTCTATGTTGTGTCGTTCTGTAACGAGCTTAGGGCTCTGTTGTATGTGACACTGGTGTAAATTGACACCACTTATGACGTAGTTTATCAATTAAATAAGTACTTACGTCACGTCACGTAAACTGATTCATCGTTTTTATCAAAGCCACAAAAGACGGTTTGCTATCAAAGGGACGGAACAGTCTGTTATCGATAGGTAGTTTCTTTATCACAAATTCGTATGACGTTTCTAGGTTAATTTATTGCCTTATTAATTAGTAATTATGTTTTATTGTTAGGTATCTAATTCTGTTTAGCAGCGTAGCACGGTTGTCGCAGATAATTTGGGGTGCATTCAATTACTTAAGACGACGATAACCGACTTTTAATGATTTTATAGTGAACATCATCATCATCTAAAAGAGTAGTGTTAATGATTGGAAAAAATATATGTTCAAATAGAGCACTTTCTTAATAACTTAATATAGGAATATTTTAGATTTTGTTTATATTACATAGTCTAGTTTGACTTTAAAAAATTCTGGCAATGTACTAATAAACTAAATATAAAGCAGAATCGGGCTGAATGCATTAACTCTGAAAGGGATCCTCGTAACATTGCTAATATATTTAAATCTAATTTTAAGGTAAGTCCACTTGTGTCTTCAGTAGTGACGCAGTGCAGTCTCCAGCCAGATACTTCTACCATTATACAAATAAGACCTAAAGATGTTAAGAGTATTATTGACAATATGACTCGGGGTAGATCGCCTGGACATGACAGCTTGAGCGTTGAACATTTACGGCATGCGGGCTGCCATTTACCAAGAGTATTGGCCATGCTTTTCTCCCTGTGCGTGAGTCATAGCTATCTCCCTCAGGACCTCATGAGAACTATAGTCATACCTATAGTTAAATGTAAAACAGCAGATATTTGTGATAAAAGTAACTATCGTCCCATCTCCCTGGCAACAATTTTGGCTAAGGTAATGGATGGTCTGATTAACGGGCATTTAAAGAGGAACCTGAACCTGCATCACGCGCAATTTGGCTTCCAACCTGGCCTGTCCACAGAGAGTGCTATACTCTGTATGAAGCACACAGTTAGGTATTATTTGGATCGTAGGACACCTGTTTATGCTTGTTTTTTAGATTTGTCCAAAGCCTTTGATCTGGTTTGTTATGAGGTCCTGTGGGATAAACTGCGTAAGCAAAATGTGTCTACGGAACTAGTGGAAATTTTGAAATTTTGGTATGATAATCAATTAAATGTCGTAAAGTGGGCGGACTGCTTCTCTGAGGAGTACAAGCTAGAGTGTGGCGTGAGGCAAGGCGGAATTTCCTCGCCCACTCTTTTTAATTTTTATATAGATAGCCTGATTGGTGAGCTCAGTAGCACGCATGTAGGTTGTCATATTGATGGAGTCGCTGTCAATAATATAAGTTATGCTGACGACATGGTGCTGCTGGGCCCGTCAATTAGGGCACTTCGTCATCTACTTGGAGTTTGTGAACGGTATGCCAAGAATCATGGTCTCAGGTATAATGCTGCCAAGAGCGAGTGTATGTTTTTTGGTCTTGATGATAAAACCTCTCATGAACCTCCACCTCTTTTTCTGAACGGTTCTCCTCTCACTAGAGTGAAAAAGTTTAAATATCTAGGGCACATTGTCACCGATGATCTTAGGGACAATGAGGACATTGAACGTGAACGCAGAGCGCTGGCGGTCCGCGGTAATATGTTGGCTCGCAGGTTTGCTCGTTGCTCAGCTGAAGTCAAGTTAGCGCTATTCAAAGCATATTGCCAAGCCTTTTACACGAGCAGCCTGTGGGTTAACTATACTCAAAGGGCATACAGCGCTCTGCGGGTACAATACAATAACGTCTTCAGGATGTTGTTGCGGTTGCCGCGGTTCTGCAGTGCGTCCGCTATGTTTGCCGAAGCGCGTACGGACGACTTCTACGCAATAAGACGCAAGCGTGTGTCGTCGCTGTTGGGCAGAGTACGCGGCAGCAGCAATGACATTCTGAAGATAGTTTCAAGTAAATTTCAGTGTCCTATGCACTCGCTCTGGGTAAGCATCGTGGTTGGGACGGTGAAATAAAATGTTCTGCTTGTTATCTTATTCTTTACTTACTAACATAGTTTATAAGCTCCTGTTGTTACTAACCATAATGGATCATGTTGTCTGACATATAAATAAATAAATAAATAAATAAATAGTAAAATTAATTTGTAAAATTATGTCTAACGCGGATAAAAAACTGAGGTTCATGTAAAATCTATTTTTCTGAATTTTTCGCAATTTTGAAGGTAATTTAATTATTGATCTTTTAGTATACGTGTTTTACTAAAATACCTTTTGTTTTATGTATAATAAATTAATAATGCGTCTAATTTGGGACAGCGCTCCTTGATGGGCGAGTCCTATTACTGGCTGGACATATGACGCGGTGCGTGGACTCAATACAGAACAGGCAAGCTAACCACTCAAGGTCACTAGCATATATCTGCGTCTTAAGTATACGACTGGCAATACATAAACGTACGTCAGACACAGCTTGAACAGTCAGCCCGAGCCCTGGCTAACTTCTGCTGATGGGCCACTATTTTTAAATGTTGAACGTACCTAAATGATTTAGTTTTACCTCAATTGACAATTTCCTTAAATAAGGTAAAACCACAAAATTAATTAGTTTTGGGTAAACAATTAAGTAAAATAATAGTATTTATATTATAATTTAAATAATTTTCCTGTATTTAAAACGCATTTTTCCGTACCTCACAATTTTTACTAGCCATTGTTGGGTCCATCTCGGTGCCAAATTATTTCTTCATGATTACCCACACCAGATGTCACCCACTGCTGGATATTAAAAAAATCGGCCACGTGCGTTGCGGACTACGTACAATCAAGGGTTCCGTAGTTGAGATGAATTTATTTATCTCAAGAACAAACTTAACATTGAAGTTGAAAAACATGTTCTCCCATACATTTTAAGTGCAAATGTAAGTTTGTACGCACAATATTTAGAGATTTACCATGGTATTTTATGACCATAGACTTCTTATAGGTTTTCCTGTAAGCTATGAGTAAAGAGCCATACTATGTTTTTCAAAATTACAACAACTGGACCTAAAATTTTTTCAAAATTTTAGGTCCAGTTGTTTCGGAGATAAGGGGGGCGAACGGTAAATTTTCATCGAATTTCTTAAATATCTTTAAAAGTATTTATTGTAAAATTTTATAAAAAATTATGTTTAACTTCCTCGCAACAAGCTCTTTCATTTGATATGTATATGAATGACACGGTATTGTTAGCAAATATATTTTTTTAGTTTTCTCTTGCCCCCCAAAAGTGACCCCTTTATACGAAATTCACTTATTTACGTTACACGTTCGTGTTTGGGTCACAGAAATACATATGTGTACCAAATTTCCACTTCGGTCAATTAGATTCGGAGCAAATTGGCTATGACAGACGTTCAGACAGACAGACTCACGAGTGATCCTATAGGGGTTCCGTTTTTTCCTTTTAAGGTACGGAACCCCAAAAATCTAAATTAAAAGTCATTTTATTCAAACTAGGCTGAGAATCAGCACTTTTTGAACGTCAAAATTACATAAGACAAAACAGTCCCCCAAAACGCCCGCCCTTCACCACTTCCTAGCGGTTTAGCTGGGAAGAAGAAGTGGCCTAACAAAGTCCCCAGCAGCACTCTGTGTAGGGCTGTCTTTTTTCTGCCTGCAACAAGTTCTACCTCCTCTGATGGCATTGAGGCATTCCATTCACCACCTCACCGCCATTCTTACTTCCAAACCCAAAAATGTCAAAGTCAAATCATGTATTTCAAGTAGGCGATTAAAATAAAAAGGTACCTTTGGACATCGACATATTAAGCAAATAGAATTGATTCTAGTTGCCGCTTCCTAAAGGCAGTTTTGTACTGAGAGAATCGGCAAGAAACTTCACATTACTCTTTTATTTTTTTGTACAATATTTTATAAATGGTACCTAAATACAGCATAATAATTAGTCTTAAGATAATACTATGTGTAGGAGCAGAGGTAGCTGGTCCATTGAGCATTGGTGGCCTAGCGGTTACGGCCCCGACTTACGTGTTGTAAGGTCGTGAGTTGGAACCCAGACAGAAGCTTTACTTTATGTAATTTATTTCATTACCTTAAACCTATTATGTTTTCTCTATAAGTGAATTCTAATTATTTTGAGAAATAAATATTTTAATTAACCGTATACTTTTCTAATCGATAATTACTACAAATGAATAAAATTAAAGTATCTGTATGTAACGTCAAAATACCAGCTTTTTACTAAATGCATATGAAAGTACATAATTATAACAAAAAAAAAAAAAACGATTTTTTAAAACTTTGCCTTGCTGTCTGTATGTTTGTTACGGCTAATCTCTGAAACGGCTAGACCGATTTTGACGGGAGTTTCACTGGCAGCCTGGCTAATGTTATAAGGAGTAACTCAGGCTTTTATTTTAGAAAATGAATTAGGTATTACGCGGGAAAACCCGCGCGCAGCTGCTAGTATATTAAGCCTAAATATAAACGGTATCTTATTTCTTCCATGATAATAATTAAGCAATAAAATTGCACAGCATTCGTTGCAAATTGTATGCGACGTCACGAGCTCGCGCGATTGAATGCTTTGCAAGGCATTGTGTAAGCGTTGTTAAAATTAAATAATAGCGATACTTATCCTTCACTGAAAAACATGTGATGTGACTCAATGTTTTGTTCCTGTTATTATTCAACAAATAAATTGAACCAACTCGTTTGAAGTTTATTTTAGTATAGAAACGTTCCGAGCATTATATTTAGGAAGATATCGGTGGGTAAGCGAATGTGATCAAACAGTACGCATATTTGTGTCTTCCTTATTAAAACAAAGTTATTGCAAGTATTGTGTTCCACAATTACTTTACTCTGATTTACTCATTCCATCTCGATCGTGTATCTGTATCGCTGTATGACAGGAGATGATAGCCCACAAATAATAATTGAAAGAGGTTTGAAATTATAAATATTGTCATTTGTAATATTAGTAATTACATATATAATTCTGTGTTATTTTGCTTACAGGTCATTCTATTTTTTTGTAAATTTGTGTAGACATAGTGACTTATAAAATCGCCTTGGATGAGTCTGTAAAGCTGTTATAATTGTGATTTAAATATAAACAAATAATTGACCTGTAGTGGGACAATTATGTGCTGATATAATTAGGCCAACCAACGATAGTAAATGTAATTGACTACATTTTCATATCATTTAGTGTATAATGAAAACTATCTTCAACCTACATGGTTTCAATTTAATTTACTTATATTCAAAATATTGTATGTAAATACTTGCCATACTTACCATAATCTGCGTGCGCAATTTATTTGCCAAACGTGTAAATAAACACGAGTTTTTAGGAAAAATAACTATAATGTCTATACATAAGGTTCAGTTTGCGCTACAACTTCATATTTAGAAAAAATCTTTGAAATTCGTTCTATTCAAAACAAACGTAAATGCCAAATTGTATGACACCGTATACGGTCATCAAAATGACTGACACTTGGTTATTACAATGGAGTGAGAGTTATTTAAATCTGTTATATTAATTTATTATTATAAGCGTTTGAGTGACGTCGTCACAGACAGGATAAAATAAAATCAAGAAAGAGTTTTTTTTTTGTTTTAGGGGATTGTCAATTTCGAAATTTTCAATTACAGGTGGTATATGGGAAATCCATAGACGTCGGACACTACTTACCGATAAACCAAAGGTTTTAATCTGTATTTTTCCCTCTACTCCAGGCTATCAGTCCCGCCATTCTTCATGTGCTTCTTAAGCATGAGCACGTGGTTCGGCAGCGGGCTGATCTTCGCCACTGGCATCGTCTACGGGATGATGGCGCTCGGCAAAAAGTCAGTATACTCGTACATATATACATTAAATGTGTTGCTAACATGACTGACTAACTCAAGTAATTTGGCAAGATGGAGGGTAGTTTGATAAGGATGGTGTGGAAAGGTGAAAAATACTATAATTTAAAGGTCAAGGAAACACTCAGAAGTTTGTCAAATAATTAATTTCATGTAGGCTATTAAAATGCACTACATTTAAAAGAAAATAAATTTGATTCTAGTCGCCCTTTCCAAAAGGTAGTTTCTTATGGAGAAAAATGGGCAAAAAAACTCCAGACTTACTCTTTTAAAATGTTTCATTAAAAATATTTAATCCATCTTGACTAGCAACTTAAATAGTCCATAATATTCTAATCAAATCACAACTGTCATTCTTTGACAGTTGTATGAACTGGCCATAACACGGCAAATTGGCGTGGTGTGTCAATTTCATAAAAAAATCGTTGACTGTTTTAAATAATCTGACTGTTAATTTTACCACCAATTAGCACCTTCTGTATCAAACATCTTCCATGGCAGATTCTTTGAAAAAATGGAATATTTTTACCAAAACAGAACATAGTAACCGACCATTCCCAATTTTGTATGGTTGAAATAAAAGAGATTTGGTAAAGATATCCCTTACTTTTGAAAATATAAATCATGTAACTAATTCTTTGGTGTGGGTGTATTTATCTAACTTTTCGTCGATATCTTTCTTATAGTTGCCATCTTTAAGTCTATGAGCATCTAATGTCTGTCTGGTCTGCAAATGACAATGGAATTATCGTATTGTTTTTTGTATTTACATTTTTTGTCAGTGAAATTGTGAATCTTGGCTTAAAATTAAGGGTTGCTGTGCTTTGATATTCAATTTCCATTCTACTTCTTGTTATTACACATACCTGCTGGATTTCTACTGTTGGTAAAGAATTTATGAGTTCGTAAGAGAACTATAGCTTTACTGTTGGTTTTACATGTCATACCAAAGAGGATGAATAAATGGATTACCAAGATGCAAATTAAATCAGAGAGGGTAAATTATAATTATGTATGAGTTCGTCCGGGGAAATACTATCACAGTAATATTTTCTGGAGCCATGAAGCGTTGTTGGTTTCCACTTCAGGCTGATGAGTATGGCTCGGGTACAGGCGCAATAGGCACATGAGACATTTCCGTTTTGTCTCTGGGATGTCAACGCCCCTGCGGTATCTCTAGTATTGCAGATGTCCACAGTCGACGAGGTCTACCTACGTACTGGATAGCTTGAGTGATTCCCAAAATCATAAAAGTACCATAGCTAAGCTTTATGTTGTGTCATTAACTGGTTCGGAGGCGTGTGTGTACTAATCCGATGTGTGTTGTGTGTGCGTGTGGGGCGCAGGGGGTCCCGCGACGACATGGCGGCGATGGCTGCAGGCGGGACTACGCCCCCGGGCGCTCCGATGGCGGGCTCGCACGACCACAACGTCACTCTCATGGAGGACCCGGACGTGTGGCGCCCCAACTAAACGAGGCACGCATCTATAGCGCTACAAGGTTCTTTTGGCGCGTGGCCAAATTCGGAACTAAAGCCGCCATCTTGTTTTTTCAATACATTTAACAAAACAATTGCACAAATGTTTACCTAGTGGTCGCAAGCGCTAATGTTAAGCAATAGGTCCTGGGGGTAGGGGTTTTCCATTACGAATTTCTCAGTAGCAGCCCGGAGTCTGGATTTGTGCCCGGTTGAAAGCAATAGGTTCGCGCCCTATTACATGGAATTTAAACATAACTGGCGAAATGTGGGTGTACTATAGAGTACACCTCTGCCTAACCCTTCGGGGAATATGGGTGTGATGTTGTTTCACAAAACAATAATTGCAAAATTGCTCCACTGTCTACGTCATTCGAGCGCCAAAAGATCCTTGTACAGTGTATCTAACATGATTGTTCAGTGTTCCGACTATGCTCGTTGTTTGCGCTCGGGATTGCATGGTGGTTGGAAGGTCAGGGTCAATTTTAATAAAAGAATCTGCTTGACGTCTTGAAAAACAATACCGATGCAGTTCCATACTGTTTATTTCACCTTTCCTCATAATTTAATGAAGTGGATTATTCTATTAAAATTAACTATGACTTAATTCTTATTAATGTTGCATGTTTGTGCTTGAAATAATTACCGCTTTATTTGTCTTTGTTTTTTGTTTCTGCACAAGGTTTCTTTTTCAGCATTCGGGAGCACAATTTTGTTTTATTCATCGAACCGCATTTTACAATATTTTATTTTATACATTAAATATATATTTTTCTTTGTCAATATGCCTCTACCCAATATAATTTAAATATCGCGATTCTGCTAAATAAATAAAACTAGAAATCAAGTGGAGCGTTCTCATTTTCTCCCTTTGCACAAACTCATTAAAATGGTATTCGTTTCAAAAATATTCATATTCGCACTCTTACTGCTCTGTGATCACAACAAAAGACACAAAAATAATAATAAAAATTTAATTATTTCCCACAGAGGATCAATAGATGATATGAGGACGTCGGCGGCTAACTTAGAGGCGGGTGCGGGCCAGCCAACGAGCGCTCCTAGAGCGAACCTCGTCACAAACGAGCAGCCAATCAGCTTCACCGGCGTTCCCGGGCGTATGTGATCGCGCCAACCAGCTTCCCAGGCGATCCCGCACGCCGACTACGTGAGTCTCCTACACGATATGCGCTCCTGGTACTGTAGCGAACACGGAGGCTTTTGATAAACTCTAATCATGTAATTATTACTCATTTTAATTATGCGGTGTAAACTGAACTGCTGATTCGTACTATAAACGTGAAATCAAAACACGCACACATCACCAATTTTTTGTATTCCCCTTTCTGACACTAAAGTGGATTCGCACTTAAAAACGCTTTCGATGCGAATGAGTACGGATGCTCCCGAGCGAATTTCTCGTTCTGGCGAATGACGCCTATAAGTGTCAGAAAGAGATACAGCATAATGGTGACCCGTGCGTGTACGCATGATCTCACACTAAAGGTGTTTGAGGGACACTGATCACGTTGTTCGAGCAAAATTGCACGTATTTTAGAGTTCATGATTAGCTTCCAGTATGTGAATTAGTCCACTTTCCGAATGGTGACTGGAAAATATTATTCATAGTTTGTAACTTAAACAATATTTTTATCATACTGTTGGTAACTGGGGGAAGTGCTTCGAAATACCGAATTTTTTATATCAATATTTTGGCATGTTTAAAATGACTGTTGTCTACTAGGATAATTTTTGTTCGTATTTCTGGTACTACGGAGCGCATAGAAATCACTACAAAGACTTTAATGGTGTCTGTACTAATGGTGTAAGTTCAAGTTCCATTCAGAAACAACTTCAGTCGAGACGTTCAGCAATATTCACTGTTAAACTCCTTAGTTTAGTGTTGCCAATAAAAACCAGTGTCCTCCAAACAAAATAATAGAATTGCCAACATTTTTTATTTGAGTCTGCTTGTAGATAGTTAATATTCTTGTCTATGATAATATTCAGCATGTATTATAATATTCAATTATTTGTTATATCTATAGAGGTTTATAAACTAAGCACATATTATACTAGACATATTGTACCATATCGCTTGGCCCATAAGAGGAGATAAAACTAAAATAGACATTATGATGTTTGCAACAGAGGCTGTTTTGCAATAAGTGGTCTTTTTAATAATAACATGTTCATAACAACGGACCAATGCGTTTGAAATCTATTAAAGTCAAACAGAAGTAATTTTGTAGGAGAATAATTTATTGAAATGATTGTCTTAATAGCTAATCATAAAACTGTAAAGTGGCTTCAAAATAAAGTTTATAAAAAATAACTAATGTTACAGACGATTTTGTCTCGTCATAATTAATTATTATGGAATTCATGTTAATCGCTATGTCAATTTTGAAGTCACGGCGTTATACGGGGTAAGGGACATGACTAGCAAACTGTTGAACCATGATTTCTGTACATGATTTAGACCCACAAGCGTTGATACAATTCGTCGGTTATTAAAAAAAAAAAAACTTTTCTGTTCCATACATTTTAACCGTGTATGTATCAGTTTTGTATGAAACAGCTATTTTTCTTTAAACCGTCGAATACATTCTTCGCTGGGGATCTCGAAACGTGTTGAATTTATGTTTGTGCGCCGATGTCCCTTGCACCGTGTATTATAAAATAATATAAATTTTAGGAGAAAATCTTGTACCTTGAGCTAAGATGTATCCTGTCACGGTAACTCCATATTTGTTTGGTAAGTAGCGAGTTGTAATCTTAACGTAGTCGAGGGCTGTTAATAGCATAATTAATTGTTTAATGTTAATTTATTAGACGAACGGTGCCCGATGGGTCATGTTTAGGTTTTTTTGACGTTTTATTACTTTCGGTGAGGATAGAAATGCGTTAGGGATTTATTACATCTTAGTGGGTAGCAAAATAGATTAATCAACCGATTGCAACGCTCTTACGGTCGATTATCCACTGTGCGGTGAAATTGCCAACTCATTTTCGCCCTCTCAGAAGATATAAAACGTCTTTATTCCATACATATCTCCGCAGTAACCTGGCTGGTATAAATTTACTTTATACTCTTGTTTACGTTAGTAAATTGTTATAATCTTGTGGTGACACAAATATTAAATGAATTATATTATTGCTCATATTTAACCTTATTTTCGTCCATTTTGATTATAGGCAGTTATTTTATTTAAATTGAACGCATGAAATTGTGCGGCCATACGTCGTGTTTCAAACGAGTTTGATCCAAATTAATGATATAGCATAGTAGTTAGCGAAATTTTCTTGACATTGATGTAAAGTGTTTATTACTATAGAATATATTGTATAGCTACCTTCCTTCGTGCTAGACTTACTGATATTTCATTATATCGTATTTCTTATGAAATTGTGATTTGTTTCGGGAGCATTTTTTGAGCTGTGTTTGTTAAAGACATTAGGAAAGGATTCTTTTGCACTGTAATGATGGTTTACTTCATGATAATCTTGGCTTTTAACTTTGTATTTTAAAAGTAAATTCGTACATCTGAATGCAGAGGGCGCCACTGACGCTTGTGTCGTGAAGTCATCGCCTGTTTTAACTAGGCATTGGAATCCTAATATCTAACGTATGCATTCCGAAATCGTACTGAATTTATGGGTCTTTTCTTTCCAATCCTTGTTTTCTAAATATACCTATATCTTGCATGTCTCAATATTTACTAGTAAGTAGTTACTGCTGTTGGTGGACTAAAACATTGTTACAACAATGTCAATTTGTTAGACGGTGTCCTTGTTTAGATAATGTTAAGTGTAGTGGGTCGCACTTGAGATACTACACGGAATAATCACTAGCCAGAAATATGTGTGGTTGGAGATTGTAGCATTACTTGTTACAAATCCTTTAATACATTTTTTTGGTCAGTATTGGTGTAATAGTATATTTTATGAACAGTTGAACCGGTACTTTAATGTTGTGCTGAGAAAATGACTTTTCTTACGAAACTATGGTAAAGTTACAGAGTCATTAAGCTTAAGCTTCCTACATTAAAGTAATTGTTGAATCAACATATAATGGACACATTTTTGAAAATATTTAACACATAGCCGTTAGAAAATTGTTCTGCAACAATATGAATAGATTAAATTATCACTGTTATTGTAATGCAAGATATTTTTGTAAAATAACAATTTAAAACGCCACATTGACTGCGTAAGTATTATTGTGTATAAGAAAGACCCTAGTCTTAGGTAATATTTTGCTAGTTTTAACATTTTTGCTCACACACAGCCAATATCTTAGTGAACGATTTTTTATTTGAATTTGTATGAAGTGTTGCTAGTTTCAAAAACAGGAAAAGTAAAAATTAATCGATGGACTGGCAGCACTGATTGGAATGATTGGTTGCTATGTGGCATGTGCTTCCTTATTTACATTGTTTTTTTTTTAAATTAAATATCTCATGATTTTTACATGCATCGATTTATTTATATAATATTAAGCGAATTAATTGTTATAATAAGAATTTACGTTGAGATTGTATATAGTATATGCTATGATTAAATTGATAAGTTATATACATTCTTGCTTAGCCTAAAACATTTGCAACTTTGTTAGTTGAATATTCAGTTAGAAAGTTAATTGAGATCGTTAATTAATATGTTGCTTGTATACTTAGGGTTAGTGCAGAGATAGAAGTTAAACTATTTAAGATTGGTCAGTGTAGTCAAATCTTTGAACAAGTAAACCTATTTGAAAAGTGGTTTTTATATCATGGATTGTTGAAATAATAAAGGCAGCTGATGTAAACTGGATTAAGACAGTTAAATGTATCGTTTATTGGTGTGAGAAGTATAACACCGCTGAAAACTGATATTAATAAGATTGAATAATATCTCGACATCTTTTTTACTAAATGCTTAATTGAAGACGTACTTCAAATCCAAGAGTAATAATAATACACCATACAGCTGCGTGGTTGGATTTTCAACGCTTTGCTCAGTGCCGAGTTGAAATCCAACAATGAGCTTTTATTTAGGCATTCAGTTAAATGTGGCCTACTGTTAGTAAAAAAGGGCAGTAGTCTTTATCCCTGCACTGAAACCAAGTTATAAATAGTAAAAATTGTTTGTAACACTACAGTAAGAGTATGCATAGTTGTATAGTGTAAGTGGTTGCAGTTGTTTCTTGTCAAGTTAATGTTATATTTAGGAAAGCATATCTGTAATAAATGTGTGTATATTGAAGTCCATGTTTTATTTTGTGCCTTTCGTGTTTTGAAGAAAATATAGTTATATTTCTAATTTATATAGTGGTCACAAGCGTTACTAATGAGAAGAGGTCCTGAATTTGATATTATTGGGTTTTCCATCTGGAATTTCTCAGTAGCAGCCCAGAGTCTGGATTTGTGCGTGGTTGATGGCAATAAGCTGGCCCCCGATTACATGGGATTTAAACATAACTGGCGAAATGTGGGTGTATTATAGGTACACTTCTGCTTAACCCTTTAGGGAATAATAATAGGGTTGTGATGTTTATGTTTATATTATTTCCAAAAGGCTTCTTATGAGAGTTTGACGATCATGCTATTATTTGAACACGGGCACTCTTCCCTCACTCATAGTCCAATGGGATAGCAATAGGACATGACCAGAGACAGATCAGGCGCAGGGCCAACGGCTTGATGTGCGCTTGCACACTTGTGCACTATAACATCTCCCGCGCCGAAGGCTGGTCTCCGCTGAGATTGGTAGCTATGATCGGTGATTCGATCTGGAGGACCATTATTTGAAAGACTACTAAATTGGGTAGGTACTAACAATCAAGTTAGAAAAGTTATAACATTAAACTTTATTTACAAAAAATACAATACACTAATTACATTATTATTTTAATAGGTAGGTACATTATATCGTATTTTAACATAATAATAAAAAACTGGAGAGTAATCTTTCCACAATAGTGATTCCAAGGACTATTTCTATGCAGTCTTTCTAGAATCAAACTACTTAATTCTTGCCTTTTAAAATCTGAAAAAGAAAAAATGTTTGTGACACAATAATGATGACTAGTTGCACAGAAGTTACTTTCAATTCCACATAAATATTAAAGATGGTATTTTAACCAGTTTATCAGCATTTGAGTTAAATAAATACGGCTAGTAGACACCCCCAGGCCAGATGGCTCAGCAAGAGGAAGAATATAGTCTGGGTAGAAATAATGCCAGGTAGTCTTGCACATAATAGTTGGACCTAACCTGGAGCACTCAGTTTAGTTTGCAGCTGCTTAGAGAACTAGGTAGTTCTTTTAGTTTGTTAGCTCTCATCTTGAAGAGAAAGACCAAATAGGTCTTGCACATAATAGTTTATGATCTGGAGTTTAGTTTGCAGCTCCAGATCAGGTTTTTCACTCGTTTTGCTACTGCTCCTACATGCATTCATAGTATTGTAATTTTTGAATGACTTGTTTATTTATTTATTAGTTCATGGTTTAATGAAGAAATATTATCTAAATCTAAATGGTATGAGTGGTAGTAGGGACTTGACTAGCTCGGGCGGTGTCATATTCTCGCTCATTCTCACTATTACAAGTTGGTCTTATCAAATGAACTAATGAAGTAAGAAGCGATAAATTTGGAAAATAGTTTGCATAGTTCATCTGAGGGAATGCATTTACTACCTAAAGTACCCGTCACGAGAAGCTATAAATTATGTAAACAAACATCTTTTACTAAGTAAACATTTTATACTGCGAGATAATAATAAATTGACCATATTCAATCGACATGAAATATAGACGGGTTATATGAAAGTAACAACCTATTTAATTTAGTCGGATCATATTTTAACGACGCAAAGCGCTATCGTTTGTGTTTCTTGGTACCGGAACGCGTCCGTCGCAGGGATTGTAAACAAAATACAAATTTTAAATTTGACGAGGTAAAACAATGATTACAAGAGGGACTGCAGCAGATTACTTCGGAAAATTGGAAGCGTTGTGTGGAGCATGTTATCAAGGAAGACGATAATTTTTATTCCAAAATCGATGAGATGATTGATAAAACTGTAGACAGCTTCGTGATACATGTCACTGATTCAGACACAGAAATGGAAACATCTGAATCTGACGAATAATTATTATTAAATAATATATGTTAATTAATATTTGTTACTTAATAATTTATTAAATCTTAAACAAATTCATTTTTTTTTGTCGGTCCAAATGTTGTGAACTCCTGAACACTTGTTTACAAAATTTATAGCTTCTCATGACGGTTACTTTAGTTCGTTCGCGAACAACACAAGAACTACTGTCACACATAAAACGTCGCCAGGAGGAGAAGGTTATCACATTCAGATAGTACTGCGTAAAGTAATTACCTTGCTACTAGAATATAACAGCAAAACTTACTATGACCTCTGCTTAATAATCGCCCCAGTGATCGTCCCGTGTCGTTGAATTAAACACTGCTTCTTGTCCGTCTCCAGGCAGACAGTGGGCGGCTTCAGATTAGGCTGTATCTTGCACGCCTGCTCCGATATCGCGACTACAATACCCGCTGAGTCAACGTGCGCTGTACCCTTTGCAGCTAAACATAGACCTTGGTGGTCGGCTACCAGGCAGCCACTCACGTTGGGCGTTGACATTATCTCTTCAACTACTCTGTCTAATTCCTTTTCCATGATAATTGAGTTTAATGAGTCGATACGCACCAAATGGTATATTTTTGTTTACGTTTTTCACAAAAATCGTCTTGTAATGAAACGTATGTCATATTCTTTCTGTCAACTTAGCAAGCAGTCATATGCCATTCCAAAATTCCAAATATACAGGTATTTCGAGCATGGAAAATATTTTGGTCTCATAAAGATTAATATAAAGATCATCAAACCTTCTCTAATTCGTAATTTTACATGATTAATATCCATATAGACAAGGTTTATGGAACGCACATACAAATGTCAATGTCAAAAAACATGCGTTCATAAATAAAGGAAACTCACTGTTAGAGTGCGTTTCATCAAATAGTTCCTTTGCCGTAATGTTGGCTCCACTGTTAAACTTTAAGAACGGACCAATTACGTAGCGCCGTAGCGTACTCGTGTTCGTCCTATAATAGTGCTGCCAACATTACGGCATAGGAACTATTTGATGAAACGCACTCTATCCACTCAAGCGTTCATGGATAGAAAAGTATCAAAAATAAAAGTAGCGTAGTACGTCCGGGATACTTGTGTATCCATAGCGTCAAGTTTTAGAAAAGAGTCATCTATGATCAAACTACGATACTTTTTCTGAGTTTTACTTATAGAATTGACAGTTGATGAACTAGTTTACATACTAAAATACGAGATGGCAGTGTAACAAGGCTTGACGAATGAATATTAAAAAACAAACTTCAGTTCAGTCTAACTTCGTGATAGTGAACAAGTGCTTTTGGAGTGCCAGCAATTATGTCGTAAGTATTTGAGTTTTGTTCATTATTTCTTAGATTATTATACATCAAAATAAACTATATAATTTGTGCTTTATAATTACGTATACATATCACAGATCAAAGTGAAAAATAGAGTCTTAATATCAAATCAAAGTATAGCTGTTTCGAAAAAAATGGCCGCTCTTAACTTGTTAGCCCAATTTTAGATAAGTTTACGTTGTTTTTCAGCAAAATCATCCATAAGTAATGAGTGATAGTTCGTATTAAACATAATAATGCACTTTTCAAACAGAAATATACTGTATTCACTGAAGATTCCTTTAAAACGTCATTGTGTTCCTCAGGTTTTTTGTTGTGGATTGTTTGCTATCCACGGACGTCACTACAATGGTTCTAAATAAGGGTCGGTACAAACAGCAAAATATGTTTGCAATATTTTTATGCTTTGTTAGGTTTGCGGTTTTGGGTCTTGTTTTTTTTTCGCTTGGATGGTTGTGTTTCATCATGCATCGCACAGATTTTGTTTTTATGATATATTAATGTTATGCTTGTTTATAATTGTCGAGTTTTACTCTAGTGCTTCGCTCTCTCTTTTTTATTTCAATTCACTTTATTCTCTTTGTGATGTATTGACAATTTAAGTCTCATATTTAATCAAAATCATTAATTTTTCGGTATAATTTTCGTACATTTTATTTTACTCATATATATACATACTGATCGTTATCGTGATCAACGATGAAGCTCCTTGTCACCGAACTTATGGCTGCATGTGCATTGTATTATGTAGTCAAGTTTTCAATAGTTATATAATATTGTAGATCGCCTAGTGAAAATAATCTGCCGTCTGACCACGGGAGCCTTAGAGGTCATGGCAGTAGTGGCGGTCGTGGTGGCCGTGGTAGCCGTGGCGGCCGTGGTAGCCGTGGCGGCCGTGGTGGCCGCGGTAGCCGTGGCGGCCGTGGTAGTCGTGGCGGCCGTGGTAGTGGTGGCGGCCGTGGTAGCCGTGGCAACCATGACAAGACAGAACAAGACAATCAGCCCTCCCAAGCAGGAAGGCAAGTATACATATTTTACACAGATTTATTGTATTTCTTTTATTTTTGATGCTACAGGATACAATTTCTTTTTAGCAGTGAACTAGACTTAATACGCGCTCAGCGGCAAGTCACGCTGAGACGCATTGCAGCACTGCCAGCGGTGGTGAGAAAAGAACTTGTAACTCGCAAGCGTGACGCTCAGCTTGCTCGAATTTTATTGCCTGACGCGCCACCACGCAAAAGGCGCGCCCGGTAAGTATATTTACAACATACTATAGCATAATTTAGCAAAAAGTCTTTAAGTTATCCTTTTCTGGCAGATCGGCGTCGCCGGAGCGCGAACCATGTGAGTTCGTGCAAGAATCTGATCTTCAGGGAAAAAAAATTATCATTTTAGGTAAAGAGTGATTTGTACTTAATAATTTTATCCATTTTTTTTTTTTAATTTTGTCCTTTCTAAGGTTGCCTGGAAGAGATCGCAGAAAGCGATAAGATCGCCCATTGTATATTTTGTAGTGCATAATTATTATTTCTTGTTATGTATTTTTGTGGTGTACAATAAAGTATATATAAATAAATAAATAAATACATTTTACTAACATATTGTTGTATATTTGAATTTATATTATTTGTTTTAGAGGATATACAATTGGTGCCTCCCAGACTAGCCGAAAGCATGGCGAACGTCGAGATACGTAAGTAAATGTTTTACTAGACCTGAATTTGGTTAAAAACTTATTTTTATGACTTAATAACCAGATGGTTTTTGTTACAGATAACATTGAATTACCGCCGCCCGAGGACGCTGAGATACGTAAGCAAATATTTTACTAAACCTGGAACTGGTCACAAACTTCTTTTTATGATTTATTTAACCTGATAATTAACCTGCTGTTTTTTTGTTATAGATAATATTCAACTATTGCCGCACGGGGACATCGAGATACGTAAGCAAATATTTTACTCTGCCTTTACCTGGTCACAAAATAATTCTTAATGACTTGACTTGATGCTGTTTGTTACAGACGAAATTCAACCATCGCCGCCTCAGGACGCTGAGATAGGTAAGTAAATCCATTACTAGGCCTAGGTATTAATAATTTTATAACAATCCTAAACCTCATAATGTTTGTTACAGAAGACCAAGAAGTAGAACGTCCAGTGCTGCGTATGGGTACGCCAGATATTGATACTGTCCCTAATTCTCCAAACTCTCTAGACAGTCTAGATCCGGACCGTTTGAATACGGAAATAAACCGAGCATTAATGTCGAAGACTCCTAGAAAAAAGGGCATGCCTTCTACAAATTCTTCGCCAGTAAATAACTTGACAGATTAAATAGATACACATTGATGCATATTCACACAACTACACACAAATAGCTGAAATATTATTAATAAACATTTTTGTTTTATTGTTTTAGTCTTTCTGCTCCTGTATCAAAGTGGCCATTGATAAAGGAGCAGAAAGACCAAAAAACAATTCAGGTCACATTTACAGAGGTAAATTCTAGTGAAAGTTAAGATTAATTTGAAATTGAAGTAAACAATATATTTAAGCATAATTCATATTTCAGGAAACAATATTGTAGCTGACGTCGTAGTTTCTGTGGCGCCTTCCTGTAGTAAACAGCGTACTTCGATTGGTACGCATTATTCAATTTATTCATCTAGAAGTCAAATATAGAAAACCACGAATTGTTAACAGTAATTTCTTTTTTCAGAGGTTACGGACAAAAATTTCGACGAGGCTGTTGGGGAATGGATTGAATTGACCGATGACTTTAGTGACTGTGACATGGACATTGAAAACGACGACTTTTTTTTCACGATCTCACGCAACGCTACAACGGAGCCTGCGCTTGAAACTGACATGACGGTATTCGAGACTCGTGTACTAGAACAGGAAGACCGACTAAACGACTTAGCAATCAGAGAGATCGCATCAAATGACTGTTCAAATGACTGTTTTACTTTTGACTGGAAAAAAGACCGACAGATTTTTACAGGGCGACGAGATAATTTTACCGGGACTCCAGGACCGACATTTCCAATCACACAGGCAACAAGTATCGTCGACTTGTTTTATAAAATGATAGATACTAACTTCATAGACAAAATTTGCACTGAGACTAATAGATATGCCGACCAAAAAATTAAATTATTAAAAGACCAAAATATTTTTTTACCGACTATAAGACTGCACCGATGGACACCAACGGACAGGAACGAAATGGTCAGTTTTTTAGCTATAATAATACTTCAAGGGCTGTACTCCTTACCGGAAGAGGAATCCTATTTTAGATTTAATGGTTTTGGCACTATGCCTTATTTCAGAAAAATAATGTCATACAATAGATTTTTACTAATAAAGTCACTGCTCCATTTCGTCGATAACGAGACAATAACAGAACCAAATAAACTATCTAAAATTCAAATGGTGACTGACTATTTTAACGATAAATTCTCACATTTATATTATCCTTCCCAAGATATTGTCATTGACGAGTCCCTGCTAAAGTGGCACGGGCGACTAGGATTCGCTCAGAAAATCTTGTCAAAGGCAGCTCATGTCGGAGTGAAGACTTACGAGCTTTGTGAGTCTTCCTCCGGTTATCTTTGGAAGTTTTTTATTTATGTGGGAAAAGAAAAGACTAGGACTGCGACTGCAACAACATCTGACGAGACTAACCGTATTGACACTGACGAGGGACCTGAGGACACTGACGACAGACCTGATGACACTGACGAGCGACCTGATGATACTGACGAGAGACCTGATGACACAGACATGACTGAACATGTAATAACTGGCAGTAGCGATGTACGTCCCAGCAATGCTACTGCCAAAATTGTTTATGACTTAGTAGAACCTTTACTTCACCGCGGACACACGTTAATAATGGACAATTTTTATAATAGTCCATTATTAGCGCGGTGTCTGAAACGACAACAGACAGACTGCTTTGGGACCTTACGACTAAATCGGGAATTCGTTCCCGATTCACTGAAGACAATTACTAAGACGGAACTAAGACAAGGTGAAGTATTGGCAAGCTACTGTTCCGATTTGTCGGTAATCGTATTTCGAGATTCTAACCTAGTTAGCATGATCTCGACATACCATTCCCTCCAAGTCGGAATGCGACAAAAATATGATGGAGTGAAATACAAGCCATCCGTTGTCCTGGACTACAACAAATCCATGGGAGGAGTAGACAGGAAAGACCAATTCTTGTCTGCTCATCCCATGGAACGTGCACGGAACAAAATATGGTACAAAAAAGTGTTTCGTCGCCTTTTTAACACTGCCATATTTAATTGTTACATTATTTTCAAATCGGCCCATCCAAATTTGTCACATAGACAGTTCAGGACAACTTTGGCGGAAGACTTACTTAAATTACACAGACATATTGACCTCACGACAGAACCGCGACTTATAAATTCGAGAACCGGACTGACGAAATTGCCAACGACACCCACGACCAGCAGACCTAAAGTCGAACATCGTCATTTCCCAATAAAGACAGGCTTTAAACAAAGTCGCTGTTGGTTGTGCGCCCAGAAAAAAATCACCACGAGAACTGTTTGGAAGTGCCTAGAATGTAACAAAAATCTCTGCATTGATGGTTGTTTTATGCAGTACCATATATAATTTATTAAGGACCATGCGAATCTTTTAAACACAACAAAAATAAATGAGTTTACTAAAATATAATAAAGCTGTACATTGATTTTAATTTTGATATTTAATTTAATTTAAAAACCCTACCTAAAAAACTCATAACTAACTTTTTTTTTAGTTGCGTAAATTCAAAGTGTGTAGGAGACCTTAGATAGGCGGCCATTTTGCTCATATTTTACCTTCGCGAGCGAGTCGAAAGCACTTGCGACATCGCGGTAAAATTACGAGGAGTAGGTGTTTTGTTTCGATTTTTTTAACTACTTAGAGTTATTTAAACATAAACATCTATGTCTCATATGAAAGGAAAATACGTCTAGTTTGTTGTGACATTGTTTTATTGGTAAAATATACAATATGTTTTCGATGTGATGTCAATTAATAAAAAAAACATGTTTAATTTACTCCGAATTCAATGTTTACACCTGTTTTTAATATAATAAATTACATTTATAGATCTTAAAACATACATAAGTTTAATCTGCATTCTTCTATAAATTTTATGTAGTTTTTTTCTTTGCTCTAGCTAGTACAGTTAAGTAGCTATGGTGGTTTTTGTTACAACATGCGGGCGCAGTAGCACACGAATTACGGCCGCGCGTATCTCGGACGTACAAGGGTAAGATAGTCGCGCAGACTGGACGGTTGAGTGGCTATACAGTTTATTGTTCATTCACACTAAGTAAAAGAAAGCTCTGCAAAACCAGGCAGGCATCTTTTTTTATATTGTTAGGTACCTATAGGTATACACCGATATCACCAGTGTCTTGATAAAATGAGGAAAATCATAAGGTCAGTTATGGCAGTCTTAACAATCATGTCTAGCACCTAGGTACCTATAGCGGAAATGGAGCCAGTAGGTACCTACCTCTAATGTAAGCAAGGTCAGAGGCCGACTGCCGAGCCTTCTTATTACACTTGTAAACCTCAACCTTAAGTTAATCGGTTTATACAATTGACATTGGCATACATTTCGGCTAGTTTTACCCACTTTTAGCCCTTCTGTTACAGATTAGATTCTGCTATGCATGAGCATAACTGCACCTAAAATTTGTATAAAATGTGAAATTTGGGCTAACAAACCTATCTCTGGTGACAAGGCATGAAGCAACGATATTTCTAAACAAATAGCCTACAGAATATACTTACTACGGGTTGGTTGTTAATTAAGTAGGTACCAATTTAATTACTTTAAAATTTTAATAAAATTATAAATAATTAAAATTAAGACAAAAATTACGGTGTTTTGATCTCCACAGGATATTATTATATACCTATCCGTTACAAATTAATTCAATCTATGTGCATAATACCGTAAAGTAAAAAATTGTGTAGGTAAAGCCACTAAGATTTCAAGTTCAAGTTGACGTATTTTTTGGTCTTGAAAAACCAGTATCTTACCATACCTTCTGTTTTTAGTTGTATTATTATCGTCGACGGGGCTGCTCGTGCCGTTGAGTTTACCGCAGTTGCCATGTTACAACTACTTGTGTACAGTTTACTTATATTCTTGACTTTTCTAGCAGTATTCGATATAATAAGACTTTGTACGTATGACGATGAGGCGTCTAAAAGGAGGCTGAGAATGTTGTCTGGTATGTAACTCCCATACATTGTCTTAGCTAAGTTACTATAATAATTATGTTTACACGACAAAGTGTATTATTCCCTGTGTACCTACAAGATTTGTCGAAGGATTACCAAGGACGCTGAACGAGATACAATAGAAATTTTATTGTTATACGCATATGAGCATTTAGTGTCCCTCATAGTGTTAAAAGATTAAGCAGTTTAAATTCTGTATGCAACCACAAAAGCACGATTTAGGTATAGGTTCATTCTTTGAGCACTAACTTACCTACTATATCTGTAGGTACCTAGAATAAATAGTAGTTGCATATTTTCATTAATTTACTAAGATAAATATTTACCTCGTCATAATACAGTAAAGGTTAAGGAAAATGCTTTCGTTTGGCACCTTATGGGTGTGGATGCTGGTATAGAGGATGCTCAATCTCTCCCCAATGCAAATGGACCATGGGAAAAGACACAGAGATAGGGTTACCATCCGTCCAGATTTGTCCGGACATGTCCGGACTTCTAGACTTGTCCGGCTCTTTAATTTGTCCGGATTTTTTGGTTTAGATGGAACACGAGTAATAAAACTTATTTAAGTAATACCAAATAAGTCTGATATTTATTAACTTCTCACTCATCTAAAAACAAAATATAAATTTAACAATCAACGAGATCAAACAATACTTGGATTTTGTGACTAAAATGTCCGGACTTTGATTGAAATATCAGGCTTTTTGTCAGAACTTTACAAATTGCTAAATGGTAATCCTACTGGGAGAGGACTCCCAATGGTGCAGTCTGTTGACCCACAAACAATGGGGCACTTAATATCGTGCTGTCCACTGCGTGTCCTGCACGATGTAGGAGCAGATGTACAACAAAAAATCTAGTGACGGTGCCAAACGCCCGAATTCTGGGTGACTTTAAATAATTTGAGATCAACACGCTAAGAAAAAGAATATAGGAGAATTATTTTAATTAGGGGTCTAAGGGGACGTGGCATTCATTAACACCTAGTTATAGATACATCTATGTTTATAAGGAAACAAAATTGAGAAAGGCTACATTAAAACATGTCTAGCCACTTTTAATAGTTTGGATTCGTATATTTTTGCATAAAATTAATTTGTATGAAATCAAATACCGTGGCATTTTTACACAAAATTGTTTGATGTTTTATTGACGTGAGTTCTATAGGAACTCTTTACTCCGTGACTTCATGCTTAGAAGATAAATCTTGTTTTAGCAATTCCTTTAGCATCTCTTACTTCCATTTTAACACCAATATCTCTCTATCCTCTATCGCCAAAGCTTCTTCATTTCTGACTGTAGGCATGGTAGCCTACAGTCAGAAATGAATGAGCTTACTATGTAGGTACTGGATTGAGAAATCATAATAGGGTCAGCAGAAACAACCATAACATTAACTATTTATTTTCCTTATTGAATTAATTACCTATTTGAAATATTATTCTAACTAATATTATAAATGCGAAAGTGAGTTTGTTTGTTTGTTACCCTTTCACGCTCAAACGGCTGAACGGATTTGGATGAAAGAAGAATGTTCATATTTGACCTGACTGTGTATAGAAATGAAATAAATCTTAAAATATAGCTTATTGAATTGTATATTAATTACGCTTATCACAATGTTAAAAGAAACGCAGGAAAAAAAGATATTTTTACATTTATTTAAGCTAATTCTAAACGTATTGACATATTTTGAACGCATCCAAACCATCAATTCTTTTAAACGTTCCATTTTACAAATTGCTGGTTGACCATATTTAACTTTGTTCCTTAGTTTTATACTTATTTTACATTTAATTCGATCAGTAACTATTTTTTTATTAGTCATGGGATAAAGTAAATAATTAAATAATAACACAATAATTGAATTAAATTAATCATTCAGTGTTTCATTGAGTGTGCGCAAGTGAAATGTATTTTTTTGACATTTGACAGTTCTCTGATTTGCATCGGCGCATCGCGTTTGCATCCGAGATAATTTATTTTTGTTTCCTAGATTAAGTTATAGTGAATTAATATTATTTGCTCTAGGTACTTACCAAATAAGACAAGCAAGGTCATACTATGGAGAACATATAAGATTTCACGGATCATATCGAATAGAAGTATGTAAGGATACACAAGACTTTTCTCAATATAATCTTAGAGGAAGTGGTGATAAAACACTAATAAGAGGAAAAATCAAGTCCAGGCACATTTCAAGAAAACAATATTATGTTTATATTTTAGTAGAAAATAATGTGCCTGGCAGAAACGGGATAGTTGAATATTGTTGCAATTGTTTGCTCGGTCGACGAACTATCGGATGTTGCGCTAACGTGATGACGGTAGTGTGGTGCCTTGGATGGGCTAGGTACGAAAACAATATATCTGCTCCAGCAGAATTTCTGGATGACGTAGTTATAAGAGATTTGGATGAAAATGATGAATATCAATAAACTATTCCACTGTAACATAGTATTTTATTTATTTTTCCCGTTTCATTCAACAGATATGTAGGTTGGTAAATAAGTGATCATTTTTTAAAACATGAATTAAGTTAGGCATTTTAGAGGTAGGTATATATAGATACTATCTAACTAGATAAGGTGTCGTTTTTATACTAAAAATATAGGTTAGTAAGTACTTATGACAAGCTACCTGCTACTATTTTATACTGTTGTGTTATTATCCATTAGAACGCCACTAGGAAGTTATATAATATACTATACTGTTATATTATACTGCGAAGATAAATTAATTAATCTAGTTAGTATATGCCTAGGTATACTTAATTAAATTAAAAGCAATTATTAGTGTGATAACAATGTACTCATTTAACCACAAATTGTACATATTATGTGATGTTAGCCAGTAGGTAGGTAACCAATGTCAGTCTTAGAAAATAAATAATTTGTACTAGAGAATGCAGTTTTCAACTCGACACTCATTTTATATTGACAATCATGGAGTCTTAGCATTGACTTAGGGGCAGTTAGTTTCAATTAATTAACTGAGTAAAAAAGATGTTTTAGACCATAGTTAGCTAAATATTCCTATTTTAGAGTAAACTACGAGCGTTATTAATTAGTTCATGCACGTTTGTTTCATTATTTCTGGTGACGGCAAATCCTAACCTAAAAAGAAACATTAATACCTATTTTTTGAAGTTCGTGGCGTTTAAATTGCCGAAATGACTATCAGACATTACTTTCTAAACTTACAGGAAGTATTTCTACTATATCTTATAACTATACATATACTTTCATCATCAGGTTTTGAAATGTATGGAAGGTGGGCATTGTTCTTTGGCACATGAGTAGACTATGACCTGGGTTAGGACTTAGAATACTATTTATCCCGATGATCCCACGGAATCGAGACCTATGCGGGTGAAATCGCGGGGCGCAGCTAGTAACTAATATTTGTAGAGGTTAAAGGCTCTTTCAAACAGGCGCGACACGCGACGCGACACAAAGACACCGCTCGTCGCGCGACGAGCGGTGTCTTTGTGTCGCGTCGCGTGTCGCGCCTGTTTGAAAGACCCTTAACGGTGATAAATGTAGACCTACTTATTCTTAAATGTATGAACATCACTGTTTCTGGAAAATAAATTACTTTGACTTCAAGAGACGCCTGCAATCACTTAGCTAAAGAGTTCATATTAAAAGGTCACCTTTGAGTCGATTGCACATAAGCTATTGATACTTTTCATAAAAGAATTCAATGCCATTATAATTTTGTAGGTGTGCAGGCATGCGACCACGGCTTTACCTTAACCATTTTTGTATGTCTTCATTTCTGTCTGAAATATTTTCTTGTTTCATGCTTTTTAGAGCGTGATTTTTCAGTAGTAGGGTTTTAGTTTTTGAACTTACTTTTTATTTAAATTATTTTGGAGTTATAATTTCGTGATAAAGTATTTGCAGAACTGCTTTAAATTTATTGAAGTGAAAACTTCTTTAGGCGCGTTGGGCATTTTTGAGATGGGACTAAGCCATTGATTTTGCGATACTGTATCGCAATTTACCGACACCGTGGAGTAAAAGACATCAACGCGTTGATTACCGCAGTACGTGGAGTAAAAGACGTCAACGTGTTGATTACCGCGGTGCCGATTTTTTTTAAGTTTCCACTTCATACATACACACATATTTACATACCGGCCAAATCATAACCCTCCTTGTTGCTTCGCCGTAGTCGGGTAAAAACCAAATTGTTAGTTATGAAAAGAGCAATAAAAGTGTATGTTTACGATCGCGCACAGCGATTGAGTAACTATTGGGACATTGTTATTGTAATTTAATTGTTCTCATGCGATTACATGCTTCTCGTTGAGACGTGTTCGTAGTTTCTTGACATCATTATGTTAGAAAGACGTAGCTTTTTTAAATATCTATCATAGGCAGATGTTTGAATGTTAAAGGTGCATGTTCGTTGTTGAAAGTAATACTAATTTAAATATTATTAGGTAAATTAGACTAATTTTATACGTGAGGATGGTTCAGGACAGGTTAGGTAAATGTTAATAAATGCAATGTGGGCATAAAAAGGATTTAAGTCCTGATTAAAGAAATTTTTCTTAGTCTAAATATCTACCTACCTGTAATGAACCAAATTTACGTCGCATAATAATCTCATAGCTGAAAATGTCGATCAGTTTATTATTTTCCCTGTCATTTCTCAATCCAGCACTTCTCCATTGGCACTAGACCAGGGATGGCAAACCTCTCTACATCTACGTGCAATTTTTTCCAAATACATATTGAATGTTGCCATGACGTGTCAATCTTGGCTTAGCCTGGAAAAATATTCTATAAATACTTTCACAATTCACAATAATACTTACCTTTGTTATTACTTATTAAACAGTACCTAATGTTAATATTTATTTAAATTAAAGAACAAATTAGACCGACTTCTCCTGTTACAAACAAGATGACTTAAGTACCTCAATTCTTGAAATGATGCCGTGCCCAAATCATTGTGTTACGTGCCACCAATGGCACGCGTGCCATTGCTTCGCCACCCCTGCACTAGACGGTAGATCAGATACTAACTTAAACTTACCTAGCGTGTAATTGAAATGTAAATAAGTACTATACAAGGCGACTAAAAATACCGGCTTAATACTGTTACTTTAAAGTTAATTAATTATGCTAGAGAGAACCTTGAAGAGTCGGCCAAATTTCGTTACACCGGGTGCTAGTGGTATGGCGCTCATTGCGAAAGCCTCATTTGAGTCTGATATTTCTCGTGATGCAATTCCATGTGTAGAAATTCTCAAAGTTTGGATATTAGATTCGAGGATTTTGTAACGAAATTGTTCAATATTACGTATATTTAAGAAGTAGGTACCTATGTCAATCAAAGGCTAAACTACGCTTGCCGCGGCCGGTTCGTGGATGGGTGACCATCTATTACATATCGAGACACTTCCGTGCCTCGGAAAGCACGTTAAGCCGTTGGTCCCGGCTGTCATTCGTGAATCTTTGACAGTCGTTATGGGTCGTCAGAAGCCCAAAACTCCCACAACCAGTCTTACCTAGGGGTTTTGTATTACCCAGTAACTGGGTTGTGGACTTCAGATAGGCCGTCGCTCCATGTTAATGAATGGTGTTCAGCTGCTTCTGGTTAGTGGAAGCCCACCCCAACATCATCGGGAAAAGGCTCGGCAGACCTCATCTCTATGTTTAATGTTAAGTGTGAAGTGTTATTGGGTTTTACATCGGAATTTCTCAGTAGCACCCCGGAGTCTGGATGTGTGCCAGGTTGATGGCAATAGGCTCGGCCCCTGTTACGTGGGACTTTAACATAACTCGTGGAATGTGGGTGTACTAGGTGCCTACACCTCTACATAACCCTTCGCGGATTACAAGCGTGATGTTATTACTTCTATGAAATTGTAAAGTATGCGCGCACTTCATAAGGTTCGGAACCGGTTAAAAAATTACCGCTTAATACCGATCAAGTAGAAAGGTTAGGCTTCATCCATACACATCCCCAGTCCGAACTCGCCCGGTTCCTATATATCTAACTACATGTATAGCTAGAAGGCGCAAAAGTACTGGTGGTAAGAAAAGTGCTAGTATGATTTTTATTTATTTCTATTCGGTCATAATACATGGTATAAAATTAACAGTAGGCGCAAAAGTTAAATTAACAGTATGTAGGTATACCTACCTACCTACTGTTAATTTAGCTTTTGCGCCTTCTAGCTATACATGTACTTAAATATATAGGAACCGGGCGAGATCGAACTGGGGATGAGTATGAACGAAGTCAAAGGTTAGTAGTCTTGCTCTTTACCGTGCTGGCTACGTCTACGTCGTGTGAAAGGTCACAGAGTGCCCTCCGACGCATCGGAACATTCCTCCTCCGACTAACAATGAAGCAGAGAAGACTAAACTATCTTGCAATGGTGTTCGTGCTTAGGATAGAAACATTTGGTTTGGATTTAAATTTCATTCCTAAAGAATTAGCTGCAAAGACGGCTGAGAGGCGCAATGTCCTCTCTTATCTGCCAGGACTTATTTTTAATCTTATATTTTCAATTGCTTTTGATTATTTTTTTGTACATTGTTCTCACATATAAAAGCAACAACAATGATGTACCCAGGAATTTGTAATATCTATATTTAAAAGAGTGTCCTTGGAGTTTCTTGCCCGTTCTTTTCCATAGAAATCTACGTTTTGGAATGGGCAATTAGCTTCAACTTTCTGACTAACTGACAGACTCTTTGACAATTTAAAAGTGCCTGTAAATGGTTTAATTGGAATAAATGCTTTGAGTTTGAGTTTTGAGTTTGTCTTTGAACCTGAAATCGCGAAAAAAAATCATTGTCCCCTACATTTATGTTCGCATAACTCGTCAAAGTGTAGGGCACAGCAGATTTTTCGCGATTTCGGCTTTGGTACCATAGTAAAAGTTGTTCATAATGATGAGTAAAGTCACGTGTTTAAGTTTGTGCACCCTTTGCTGTATTTCTATTTTTAGCATCATTATAATATCAAACACTATTCATTATTCTGAAAGTGGGCAACGTCGCTAAATACAGATTTAATCGGTGTCGTAAATAGATGTCAAATATTTCGCTGTCTTAATTCATTAGGCAATATTACTGTATCGAAATATGAAATGTGGCTAACTAGTGACCTAACTGCAATTATGGCACTGAATTTGATGTTGTAACCGTTTTAAGTGTTAAAATGCATTTGAAAAGTTTCCAAATACTTTTTTAGGGTTCCGTACCTCAAAAGGAAAACAAGAAACCCATATATCACTCGTCTTGTCTTGTCTGTCTGTCTATCCGTCTGTCACGGCCAATTTGCTCCGGATCTAATGGACCGATTAAGTTGAAATTTGGTACACATATGTATTTCCGTGACCCACACACGGACGTGTAACGTAAATGAATTTTGAATATGGCGGTCACTTTTGGGGGGCAAATAAGAAAATAAAAAAAAAAGTTTTTCAAACGGTATCGTGTGACATATCAAATGCAAGGACTTGTTACGAGGATCTGATTTTTTTAAATAATTCTAAAATAAATACATTTAAAGATATTTAAGAAAATTTACTTAGTTCCTATATTTGAAAACAAATAGTAGTTTAGTGGGCGTGGCCGGTTCCACCTTCTGTGGTCGGCCGCCACGGCGCGGTCGCCGCGGCGCGCCGCCACATACTTATCTGAACCAGTAGCCAAAAGTGGATACTAGTATTATATCATCTGTGGTGGAACTAACAGAATAACTGACCGGAATTTAAAAACGAATTTGAATGTCACCATGAAATCGTAACAGACAAAGAATGTTATATCGTTCACAGGACTCACAAGAAGACACACACACAGTCGTAATACCTATTCAACACTAAATACATTAAATAATTACTTTAACTTGCTAAAGTACTAACTTATTCTGTAAACAAAATTCTTTCAAACACGTAAAATTGATCGCATCGCCTTGCAAAGAAATGACACATATTCATCGTAGATAAGCCCCATCGGGCGACTGATTTATGAATGAACAAGTGTGATGACAATAGTTTTGATAGGCGAAAGAGGAGATGACGATAATGTGTGTTCTTTCGGAATAAAACAACGTATGTGTCAAACCGAAATGCCGTCTTTTGTAAATGAAAACTATTATTAAAACTAAAACTGCTTTTCTTAATACTTGATACAATTACTCTCTATGTTTTAAAGTAAATTTCATTGAATAACTCATAACCGTTACGCCATAATACTCAAAAAAACATAAAATAGATAGACTTTTGCAATTTTTTTTGTATCGAGAATTTATTTATTTATTTATTTCCAACTTTCATCTATCATTACAGTGTAGGCTATTGCGATAGCGTACATATCTTAATCTTATCCTAACTATAATTATAATTAAATTTTGTAACTTATTACAAACTAGCTGCGCCCCGCGGTTTCACCCGCATAAGTCTCGATCCCGTAAAAATATCGGGATAAAAAGTATCCTATGTCCTTCTCCGGGTCAAGGTCTATCCATATCCCAAATTTCATCCAAATCCGTTTAGCCGTTTTAGCGTGATGTCGTGACCAAGGGAAATAGGGATTCATTTTTATATATATAGATAATGCATTTTTTGTGAACTCACTCAGAGAACAATAGAATAGGTCCGAGTAATTAGCTATGAGGTTGAGAGTGCGGAGTGCACGCGTCAGTGGCGCCTCCCTTAAAAGATTTGTCCGAGCGCGCGGCTCCGCCAGCAACCTGGCTTGGCTGGTTTTTAAAACTAGATTTTCTAGTCTTATGTTTTTTTCTTTATAGTTTTAGTTCGCGTTCAAAGCGACAGACGGCGCTAAACTTTTAGCGCCGTCTGTCGCTTTTACTTGCAAAAAAAAAATGACGAATATTTTATTATATCGTTTATTCCTGTTTCAGGATATTTATAGTCAAAAATATACACCAAAATGTTAAATCTCTAATCCATATACTTCAAAAAGGTACACGATAAAGAAAAAGCCAATTTTTTTCAATATATCACCTTAAATAGTCTAAGACTCTCCTAACTGGCTACGATCGTACGAGCAAACGATGCGATTTCGTCGCACGACGAGATTAAACACACATTTCTTGAATATCCTAATTGAAGCTTACTAGTCATCGTGCGAGCACGGAAATGCTTAAAATAACGATCGTACGATGGGTTTGATTGTGCGATTGTGCAATCAAAGCTACAAATCTCTTTTGGTGTCCTATTAACTCACGCGTCATCGCGCGACCACAGTCCAGCCCGTCCCATCCTTGATGTCCTCCCTCCGATTGACGCCCTAAGCCAAGGTTCGTACCCCACAGGCGGTGCCCTTAGCGAGCGTTCGCCTAGTATTAATTAGCATAGTTGAATAACCCTGGCTGGAGGTTTTAAGTGTAGTAGCTTAAGGCCCCCACAGGAAAGCCCGGTTAAGTAGTCATGATCTCAGAGGTCAACTACGAGATGCCCTACCTATTTTTTTAATTTTTTTTAATAAAAACAAAATTAAAGAAACAAGAAACGCGTGTTTTGGCGTTTTTTCCTAAATATTGTAAGTTGGTACGGAAACCTTTCGTATGCGAGTCCGATTCGCACTTGGCTGGTTTTTAAAACTAGATTTTCTAGTCTTATGTTTTTTCTTTATAGTTATATTTCGCGTTCAAAGCGACAGACGGCGCAAAAAGTTACATGCAAAAAAAAAAAATGACGAAAATTTTGTTTCAGCTCCATACGATGTGGTGAAGAACACACTCAAAGGTATGAAGACCCTGAAAGAGGAGGTGCCTCCAGCAGTCCCCAACTCCAAACCATACAGCATATCAGAGACAGTCTGATAATAACAGAAGAAGTTGGAATACCTACTTTTGTTATGTATAATATTAATATAGGTATGAATAAGTAGATTTTAAGGTCAATCGATTTTACCTTATCTTTATAAAATAAATATAAGTATTTAGATTTTATTTTATTCCTGTAATTAATGTTGCCCTGGGTTTGCCCAATAATGTGATATTGATGATCGATGATGAATTTTTTTTTTTTAATGTTCATACTAGCAACCCGCTCCGGCTTCGCTCGGGTAGCAGAGTATAATATATGCCTACATTTTTGAAGTGAAAACTTCTTTAGGCGCGTTGGATATTTTTGAGATGGAAAAAAAATTGAACTCGCGACACTTTTACCGACATCTCATTGATTTGTTGTAAACGTGATTGTGGTCTCTATTTATGTAAAGTTACGGATCAATGTTCTGTGCAAGTATTTTCTTGTTCAAGTTTTTACTTCTGTCGGCACTCCCGGAGTGCTAATTTTTTTTTCCATCGTCGTGTCGTATCAGCCTGTTGCGTCGAGCATGTGGGTTAGATTAAAATGTAACTAATGTTCATCCTACTTGGAGTATTTTACACCGTCATATTTCTGTTAATTTATACAAAATCTTTATGAAATATACACTTAAACCTTCCTCTTCAATCACTCCGTCCTTTGGTAAAAACTGTATGGAAATCCGTTCGGTAGTTTCATATTTTTGCTAGAACCTATACTAAAGAATTACAGCTTGGCAAAAAAGAGTCTGAACAAAATGAGGGCGCCACTATAGCCACTTAGGTGACTTCGAACGGCAAATGAGCAAAAGAATTTAAACAAATTGTTATAAACGCTGCTTGAGGGTGACTCAAAACCTACTAGCACTTGTCGGCAAAGTAGTACCATCACCATAGGTCTTCATTACTTATGTAAAATATTTAGTTCCAAATGTCACCACGTCAGACTCTTTTATGTCGACCTGTATGTTAGAGTATTCAAATACACACCACAATCATACTATTATTACTAAGATTAAAATATCAGACTCTAATTACTGAAATGATTAAAATCATCAATAATATTAAAAATAAAAATTCATTAAAATTTTTAAATTAATTCAATCATAAATAATTAAAATAATTTTGTCAGTTGCTGTTTTTTGAGTTTATCGCGTTCAGAACTTCAGATGCGGCAGGTGGATTTTATTTTATATTATGTTGTGGTGTACCTAGTGATAGTGATGTACCTAGTGATAGTGATGTACCTAGTGATACTCTCGTGTTGGTCACACGATGGTAGCTATCTCACCTGATGGTAGGCGATGAAAGAAGATCTTGTTAAACACATGTGATATGCAATAAATAATTTATGTGGTCACCGATGAAGCACTCGTTGCCTAGAAGTTACCAAGTCTAATTTTACGGGCGACCGCACATCAGTGGTACTGGTAAGGGGGCGTCCATTAATTATGTGAGGCGTTTAGGGGGAAGGGCTTGAGCCGAATCTCACGTGGGGGAGAGGGGGGCCTCGGCTGATATCACGTAATTTTTTTTTCGCAAGAAACAAATCACTTTTACAATTGCGAGAAAGCTGGGTTAAATTAAATCAATGTTTCTCAACTAAAATATACTCTCAAAATGAATCGCTGGAATTTCACTGATTCAAACCAGTGAATGAGAATTTCACTCGTGAATCAGTGAAATTCACGGATTGAATCAGTTAACAGAATATGTACGCGCATGCTTTGATTAAATCAGTGAAATCCACTGATTCAAGCAGTAAAATTCTCATTCACTGGTTTGAATCAGTGAAATTACACTGATTCATTTTAAGAAAGTAAGTAAAAAAATCCGTCATTGCGTCATTAAAATTTTGTGTATCAATTTTCTAGAGTATAGTATAGGCGTTTACGTAAGAACCAAACGAAAAAGGTATAGTTTTTATTCTTGTTACACTGGGTTTGTGTATAAAATAACGCAAAATCGCCGAAATGACCTCACGTAATTATGGATGCCCCCTAACAATTTGACATTGTTAATGCTGATATTTATATTTTTATTTTATTTTATTCTCAATGTTTTAGCATTTTTTTTTTTTCGTTTTACCATTATAAAAGTCAAAATGCGAAAAAGTCAATTAGTGTGTAATTTTTTAATTGGCTGGTCAATATGGCCCATGCATAGTTTACCCACTAGATACTAGATAGCTATTATTTAACAACTTGCATGTTGTTTACAACTATTATATTGTAACTATGTTTAAACATAATAAATACATTTATTATGATTGTGGCATTTTTATTTCAGAGTTTTCATCACCGTACAGTCACGAGTATACACTTAGGTAACCAAAATCAATAAGCGTTTGTCTGTCAAGCCATCAAGTTTCTTTTTTAAAGAACCTTGAGACCATACTAGATGGCTCTGTATTAATAGATACATATTATACAATGAAAGGAATTTCGTTCCAACCGGGCGTCCCACGATACCTACATACTCGTAGGTATATAGGAAATATAATTATAAAATAAATTAAATAATAATATTCATATTTTAACAAATCTCGGGAACATGGAACCCGGTCCTTTGGAAGGCGTACGAGGGCCCGAAGCCAACTCGCAGAGGCCGCTTAACATTTTTAAGTGTTGAGGCACCAACCGATGATTATCCCTATGCACAATACAATTGCACCCAAGGACAACCCCCAGTCGGTGTAGGACTATTGCAGAACATGGAAACAAAATATATTGGGCTATGGCTTTGGGTGGCTATAATGGATTGGTTACCTGGAAAGACAATGGCCTCTGCCTGGCCAATATTTTATATAAAATACACAGGATAATGACAGAGGGTGACTTGCACACTCAATAATGGGCCGCCGAAAACGGTCGCTAGCACAAAGTGCGACAAGGGGGCAACATGTCCTGAGGTGCTTATGAGGAGTGAAGAGGTATTCTACGACTATCAGGACAATCCCGGAAGTACGGTTAAGATCCCTACCAGCATCTTACTGGAATACTTCCTTCCTCCGAGCTCGTTTGCTCTTGCGAATCTCCACTCAAGCCGGCCAATTAAGGCAAGAATGAGGTGGGAGCTCCGTTCCTCGTCAGTGTTCACTCCAGTTGCCCAATAAAGGCAAGCTAGAGGTGAGGAACAAGACTTCTCCTGGGGGATAGGGTCCGTGGGGTCGCTACTGCCCAACAGCTCGCCACATGCTGCCCTACGGGTTTTTGTATCTCTCTTGGTCTGGCTCCTCCTCACAGACCTGTTCCGGCGTAGTAAACTCTTCCGGCACAGGCCTAGATTTCGGAACGCGCAAGCCCACCACGACGTCAACGTAGAGATACGGCGGTGGGAATATTAATATTATCTCCTTTATTTCATTTACATACTTATAAATTATATTTTTAAATATTAGAACATATAAAAAATATAAAAACATTTAAAAATATAAAAAATAGTAGCCCACCGGTATCGGGAACAGGGTCCAAGCTACCGGCGGTCAGGGCTCCAGAGAGAGGAACCTTCTGACAATGCGAGCCGTGTCCAGGAGTACCGCTTTCTGAACCAAGCCCTTGATCCAGCTGCCCAACGAGAGCCTCCTTAGGTGTTGGTCGAGGCTCTTGGCGATTAAGCCATTGGCTGTCACGACTATCGGCACAATGATTGCTGAATCCACATCCCACATGTCGACAACCTCGCGAGCCAAGTCAAGATACTTAATTTGTTTGTCTTTCTCAGCTTTCACGAGGTTCTCGTCATGCGGGACCGTTATGTCAATAATCATTGCGCGCCGCTCTCCTCGATCCACCACCACTATGTCTGGCTTATTGGCAACAATAGTCCTGTCAGTGATAATAAATCGATCCCAATACAACGTGATATTGCTATTTTCGAGGAATGGGTCGGACACATATCTAGTAGATACGGTACTTCCGTTTCCACAAGACTGTAATTCAGAGCAAGTTGCTGGTGTATAATCCTGGCTACAAGGTTGTGCCTATGCAAGTAACTAATTATTATTTTTAGGTTCTGTAATAGAGTAGGTACCTAAGTGCTAAAATAAATACTAACCTGTGACTTAGTTTTTGGAAATTGTATATACATTTCCAACACTAAATCATGAGTCAAAGCTTGGGTCACTTCATGAATGTACACACTGCACATCTTTTGCGACAGACCTTTGGCAACTCCCACAGGACGTTGATACGAGCCTGTCTCATCGCATAGAATAATAGAGCGACGAGTACCTAAAAAATATGAACAAAATGTTAAAAGATGTACCCATTTACATAAAAGCGCGTACAAGGAATTCATTAGGTATTTCATTATTGCCTATTACAATACCTTGGTTTGAAGTTTAACTTGTTGGGTCGACCTTAAATTTGCCGATTCTTTTAGTTCCTGACAAAGAAATAGAAAGGCTTCCTTTGACAAACGATATCTATTCCTAAATTCAGTATCGGTGAGATCTTCCACTGGATTAAAACAGGCACGAAAAAAGGAAAGGATAAACAGATTAAGTATCTTGACCTGGCTCGCGAGGTTGTCAACATGTGAGATGTGGATACAGCCATCATTGTGCCGATAGTCATGACGGCTAATGGCATAATAGCCGAGAGCCTCGACTAACACCTGAAGAGGCTCTCGTTAGGTAGCTGGATCAAGGGCTTGATCCAGAAAGCGGTACTCCTGGACACGGCGCGTATTGTTAGGAGGTTCCTCTCTCAGCAGCCCTGATCACCGGTAGCTTGGACCCTGTTCCCGACACCGGTGGGATACTATTTTTTTTATTTTTAAATGTGTTTTTTTTGTTTTTATATAAATATTTAAAATTTTAAATAATATGTTTAAAATGTAATAAAGGAAATAATTAGTTATATTATTAAAAATTACTACAGATATTACTCGTGTAATTGGATGTATCGATGGGAGTCATTTCAGAATACATGGCCCGCCTGAACAAGAGGAGCATTTATACTACTGTAGTAAATATTATCATTCAATAAACGTACAAATGATATTTAAGCAATAATTACCTATACCAATTTAAGGCTCTTTCAAACAGCCTTTATTCTGAAATGCATTAATGAACTAGTATTCAATCATTTAAAAAACTAATTTTCATTATTATATTTTAGGTGTGCGATAGTGACTAGTAACGCTTATCTCTAATATATACACGCGACGCGACACAAAGACACCACTCGTCGCGCGACGAGCGGTGTCTTTGTGTCGCGTCGCGTGTCGCGCCTGTTTGAAAGAGCCTTTATTCTGAAATGCATTAATGAACTAGTATTCAATCATTTAAAAAACTAATTTTCATTATTATATTTTAGGTGTGCGATAGTGACTAGAATAATAAATTTCAATCCTAAATTTGGTGGCTAAACATGATTCATTTATTTGGGAGAACAGTCAAGTCAACAATTATATGCAATCTTTACATGCACAAGGTGAAATATTTTGCCAACTGTTTATAATATCTGTATGATTGACATTTGTTCCAAGCAGGAGTGTTCGTGCTTTAATAATATTGTCTAACACCAACATCATTAAGGGAAAATGAGTTTTTTGAGTAACATATACAATTTCATTATTTCAGGTGATTCTGGATATTCGGAGTTGCGTTGCGCCCATGGTTAATGACCAGAAGCCACTGCAGAATCTTCAGAAGCTACACTAAATCAGAAACATTTATTATAGTTGCAAGTTTGAATTGAAAACACGTTTAAAAATCGTTGGCGTTGCTTGTGTAAAGACAGAGTACTAATTACTTCACTCACGTACATCATTGATTTAATAATTTTTCATCAAATTCAAAAGTAATTTCATCAAAGTTTTTTTTGTGTTTTTCATCACAATTATTCTTTTTTATTCTGAGTCTTTATTTAATTCAACCTACATATGTGTATACACGAACTATCACGGACGTAGCTATAGCTTTGACAAGGGTAAGGCCCCAAAGTAAAAAAAAAACAGAGCTCTAACGCCAATTAAATCTACCATTTACAAATTAAATATTGCCTGCGACTATAACACGCAAGTATAGTCGCGGGTAATCTATAATATTTAACTTAGGTTACTCTAAGTAGGTGCCTTTAAATAAAAACTTATATGTAATGTATGTATTGCGATATATATTTATTCAAAAGTATGAAAGTTGAAACTTTAAAGTAATAAATTTAGTCTTTTACGTTTTATTGCTAACTGATTAATAATTTCTTCGGAATCAAGTTGCACCGCCAGATCTCGGTGTACGCTCATTAAAGCCAGACCAGTAAGTCTTTCATCGCCCATTTTATTTCTTAGGTAAGTTTTTAACCTCCTTAAGGTAGAGAAAGATCTTTCAGGGGTTGCTGTGGACACTGGGAGTGTGGCTAAAATAATGAGAAGCTTTTTTATTAAAGGGAAAAACTGATGATCGCAGTTATCGATAGCGTCGATCACAGTTGCAGGTTTTTGTGCTACAGATTGCCAATGATTGTGCTTTTTAAGATTTTCTTTTATCCTGGAGTCATTACTGGTTTTTTCAGGTAGAAGCATTTGAATTCCTTCGATCGTCGATTCATGTGGTTTAAAACGAGCGTCGAGTTCTGTAATAACATGATCAATGAAAGGGTAAAACACATTTCGTCGGTAGTATATTTCGGCAGTTTCTGCTGCAATATTATTGCGCAGGGTTTGCCTTCCAGTTATTCTTGGCACAACTATATCGCTTGAACTCATCTGCTGTGCTTGCTCAAAAAGGATTGCGAACTGACTTTCGTTCCGAACATTTAGTAAAGTCGTTTTTACAGTTTTTGTATATTCGCAAATGTTGGTCAAATCGACATTGACTTTCTGCATTACTTTGTTAAGGTTTGCTGTATATGAAAAAACTTTTCTCAGTATAACTAAAGAAACAATAAACTGGCTGTTATCCATAGCGGTTTGAAGATGGTATGCTTGAGTAGCGACGTCGCTACTAGCAGCATCTTGAAGTGCCCCAAGTGTTTCGCGTATAACGGGAACCATTTCTGCAAATTTTTCGACAGCAACGTGTTTTTCGGTCCATCGTGTTTCACAAAGAGAGATAAGCGTTGAATGAGATGAATTAATTTGATCCGCAATTTTCTTCAAAAGCCCGTCGCGAAGCGGTGATAGGCGAAAAAAGTTTATTACGCTCTTAATGGTTCCGATACAGTTACGTATCATTGGTATCTCACATGAATGCGCTAAAACTAAGTTGAGAACATGAGCAACACAGTGTACGAATTGCGCTCTCGGGTATTGCTCTGCGATTATTGTTCTTACGCCCCGTAACCGGCCGCTCATCACTGCAGCGCCATCATAGCCTTGACCAATCCATTTATCCATATCCAAATTATATGATAAGAGATGTGATATAATAGTCGTTGCCAAAGCTTGAGCTGAAACATCTTCTACACGGATGAATTCTAAAAAATCTTCCCGTATAACCGATTTCCCAGATGAGCAGTGTACGTATCGTAAACATAACGCTAATTGTTCTCGCCGTGATATGTCTTGTGTTTCATCAGCAAGTACAGTAAAAAAACCAGCCTCTTTGACCCTATTAAGTACTTGCGCTTGAATAGCACTACCACATAGTTCAATCACTTCATTTTGAATTCCTGATGACGTATACATGGCTCTACTGTGAATGTTTTGTGTTAGTAAGTGATTCTTAAGTGCTTCATCGCCAGATCGCGCACGAAAACGAAGAAGTGCTCTAAAATTGCCATCATTATGTTCGGGTTTATTTGTCCCAATTTCTCCAGAATCACGACTTCCTCTTAGTGCTATTTCTTGCCTTCCGCAAAGAATAACTGTTTCAACAATGGCTTTCAATCTTTTTCTGTTCTCTTCGGCAATTTTATTGTTTTCTACATTCATGCACTCTGTAACATCAAGCGTTTTTCCTTCCATGATCCTTGCAAAATTGGCTGCCTGCTCAACAGCAAATTTATGATACTGCGTATCTGCATGGTGATCAAAGCTCTCTAAAGCTTTCTTCCAGTTAGTAAATGGCTTTCTAACAAAGGCTCCAAGTTCTTGATGACCACGACCGCCTTGCATTTTTCCAAGTAAAACACATACTTTGCAAAGTGCTCCCTGCATGACGTTTGAATATACAAGCCATGAATACCTGGTAGTCCAATGGCGTTGAAAAGAAAGTTTCTTTTTACCAGTGTCAGTGACTGGAAATTTAAATGTATCCGGAGGGATCCAAGGCTCTTTTAATGCTCTCAGCTTTTCCTCGTCATTGCTTGGAGGATGATATACGTATTTCGCAATATCATAACCCGTCCTGGCTGTGGCTGCGGACGTAGCCGAACACAAATCCATCCTGGCTGTAACAAAGAAATATTTGACTAAAACAAAACAACAGCACATACCCATTTTCAAACGGCGTTTTCGTCATATTTAATTGTAAGAACGTATTTAATAAAAAAAAATTAGTGACTCTAATCCATACTATAATTAAACCGTAAGCGAGCCGTTTCTGTAAGTGCATGAATATTTACAAAAAAAAAAAAAAAACAATTTATACGCACTATAATTATGTTACTGAGGCCAATGAAATAGTTCTTAAAAATTTTGTCTGTTTGGCTGTGCGGTTGACCACGCTAATCTCAAAAACAGCTTTATCGATTTATAAGCGGTTTTCAGTGTGTTGTAGCAAGCTTCCAGTAACATTTTAGTGTATGTTTCATTCCAATCGGTTCATAAACTAAAAAGTTATGTTAAGAATAAGAATTTTCAACTAAAAATTAAGTCTACGCGAACAAAGTCGTGGGCACCAGCTAGTTGTTAAATATAATTGTATTTCTTTCTGTTAAAAGGTGAAATGATTTTATGACACTTAGGTATATTTCGCATATACACTGAAATTAATTAAAATGGTAATTTCACTATTTCAATAACACATTTGTTTACAAAAAATATCTGGGAATAAAAATAAGAGCAGCATAAAAGTTTTTAGAGCGTCTTTTAAATTGTAGTAACTGGGTTCCTTCCTAATAAAATAAATAAAAGACTTACCTTTCTTCACTTAATCGTCATCAGTATCTGTGGATGGCCCCGCTCTATTTATTTCTACTTCTTCAATAGGACAGGATTCCACATTGTCTTTTGACAAAAGTTCATTGGGCTTTGGTCGATCTTTCTTAGAAAAAAAAAATCAAAAGAGATAGTTGATTTGTTCGTTTCATACTTTTTAAAAGCGGCACAGTTTTTCTATATTATAACGATGGCGCAACGCGAAGAGACAAAACAGACTAGACTAGCTTGGTTTGGCCGCCATGCCGCCGAAGCGCGGGCGGCGGCGGCGGGGGCAGTGCCCATTCCCCCGCTCCCCGCACTGCGGTGGACTAAGCAACTATCGTTTTCTACAATCGGCGCGTTGCATGTAATTTTTTTCTGTTGGACAAGTAAGATGAATATAAATGGGGGGGGGGTCCGGACCCCCAAAACCCCCCCTTATATACGTCCGTGCGAACTATATTTATTTACTTACTAGTCCATACATAACACATTTAAACCATTACAATAATAAAACACGTCAGTCAAATAGAATTTTTATTTGGTAAATAAAACATGGGTACTTTAGTATACACATAGTAATGGTAGCCTTTATTCACTATCAACATCAAAAGTCATTTATTCAAGTTAGGCTGAGAAACAGTAGTTTCCGATCGTCAAAATTACATAAGATAGTCTCTCAAATCGCCCCGCCCTTAACCACTACCTAATACTTTAGGTGGGAAGAAGTGGCGCAACAAACTCCCCAGCAGCACATCTGTCTGTCTGTTCATTTAGAAAACCATGATACCATACAATAGTATGCAAACTACAATTACAAATTATTAATGTACAACTTGAAAAGCCAAGCAAAGGATCTTTTATACACTTTTTCGAGCTTTTTTGTCGAGTATTTAGACTTTTCTAGGTTAAATGGACTTTGTATGCCTTGAAAAAAGAGTGACCGCTGTTGTGTAGTTGAATGCTAAGGATACAGAATACTTTTTTCCCTGAGGAAAACATATATTGAAAGTTGGACATAACCTAAGAGGTGCCTTATTTAACCCTGTTGAAGGAATACTTGCTAAGTGCTATCACCTCTCAAATTGAACGAGTGGACTTTGCACGCCATGTTAATCAAACATCCCTTCCAGGCATGCGGTGAAAGCTGTAGATCCTGCGCACCGGGTAAGGGGTCGTTCATTAATACGTAAGGGGGGAGAGGGTCTTGGCAAATATGACGTAATCATATCGAGGTCGAAAAATCGCCTCATTTAAACGAAGTTTTAAAGGTAAAACTAACAGACCTTCAATGATTAACATTAACACGGATTAAATTGACCTAAAACACAAATTTTAAAAACATTATAATGTGACGCGAGTTCATCCCACATAGCACCCCTTTTTACCCCCCGAGTACAATGAAATGTCGCATAAAACGACGACAAAATCTCCCACGCCCTAATGTTTACGATTGCACCACGGATATAGCTCTATGAATTTTTTACTCAATGACTCAAGGTCAAGGTCAAAGGGTAAAGGTCAAAAATATAAGATCATAAAGTCTATGTATTCTGACTAAATAACTAATGTTATCATCTTTCATAATTTTGGAAAATAAAAGTTTGTTTTGTTGTATTGATTTATTAAACAGGTGGTTTGGTCGTTAATACCTTTTTAGGGTTCCGTAACCGTTACTAAACCTCCGCTGTCCGTTCGTCGGTCTGTTAGCAGGCTGTATCTCATGAACCGTAATAGGTAGACAGTTGAAATTCTCAGAGATTGTGTATTTCTATTGCCGCTACGACAATTTTTTTTTTTTTTTTTAAGTAAGTTAATAATTAAAGGGGGTTCCCATAATATCGAGATACGTGTTGTTTCGGCGTTTTTTGCTCGATCTTGGTACGGTACGGAACCCGTCATGTGCGAGTCCGACCTGCACTTAGCCGGTTTTTAGGTTTCCGTACCCAAAGGGTAAAGCGGGACCCTATTACTAAGACTCCACTGTCCGTCCGTCTGTCACCAGGCTGTATCTCATGAACCGTGATAGTTAGACAGTTGAAATTTTCAGAGATGATGTATTTCTGTTGCCGCTATAACAACAAATACTACAAACAGAATAAGATAAATATTTAAGGGGGCTCCCATACAACAAACGTGATTTTTTTTGCCGTTTTGATAGATAATGGTACGGAACCCTTCGTGCGCGAGTCCGACTCGCACTTGGCCGGTTTTTATTACATTGATTAATTAGTAGATTCGTAAATAATGTGAGTTGACCTGTTTTAACCACTATTGGGGTAAGGTTTAGGCTAGGTAAGTACTATTATATTCCTTGGTAGTTTATTATTCATGCTGGCGGTCTCGAGAATCTCGGCGAATACCTAAGGTTCGCGTCCGCGATATTTTTGGCCAAACTTAGTCATTAGTTCATCTGTTTAAAGTAAACTTTTATACATAACAGTGTAGGCAGGTACTTCATACACCCACAATCGACATCGAATATAAACTCCTAACAAAACATTAAATTAAATTAATTGCATTAAGACAGCTAGCACACGCTAATATACCAACAAAAACATTGAAAACTATATTCAAGCCGAAATAAAAACGTAAACAAACTTAATTTCTAAATAAGAGCCATAGAGTGAAAAAATAAAGAAAATTGCAATGTGCTGCTGTGCACAATGTAGAACCCTAACTTGAGATAATAAATCATTGATCTCTGCATAATCTAGAATCAATAACCTTATTTAATGCTTAAACATCAAGCAATGCAACATCTTGCCATTTCCTGTCAGTATCCAACTCAGCTCTCTATATTGCAGTCATCCTCGTGTTTTTTTCTTTAAAAAATCCTCCATTCCTCGTCAGCTCAGGAACTGCTCTGTTGCTCGTTCCAACTGATTGGGTTGTTTGATAACCCGGCATTGTGGAGATATTATTCATCGTATACCACGTTGCTGATGTTATGGAGTGTATCCCGCTTGTGTTGGTCTTAGAGAGCCTGCTAGTGGTGGACTGTCCAACACAATTTCCTCTCCTACTTGTGCTTGGTAGGTGTTAATGGTTAGTGTTAGTTGAGGTAAGGGTGTTGTGATGTGGGATGGTCCAGCTTTATTCCATGTATCATAATCCACTTAAATAGAAAATAATAAATAAATGAAAAATGAGCATTGCTTAATATGACTATTGGACTGCAAGTCACAGGGCTCAATTTTGAACCATAGGTTTACTTAACATAATACTTACTTATATTAATAACTGGACTTTCTTCAATAACTGGAACTTCATAACTGGCACACAGCACAGGTGCGTGTTGGTGACAGTTGAAGTTCTGTTCAGACTGTCAACTCGGTTCTGAAACATTTTATAAGTAAATTTTAATAATTTGGTGGTAATAGTTTAAAAATTAGAAAAAGTACCTATTTTTGTTACAAATCTACAGATAAAAAAAGAAGTATATAAGTATTTCAAGTACCTACTACTTGAAGTACTTATAAACCTGTATTTTTTGCAATTAGTAAATAATCATATGAAAGCACCATAATCAACCTCAGAAAAGCCCGCTTTCCTAGCTGCCCGAGGTAAAATAATATTGAGGACACGTTGTTCCAAATCAATTAGGCTCTAATTAAGTGCAGGCCTACCATCAGTTTCACTAACAGCCCTATTTATTCTGGCTGCCTTTTTCTTTGTATTATTTTTTAAATCACTCCAAACCTTTGAAAGACAATATTACCATTATATATTATGAATTAATAAGTACAGTCAAATATAAAAAATATTTTTGGTAGGTATAGGTATATTTGGGAATACATTAAACCAAATTAAATATTTACTTAAATTATATATACTTATGGGATAAGATTAATTGTACTGTGCTAGGTACCTACATACCTTCTTCCATTTCTCTGTAAGTATTCTTAGTTTCAAACTCAAACTCAAACTCAAAGCATTTATTTCAATTAAACCATTTACAGGCACTTTTGAATTGTCAAAGAGTCGGTCAGTTAGTCAGAAAGTTGAAGCTAATTGCCCATTCCAAAACGTAGATCTCTATTGAGAAGAACGGGCAAGAAACTCCAAGGACACTCTTTTAAATATAGATATTACAAAATCCTGGGCACATCATTCTTGTTGCTTCTATATGTGAGAACTATGTACAAAAAATAATCAAAAGCAATTGAAAATATAAGATTAAAAATAAGCCCTGGCAGATAAGAGATGACCAGTTTCAACTGACGACGCCCGTTCACGAACATGACGCGTGGATCAGCACCATCCAGCTCAACCATTTTGTAGGGAACCGAATGATCCAACACACTCGCCACCATCAGCGAGACATTTAAGTGAGCATGACATATTCTCAACTGCCATGCTATTTCAAGTCAACATACATCTTAATAACTTAATAAACGGCTCCATGGTCTCACATTTACAAAAATAAAAATGCTTCTAAATTATATAAAACTATAGTTTGCAATGTACACACATCAAAAGTGTCTAGGGATCAAGCATTTTTATGCGGATTTCTTGAGATTGAGATGTGGCTTTGTAATAAATTTATGATTATATAAATTTATATGGATCCTTTTTGGTGCATTTCATAATTTGAAACAGGAACTGTTAATCAAATTCGAGTAAAAGATGAAAATCAGCTGTCAATATTTTCCCTATAAAAACATACAACGCATTGAAGACATTATTAGTGCTACTGTTTCCCTACTACTGATTAAAACCAACGTTATTATGGAGCGGCGACGTCATTTAAGCAGGGAAGAAATGCTCAGAGCCGTGGGAATGATAGAAGCTGGTTCCCGGCAACGTACTGTGGCTTTAGCTCTGAATACAAGTCAGAGTGTTATCAGTCGACTTTGGACAATTTACCGAAGCACTGGTACCGTGGCTGAGCGCCATGGAGGACGGTATCGCTGCACCACACGGAGACAAGACCGATACATTCAAATCTTAACTCGAAGAGCTCCAACAATAACCGCCATGATGTTAGCCGTGAGGCTTCATCACTCTTCAGGGAACTTAATTAGCGACCAAACAGTCAGAAACCGCTTGCATGAAGTGAACCTTCATTCCCGAAGACCGCTACGGGTACCACCTATAGCAATGCACAATCGTAGGATTCGATATCAATGGGCTCTTGAACACAGAAATTGGGCAGAAGAACAATGGCGTTTCGTGTGCTTTTCTGATGAGTCTCGTTTTGGTATGAGACCGGATACAAGACGTATACGACACTGGAGAACCCCTGGACGCCAACAGCGATTAAAATCCTGCCAGGAAGTCCATCCTTATAGTGGTGGAACCATCATGGTATGGGCGGGTATTTGGATCGGCGGAAGAACTGAGTTGATTTGGATCAGAGGCAACCTCAACGCTCAAATTTATGCTGAGACGATTGTATCTGACGTCATCGTTCCTCTACAAGTGCAAATCGGTCCCTTATTTCAGTTAATGCATGATAATGCACGACCGCACACCGCAAGAGTTGTAAGACAGACTCTCGCCGCAGCTAACATCAATGTCCTGCTCTGGCCTGCTCAGTCGCCAGACTTGAACCCGATTGAGCATGCATGGGATATGCTACAGAGAAGAGCTCTGCCGAATATGGAGGGTATCCAGTCGCAAGAAGACCTTTTTTTGTTGTTGCAACGAACATGGGCGGCCATTCCACAGCGTGATTTGGATGAACTCATTTTGAGTATGCCAAACCGATGTTCTTGTGTTGTTAGTGTTCGCGGTAGAAACACGGATTATTAATTGTTTAAGTTACCCAATAAAATTTTAAAGAAAACTGTTATTTCAGTCTTTTTTTCGAACTTTAATGTTAGTGGTTCAAATGTCAAAAATCCCTTTATTAGGAAAATGGAAAATTTCTTTATTAATGCAAAGGTGACTTGGTTTATCGTTACTGTGACAAACGAAAACACTTTATTTGATGAATCCTTAAAGAAAATTTTAATTAATATCAATCAGGAGAAAAGTTATTGCAAAAATATATGTTGATCCCTAGACACTTTTGAAGTGTGTATTTAAAAAAATAAAAGAATTTTACCACCAAAAAGAAAGAACATCATTACTAATTGGAGCATTCAACAATTAATTTGGTAAAACAAAAATAAACATTAAGTTCCTAATGTCAAAAACATTTTTTTTTTAAAAAGGGGAAGCATCTCTTCCAAATATTATAACTAGTGAGCCCAAGCGGCTGTGGAGCAGGACCAGCATTAAGCCAAGCATTTTTATCTACGATATAATCATCTAACTTATAATATGCTTGTCTATATAGTGTGCGTTTAATGCATGTTTTAAATTTCTTCTCATTTAGTTGAAGAATATCGAGTGGTATTTTATTATAACATTTTACACAGTACCCCATAAAAGAAGTGTGTACTTTAGACAATCTAAAACGTGGTTGATCTAATTTGTTCCTATTTCGAGTGTTAAAATTATGCCTGTCACTTATCTTACTAAAAAGATGGAGATTTTTTCGAACATACATAATGTTCTCATAAATATACTGACAAGGTACCGTCATGATGTTAATTTTCTTAAACAGTTCCCTTAGAGAGTCGCGTCTGCGGAAGTTGTAGATGGCTCTGACGGCCCTCTTTTGCAGAATAAAGATAGAATCAATATCTGCAGCCCGTCCCCACATCAAAATACCGTAAGACATGATGCTATGAAAGTAACTAAAATAGACCAGTCTCGCGGAATCTACGTCTGTTAGTTGGCGGATTTTCCAAACAGCGTAAGCGGCTGAACTTAACCGCCCTGCAAGTGATGTTAAGTGAGGACCCCACTGTAGTCTTTTCGACGAATTCTAGTGTCTCCTTATTCAATACAACGTTACATTCACTACTTCTAACATTCGGTAACGCGAATCTTATGCATTTAGTTTTCTTCTCATTTAATACCAAATTATTTATTCATGTAAACCAATTATGGACCTTAAGCATAGCGTTATTTACGTCGTCAAGCTCCTGTGCATGTCTGTTTACTTTAAAAATCAGTGACGTGTCATCAGCAAATAACACAATTTGTGGTCGGATTTTCAGTAAATTAGGTAAATCATTTATGTATACTAAACATAGGAATGGACCCAATATCACGCCCTGTGGAACACCCATTTTGACTTTTAAACCCAAATGAATTTACACCATTTATTTGAACTTGCTGCAGTCTATCATTCAAATATGATTTTACTAAGCTCAGCGCAAGTTTATCTAGTCCGTAATGCTCAAGTTTCAAGAGCAGTGTTTCATGATCTACGCAATCAAATGCCTTGGATAGGTCGCAAAAGATGCATATTGCATCTCGTGCCTCTTCCCATGCATTAAATATGTGTTTTAATAAAGTGACACAGGCGTCGGTTGTGCAACGTCCTTTGGTGAAACCATACTGTTGATCGTGTAGGATGTTATTACGATTAAAATGATTGAGCATTTGATTTAACATTACTTTTTCAAACACCTTGCTGAAAACCGGCAAAACCGATACGGGTCTATAATTATTTGTGTTTTTGCTGTCCCTGGATTTGAAAAGTGGAATAACTTAACTGTATTTATCCCTTGATCGACACATAAATTAAATATTAAAGCTAAATAGGGTGCAATTGTCTCAATAATTGATTGACAAACTTTAGTAGACATGCCCCACAGATCTTCGGTCATTTTAATCTTTAGTTGCTTAAAAGCCTTTACGACGACCACAGGGCTTATATGTTTTAATTTAAATTCCACAGGACAGGCTGAAACATTTGCTTTTAATAAATCAGCAAGTGAAGGGGAGGAATTTACAGTTTCAGTAGTTTTAATTGGAATATTGGTAAAGAAAGTTGCAAATTCCTGAGCAACATCGATGTTATCGCTAATGAGACCGCGGGAAGTGTCTAGTGTGTAATCTGTATAATGTCTTTTGTTCTTGTTTGTTTCATTGTTAATAATTTTCCCCAGTGGGATCACTTTTTAATAAATTTGTTAGGCGTTCCCAATCTTGGATCGTCTGTATTCTACCGTTTGCGTTTTTATTCAATTTGTTTATGTCAGCGTGTCTGTAAATTTTAGAGAAAAGATTTTTTTTTATTTGAAAGGTACACAACTATGTTTTCATTTTTAATATTATGCTCAAGTATACTTACTGTTCCATGAAGTTGACTAACATTTCAAACTGTGATGCACTGGTCTTCATTATGAAAAGTAAATAATCGAAATAGAATAAGTAATGTAACATAAAACGCGAAAAACGTTAAATTTTAAGGCAAAACGAATGTTAAGTAGTGTTAAGTAGTGGGAATTGGGACATGACATACCAGGGTTGCCAGACGGACACTTATTTTTCTCGTACCAGGGTTGCCAAATATCTCGTACTTTCAATACATAATCTCGTAAAAGTACTCAATCTAATTAGTAATTAATTTATAGTACGCACTATTACTAGCTAACCTGGAGTCGGTATATTTTTGTTTGGGGCCGCTAAATAAAAAATAAACATTACTATTTATTAGTGATTCATAATTTTTAATATTTTTTCTTAAATCTTTTTACAATACAAATTGTTAACTTATGGAATTAATTTTGCACTTACTACTAGTACAGGATTATCAATAAGGTTATATTTTTTAATGATATGTAGGTAATGTCAGGGCATTGGTAAAATCATAAACGTTTTTATTGTATAATTTTTCAGCTGTCATTCTGGAATACATTTCCTTAGATGGTTCGAAATTTATACAATTTCCTTTGCGATTTGGGCCTTTAGCACTTTCTGCAGCTAAAAGTGTACCATTTACTGTATCTGTAATAAGAAGATTTCTGAGGTCTGTTTTTATTAAATTGGTTTTGCTGAGAACCCGCTCACAGTCTGCATTTGCATGAGGCTAAGACAGAACTATGAGAGCAAAACTGGCCAATTCAGAGAAATGATCTGTTTTATGTAACATTGCCCAGAACTCATCAGGTACTTAAGTATTTTGAAGCTGTTCAGGGTAGCGAGCTTTTGCAATTGGCAATCTTCTCCATTGAACGTTTATCTGTTGTTTTTGGCTGTCATCAAAAGGCGCACTTATGCGGGGCACGATTTCCATGAGAGGCATCAATGTTGGGACGTGATCTCTGAAATTGTTGGAGAGAGCTGATACTGGTCCTAGAGCTTTGAGTTTTGACAGCATAGGGTATTCATGTCTGTTTCGGGAGGTTCCTGCACAGGATAAGGCGGGAGGAAACGCCCGGGTGTCACCATTGTGTGGATCGCCCGGAGGACACGGTGGAGCATACGGTGGAGGTCTGCCCAGCTTGGGCGGAGCATCGCCGTGTCCTCGTGGAGGCGATCGGCGGCGGTGATCTCTCGCGTCCGGCCCTGGTTCAGGCCATGGTACGGAGCGAGAGGAAATGGGAGGCCGTCACCTGTAATGTGTAATGCTCGCGAAGCAGGAGGCGGAACGCGTGAGGGAGAGGCAAATTTCGCGCCCTCACGCCCCTAACCGCCGCAGGAGGAGACGCCCATGGCGTCGGGAATCGCGAGGCGATTTCCGGCCACCGTAGGCGCGGGCTTGCGGATGGTGAGCAATGGGTGGCTCACCGTCCGATAAGGTCCAGGCCCGGGTCGACGGTGCGTTGTGTTCCACGCGCGCCTCAAAGAGATGTCAGCAGATTTGAAGGGGTCCCCTAGGGCCGATGCCTGCCGGGGTTGCGAAGAAAACCGAAAGGGAGATCGTGGCCCCCGGCAACAGGGCAACCGAAGGAACACGGGTGGGTTTTAGTCAGTAAGAGTCTGACACGCCCTCCCGCTCCGCCCAGAGCGGGAGAAGTTATTTGATGATTCCCCACCAAACAAAAAAAAAAAAAGGGTATTCATGTCGTAACGTTTTTTTATTTCTAAGGCACCAGTCCTGAGGAAATTCCTGCAGCTTGTGAAAAACAGTACCTTTTTAGCGGGCTGCCCGACCACATCTGGATGTTTAAGCATTTCGTAAACTTCAATGCCAAGATACATTACAGAGTCATCCAATTGAAATTAATTAGGATCTACTTCACTAACATTTGCTTCATCAGCTGCATAACATAACCCCATTGTAAGTAACGCAGAAGAATTTCTTGATGTAAATCTCGAATTTTATCATGCAACTTCTGAATAACGACTTTTTCATTCTGGAATTCCAAATTGAATTTGGTGAACATAGCTTTTCTAAGACGAATATTGCTCGATTTTTCACCTCTGCTTACACTTTGTGTATTGGGTTTGTAGTAAAATCAATAAAGAATAATCGCAGTGCTTCCCATTGCTCCAAAATTCGTGAGACTACTGCTAATAGGGAAAGCCATCTCGTTTGAGATGGTTTCAATATTTTATGCGGCTCAACTTAAAAAAAAGATTGAAAGTTGCGGAAATCAAACTGTCGTTTGTCACTGATTTTAAAGAAGCTATACATGTCACGAGCAAGTTGTTCTACAGATTCCGGAATTTCTTTACAAGCCTGGGTTGCACATAGGTGGGGTGAATGGCAAACACATGTTGAAATAAGGATCCCTGGTAAGTCTCGCAACAATCGAGTTTTGACTGAATCATTATTTATCGCCCATCATGACGTTACATCCGTCTGACCCAAAGCCAATCATGTTTGTAAGAGGCACATTACGGCTGGTAAAAGAATCCACAAGTGCTCTGTATATATTTTCAGCGTTCGCTTTAGGAACATCATTCCTGTCTGTTTCCTTAAAAATCTTATACAGTTCCCAGAATATGCTGCAGATTTTCAGAGCATCATAGTCAAAATAACGTACTACAACACAAGCCGTTTTGACTGTAGATACATCTGTAGTCTCATCAGTAAGCGCAGAAAAATTAGTTGATTTTAATTTATTTGCCAACTCAACTTTGTGACCTTCCCCAATGGCATTTTTTACAACTGACAGCAGTTGATTTTAGTACGCTTCAGTTCGATTTCCTGTACTAATTTGGAATCGGGAATAATTTCTTTAACAGATCATTTAAGTGGTCAGCCACAGAAAAAGCAATATTGTGTTCTGCAAAAAATGCTGCTAGTTTAATTTCAGCTCGATCTTTTTGTATATTTTTTGGAGTTATGTTTGTCTTGAAACCAAATGCAGTCAACTTTTGGGATTGTAGACCCGATGAACCAGGTTTGTTTCTCAAGTGTGTTTTTGATCCGGCATGGGATTTGAGATTTGTGATTTCAGCCACCTGAGCTTGATGGACAATATACACACTTCGCATTTTTGGGATTTTTAAGATCTGGCTGCAGCCAGTCTCGAAATATCGGATGCCTTATCCACTAATCGCGAAGGGTTTGCGAATGATGTTCAAATATCGTGTTACCTGCTTTCTTTGCGGTCCATCCTCTCTTTTTTGTCATTTTTCTAGGTGAAGTGGATGAAGATTCACTGTCACTACTCATTATGTTAAATTAACCACTAAATTTAATTTAATTAGGATCAAATGCACTGGAACTTCAACTACTATTGTGTAAAAATCATTGCTCCACACATTTCAGTTAGCGCAAAAGAGATAAGAAAACAATATAATCATTAGTGCACTGTGACATACTAATTTCACATCTCCCTTACTCACTGCTCGTTAAAACTAAATAGGAATATCTACTTCAAAAACAATATTATACGTCTAAATTACGTAGGGTACGCATAACGCTTGTTAACATGGTTGCGATAAGATTTGTATTTTAGTTGTATTATCTCGCCGAAACTATTCTAAGTTCAAGATAGGCAACATTCAAAAAATAACAAAAGTTTCGGTATTAGAGAAATCGGCTTACTATCGGACAAGTGACGATACGCACTGATGTTAGTTAGACATTCTTCAACGCACACTCGCATCATTTTTAAATACCATTGCTCATTAGTTAGCTCGATTAACTTGATCGTCACGTATTTCGTGATACGGCAAGAAACTCAAACTAGGGGTACGTAGACTGTAGGTACACCTTTGCCTAACCTTTCGGGGGAAACAGGCGTGATGTTATGTAATGTTATAGATAGATAGAATAGGCATTTTCATTCATAATTGGGAATCAAACGAGCTTACCTGTTAAGCGAAGTCTTGATTCTAATTTTACGAACGGCGATCTGAAATATAATTCGTTAAACAAAGTAGTAATTCTTATGCACAGCGTAGACATCGCGTTCGTTTAGATATAAAATATTATAAATTAATAGAATTATCGTCCTTGGTGGCAACACACGCAGGAATGTCACTAATTTTAGAGATCCTTATGATGGAGAACAAGCTCTGTTTTCTGTACAGAGTAGTTCCGCATACTTACATTCACTAGGTTTTCCTGGAAAAATAAGTGAATTAAGTAGACTAATTATTGCAGCTTTGGGGATATTAGCTAGTGGCGGGTGGGTAATTATATTTCAGATCGCCGTTCGTAAAATTAGAATCAAGACTTCGCTTAACAGGTAAGCTCGTTTGATTCCCAATTTTACTTCACGGCGATCTGAAATATAATTCGTTAAACAAAGTAGATGTTCAGAGTTGTCTGCAATAATTTAGTTAGTTAATAAGTTACGGCATATTCTGATTTATTAAGTACTTTTATCATTCTTTCTGAATACAATATTTTAATTTTATGTAATTTAAGAAGGTTGCTTTGTTTTATGTGAATGTCATGTACATCTGTTATTGGTATGTATATAGGTCCATAACTGTTAACATTTAATATTTAATGTACAATATATATGCTTTTGGCGTATCCATTTTAAATAAATTCTTAATAACGTTGCTTAATTAATAGTGTTTAACTATTTTTCATCAGTAATGAGGTATAATCATCAACACAATGTTGGTTGGCACTGTGTCTATTTCAATTGATGCCAGCACTAAGTTGAGCTACTGTATGTTTTGTGCTGTGGGAGGTGAATTATTAGTATCACTTTCACTTCCTACCACATTTAACCCAGCTTGTGTTTATACAAATTTTATAAAGTTGTTCTGAATTAATATACCAGGAGGATATTATGATATGAATACTTTAAAAGTGTAAAACTGGGTGAACCTGCTACAGGGACACCTTGCCCAACCATTCGAGGAAACAAGGCGTAATGTTATGATGTTACTTTAAAAGTTTCCATGATTGAGAATAGCATTCTCAGATCTGTCTGTAAATAGTTAATTATTTGGGATACTGTTGTGCTTAATGAGTGAGTATTGAGTTGCACATTACATCTTGCTGTCAAGGTAAGTGTCGAGCTCAGTGAGTCTAGAAGATGAATTGTAAAGATTATCATTAGGGTATTTTAAAGAATGTCAGTTATCTAGTGATCTGAATAAGAGGCACCATGGCTGTGAAGTCCTTAGTAGTTAAACTTTCATAGGGTGTAACAGGATCTTTTAGCCCCTGAATGTTGTAAGCAGGGAGGTATTTTTGGTAAGCATTTGTGGAATTGTATTGTACCTAAATTGTACTGACAGGAACTTAGTTTTTTTTTTTTTTTTTGAAAAATGTAGTAGGATTTTTTGATCAAATTCTTGTGATCAGTTGATGTTATTTCCGTTTAGGTAAGTATATACTTTATGATATGGTTTCATTTCATTTTTGGATGGACTAGTTTTCCATAACTTTAGTTATTAAAGGTATTTTGGAAACTGAATTTCAAATACGGAATAGGCTTTTAACTTGTAAGCACCAATTAATAAGGGCAGTATATTATGCCCTGGATAGGAGAGAGGTTTGAACAAATTTGAGGTGAAAGGGTCTATTTCAGATGCTTAGGGTTTTTCCTCAACGATACTAATTTCCATATGAGTTTCACATATTCTGCTAGCAGTAATTACTTGACGAGTTTAGAGCTAATCGAAACTAGATTCATTTTAGAAGTATAAAGATATGAACTCTTTTCCTTGACCTCATAATATGTCCAAAATTGGGATTGTGTAATGAGTTGCATTTTTAAGTGAGGGAGTTGTATAATTGAACTTGTTATGATGTGCACTTGGTGAGCAGATGGAGAGTTTTAGAGTAAAGCAATTTATAGATAATTCATTCATAGTACCTACATTTATTGTATTATACCTTATCTTGTTCATGTTCTACTCACAATCCATCAATACCTACGTTGTCCTCACAATGTTCTCCCCCCCTCCTTTTTTTTTTTTTTTTTTTGTTTCCTTGATAATTTCACTTTAGTGCTGCAATTATCATTTAAATCTACTGTTAAATATGTAGACTAGTAGTTGGCAATCAAATGATTAATTAGGTATTTTGATTTTATAAGCTATGAATAAGATCACCCATTTCTGCCCAGCCCTTCGGGAAGTCCGGGCGTAATGTTAAATAATGCGACTAAGTTTACTAGCTCTTTTTTTTTTTTTTTGTTCTTTTGTTTCAAGGTTTGTTTAAAGTGAAAAAAAATAAAACTTAATAATCAAGCCTAAAAAATAGCATTATTAGTTTTCAAGCCCAAACATTTAAACACACTTATAGTGGTATTTATTGGTATGTCTTATCGCAGTCTCGATATTTTACCAAATAAACAGTCAAGTTAGATTGTAAGAAAACCTTGTTTTCTGTAAGTGGCACTCACTACTGGTAATTTAGTAAAACAGAGATAAGAGACTATTCAAGTATTAAAAGTATTATGTAATTAACCCTTTATTGGTTATTTGGTAGGTAATGTTATCTTCCAGATAGTCCTAAGTGATACCCCTGTACCTATAGGATGAAATCATAATATGATTTCATAAAGGTAATATGGTATATTATACCTATCTATTTTGATATGCTAAGCTATAATTGATTAGTGTACAAGTTGTCAGTTTGTAACATACTTGTAGTTATTACTGGGATTTTTATTTTTATTTTCCTTCAGTATGATATTAGACAGTCTTGATGATTTTTTTTTTTTTTTCATCATGAAACTGAATTTTCTATTTTGTTTGGGACTGACTGAAATGTATTTCTCTGATAAATTCTTTGTAGATCTATCTATTGTATTGTTTGTAAATGCATCTCAATATTTGATAAGTTCTTTGATGGTATTGAGAGGATCATCATCTACCCGGCCTTCTCCCAACTATGTTGGGGTCCGCTTCCAGAGAATGGCTTTGAGAGGTTAAGATATTGAATTTGGTAGGTATCAAATATTTTCTTATCTATGTCCATAGCCAATAGCAGAATCAGAGGAATATAGCTGCTTTGCCAGCATTTATTCCAGTATTGGTCTTCTTGAATTGTTATTTTGGAATATAAGCCGGGTTGTTGTTGAGGTCCACCATATATATTGATTTTTATTTTCAGTGACAAAAATAGTTCATTTATTTTTCAGACATAGTCAATTCCAACCAATTAGATTATACCAAAACATCATAAGATATTGTGGTGGTGGTTTTCAATGGTGTGATTCCTGTTATTAACCCGTTAGAAGGATGTTTTATTTTGTTATTTACAAAAGTCTTGTGGTTTTACAAATGTCTTGTGGTTTTAATATTTATTGAATAGTTGTTATTGTTTTTGTTTGTAGCTAAAACATTGTGTACTCAAGTTTGTGATTGTTTCGGTTTGTTTATCAAATAGGATGAATTAAAGTTAATGTCAATTAGAGATTATATAACTTTTGTTCTGGTTTTAGTTTGGTGGCAGTGGGCATTGCCAGCTGGTTTTGCTGCATCAGCCAAGTTAATCAACAATTTGTGTTTGTCTTATGTTCTTCATAAGCATAGGGTCAGTCACTGCTTTCCCTTGATAGGGGTAATAACCAGTACGGCTTGTTTCTGGAATATCTCAATCCCTTGTTTCCTCAGTTTAGAGGAATCTAAATGGGGTGAATAAGTATGGGAGCATGGAATAATACTTTGTATTATTCCAATTATGGTTTAGTCCATTGCACTTGTATCTGAAATCAAGAGTTTCCAGAGGTAGCATTTGTCGTCAGCCATTGTATCACAGAATCAAGTTTACAAAGTATATTGTGTATTTAACTGTATGCCTGTAAAAATTGCACAATTTTGCATTATTGTTTTAGTTTACAAAATAGATATCATTTATCAGTTTTTGCAGGATAATTAAGCCACCTAGAGCTAGATAAGTCACTGAGTATCTCGTACACAGTGATATCTTTTAATTAGCTATATTTTGTTTGTTAAAAATGGCAATCCTCGATATGAAAGCTAGATCACATAGTATTGAGATAACATGCTATAAGCATCTCGCGCTAAGCATGTGCACACCATGTCAGATATGTGCCAGTTAGCAACATAGAATCAATGTTGTTGAGATTTTGTTTGTTAAAAATGGCAATCCTCGATATGAAAGCTAGATCACATAGTATTGAGATAACATGCTATAAGCATCTCGTGCTAAGCATGTGCACACCATGTCAGATATGTGCCAGTTAGCAACATAGAATCAATGTTGTTGAGGGTACCTTGTACTTGTTGATAACAATCTAGTTAGCGAGGCAGAATTCCACACTCACTATAGGAAGTATAATGCTTTTGCAAGTTTATAACACACAGACAGTGTGCAGGGTTAAGTAAGGGTATCTCGCAACCTTCATGTTTGTAAATTAAAAGTATATAGAACCACTTTTGACAATTCCTTAGCCAAGATCATAGAAATGTGACTTACCCCTGGTGACGAGTACATACCAGCGTTAGCTATGTAGAATAACATCGCTAAGTGCATCACGTGCTACATTGGTAGTTTCATATTCAGCTGGTAACGTAGAATTAGCGTTACTGAGAGCATCTCGTGCTTACTGAAGGGGTAATGCTGACAAGCGCGTACCAGCTAGCTATGTACAGTTACATCGCTAAGGGCATCACGTGCCTCTCTGGTAGCTTCTCATCCAGCTAGTAACGTGGAGATAACGTTACTAAAGACATCTCGTGTCCACTGGAGAGATAGGTAATGCTTTAACAAGTTGTGTTGTGTTAATGTCCACCATAGTGCTTGTAAAACACTGTCAGTATCACGTACAAAGTGGTCAGTTAAAGCCAGGCATTCTCGCACATTAGGATTGTGGGAGGCCTCCGGATCTAAGTACATCTAATGTGGGTCAGGAACTCAAGACTAAAGCTGCTTCTAGTTAGTTCTGATGTAGGTAATTTATCAGCTTTCCTGTTAATATCGTTGATGGACGCCTTGTCCGTCTCAGGTTTTCACTAACGATGCACTTATTGCACTTTCTATCACTTAACATAATTAACATTTGTTATTCTAGTAAAAAGTTCCGTAAACTTATTTTAAATGAATAATTTTAAGAGAGCAAATTTTTTCGTGCGATGAAAAAACGCGCGCGAAAGAAAAGTGACATTCCTGCGTGTGTTGCCACCAAGGACGATAATTCTATTAATTTATAATATTTTATATCTAAACGAACGCGATGTCTACGCTGTGCATAAGAATTACTACTTTGTTTAACGAATTATATTTCAGATCGCCGTGAAGTAAAATTCGGGTACAACGGCGATCTTAAAAATTTTGATAGTGATAGTTAAATAAACCATTAAGACTCTTTCAAACAGGCGCGAAACGCGACGCCACACAAAGACACCGCTCGTCGCGCGACTAGCGGTGTCTTTGTGTCGCGCCTGTTTGAAAGAGCCTTTAATGAGTAAAGGCTCGTGCAGACCAGCGCGATATCGCGGGCGCTGCAAGGGTCGCGCTGCCTGTAGCGCCCGCGATATCGCACCAGTTTGCACGAGCTTTAATGCAAGTTTTTAATATTTCTACGCATCTATTATCACATTACTGAAACTTCATAATTTAGATAGTTTGGAAGTCAAGTGAACCAATTTATATTTTGGCCAAAATTGAGTTATGGGCATTTTGGTTTAGTTTTGCCACAGATAATAATTATAATACTACGGTTTTGCTCAAAATTATTGGTTGGATCACATGACTTCCAAGCTATCCTTTTGTCCTGCCGGGGTCGTGGGAAAGTCCGAAAGGGATACCGTGGCCCCTGGCAACATATAGGCAACTGAAGGAACACGGGTGGGTTTTAGTCAGTACCTAAGGCTAAGCGCGCACTACGAATTTTCATCGTTTCCATTTTTTCAAACTGCGAAATAAAATCGCAAACGAAAATAATTCCTACGCGCAATCGCAAAAGATTTCTTTTCACAGTGCGCGGACTCTAGTATATTGGTATTGTTCACAGATAGGCGATTATTATCCGCAGCGATTAAAATTCTTAGTGCGCGCTTAGCCTAAGCCGACGTTCGCACGGACGTAAAAATATCGTGGTGGGATTTATCGCGCACTGGATTTTCAACGCTCTATTAATCGCCGAGAGTTGAAAATCCAACAGTGATTTTTCAACGCGCTGAGACGAGAGTGCGTTGGATTCTCAACGCTCGGCTTAACGCCGAGAAATGAAAATCCAGTGCGCCATAAAATCCCGCCGCGATTTGACTATGTCCGTGCGAACGTTGGCTGACACGCCTTCCCGCTCCGCCCAGAGCGGGAGAAGTTATTTGATCACCTAACAAAAAAAAAAAAACAAAAACGTTTTCCGTTTGTATCTATTTCAAAAGCTTGATTTCCTGTTCTTTTTGATAAAAAATAAATTAAATAATACAGTACAATTTTTAAATAAACTGCAACCTACAATTTTTACTTACAACCTACAATTATTATAGTTAAAGCTAATTAATTCAAACATAAAGAATAAATAAACCACTTAATAGATATAATTTTATATGAAAACCTGCAAAAATACATTTTTCATTGTTTACACTACGTTACCACGCCTAGGATAGTGTAAAAGTAACAAAAAAATCTCTAAAAATAGAATATAATTAAGTAATTACGACTATATGAAAGAATATCCACATAAAACGTGATACCTATCTCATACATAATCTCATGTTTAGTTTTTTTACGCAGTTGCTAAAGCTTGGATGTAAGCCTACTAAAAATATATACTTCCTATACTTTTGACTTTAATTGATCCGGCACATGTTTCAAGCACGTTTTTAGAAGACCAGTCTTATGACTACGTTAATTATGACCATGAGTGCCTATAAAATTATTTTGTCTACAAAAGTTTTAAATTAGCCTTTTAGACAGACAAGTAACACTAAGCCGACGTTCGCACGGACGTAATAAATTCGTGGCGATTTTTTTTCGTGCGCTTTATTTTCAACGCTCTGCTTAGCGCCAAGAGTTGAAAATCCAGTACTTGATAAAATTCCGCCGCGATTTTATTACGTCCGTGCGAACGTCGGCTAACGAGTAACAATACATATTGTACCAAATTTTTTCACTAGGTGAAATTTCCATTTCTAAGTATCCAGATAATATCTATGATTGAACCTAAGGAGGCCGGAGCGGCGCGGCGCCCCCAGCTAGACATAGGTACCTATAATTATAATACTAGCTTTTGCACGCGGCTTCGCCCGCGTGGATGTCGAAAAAAATAAAATAAAAAATATCCCACAGGAACGTACTACCGAGATTAAAAGTAGGTATCCTATTTGTTAATCCAGGGTTACAATGTATTAATGTAGTTTTTTCGGGTTCCGTACCTCAAGAGGAAAGAAACGGAACCCTTATAGAACCACTCGTGTGTCTCTGTCCGTCTGTCACAGCCAATTTGCTCCGAATCTAAAGGACCAATTAAGTTGAAATTTGGTACACATATAAATGTATTTCTGAGACCCAAACACGAAAGTGTAACGTAAATAAATGAATTTTGAATATAGGGGTCACTTTTGGGGGCAAACAAGAAAATTTAAATAAAAAGTTTTGCTAACAGTACCTTGTGACATATCAAATGAAAGGGCTTGTTGCGAGGATCTTAAACATATTTTTTTATATAATTTTAAATTAAATACATTTAAAGATATTTAAGAAAATAGATGAAAATTGACCATTCCGCCCCTTATCTCCGAATCTACTGGACCTAAAATTTTGAAAAAAATACATAGTATGGCTCTTTACTCATAGATTATAGAAAAACATATAAGAAGTCTATGGTCTTAAAATGACATGGTAAATTACCAGTATTAGCTTACCCGCGTTTCTGTCCTCTGTCCACAGCACTGAAAAATTGATCGGGAAAATTTTAGCCCCCTGCCTGGTTAACTCTGAAGTGCCGTGCTTGACCGATGCGGAGAACGCCTGGAAATCGACTTGCCCGAATACAGATCGGCCAGGGAACCCATATTTCCAGAGGCAGTGGGATGAGCCGCTCTGCAGGTTGGTACAGAACAATCTTATTAATACATCCACCAATACTGCTGAGCGTGCCCGTCTACTGGCTGTGGCTGAGTGGGAGTCGGGCCTCTGGCTTCAGGCGCTACCGTCACCCAACATAGGCACTATGTTTGCAGTTGGAATGTATGGGAAAACATGTATTTCAACTAAAATGTTAAGTTTGTATTTGGGATAAATCATCCCAACTACGGAACCCTTCATTGTGCGTAGTCCGACACTTGGCCGGTTTTTTTAAATCCACAGCGGGGAAGTTCTCCCCTGGTGGTAAGTTATGATCAGGCCAAAGGTGGAAGTGAGCTTCACCCGGAATCCTCAACCACAGAGGAACTGGCTATTTTACCTCTAACTGCCGAAACAATGCTATCGCGACAGACTTAATAATGGTGGTGGTAGCTAACCAGGCGGACTTAGAACAAGACCTACCACCAACCAAACTGAGTAGAAAACTTTACCCCCGCTGGGAATCGAAATCCGATTTTCATATTACTATTGGTTTACGCGGCGATGCACGCCAGTAAAGCTCCTAGTCGGCATGACTTACAAACATCTAAACCTTCCTCATGTCCCCGTCCATTGGTGAAAACGGTATGAAAATTTGTTCGATGATTTTTGAGTTTATCGCGTTCAGACAGATAAGTGCGGCGGGAGAACTTTGTTTTTTTTAAATATCTAAATGCACAACATCGATCGCCTGTTGAACTATTCATGCCTTACTTTGTTTTGAAAATGTTGCTTGCATCAATATTTCAGGCGTCTGAATTTAAAAGTACTAAAATCTAGATATTTCTTTTTGATATAAGATAATAATAGTAGGTACATTAACTCAATTTGGCAAAGCTTATTACCAATATTATGGCAGAAATAGATTACCAAGCCTGTTTATCTTCCGGTAAACATCCATAGTTGATAAGCAGTGACATAAGAGAGGTTTATAGGTCAATCGTTGTAACGTAACTTGAGTGTGGGCAACACTCGCTCCGTCAGTGTGGCCCAGGGGGGAGACAGTTAGAACAAGCACAACTTTAGTAAAGAAAGAGTCGCCATCTACATTACTTAACGGAGAAACTATGATACCTAATAGTTTCATAATTATCGATAGATGTCTCTGTAATCACAACTTTAATGCAAAAGACAACTTTAATGAAACTCAAGTATTTATGTTCTCTAATTTAATGTCAAGTATTTTTCTAGAGAATATTTATGATATTTTTCATCAAAATTATCTCATTATTTTATTCCGGCTTTATCGATTATGGCAGCATTGTCACGGAAATTGTGTGACATCACTTCTGGCAACATCACACATTATGGTCGCCGTCGCCGCAACTTGCGTCCGCGCTTGTAAGCTCTGTAAAAATGCTTTGTGATAAAATTGTAACAATGACAATAAAGTATAAAAATGTTTTTTCTGTTTCATTTCATAAAGTAATGCGTGGACTATTATTATTTAGTTATTGTATTCAAATTTAATAAGGTAATTTCTTTAGTGTAGTTCGCGAAATTAAAATTTTCTTATGTTTTTTTGCAAATAGCTGTGTTTGTGTCATAATTATGTTGATCAAAATGCTTGATTTATTGATTACTCGTTAACTGAATCACGATCATTTAAATAGATATCAATCATAACTGTTTTAATGATTGTAATTTAGTACATGTATCATTATTATCGTCGCGAATCGCATTTTGATCAACATAATATTATAACGTCAAACAGCGCTGCAATTTGCAAAAAAGTAGGAAAATTAAAATTTCGCGGCCTACGATGAAGGATCACCTATGCATATATACATAACTACATACATTCATTAGATACACACACACACACATAAAAAGCCTTAGTTCCCGTTAAGATATGCAGATGGCGTCTCAAATCAGTATGCTTCGAAATGGCACAAGAGGGCTCTCTTGTCCCATATTATTATTATACTCTTTGGTGTGGCCTGTACCGTCATGTTGGCGCGTTGTGCGCTTTCCCACCAAAAACAAACATTCCAATTTCGGAAATAAATAAAAAACGCGCGGATATTTCGACGTTCACAAATTAACTGAATCAGTGCATTTAAAATACAGACAATGTTTTTATTACTAGTTCTAGCGTTAGTGGGGTCTATTGCCCTGTGTTTCTTGCTAATAGACTCCCTATGGAGTGTTTTAGAGCTCATATCTTCTTATTTGATGCCTTACTTCCTGCCTTCTGAGGTGCACACGCTGTCCAAGAGGTTCGGACCCTGGGCTGGTGAGTAGATTATTTTTTTCTAAATTTTATAGCATATGTTTTGATGTTGTTTACATTGACATAGGTTGGCGCCTGCGCCCTACATCCTCCGTATATAAAAAGCAGGTTTAATGCCGATTTTGAAAGAGGGAAGTACTTCATGACCTTCATCGATTATTCTATTTTACTTAATTAATTTGTACGAGTATGTGTAGGTAGGTATAGGTTACATAACCTACCTAGGTAGCTATTGGTTCAGTTGCAATGATAATTTTTTTTATCAATTAATTCATTGATTGTAAAGTAACATTTGATTTTGATTGTAAATATTTCTGTCAAGTTGTTCGGTATTCATTAGTAGGTAAGTAATTTATTTAATGTGGCTACTTGCACGTTTAATTAACATTCTAAGTTATTGAAGTGACAACTTCTTTAGGCGCGTTGAGTATTTTTGAGATGGGACTAAACCATTGATTTCGCGACACTGCACCGTGTTGACATCAGCTTTTGACCATTAAAAAGACATCAACGCGTTGATAACCGCGGTGCCGATTTTTTTCAAGTTTTCACTTCTGTCGGCACTCCCGGAGTGACACTGTTTTTTTTTAAGTGCTCACTGATGAGTGATGTGATGACATTTTTCGAAGCAGTTTTAATTAACTGGATTAGTGGAATCTAGAATCGATGAAAACCTTTCTTTCTGATTAGATTCATATAAAGGAGCTGGGAAGGTACCTACATATTTTGGTATCTTTTGAAAAGGTGTAGGCACCTAGGTACAGTCAGCTTCAAAATTATTGTCTACATTCTATTTGTGTTCCATAAGACTACATCAATGTGTAGCTACAGTTACGTAGGTCTACCCAACGTGTAATATGTTTTGTGGCTACAGTGTATTGTAGTATACAATATTATAGGGCTCCACTGGACTACACTTTAACACCCACACGTGGGAAGCTTAAATTTTTTTTTTGGGTATGTCTAGATGACTTTGTCGCAGTAAGATGGTTATAGCCGTGTTATAGTTATATCCCTAGAGATATAGCTATAAAACCGTAATATAGTTATATGAAAGCGGTTCATAACTATCTTACTAGGAATATAACTATGATACGAGCACGAACTAGTAATATATCTATACAAATGATTTTCAAGGTTTTAGTGTATAATTCATTAAGGTTTCGTGTAAATTGGCTGAAATATGACGATTATTGTAGAAGATGTCGGCAAATATCACAGAACAGATAAATGGAAAAAATCATGTCGACTGGGAGCTTAACTGGCATGCGCCGTGTAAACCGTAAGAGATACATAAACTTAATGTTTAACAGATTGTACATCTTAAAAAGTTCAACAAAAAAGTCCGCGATATCATTTATGTCTATCTTCTAAGGATGACCCACAGTTGTTATTTCCGAAGCTATATTGACCGGTATCATATTAATCCTTATCCAATAAAATATTTTATTTTATTAGGGTATTTAATTTAGATTAAAATATACCTTGACAAAATATAATTGCAATGAATATTTAGTTTAAAAGATATCATAGATTCAAAATTATAAGCGTGTAACAAAATAATAATGGTTGATGGTGGCCGGCACAGCGCTGGGAGTCAATGACCTTTTCTTCGGCTATTAGGTATGTAATCCCGGCAGTGCGTTCCCGTAGGATATTGTTCTACATCCACGCGGGTGATTCCGCGAGCAAAAGCTAGCGATAGATAAATGTGAAAGTAACTCTGTCTGTGTATCTGTTAACTTTTTACGCCTAAACGGCTGAAAGGATTTCGATGGAATTCAGGTGGAGCGTGACCTGGGTTACGACATAGGTTACTTATCCACTTTATATCCCAGTAGTTCGTTCCCGTGACTTAATTTCCGACCTCCACAGGCGAAGTCGCGGGCTAAAGCTAGTATTAAGTCAAGTCTTTTGGCAGAACTTTGGCTCCTTATGGTTTTCGAAAAACATTGAAGAAAGAATGTTGAAAATAGTTTTCGATGATGTAATAATAAACCGATATATTCTTATGCTCAACGATGGCGTTGAGCATGAGAATATATCGGCCCAAAACATGTTTTTAGTTTTTAAGTTTAAGTTTTTTTTATTGATATGGATCAATAAGAAAAAACTTAAAACACGTTTTTGGGCCTTTAACGTTCCTCTAAAAACTTACTAATAATAGGTCTTTACCTATGAAATTGCCGTTCTGCCGTACTGGCGATTTCAAGTCCAATTTTTTATTTTTTCGCTAAGAATTTTAAGTTCAAGTTATTTTTACTTTTAAAACATGGATTTTTTTTTGAAAATTAGTCATTTGTTTAATGGTGTTCTGTTTTCATCGCATTTGTACGTTTTTCGTCATCATGGGTACGTTAAAAATTCGAGTGATTATGGAGTATGAGTACCGTCGTGGCAGCAAAGCGGCAGAAGCAACATCAACGACGTATACGGAGCGAACACTACTAACGATCGCACCACCCGTTATTGGTTTGCCCGCTTCCGTTCTGGAAATTTCCACCTAAGAAACGAACCCCGTGGTCGACCGAAAACTTTAGTCGACAATGACGAATTAAAGGCGATTGTAGAAGCTGATGATTCTCAATCTACAGCTGAATTAGCAGCAGCTTTTGATTCAGCATCAAAACAATGTTTGTCAATTTGTCAAGGTAAAAAAGCTAACATATGGGTGCCCCGCGAATCGAATGATCGCCAGCGCGAAGCACGCGTCGAGTTGAGTCTTGCACTGCTCAACAGGCACACAAATGAAGGCATATTGTATCGAATTGTTACTTGCGACGAAAAATGGATTCTGTTCGACAATCGCAAGCGCTCAGCAAGTTGGTGGTTCAGCACCTAAACAATGCCCCAAACGAAAACTGACCCCTAAAAAGTGATGGTCACTGTTTGGTGTTCTAGCGCCGGTGTCATTCAACACAACTTCTTACCAAACAGGATGAGCATTACTGCAGATGTGTACTGTGAAGAACTGAACATAATGATGGAGAAGCTCGCACATCTCCAACCAGCTTTGGTCAATCGTTCGGCTTCACTGCTTCTGCACCACAACACGCGACCTCATAGTGCACAGCAGACGGTCTCCAAGTTACAAGCTGGGGTTGGAAGTTCTCCGTCATCCACCGTACTCACCAAACTTTGCCCCTATAGACTTTGGATTTTCCAGAATTTGGATAACTTCTTGGCGGGGAAAAAAAATTAATAACCGAGAGGCAGTTCAAAATACCTTTGAAGAACTTGTTGCCTTCCGTCCAGCAGACTTTTTCAAAATGAGCAGCAAATTGCAAAAAAAAACTTAAGTAAATTTGAATTTAGCGGACTACCTTTCCGGATTCATTTAACTTATTTTACATACATAAACAATTATTAATTGAGTCATATAATCATTATTATGTAGATTGTAGGCAATATATACGCAAAACAATTTTTTATTAGAATAGTATACTTACCAATTTAATTTAATTATATGTACATAATTAAAGTATTCACCGGCGCACGTGTATATGAATAAATGTACATATAAAATACCTCTTAGAGGGGCATGATTGTAAAAGGATTTTGATAAACCTCTGAGGACTGATTTGTTTCTCTTTTTAGACATTTAACTATTCTAACCTAGATCTAGAAATACATTTCTAGATATAGTTTAGAATAGTTAAAGTCTTGATGAGGCTGATATGCCGCTGTGGATAAAAGCTTCTTATAAAATTAAAGTTTTTTTTTTATCCAGTAAACTAGCTTTTGCCCGCGGCTTCGAACGCGTGGATATCGAAAAATATCCAACGGGAACGTACTACCGGGATTACATAACTATTAGCCGAGGAAATGTCGCTGACTCACCACTGCTCCCGCGTTGTCGTCAACCATAATTATGTAGTTACGCGTAATTTTGAAACTGTGATATCTTTTAAACTATTCATTTAAATGATATGATGTAACGATATACTTCAATCTGAATTAAATGACCAATTTAAATAACATATTTTATTGGGTAAGGATTAATATAATACCGGTCAAAAAAGCTTCGGAAATAACAATGAAATTTTCATCAAATTCTGAAAGATAATAATGGTTACTGTGGGTTATCCTTCGAAGATAGACATATGCCATCGCGGACTATTTTATTGAACTTTTTAAGATGAACAATACTGTACAACATAAATTTTATGTAACTTTTACGATTTCCGCGGCGCACGCCAATAAAGCTCCCTGTCGGAATGATTCTTCCGACATCTTCAACAATAATCGTCAAATTTCAGCCGATTTACACAAAACCTTGATGAATTATAGACTAAAACCTTCCGCATGAATCACTCCGTCCATTGGTGAAAACCGTTTAAAAATCCGTTCGGTAGTTTTTGAGTTTATCGCGTTCAGACAGACAGACAGACAGACATACGCGGTGGGGGACTTTGTTTTATAATATGTAAGGATATAAATAAGAAAAAAAATGCCAGTACGAAACGAGAGCCCATGACCAAAATTTCTGCCTTAACGTTTTACGACCAAAACTGATTAAAATCGACTGATTTGGTTATTCTGAATCCAAAACCCCTAATTTCAGAACTTCTCCGTGTCACGTCTACCTTGACCACATTTTCAAATATGTCAGTAAAATAAATGTGAACTTTTTCATAGCAATCTGTCTGATTTTCACAATGGAGTTGAACGATAGATTGACGATGATGTGAGTTATATTGTTAATTTTTAAATGTTACTTTTATTATGAATGTATTTTTTAATTTTGTTTTCATATAGAAGATTTTAAGCACAATGTAAAAATTGTTTGTGAATAAATAAACTGTGTATGAGGTCCTGGGTTCGATTCCCGGGTCGGGCAGTGTTATTGGGTTTTTCCATCTGGAATCTCTCAGTAGCAGCCCGGAGTCTGGATTTGTACCCGGTTAATGGCAATAAGCTCGCCCCTTAATACATGACTGTCTTAAACATAACTGGCGAAATGTGGGTGGAACTATAGGTACACCTCTACCTAACCCTTCGGGGATTACAGGTGTGATGTTATATAATAAATTGAATAGAATTGAAAATTGATAGGTTTTAGATACCGATAAATTTTCAGACACCATGATAGCGTCGCACGTACATACATACCAAAACCGAACGTGTTCGCACAATTTAGTCCTTCAGGGCACGCATTTTTTATGAAGCTTTTAAATTACTTATTACAGTAATTCATACTAAATTTTGTATTTTTTTTATTTAATTCAACGTAATATACATTTTGAATAATATTTATACTGTGTAAATACAAATAACTATTTTAGATATTATGTACAAGTATGTAAAGGAAAAAAAAGGGAAGAACTCATTGGGCGTCAAAAAATTCGTCCGCATGTTGATGTTTTCTAAAAATTAAATTCTGTTTTGAGTATGTATATTTATAATCTTTTAATATTATAGAACAATTTACATCTTTAAGTTTTAATGGATATATCGCTGACCTTCGACAAAACGTTTTTGTTAAGGATATGTGGTACGGCCACCAATTCCTGTGATTATCTGGTTATAATAGATATTGAATGGACATAAATACTGATTACTTGTTTCAATAAAGGAAATGTAGTAAACACGTTGAGTTTATGCAGAGTTTGCGGAAAATAGCGCTTAGCTAGTTACTTAAGCCACAGTTAGGTAATCATAATATTGGTACTCGCAATGCCAATACCATTAATTTCATATCAAATATAAATACGAATACATAAATAATAACCTAATTTAATAATAATGAAAATACGCCTAAGAATTTAAATTGTTCTTATGCAATACATAAAATTAAAATAACTAATATACTATACCTATATACACAAACCTAATAATATACAATATATACATCAGGGGTGGCCAACCGGTCGATCGCGGCTATTAGCCCAGTCGATGGTGGCAAAAAAAAAAGTTAGTATACAAAAATATTATATAGAACAGATCACGCAACGTAATCACCAACTGCTGCACGGATCATCTTGTATCATTTTTCAGTCGCCGTTCCATCACGTTATTTATCCTCTCTTCCAGGCAGTAGCTCAGACGCAATACTTACACTACTATACTAGTAGTTACTAAGACTAATTTTCAATTTTATGATCTCTTGATAAAATAAATAATAGTACGTAGGTATTTGTACACTGTTTCATAAAAAAAAATGTGTTGAGCTGTTGAGTGTACGATCGGACTTGTTTTACTGGTCAAACCGTACACGGTAATATCACTTTGAAACAGTAGGTACCTACCTACACCATAGGTTATAGCACAGTGTCATTTCCATGGCGAGCCACACTTTCGAGATGTGGCAACACCACACAACTTATAATGTCAACACTGAACATTAGTGGTCAGTTATGTAACGTTAGGTTCGGCTCGACATGATGACCATCCTTATATAAGTGTGGCTATAGCACATAAGGTTTGGTTTCCTAAGAAAGCGGTAAACGGTCAAACAATAATGGCTGTCTAACTGCTGCGTCTAATGGCTGCGTTTAGTCATATACTGGTGAAAATTATAATTTCATGACGCCGTTATAATGTGACGGAACCGCTTTCCTAGGATACCCATGCTTTATGTACTTATCAAGCGTTTGAAATATCATTGAGCTAAAAACTACGTGTTTACGAAAATGCGCATTAAAAGACCAACGTTGATTTTTTCGGAATTTTTCCAACAAGGAAATGCTAAGCAAAATATTATTGTTCTGCAAATCTATATTATTACTTAAACGTGGTCAAAATCTAAGTAAAGTCATCACTTATAGATAAGTACCGAATTTATACAGTATGGAAACCACAGTATAATTATGTCGCAGTAAGATGGTTGAAGCCGTGATATAATTATATCCCTAGGGAAATCTAGGGATATAGGTATATACAGTAATAGAGTTATATGAAAACGCTTCAAAAATGTCTTCCTAGGAATATAACTATGACACGAGCACGATCTAGTATATAATTATTAGGGCACTCCGACCAAAAGGTTAGGTTAGAACTGTGGCTAACGAACTACGTATACTACGTCGTCCGTACCTACTACGTCGAAATTGGTCGCAATAACAAAATTAGGGCATTTCGACAGTAATGAAACGCTTTCATATAACTATAATATGGTATATAGCTAAATCCCTAGGGATATAACTATATACTGGTTTCAACCATCTCATTGCGAAATATACACAAACACCTATGTCCGGAAAAACTGTATAAGTTAATACAAATATTAGTTTGACTTCGTATAATCAACAGATCAGAAGCCACAGCGCTATTACAGTTCTGTCGAAAGATTTCTGTCAAGTAGTTCAAGTGCAGACATGCAAGTGTGCCTACTACCTAATTAATTTCAAAATCAAAAGTCATTTATTCAAACTAGGCTGTGAATCAGTACTTTTCGAACGTCACTATTAAATAAGACAGTCCCCAAAAACGCCCACCCTTCACCACTTCCTAGTGCTTTTAGCTGGGAAGAAGAACTGGCGCAACAAACTCCCCAGCAGCACATCTGTCTGGTCAGTTAGAAAAACTTGAATTAAATGTAATATCTGCAAAACGAATTATCATACTGTTTACTTACAGACCAACGAGTAATTATTACTCGTTGGTCGAACTTTGCAAGCGCTATTGCTGAACATTAGGTCTAGGGTTCGATTCCCAGGCAGGGCAATTGATGTTATTGGGTTTTCCATAAAGAATTTCCCGGTAGCAGCTCGGACTCTGGATTTGTGCCCGGTTGATGGCATAGGCTCGCCTCCTGTTACATGTGACTTAAACATAACTGGCGAAATGTAGGCGGAACTATAGGTACACCTCTACCTAACTCTTCGGGGACACAGGCGTGATGTTGTCTACAAAATTAACGATCTAATTAGTCTAATTTTTATAATCGCAATCGTAAGCGCATCACTTCAGCACGGCTGGACCGATTACCGGTCATTTTTTTTTAAGTTTCGTAAGGCTGATGGCCTTATGCGTACGGTTTCCTGATTGGGTTTCTTGATCCGGATTCCTGATTCAGAAACCTGAATGCTTGCCTTACATACAAAATGCTCAACTAGGCGCACACGTTTGTACATTTTCCGAACGGAAAAAAAAAACTTTAAAAACGTTCTGATTGGGAAATAAAAAAATAAAATAAAATACGTATGCTCTAGTCTCACGGAATTCCGAATCGGGAAACCGCACGTATACGGCCAGCTTAATAGGTTTTTAGCTAAATCAGGTTTTTACGGAAAGGAAAAAATAAAAGTTTCCGCGAAAATTGGAAAATTCAGGAAAACTGAAAGTGCATTTTCTATGGCAATTTTGTATGAATTATTGAAATTTGGACAAAACATCGTCTATCGGGTAAGCTAGTTATAAATGAACAATATGCTAACATGCTTTACCTACTATTATATTATTTTGTATTCTTCGCAGACGTCAAGAAGACCACAGTAACAATAATATGTTATTCGTATGCGAGTCATTGTGTTTATCAGTAATGCGAAAACATCATCCGTGCTCGCCAAATGCATGCGTGTTGGTGTGTTCGTATGTGTTAATCTACAAAACTGCTGTGCTGTGTGTGTGTGCTGTTGTGTGTGCGTATTTCGTTTTCTGCAATGGCTGCGAGAAATTGTAATTGAAACTGAAAGTGATGATCTTTGAAATTGTTTTATATCGATGTGAATTTATTGACTAAAGGCTCCTACAAACAGCCGCGACACGCGACGCGACACAAAGGTACGTCGTGTCGCGCGACGAGCGGTGTCTTTGTGTCGCATCGCGTGTCGCGACTGTTTGTAGGAGCCTTAAAGCTAAAGAGTGGTTTTACGGGATTTCTTATATATCGAAAATATAATAATTACCTAAGTACTTCACTCGTTACATTAGTGAATATAATTTTTATCGCAGATTGACACATCTCACCTTTAATGTAGGTATTTGGCAGATAGTGACTATCCGGACACTGAAACAAAACAAGTTAAAGTAGTGTTGCAGATTTCAGAATCCGAGAGTGATTCTACAAGCGAACTCTTGAGCTTTGCTCCTTACTAACCTAAGATTACCTAGCTACGCAATCACTCACTAAAGGCAACTAGTAAGACATTCATCTGTATTTAGAAGGTTTTAACTTTATATCTCGCCACGTTTTCCAACAATTATTGTATATAATACATGATTAAATTGTAAGTAATAGAAAAGTGAAAACTCATCGACGAAAATTGAGGTTCTTAAATAAAAACATAAGTACAGTATTTATATTTACCTAATGTCCCTCGGGTATCATCGCATTTCCGAATACAAACGAATGGATATTTCCATGTCCATTAATTATAAGATTTATCGTGTATAATTATTTGAATTCAGAACTAAGTGCTTTATTGTTGTTTTGAATTCCGTGTGAACCACAGAACATATATGGTGTGAACTATATACAGCTGTAAAATATTTTCCTATCTGTCGTGCCTGCGACTTTAGCAGCTTTCCTCCCATTTTTTAAAATAAATTATAAGAGTAAAAAGAGTGAGCTAGTTAAGTTAAAAGAGTATTAACAACTCTGTATACTTCCAAGTGGATTGAGAGCGTCCGGTCTGCACCAAGGGCAACTGATAGAAATAGGACAACTGACGAAACACGAAGTTCGCCGAGGGAAATTAAGAAAATAGAACTACAGTAGGCAGCATTACGTTCATCGTGCCGGTGCTAAAGAGAACATTGTGACTTGTGAGAGTAGTATTGCTTAAGCAGCATGTTTCTCAATTGCGAGGGAACTCATTAGTTGTCGCTTTGTGCTTGCGATGAAGCATACTACTTAAGTATTGTTCCATGGCATAACTGTGGTTAAACGCAGTATCATGATTATCCACGAAAGTTATAATTAACTTTCGTGGGAACTCAAATAAAACTAAAATCGGAGATAATTGAATGACGAATACATGTGATAAAAATGTTTTCACCAAAAATACAACCGACTTCCAAACTACAAAGTGAAAATTAACTTTAATTTCCACTTAGTTTGGAAGTCGGTTGTATTTTTGATGAAAATATTTTTTTTTTCACTTTTTAGAGGGTTCCTTTGTAATTCATCAGTTCCACTTCACCAAATGGTGCTTGTCGAGAGCAAATGCACGAGTTACTATAAGAAATTCCCAAATCGCTATAGGTGCGCCTATAATATTCGAAGAGTTCCCTCGATTTCTCCAAGACCCCATTGTCATTTGGTCAAGATCTGATGAGGGGATCATCAGATCTTGACCAAATGACAATGGGATCAACTTGGAAGTATACCCTTTGAAACAAAAAAATAATTTTTCAAATCGGTTCAGCCGTCTTCGAGTGATCGGTTAACATACATAAAAAAATATATATATTCCGACGAACTGATAACCTCCCCTTTTTTTTGAAGACGGTTAAAAACGAATGTGAAAACTTCTTTTTTCGTTGGGCATTTTTGTGATGGGAAAAAACCATTGACACTGTTACCGAAACCGTTACCGACACCTCATTAAAAGTATTTCCTGCACAATAAAATTGTTCAAGCTTTCACTTCTGCCGGCACTCCCTGAGGGCCACTGTTTTTTATTTTTTATTTTTATTTTAATCAAGAGAATCAAAAACAACGAAATATTCTTGCAATTAGGTATTTTTCCAAATCGAGAGCAAACTGACGTTTGTCACCCAGTATTAATTTGTATGCCGAAAACAACGTCTCTTCGTCAACTGACTGACGTCATTGCACACCTATTTAGGCAGGGTATGACCAGTGCCGTTAATGTAGGGCCCCTATAGGTATGTACCTCCTGCAGATATGCAAGATTGGGAAAAAAGGCTAAAATATGCATTAACGCCGCAATTAGATCCGATGTCTAGTTATCAGTATTCGGTGAGAATGAAATTCCTCTGCTTTTTTACGATTCGGTTTATCGTATCCGGACAATGTAGCAAGATATTTTCTTCCCCCAAAAGGGTAGTCATTCATCACGCAGCAAACGAGAGGGATCAGTAACAACAACGACGACCCGGTGACTGGAAACCCCTTCTTTTTCAAGGTGGCTTGTTAGCGAAAGGCCAAAGCTTTTGTACCTAGCAATTTGAAGTGAAGACCACAAACTACTGCTTACGGATTCACGTTTACGGTCCGTATTTCTCGTTAGTAATAGGTAGCAGTACCTATCTATTCGTAAATTACGCGCAACAACTGTCTGATTACTTATAACCCGTAGAAAGATGCGGTTTAAGACCCTACACTTTGTCAGTAACAGTTCGTATTTACTACCGAGGGGGCCATATTTATGCCAAGGACTGTGGAAACGGAAGGGACACGTTTATGTTTTACAAATATCTTCACGATTTGCTTAGCTACAAAGCTCTAATAAGTCTTAACCCTTCGTATGGCCGGAACGTGGATCCACGCGAGACACAATGGCTTTTTAATTGTTTCTGTAATTACGGCATTCAACCGGTTAAACGGTAATAAGGTTCACATATACCACACGTTATTAAACGTTTATTGCTAAGCATAAGCATAATCAGCTTATAGGTAATGTTCCCACTGCTGGGAGTGGGCCGTAATTCACCACGCGGGCGCAGCGCGGGTCGGTAAATGTCACATCACATGTCTTCGATTTTTTGGTTATAGGACATACCGGTTTCCTCACAGTGTTTTCTAGTGGTGATGAAATAATTTCACAAAGTAAAGCACCTGTTACGTTTCGACCCTATGACCTGCGCATAGAGTAGAGAGTTGTACGAGTTGTAACTCGTACAATTCTCTACTCTATGCGCAGTTCTCTGCTATACGTGCAGCTATCTGCTCTAACCGCAGCTCTCTGCTTTAGTACTAAACGAATTTAAATTATAGTTCTGTTTCAACCATTTGAAGATGAAGGAAACAGAATTATGTTTTAAAAAATATGTTCAGCGGGGTAATTAGGTACGTAACACAATGACAGTAGCAATGGCTTTCATTTTGACAGTTTGACAACATTCATTGCATTATTTAGAAGAGACCTTGTTGAGCAGACAATTTTTTTTTAAGGTTTTGTGTAAATTGGCTTAAATATGACGATGATTGTTGAAGATGTCGGAAAAAACCATGCCGACTAAGAGCTTTAATACGTGCGACGTGAAAACCAATAGTATTATGAAAATCTAATCGCCTCAGTGGTCTAGTGGTTAGACCACCTGTCTCAGACCCAGAGGTCGGGGTTCGATTCTCAGCGGGGACAACATTTTCTGCTCGGTTTGGTTGGTGATAGGGCTTGTTCTACGTCCGCCTGGCTAGCTACCACCATCTTATCTAAGTCTGTCGCCATAACAACAATGTTAACAGCATTGTTGTGTTTCGGCAGTTAGAGGTAAGATTAGCCAGTTCCTCTGTGGTTGTGTTTAGTTATTCATCTAAACCTTTCCTTTTGGCTGAACTGATTTTGATCTGGATTAACACATAGGGTAATTTAATCCCGGTGATACCTTACCGGGGGATATTTTCTGCAATCCAAGCGGGCGAAGCCGCGGGCAAAAAATATTGATTCATAAATAAAACCTTTCTGATGACTTACAAATATTTACATAACGGTTATTAATCCAACATTGAAAATGTCACTTTAGTAATACTTTACACCTAGTTTAGCAACTGTGATCCAATCGCCGAAATCCTCAAGCATCGTGGATGTTGCGACAGATTACATTCACAAGAGTTCGACTGTGTGAAGTGACTTGTGATGTAATAAGCACGTAATATTCGTAACCCGTACTAGAAAGAAAAAAAACCGGCCAAGTGGGTTCGGACTACGCACAACGAAGGGTTCCGTAGTTGGGATGAATTTATTCCAAGATCAAACTTCATATTGTATTTGAAAATTATGTTCTCCTATCCCATACATTTCAACTGCAAATGAAAGTTTGTACGGACATTATTAATAGATTTACCATGTTATTTTAAGACCATAGACTTTTTATAGGTTTTCCTGTAATCTATGAGTGAAAAACCATTCTCTGTATTTTGTTCAAAATTTTAGGCTCAGTAGTTTCGGAGATAAGGTGGGGAATGGTCAATTTTCATCGACTTTCTTAAAATATTTATAAGTATCTATTTATTTTAAAATTATAAAAAAATAATTGAGATCTTCGTATCAAGCCCTTTCATTTGATATGGCACACGGTACAGTTATTAAAACTTCTTTTTTTCTTATTTGCTCCACAAAGTGACCCCCATGTCACAGAAATTATGGTCACAGAAATACATATGTGTACCAAATTTGAACTTAATCGGTCCATTAGATTCGGAGTAAATTGGCTGTGACAGACGGACAGACACACGAGTGATCCTACAAGGGTTCCGTTTTTCCTTTTGAGGTACGGAACCCTAAAAACCGGCCAAGAGAGTGTCGGACCACGCACAATGAAGGGTTCCTTAATTGGGATGAATTTATCTCAAAAACAAACATATCTATGGTAGTTGAACATGTTGGACATGTTCTATATATACATCGATATAATACGTCACGGTCAATTCTCTAACTGCAAATGTAAGTTCGTTGATTATTTATTACTCGAGTATACTGCTGTTATAGTTTTCCTTTTAACTTCGTTATATATACCTACTATTGCCGTGATTTTTTTACATATCCAAAATCAACCATTTAAAATTTGCAATAAGCACTCCAACGTCAATTCATACGTATCTAATGGTAACAGGATATAGATTCCAAAGCTTAGAGACCGACCACGGAGCATCAAAGGGGATTTCCATCTCCGGTATTGAAGAGCGCGCTGGAGGATACCGCGGCGGGATGCGAAGCGCGACGGTATGCGTCGGAGTCCGCTAGCGACAATCGCGGGTGAGAGGCAGTTCAATTGGGGGTGCACTCCGCATTTCCCCTGTGCCATATCGCGAGATACTCCTCGGCAAATCCCCTTCAATGCCGCCTCGGCGGACCGGCAGTTTTAAAAGGCCAATGGCCTTAACTGTCTGGTATGGAGCTCACTAGCAATATAAGTTGTGTAAAATAGCCGCAGGCAATAGGTACTTTTACTAAGAATATTACTCTTCCACGTCCCACCTGTGAATGTAATTGTATGACCTGGAAAATAAATATATTCCTATAGGTATTTCTTCGAACATTACGGACCCATAAATTAATTAAAGGCATAAAATGTAGCTCGGGTAGACTCCGCCATTTCGTTTTCTAATCGTAAACAGTTGAAAATCGAAAAACGCTTCGGTACCTTTTTAATTTCACTTTCATGCCCGACGTAAGAAGTGGCCTAGAATAAAAACAAATCAATACACTTTCTTTTTATATCACTTACACCGTCATTTAATTTTTTCGTCTAGTAAGTGGGGCGTGAAAGCCAAATAAGAAAATGAAACCACAATTACTGTCCTTCTCTATGGATGGTTTATTTTACGCGTTAAGGCTCCTACAAACAGGCGCGATACGCGACGCGACACAAAGACACCGCTCGTCGCGCGACGCGACGTACCTTTGTGTCGCGTCGTGTGTCGCGCGTGTTTGTAGGAGCCTTTATGTTGTGTTTATAACTTTTGACTTGCAGTTATTATTAGTTAATTATTATTAGTAGCCATTAGTGCCTGAAAACGTAAGATTTCTTTGCACAACACCCTAAATTCACTTTTTTATCACGTTCACAATTTAAGCTAAAATGGATTACGACCTTGTTCGTTGTCACGCTTTAAAAACCTATTGAATGATTACATAGTACCTCAAAACTTCCTTTAATCCTTGTGCAGACAGGCGTGACGCGACACCGGTAATGTTCTGCCGTGAAATTTTCTTAGAAATTGTTTTGTTAAAGTCACGTCGCGCCAGTCTGCACGAGGCTTTCTACTATACAGTGCGAGTCTTTATAATGTGCACATATAGAAATGAGGGGATCTATAATTCATTTTACCGTCGGAAACAATATTTAAAAAATCTAAATATTTTTAATGGATTTTTTAAACAAAACGGTGTAACTTTTAAACTACATCATCTATCGCGATGAAACAAACTCCATAATTATTGGAAGTAATTAGGCGTCTTCATAAATTGAAAATTGTGGAAAAAACAACCCTCAATTGAAAAGTAAAAATCTGTTTTATTTTCATCCATTTTTACAATAATCGTAAAATTTCTCCAATACGTACTTTAAAAAAATATGTCTTTTCCGTCGATAAAATTAGACTGAAATTAGATTCCTTCATTTCGATATGTGCACCTAAAGACCCACAGTGCATATATACTGTCTAAAATAACTAATCGTCAATCACGGAAACGTAATCCGATTTTAAAATTGAAAATACTCGTTTCGCATATTATTTAATTAGTTTTAAGTAGTCCTCTCGAACGAATTTCGGCCATGGCTGAAAATCTCAGCTAACTAAGAAAAAGAGACTAACCATCGACGCACACAGATGCACTATCTCTTCCCTCATTCTCATAGTCCGATCGGACGGGAATCCGACGGTAACCGGAGAGAGATTAGGTGCAGGACTTCAGAGGTACAGTTAAGCCGCAAAAATTGTAACCAAGATGTTTATATATTTATTTATTTAACCATTTATGCACACACATATAAACAGACAAGAAGAAAGGAAGATGTTGGGGATGTTGTAAGTTGGTTGTATTTTCGATTTAAAAATCGAACGAATTTAAGTTACGTTTATGTCGCGCGTTCGTGCTAGGGCCTTTGTTCAGCATTGACATTGTTACGTCGCCCGCGCCGCTTGCGCCATAGCATGCGGTGAGACAATTTTGTCTGTAGCTCTTTAGTCAATTGGTCTAATTTGCATGACTAGAAATTCGCATGACTATGACTAGACCAAAAATTGGTTTCGAATTCGAAATTATGAAATTGTTGTCAGTTGCTATTTATGTAACTCGTTTAGCGACGGCCTCAAATTCTACATGGAAACCAGCCAAGCTTTGATCTTATGAAATTAAGTTAATACCTAACAAAAAATACACAAGAAAAAAACAATAGCTAACACAGCAAAAATACGTTACACTGAAATACGCTATGGACTAGTAAAGGGTGCTGTCATGTGAAATATTGTAACTTCGTCATGAAGTAGCTGTAGTCATTCAAAATCAAAACATTATATTTCACATATACCTTAGGACCACTTAGGGCCGATACGAAAGGCTCTCGAAGACATAGGACCTGAAATTTTAAAGTGACGGTTTTTTGCTTGAAATGGCTTCTAATAGCCAATATTACGCATAAATATATCGTACGATATAATCTAGTAGGCAACTTATATTTATTTGCACAAAAAAATGCATGGAGCTAAGGCTTACATCTCCGGAACGGAGAGAATAGCCATAATATCCTTGCCCACGGTGATGTAACTATTTATTTATGTATTTTTGACATACTTGATTTTTTCAGATGTAGTGCGATTTTTTCAAAAAAAGCCGCACAGTACATCTGTGTCAATGTTTTCCGCAAAACAGTAGATTGTTTGCCAAGAGAGCAGACAACTATTTTTAAGGCGGGAGTGTTTCTTTGAATCCAGAGCTGAGCAAAGGATTTTAAAGTAGAATCCTGAGTGCAGCGAGGGATTCAAAGTACGTCACTCAAGCTTAAAATAGTGTTGCTTCCGAGGTGAACACACTATGAGAAAAAAGAAAACGTGTGCGGTCCGACCCTCGTCAGGAAAGCAGTTCCTTCTCACGCATGATTTAAAAGCCGCCATACTGGATTTACATTTTGACCTCACTATCGGCTTTAGCACCCTTGAAAACCATAAAAACGATACCCACAACGATAAATTTGAAAATGTTCGCAGCCGCCATGTTGGATTTACATTTTGACGTCACTATCGGCTTTAACACCCTTGAAAACCATGTAAAAGATACCCATGATGATAAATTTCTAACTTCGCAGTCGCTATCTTTGATTTTCATTTGAACCAAATTCACACTTTCTCTTGCTAGCCTGTTACTTGTTCATACAATGTTCGTGATTGATCTCTTTGGTGATTGGAACTTTTACTAACAATACCCACATTCCAAATTCAAATCACTTTTAGTCCCTAGGAATTAAAAAGCTATTTTAGTCTCTGTTTACGAAGAATAAACTAGCTCTTTTTGAAAAGATGTGATAAAAAAATTGTTATCATAGGCTACACTATGATATATTTATGCATGATATCGGCTATTAGAAGCCATTTCAAGTAAAAAACGACACTTTAAAATTTCTGATTCTATGTCTTCGAGAACCTGTTTTCGATCCCCAGTGCGACGTCGCAACGCAGAAGCTTTGAGCATTTTGGCGCCACCGCGGCGCCGCGCGCCGCGGCTCGAATAAAACAAGTACAAGTCATGCCATTAAAGATGAGACTTGACGCACCACGTGGTTTGACTTGCGCAGTAGACGATTTATCGGTCTCTTTAGCGGTATGTGGTCCCCGCTGGGGCGTCATCGGGGCGGGGGAAAGAGCGGCGGGAGGCGCGGTCAAGTCTCAACTTTAATGGCACGACCTGTACTAAGAAAACTTTATGGTAGAACAATGACCTGTGTCGCGTCGCGCCAGTCTGCATGAGGCTTTATATAGAACTGTTCTCATTTGATCGCACCGCTCTCGCCAATGCAATCAACTGGGGCTATTGAACATCACCTCCAGGTATCCTAAAATGACCTTAGTTGAGTTTAGTATGACCTAGGTGTGATTTCAGATTTATTGGCACTTTAACTAATAGGAAGCAGAAATAACTAATTTATTTTAGGCAGCTAAACAAAAAATAAATGACAAATCAATGAATCAAATAGCTGGTTATAATGAAAATGTTCACCTATGTTCAAAACATTCAAAAATGTCAAAGCGAGGATTTAAAACAATTGTTTTTTATGTGACCTTATACAACCTACGTTCACTCCGACTGTACCAGGCAAAATATCAGTATTGCATCATTTTTCTAACGATCCTCATTTTTGGTAATCTTCGTAGGAGCCTGCGCAACTTCGTCTAACAATTTTATAAGAGACTAGCTTTTGCCTGCTGCTTCGCCCGCGTGTAGGTCAGAAATTATGCCACAGTAACGTACTATCGGCATAAAAAGTATCATATGTCCTAACCCAGGTAACAGTCTACTCATGTGCCAAATTTCATCCAAATCCGTTCAGCCGTTTTAGCGTGAAAGCGTAACAAACAAACAAAGAAACTCACTTACGCATTTATAAATATTATTAGTTAGGATGGCTCGGTTGTAGTGTGTTTGCCATTATGTCTAAGGTCGATGTTTGTGAGGCAAACGTATAAAATTGGTTTGTTGTCCCTCAAGCGCATTTACTCCAGCAGTTTCTTGGAAATGAAAACGTAATTTAAAAATAGATCAATCCGTTTTTTATGGCTCTTTAGGAATAGTTAATCGGAACAGGTAACTAAATATAATAACATCAATTGTATTTTGTAAAAAATCCCTCTTAGTTTTTTACTGACGATGGAAACATGTCATTTGGACGGTAAGCAACTGAAAATAGAAATACCTAATAATAATAATTTATTTATTCTTAACAATGTTTACATTAAACAGTGTCATCTGTAGGTACACTAGATTTCTACTAGTTTACAAAACAGGTAGGCGTTGCAACCAGCACCCTTAGTAAGTTATGAAATTACTTAGTATTAAGGCGAAAGCGCCAGGGTAGCCCGCGAAATTCAATTTTTTTTAGGTTTTTTGCAATTTGCTGGTCAGTATTAAGTTGTACGTTGATTAATATACGATTCGCGGCCGTAACAAATATGTATTTACAGAATTATAATCATTAAAGTCATCAACACAACTCTCTAAGACCACGTAAGTCCAAAGAATAACTGTTTCATGAAATCATCATTCTTTGGACTTACGTGGTCTTGGAGAGTTGTGTTGATGACTTTAATGATTATAATTCTGTAAATACATATTTGTTACGGCCACGAATCATATTTTGATCGATGTACAACTTAATACTGACCAGCAAATTGCAAAAAACGTAAGAAAATTTGAATTTCGCGGGCTACCTTAGCGCTTCCCCCTTAAGGGCAGTCGGTACAAGCCCATACATACTTCAGTTTCACAAAAGAATTGCAGGCAAAACAAGTGTTTTTGGGGTTCCGTATGTCCGAATGAAAAACTTGAACTCTTATAGGATCACTCGTGTGTCTGTCCGTCTGTCACAGCCAATTTGCTCCGAATCTAATGGACTGAAGTAGAAATTTGGTACACTTATGAATTTCTGTGACCCAAACACGAACGTGTGTTACGCAAAGAAAATGAATTTTGAATATGGGGGTCACTTTTGAGAGACAAATTATTTCAGAAAATAGATGTAAATTGACCCCTTTCTCCGAAACTACTGAGCCTAACATTTTGAAAAAAAAAAAAAAAAAACATATAATAGTTCTATACATCAATATTACAAGAAAACTATAAGAAGACTATGGTCTTAAAATAACATAGTAAATCTCCCAATATTGTGCGTACAAACTTACATTTGCAGTTGGAATGTATGGGAGAACATGTTTTTCAACTACAATGTTAAGTTTGTTCTTGGGATAAATTCATCCCAACTAAGGAACCCTTCAGTGGCCAGTTTTTTAAACTCAAGAATATAATAGAATAATTATTTATTTGCATAGAAAGTAGGTACAAATAAATGCAGATGTTTGATAATTAGAGATCCTTATACATTCTACCTTAAATTAGGCATGCAAACATTTTGTACAAGTGCTTAGTAATAGTCTAAAAATACTGTCAATATAAAAAAAAATGATATAATAGGGTGAATAAAAAAAAAAAGTTTAATATAAAACTGTAACCCAACTACGGGAAAATAAAATACCATTTGGGTGCCAGGAACACCTTCAAAACAAAATAAAAATGACATGGCATTTGTTAATTGAATTATAAATATGTTGTTGTAGTTCTTTTTCTGGAATTAAAAATCGTTATTAAGATTTGATTAACTGCGCGTTCGTTGGTATCATCTCGCGCCCACCGTAACGTAGCGCAGTATCAATTTTGCTTGTTTTTAACTATTTAAACATATTTATTTACTTTAAAAATATGATATTAAATATACATTTGTAATGTGCTCGTCAAGACCTTTCTTTTGATACCAAACACGTCATGATTATCTTAAATATTTTTTTTGAGGTTAGAAATTTGCGTGTAAAGTCCAGAATATAAAATTTAGAGAAAATTTATATAACCTATGCCATCCGGACCATTATTACAAATCTATTGATACCTTATTTATCAAAATCGGTTCAGTAGTTTAGGCGCTACGGTGGAACACACGTAAATACAAACATACATACATTGACTACTAAAATCATAACCCTGTCTTTTTGCTTGGCTTTGTTGTGGGCGGGTAATAAAATAAATAATTAAAGATTTAAATATCAAGTTAACATAAAACTATGTAGGTAAAATTACCTAGCGATAATTTTGGAAACCTTAGCAAGAAAACTTATTTTTTATTGGGGACTGTTGCGTTTAACGTTGTCACAAATCGATGAATAACTTATGAAATCTATCATAGACTTATAAGATAGTTTTCATAAGTAATTATTATCGATTTGATTACGTTAGGCCAATATTTATGTTATAAATCAGTAGCCATTACAACAACTTTAACTCTACCATTCGACATCGTTTATCATCCTAACAAAATGTATGTAAATACTCTTACAATATACTTATAGTGGTAATAGAATATTACATAAAAACATAAAACGTTTTACATAACACTATAAAATAATAAATAACGATATCAAATTGAAAGTGAGACATCAATGATTACGGACGAGACTTGTGACGTCACGCGTGAGGTTGCGTACGCGCAGCCGATTGGCGCCAAGGTCGATGACTTTCATAGACCCGGGAGAAATAGCCCAATCACTGTTCTTGAACTTTTTACTGTTGTTTATGTGGAGTGGTTGATACTTTTCCTTATTTATTGTTATATATGGTTGGAGGTTCAGGCGTTTTGGGGAATCTATAATAGACACAGATAAATGCCAGAGGCCGTGAGTAGCTCACCTAACGCGTCGTACGTCCAGCCAATAAGGGCTCCCATACAAAACTGCGAATTCGCATCGCATTGCAAGAATCTGCGAATTCGGCCTAGGCCGTGCGCAGTGCGTCGTACGATTCGTAACCCCAGGACTTCAAGCTCAGCAGTAGCGCTTAAGACGCACGCCACGCACGCTCCGCATTATAGGTATGAAGCTACAAGTACGCGGCGGGCTCGACTTGTCGGGCCAATTCAGTGGGCGTAACTTAGTCAGAAGATATAAAGGCTCTTTCAAACAGGGCGACACGCTACGCGACACAAACACACCGCTCGTCGCGCGACGAGCGGTGTCGCGCCTGTTTGAAAGAGCCTTAAGAGTTACGTTATAGAAAGAGAGGCATCTTCTAGGTCAATATAAGTGTAGGTAATAAGCGCTGTGCGACCTAAATTGCACTTTATTCTGTCGTAGCAAGAGTTACTATTAATTTAAATGATTTTGCGGAGTAAATCTTCTGTACTTGTACTATTAAGTATTCTGTGCGATTAGTTATACGAACGATGTAGTCAAAAATAAATAAATACATGAATAACTTAATGATTCATACGAAACTCCATCTAGTCATCTGCTGACAGTTCATTTATTATCATATGACATAACTTGCTTAAAATCAATTGTGTCGGATTATTATACTAATTAATTGCAAGTGATGATGTCAGGGCATGTAACTAATACACGATTTGTTTATATTATAGAAATGTAAAAAAAAAAAACATCTTTTTTTCTATGGGTTATATTCATACACTGAAGTTTCTAGTTAACATGCGAGGAAAGTTCAGAGTAAGAATGTGAATGAATTAGGCTAGAGCTAATAGAGATGAAAGTATGGAAGAGAAATAAACTAAAAATAATTTGAAAGGACATGAGAATGATGAATCACTGAAGTTCCTAAGATCCAAGGAAAGTAGAAAGACCATAATTTTATTTTATAAAAAAAAGTACCTCGTTATAATCAGCCTTTGGCAACGGTGAAGAAAAACATCGTTAGGAAACCAGCATGCCTGATAGATATTTCTCGACGGCATGTGAAGCCAAGTCATGGGCGGCTCAAAAACTCTGACACCAGGTTAGTCACTAACCACACGAAAAGAAGAGAAGAAGATCAGCTGCGACTCCAACACCGCCTGCTCTTATTAGTTTTACAACTTGATTATTTACAATCCTTCTTCATTTCAGTTATAACTGGCGCGACAGACGGCATCGGCAAGGAGTATGCGCTGGAGCTGGCGCGGCGCGGGATCAACATCGTCATCATCAGCCGTAACCCTGACAAACTGAAAGCTGTGGCCACTGAGATAGGTTAGAATTAAAAACTTTTTTTTTGTTATGTGACACCAGCGTTAGCCTTCTCTGAGACAAATCCGTTTACCTGTAATCACATCGATCGGCAGCAGTGCCGGATTAAGGAAGCGCGGGGCCTGTAGCAAATTTTATCGAGTGGCCCTTGATATGGGTTCTTAAGTATAAAGGACTAGCGGACGTCACGCGGTTTCACTCGCGTAGTTCCCGTTCCCTTGAGAGTACGGGGACAAAATATAGCCTTTGTTACTCGCTGATAATGTAGCTATCCATTGCTGAACGTATTTTTCAAATCGGTCCAGTAGTTTTTAAGATTATTCGTTATATACAAAAATACAAATCTTTCCTCTTAATACTATTAGTATAAGTATATATGCGTAGATATAGATTAAAAAAAAAACATAGTTGGCACGTTTATTTGCCATTAACTTTTATAAATATGTAAAAAAAAGAAATCCGGTTGTTTGACGTGGATTGTCTTGCGTTACGTATCACGTGTTTGTGACATCAAGTAAATTCAATATTCTTAATAATTTTCACTCAAAAAATTACGCTCAGGAGGAGGTGAGTAAGTATAGTATAAAGGATACCCGGGGCCCCCTTTTGCGCGGGGCCCGTAGCAATTGCTACCCTTGCACTGATCAGCAGTACTGGCACCCATATCTTTTAAATGTATGGCTTCGGTAACTAAAAGAGCTAACAGATTACGGAACACTTCTCAGTGAGACTACAAATATAACAGTCACAAGTAAACAAACATAGGGAGTATTAGATAGATTTAATTTTTTTTTTTTTTTTTTTTTGTTTTTTTTTTTTTTTTTTGTTTTTGATTGGATTTTATGGATGTGAGATGTTGATTCGTTTTGTTAAAGTATAAAATTTTGCATGCTATGTTGCTTAGCGAAACATGTTGAGCTACTGTAATAATATTAACATCAATGTATACCATGTTTTACGCAAATAAATGATTTACTTACTTACTTAGCTGCTAGGTTTTTTTCTTACTCTACTAGTGTATAAATAGACCATAGGGGTATTTTTTTAAAAGTGAAAACTTCTTTAGGCGCATTGGGCATTTTTGAGATGGGACCATTGATTTTGAGACACCGTGATGACACCACCTTTTGACCTTTAAAAAGACATCAACGCGTTGATTGCCGCGGAGCCGATTTTTTTCAAGTTTTCACTTCTGTTGGCACTCCCAGAGTGCCAGTTTTTTTTTAAACTTTGACCCGCACTAGGAATTTCTCCTGTATTGTGGGTGCGTGTACAAACATTTGAACTCACATACACAAACAGCCAGACCCGGAACAACTACTTGTAGGTCAAACTAATATTTGTTCCGAAATACACATATAATGGCAAGTGATCGCTATGCCTTTCAGTTTGGCAGTTCAGCCACGTTTGTTGTGTTATTTACATTGTTCAGCAGACGAATTTTTCAAACATACGAAGCAATGGTTTAAAAAGTTCCTTCAAAACCTTATGATTTAAAGTATGTTACACAATTAGGGTGTTGTACCAGTTTTAACGATTGTCGTTCGACATGTTTTAAAATCAATCTAAATTATTCTATTTCACCAACGTGGTCGTCGATCGTGTGGATGCTAAAATATCCTAGTATTTAAGTATATTATCTTGAAAATACAGATATAATTTGTTTATGTACAGTAAATACTCATGTTTCTAACATTATGCTAAGGTACAAGGAAGATGTTCGCTATGTGCTTGACTGTAATGGTTTAAGAAATATAAATATTGATCGTCCACTTGTTTAGAATCTCGATTAAATAAGGTTTATTATTAGTTAATAATAAAGTCAATACGGAAAGTTTGCGGTCATTCAATATTGTCGTCTGCTTCGAATTTATTATGATGAGTACCTACCAGCAACTTATGTCTACGTGTGGACAAATAATGGAGTTTTCGTGGTAGTCTATTGAACTTTTAAAGCATTTGTCATTTGCTTAGTAGGTAAGTAAGTATTTATCAAAGGTTGTGTGAAATTCACCAAAGTCTGTTTTTCCAGCGATATTTCCTACTAATATTTTATTCGTCTTCTTTTCGTTCGGTTAGTGACTGGTGTCACAGTTTTAAAGCCGCCCATGGGCCCTGACTTGGCTTCACATGCCGTCGAAAAATATCTGTCAGGCATGCCAGTTTCCTCACGATGTTTTCCTTCACCGTTTTTTAACCAAGTGATAATTATACAATACGCACATGAATCCGAAAAGTCAGAGGTGCGTGCCTTGGGTTAGAACTCGAAACCTATGACTTGGCAGTCCGACGGTCACACCTCAAGGCAATCACTGCTGAATATTTTATTTCAAGCTCGCAACGCAGTTGTATGGGAAAAGGCTAGGCAGATGATGCTGTTGTGTGGCCATTCCGGTGCACTCATGAATAAGTCCTCCCACTGCATATATTGCATCCAAAGTTCACAAGAGGCACGGACAGTGACCATAGTTGAAAGAATCTGATTGAATGGTACTGTTGTTGTTGATGATTTTAGCTACGACGCAATGTATTGTTTGTTATGTTAAAATCAGAATTGTTGACCCAGTGTATTGTGCGACCATTGTTTCGGATCATTGCGACACTCATCTTGATGATTCTTTGGTGTTTTCTCTATAAAATATATTTTCTAAAACTTTATGCAGAAGTAAAAAAATCCGTACAAAGGCGGATTTAAAATGCCCGAGAAAACATGGCAGGTGCAACATGAGGGATAAATAACACGAAAATAACTATAAAATACAAGAATAAAACCAACAAACAAACTGCTGCTGCTAATGTTTCAGGGGTCGGAAAACAATTCGCAGTTGTGCCCACGTTATGTGCCTAGTTTGGTTTTTAGTGCGGACTAGGCATCAAGACGTTGTTTCTCGAAACAATTATTACAATCGATGACGATTGCACCACCGTCCAATATTTAAAATTACGTTTTTTACTTTATAAAACCCTTTAATTTTTAACTTTATTTTATTATTTGTTGTGATAGTGACAATAGAAATACACAATCTGTGAAAATTTCAACTGTCTACTTATTCATGAGATACAGCCTGCTGACAGACAAACAGCTCCGGGGAGTTTGTTGCGCCAATTCTTCTTCCAAGCTAAAGTACTAGGAAGGGTACTAGGAAGTGGTGAAGCGCGGACGTTTTTGGGGACTGTCTAATGTAATTTTGACGTTCAAAAAGTACTGATTCTCAGCCTAGTTTGAATGACTTTTGAATTTGAAAGACGGACGGGGAGCGGAGGCTTAGCAATATGGTACCGCTTGGCACCCTTCGGCCACAAGACTAAAAAAGGAGATTTTTATTTTCGTTTTTTATTCTTGTGCTTCGGGTACGGAACCCTAAGGCTGCGGGCATGAAAACAGTCACTTGGTTACCGCTCCTTGCCGCTGGTTTCGTGTCCGCAACCTAAAAACTAAAGTAATGAGGACGATATAAATACTTATTAAGTTGTTTTTTTGAGAAATTCCGTAAGCGTTGATACCATTGTAAATATTTTATTTACAGAGAAGGCGCACAGTGTGAAGACCAAGGTTGTGGTGGCAGACTTCAGTAAGGGCGCAGAGGTGTACTCGCACATCGAAGAGGAGCTGAAAGACATACCTGTCGGAATACTAGGTAAGAACCCTGTTATTACCCGACTGCCCAAGAAAGAGGGTAATGTTTTTCGAGAGTAGGTATGTATGTATGTATATCTATTTCTTTGGCACGCTCTGTAGCCTAAACGACTTCAAGGATTTTAACATATGAGGTGTCGTTAGATTCGTCTTAATTGTGGGTATGACATAGGCTATATAATTTTTCATATATTGCATCTGCAAATACAAAAAAGCAACGGGAGGTTTTTTAAATAAATTACAACATCATTAGTATCAAATAAAAGCTATTATTGAGTCAATTCCAAATATATATAAAAATATATGTATTAGTACTTAAAACTAGAAATTAAACAAATTATTTACAAACCAATAACCTGAAATATGGTGTAACTTTTGTTTGTCCCCCCTGCAATACCTTATACAAAAACAAAGTTCAATGTTTATTTTTGTCTTTTCAGTTAAGTGTTTTTGCAGTCGGGTGTTTTGTTTTTAAAATAATTTCTTTTAACGCCCATATTTAATTAGTAATGCTTTTAAGTTTTCGGGATTCTACTGAGAAATCCAATAACACTTTTCCCGTTACGGGGGTCGAATGCAAGTACGACCCTGCGCTCAGTTGTTGCACTTGCGAGTTGTGACCACTAACCTACTCATTCAATTTATTACAAAAAATCTAGTTGCTGTCCGCGGTTACGCCCGCGTGGACCCTAATTCTTTTCCTAAAATAAAAGCAGCCGAAGTTACTCCTTATAACATCAGTTATCTGCCAGTGAAAGACCCATCAATATCGGTCCAGCCGTTTCGGAGAATAACCGAAACAAACAGACAGACAAAAATTTTTAAAATTGATTTCTGTTATAAGTACCCTATACAGGGTGTTAGGCAGACGGTTGAACATACGAGAATGACTGATCCGTAGGGCCGTCTGCTACGTGTTCAGGCCCAAGAACAACACCCAGACAGACAACAGCGATTTTTTAAATTTTATTCGAAATTCGACGTTGCTCAAACTTAAAACGTTAATAATTTCATTAAAAATTTCAGAACATATATACTTAATCAGACATTGCACATTGTGTAATGCTCGGTTCTCTTCCCTCACTGATGTAATGCTTGACTCTGAACGTTACATTACAGGGGAATGCTCGCGGTGAGGGTGCACCTTAAGATTATTAAATCAAAACATATTTCTATTTAAATTCCAGTCAATAATGTGGGTACCCAGTACGACTACCCGATGCCTCTGTGCGAGGTCACTCCCTCCAAGTCGTGGGAGATCATCAACGTGAACGTGGGCGCCGTCACCGCCATGAGCCGGCTGGTGCTGCCGGGCATGGTCCAGCGGGGCCGTGGGGCTGTGGTCAACGTGTCTTCAGGGTCAGAACTACAGCCTCTGCCGCTGATGACGGTCTACGCTGCTACTAAGGTATGTTGGCATAGGTTTTAAGGGTTTATACTTCCCAAAGATTTGCTGGAGCTTGGAGACCGAAAGACACTGTAAATCTATTTGAAAACATGATGAGGTCTTCTGACTGTTTATGCCTCCAAGACCTCCCCAATGCACGACTATACTTTGGGTAAATTTCCTTAAAAAGTAGTCGTGCCCTTGGACCCCATGACCGAAGCGTTTCGACCCCAAACGGCTCAAAACTGTGGTTTTTGCACGTACGATGTATTATTTCTCTAACAAATCTTCTGTCTTTTTCCAGGCGTACGTCCGCAGCTTCACCTTCGCCATTCGCGAAGAATATGCTCCCAAAGGCATCTACGTCCAGCACCTGGCCCCTCTGTTCGTCTCCACCAAAATCAACGCGTTCTCCCAGCGCCTGATGGAGGGCAACCTGCTGGTGCCTGACGCGGCGACGTACGCGCGACACGCCGTGTCCACGCTTGGCAGGCAACACAACACTACCGGCTACTGGTTGCATGGCATACAGGTAGATATATTTCTATAGAACTATAGAGCTTATAGAAAAGGGAGGATTCTCCGACCATGATTGATGCCAGGAAGTTATATATATGCTGATCGCGCGGTAAACTCTGCTTGCGCGATGCAGGATTTCGCATGACGTTAGTGTGTTGCGTAGTTTGCATGTAGCGATGTAGATCACACATCATTCCCCTCTGGAGACCGGAGGTCGATACTGATCTGAGGCTTTTATCTTGCGATTGATGTAATTATGAGGTTATTGCACTCTCAATTAAAATCTGCCATTTCGCAACATACTCAAAAACTAAAATCATCATCATAATTTCAGCCGAAAGACGTCCACAGCTGGATATGAGTCCCCCAAATCGTCGCCACGTCGATCGGTCCTATACTAACAAAATTAATCATATAAGTAGGTATCTAATTTTTATTCTGTATTTCAGGACTTCTTCATCAAAATAGCTCCAGTATGGATCAGAACCAAGCTCGGCATGCAGATCAACGAACAGTTCCGACAGGAGTACCTCCAGAACGCTAAGATAAAGACGAACTGAGCATCATACGAACAGCACCTCAATTACACAACACACTAAGACTTTCAACTACAATCCGCAATTGGCCCGCAAGAACCAGTCAGAAATCATTTACCAAACCACTTCATCATTCCAAGATCTGGTGGCTAGTGTAATTTCAAAGAACAAGGGGTAGGCAGAAACTACAGAACGCCACCTGCTACGATCCTTACATAAATACATACTCGTTTAGTTAATATATCAGTCATACACGCATGCCGGTTGCGAGTACTATGCACCTGGCCTTTCTGAAGAACATCACCATTAAGGTGACTATATGTCGTCCTACAGCGTTGCCTCCCGGCGTTTCCACTCACATCTGCCTTGTAAATACCTTTTTCAACACGCTTGCTCGTAAAGTGGCTCTTATTGAACCGCTTTTAGGTTCATAATGCAGTGTATTAAATACGCGTGCATTTTAATGTCAATTACCGCACTAGTGCGGTAATGTGCGCCACAGATAACTATTAGCTAAAATAGTCGGAGTAATGACATAGTAGTATGGAATTAGTAAGTACTATCATGGCTGCATGGAATTAGTATGTACTATACTACATAGAATTAGTATGAGCTATACTATTCAGTGAGCATTTTCTATTTTCAACCGAGCAGAGATGTGCGCTTTTTTAAATGTCAACAAAAAGACTTCATGCGTGTTTATGTCTACTGTGTAAATAAATAAAATATGATAAATTAACATAATATCTCATCAAATTATGTATTTTTCAATACATATAACAAATAATATAATAAACACAAAACATTATTCTGTGTTTATTAAATTGTTTATATAGTTTGTGTAGCAGTTATGCCAGTGGCTTGATTTACACCTGCATGCGCATCGCTAGCGCGGCGCGTGGAGAAACAAAACTAGCGTCCCATTTTCCATAAATAACGTTATCGGTAACGTTTTCGTTGTATGGTTAACTATTATCAAAAATGCGAAATCTAAAGTATTGTCACCAACCGAGGCTGAAAAGTTTTCGAAAGAAGCTCTGGATAGTCAGTACCTGGCAAAAAAGTCAGTTGAACTTTATAAATCTAAATATATCATCTCTATAGTTACGTTATTGTAGCATAAGTTATTACAACATGTATGTTTTTCCTGACAAGTGTGTTGAAAAACGTCGTATGAAACGCGTGTGCATTGAACACTACACACTCGCTCCCTTTATAATACCGCTTCGAGTGTAATGACCAACATAGCACACTTGTATCATAATGTACTATTGTTAGTCGCCTTCATTCATCCTGTCAACATGACCAAACAATCTGATAATACTAGTGAATTTAATTTGTAGTTAATGCAGAAATAAATGTAATATTTTGTATGTTGTGATATTATTAAGTGTATTTTTTATAGATGTTGAAAAATAAATAAATGTACTTAATTGGTTTGTTTAATTTTGTAAATCTGCTTTTTAGAGGTTTAATCATAGTGTCGTCGACATGGAAAACAGAAGTAGAAGGGATTTAATATTGTTAATATCCTGAAAACGTACTTACGGTGAATTCAAATTCACCCAGAGATACCTATAAATCGTAATTCACCAATCATAGAAAAATGAAATGCTGTTCGTTGGTAAGCGCATCACTTCAGAATTTCAGGACCGATTTGCAAATAGTTTGTTTTAAAATGTTCGTAATAGTCTGAATCAGGTTTTCAAGGAATGAAAAAATTTAAAAGTTGTCGGGAAATAAGAAGTGCATTTTTTTGGGATTTTTTTATGAATAGAGAATCATCTCTATTCATAAACAAATCTGACGGACAAAAACAATTTTGTCATCAGACAAAATTGTTTTTGTCCGTCAGATTTGTTATTAAAAATATTGGACACATTTTTTAGCTGGCGCTCAAGGCAAATAATACTTTTTTTTTGTAAAAGCTATCAATACCCAATTGTCATTATTTCTTATAATTGTCGGCTATTAGGTAAGCCTGCAGAAAGTTAAAAGTAAGTGTATTAATACTTAAATGTAAAAAAGTAATATTGTAATTATAATATCATATCATTATTATCGGTTACAACGCTTAATGGTAACTATGGCTGTTATAATACCATTTTAAAACTTTTTCAAATAATGTTTTATTAAATATAATCAAATAGATTACTTTTGTTTTTTATATATATAAATATATATATATATATTTTAGTACTAATACCAGTATTTTTACTTTCTACAATCATTCTAAATAGTAATCATAAGAAATAATGTCAATTATTGACAGTTTAAAAAAATATTGTCTTGAGCGCCTATGCAACTTTAATGAACAAAAAAAAAACATGTTAGCCACTAGATTCGGCAATGATGACTACTGAGAATAACTCTATTGATTTCATTCTAAAATCTGAGATATATTTTTTTGCGCCGGGCCTGGTATTTTTTTTGTATGGGCCGTGGCCATTCTCCTTTGGCTTACAGATCCAGAGGAATGACTTCAAAGAGGTCGGTGATAAATAGACAAAGAAGCAGGAAAAAGAAAAACGCCAGAGACCGTGACAACTGTGTGTGTGATTTGATTTGTCATTTTGACACTTTCTAGAAATTTAAAAACGGGAAAAAGATAAAATGAGATCTGTGAGTGAAATCCAATTATTCGAGTAGAATCATATTTAGTGGAATTTATTTAGTGTTGTGTTGACTGTGAAGATGTATTCCATGTAATTGAATCCGATGACAGTTTAACTAGGACCATGTCCGCGTAAAAGGAAATACAGATATCAACTCTGAAAGGGATCGTCACCGTATCAACTCGAGCCATTCAGTATTCTTTGTATGAAACTCCCTACTGCAACGCACACTAATCGGAATCGTAACGTAATCGCCTCGTCTCGGGATAAGCTCATGAACCGCGGTGCGGTGCTGGTCAACTTGCAGTTTCTGCGCTTACGGCTCGTCGTCCCCGCGCTTACGTCTCTCCGTACCCGAACTTACATCTCTTCGTCCAACCTTGCCCCTCTCACCTCTCCCGCGGCCTGTTTGCCGCATATTACTGCCGCGTGCGCTTACGGCTTGCTCGCCTAGCCGTAGCCGATTCGACGTTTCGAAACGGCTAATCCGATTTGGTTACGTGCTTACGTTAGATTGAAGCCAGTTTGACGGCGAGGCGAAAGGCGACGGTAACGATCCCTTTCCGAGTTGATATGTGTGCTATAACCTAAAGTCGGACTTCATTAATCCGACTTTATGTGGGCATGGTCCCACTTTAGAATAAAGACCACTCCTAACTTGTACAGGAAAGGCAGGCATTGATCTTATATAGGTACTATTCTGTGCTTATAGAGAATAGATCATCATGCTTCGTCACTGTGCATTTCCAGCCAAAAGATATAATTCGCTTCACCGTTCGGGTAAAGTTTCACATTGATATAGCCGGCACCCTCATTGCGTAACACAGTTTCAATCACAATTTGAAAATTTTGAAGGATATTTTTAATCCATTGCTTCATAGGTTTGACAAATTCGGCTGTTCAGCAACGTAAATAACGCAATGAACGCGTCTGAACTGTCAAAAAATATATATTCCGACGAACTGAGAACCTACTCTTTTTTTAAGTCGGTTAATGAAACCCGTTGGCATTATAGTGTGTTTTGCAATTACCCCGCTGCTGGTCTAAAACCAGTAGCAAAGCTAAGAAACGGGTCCATAAACCTTTTGTTTTAACAATAATTAGGGCTTCTGGTGGAATCAGCCAGCAGGCAGCCTGATAAGTAGCCGGGCTAGCAGCCGGAATGCGAGTCACAGCAGCCACTTCAGTCGTGTGTGCCTCAGCCAGCCCCGGGAGCTCGAGTTCCAGCACTTCATACGACAGACGGAGGTATTGAAACTGTAAATCGTCAGCTAGGTGTAGGGGGATGCGCTAAGGTAGCTCGCGCATTTTAATTATAAAATCGAAATTTCCATACAGTAATATTGCTAAATTAATCAAAACAGCGAAGTAACAGCTATTTGTAACGTTGCCCACTTTCAGAATAAACGTTGTTAACTTGCGCCTACTAGTGGTTTCTCATTCAAGAGCTTTTTAAAATCCTAGTGTTTTAATAGTTATTTATGTAACTGTTGTATAATAAGGGGTATTAAAACACGAATGTGGGTTATAGTATCACATGAGTGTTTTAATACTTAATTATAAACAGTTGCATACAAGTTTTTATCTACACCCATGATATGAATCCTTTATAAAAGGTTCTGAAACCATTGGGTGTTTGTAATTCAATGATCAAGAATTAAAAAAGTCCCACGAAATTAAGTACAACTGCACGTATAACCAACACATCCCCGCGCATGAGTGCAGTGGGTGTTGCTGTTCCCCGGTTCAACGTTCCATTACAAAAGTTGATGGAAACAAGGAGTTGCATACATGGCAATGTTCTTTTTTTGAAATTCGAGTTGCATAATGCAATTTAGTACAACATTATAACACTCATTTGGATGATATTATGGTTACTATGACACTGGCTGTTTTAATGTTGGCAATAAGCTAATTGTTTCGGAAACTTTTATAGAGGTTTTATAGCACGGGTTAAACATATTTGCGAACTAAACACGCATTATAATAAGTGCCAGTAAAATAACGTAAAATTGTATTAAGAGGTACCATGCTGCAACAACACTGCACGTCACGTTTTCAATAAAAAAGATACAAATATATTGTTGCCACGTTTTTAGACGGTGTATCCGCCATGGTGGACCCGCCACGGCACCACCGAGTGGTTCCGCAACCTACCTGACGACCACCTGTGGAACTGGTACATCTGCGTATGCGTGCTCCTGGGAGTCGTGTTCACCCTCGCACAGTTCGAGGGGATCTATATCAACATCGCCGACGCTGTCTACAACATCTCTTACGCCATCCACATTTTCGCGATTGGATACTTTATTATTACCGAAATGCAGCACAGTCGTATCACAAATGGGATTGTTCGTTAGTATAATTTTTGTCCGTAACAAATGTTCGTCACTTTGCTTGGAGAATTGTTGGCTTTTGTTACAAGTGGAGACCCAGAGCCTACATTTTCTTAAACGTGACTATGAAACAATACGTCAGTCAGGAGTGGTCATGTTAACTTGTTATCGCCTTAGCCTAGAACTACGGCTTTCATAAAATTTTATCACATCAGTTTCTAATGCAGGACGCGGAAATGAGATGTTACAATGCTAGAAGGAGCAAGTCGTTGTGGCGTAGCTTGAGGAGGCCAAAGTCCAACAGTGAACGTATTTCGTCAGAATGATGAAGTTGTATTATTAGATGGCAACGAAAAATTTACATTAAATAACGTTGAACCTTATTGTCCGTGTTTCCAGTTGGCTTCCTCGTGGATATCGTCACATTCGCTCACTACGCTAAAAGTGTGCACCCTAACTTTAAGCTCGGTGTCTACTACGTACGGTTCCATCGACCTTTTAGATATCTTTGTGAGTTCCATTGGTTTTTCATTAAGTAAATTCTGAAGTATACCCAGCCAAAATTATGTCGTAGTAACGAGGTGGCGGTTGCTGAGACATACTCATTGAAACACCATGTCGAAATGTACGCCTACGTAGGTAAGGTACGTCATGTATCTGCTTAGCCTTCCCAACTATGTTGGCGTTGGCTTCCAGTCTTACCGGATGCAGCTAAATACCAGTATTTTGCTTGGAGCGATTGCCTATTTGACCTCCACAACCCAGTTACTGGGTAACACGATACTCCTGGCCAAGGGCAGATCCAGTGTTTATTTATGGGAAGGGCACATGAGCCAGATAGATAAGAACAGTCTCCTATATCTATAGGTAACTAAAGAACAGTGTGTTTATCTCCTACTTCACACTCTAAAATACATAAATTATCTAAAGTATGTATATAAAGCTAACTATTATATATATAATGAACAAGTACGTAAAGGAAAAAATAAAAATAAAGGGAAGAGCTCATTGGGCGTCAAAAAATTCGTCCGCATCGCTGTCAGCGGGAAAAGTGCCCAAAAGGCTGGCAGCGTTGCCACTTTAAATGGTAATGTAATTATCTAGTTCTGCACTCTACTATTTTTGGGGTTTATTCTTTTGCAATGACGTATAGCTATAACCTGCAAAATAATACAATTTTGGAACCCCGCCTCGGAGAGGAGAGATTTTCTTTTGACCACAGACACAGAAATAAGAGTTACTTTGCCGACATAGACACTCAAGTTCATGGGATGCAAGAGCGAGCGAAGCGGGCTCAATATTTTTAGCACCCCACCTCGATTTGGTTTGGTTAGTTATTCTTTTGACCATTCATATTATTAACTAAATATTTTTCATGAGTTGAGGAAAGCTGTATAAACTTGAGACGCGCACGCGCGAGTCTCCTCGGAGCGCGTTATCTTTTTAGCATTATATGTTATGCTGAAATCTTCTCGCCAACTGAGGCTCTAGGCCTTTGCATTGGTGGTTTAGTAGACCTCTGGTCCCGAGTACGAACTTTGCAATACTTAACCTTAGTAGTTTCGCCACTGCTGCTGAAAATTATAGTAGCCAACGTCTGCAGCGTTCATCATTGATGCAATGTCTTGGATATGGATATGCTTCAGGTCATTCCATTCAGATGATGCGATTTTATTTTATTTAATCTGTTTGGTGTGGCACGTGCCGATGTGTACCCCCCCTGTATCCCTGTATCCGCCCTTGCTCCTGGTAAGACTGGTTGTCAGTCTTTCGGGCTTCTGACTACCCTTAATGACTGTCAAAGATCAACGAATGACAGCCGGGACGAAATGCTTAACGTGCTTTCCGAGTCATGGAGGGGTCTCGGTATGTAATGGTTGGTCAAGCATCCACGGATCGACCTCGGCAAGCGTTGCTTAACCTCGTATATCCACCCGTGCGGCTGTTTCTATTTAGCCACGAATTCCAATTCTACCTACGTTTAAAATACAAATAAGGTGTTGCCGTATTTTGGCAATGATGTTAACGCTTCCGCCATGTCGCGATGCGATATTGGCCTAGTTTATGGTGCTGATAATGACGTCACATTATGGCCGTGACAGTAAAGGACATTTGAACTGTAATAGAAAACAGTAGTTGAATGTGCCTTTTAATACTTTTCTGGGATTTATATGACTATTATATTGATGAATTAAAAAACAAATACATGCCTATTGCCTATTTCAAAAAGCATTGCAAGCGCACAGCGCACCGCCGTTGCGTATTATCCGCAGTTATTTCGAAAACTCGCCAGACTTATTTATTATAAAGTGATCAAACGTTTCCAGGGACTCTGAACGACTACAATCTAAAAGGCAGCATACTGGGAACTGCTATGAAGTACTGCTACATCTTCACAGTGTTAAAAATCTCTTTCGCTTATGTTTGGCAGCATGTCGACAGGGTTTGTACTTGTTTCATTATTGTTACAGTGGCAGTATTTGCCCTAAGACCCAGTAGGCCCGGGCCTAGGGCGCCCAGATATTAGGGGTGGCCGATCGTGACAAAAAAATCACTGATGATTTATTTATTTATTGATTTATTTGATAACAAGAAATAACTCAAAGTACCTATACATTTTAAACGTTTGCGCAAATTATGGGGCGGGCCGCACTGCACCGCATCGTATAACAATAATAACTTAAAACCATTTAATCCTGAAACCTCGGAAAGTATTATAAACCAGCAGCTTATTGTTAAGTAAATACTTACTTGTTAAGTAAATTTCTGAACCGATTTCGATAAAAGATGGCAATAAATTCATTATGTAGTCTATACTATGATGGGTGCTGAGAAAGAGGTGGTTGATACTTACTAAGTACATGGCCTGGGGCCTAGGGCGGCTAAGACTTCAAATCCGCTACTGTTAATAATACCAGCCTATCATTGTCCCACTGCAGGGCCAAGGCCTCTTCTCATACAGAGAAGGCACGAGCATTGATCACCACGCTTTCACAAGGCGGGTTGGCGCTTTCAGACTTAATTATACAATATGTTAAAAATCCCTGTTTTATCCGAAAGGGGCTCATAGGCACTGCAATTACTTAAACAAAACGATTTTTTTTTTTCATTTTGACTTTGATTGCTATTTAAAATTCACATTTTTAGTACCAAAATTATCCTAAATCTTGTAGACACCCGCTAAACGACGGCCGCCCGCGCCCCTTGTAATAACCAGGTAAAATTACCCATTGAAAAAAAATGTGGTGATTTTTTTTTCTTTTTCCTGAAATTTACCACATAAATAGACTCTCAGTACGATAACTAACAACACCCGCACGGATCGGACAGGGTATTTTTTTAAAATGTTGTATTGTATATCGTCGTCGTGCAGTGAAAACCACGTACATGTCATTTTAAAGGGGAAAACAAAAATTGTTCGTAAAATGGCCGTCATCAAGGTTCTCATTATCATCAAGAGAAGGCATTAGAAGCAACTTAGGGTGGGTTGCACCATATTACTATAACGATAACCAAACCGTAACAAGCCCTCAAATCCCCGGTTAACCAACATTTGCGTTGCACCATTTTAACAACGGTTGTTATGACGTCATAACTTAACGCTAACGTTAACTGCTCGATTTTGGCCGGTTTTTGCTATTGTTATGGTCAAGTCTCAAGTCAACTGTCAAGAGCTCTAGCTCTGCACGTTTGTCCTAAATCTGCATTACGTGATTTTACCAACATAACAAATTAATAAAAGAAAAACAAAACATTTTTCTTTACGAGGTTTTCATTGCACGCCGAAAATATGTAAAATTAAGTTTATAGTGTTTTTCTAATGTTGTCAGTAAAAATACTTTTTTTGTTTAGATATTGCCTACGTACTATTTACCGGATGCGAATTCGCGAAAGATGTTAGAGCAGATGAAAAGGAACGATCCATACAATCCAGTCGGCTTTCTCACCGCTTTCTACATCATTAGCAAGATGTTCATACCTGTGGGGTATTTTTTTTTTTTTACCTTTTGTACATGCCCTACGCCCAATGGTGTTTTCTATTGCCCCCACTGAACCCCTTTAAGGGATAAATTTTCGAAAATCCTTCCTTAAGGTTCCACTAGTCGACAGCTCGAACTCGTTGGTTGCGTGGGTAATATGCATGCTATATATATATTTAGTATGTATTTATCTAGTTTTTATTTATTTATTTATATATTGATTTAGCGAAATAGACAATGATTTATAACGAAAACGAGCGCGTAAAATTTAATTAACAGACCTTTCAGAGTATTCAGAGTTTATTTGTAAACAGGTTACAGGTTTATTTGTAAACAGGTTACAGGTCACACGGGTGTGTGAGATGTTACATTTTTGTAAGTTCTCTCATTAGGCGTACAAATGTTAGTATCAATTACAATTATTTCATTATTCATTTCACAATAACAAATAAAATTATAGAAAGAGCTAGTTGGATAAATCAATATAATATTCCCCTGACAATTAATTAAATTTGAAATAAAACCCACAATGTCAAAAGAAGTACCAAATTCGTAAAATATTAAAAAATGTGAACAATAAAAAATTAAGATAAAACAGAAATGTAAAAGAATAATAATAGGATTATCAAATTAATACAAGAGTGTCAAAATAAGTAATAAATCAATGAAATATTTTTAGAATTCCAAAATTAAAATCTAAGAAAGTACAAAAATAAATGTCAAAAAATTATTCAAAAAATAATAATAACAACAGCTTTGAATCCTCTAAGCACACTGCTCGAGGATTCAGGTCTAGGCTATCGGCTGAGGAGAGGTGGTCAGGTCATATCTCACCTCCTCTACATGGATGTCTTGAAACTCTTTGTCCCCAATAAATTGCAACTGATGGAGCTACTGAAGATAACTGAAATATTCAGTAGCGCCATTAGGATGGAATTTGGTGTGGACAAATGTGCAGTCATATTATGATACCAAGGAATGTGGTGATAGAAGTTGACTTTGAGTCCCTAAATAATTAATGTCAGGGATCTTACTCGGAACTCTCTGGTGAAAATGCATAATTTTAGTTTTTTCTAAATTTTATAATAAGATTATTTTAGTCAAACCATGATAAAATTATATTTAATGTTATATTTATTTCATGTTCATAAGTTATAGGATCGTAGCATTTAACTACTACTGTGCTGTCGTCAGCAAATAGTACCATAGGATGGTTTATGTGTCCGGGAAGGTCATTAATGTACAGCAAGATTTCTTCAGATAGTCTGCAATTTTACCATTTCACCGCAATATCTAACATTCCTTGTTTCTGTAGAGCCCCAATTTATCCTGACAACGACGTAGAACGCATCGTTTGCCTCTTAATCATGATGACGGGCTGCCTGATGGTGACCGGCGCGGCCGTAGCCTCGCTTGCCCTCATTGTCAGCCTTTACATGAGGCCTGAGGAAACTTTCCGCTCGAGATACAGGCTCATGATGAAGGAAATGGTGAGGACACCAGGGTTACATAATTATTAAACAAGGTGTTGTAGACCATGGGGTATGGGTTGACCCACACAACTGACACGTAAATGTACCTCCGGTGCACTCTGTGCAGCCAGTCTGCCAGCCCCTTTGCAAGCATGCTGAGTAGCTAATTTCTACCACGTAGAGGTATTCTTCATAGTTCCAGCTAATAGGTACATACAATGACACGAATATTTACTTTGTAAATTACTATATTATTTTAATTGTTGTGAATGTGAAGACTAATTTGTGTTTTTTTTTGTTTAACTGTTTTTTGTTGCTTTTTCTCAGTTTTAAATCATGGTCTGTCAGTTTGAGTAGATAATTTATGCGGCATACGAAAATGACCTGTCTTTAGTATTGTTCGTCGCATCGTTGAGCTCCTTCAGTTCTGAGTTGAGCTGCACGACTACTGACAAAGGCGTGCACTGACTGGAGACGTTCACTCTATCTAATGAAAAAGCATTACCTACCTTTGTGCTCCTTAAAAATGACGATCGTCTTTATAGAGAGCATAATTTTGGCAAACGTCATTGTTTTACTGTTGCTGTATGAGAAACCGCTTTCTTAAGTAAAAGCTGTGTTCCTAAGAAAGCGGTGTACGGTCACATAATAACGGCTGTCCAAATACAGAGCATTTTTCGTGTTGTCTACCCGTAGCGTGCCAAACGGAACCCTCCCCCCCTGTTACTAAGTCTCCGCTGTCCGTCCGTCCGTCCACCTGTCTGTCAACGGGCTGTATCCCAGGAACCGTAATGGGTAGACAGTTGAAATTTTCACAAATTGTGTATTTCTTTTTCCGCTATAACTAAAAATAATAAAAATCAAAGTAAACAATTAAAGGGGCCGGACACAGGGAACATGTTTTTTTCGGCGTTTTTTTTTGCTCGATCTTAATACGGTACGGAACCCTTCGTGTGTTCTAAGTGCGAGTCCAACTCGCACTTAGCTAGTTTTTTGACACCTTAATAATTAGTACCTACTGAAGAAAATGGCAGATTTTCACGTGGACACCGCTTTCTTGGAAAACTCAAGTTTAACCGAAATTGTGAAGATAGCTAGGTAATTTTTGTGTCCTTATATTTTAGTCTGACACACACATCCCTGCGAATCTTCGCGCGAAGGTGAAGACGTTCTACAAGATGTACTGGCACAGACAGCGAGGAGTCTCGAAGACGCAACTGCTGCCCAGATTCCCGCCGACGCTGCCCGCTGCCATCTATCTCGACATCTATTTTGAAGCTACGCAGAAAGTTAGAGCATATTATAACTGGTTAATATGATAGTGTTGTCCCACTGTTGGGCAAAGGCCCCTTCTCATACAGAGAAGGCACGAGCAGTGATCAGTAATCATTAGGTAATCGTCCTAATCATCATCAGCCTATCATGTTCCCACTGCTGGGATACAGGCCTCCTCTCTGTGAGAGGGAGTGGGCCGTAATCCACCACGCATGGCCAGTGCGGGTTGGTGGATATCACATGTCTTCGAATTTTTGGTTCTAGGATATGCCGGTTTCCTTACGATGTTTTCCTTAATCGATTTGAGAGCAGTGGTGATGAAATAATTTACACAAATTAAAGCGCCTGTCAGGGTTCGAACCTATGACCTTAAACTCGTAAGTCGCGGCCGTTACCACTTGGCCACTACTGCTCCAGTAGGTAAGGCTCTAGACAGACCGACTGCATTTCAACTGTAAATTTGCAGTTTTAATGCAGTTAATACGACTGCAATAAATACACACAGTCGTACAGTCGTACTAACTGCATTCAAATTGCAAATTTGCAGTTGAAATGCAGTCCGTCTGTCTACAGCCTAATGTCCAAGATAAACTCAGAAAGTGCATATGAATTGGAAAAGGCACATTGTAGTTATTATACAACATTTGACTTTGAGTAGACTACTTTTGAGACGTACACAGACAGGACTCCCTGGGTCGAATTCCACCAGAATACGTGCCTCGCACATCTGTCGCCCTTTATAAGATAAATAAAATAATTATAATAAAAAGTAAACCTATAAAAACCAAGTTAATGAAAGAAACCCTCTAAACCCTGTTTCAGGCTCGAATTCTCCGTGACCTGCCTCTTCAGATGCTGTCGGAGCTCGCGAAGAATATGCGGACTATACACTTCATCCCTGGAGACAGTATCATCAAGCGTGGCTCCAAGAAGTGCAAGATCATTTACATCACTTATGGAGATGTTGAAGTAAGTTAATACTTTTTCTCCATTTCATAATATTTCAAAGTTACTTATTCATAATCGATAAAGCCCTGACACTTTTAACTTTTGTAAAGCTATAACTGTCAAGCTGTCAAGCTCCGCGGTTTGAAATCGACGTCACTTTTTGGCGCGCGCGTCAAGGTCACGTCACCGATTCGATGACAGCGGGGCTTGACGCTATTTGCGCACTGCCCTAAGGCCCCCAAGTGTCTCCGGTTCGGACACAATTGGGGCAATAGCGGTATTTGCGTTTCACGTCCCGTATTTTCCGTAGCAGCCCGAAGTCTGAAATGCCCGATTATTAGCAATGGGCTCGCATCGTTTCCTACTGGCCGCGTACAGTCAACTCACGAGCTTACCTTACAAGTAGGCAAGATTCAAAAGCGATCATTTTATGGTGTTACGAACATAGTATTATCGAAAGCATATTATATGAATAGCTGTTTTTTCTTAAAGTTTCATTTTTTATATACCTAAACGTTTCTTTTTTAGTTTTGCAAAACTGTACGGTATATTTATGCTCAAAACAACTGGCGGAGAGTGGGTGTTATATTACAGTTTCGCTTTACCACTCGGGAATTTACGTGTGGTGTTAAGCTATGGTATGTATCATGTATTGTGGAGTTTGGTACAGATGCTGACAGCGGAGGACGACAACACGGCGATACTGCGGCTGACGCGTGGTACGGTTCTGACGCCGTGCGGCGGCGCTGTTGCACCTGCGCTGTGTCCCTCGCACCTCGCCGTGCGCGCCGCCACTTTTTGCACCGCGCATGTGCTGAAAGCCACCGAACTCTGGCGGGTAGTCTACAAGCACTCCGTCTCCCAGGGCCATGCGGGACCCATATTGACTTCCTTCACAGTTCAGTATTGCGATACTATAAGTTTAGTCATGCACGAGCATACTTTTTACACTTACGCAAGATTATAAAGCTATTTTCTCCCAAAGTATTGATAGAAATTTTATGGTGTTACGACCATAGTATTTTCGAAACCGTACTATTAGGCCCTGTACGCACACGTTTTCTTGCCTTGAAAAACTACGGTTTATACGCCGTGAGTAGGCACGGTAAGTAGTTAGTGGTTGTACGTATGGATCACTTTGGAAGCTTGTTGAAAGACACGTTTTTTGAAGTGAAAACTTCTTTAGGCGCGTTGGGCATTTTTGAGATGGGACTCAACCAATGATTTTGTGACACCGTGATGACACCACCTTTTGACCATCAAAAAGTCATCAACGCGTTGATTGCCGCGGTGCCCCCTTTTTTAAGTTTTCACTTCTGATGGCACTCCCGGAGTGCCACTGTTTTATTACGGGGGTGTTTATACGCCCTGATGTGTAGGCACGTTCGTCAGTTTTTGGATTACTATGGAAGCTTGTTGACAGACACGTTTTTATTTATACGGGGCGGTATTACTCCGTACCGTAAAGAAACCGTGACGACACGAGTACAAAGGACTTTATAGAATATTTAGGTCTTATTTCAAAGTTCCCATCGTTATTTCACGAGGAAATCGCTTTTGAATTTTACGTAAGTGTAAGATATTAACACTCGTCACCGCACACTAACCTACTATACAGAGTGGCAGGGACATCGACGCGAAAACTGTTACCATGGATTTAGTACATGATTCTTAACGTTGCAATTTTTTAAATGAAATGCGTTGAAATTTTTCGTCGGTCATTTAAAATAAAATCAGCTGTTTCATAGAAAAGTGCAATACTTACGCGATCAAAATGTATGGAACAGCTGATTTAAAAAAAAATAACCGACGAAATATGTCAATGCCCCCTGCGTTAGTGGATGATATCTTATTTATGCGTCCAAGTACTACTGTTCTTTCACACTTTAGCAATTATAATTTCACTGTAGATAGTTAAAAACGTGGGTTGTTGAGGTCAGATAGGCAGTCGCTCCTTGTAAAAATCTGGTAATTAGCTGCATCGCCTGCATCCGGTTAGCCTGGAAGCCGCCCCCTTTGTACTTGGGAAAAGGCAAAGCAGAGATGACCGTTAAAAACGTAGTTGAATTAAATAAAATATGCTTCTTTCTGTTACAGGACCACGTTGAAAGGGTGAAGAGACATTACAGCATGAAGATACCAGATCAAGCCGTGTTAGTATTAATTGTTATGATTCAATTATAGTCGAAAAAGCAGGTTAGATTGGACGAAAGCGATTGAATGGCAGGCAAAGCTTCATAATAACATAATAAAAACCTTTTTAGAATAGAATAGTTAAGTACCTAGTTAGCTTAGTTTCGGGTTTTTAAGACGCAGATATATTATGCCAATGTTCTTGAATGGTTAGCAAATGTGTTCTGTGCAGAGCTCACGCAGCGCGTCGTTCGTCCAGCCAGTAATAAATAGCACGCGCTCATCAAGGAGCTCTGTCCCAAATTAGACGCATTGATAATTTTTTATACATAAAACAAAAGTCATTTTAATAAAACACGTAGGTATACTAAAATATTAATAATTAAATTATTTTTGAAACGGTGAAGGTTTCAGAAATTACGATTGATCGTTTTTGCGTGATTCTCAGTTTTTTTATCCGCGTTAGACATAACTTTACGAATTAATTACAGTCTATCATAGATAATAACTTAAATTTAAAATTTGACTACAGTATGTTTTATAAATCAGGTGGAATTAATAACTTTGGACTGCATGCAATCTTCAAAGATACATTGAATTTAATTCATGACTTACAAAGCTACTTCTTGCAATCTAATTAAGAAGACATAAGCAATAATGACAACAGAGAAAGTAACAATTTTTTTTGTGACCAACCACTATATGCAATGCATTTGCATTCATTATTATTTTCAATGCATTAAAATATAGCAGGATCGATAACAAAAGCAGACTCTCGATCTGTCTGTTTGCAGGAATTATCAAAAAAAGGCACAGAAGCCGCCATTTTATGCATAACGGATATGAGAATCAATTATGTACAGATAATTATTGTTTGGTAGCATGTTTCAATAGAAAAGAAAGAAAGAGAGGTGGATCATGTATACTTGTGAAGAACGGGCGTCAATGGAGAGAACTGCCAAAAATTGCTAAAATATCTAATATCTATAATATGTTGGTGTACCCGAATGTTGCGCCATAGAGCTTATTAACCACAACACTGTTTTATATGCATTTATAGGGTTCCTAACAGCAAGAATTTATGTCAATTTTTCGATAAATTGTTAACACTGTAACAAACTTATACTAAGAAATTTCAAAATATTGTCATAGCGAGAGATTTTAACATTTACATATTTAAAAGAAACTATAATACAATTGAATTTGAAAATTTGCTATTAAATTTTAACTTAAAACTAGACGATTGAAGAGCCAAACATGCATGGACAGCTTTGCTCATAATTTCAATAAGCCTTGCAAAACTATAATATTAGAATTCGCATTGTCTGACCACACAGCGCAACTTCTTAAACTCCCCGTAAGCAAAACGTGCGCAATAAACAAGTGGCGTATAAAAAGACGGGATTTAAGTGACGAAAACTTATGTAAAAATCATTTAAGCAGCTTGACATTTACTGAGGTATATAATGCTAACGACCCTAATATTGCATAATTAAAAGGGTTTTCTAGATTTGCTTACGTTAATTTATGACCTATGCTTTCCTCATATCGGGATAACTGTAAATAAAAAAAAAAAGTAAATTGTATATCTCGTAGTACTAAGATTTGTAGCAAAAAGAAATGACAACTGCATTATAGGTTAAAGCCTAGTCAGACAAATAAAATGCATCTTAGAAATACCATCAAGTTTATAAAAAAAAGATAAAACTGACACAGTGCGCACAAAATAATTACAAAATTAAAAGTTTAACTAATAAATCCAAAATGTCTTAGCAAATGAAATATACCAAAACCCAAAATCAACCCAATTTAATAGATAAAATTAAAATTAATATAATCAATATTATAAATAATGAAACCATCACAGAGTCAAAACTCATAGCGGATCTCTTTAATAACTATTTTATTGACAAAATTCAACTCATTGCAAATTCAGGAACCACAATAACGCAACATATTTATATAAAAGAGACTATGTTTATGGCACCTAGTACACCATATGACTTACTTAAAATAATAACAACACCCAAAAATACATATAGTGTAGGCTACGATGGAATTTCCACAAAAATACTCAAAGCTGTAGCTGGCGTCATTTATGTTCTCCTTTAAAATCAAATCAAAATCAAAATATTTTTATTTCACATCTACATGGGCACTTATGAAACGTCAGAAGCTAGGTGCACGGTTCCAATTGGTCGTTTCCTATGGAGAAGAGCCGGCAAGAAACTCCACGGTTACTCTTTTAACTTTAACTTTAAGTTACATAATTTCTTTGAGTATCAGTGCTGGCATATTAACATATGCACTAAAGACATCTATCGTAAAGCCACTGTTTAAGAAGGACAATAAAGAGTTAATGGTGAATTATAGACCAAAATCGCTTATCCCTATAATTTCCAAAATCTTTGAAAAATATATTCATAAACAACTCAACTCATATTTAGAGCAAAACAAGATCCTGTGCAATGAACAAAAAGGTTTCAAAGAAAAAAAAACAATAACATGGCAATTTATGATTTTTTACACACAGTGATGACGAATTTGGATCAAAATAAACCGGTATGCAGTATATTCTGTGATATGACTCCGGCATTTGACTATGTTCAACACAATATTCTACTTCAGAAACTCTAAGCATATGGCATTAGAGGTAATAGACTAAGACTTTTTGAGTCATATGTTCAGGACAGAAAGCAAATAACGGAAGTCAGTACGATAAATATAACTACAAAACTAGAAGACTGTCTACTTTCCGACCCTGATGATCCCATCACACTCCTCCAAGAGCAGAATAGGGCCACCAGTACAATAAACAAATACAGACGCCTCCCGTCATTCCGACCTCGCCGCCGAGGTCCTTTGCGATCGCGACCGTGTCCCTGATTAAATAATACCCCTCCCCGACCCTTGCTCGAAAACGAGGTGCCAGCAAGTTGTTGCCGCTGAGCACGTAGCTTTAAACTACCCCGCTTAATAATCATGATATAAACCAATTTTGATCCAGCCTGTCCCTTCTTGCTGTCCTCCCCTCAGCGACGCCCTAAGCCGAGGTTCGTACCCCACAGGGGGTGCCCTTAGCGAGCGTTCGCCTAGTTTTAATTTAGTTTAGTTTTTTGCCCCTGGCTGGAGGCTTTGAGTGTAGCAGCTTAAGGCACCCACAGGAATGTCCGGTTAAGTAGCCAAGACCTTAGTGGTCAAAACTGCGAGATGCCGGTTCTAAAAAAAAAAAAAAAAAGAAGACTGTCTGTGAAAGTCACATCGGTCGCTAGAACGTGAAGTTATGTTTGGTGTCCCGCAGGGAAGTGTTTTGGGGCCTGCCCTGTTTACATTATATATTAATGACTCGCCTAAGTCCACAGAACAACCTATGAGCCTCTTTGCCGATGACAGTGTAGTGACGTTAAAATAGAGTAGAGAGTGCGTGTTAAAATAGAGACACATATAAATTTGACATTAATAACTCGCAAATTGCAATTATAAAATGGTTAAATAATAACAATTCAAAAATAAATTTTAATAAGACTATAATCATGCACTTTAAGTCAACGCTCCTTGACATTATATAATAATCTAGACATAAACTATAATAATAATAACATGGACAAAGTTTATACAACAAAATTTTTAGGACTTACTGTTGACAGTAAATTAAATTGGAAGACATATGTAGCAGCTAGAATAAACGTCCGCACACTGTGTGCGCGGGCATGCTCCTGACATCTGGTAAACATATATAGAGACTATCAGTACGAAAATAAATACCTTGGTTCTTAAGATCCAACCCTCATCTCTTTTCTCGCATGGCAGATCGATTTCCTCGTAATAGACGTGACAATAGTCAAATTTTTCTACATCAGTATACAACGGCACTTATGCGGAAAAGTCTTTTGCATGGCTCGAAAAATTTATAAACTGCCTAAAAGCCGGAAACAGTTAAGTGACGTAGCGTTTAAAAAGAAAGTTCTAAATTTTCTAGCAGATAAAACTTATTATAATTTAAATGAGTTTTTAGAAAGAGGAAAAAGAGAGGAAAGAGAAATTTTGACCATGTTTTACTAATTAATTATTTTTAAAGATCTATATAATCATGACATTTTTTTAATAATTCGACTCGTAGTGACATTATACCTTATCTTTATTAATATTTGCATGCCATTGTTTAAGGCAAACGTCAGGATCTGTTTTTATCTATACTTTTAACATCTCTTGCATGCTGACAATTTGTGTTGTATGTATTGTACTCATGTTTGAGCAAATAAATGATTATCTTATCTTATCTTATCTTATATAATATAAACATAATCTAAAATATTCACATATTATGTGATTAAAAAAATGTTCTAATTTAATATAATCATATTTTTTCCAAATCATTAACACGACTCAATTAGACGTCATCTTCAGGATAAAATCATTAAAAGTCGGTTAGTGGCGCCTTAACTAGCGAAAAAGAAGAAAAGGTTCTCAAGTCGACACTACCGTAAAAAGGCGCCATTTAAAATGACGGCAGCAATTGATCTTCGTTGATTGTTTGTTTAGCGCTGCTTCAAGGAGCTTAACTCGACTAGAAGGTTTTTAAACGCTTCTCATTTTTTTTTTGCGTTGATTTTGTTTTTGTTTAAAAGTTTTTTAATTTTGCCGCTTTTCAGTTTTGTAAGTATGTACCTATTTGTGATGAAAATATGTGAAATCTTTTTCATAACAATGAGTCTTAACGCGCTCCCTTTTACAAAAACAAAGTATAGCTATAATAAATATCATCCTATTATCGACAGCCGCAAGAGCAGCATCCTGCAATTCAACCGTAACCTGATGTCACTGAAGGGAATGAAGGATGAAAACGGGATTCCATTGCTGGCCAGCTCTGACATCTTCCTGGAGATTGCTGGCTGCTACATCATGAGGAATGTTAGTATGCTCATTAAGGCTACCATACAGTCAGGTCTTATCCGTCTGATCTGAACTAAAATCCGTACGTAATCCGTGGGTGGCTGTTACGGCTTCAAGGTCGATGGTCTGCGACGGTCGGAACTATTACTTTTTTGTTTTTTTTATTAGGTGAATCGTTGAAACTAAACAGTCTTACCCCGCGTCCTATTTAAAAGCAGTCGTTGCGCGAACACACGATGGTTCAAACTTTTTGTTCGGTGAACCTGAACGCGTGGTCGCGCCGACAGAGGGCGTTATCCGGTTTTCCGAACAAAAAGTATTATATGCACGCGCGCGACCGATCTCGTATTCGCGCGACGATCGATTCGCAGCCTAATCGTTGCGTGTAAGTGCATGTAACCAGTAAGACCAAACAGATTCACCTGCTTAGTATTATCTGTCCAGGTTTGGTAGATTTCTAGCCTTTACCACACTAGTTTAAGTGATGGCAAAAAAGTTTGTAGATTTCTTCACATTACGTTATGCTTCTATAACAAATTAATGTTTTTCTCTTACCATTTCTCAGCGTCCGGATGCTACCCTAACGGACCAGTCTGATGAGATCTGTCTCCGGTCGTCGTTCCCCTGCATCCTGCAGCCAAATTCCTCACTCCTGGTTGCATGGAATTCCTTTGTAGCTTTTCTCATACTAATCGTGTGTATCGTGAGTATCAAATACCTGATAATGTTTCATAGTTTTTTAGGCCTAACAAAGCAATTCATATTAATATTCAGATGTTTTATTTATGTCTTCTCCTTTTTGGTCTAGTGATCGTAAGCGCGACTGCTAATGACTTAAAATTCTACTGCTGATAATTAGAAATTGTACGGTCTCGTCTTGGATATGCACACACATAGCCGACCAAGACCAAAATAACTTTAATTTCGGAAGTCGGTGTCTTTGATCAGTATTTAAGTTTTTTGCCACCGACTTCTGAAATTAAAGTTATATTTCACTTTGTAGTTTGGAAGTCGGTTGTATTTTTGGTGAAAATATTTTTTTAAATACTTTTTAGTGGGTTTCTTTGTAATTCATCAGTTCCACTTTACCAAATGGTGCTTTTCGATAGCAAATGAACGAGTTACTATAAAAAATACCCAAATCGTTAATATTTGAAGAGTTCTCTCGATTTCTCCAAGATCCCATCATCAGATCGTAACCAAATGACAATGGGACCAACTTGGAAGTATACCCTTTCAAACAAAAAAAATAATTTCAAATCGGCTCAGCCGTCTTCAAGTAATCGGAGAACATACATAAAAATAAAAATAAATATTCCGACTGAGAACCTCCTTCTTTTTTTTGAAGTCGGTTACAAAATCATTATGTCACCCTATATAATTAAAAAAATATTTAATATCTAATTTCTATGGTGTACCGACATAGTAAAGTGAAGTCTATCTATCTATCTATCTGTCTGATGATAAAACTTGTCCACCGCAGGCTCATCCTTACAACCTGGTGTTCACAAAGGACCGCTCCCTGGGGTTCAGGTTCTTCGACGTGTTCGTCACCGTCACGTTCATACTGGACCACATCGTATACCTGTCTACAGGAGCTAATGTTGAGGAAGGTATTACAAAAAATAACTGCCTCGTTGGTCTAGTGGTCGCAAAGCGCTAACGCTGAGTATGAGGTCCTGGGTTCGATTCCCGGGTTGAGCAAAGTGTTATTGGGTTTTTACATCTGGAATTTCTCAGTAGCAGACCGGAGTCTGGATTTGTGCCCGGTTGATGGCAATAGGCTCGCCCCCTATTACATGGGACTTAAACATAACTGGCGAAATGTGGGTGTACTATAGGTACACCTCTGTCTAACCCTTCGGGGATTACAGGCGTGATGTGTTTATGTATTACAAAAATCCCTTAATAAGTAGATATTATGGTGTCTGTCTGTGTGACCTCGTTGTTCTTTAAAACTACGCAACGGATTTTGAAGCGCTTTTTACCATCATTTAGAGAATTTATTCGGAAAAGTTAGTGTTTATTACGTTAATAGTCAACTTACCTTTAATAATGAAATCTCGAAGTTTTGTGAAGTCGTAAAACCGCACGAAGCAGGGGTGGGGCGCTTGTTATACTTATACTTTTTTTTGTGCAGAATATATACTTAATAACACAGCTTAATAATAATAATAAGTTTGATCCTTCGGATTACGAAAGAAGGTGTGTTACGCAATTGGGGTGCGATATGCTGGAGCGGAAGCTAACAGACACATGCAACAGATACTAATACGGGTGTACCTATCACCAGGTGTACCGATAACATTCACGCAGACATCCTCCCAGCAGATGCGTAGTCACTGGTTTGTTCTGGACGTGGTGGCTACGCTGCCCATCTTCGAGTTCATCGGTGATGGCCGCTTTGGAGGCATCAACAAGCTTCTCAGGTTACCAAAGGTACACAAGAATAACATATTTAAAAGTTAAAGTTTCCTTCCTCCTACCTTCACTTCTTTCGTATCGACAGTACGTCTTGTTTTTTTTCATTAATTATTATTATTTAATAAAAAACGAAAAAACATCGCGACATCAGCTGTGTAATTTGTGACCTGTGAAGTGTTGGTTTAGGCATAGTTTGGACGCTCTAGTAAGTGAGACATGGTCTGGTTTGCTGTTCCCGAGGTGAACTTATAATAATAAGATCATTATGGACCCTCATAATGATCTTATTATTATAAGTTCACCATCTAATTAATAGAAGTGAAAAATGTTTAATTATTTGGAACAGGTGAATACTTTAACAACTAGTGATTGGGAATTGGGACCTCCATTTAGACAAATAAGCCTGTGTAAGGAGACTCTGCTGAGCAGAGTCTATCTCTGAATCTTAAACTAGCTTCTGCTCGTGATTTCGTCCGTGTGTTTCTTGTTCCCCCGACCCACCGCGTCTGACCGCATCGCCTGCCCGGGCAATTTCTTCGTTTTCGCCTTGCCTTCTTTATGACTTTTTTCTTTTTGCTTGGTTGCCAAGGGTCCTGCCGTAATATTAATAGCCTGTTCTATAACCTTTCTCAAAAATTGGACTATATAATAGAATTTATTTATTCGAGTAACCAAGATTGTTAGTAAAACTTACGACTATGTTAGTAAGCACTGACACTAAACAAAAACATGGAAAACAATACAATCAATAACGGTTGGTCACCGCTGCGACATCCCATGAGAGAGGGCACAACAGTGACCCACGTATTCACAGTCCAGGCGACTCTCAACCATGCTATGAAATACAAAAATATTTTTTCTAATCCGACTGGTAGTTCTAAAGATTAGCGCGTTCAAACAAAAAACAAAATTCACAAACAACAATTTGCAGAAACAACAATTTGAGAACAATTTGCATCTGTAGAAATTATAGTTAGTTTTGTTCCTTGTTTCTCGGTGTTTCCAGCTGTTCCGAGTGCTCAAAAGCTTCGAAGACAGTTGCGTGTACCGCAGCAACGTGCTTCGGTTCCTGTCGTACACGCTGCTGCTGCTCATCGCCTGCTACCTGGTCGCCGCCATGCAACAGAGCTTCATGTGCTTCCGGTGAGTTGTTGTCAACTTTCTTAGGGCTGTTTTGACATTCGACTGAATATTCGTGTCAAAAGATTTTTAATAGGTAGAAACCTATGTATCTAATAAAAATCTTAAATTAATTTACTGACAGACAACGGCTGGGTCTAGAAGCATGAAATTTTCTAGTTTAATTGTTCCATATATAACGAAAGTGCTCATTTTCGCTAAGGAAAGATTTCTGGAAATTCATCCCGTAAAGGGGTGAAACGGGGTGAAGTTTGTATGGAATTTTGAATATTTTTCCGGGTACATGGCTTGTTTAGATAGAAGTTCGTATCGCATCTTGCAACCCCACTAAGTCTGATCTGTTATGAAATATCAAGCACTAGAAAAGACAGACCGTATCACCTGGTATTAGAGTGACACAGAGATGTCGCTCTACAAAACCAAACGTTTTTAGGGTTCCGTACCTACTTCAAAAGGAAAAAAACGTAACCCCTATAGGATCACTTCGTTGTCCATTCGTCTGTAATTCTGTCAAGAATCTTTTTCTTACGAACGCGTGGAGTTATCAAGTTGAAATTAATATCAAACACGTAGGTCTGTAGTCCTTTAGAGATCCCAAAAAAAAAATCAAGCTTCTAAGTCAACGTAATAAAAATACGGCCATTTATGTGACACATTTTGATACTCGCAAATAAATCAAAACCTTCTTTAAAACGTTACTTCCCGTTGCCCTAGAATCATGAAATTTGGCGGGAAGCAAGGTCTCACAGCACAAGTAAAGGAAAAAATCCATAAATAGTTAATTTGTAGTTTTATCACACAATTAATGTATTTTTGCGATTAAAAACTTCCATTTGTATTTGGAGAATTGAATGTGACGTATATGTATGTACGGGAGAACATGTTGTTAACTACAATGTTAAGTTTGTTTTTGGGATAAATTCATCCCAACTACGGAACCCTTCATTGTGCGTAGTCCAACATGCACTTGGCCGGTTTTTAAACCAAATCGGGCCATATTTACGGGTTGTTATAATAATCTATGTACTACGTCCTACAGGGCTGGGTACTGTTTGGTGACGAACTTCACACATTCCCCGTTTTGGGAGCAAAAGCCGCTCGACGATGAGACCATCGACAACCGACTGACATTCGGCCTCTACTGGGCCATATCGACGATCAATTTTACCAGTAAGTAAATTGTACATTAAAAAAATAACGAAATGCATTTAAAACATCATTCTGTTTCTTACAATCGTTTCTTGATGACAGACAGAACGAGGTTCTATACAGTATGTAAAAAAAAAACGTGTGAGGTCCGAAAGGGAGCGCCATGGGTACCGCAATAACATTACCACAAAGTTTTAATTTATAAAAAGTTGTTGCGATTTAAAATTCACGTTTTTATAACCAAAATTACCCCAATTTTATTATAAATTAGCAAATTTTCTACAGAAGTCATAAGTTATGACTTGTAGAGACCCACTAAACGACGGCCACCCGTGCCCCATATCATAACCCGGTAAAATTCCCCATTGAAAAAATACGGCAATTGGTTTTTTTTTATTTTTCCAGAAAATTTCCACGTAAATAGACTCTCAGTATGATTCTCATCAACATCCTCAAGGATCGGACAGGGTTTTTGTTACACGATGTATACAGGATCAAATTAAATTAGCTACCAAAACTGCAGACGTGATGGGTATCGATATCTAAACACGATAAAACAAAAAATATACAGATTTTCTTAACTACATACTTCAAGTAAAAAAGCTACCAGCACTTGTTGATGCAAAAAAAACATCAAATCTTTTTTAGGTTTATTTTTTCATGTTTAGATATCGATACCCATCGCGTCTGTGAAGTTTCGTCAGCTAATTTGCTCGTCGTCAGTAACACTTGAATCACGAAAATCAACCTTAGAGCTGAGAAATAAAAAGTAAACCATGAACGTGCAGTTTTCTGTACAACGTAACTTTATTCTTTAGTTTTGCAAAAATAATGCAAGTCCTAAACTCAAACTCAAACTCAAAGCATGTATTTCAATTAAACCATTTACAGGCACTTTTGAATTATCAAGGAATCGGTCAGTCAGAAATATGAAGCTAGTTGCCCATTCCAAAGCGTAGTAGGTAGGTACCTATGGAGAAGAACGGGCAAGAAACTCCACGGACACTCTTTTAAATAAAAAATTGTTACTAAATATTGGTTACATCATTCATGTTGAAATTATACAATACATGTGAGAACAATATAGAAAGAAGTGCACGTTAGAAGCACGTAATAAAAAGACAAAATAAAGAACAATTAAAAAATTAAAATAAATTAAAAATAAGCCATGGTAACTAAAAGATGACCAGCCCCAACTGACTGCGCCCGTTCACGAACAAGACGCATGGATTAGCACCATTCAGCTCAACCATTATGAAGGGAGCTAAATGATCCAACACACGCGCCACCATCAGCGAAACATCTGAGTGAGCATGACATACTCACAGCCGCCAGGGCACATTAAAGTCAATGCAAGACATATTATAACCCGGTAAATGGTAACTCTTGACTACATAGTGCTGACATCTGTGCTATACAATTATATAATACCGAAGAGATTTGAGTTTATACAATGCAAAGTTGGTCTTACAATCTTCAACAGCTCCAACAGTATTTGCAAATGTTAATCAATTAGTTGTGGTTGTGGAGCAAGACCAGCATTGAGCCAAGCATTTTTATCAGCGATGTAATCCCCCAACTTATATTATGCCTGCCTGCATAGTGTGCGTTTTATACTAGATTTGAATTTCGTCTCATTCAGTTGTGGGGAGGAATTTTATTATAACATTTTAAACAGTACCCCATGAAAGATGAGTCTACTTTAGCCAGTCTGAAACCTGGTTGCACTAATAAGTCCCTATTTATTGTACTATAATTATGTCTATCACCTCTTTTACTGAAAAGATGTAAATTCTTTCTTACGTACATAATGTTTTCATAGATATATTGACAAGGTACGGTCATGATGTTAATATCCTTAGACAGTTCCCTGAGAGAATCATGCCTGCGGAGATAATATATGGCTCTGATCGCTCTTTTCTGCAGAATAAAAATAGACTCGATGTCTGCAGCCCGTTCCCACAGTAAAATACCGTAAAACATGATACTATGAAAGTAACTAAAATAGACCAGCCTCGGGGTATCCACATCAGTTAATTGACGGATTTTTCTGACAGCATATGCTGCTGAACTTAGCCGTCCTGCAAGAGATGTTAAATGAGGACCCCATTGTAGCCTTGAGTCGAGCGTGATCCCCAGGAAAACAGTTTTATCGACGAATTCTAGTTTCTCTTGATTCAATACTATTTCACAATCACTACGTTTGAGATTTGGAAGAAAATTTTATGCACTTAGTTTTTTTTTCCATTTAATACTAAATTATTAGCAGTGAACCAATTTTGGACCTGTAGTAGGGCGTTATTTACGTCGTCAAAATTTGTAGCACGTCTATCTACCTTAAAAATTAAGGAAGAATCGTCAGCAAATAACACCATTTGTGGTTGATTTAAAAAAAAAATGGAGTAGATCATTAATATACACTAAAAAGAGGAATGGACCCAATATCGATCCTTGTGGCACACCTATTTTTACTTTTTAACCTAGTGAATTGATACCGTTTATGTGAAGTTGCTGTTGTCTATCATTTAAATAAGATTTTACTAAATTGAGCGCAAGTTTCCAAGTCCGTAATGCTCAAGTTTCAGGAGTAAGGTTTCGTGATCGACGCAAATGCCTTGGAGAGATGCAAAAGATTCCTATGGCGTCTTGGGCCTCTTCCCGCGCGTTAAAAATGTGTCTTAATAAGGTTACACCGGCGTCGGTCGTACAACGTCCTTTGGTGAAACCATACTGTTGATCGTGAAGGATTTTATTTGTGTTAAAATGATTGAGCATTTGATTAAGCATTATCTTTTCAAACACCTTGCTGAATCCGGCAGCACGGATATGGGTATATAATTATTGGTGTCTTTACTGTCTCCGGATTTGAAAAGTGGTATTAATACCTTACTGTATTTCAATAAATCTGGGAAGATTCCTTGATCTACACACAAATGAAATATTAAGGCTAAGTAAGGCGCTATAGTCTCAATTATGGAAGTATAGACGTTTGTTGAAAATTATATTCAAAATGACATGATTACTTTGTAAAGTATTATATTATTTTAATTAATTATTGTGAATGTGAGGACTATGTGGATATCATTATTATTTTCATTTCTCAGATAGTTTTAATTATGGTCTGGCAGTTTAAGTAGTTTATGCGGCCGAACGAACAGAAAACAAAAAGCATAATTCTGATTACACACTGAAGGCATCATGTGGTGGTCTCATTTGCTATAGCAAAGAAGTTGCTCAAGAATTTGTAAATTTCTTTACCAGTATCCCACTTAAAACTACTGAAACCTTACATTCCTCGCGCTCGACCTCTTTTGATTTAGTAAGGGCCAACGTTCCAGCATGCCGAATTGAATTTAACTTTAAGCATATAAACCCCATAACAGTAATAAAAGCTTTTAAACAAATCAAGATCAAATTGACCGAAGATCTTTGGGGAATGTCCATTGAAATGAAATCAAATGAAATCAAATTGTGAAATGAAATGAAATTATTTATTCTGTAAATAGGATATCGGAATCACTTTTACACGTCATATTAAAAAAAAAAACATTAAAAATAAGCTAGTTGAGTTCAGCGTTTCCTATCTGACTACTCTGAGAAGAAAGGCCGAAACAAACTTGGAGGTCACAGTCTCTTTTAAAGTCCAGACATAATCTTGGTCAGGCCATATGAGGACCATGTAGATTAGTGTCTGAAATGTTCTTTTGAGGATAGAACCACACAGATTTCAGTGGACCTGTCCAGTCAGTGCAAGCATTTGTCACTATTCGTGGAGCTCAACTCAGAACTTAAGGAGCTCAACTTTACGAACAATACCAAAGAAAGGGCATTTGGGTAGGCAGCATAAACTACTCAAACTACCAGACCATCGTAAAAACTAACAGAGAAATAAAATTAATAATAATATCCATAGTCCTCATATTCACAATAATTAAAATAATATAATACTTTACAAAGTCATCATGTAATTTTGAATATAATTTTCAACAATGTCAATGTGTACATAAAACTAGTATATTTTGATGATTTTACATCGTAATAACAGAAATGTCAAGTTTTATGGTTTTATCACAAGGCTTAGCAGAGCGAGCAGCTCAATCCCAAGTTTTTTTATCTTCTTAATAATCTGAAATTTTATAGTACCCTTTTTCACAAAGTTTGGTTTTAATACAGATTTTAAATCGTTTAATGGGTAAGTTTCGAATGTCAATGGGCAGTTTGTTGTAAGAGCGTATACATTGACCTATGAACGAGTTGCCTACTTTGTGGAGACGTGTGCGATGTACAGCAAGGTTGTGTTTATTCCTAAACTATGAATATCGGACATTTATCTTAAAATTAGATATATTTTTGTGTACATACAATAGGTTTCCAAAAATATATTGTGAGGCTACAGTCAGAATATTTACTTCTTTGAATTTTTTCTCTAAGGGAATCTCTTGGACCTAGGTTGTAAATGGCTCCCTGGCAGCCCTTTTCTGTAGAACAAATATAGTATTAATGTCCGCAACGGTTCCCCAGAGAAGAACCCATATGACATAAGACTATGAAAATAACTAAAATAAACAATTCTGGATGTATCTACGTCAGATATCTGTCTATTTTTTTACAGCATAGGCGGCCGAACTTAGCCTTCCTGACAATTTTTCTATGTATGGGCCCCATTGTAATTTACCGTCAATAGTGATTCCAAGAAAAATTGTCGAATCATCAAGGTCCAAATCTGTTCCATTAGTTTGAACACTGGTAGATAGCTGCCTGACATTTGGTTTTGAAAATTTAATGAGTTTAGTATTTTTTTCGTTCAGGAGAAGATTATTTACATTAAACCAATGCACAACTTTAGAGAGTGCATTGTTAACTTGTTCAAAGTTGACTAACTGACGTTTGATTTAAAAAATGAGGGAAGTGTCATCTGCGAATAATACGATCTTGTGATTATCCCTTATGTGGTAAGGCAAGTCATTTACATAAAGTAGAATTAAGACCGGACCAAGAATTGAACCCTGCGGAAATAAACCTTCCAGATATAATATTATCTAAATGATGTTGAAAACATCATCAAAATGAGTTGCGTATTTTAGAAGAATAATGCGGGCATACAGACAAACGCGAAAAGCAACTTTGTTATATAATATTTAGAGAAGAGATCCTCGGTCAGGTCGTATTGTCTCTGTGTGCAGATCACAGGCAGCCTTGGAATGTGACCGACTGGAAGCACGTGATGTACACGGTGCTCATCCTGGAGATGTGCATCATCCTCCGTATCTTCATGGAGGCTGTATACTCCGCCACCATTATGGTCACCACGTCTTTAAGGTATTCCTCTCACTTATAAGATGCGTCTAGCTTATAAGATGCTTGTACCATATAAGATACATAACTTATAATATGCTTAATTACGATGACTGGGACACGTAAAACCGGTGAAACCGTTTAGAAGCATCTCTTGGCTGCTTAAGTTAAGAATAGGAATGATCAAAGAGATTAAAAAACGACTTTCTAGTATTGATTTATCCATTTTATGTATTCAAATAAGGAGGTGTTTTGCGCACAATATCTTAACACACATATATTTATGAATTGTGTAGAAATTCAACATTCGTTTCTGAATTTTGGTAATTTATGCACATTTTTTTTTTTGTCGTAACTAGTCCCTACCTGTTTCGCTTTTTTATTATTTTTATTTGAAAAATTACCGAAAAATAACATTAAAAGTTTTTTTTTTTTCAAAATCTACCTATGATTTTATGGAATTACACTTGTTTTTGAAAGTTAATTTTCGGTAATTTTTCATGAATATTCATCAAAATGCGGGCGGTCACATGCCCAGGGCGACATTGTATACTGAAGATTTAGTCCGACAGTGTCAGATATCATAATTCTTAAATCAATTATCAGGGAGAATTATGGTTCCCGCATAGCCATGGTGAAGAGCTTCCTGATCAGGAATGAGGTAGATCCTCTACTGATGAAACGTTTCATTGCTTACCTACAGCTTTGCTGGTACACTGACAAGGTAATCAATTTTAATATTATGTTTCCCTTTATATCGAGTCCCTTTACGTCGAGCCGAGAACCTTGTTCGCTTCTATTACCCCTATGTCGAGTCTACGATTTCTGTCCCGTTTCTATTCCCTTAACGGCGAGTGTCTTTACCCCGCTTCTACTACCTTTACGTCGAGTTTAATAATATCATATTTTGAAGTACAGTCAGGTTCACAAATTTTATGTGTATTGTTACAAAACTATTGATTTGTTTTGTTATTACAACGAACGTCTCAGGACAACGAATCCAGTAGAGAGATGGCATAACAGGCTAAATAGGCTTAGTAAAAGACCTCCGCTATTTACTCTCATCAGCACACTTAGAGATGAAGCTAAAGAAGCTAGATTTAAGATAGAGCAGGCAAACGTCAATAACGACAATAATCAGAAGCAAATAAATAAAAAGATGCTTGGTTATTGTTAGGCGTATTAGTAAAATAGTTGAAGATTTTTCAAGTAACAAAATTGATTTAATGAGTTTTCAGCGTCTGTCACCTGTAAGATTCGATAAAGTACTAAATATTGTTTAATTAAGTTCTCAGCGAAAGTGAAAACGTATCTTTTTTATCAAACGACTCATTTCTCGACCGATATATACTGTTCATTAAAACGGTAATAATGATGTAGGTATATGTGCACATGCGGAACATGTCCATAAAAGTCGGTTCCTTTTTAAACATATCGCGAATTCTGAAGAGCAACTATGCGCAGCAGCCTATCTAAATAAGCTTTTAGGCATACTCTCTTTAGAAAGTCAATATTAGATGAAAAGTGAAGTGAACATTCTGAACTATTTGTTCCGTCAAATTGGCCTCCCTTGCATAGCGCACATCAGCGGCCCTACAGTTAATTATGGTGAGGACTAGGCTAATGATGTATTCATATTGTCTAGGCTTACAAGATGACCCATAAGAAGCACTCCAACATATACCACGACCTACCGGAGCACGTGTACCAGGACATCATCGGCAGAACGCGAAGCATGTACATACTGGCCATACCGTTTTTGAGGGTACTATCTATATTGTTTATTCCCATTTTTTTTTTGTTGTCTTCTTAAGTGTTCAGTTCTGAACCACTAGAACTAGACTAACGGGTCTAGTGGTTCAAAACTAAACGAGACTACTGAGCATGGAATCACAATCAAAAGAATTTTGAAGGAAATTCATAATCCATTTCATTGTATGTCTGAAAAATTCATCTGCTCGACAACATAAACAACGAAATGAATATTGTTAAATTGTCAAATGAAGGTTTTCTGTACGTCTGACGTTCATTATATGGTAGCACTGAGACGCCAGGTCCGGGCACATCCCAAAAGTGTAAGGCGCCTGTATTCTCTTTAGTCATGACTGAATGATGAACGAATGAATGACACGAAAGTTGAACGTAGTCATATATTTTATGTCGAAATGGAAGACCTCTTGTCAAAGTGGTGCCAACTAGTGGCGTGAATTTTCTCTCATTAGGCAGCTAGTTTCATTTTTGTCAGTAGCTGTCGTTCTCAAACCTATTTGAATTTTATAGATGGTCAATAAAGAGGATCTTAAGGCTGTTACATCATCGGTTAAACTGTTTTACTCCTCGCCCAATGAGATCCTACTCAACACTGGAGAGCTCACTAACGAGATGTACGTCATCAAACAGGGCATCTGTGAGGTCAGTGGACACTTGTATAAAGATGGAATGCTCATTTTCGGGCATTTCCCTAATCGCGTTTGACTGTATATTGTTTTAAGGATCCTAGGCTATACCATCTACAACAAAGCCTTGGGCTCTGTCAGAATGTTTCTTATTCATTATTGTACACATTTAAAATTACAGAGACATTGTTGTTCCTGAAAACAATAATAATACCTATATAGCTACGTTTAGAACATTACTTTGTTTTTTTTAAAGATTCTCGATCCTACTTCTCACAAGTCTGTTGGCACGTTGTCATCGAAGAACCATTTTGGTGCTCTGCTTTGTCTGCTACGTAAGTAGATAAGTAATATAATCTCGTTCTTTAAGCTAATATAACTTTAGGCTCCTACACAGTTGATGTGTAGGGCTGGTCAAGGTGACAGTAAAAAGTTTTTTATTGCTGAATAGGCCTGCTCTTGACCTCTATTATGTCTGATGGAAAGCGATGGATGAGGTCTGTGATGGAACGAGCGTGTTCAGAAGATGCGTTCAGTTTTGCTTTGAAGGGAGACAGGTTATATGTAGAAGGGAACATAGATGCTGGCAGAGAGTTCCACATTTTGGCTGTGCGCGTAATGCATGTGCAGGAGAAGCGCTGAGTACTGCTGGTCGGGATATAAACCAAGTGCGGATGGTAACCTGCAGTACGTCTTGTATTCCGGTAGTAAAAAGGCGATGGTGAGATCAGGACGTGGAGCTCCCGCACACTCTCCAAAGTAAAGTTTGTAGAAGACCGACAAGCAAGCAACATTACGCCAATGAGCCAGGCTGTGAAGCCTAGCCTCCAACGTCTCGTCGCCTATAAGCATTTTTACTCTGCGTTTCACCGAGTTAACTGCAGCATACTGGTATTTTGCTGAGCCATCCTATAAGTGGCTACAATACGCCATACAGGAATGGACCTGTGTTTTGTACAGACTTAAAAGCTGTCCAGATGTGAAGTATCGCTTCACCTTACTTAGGATGTCCAGTTTCTTGGCTGCAGTCTGTGCTTTTGACTCGATGCTTGAGCCGAAGTTGAGATCAGATGTCAACGCCTTGCTCGAAAGCTCTAGCCGGTCTGTAACTAGTACAAGTGCCCCTCGGAAAGTAGGAGATAACTGAAACTGGCTCCTTTTGGCAGTGAAAAGACATGCCTGTTTTCAGAGCTTTGACCAAATTGTCGTCATCCCACTGAGAAACGAGATTAAGGTCAAATTCATTCGCTCCACTATGGCCTCTCTAAGAGTAACTGTTTCCTCTCTGCTGCTATTGCGCTGGACAAGTATCTTTCTAGTTGCATAGCACATGGTATGAAATCGTGTGATACTTAAAAATTGTGTCTTATAATGACCTGCTTTTAGAGTGTATAAAAACCTTCCAGGTCTGCCAGCATACTACACCATCCGCGCTGTTACCCACGTGCAGGTGATGTGCATACCCATGAAGGCTTTGGCGAATGCGCTAGCTGATCCTCAGATAGTCCAAGCAATTAAATATATCAAGAAAACTCCGGTGAGATGATCAAGAGATAATGAAGCAGCGTTCTTATTGAACCATTTTTATAGAGTTGAATAGATATATTTATTTGCGTAAAACAGTGTATAATATAGATAGAAAAATCATTTATTTAAGGCCGAACCCAATGACATAAGTAAAAGACAGATCGCTATTAATGGTAGACGACAGTCTTCAATCTGTCATTGAATGTCGTGCAATTCCATAAGGTCTCTGACAGATTATTGGGACGTTAGAACCATAGATAGAGTTATCTATCTCCAGGAAGCTAACTGGTGATCGATAGGTTATTGGGTTCGGTCGTTAGTGCACACAAAAGAAATAGCACAACACACAAAAGCACAATTGAGTATAACGTCTGTTATAAAGTATACCTATTAGAATACCAGAATATCAGAATACCAGCGCTGCGATATATATTTTTTTCAAATATCGTAGCATTATGCTGAGATAGGAGCCTTTTTGGCCTCGCACAGGTCTTCTTTTTTGTTTATACATTTTTTTTTTTCTGAAATTGTTATTGTTTTTGTAATTTTCTTAGTTTTAATGTTGTATTTCCTGTGCGTGTCCCAAATAAAAGAAATATTTCTTTCTTTTATTTTCTTTCTATTATGTCGTAAAAGCATTAGATTTTTGGATGAAACAGCAAACTTGAGTATGCAAGGGGAAGTCTGAGAGTAATATATTGAATTAGAACATTTTCTTAATAATTCAATCAGTGAATATTTTAGATTATGTTTAATTACCTACATAGTTTAGTTAATTTGTAAAGTTATGTGTAACGCGGCTAAAAAAAGGGAATCACGCAAAAACTATCAAGCGTATTTTTTTTCTGAAACCACCATTTTAAAGATAATTTTATTATTTATCTTTTAGTATTGGTACGTGTTTTATTAAAATAAATTTTGATTTATATACAATAATAAATTAATAATTCGTCTAATTTGGGACAGCACTCCATGATGGGCGAGTCCTATTGGACGTACGACGCGTCGCGTGAGCTCTGCACAGAACACGCAAGCTAACCATTCAAGACCATTGGCATATATCTGCGTCTTAATTCCTTGTTTTGTATTTTCTGTAAGGAGTTCCAGAGGCTACAGACTCCGATTCCCTCATTCGTTAAGTACGTCCCGCCGCCTCCGACGTCAAATTTGATGCACTTCCGGCTGCTCAGGAAACATGAGCGAGATTCAGAGTTCCAGGACCCTTTTAATAAACTTGAGTTTCTGTCTATCTTGCGGTAAGCCACTATTATTAGTGAACAAAAACTTAAATTTTCATTATGTCAAAGTCAAATAATTTATTTCAATTAGACACATAAAAGGCACTTTTGAAGGCACTGCTGAAAGAAGAAGCTAATAACTAGCCTAACTATAAGAAGATCTTATCCGGCAGTTACGTGTTCCCTCGGTACACAATCCGACCCGACGGCAAGTACCTGCTGCGCTACGAGTGGTTCCGCTTCACATGTGCGCTGTGTTCTGTGCACCTGTTCCCGCACTACACGTACCTCGTGCTGCAGTGGCCGTATCTATATTACGTCACGTTGCTACTTGATCTGACTGCGTATTTCGATATGTACGTATGCCTTCAAGGAAACAATATCAGTAATTTTGATTGTTATAATACGCGGCGGTTAATGGCACATTGAGTTTTATTAAAGGTGCTACTTCAAAGGTAACCGCAACCGCAAAAGCCTCGTGCAGACAGAAAACTTCGCGGCAGAACAATTTTACTGGTGTCGCGTCGCATCGCGCCAGTCTACACAAGGCTTGACTCGACATGCCGCTGCTGTTTTAATTCCAAACGCAGCGTCACAAATTTGACGGCAGCGGCATTTCTCTTCTTCAGTTTCGCAATAGTTATTTGTCTAACGAAAAAATACGTTTTGCCGCTTCGTTAGTGACAGCCAGTGATGGCACTACTGGTTTGCGGTCTGCGGTCGATACGACCGCAGCGTCAGGCGGTGACGTCGGCGTCGCCATCTGCGGAAGCGCTTACGTAGAGTTAGTTAAAAACTCTGTCTGTCTGTCAATTTAATCCGACCCAGCCTCTCTCTTGCTGTTCTCCACAAGCAACGCCCTAAGCCGAGATCCATACCCCACAGGGTACCCCTTAGCGTGTAGTCGCTTAGTTTCTAAGTTTTATGTCCTGACTGGGGGCTTTTATTTATTGAGGCAGCCACAGGAAAGTCCGGTTAAGCAGCCGCCAATCTCCTAGGTTGACCTGCAAGATACCATAAAAAAATGCAGTCTGTCATTGCGATTGGGCGACGTCGCTTGCGGTCGTCTTCGGAAGAGCACCTTGAAGTTCGCCTTTGTGCAGTCTCGTCTCTAGCAATTAACACCCGGGTACTTTACTTACCAAGCTATTTCAAGTTGCTTTTTATTCTTGTCATGCCCTCACCTTAGTTTATACATGGTGGCAAGGACATCGACACACAACCATGAAATCAATACATGATTCTGGACCCAACTGCGTTAAAAATTTCCGTCGGTTATAAAAATAAATCTGCTGTTTTCAACAAAAGTGCAATATCTACGTGGTCAAAATGTATGGAACAGCTAATTTGTTTTTTAATAACCGACGAAAAATTTCAACGCAGGTTGTCCAGAATAATGTAGGTACTGAATACAAATGGTAACAGGTTGCGTGTCGATGTCCCTGCCACTCTGTACATGTATTTATATGTGTAATATTTTGTCCTATGTGTCAGTTTTCAACGCATGCTGATTGGCTACTACAACGCTGACGGTATCCTGGTGTACCATCCGTTCAGTACTGCATCCTACTACATCAAAGGAAGCTTCCTCACGGACTTGTTTGGATGCCTCCCTCTAGAAAACCTAGAGTCATTACACGTGGACTATTACGGTATGACATATTGTAATTCCACACTAGTCATTGTCAATTACAAATGTGACTAGAATATAATTTACCTAATGCCTTGGAAGTTAGGTCGGCCTTTGGTGTGGGATGCAACATGTGTCGACACGCCATCCCATCTTCCTAGCACTCACTGCTGCAGGTGCGGAAAACCTCAAATGACGAAAATATTTCAATCTTATTGGGAGTTATTTGTTCGAGCCGTTTGGCGTTGAAACACCGCCACACTGCTGGCCATGGGGTCCGAGTGCCCACTTTGTTTTTCAAGACATTGTCAAGGGGTTGGTCGACTCTTCACGTGGCTAGCTTATTTTTTGGTCAAAGAATCAGTTTTGCCATACAACGGGGCAATGCTGCCTGCCTTTTGGGCACTTTTCCTGCTGACAGCAATGCAGACGAATTTTTTGATGTCCTTTGATTCTTTCTCCTCCTTCTCTTATTAGACATGTACAAATGTACATGTCCCCCGATATGTACAAATCAAGTAAAAAAAGTCGAGCAAAACAAACACAAAGGCACAGCCGTACCATCTTTTCTCGAAGCCATTCAGGACATTTTCGAACCCCTTTAACTTCGTTATGGATAAAGCTAGAAGCCTGAATTTTCAGTGACCAAGAGCGCTTAGTATAAATAGGTATATTCCTAAATTACATTCAATTTGAACCTGTAAATTGCAGGTCAAAGTTCCTAAATTTTGTCATAATATAGATAGAATCTACATTCTACATACAAAAAAATCTACCAAATATTAGCGCTGCGCTTTATTTAATTAGGAGTATTTAAACTAGTAGATTATTCTTATGGAATTACGTTGCCGTTGTGATTGTCTGCCATTTGCTCCTATTTAATAACAAAATATTATATTTATTTTAAAATCGGCACATGGCACTCAACTTAGAAACACATAAATCCTCTATTTAATGGGAAACAAAGTACGAAAAGGTCGAATGCAATATTTCACCGAATTTTAAAGAAACTAGTAAAATATTTAATTTCTTATCTCGACTCACAATACTAGTGCCAGCATCTGGTCGAGCTCAGGTAATTCAAACGGACCCTTTTAAAGCAATCGAGAATTTGTACAAAAACAGCCATTAAACTATTCTACGAAACTGTGGGAAAAGGGGCTGAGATGAACGTGGTGATTTTAGGAATTTAGGGAACGGAGGACTTAAGTTGAGGCAATTGGTTTCAGACCACGATAGGGTACGGACGCCGGAATCTAGGCTAGTTAAATTGGTAGACTTGGTGAGTATCAAGAGGCCATGTCCGGGTGGGCTGTCGCGAGATAGCGAGTATTAGTTTAAGTATAGTTGGGTTGAGGCCCCGATTAGACTAATGTAGTACCTAATGTAATGTGTGTGTGTGTGTGTGTTCGTGTGTTGGTGCGACTGGGTGAGTCTTTCATTATAATAATTATCTAGGGCTGGTAATATATTTGAAGTTCTTGTAACTGGACGGACAGAGACGTGTTGCTGCGGAGTTTGTTGCGCCGCTTCTTCTTCCCAGCTCAGGCACTGGGAGGTGGTGAAGGGAGGGCGCTTTGGGGACTGTCTATGGACATTCAGGAGAGTTGATCCACATCTCTATTAGTTAATGATTCTTGAATTATGATTCTCTGCCCTATTGTCTAGTACCTAGATCTTGAATTCTGTATCCATTGCCTCTTGACCAACTAAAAGGGCTTTGAGAGAGATTATCCAAAACTCTATTAAATAGGTAATGGTTCTTGAGTTTCGATTCTCAACTCTATTAGCTAGTGGTTCTTGAATGTTGTATTCGATGTCTCGGACCAGTAATTCGGTCGGACTGACATGAACGCGTGTCTTGCAGATGTGCTTGTTGTGCGAGGGGCGACCTTCCAGGGGATTGGGTGAACGCATCTATCTTGTATTCGGTCCAAGGACTGATAGGGACCATGTCTCCTTGGGAGTATGATGCCGACGCGTGCCGCTGGAGCTAGCCGCCCCGTTGTGGACAGGGCCGGTCGCGCGTTGCCGCGGGGAAGGCCGCTGCGTCGCGTTTATCAGTTCGGGAGAGCTGCTGGGGGCCATGTCTTCAAAGGAGCATGGTGCCGACGCGGTGCGTCGCTTGTGGAGGTGTTGCTCTGAGCATTCCGAGTGCGGATGCGGGGTGTCGTGTGGGTAATGACTGACCAAATGCCTGTTGCGCTGACGTGAGGGTTACTCACAAGTTTATATAATAACATACTTTGCATCCCTCTATTATTTATTAGCTTTCTAAAGTCGCATCCAAAGTGTTTTCATAACTATGAATTCCTGTCTTATTTACAATCTCCTTCAATCCTTTCCTTGCCTTATTAATGGGACAAGGTATCGGAGTTCTTCTTATTTGGGAATTCATTTTCTTGTATCGGTGGGAGAGTGACCGGTCTGGAGACGGGCTCTGCAGGGCCGTGCGGGGTGGAGTGCGGCCCTTTCCCTAAGGGGGGACCCGACCTAAACACTAATATTAGTATAATTAGGAAAAACGAAAATTTTATCAGCCTGGGGCAGTTCAGGTACAGTCACACCGTGTGATGGCCAAGTCATTCTATTTATTAAAGAAATAAAGATGACAAATAGATAGTTTCTGAATAAAATTAACAGACATGCAATACATGTGGATATATATTTAGTAACCTGTTCTGCTTAGCTATTTCTAAAGAGTCTTAAAAAGACCCTGAAAGAAATCGACACGTGTTTCACCTCTCAACGAGGCATCCTCAGGATGACGATTGACTTGTCGCGAACCCGTGTCGTGTCGATTTCTTACAGGATTTTTTAAGACTCTAGGAATAGTTAAGCGCAATAGGTTACTAAATATATCAACGTCTATTGTAATTGTTTTTTAGCAGACTAGTAGTTTAGTTCATAAAAGTATGAGTTTAGAAAATTTGTTCCTATTTGTTTTGTCGTGTTTAGATTAGATTACCCATCATATCTGTGAAGTTTTCAGACATTTTTTTTTAAATTGTAGGTATCTCAAAACAAAGCTTGAGTTATTCATTCAATTTCTCTTATGCGTTCTACTACAGAAGACAAGGTTCGTGTGACTCCGACGAAGCAGTTCCTGATGCTGAACCGTCTCATCCAGCTGTATCGGATGCCCGGAGCCATGAATGTGCTGAAGCAGTACATCGAGAGACGGGACATTCTCTTGGTGTAAGACCGCATTCATTTTTGATAATAGTTATAATAATAACAGGCCTCTGCGAGTTGGCTTCGGCCCCTCGTACGCCTTCCAAAGGTCCGGGACCCAAGGGTCCCGAGAAATGTCAAAGACCCTTTAAATAATAATAATAATGAAAAATCTCTATGAATGTAAGGCAAGAAAGATTCAAAGTTTGAATGTAGATGACTTTATCAAAAGTAGCAGAACAAAGAAAATATGAGTAGTAGAAAATATGAAAAGAAGAAAATAAAGATAATACTTAAGGCTAGAAGGAAAGTAAACACTAGCCCCTATATTTATAAACATTGCTTAAAGTAATGATCAGCGACTGTTTAAACAAAAAATTTTGACGTATAAACGTCTCTTAACTTTAAGCAATATTTAAAAACCAGCTGGGGCCCTGTCTCGCATAGGGTCGCAACATTCTGCTGAGCGATAGCCGTTTTATGTGGATGTGACGTATATTTTTAATTAAGGGGCATATTACAGGGGGCCTGAGGGGCATATTACAGACCCTCACACAAAATTCAAGCATTATATACCTACTTAAAACTAGTTTAAAGCCATTGATTGGTTGAAACCAGTTTTTAGCTTGAGTCTGAATGTTAGAGGTAAGATAGCAAAATACACCTCCCAAACTTGGGTTAACGGCAGCAGGAAGATGATGATGATTATGATGACGATGATGGTGATGATAATGATGATGATGATGACGATGATGGTGATGATAATGATGATGATAGTGACAATGATGGTGATGCTAATTATGACGATTATGGTGATGATAATGACGATGATGATGATGATGGTGATGACGATTTTGATGATGGTGATGATGATGTTGATAATGGTGATGATAATGTTGAAGAAAATATTTCGCGCGTAGTGACCGACAACCTCTTTCAGTTGGCAAACGAAGAGATTCTCTATTGAACCACCAATTTCCACATCCCATTAATATCAGTCTATTATTATCGCACTGCAGGGCAAAGGCCTCTTCTCTCATAGAGAAGGCACGAGCAGTGATCACCACGATTGTTCAAATCGGGTTGGCGATTTCAAACTTTTCTATAAGTCCAGGTTGCGCCACATCAGTACTCTATTGCGTAACTTATTTTCGTAATCGATTATGACTAATTTGTTTCATTTTGACAGTTCAACAACATTGATTGCGTTGTTTACGTTGTTGAACAGATTTTTTTTTTTCCAACTTATGAAGAAATGGTTTAGCAATCTGTTTCAAATCGCAAAAAAAATTGATTGATCGTGCATTACGCAATTAGGGTACAGGTCGTTTTCCTTCGCCGATGTCAGCATCCATAAACACATAACATCACGCCTTGTTTCCCCGAAGGGTTAGGGCAGAGGTGTCCCTGTAGCAGGTTCACCCACATTTCGCCAGTTATGTATTTTTAAGTCCCATGTAATAGGGGGCGAGCCTATTTCCATCAACCAGGCACAAATCCAGACTCCAGGCTGCTACTGAGAAATTTCAGATAGAAAAACCCAATAACACTTTGCCCGTCAGCATCTCTTTAATAAATAAATATACGTATAATATTCCAGCACGCAAGCAACACTTCTGTTCATGGCATTGTTGAACTTAATAACTTGCTTCATGGTGTTCTACTCAGCGAACATATATTACAGTGTAACTGACGATGGTTACATTTGGCACATCGAGCCATTTCAGGTCCAAGGAGGATCCTGGATGATTCTGTTCAAGGACACATGTGAGATTGTTTAAATTATTTTTGTAATTTTTCTTTATTAACCTTCCGATGAGAGAATGCACTCCTGACACTTGCACGCATAGCATGACAACCATAGAAACGGGTTTTCTACGGGTTTTGTCGACGAAAGACTAGACAAAATGATAGATTGTGATTGTTTATCTGTCATTTTGTCTATTCTTCCGTCGAAAAAACCCCTTTTCATCGTGTTCATGCTAGGCGTGCTGTCAATTTAAAACAGTCCTTTCTCAGTTAAATGATACATGGTATTTGTTTCTGTAAATTGGTTTAAAAAAACACTTTTACGCATCATAACTTATAATGTTTTTAAACTAGATGAATTCGGTGTTATATGTAAACTACTACTTTGAGAAGAAAGACCGAAGCAAACTCAGAGGTTATAGTCATATAGAGGCATGAGGAACAGTGTGTAAAGTTCACTCATCCGTTATAGAAACGGGAGGATTCTCCGACCAGATGGGTGTTGTGTCTTGTGGGCTACTGCCCAATGATTGAAGTCAGGAAGTTATATATATGCTGATCGCGCGGTAAACGCTGCTTGCGCGATGCAGGATTTCGCATGACGTCAATGTGATGCGTAGTTCGTATGTGGCGATGCGATGTAGAGCCACAGTTACCTTATAAGTAGCAACAACCAGAAAAGATCACAGCGATGCATAATCAGAGGTCATATAACTCGAAAATGCTGAGTGCAAAAAGTACGTGTATTATAAATTAAAATTTTATTATTTCCTAATCTTTTCCAACTGACAGGTGTCAGGAACGCATTCTCTCGGTAGCCGGATTATAAATATAATATAATAATAAATATAATATGATAATATTATGATATAATAACATTTTAATATCGCCACGTTTTTTCTTCTCTTTTAGACTTCATCTCGATAGTCCCCCCCTTCCTACCCATACCATCTTTCACACAGTTTATCCATCGTTTATAGCCATTCACATTCATGCTCAAAACTTTCCTCACAACATTTTCCTCTTTCCCCCGCATCCAATGCCCATACCATGAGAACCGATTTGCATACAAATTGGGACCCTGTTAACTATTTAGCAACGACAGACGGCACGGCGCCAGCGTCGACTTGTACGCCGTCTGTCTATCTTTTTAACCCTAAGAGCGTTTTCGCACTGCATCCGATCCGAATCCGAATTGGGAATGTTTTAAATTCGGATGGGCAAAGACCGGATCTAGTGCACAACCCCTCATACAAATAGTACTATGGCTACTTCGGACCGACATTTCTTGGATTCGGATCGGACGTAGTGCGAAACCGCTCTTAGACATAGATAATTGCACAATACGTTTTATTTCATTTCTCCTTTTCTTGGTCTCAATCGTGGCAAATATTCAAATGATATAGTATAATAATAGTTCTGATGAAACGGGACCCATTACGCGAGCCCAAGTTTCACTTGGCCGGTTGTTATTTTATGCTATTGGATAATTGTTGTAATCCCCATAACAACAGTTCGTTTCAACATGACTTCGACGCCGTGGAACATGCACCTGGCGACCTACTTCTGGGTATTGTATGAGTGCAGCTCCACCGGCTACGGCGTCTTCAACCCCACCAACCACGACCTCATGCAAGTGCTGTTCATCGGCATGGCAAGCTGTAAGTTGTGTAGTTCTGCCCCAGGCGAACTCCTTCTCGAGGAGCTAAACTATTACTTAAAGCAAAACTACTTAAGTCCATGGTGTCACAAACATAAACATAACATCACGCCTGTATTCCCCGAAGGGTTAGGCAGAGGTGTACCTATAGTACACCCACATTTCGCCAGTTATGTTTAAGTCCCATGTAATAGGGGCGGTGGGGGGGGGGTGTCATCGTTTCAAAATTCCTTTTTTATTGTTTGCCCCCTTGATAAATAATATTTTATATCTGGAAATTAGTTGAAAAAAAAAAAAAAAAACACTTATACGTCAAAAGAAATAATAATATTTTAAAACTAGATGTTTCCTAACTACTCTGAGAAGAAACTCAGGGATCATATTTCTTTATATTCTTATTCAATTCTACCACAGCCTCGTATCTCAATAAATATTATTAATATTTTCAGCTGCAATGATAACCACATACTTCTCGGTCCGTATCATCAGTATCCGCGCGAACGTCAACAAGTCTTTGGCTGGCTTCAAGCAACACATGAAGGATATTAAAGTGTACATGGCTAGAGAGAAGCTAGACTCGGAACTGCAGAAGTATGTTATGATTTTTTCTACGTCAGATCAGAGTCAGAATGGTCATATGGTCCAATCATCATCATTTCAACAGATAAACGTTCACATCTGGACATATGCCTCTCCCGAGCATCGCCGCAATGACCATTCCTAAGCTGCCAGCATTTACTAGGTTGCCAGTCGACCAAATCGGTCACTGGTTATTTGCCAAAACCAGAACCAAGTCTTCAAAATGGAGTATCTGTTAATTTTATTTCAGAATTGCTATTTGTAAGCCTGATAAACTTCCAGGTGATATGTTAGTCGCAGCATATTCTTCAATTCCGTGGTCATTAGTAGAAGGGTAAGATAAGATAAAGGTTGGGTTAAACCGTTATTTAACGTTTACACGATTTCGGTACCGAAAACAGAGTTACAATCAGCAAGTGAACGACAGACAGAGTGTGGAGGCGGTGCGTCAAAGAATACCCCTATTTATCAAGGTTTTGGTACTTCTACCAAAATATACCGGTATGCATTTCCAAACTCAAAATACCGTTACTGAAAAAATAACGGTATCTAAATATTTCGGTAACCCTTATTTAACGGAATGAATACTGAAATTTAAAGGTGCTTTAATTTTTGGGTAATTCAGTCCCTGTGTAGAACCACTTAACTTTAATAGCTCTAGCTAATTATAGCTACTGCAGGTAATTGACAGAGAAGCAACAATTTCCTTTTTTCTACCAGAGAAATCCAGCGTTACTACGAGTATAACTGGGAGAAGATGGGTGGCATCGACTACCGAGGAGTCCTCAAACTTTGCGACCAGATCACGCTCAGGTCAGACGCCATCCTGCACATATATGGACCTACGTTTGCTAAGGTACCTATGCAACATGGCCATTCAGTCTCTCTCAGTTCATTGCTGTACCCAAATTATAGAAATCGATTGATAAACTCCGTGCCTCAGAAGGCACGTTTAGTCGTTACACCCGGCTGTCATTCGTAGATCTTTGACAGTCGTTACGGGTAGTTAGAAGTCCGAGTCTGACAACCAGTCTTATTATGGGGTATCGTGTTACCCAGTAACTGGGTTGTGGATAGACAAATAGGTAGTCGCTCCATATAAAATACATATTCAGCTGCATCCGGTTAGACTGGAAGCTGACCACAACATAGTTGGGAAAAGACTAGGCAGATGATGATTAATCGCCACGCTTCGGTCTTTCGGTTTGTTGTTCTAATAACCACACGTTCTATTGGTAGTGTACCTACCCCTTACGTACGAGTATTACATAACAGGTTTTTCTAAGCAGATTTATTTATGTATTTATTGATATGGCACTTAAATGAGTTACCCACTAATACATACACAAACAAAAATAACATGCAGTTTTAGGTATTGTATATTCGTCATTTACAGAAGTGCACAGCACTATAGTTTGACCGAGACCACTGTTCCGCGCCTTAGCTGCTTAGGCATGTGCGTGGCGAGATGGGTGCAGGCTGCTGATTCGTCAATGCTGCCCCTAATAAAATAATGTATTTACAATCGACCCGCAGTGTCCAATACTAGCAGATGCCGACGTTTCCCTACTGCGCATAATCGGGCGCGCAGTGCGCAGCGTGTACTTCCTACGTAATATGACGATCATCGAGCATAATGACATGGTCACTGACATGTACTTCGTGGACTACGGCGGAGTTGAGGTCAGCGTCGCTAGAGGCGAGATGAACTCAGTGTTGCGGCTGCCAAGGGGCAGGTATAAAGGACTTGACTAATTTATATTATATTTTTTGTACCCATACGACATTTTTGTAGTTGTATAATGGCAGAATCAGAATTTTATTTGTTATGAATGTAGGTACAGGTATAAGATGTGGTACATGAATTAATGAGATCAGCTACAGTCTACCCTACGGCGTGGAAATTATTACATTACTACTATATATTATACAATAATGTCAACAAAACAAAACAAATTAAATTAAAGTCAATTAATAATATTATAGACAGGTACATATGTCTTACATGGTCAAATTAGAAAGTCTTTCACTGACTGAGTAATAACATTTGCCTAAAAGTAGTGCAGTTACCTTAGATTTAAAAATGTTTACAGAATAATCCTTAAAACCATGAAGTTTTTTTATTGTAAATGACAGGTCCCAATGTACCTAGCTTCTACCGGCGACTTCGTCCGCGTGTAATTTCTTGTTCCCCTGTCCCACTCCAACGCATCGCATCGCCCGCGCTATTACTTCGTTTTCGCTTAGCGTACTTTCCGGCTTTTTTTCTTTTTGCTCAGCACCTAAGAGTGGTATTGAAAGGGTAATACTTTAAAAGCCTTCTCAATACTTTAAAAACCTGCCTCGATTTGCTCAATCAGGCTTTCCAATGCAAAAAGCATTGTTCTAATCCGACTGGTAGTTCCCGAGATTAGTGCGTTCAAACAAACATAAAAACAAGCTCTTCAGGTTTATTATTAGTATATGTAGACAGTTAAATTATTTTCGCCAGAATATGGGTCAGTTTGCAGACGTAAACGTGACTGCCAAACCATGAGCTCAAGGTCTGAATTCTAGGGTTTTCCTTCAGGAATTTCCCAGTAGCACCCCGGAGTCTGGATTTGTGCCCGGTTGATGGCAATTCTTTTACAATAGGACATAAAAATAAAGTGCTAAGTGTGTGTGTGTAAACTGTCCATTGTAAGGTTGCCGGGAAGATATCGCGGAAAGCGATAAGGCTGCCCGTTGCATGTTTTGTAGTGTTTGATTTTTTATAAGCACCTCTACTCTACTTGATTCAGGTAATAAAATTTTGGAAATAAAAGCGTGGTATTAGACAAACAAAAAGCAAAAAATGCTCTTTGCTGCAGTGTATTCGGAAACTTGGAAGGCACCCCAGCTCACAAGAGCCCCTACACCGTGGTGGCAACAAGTCGGCTGCACCTGCTGATGATCAAGTCGGAGGCCTTCTCCACCGTCACGAAGGACTTTCCCGCTGTGAAGGAACACCTAATCAATGCCAGGATGGGATCTAAGGGGATGAGGGTAAGCTTTCTAATATGGGTGCTCTAAATCGTAATCTGCGATGCCGCTGATGTTGCAGATATCCATAGGCACCGGTGGCCACGTACCATCAGGTGGGCCAGAGGCACCGGTGGCCACGTACCATCAGGTGGGCCAGAGGCACCGGTGACCACGTACCATCAGGTGGGCCATATCCACCGGTGACCACGTACCAGCTGGTGGGCCATAGGCTTTATGACATCCAAAAAAACTAATGTCTGCTCCTAAAGTATCTGATGAAAAAGTAACCAAACCATGTTCAAGTTAAATTCCTATGCGATCACTTATTAAAGGTAATTAGTAACACGTTCATCGGTATTCAGAAAGTTTCACGTTTTTAACCGACTTCTTAAAGGAGTAGGTTTTTTTTTTAATTATTTCATGTATGTGGATTTGCAAAATTCTTTTTTTGTTTAAAAAGGTATACTTCCGAGGTGGTCCCATTGTCGTCAGGTCAGGATCTGATGATGGGATCCTGGAGAAATCGAGGGAACTCTTCATATATTATAGACACACCTATAGCGCTTTGGGTATTTTTTATAGTAACTTGTGCTCTCGGAAAGCACGATTTGGTGAAATGTAACTGATTATGAAGACCATAGATGGTCACCGGAACTACTCAATAATAAGTATATCACGGGTTACGATTTGATTTCTTTTAATATGGTTGCTTAGCAATTTATGCTCGTCATAATTCATATTTAGAAGTGGAGTTGATGGTGAAGTACCACGAGAACTCCTCAAAAATAACCGTCCTTGCATCGGGAAAAAGCAATATTTTTTAAAAGGCAGCAGTTGACATTATTGGGCTATTGTAACTTATATAAATTGCAAAACTGAAACATACTGAATTGCATGAAGGATTCGTAATAAATGACATCGATAGACGTTTTAAAATTCAACTGTCCTAATTGTTTATTTATTAAAACTACCAGGAAAGTAGAAATGAACTTGGAAGTATGTATTATGTTTCATCGTTGGTGCGTTTCGAGGAATAAAATTATAATACTTTTAATTTGATTTTGTTAGCGCACCTGAATGGTGCGTTTCGAGGAATGCTTTTGGTGCGCTTTATTTGGTGCGTTTCAAAGTTGATGTGCTTCGAGGAATACCCCTCATTTATTATTTAAATAATTAAATAATCAAATCAAAGCACTCAATTTGTAATTGTTACTATAAATTGGGATCCATAGTTTTTAGATCCATTTATTTACATTGGTGGGTACTCTTAAAGCAGACCACATATTATATTCACAGATGTACATTTTGGGCAGCGAGGCCACAGTGATGAAGATGAGAAGCGATGCTCGCACGGTCCCGCCACCGCAGACCAAGTCGAACATGTTGAAGTACATTTACTTCCAGGAGGGCTTGGTGCAGTTCTATCTGATCGCCATCTGCATGAGCTGCATCTATTTGGACCTGTATAACGCAGGATATGAGGTTCTATTTTAATCATTTCAACAGATAAATATTTTTGTGGTTGGCGTAGTGGTGGCAACAGCAAGTGTCATGGTCCGTGGTCGTGGGTTCAGTTCTTAAATCTAGCAGTAACATTATTTATTAATTTAACAGTTTATGTACACACAAATAAATAGACAAGAAGAAAAGAATAGAAAAATAAGTACAAAAATGACGTTAATTTCTGAAGAAATCTATTCCAGTATATTTGCGATAGGAGAGCAGAAAAATGCTTGCTGAACGCATAATCTCCTCGTTTTTTTAAAGGTGGTTAATAAAACAGAAGTTATTGGGTTTTTCAATTCAAATTTTTCCATAGTTTATAATAGCAGCCTGGAGTCAAGATTGGTTTACCTTAAATGGCAATAGGCTCGCCCCATAATACATGGGGTTAAACGTAAAATCGCCAGGTAGGTCTGTACCTGGCGATATATGTATAACGGTGCTCCCTACGAACAACATCATTGAATTATTTCGTTAGCTCTACATCATTAGCATAATAGCATAATCAGCCTATGACGTTCTCGCTACTGGAAAACAGGCCTCCTCCCTGTAAGAGGGAGTGGGTCAAACATAGTCCACCACATGGGACAGGGGGGTTGGCGGATGTCATATGTCTTTGAATTTTTTGTTCTTGGACATTGTTTCCTCACGATGTTTTCCTTCACCGTTTTGAGAGCAGTGGTGATGAGTAAAGTACCTTGGTTCGAACTCACGACCAAGTCGAGGCGGATACCACTGGGCCACCACGGTCATTTTAATATTATGTTCATGTTAAATTACAGGACAACAGTATGTGGCTACTTGTAACGCTGTACTCGTTGGACTTCTGTTTCTTGATAAAGATATTGTTACAACACTCCTTGCCATTTCTTGTTACTAATAAAAGTTTGAAGAGAATAATGTTGCCAATACGAAGACTGCAAGTATACCTTTAGTATCCCTTAGTATAGATCTGCTATTAAGCCGACGACGTTCGCACGGACGTAATAAAATCGCGGCGGGATTTTAACGCGCACTGGATTTTCAACCCTCGTAGTTAAGCCAAGCGTTAAGAATCCAACGCGATGGGACGTACTCTCGGCTCATCGTATTGAAAAAATACACTGTTGGATTTTCAACTCTCGGTAGCGACGACAGTTGAAAATCCAGTGCACATTTTAATAGCCACGATTTTATTACGTCCGTGCGAACGTTGGCTAATAGTCTACTTCATAACATGAATAATTAATTAATCTTGATTTATCACCCGGGTATTATGGCCTATCTGCCATGACAACGCATACCGAGACTCTTCCGTGCCTCGGAAAGCACGTTAAGCCGTTGGTCCCGGCTGTCATTCGTGGATCTTTGACAGTCGTTACGGGTTGTCAGAAGCCCGAAAGTCTGACAACCAGTCTTACCAAGGGGTTTTCGTATTACCCAGTTACTGGGTTGTGGAGGTCAGATAGGCAATCGCTCCATTTAAAATTCTGGTATTCAGCTGCATCCGGTTAGACTGAAAGCCGACTCCAACATAGTTGGAACAAGGCTAGCAGATTGATTTTACCTTGTGGGGACTGCAATACGACGACTATAAATGAAAATACTGGCAACATTAATGAATAGGTGTATTTTGATACCTACTATCAAATATTTAGGTACCTACATACATCCAAATGTAGTAAAAAACCAGCCAAGTGCGTGTCGGACCACCTATCATGAAGGTACCGTAGTTGGGATCAATTTATCCCAAGAATAAACTCAACATTGTAGTTGAAAAACATGTTCTCCCATACATTCCAACTACAAACGTTAGTTTGAACGCACAGTATTGGGAGATTTAACATGTTATTTTAAAACCAGAGTCTTATAAGGTTTCCAGTAATTTATGAGTATAAAACTATTTTATGTATTATTCATAATTTTAGACTCAATAGTTTCGGAGATAAGGGGCGCGACGGGAATGGTAAATTTTCATATATTTTTTTAATAACTATAAATCTATTTATTTTAAAAATTATTTTTAAAAAATGCACTTGAGATTGAGACCCTCACAGTAGGTAGGTAAGTTCTTTAATTTGATATGTTTGTATGTTATTATTTGCTTCCCAAAAATGAGCCCATATTCAAAATTAATTTACTTATGTAACATGTCCGTGTTTTGCTCACAGAAATTTATGTGTACTAAATTTCAACTTCAACTTGGTCCATTAATATTTTCAATATTTATTAATATTTTCTTGGTTTATTTGATTCGGAGCAAAATTGGCTGTAACAGACGGACAGACAGACACACGAGTGATCCTAAACAGGGGCCATGGAAGTATTCCATGACGGGGGGGTTAACTTCTTTGGTCATCCCCTTCCAAAGACAAAGTACTCCATGATGGGGGGCAAACTTCTTTGGTCACCCCCTTCCAAAAACGATTTAATGTACATAAATATTTTAAATTCCGTCAAATCAAAAAGCAAATCACGGTCTAAAATAGTGGGTACCGCTCCGTTGTGCCATCGTAGGTTACTCGTAGAATAGCGCAACGGGGCGACAAGTAAACAAACAAGGCAACAGGAACATATTTCTACACCTTTTCATTCTAAACCTTTACCAAATACTAAAATTGGACGGGGCGCAGCCCCCCGTTTGATTTTAAGGGGGGCTTTTGGCCCCTCTGCCTCCCACATCCGCGGTCCTTGATTCTAAAAGGGTTCCGTTTTTTCATTCGGACATACGGAACCCTACAAATAAGTTAAATCGGTTCTAGGGCCTGTTATTCATAATATGTTGACAGTTATTTCAAATTTCAGGTATTTCAAGGGAGAGTTCAGGTACGATTTGATATCGATACTGCCTTTAGAGGCGCTCAGTTTTGTCGCATTGAAGAAACACGAATGGATGTGGTTTGGTTTGCTGCGGCTCAACAGGATGTTTAGGATTGTAAGATTTTATTCTTTTTTATTTAAGTAGACAAAATTGTCTATCATAAATGTGTGTGTGTGTGTGTGATGTAATGGATCTTAATGTGTGAGTGTGTTGGTGTATATTTCTTTATTCTCATCGTTATGAACAACTTGTACAATGAATCTCTTATAACAAAGCCATTGGACGATTCGTAAGTCCGTAAGTAAAACGCATTACACACGTCACCCCGAAAACCGCATCTGCTTCAAAATTAAAAACGCTTTCAAAGTAAAATAACTATAATAGAGGTAAGAGGAATAGATCACTCATCCTCTATAGAAAAGGGAGGAACCTCCGACCAGACGGGTGTTGTCTGGTGAGCTACTGCCTGACGATTGATGTCGGGACTTTGTATAAATGCTAATCGCGCGGTAAAACTCTGCTTGCGCGATGCAGAATTTTTGTGTGACGTCAGTGAGATGCGTAGTTCACATGTGGCAATGTAGACGTCAAACTATCATTGATGAGCAGTTGATCGTACGGTCGACCGTGCGACGCAACGATGGTAAAACTTTGACCTTGAGCTGGCATAGTGCAGTACGGAGCTTCAATAAAATAAGAAGCCAACACACCTAAGTATATTAGTATTGAAACCACCAAAAAAAAATCTGCTGTTTCATAGAAAAGTGCAATACCTACTTAGTCAAAATGTATAGAACAGCAGATTTTTTTAAAAATAACCGACTATAAATTTCAACGCAGGGAGTTCAGAATCATGTACTGAATCCATGGTAACAAGTTTTCGCGTCGATGTGGGATGCCGTCCTGTATAATGAAATGCTCTTTTCCAGGCGACGGTATACAATTGCCTGCGTATGCGCCACGAGAGCATCACTATCAACCTGACGCTGATCACCGGGATGGCCGTCTTTATCTGGTTCACGCTCTTCGTCCACACCAGCACCTGTATGTGGTACTTCATTGCCACCGTCGAAGACACTCTGCAGCCGAACTCCTCCTGGATACATCTTGGTATGTTCTGCGTACTTTGTTGATTATTTATTTGACAAACCAACTACAATGGAAATCCTATGTGGCAATTTCACCAATGATACTGAACGCGATCACCACAGTTAAACTGCGTTCAGGAGTTGTTAGTGTCAGTATTCCATAACAATGATGACACTGACAACTCTTATGCATAATCAGCCTATAACGTTCCCACTGTTGGGAAACAGGCCTCTTCTCAGTAAGAGGGAGTGGGCCATAATCCACCACGCGGGGCCCGTGCGTGTTGGCGGATGTCACATGTCTTCGAATTTTTGGTTCTAGGACATGCCGGTTTCCTCATGATGTTTTCCTTCACCGTTTTGAGAGCAGTGATGATTAAATAATTTACACAAAGTGCCTGCTTGGGTTCGAAACCACGACTTACAACTCGTAATCGCGGTGGTAACGCCACCAGGCAACCACTGCTCTCACTGGGCCACTACTGCTCTCACTGGGCCACCACTGTTCTCACTGAGCCACCACTGCTCTCACTGAGCCAGCACTGCTCTTGAGCGCGGTTTAGATATATTGTGCTGGTCGCATTCAGTTACATTGGTGAAATCCACCCTAAATCTCCTTTTGAAGATAGTGCTCAAATATATGAAAACAATATTGATTTGCGTGCCCGCCTAGATAGTACATATTGGGTCTTTACCTATGAAATTGCCGTTCTGCCGTACTGGCTATTCCAAGTCCAATTTTTTTCTTTTTTCACTTAGAATTTTAAATTCAAATGATTTTTATTTTTAAAATATGGAATTCTTTTTTGAAAATTAGCCATTTGTTTAATGGTTAGCATTCTGTTTTCATCGCATTTGTACGTTTTTTTTGTCATCATGGATACGTTAAAATTCGAGTGATTATGGAATATACCGTCGTGGCAGCAAAGCGGCAGAAAGAGATAATTATAATTATCTCTTCATTTATATTATATTTATCGGTGATCATATGGAACGAATTTTTATTGTCTCTTTATTTCATTTTGATTTATTATATACACTCGAGAGCAATGAATCCGGGTCACTTAAAGAATCCTAAAAATCTCGGAAACTAAAAATGCTAGGTTAATGCAATAAATTGTATTTAATAGACAATGTAATACTCCTTAAATGAAGGTATTAAAACTTCTTAGTTATTGTAAAGTTATATCATAAAAAAATCAAAAGACAATGAGCAGAAGTGGTCCAAATTTCCACCACTATTGAGGGCTATGTAAGCTTAAAGTTGACTAAATACCATACAATTTTGATTACTAGGTGAAAAAAATATATTCACTCAGAAAAAAGTTATGACTGTTTTAAAAATACGTATTTTTAGTTATTTAGCCGTTATTTTTTTTCGCACATAGCCACATTTCAAGCAGTAAAAACATGGTAGCAATGATGACGCATTCCCCCTGTTCTGTAATGCGCTCAAATCGTCTGCAAAGTATACAATGATAACCTTAGCGCACCTACCCATATGAAAATGTAATCGGAACGGTTCGCAATCGTGCTAAAAGTATTTTTTAATATTTTTGCATTTCGGAACCCGGGGATTGCTAGCGTCGACTCGTAGATGGAGATAGCATTAGTTTTGTCCCTTTCGCACTTAGGAAGCAATACGGTATACGCTGCGCCGACGACGTTGATAGAAAACTGGTTTTTACCTAACTACCTGACCCAATCAACACATGTGTCCCACGCAGTCGTTCGTTTGCTTGCTTTCGGTGCGTACTGTGCATTTTCTGGTTATATTTTCCCTGCGACTTTTGTGTACTTGATTTCTTCTGATTCTCTACTTTCGACCACGGCTATATCTCATCGGACTTTTTGTTATTGCTTTGTGTATCTGTGACAATGGAAGCGGAAAGAAGAAACTGCATATGTTGCAATTATTCATTGTTTCAAAGAAGAAACTAGCAGTTGCTTCAACCGTTTCTGGATAATCACCCAGGAACTGCAGAGCATATTCAAGGACTTTTAGCACCTCGACAGGTTAGTACATGCATATGTGTATTTTATTTCAAATGCCGTGCCTCGACTCCATTTGAGATTGTCGGAAGGCGTGAACAATAAGATTACTTGTAACGAAAGATCCCTAGAAAAACCTTTTTGAAGCGAAATATTTTGGACGTTTTCAGTCTTGATCCATTTTTGTTACTATTGTTTGTCAATTAATCAATATTTTAGTATCGGTAGTAACGCCATGTTTTAATCATCATTACCGTTTTTTGTTTTGAATACATAAGTACATAATATAGATAATATATCCAGACGTGGGATGGCGTGAACAAAAAGATTACTTGTAACACTTTTGTTAAGTTAGTTAATCAATATTTTACTATCGGTAGTAACGTCATGTTTTAATCATTCTTACCGTTTCTTGTTTTGTTTTGAATACATACTTATATAGATAATATACCCAGACGCACAGAATCAACACTAGCTTATTGCTGGAGAGCCTGTATGCGGAAGGAATCGAACCTAGGACCTCTCTTAGCGAGTAAACATGTTAGCTAACACACGCAGTTAGACAGAACGTCATGAATAAAGGTGTTGTATTTGTTGCAGTTAATACTGGATGGCGAGCAATATATCTGCCGCAATTGTTGGTTGCGGGTAAGGTATGCAGTTGACCGCAGTCAAATCCAAGCTGACCAGCCGCCTCCTCGTGTCGGAAGACCATCTGGAGGAATCTTCGAAACCAATGAATTCAAAAGAGCACCAAATACATCTAACACATGCATTTATCATGAATGTGGCAATGCAAGTAGATGCCGTATTCCGGCCGTATTCCGTCTATCAAACTAGAACTGTTGGTACACTCGAATTTATACATACCTCCAAACGCAAGAGTATGTCAACAACATTTGGATGAAAATCAATGGGGTCACTTAATTGATGCTCCAAACTTATCCCACGATTTTACCGGAGAAATGTTCGTAGACATTACGAAAATCTTACAAACAGCCGTTCTTAATAGTTCCAACACAATGGACTTTGAAAATATACAAACTATGGATCCAAAAATATTGCATCATCGTGTGGGCATCACTCATAACGCATTTGAGCAAGTGATACGAGAAACCCCTTCATTGCAGCAAGAAGTAACCGACCCCAATACTGCAATTGCTATTTTTTTGATGAAGCTTCGGACGGGTGAGTCGAACGAAAGACTCAGCGTACTTTTCAGAATGAGTCGCCGTACGCTCGAAAGGAAAATGAATACTGTGCCCAAATGTTTGGTACAAGATTTCGTACCAAGGCACCTGGGCCTGGATCATATTTCAAGAAATGAAGTAGTTGCGAAAAATCTGACTGTGCCAAATGGTCTTTTTGGAAACCCAGATGCACCCTTACAAGAAAGGAAATCTATTCTGGTGATAGATGGAACCTACGTCTATACTCAGAAGTCTTCCAACTTCCTTTTCCAGCGGAAAACATACAGTTTGCACAAATACACGAACCTGTTAAAACCATTTCTCATTGTATGTTGTGATGGCTACATATTAGATGTTACTGGGCCTCACGCAGCAACAAAATCGGATGCCGTTATAATGAAAGGTCTTATTAACGAAAGAGAAGACAATCCATTCCATTACTTTTTTGAAGCAAACGATGTTTTTATCTGCGACCGCGGCTTTAGAGACGTTATTGGTGACATGGAATCGTGTGGTTATGTGGCACGTATGTCAATTAGCAAACGGCATGGCGAAGACCAGTTAACCACGTTAGAAGCCAATAAAAATAGGGAAGTGACGATATGCCGCTGGGTCGTCGAGGTCGTAAACGGACGTTTTAAGCGCGATTTTCGCCTATTCAGGCAAGAATTTTTTAATCGTGCTATGAGCCACATGATGGATGATTTCCGGGTGGCTGCTGCGCTTATTAACGCTTTTCATCTTTTAATCGAAGATAACGCGCATGCGGAAGAATATTTAAGAATCATTAGAGAGAGATTGCATGTACCAAATCAATTGGGAGCATATGTTACAAATAGAAATATAAATAGAAGGCGGGCAAGTTTTCGAAATATTGAAGCCGACGCCATAGGAGGAATTTCCTGTTCTGACTCAAGAAGACTTGACATTGTTTGCACTTGGTTCATATCACATAAAACTTGCGCGTAGCTACTATAGCGAACACGTACGCAATGGCGTGTATCAGATTGAAGTAGCAAGAGATGGAGCATTTAGTGAAATAGTTGATTTTGGCATTGAACCTGAAAACGCTATGTTGCTACGCGCAAGAATACAATCCCGACACGCACGTGCAAGACAATACTACACGTATGTAATGTTCCATAATCGAGAAACCATTTCGAACTACTACTGTTCTTGTCTTTCTGGAATGCGAACTGTGGGTTGCTGTGCCCACGTCATGGTAATTATTTGGTATTTTGGATGGGCGAGACACCTACCCATAATTCTACTTCCAGCTGCGAATCTGGACAATGTTATTTTGGATGAAGACATATGAGATGTATTCTTTTAAGGACAGACTCCACACTGTGAGACAGGAATAAATAAAACTTGTGTGAAATATTTTTGTGTTTACATTCTTCCCAGTATTACAAATATTTTAAAATAAATATAAGCATTGTAAAGATATAAGAGCTATAAGTCCTTTCATTTGATTTGATACCCCACATGATAGGGTTTGATTTTTTTGACGTAGCGAGGTACCTACCGCGACCGCCATATTGTATATATTTTGGCTCATATAGCTTATATCAACCAGAATAACGTATGAATTACAACGAAATGTCATACACCTAAATCAATCGAGTAGTTTAAAAGATATAGTGAAATAATGAAGCGTAAAAAGGTTTTTAAATTGCAAGTTTTCATGGGGTCATAACTTTTTACTGAGTAAATATTTTTGGTTGCGGTCTTCTTATAATGATTCAGAACGCAGTGTTCCATCATATGTCATAGTTCTTATTGATGGTGGAAATTTGGACCAAGCTCCATATATTTTTGCCCATTCTTCTTTGAAAAAGGGCCACTTTCGAAGATGGAACTACGAAATTACAGCATTTGGTTTTGCTTTTGTTTGTAATCTGTCATTTATGTGGGTACATAAACCATGTTGATAGTGCTCTATATTCATTATTCAAGCTGAAATTATGTCGCTTACGCCTGAAGAATGCACCAGAATACTAACAATGCTGGAAACCGGCCGGAGTCAGCGCGATACAGCCAGGACTGTCGGTGTGTCGCTGTCAACAGTACAAAGAGTTCTCCGACGTTACGAAGAAACTGGTTCTAACCTACGCAGACCAGGAACGGGCAGAACCAGGTGTACCACAGCACGAGAAGACCGATACTTGGTGAACACCATGCTTCGAAATCGCTTTCTCACAGGAACTGAACTCACAAATCAGTTTCGACGCCTCGGAGGAAGTAACCCAAGTGCATGGACAGTAAGACGTCGGCTTGCTGAATCTAACTTAAAACCCCTTAGACCTGCAAACGGCCCTAAACTGGAGCGTGGGCATCGTATTTCAAGACTAAGATATGCCCAGAGCCACGTAAATTGGAGTATTGAAGATTGGTCAAAAGTTATGTTCTCCGAAGAATCAAAATTTATGCTCTACAAGCACGATGGAAGACACAGAGTGTATCGAAGACCAGGGGAAAGATTCAAGCAAGCATGCATCGAAGAAAAAGTAGCCTACGGTGGTGGGTCTGTACTTGTGTGGGCCGGAATTTCTTCTGAAAGTCGCACAGAGCTGGTGATCATAGAAAACGGCTCTTTAACTAGCGTAAGATATGTGGAAGAAATCCTCAATGATCACGTTGGTCCATTTATGGTCAATTTAGTTGAGGATGCTATATTTATGCATGACAATGCCCGACCTCATACAGGTAGGATTGTGAATGACTACCTTCAAGAGATGAACATTACTAGTATGGAGTGGCCAGCGCGCAGCCCGGATATCAACCCGATCGAGCATGCTTGGGACGAGCTAGGCAGATGCGTAAAACAACGAAAACCTCCCCCAATCACGCTTCGTGAGCTCAAAATTGCTCTCACAGAGGAATGGGAGAATATTCCCCAAAATCGTATAAGGAACTTGGTGTACAGCATGCCAAACCGCGTAAACGCAGTAATGGAAGCACGAGGAGGCAATACGAAGTATTAAAATTCAAGAAAATCGTAATAAAGTTCAAAAATTTCATGTTTCCTATTTTTGTTTTAAGGAGAGATCAGCAGTTTTTTTCTTTATGTAATTTTGTGTTAATAAAATGTATGGTGACTCATATTTTTTTTACTTTCATTTAAGGAGTATTACATTGTCTATTAAATACAATTTATTGCATTAACCTAGCATTTTTAGTTTCCGAGATTTTTAGGATTCTTTAAGTGACCCGGATTCATTGCTCTCGAGTGTGTATTGTTTACATTCTTAAATATTTTAATAAAAGAATATAAATAATCGTAGCTCATCGGCATCAGGAATTTATATTACCTATTATTAGATGATGGCAAGACCCACTGCGACAACTACTACGTATGCTCGCTATACTTCGTGATCACGACTTTTACGCAGAATGGTGTCGGAGATATTATGCCCAAGAATCATTCCGAGGTATGAAACATTGACAACTAAAGGCGAATTTTACAAATGACTCTGAACGCGATCGTAATGGTGCTGTTTACGTTCAGTTTCATTGGTGGAACTCGCCCTTATTAGTATTTTAGAGTGAGGCCACACGGGCGTTGCGAGTACGTAATTGCGTCGTCGCACCCCATTAATTTCGTCACAGTGAGTGCCGCACGCGGCACGGTAAATTCGATATGGCAACGCAAACCCCTTACTACGACATTCGCATTGCAGCGTCTCAGAGTTCCTTCAGTAGGACTACAAACAAAACTACGCTGTGCTGCGTTGACGCTCCGGTATTGCACCGCTACATTCATTCTCGTTTCGACCCCTGGACTGTGGCGCGTGCGTTGCTTCGCCACACGCCATCGCAACGCACCATGTGACATCTCACTGGGAATATATTTATATAGAACGATGCCATGTCACTGTGATTAAATGCCGAACGATACTTAGCCATTGCTTAATTAGCTGTTTTACAAAACAGCTCCGCTATGTAAAACAGCTGAACGACGGGTTATCATAATTACTCAACTTTAACACACAGAATTGCATAAAAGTTATCAATGCAGCGGGTTAGCGATTAGAGGTAATTAAAACAGCTTTAAATGAAACGTCAGATTGTAGATTTTTCTTCTAAAGTCTGTGTGTCATAACATCAATAATGGCGTCAAACTCAAACTCAAACTCAAAGCATTTATTTCAAATAAACCAATTACAGGCACTTTTGAATTGTCAAGGGGTCGGTCAGTCAGAAATATGAAGCTAGTTGCCCATTCCAAAGCGTAGTAGGTACCTATGGAGAAGAACGGGCAAGAAACTCCATGGACACTCTTTTAAATCACAATATGTTTACAAAATATTGGTTACATCATTCATGTTAAAGTTATAAATGTGAGAACGATGCAGAACGATAAAAACGTCCGTAACAGCTCAACCAGAGCGTCTGAGACAGAAATAAATGTAACGAGTAATAAGAGGTAAAATACCCTAACTGAAGTGAAAACAGTGATTTTAAGGACAATTTTAATAAAAAGTTATTAGTGTTTTATGAAATTCGATCCAAAAATACTAAATAGCCAAGTAACTGCGATTAACTTGGAAATAACGGTCGCTTGCTGCTGCTGCGGCACCGCTCGTTTTGCTCGCTCGGCTCGCGCGTGTTTGTCACAGTTCTAACCTAACCCAAACTAATTGGTCAGGGTGCCCTAGCTTAGTGACTGCGACCAATTCGGCTCGCGCGTGGATGGTCACATTTTCAACCTAACCTAACCCGTTTAGTCGGGGTACCTATAGCTTAGTTACTGTGAGAAAAGGTCAGAAAGTTAAAAAGAGGCTCATTTATTGAAAAAATGTCTGCATCATTAGAAGCCACACCAAATGCTTATTGTAACTGTAGATAAGCCATTCTGCATCGTACATCATGAATCGGTAAAAGTTCTATACTCAATTAGTAAAAATCTCACTGTGAAAACTTAAGGTTAAACTAGTCGCGGGCTCGAACTCACTAGTGGGCATGGCCGAAAAGCACGCTGCCTCACCTGGCATCGTGTCCGACAGAGATAGTGTCAGTGATGAGCAATTAGACGCTGGTCTACATGCACAACGTCTAGTTCGCACGCACACAAACACCGTTCCGAACTATTTTAGTAAAACGAGCGCGTAAAAAATTACGAAAAGTCCTTTGGAAAATCGAGTTTTATGAAAAAACCACTGCATAAATCAATTACAAATAAAGTTTATTGAACTCTTCGATAATTAAGCTTTGTCGGTGCCGATTTTGTTTTGGAGATTTTACACTTCTTTTATTGCTTATTTACCCCCAAATTTGCGTTAAAATTTGCAAGAAAAGGAATCTTTGTGGGCTCCTAACTTTTTAACGGCTCATTATTTTACTATTCTGTTTCCGCACAGACAAAATTAATAATGAAACAAAACGATATAATGTTTAACTTTGGATGTACCATGTCAAACAGTAGAGTAAAACCCCCCTGAAATTTGTATGGAAAAAATATCAACTAGTTCCACCTTAAGGTAAAATGGGCTTGAACTCAAACTCAAAGCATTTATTTCAAATAAACCGAATTGTCAAGGGGTCGGTCAGTCAGAAAGATGAAGCTACATCCGAAGCGTAGGTACCTTAGGAGAAGAATGGGCAAGAAAATCCACGAACAATATATGGTTACAAAATATTGGTAGTAGTAGATATTAGAACGATGCAGAAAAGGGTCCGAAAAAATAAATGATATTAAATAAAAATAAGAGAAATTAGCCGTGGCAGCTAAAAGATGACCAGTCCCTACTGACAGCGCCCGTTCACGAACCAGACGCATGGATTAACACCATTCAGCTGAACCATTTTGAAGGGAGCTAAATGATCCAATCCAATGAACTGGTGTTCCATTTGATGCTAGGGACTGATCCTGTTGACGGGCCCTTTCAAACTCACTTCACCTAAATTTCCACGGTGAGATTTGTACAGACTAGCCCGGCTGTTCTGCGCAGGTGCTGTTCGTGTCGATGCTCATGATCCTGTCGAAGATGGTGTTCATGATATTCGTCGGCGAGTTCTCCAACATCATCCAGTTCCAGTCCTACCGCTCGTTCAGCTTCTACAGCAAGTACCTTGAGTTGCAGGTACATTCATGTTTATTGGATTAGGTACCGGTTGGCGTGTGTAAAGATCCTCGTACCCCATCCAGGCTTACGAGGATCTTTACACACTGAGACTTCTCCGAGCTTCGGAAAGGTTAAGCCGTTATTAACACGCTTTCGCACTTATAATACTAGTTAGGATTGACACTGAATAACATTGCAAAGCTGTCTCCTAAACATAGACTGTTCTTCCCCCAGGCGTTTATGAAGAACAACCGGGTGTCCCGCAACCTGGTGACCAAAGTGAACAAGTACACCCTGCACTTGTGGCGTGAGAACCGAGGCTTGCAAATACCGCACTTCTTGAAACACGCTCCTCTTTCCCTTCGACTCAGGGTCATGTCGGCCGCGTACCTGCATCATTTCAAAAGGGTAAAGTATTGATATTTCTATTTACTTAATAAAAATCATAAATTCACTGATACACAGCGCACAGTGAGCCGCTGAGAAAATAGTTTTTTTAAGGAATTCAGTCTTCTACATGATAAGACTTGAGCCAATAATTGCCAATTAACAGGCACATGGCGAAGGGACGACTTAGAAGTGCCCACTGCAGTTGTTAAAAGAAAAGGTTAAAAAAGAACCTTAATATTAAGGATTAAAAAAAACCATAAGGGGAAATAGGGGAGGAAAGTTTGTGTAGAAGTTAGTCGTTTTTGTTGATGGGAATTCCAGGAACATGACTTGTGATAATTATAATAATTATAATAATATCACCCTCTGTTTAAACACAGTTTTACCAAAATTTGAGACTTTCAAATAAAATAAGCACCGTTTTTGTAAATTCATACCTACATAGATAAATTTTAAAATTAATATGATATTTGTTTAATTGACTTTCATCAAATATTTTATATGTAGTTATAATATTGTCTTAATTAATATTAATAACATATTAAAAATTATTAAATGTTAGTATGTTATCTCCTAATGTTATTTTATTTAAAAAAAATGATTTTATGATTTTTGTTATGCTCTACAGGGTCCGTAACTGTAGCCATTGCTACACATAGCACCTTTACTTTAAACATTATGGAATGCAAATAAAGATATGAATAAGTATGATAAACTGCGATTGACTATTTTTTTTTATAGCATCATGTATTTGAAGCCTGCGAACCAGCTTTTCTGAGACAGTTGGTTGGCTGCTTGAAACTATACACTTATAACGAAGGTAAATTCGTACATTTAATGACTAATTTCATATTACTTAGAAATTATCAATATTATGTTCAATTGTCTCACTGAGCCATATATGAACCATAGAGCACCCTTTCGGCTTTGCAGCCACTTTTCCGACTATTTTATTATGTACCTATTTTATAGTTAGTACCTCTATGTGTATCTCTTATAGTAAGTATCAGTAATAACATGTTGGCTGTAGTTAAAGACCATAGCTTGTGAACCTTTTTTGATAAAACATATTAAAAGAACGTGTATCTCTTTAGGCATGTACGTCGTTAAGGAAAGTGAAATCACAGACTCCATGTACGTGATCCACACCGGCAAGGTGATGGAGACCTGTGAGGATCAAACAGAAGTCGGCTCCAGGGTATACCCTTCTGGCTCGTACTTCGGCATTGTTAGTATAATACGTACCATATCTAATAATACTGGGTAACTCCAATTGTTTATCTTTATCAATCAATCTGCCTAGCTTTTTCCCAACTATGTAGCTTCCAGTAAACATTTTTTCTTTAATAAAACAATATTTCAGTTACAGGGCTTAATACGCAATACCCCGTACACTCACTCGTATCAAACAATAATCAAGTCTCAAGTACTCACTCTCAAACTTGACGACTGGGAATACTTGTTGCAACACTTTCCGAACAGCAGGGACGCCATACATAAACACATGGGGAAGCTAGGAGACACCGATATGAATAGAAATTGGCCTGGGAGTTCACCCACAGCATCACAGCAAGCTCCCGAGTTCAAGCCACCATTAGAAACACTGAATGGAGCTCCTGGACCCAGTCAATATCCTCAAGCTGAGAGGCATTTCGGTCGAGTATCCATAGAAGAAAGAAATTATAGTGGCGAACCTGATACAGAAGAAACCAGCAGACAGTCCCATGAAGAAATGCAAGGTATAGCTCAAGTCGCTTTAAAAGAAAAACCTAAACTGGGCATCTTTGGACAAATCGCTAGCACTGCAAGAAAATTAATGGGAAGAGTATCTGACCCTGACTTGATAAACTCTGACGGCAAGGATGAGCTTTTATTTGAGGACGACGTGGAAGCAACGGACGCTCTACTTTCGCAGTTTGAAAAAGCAAGAAAAATGGAAATGGAGGAAAGAATACTGAAAAGTCGCAGAAAAAGTGTGCAAGTAGAAATCGGAAAACATATGTTCACTCTGGGTTTGAAGGAATCTACTGAAAAATTGGAAGGAATCGATTCTGAAACATTTATTATGCGACCGCTCCGAATCCGTGATGAAGAGGAGAAGGTACAGAATCTAGATCCCACAGGTGAACCTAAGATTGACAAAGTTATATCAGAAGTTGAAGTTACCATAGATTTATCGCATTTACAGATTGACGATGAACCTAAAGAAGTTTCCAAATTGGTGCCGCTTACATCTTCGAAACAATTGTTTTCGCCAACAGCTAGCGAAATCCCAAAACCACAACCTCCCCAACTTACAGCAGGTCATCAAGCAAATGATATTCCAATCACAACATCACCCTCATCTGCTACGCCATCCAAATTTTATCATCCTGGATCTGAATCTGTCCAAGATCCTCAATCTACCGACATCACAGGTTCTCAGCTGACTGAAAATGTTACGAAGACACCGCTAACGGAACTTTTCGTAACTGATATTAAAGCACCTGGAACTGATACAGCTCTGAAAACTTTAAAAATACACTCTGGTTCAGATACAATATCAAACTCAGAGGCGCGATTGATTGAACCTCATTCTTCTAAATTGGTAACTGATGAAAAGCTGGAATCAGATACGACTAAACCACCTATTAAAACCCCGACAAACCTGCGTGACGTCGGGACCTCCCCCGGCAAAAATACTGGAAGCAAAATATCGCTTGCTTCAACTGCAGAACGCAAGGCTTCAACTGTTTCAGATGCGAAACGCCAAGCTCCATTTAGCATAACAAACGAGCCTGGACCTTCAAAATACGACGATATTTTATCCCTTACAGTCCCCGGTCTCGTGCTACCTCCAGACAGTAAGTCATATTTTTAATAAGAAAATACCATAAGAGTAACATTCAGTCAAAGTTTAAATATGTATTACCTACAGGCAGCTATTTTCAGTATGTATTTGTGCCCGGCACAATTCGCGGAATATGACTGCTTGTAGGTACTCTATATTCTCCCGAAAAGGCTTTAGTGTCCCGTCCGAGTCATCATATCAAGGTGGAACATTCTCTACTATAAACAATATGGCCAATTCAGATAGGCGACATTTTATTGCGGTTGTAGGTGGCGGAAATGTACTAAGCAGTATTCAGCTGTATTTGTGTAGACTTTCGCGGCTTTATAGGAGTTAGCCCACAGCGGCGGTGAATGTCACAATGGAAACCTTAAGATGGATGCCTTAACATTTTTTTACCCCAAACTCCACTACATTCGTTTTGATGTAAAAATGCTCTTTTTTCAGGTGCCGAACCCTCACGTCCCTTGGTTAAGGATGATGACAGTGGGATAGGCAAACCCTTCCTCCATGTGCGTTACAAGGATGAAAAGAGTAAAAAGGAAAAGAGCAGACGGGACATCGAAGAGGATGAAGGAGAGGTTGACTTGAAGTTGAAACCAGCCAGAGTGATGACGCTGGACAGTGACGAGCCCGAGTACAAAAGTCCAGCGGAAGTCAAGGAAGTTGAACAGGAGGATAGTGTCGCGTCAACCTCGGAAATGACGAAAAAGAAAAAGCCGTTATATAAAAGGGAAACTATGGATTAGTTCGTACGTTTAATTTGTATGTGTTATAACTAATTATTATTAAGTTATTCTATTTAATTATGATTATGGATCATATCCTGATAGAGGCGATAGAAAAAGTGACCGAAAACTTTATGGAATTCGTCGAAGAAAGTACATAAGTCCTATTATTGTAGACGCTGCGAAGATTCCAGATAAAACTAAGTTTTTTTTTTAAATTGAATTAAAGCCTTAATTATTATTGTTATTCTATTCGTTTTGTTTTCATTTGTGTTTGGTTTATTTAAAACAAACAAATACTCTTTAAGTACATCCATGAACGTAAGATCAATTTTATTTTAGTTTTGTGTGTTATTATGTATTCATGTTTACTTTGAATAAGTTTATGTTAAGGTATATTTATAATTAAGTGGGTAATTATGTTTATTTTTATCTCTCCATAAAATATGAATAAATAACGTAAATATATTAGTACTTTTCTTCACTCAATACAAATAATTATATAAGAGAAAATGCATTTTAAATCTTTGTTTATAAGCAAATTTGGTAGGGTTACCATACTGTTCTTCTTAAGAATATAATAGAAGAATTCAAATTAAGTTTTGTAAAGCGCTGTCATAAACTAAAACTATTTATTTACTTCTAACTTAAACTCACATAAAATGTACAAAACAATTTTTCTCTACTATTACAAAATCATACTATCGATCAGCGAGCCCATCGCCGTCAACCGGGCAACAAATACAGAAAAAAATAAAACTAAACTGAATATTGAGATTGCCTCGTTATTAATGTGTTTATTTTAATAGTTGTTAGAAAAACGTTGGCAAGTTTTCTTTCGTTTTTACTGAGCTTATAAATAGCTTGCTTCGTTTGTATGTGTTTCTAGTAACTCCAGTTGTCATCCATTTTTGAAGCACGTCCTGGCATCGATGGAGCTGAAACTTAGATTAATTATATAACTACGGAGATATTGAAAAAATATGATATTATGGAGCTCAGACTATCTTTGTTTTGCAGAAAAGAGATGTTTGATTATTTTATAAATTAATTCCGTGACACTCTCTTTTTTTTTTTTGGGTGGGAAATCATCAAATAACTTCTCCCGCTCTGGGCGGAGCGGGAGGGCGTGTCAGACTCTTACTGACTAAAACCCACCCGTGTTCCTTCGGTTGCCCTGTTGCCGGGGGCCACGATCTCCCTTTCGGTTTTCTTCGCACCCCCGGCAGGCATCGGCCCTAACGGACCCCGTCAATTCATCTCTTTGAGGCGCGCGTGGAACACAACGCGCCGTCGACCCGGGCCTGGTCCTTATCGGACGGCGAGCTACCCATTGCTCACCGCCCGCAAGCCCGCGCCTACGGTGGCCGGAAATCGGCCTGCGATTCCCGACGCCCTGGGCGTCTCCTCCTGCGGCGGTTAGGGTTAGGGGCGTGAGGGCGCGAAATTTGCCTCTCCCTCACGCGTTCCGCCTCCTCCTTCGCGAGCATTACTGCTTCGCAGAAGGAGGTGACGGCCTCCCATTTCCTCTCGCTCCCTACCATGGCCCTAATCAGGGCCGGACGCGAGAGATCACCGCCGCCGATCGCCTCCACGAGGACACGGCGATGCTCCGCCCAAGCCGGGCAGACCTCCACCGTATGCTCCACCGTGTCCCCGTGACACTCTCTCAGAGATAAATTTAAGGAGATTAATGTAATGACTGTGCCTTCTCAGTATATTTTTTAAAATCTTTTATATGCCCATAAAAATATAAAATTGTTTTAAAAATTCAGTACATATTGTGTACATTATATAATTACTATTATAGGAAAAAACATAGTTGTACCTACAAAAGGGCTCAAGAAAATAGTTGGCTTATTCAGATGTCAATGTATGCGCTTTTAAATAAACTTCCAAGCCACGTACCTTTTTTTTGGGTGGGAAATGATTAAATAACTTCTCCAGCTCTGGGCGGAGCGGGAGGGCGTGTCAGACTCTTACTGACTAAAACCCACGCGTGTTCCTTCGGTTGCCCTGTTGCCGGGGGCCACGATCTACCTTTTGGTTTTCTTCTGACCACGTACCTAACCCTTAATAAATTAAAATCATTCATTAAACTTAAGTTGTGCCAGAAACCGTTTTATACCGTTAAAGATTACATTGAAGACAAAAAGGCTTGGGTTTGAGTTGCTCTAATTATTTTTTTATTTTTTACATTTAGAATTTTGATATTTTTTTTGCTAACAGGACTATGTGGGTGTACTATAGGTACACCTCTGCCTAACCCTTCGGGGATTACAGGCGTGATGTTATGTTATGTTATATATAAATATATATTATTATTTGCCCTCTCAATCTGTGTGGTTCTTTCCTCAGAAGACCACTGCAGACACCAATCTACATGGTCTTCACATGATCTGACCATGATAATTGTTTGGACTTTAAACGAGACTGTGACCTTTGAGTTTGTTTCGGCCTTTCTTCTCAGAGAAGTCAGATAGGAAATACCGACCTCATCTAGTTTTTAAAATATGATTGACTGTAAAAGTGATTGAGTCTAAAAGTGTTTGTACAAACCTACTTACAGAAATAAAATAAAATAGTATAGTACAAGACAAGTATAGGTATAGGTACAAGTGTACACTAGTACAAGTACGTAAATAAAAGTTGCTAGCTTTGATGGCTCCTTTTTATACTATATACACCAAAGATATACATAAAATTCCTTAAAACCTAAACATAATTATATTAATTATCTACTTCCAACATATTTTAAATCCATCAATATTTTAACGACTGGCACTAACTTCCCCTGGAAGCCATACACTTGTACTAAGAGATCGTATACTAAAGTAATTCGCTCATAAAATGATGTAGCACTAATAAATTATGTATTTATAAGATTTGCGCCGGGCTTATGTAATCGACATGGTATTACGTGGATGATCTTCAAAATAACATCAAATTATTTATGGAAAAGCACAAATATTTACTCTCATTTGATGGCTGCGCTGCGCAGCATACCGGTAGTATTATATTTGGAAACGCAAAATCTTAATTAATTATGTAAAACTGCTCTGCGACACTCTAGATTAGAAAATGGTTAATGACATTTTATTTCTGTAAGTTCATCATTTCTTTTGCCCTATCTTATGGAACAAAACATTTTAATCGCGAAATATTATCAACGGTCCCATACAAAACTTCAATCCACGACCCAAATATATGGGACGGCTGATAATATTTTCGCCATTACGATGTCTGTCCTATAGAGAAAGTTGTTCAGTTTGATCATTTGTACCTTATCCTTAAATTTGACCACACCTTTCTAATACAGCCTGTATATGTATACATAATTTATAATATTATAAATACTAAACAACTCTGTCTGTTACCTATTAACACCTTAACGGCTGAACGGATTTTGATTAAATTTAGCACACAGATAGATCGCGGCCTGGGTCAGGGCATAGGATAATTTTTTTATTCCGTTAGGTAGTACGTTCCCGTGGGATAATTGCCGACCTCCACGCGGGCTAAGCTACTGATAAAAACTAGTCATGTAGAAAAATGTCAGCGTTCAATGCATCGACCTGAAATGTTGGCAATGTTGCAGCGCTGTGACGTCCGCGGCCAAAAAATAATAACGTATTGATGTTTTTAGAGCAAGAAAATATAAAAATATCATGCATTTACTGTTTTCAACAATAAACATGTTATGTAAGACGATAATATGTAGAATTTAACACTCGCATCAGACATTAACTTACAACATGGTCCTCATAATTATGATCTGACCATTACAATGCATGGACTTTCAAAGAAACTGATCTCTGAGTTTGTCACGGTATTTCTTTTCACAGTAGTCGGCTAGGAAACGCCGACCTCGTCTAGATAAATAAATAAAAAATGGCATGTAAAAATGTCATTTTTAACCAATACATCTACCTTTAGCCTAGCCTTTTCTCAACTATGTTGGGCTCGACTTCCAGTCAAACAGGATGCAGCTGAATACCAGTATTTTACATGGAGCGACTACCTGTCTGACCAGTCTGACCTGCACATTGCGCAACCCAGTAACTGGATAATAGGATACTCCTTGGTGAGACTGGTTTACAGAGTTTCGGACTTCTAACGACCCGCAAAGGCCATAAAGACTGTCAAAGATCCAGTGACAGCCGGGACCAACAACTTAACCTGCTTTCCGAGGCACGGAGGAGTCTGGGAATGAAAAGATGGTTACCTTATCATCATCAGCATTATCCTTCTGCCCTTATTCTAATTTACGAGGGGTTGGCGAAGCACGTCTTTTTCTTCCATACATAGATCTATATTAGCCGTCATTTCAGAATCTCACAAAATCCATCATACTTTTCCTTGGTAAGGTTCTTAGATTTTATTTCTTATAGCCATAATTAACTGCCTCGTTGGGTGTAGTGGTCGCAAGCATTACTGCTGAGCATAAGAGCTTTGGTTCGATACCCGGGTCGGGCAAAGTGTTATTGGGTTTATTTATTAGGAATTTCTCAGTAGCAGCCAGGAGTCTGGATTTATGCCCGGTTGATGGCAATAGGCTCCCCCCTATTATATGGGACTTAAACATAACTGGCAAAATACCCTGTACCTACTATAGGTACACCTCTGCCTAAAACTTTGGGAAAATAAGGCGTGATGTTATGATGTGTTGATAGCATTAGGCACGCCCTCTGTTACATGGGACTTGACATAACCGACGAAATGTGGATGTAGTATAGGTAGGCCCAATCCTGAACTGAACCAGATGTCATTCACAGTTGCCTCACAATTTTTTCTTCTGTCTGTTCTTGTCGGCCTTGTCCCACGATACTTAGAGTTAACGCAAGGTGTGTTTCTCTTCTGTTTTCCCCTGTTAGCTGTCACCGCTATCATTCACTCCCTTTTCATTCATACCATACCTAAACATTAGCCATAAAGCTTACTTTCGTCTCCAGTGACTTCAAAATAAAAGTCACGCATTCTAAAAAAGCCTTTATTACAAAAACTCTCTTAGCTCATAACAACGATATAAAATCCGTAACAAGATGATTTGTACCGAACATCAACAATTATTAGCTAAATCAATAACATTGCTTTGGTATTAAATAATTTCCATCTAACATGATGTCTTTCACGACGTTATTTATATTGGAATGCCCAGCACTGTTACCACATGTCACTGCTGACTGATGTTTTGAGTTTTCCATTGTCTTGTTCCATGGTCTTAAGTTATTTAAATGCTTGGGTGTACATTGCTTAACTTACGATTAACTTACTTACTAAAATTACGGTTTCCTAAATATTAAATATTTTTATAGCGTTTGTTGACCGCCATCTTGAATTGGTCTCAAGTTTGAGTTGTTTCTAGACAGCTTCTGTAACAAAAAAAACATACAATTTAAAAATGAATCTTAGAATATTGGAGCTAGCTGTGCCGCCACCCGCGCGTTTGACCGGCTCATTTTTACGATCAGTAATTCTAGTGTCTATTTCCAGCGACAGTATTTCAATATAATTATAAAATAAAACTACAGGAAACTACATTGACGTCATCTTGTACTGTACTCTAAATTATATGACTTATATATTATACTTTATTCCAATTCTAAATAAAAATAGTGGAGAAATATTTGCGCAGTCTTTAAATGTCGCAATAATCCGTTATTTATGTTTTAAATTCTCTGTGGTACAGTCACAACTATTTGTGAATAAATGTCGGGAACATCAAGAAATTATGACGTGCTCGTGTTTGTGGGTGTTTAAGAATACTTGCTTTTGATGATTATAATATTAATGGGTTTGCAGCCGCCACTAACTGGAATTTACTTAAAATCGAGACCTTGAAGATCTCCAATTATAAAAAGAGTTAAATCAAACAGCTTGCTAGACTAATGTGTTCATAAACCTTGAGTTTGCGCGGTTAATGTCTAGTAAATATTATTTCGAATTAGTATAAAGCTTATACACACTTCGTATTAAAATGAAAAGCCCCCATTTTCGCAGTTAAATTAGATACATATTATGTCAAGTGCTCCATGCCGGCGTGACCTACGGATACTTTACGACCTGTGATATTAACCATTGACAACTCGTTGTCGTTAATCATTGACGAAATGACGATTCGTTATTCTTAACCACTGACGACTCGTTGCTTGTAACTGGTTTTTAACCATACAATATGTAAAAAAACCCTGTCCGATCCGAAAGGGGCTCATAGTTACTGCAATAACTTTACCTAAAAGTCATGAAAACTCTAATTATTATTGAAAAAAAAAAGTTACTGATATTTAAAAGTCACATGTTTTGTACCAAAATTACCCCAAATTCATTATAAAAAATTTGCAAATTTTCAATAGGAGTCATAGATACATAAGTTATGACTTGGTAGGCACTCGGTAAAGGCGGCTGCCCGCTCCCCATGTAATAACCCGGTAAAATTCCCATTGAAAAAATAAAGAGATGTTATTTTTTTTTTAGATTTTCTTGAAAATTACTCATAAATAGACTCTCACTACGATTCCCAACAACACCCGCACGGATCAGACAGGATTTTTTTTACATGTTGTATACGACTCGTTAAAATTAATTTTCGACGACTCGTAAGTATTAACCGTTGACGGCTTGTTGTTGTTAACAGCGAACGATTCGTTAATATTCACTGTCGACGACATTGGCGACTCGTTGACCGTTATTTCTGACGGAATTATATAATTAAGCCCATGAAACATTCTGCAATTTAGATTATAGGTAATGCTGATCAAAGGAATTTTATTTTAGATTTACGGTGATTGGAGTGGGCCGAGCTTCATCCGAATTTACCTAAGGCTAAACTTTACTGACTTTAGGACTTCAATTAATAAGAATTCGGCTAATTGAAAAAAGAAAAAAACTTTTAAATAAAAAAAACAAACATTTCCTTTTGAACGCATATAGATCCATACGAATATCATAAATGCGAAATTACTCTGTCTGTTTGTCTGCCTGTTAACTAATCACGCCTTTACGGCTGAATGATTTCGATGAAATTCGGCGCACGGGTAGACCATGACCTGGGTTACGACATAGGATACTTTTTATACCGGTAAGCAGTTCCTGATTTACCGTTCCCGTGAGATAATTTCCAACCTCCACGCGCGGGGAGCCGCGGTGAAAAGCTAGCATGAGTATTCTTTCTTTCTTTTTCGTGTGGTTAGTTACTAACCTAGTGTCAGAGTTTTTATGCCACCCATAGGCCTCTGAATTGGCTTCACATGTCGTTGAGAGATATCTCTCAGACAGTTTCCTCACGATGTTTTCTTTCACTGTTTTTCTAGTATGAGTACCTAATTTATATAATTTGTATTTTATTATTTATATATTTTGGAATTTAAAGATTCGTAAAAAGGTTTAGAAACAGATAAAAAATTACAAGTGAAAGCGAATTTTAAGAGAACCTTTTTAAAATGTCTCGAGCTAATTAAAAGGTAGAGTCAAAACCAAGTAGATAGAGCCTGAAACCAGACGAACGTGTGAAACAGGCTTTCATAATTCACAGTTTCGGAACTACATTGTATTTGTGTTTTACAAAGCTGTAGCGATGCCAATACAAAGGCCTCTAGATTTTAGATCTTTTGTGGCAGCCATGAGATCTGTTTGTGTAGTTTATGTCTTTTTAACAGCAGCTAAATTATTTTTAATGTATCAACAACACTACGCGGTCGTTTCGCGTCACTCCCCGCAAGATGTTCTCTGAGTAAACAAAGTAACACCTTCGACACTGGCCCGTCAACAATTCACAGAATTTTAATCACGCGTCTATTGAAGTTGGCAACGAAAAGCTGTAATCTAAATTTCGTTTCATTCCTCTATTTTCAACACCATGGCAAAGTATGGACGACGTCCGTTGTCCCAATGATTGATTGCAATCGTTAACCAAACTGTCACTACTTTTTCTATCCATTTTCTTAGATTTGTCTCGAGCCATCCATCTTCTTGCGTCTCATACGATTTACGTCATTCTAACTATTGTTTTAAACATTTTTCGGTTCTTATTTTGTGTTTTCTATTTTAAAATGAAGGTTAATTCAAATATAAATAGACGTTGAAGCTATTTTAAAATTTGGGGACACTAATTTGTCGTATTTTTAAACTGCGTTGTCAAGCGTTTTGATGTTATATTTTCTGGTTCAGGTTCAGGTTCTATTACGTGTACCGTTGATCTTGAATCTAGATTTTAATTCGTATTTTTGCTGTCAATTTGTTTAGTCTATGATTTATCGTTTAAATTCTGTGATGCAAGTCCATTAGGCTTATCAGCATCGAGATAATAGACTACAGTCTGTGTCGTTTGCATAACATCAAACGATTTTCTGGAACTACGTACTTATGACAGTGGGCGGTAAAGTATCTAAATAAATTGCGTGCACTACTTACACTGTTTAGTCTGTACACACGTAATGTTTATTACAGAAAGCTCTCGGTCGAGTGGAACGAGAATTGAAATCATCCACCGATGGATATTCAGTGTGTTTACAATTAACAATGAAAATGAAATGTTTGCTCCAAACTACATATTAACTTGTACGAACAAATGGGCTTGTAAAGTTATTATTAATAAAAGTCATGTCGAGCTGTACACCTAGAGATAGTAAAATGTTAAAAAAAAACCTGTTCCTTCAGTCTACTTGAAATATTACAGTAACACTGTATCCAATGCACTAAACCCATCAAAATGATGTTTTAATTTAGTAATCGCGACTGTAAATTTTCTGTTATTCGCGATTTTTTGTTGAAGACTTATTTTTATATCTTTTACACGCGTAAACACCGCTATGAAAATATAATCATGTCTGTTAGTAAGATGTTGTGTGAAAATGTTCAGGGAGTGAAGTGAAAAGTTATGCTAACGTTATGATTAGTGCGTGACGGCTGAAGTAAATTTGTTTCGATTGTGAATAAATGTGTTTTCATCGGTCCAAACGTTTGTTTATCGTATAGTTCGTTTGTCATCAGATCCCTGGCTTTGTTCTAGGATAATCGCAGCGCAGTGTGGGAGACCTCGTCACCAGTTGACATGTTTACAACCGTCCAATTCGATCAGCATTTTAGTAAAAAACAATTGGCAAAAACACAATTTTTATCTAAAGCTTCGTATACCACGCTCTGTCTTATGCCTGGCCATTCAGTATTTCAGTTGGATTATTTCGGTAATTTTAGATGCGAGAATGTTATGATTTCTGTGGAGAAGCCGCAGGCGCCGCCGGTCGGCAAACTATTTTAGATATCCGACGTTCAATAACGTGACGGTGTACGGATCAACGGCGATCATTTCGGCACCAGGAATGTTTTCATAAAGATTGTTATTTTTACATTGATCACCGTAAATACAGGTGTTTACTGTTAATTTTAAGTAGGTAAATAAATATGCTTGGCACTAATTGTTCATTAGTTGGCGCGTTCTCTTGATCTTATTTTGTATGGAAACTGTTTTTATTTTATTTTTTGCGAACACCTCAAGACAAGCAATTGCGTTTATTTTCTTTGCTATGCGTTTTGTGTAGGTATGCAGAAAAACGCTTGGTGGATTTTCCGTCGATTTATAAAGGTTACTATGCAAAACTTACAAGACTGCCCGATGTCACAGCTCGCGCGATTTCAATGTTAAGTTACGCACTTTTAACCACTCAAGAAACGACAAGTAAAAATATAAGCACCTCAGAACATCCCGGAGTAGAGTAACCAAAGACTGGCGAGGAGTAGCACCAGGATGAGGTACGTGGCGATGAGGCTGGTGGTCTCGTGGTATGGCATGACGACTCCTGATCCTGACACCTTCACCGGACAAAAAGCTCCAGGGAACTGAACTCGCTGGAGATACGCGGTCGCCTACGTACGCCACGCCTATTTCACACGCCAAATAATTTCCACATTTATAAATATGAGTGCACGTTAATAGATTGTCCGTATAGTGACAGGTGGCTCAGATTTTGCGGAAAATATACATTGCAATGCGGCGGTACCAACTAACTGCACGATTCCGAACTCGAATTTTGTTTTTTAACTTATAGAATGCCCTTACACTGATGATAACTAATTTAACTATAATGATGATCAAATATCACGGGTACACTGACAAACCTCAAAAAGCAGGAGTTTAGAAGACAGTGGAGTAGAGAAGCCACAGGAAGAAGAGAAGGATGACGAGGATCATGTAGGTAGCGGCCAGGTTGACCGTCTCCGCGTTGATCGGCATGGTTGCTATGTAACGGAGCAGGCTGAACTGATCGCTGGAGGATCTTCCAACCGCTTGAACCAGCAAGTTTGCGTCAGAGCACAGGGCCCAACTTCGTATGGAAGGATGTTCCAGATATATTTTTATTATTTTTTTAAGTTTTACGGAAAAGTTGCAAAGGTCTACCAACCCAACGGGGACGTCTGTGTGACCGAACTTAAAAAAGGATCAGCCTGGTAAGGTTTGATAATAAAATTATTTCCCAGCTTTCCAGCAGATAAGCACTATCTACCAAATACCCTAGGTAAAAAGGAGTACGGGTTAACTTATCTTAAAGATCATGCAAATTCTGTTCCTGGAATTTGCATGATCTTTAAGATAAGTTAACCCGTACTCCGTCCGTTTCTTAAACAATTATGCCAAATTTATTTCATTTTGACAGTTCGACAACATTCATTGCGTTATTTACGTTGTTGAGCAGTTGTTTTTTTCCAACTTATGAAGCAATGGATTAGTAATCTGTTTCAAATCGAAACAGATTGTGTTGCATTACGCAATCAGGGTACCGGTTATCAAGTGGTAGTTAAACGCCATTCTCTTAAAAAAAAAAAAAAACTGACTGAACTGCTTGATTGAAAATCAAGTCATAATTCAGACAGAAGATTGATAAAAATCAATCATCATTACCTGCCTAGCCTTTTCCGAACTAAGTTGGGGTCGGATTCCAGTCTAACCAGATGCAGCTGAGTAGATACCAGTATTTTTTTTACTGCCTATACGAGTTCCACAACCCAGTCTTCTTCTTTTCGTGTGGTTAGTGACTAACCTGGTGTCAGAGTTTTAAAACCGCCCATGACTTGGCTTCACATGCCGTCGAGAAATATCTCTCAGGCATGCCGGTTTCCTCACGATGTTTTTCTTTACCGTTTTTGAAGCAAGTGATTATTATACAATACGCACATAAATCCGAAAAGTCTCATGGTGCGAGGTGCGTGCCTTGGGTTAGAACTTGACACCTATGACTTGGCAGTCCAACGGTCACACCTCTAGGCTATCACTGCTGCACAACCCAGTTATTGGGTAATACGATACCCCTTGGCAAGAGGTTGTCGATAATTATGAATCGGTTATTGGTGATGATCAATTGAAAGTCTCAAAGTTTAATTGAATAATGAATTCTTTAACATAGTGTTGATTTGTACAAAGTAGCAGGATTAAAGAAAAACGAAAGCTTAAAGCACTCCTTAAAGCCATCATCCATTAATCTTGCACTGAAGATATTTTTATTTTACTGCAAAAATATCACACTATTCACTCCAAGTCTTGCAGAGGGTTTTAAGTTTCATTAAAATAAGTAACACAATCTTAATACAAGACTTTATTTAAAGCACACGACACAGAATTCCAGTCCTTCGGAATTTTCGGCATCTCACGAATTATGTAATAACCGCGGCATCAATGATTCCAGTGTTATTTTTGATACACAGTCACCACACTTTAGTACGCTCAGTCACGGATCCGAAGATTTTACGAAGCTCAAAAAGCTAAATTTTGTCACACAAGCACTTTACTTACGTTTAGTCATTAGAATGCTGAATATAGGAGCCAGAGGGAGATGAGGAGCAGCAACAAGATGCAGTACGTTGCCACTAGGTTGACTCCTTCGTGCGAATTCATGGTGTTGTGTTGCCTCTAACGCGTTACAGACGAGATTGAGAACAACTCTAAAGAACACAGCTTCATATACATGTATGTAATTGTTTAACGTCACGAATACATTCTATTTTTTGTTTTTTGGCGACGCCTGTGATTAATTGGCTGTCTTGTGAAAATTCTTCGTTGTTACAAATTCACGCTTTGTCCCTTCTGATTTTATTTACATACCGTTTTGGCATCGGAGCAGGATTAAAATTATTTGAAAGTTTGGGTGATATTGAATCATTGTTTACTGTTTTTTTGTTTTTTAAAGCTCGAGTGGCTCGCCTTTTAAATCGCAATGTTTTTGTTTTATTAATAAGTATTCGTATATAGCTAGATGTTTATTACAGATGATCTTGCGCATGAAATATAAGATTATGAAATATATTTTTGACGTCTTCATCTCCTTGCCAACGAAAATGTTTGTGTCACTTTTTTCCGGAACAATCGTGAAAATTAGCGAAAAACTACGAAATAGTGTAGAATAAATAATAATGTCTGGAATTCTCCAGCGCTGCCGAGTCCGTGCCTGTGTTCAATTCACATTTATGGAGTATGATAAACCGGGCTATTTCCGCACTGGAGCTTCGGTTGTACGTGAGAAGCTTAACCCGTGCGCGTACTATGCACTCGACTTTTTCCGAACTGAGATCGGCGGAACAACACCGATGTATTGCTGAAAATGTTTATCACGATCGATTATTGGAATTCCATCTTTATAAAAGTTGTTTACTATTATCGTGAGAAGTGTTTAACTCGTCGTAAGTCTAAATTGATGTTCATGCGCCTGGTAATGTTGATTTTCTTCAGATAAAAATCCTGAGTTCCGTCGGTCTAATATTAGACAATTATTTTTCATAATTTCCGACTCATTCAATAGTCATAGGGATCAACCTAATATTTAAATAGGTACTAATAAACGCCCTATTTTTTCCAGATATCCTGGTCAAAACTGGCCGATGAATATTTCTGTTTCACATTGAGTTTTGAAGTTTGTGTTCGTGGTCCTATAGCGTGGCCTAAGAAAAACCTGTATTTCAGCGTAACACTCATTTAACCTGCAGATTAAATGAAGCCTGAAAATCTTGGCACTATAGGGTTAGCGGCCAGCTTTTCAGTCGCTACATGAAAAACAGAGACGTACAATATAGTTTAAAAAAGTATTTAAATACAAAATCCAAATAGTTTTCTTATTTACCATTTCAAATGCAAAATACAAAATACTTTTGCTTTTTGTATTTTACGTATTTTCAAAATACTTTTAGATGTAATTAGTGTCAAAATCCAACACTTTCTTTTAGAAAATAAACACTATTAACGGCGTCGAATCAGAGACCGGTAATCGAAGTAAAACCAATCTCGTTAAAAGGCGTTCCACAAAAAAAGTTCATATTATTTTGTCACTTTGCACACAGACTCCCAAGGTTGCAGCACTTGCAGGGGCTCTAGTGGCTATTTTTCGAGTCACTGACCCATTTACATGAAAATTTGAGTGGTAATGTTGGCGTAACTTAGTAGTAAATTATTTTGCATTTTACAAATATAAAATACATCTCGAAAAGTATTTCAAATAAAATTCAAAAGGATACTCATAAACATCTAAACGAGTGGCTAGTGGGAAACTAGTTATGAGCGCCACCCTCAACGGACATAGCAAACGTTGTGTGTAATCTGCTTTCCTGAGGGGGTGGGCGTCACCCTCCTTGTGACTGTTTATATCGACCCATACTCGTGGGAACCTCATGGAAAATTCTCAAAATAATAAAACTACTAATTTACAAAGACCAAATCTGATTCAACAAACATTTCAGTCCTGCATGTTCGAGAGAACAAGGAACAACTCATTAGGGGCTGAGTGCCCCTAATGAGTTGCTCCTTGAAAATCCAAAAACCTGTTGAAAAGCAGATAGTACTAAGTGACTCAGAAAACACAGATACTGAGAAATGGCAAAAAGATAAAATCCCAACTAGGAGAAAGAACGGAAAGAAACAAGTCCCATACAAAATGAAACAACTAAGAAGATCAAAATAACCTTGGCTTTTCAGATATCCTCACATAACAGTTTCGAAATCCTTAATGAACAATTTACAAAGGAAACTAAACCAGAGGGTAAAGAATACATACCAAAGCCAAAATCCATATTTGTGACAGGTGTCCTCAACATTGAATTCCTAAAGGAAAAACTGAATAAACTCATTAAAACTGATCTGTTTATCATGACTACACTAAGATCTGACACATAATCAAAATTCTGCCAAAAGACATCCAAACATACAAGATCATCAGAGAAAACTTCATCGCAAACAACATCTCACACTCATACCAGCTAAAACGTGAGAGAGCATATAGGGTGGTCTTACGTGCAACAAATAGTTAATGTACGACACCGAGCTACAAAAGAACCACTGCCTATGTATTATGTTGACCTAGAACCAAAGCAGCAAATGAAAATGTTATTTGAAGCTCCTTATACACTCGAGAGCAATGAATCCGGGTCACTTAAAGAATCCTAAAAATCTCGGAAACTAAAAATGCTAGGTTAATGCAATAAATTGTATTTAATAGACAATGTAATACTCCTTAAATGAAGGTATTAAAACTTCTTAGTTATTGTAAAGTTATATCATAAAAAAATCAAATTTGAAAAAGGGCCACTTTCGAAGATGGAACTACGAAATTACAGCATTTGGTTTTGCTTTTGTTTGTAATCTGTCATTTATGTGGGTACATAAACCATGTTGATAGTGCTCTATATTCATTATTCAAGCTGAAATTATGTCGCTTACGCCTGAAGAATGCACCAGAATACTTACAATGCTGGAAACCGGCCGGAGTCAGCGCGATACAGCCAGGACTGTCGGTGTGTCGCTGTCTACAGTACAAAGAGTTCTCCGACGTTACGAAGAAACTGGTTCTAACCTACGCAGACCAGGAACGGGCAGAACCAGGTGTACCACAGCACGAGAACACCGATACTTGGTGAACACCATGCTTCGAAATCGCTTTCTCACAGGAACTGAACTCACAAATCAGTTTCGACGCCTCGGAGGAAGTAACCCAAGTGCATGGACAGTAAGACGTCGGCTTGCTGAATCTAACTTAAAACCCCTTAGACCTGCAAACGGCCCTAAACTGGAGCGTGGGCATCGTATTTCAAGACTAAGATATGCCCAGAGCCACGTAAATTGGAGTATTGAAGATTGGTCAAAAGTTATGTTCTCCGACGAATCAAAATTTATGCTCTACAAGCACGATGGAAGACACAGAGTGTATCGAAGACCAGGGGAAAGATTCAAGCAAGCATGCATCGAAGAAAAAGTAGCCTACGGTGGTGGGTCTGTACTTGTGTGGGCCGGAATTTCTTCTGAAAGTCGCACAGAGCTGGTGATCATAGAAAACGGCTCTTTAACTAGCGTAAGATATGTGGAAGAAATCCTCAATGATCACGTTGGTCCATTTATGGTCAATTTAGTTGAGGATGCTATATTTATGCATGACAATGCCCGACCTCATACAGGTAGGATTGTGAATGACTACCTTCAAGAGATGAACATTACTAGTATGGAGTGGCCAGCGCGCAGCGCGGATATCAACCCGATCGAGCATGCTTGGGACGAGCTAGGCAGATGCGTAAAACAACGAAAACCTCCCCCAATCACGCTTCGTGAGCTCAAAATTGCTCTCACAGAGGAATGGGAGAATATTCCCCAAAATCGTATAAGGAACTTGGTGTACAGCATGCCAAACCGCGTAAACGCAGTAATGGAAGCACGAGGAGGCAATACGAAGTATTAAAATTCAAGAAAATCGTAATAAAGTTCAAAAATTTCATGTTTCCTATTTTTGTTTTAAGGAGAGATCAGCAGTTTTTTTCTTTATGTAATTTTGTGTTAATAAAATGTATGGTGACTCATATTTTTTTTACTTTCATTTAAGGAGTATTACATTGTCTATTAAATACAATTTATTGCATTAACCTATCATTTTTAGTTTCCGAGATTTTTAACATTCTTTAAGTGACCCGGATTCATTGCTCTCGAGTGTATAAAGAAGAAAATTCTTCAATGTAAAAGATGCTAAAGATATGGACATTCAATAAACCAGTGTTACAGACCTTTCCGCTGCGTTATATGTGGCAATGACCACTCGACAGCGCAGTGCACCAAAAAACCTGATACGAGGCCACTTTTGCAAACTGTGATGAGAAACACCCGGCCAGCTACAGAGGCTGTAAAATTTACAAGCAATATAAAGAAAGAATTCTGAAGACTGCTCCCAAGCCCAAAGAACTACAATCTCCAAGGAAACTAGAGACCTACAGCATAGACAGTGTCAGTCCACGTGGATTCAACCTTAAGAAAACATACGCCGAGACCATTAGGACCAGACCACCAGCTCCTCCAGTAGAGAGAAAGAACGACCTGAATGACATGACCGACATAATGGAAACAATGCTAGAAAAACTCAAAAAGCACACAATGTTGACAATGATGGAAAAAATTATGGACAAAATGATGGACCGCATGTTTCAATTAGTCAACAGCCTTGTTAAGAAATGAATCGCAATCTCCGAGTTGTCACTTGGAACGCCAACAGTTTGACGAAGCGACGTCAAGAATTTTAAATCTTTCTTTAGACAGAAATGATCGACACAGCATTAATATCTGAAACGAGGTTTACTTTAAAGTCTCATGTTACATTTAATAACTATACGATTTACACAACCAATCATCCCTCTGGAAATAGTCACGGTGGCACCGCAGTAATTATTAAAAGAAATATCAAGCACTACTCCATGGAGGAATATCGCACAGATAAAATCCAAGCAATCTCTATTGCACTAGCAGATAACAAACATGAAACAATATTCTCTGCTGTCTACTGTCCTCCTAGACATATAATATCAGCGCAAGACTACTTCTCTACACTTAGTAAAAGATTCATCAGTGCTGGGGATTCGAACTCAAAACATCTCCAATGGGGCTCCAGATTGACCAACACGAGGGGAAGACAACTCTTCAAAGTAACGGAAGACATGAAATTGGAATGCTTGTCTGATAGAGAGTCCGATAGAGATAAGACCCCTAATCTGCTCGACTTTTTTATTACAAAAAATGTAGACAGTAATTGCGTAACGATAGAGTCATGCTTTGACCTAACTTCAGACCACACTCCAGTCATCCTGAATATTAACTCGACCGTAACTCTAGTAGAACCACCTTCAAAAATATACTCCAGAAAAACAAACTGGGAAATGTATAGAAAGGTTATAACAACAGAAACGACCTTAAAATACAAAATCGGCACACCAGAAGAGTTAGAAGATGAGGTGGAGAAATTTAACACGTCCTTACATAATGCCGCTAACATCGCTACCACCAAACGAAATGGTAAAGGGAAGCCACCAAAACATAACACGTATCCAAAGGAAATAAAGGAGAAAATACAGAAGCGGCGTAAACTTCGAAAGATTTGGCAGACAACAAGATATCCAAGCGACAAAACTATATTCAATAAATTCTCAGATGAACTTAAAAACCTTACAAACAAGTACGAAAATGACATCATCCAAAACATGCTTTCAAATCTTGATCCAACGATTGAAACAAACTACTCGCTGTGGAAAGTCACCAAAAACTTAAAGCACCCTTAAACCCACGTACCACTTATCAATAACAATAAGGGAGGATGGGCTAGATCTGATCTCGAGAAGGCAAAAATGTTTGCAGAACATCTCAATACGGTCTTTCAACCACTCCCTGAGAGTTGCAATGAACATAGCAAAGAAACCAAAGAGTACCAGCAAACCAAATGTGTTTGCCTCTGAAAAGTACTACTCCCAAAGAAGTATACCGAGAAGCAAAGAACTTACAGGAAGGGAAAGCACCTGGTTGTGACCTTATCGATGCAACACTTTAAAAAAATATCACATACAAAGGAATAATGAAACTCGTACACATATTCAATGCCTGAAACTTGAACATTTTCCTGGTCAATGGAAGATCGCACAGGTAGTAATGATAGCAAAACCCGGCAAACCCGCACAAGAGACAACCTCTTATAGACCCATCAGCTTGCTGCCAGTAGTCGGAAAACTCTTCGACCGGATACTCCTCAACCGAATGAAGGAATATCTAGGTACAGTGTTACCTAAACACCAATTTGGATTCCGTGAAAGGCATGGAACACTATCAGTAGATGTCTAGAAAACAAACTATATTGCTCTGCGGTCTTTCTTGACATCAGCCAGGCATTCGATAAGGTATGGCACGATGTCCTTATCTTTAAACTAAAAAGGCTCTCCCACACTTTTTCCTTCATATACTAAAATCGTACGTGGATAAAAGGAGCTATCGAGTGAAGTATAACGAGGATTGCTCCGACTTTCACGAGATCAAAACAGGTGTCCCGCAAGGTAGCATACTAGGTCCAATCTTATACCTTATTTTTACAGCAGACATACCAACCAACGATCACACGTCAATTGCGACGTATGCTGATGATACGGCCTTGCTGTCAACTCACACTAACCCAGAAATTGCTTCACTTCTGTTACAAGATCACCTCCATGAAATAGAGTTGTGGCTAAAAAAGTGAAAAATTAAGGCAAATGAAAGTAAATCTGCTCAGGTAACATTTACTCTCAGGAGAGAAACTTGCCCCCCGTTAAATTAAACGACAAAATAATACCTCAAGATGTTAACGCAAAATATTTGGGAATGCACTTAGACAGAAGAATGACTTAGCAAAACCACATCTGGACCAAAAGAAAGCAACTAGACGGAAAACTTCGTAACCTCAAATGGTTAATTGGACGCCACTCACAACTAAATGACAACAGTAATAGTCGAATGTACGAATGAGACGAACTACGAAGATGAAATAAACAGCACACTTAGAATAATAATAGATTGGCTTAATAGGAATAATCTAGTCATAAATTTACAAAAAAATAAAGTCATACATTTTCACCAGAGGTTACAGCCAAAAAAAGTAATTACTGAATATAATGGCCAAATCGTAGACACAGCTTCAGTGACTAAATTCTTAGGAGTGCAGATTGACGATTTTACATGGAAATCTCAGGCTGAAAATGTGTGCCAAAAACTTAGTAAATCTTCATATGTACTCTATAACCTCTCAAATAAACTAAACATAAATACATTAGTTATAGCCCATCATGGTGTAGTTGCTTCATTATTAAGATACGGTGTCGTATTTTGGGGCAACTGCAGTGAGAGGGAAAGAATATTTAGGGCCCAAAAACGATGTCTTAGATCAATGACAGGTCTTAAGTTTAATGAAAGTTGTCATCCTGTATTTATATCCCTTAAAATTCTGACATTACCTTGTTTAAATATTCTAGAAGTGGCCCTATTCGTTAAATTAAATAAGCACCTATTTATCTCAATGATTGACATAAGACAACGCACAACACCAATGAGGTCCCAGTATAAAAACCAATTGCGCACAGGTGGTCATAAAATAGCCTTATTAAAAAATAGCATCCTTTCCATGGGACCGCTTATATATAATAAATTACCTGAAAATTTAAAAGACCTACCCATAAAAATGTTTAAAAAAACAATAAACAAAACTATTGCTGGAGAAAAGTTATTACACATTTAAAGACTTTTTAAATGACAAAACTATATAGGAAAATGTTTTTGATAAATGTACGTTACCTTTGCTATTTCGAATGTTTTTGTAAATGTATTATTTAATAATAATTGTGATTGTTGTTAATGTTTTGGAATATTTTGACATTAAGCTTTTCGACATTACTCATTTCGACATTTATATTCTTCATTGTATGATTTGCGAGAGATTTATATGTAATTCATTAGTTATATTTATTATACATATATTTTTTTATTTTTTTATGTCTGATCTGTAACAACCAATTAAATTCTACTATGGCTAATAATGATCGTAATAGCTGTATCTATATTAATATTTAATTCAAACCTAATATTTTGCATGCCGTAAGGTAAAATGTATCGGGACACTTAATAAATATTCCAACTTATATGTATACCTACATTATCAGCAAATAAATGATTTCTTTCTTTCTTTATAAAACAATATTAAAACCAATCTGGACCTACGGCACACAGTTGTGGGGAACCGCTAGTAACAGCAACATCGACATACTAAAAAGTTTCCAACGCAAAACACTAAGAACAATGTTCAGTATCCCCCAGTGTATTAACAATAAATACATGTACCTAGACCTTGGCATAAAAACTGTCCGGCAAGAAATAGTCCAAAGCAGCCCGAAGTACCAGGAGAAGCTAACAACCCACGTGAATGAACTTGCACAGACTCTGAGCGGAAAAGGTGGACTACAACATATTCGGCTGAGGTGACATGACATCCCATGTAGCAGAATCAAAAGTAAAAAAAAACACAAAATGCTTTTTGTAAAGGTATTTAAATATAAAATACGTATTTTGCATTTTGTATTTGCATTGTAAACACAAGTATTTCAAATAAGTCGCAACTCTGATGAAAAATACTTGACATACCTACTTATACAGCTGCATACGGTTAGAACACACAATCGACATACTGGTAGATCTGACAGACACCTACGTGTAGGCACCACTGCCATCCTTCAAATCTGAAAACAACAATGACGCCTGGTTCCTGGCTTCTCCGTTCGATAATTACCTACCTATTGAGATCTCTTCAATAGAAGAGATGAAAAAAAAAAAAGTAATGAAAAATGATTTTAACAATAGTTAAAATCATTTTCAATAATTTCAGCGTACTTATTTGACAAGATTTTGTATGAACATGGACGAAGTAAAAAGAGAATGAAAGTTCTGCCTGAATGGGGAAGAGGCGCAAGTAGGTATTTTTAAACGTATGTGGCCGTAACATTCCAAAAAGTGACTTGGTAACGCATATTTTTGTCATTCGTTCTTTAAAATACACGTGTGTATCATACTGTTCTAATTAAATCAAGTGATTCATTCACTCGCTGCATCTCCAGAATCACACAATTTCGGGTGCCAAGCGGTAAACTCGTAAATACATCTCTTTTTTTTTTTTCGTTTTCATTGTTCTTTTTATACGCTACGTTCCGGTTATACATTTGTCTTGGCTTACCGGCTTCTAACTTGTTCTTCAATGTGAACATGAGCAACAGCTTGCAGTTTCCTGATATTTCTGGACAAAAGAATGTGACTTTTGCTTCACTTTCGCAATATGAGTAACCGGTGACACGAGATTGGTTTTTATAAGTGTTAGAACTAAGTAGGTACTTATATATACAAAAGTCATAATTGTGTTATGATCCTGTTACTAAATAACATAAGTATTCTTTTTTACTATTTCTTTATCGTAATTTTATATAAAAAATATAAAACATAAAATCTAATCTAATATAATTTATTAAATGTAATTTTATTTATTTATTGTAATCAATTTAGCTTTTAATAATTTATTTTCATCTAAACTATGCATTACTTGTTTTAATTAATTAATTACGTATGTTATTATCTGCGCATAATGTCGTGCATGCTGTGCTTTTCTATAAGTAATGAGGCGCTTAGACTTAAGTTTGCTGTGTACTAATTATGAAGTAATAGTCTACTCATTGTTGAAGAGCCTAATGATAAATAAACTGGACGTTAACTAACTTTTAACTGCAGTTGTTTAGTGGCTTAGCGGATCTACCAAAGAAGACTGTCCAAGTGTCCACCGCACAGCTCAAAGGAGCGAGCCATGCCACCCTGTGGCCATGCTTGATATTATAACCCTATTTTGATCGAGTGCGTAACATCGAAATCCGTCATTCGTCGAAAGTCTACGACGACGTCGGGGACAGGGCGATGCACCTCAAGTGGAGTTCATCTAGTTAGACGCGGAGATGGCCGATGGAGTAAAGCTGTGACCGAATGGCAGCCAAGGTTAGGCCAAAGAAACCAGTGCCGTCCAAAAGTATGTTAGGTTTGGTTAGCAATATGTTTTTGTTCGTCGAAAGTTTTTTGTTTGGTACCTACTAGAATTAAAATTAATAAAGAGTAATTTTTTTTTCGTTCGAAAAACCAAAATGGCCAGAAAACGGATATTTCTGCCGAAAATAGCCCAGAACCGAAAACAAAATTCGGTTAGACTCTAGGTACTGATTAGGTGATGAACCGTAAGTTTAGCTAAAACGGAAGACGATTGTTAACATCCAACGTAATGAACTTGCGAGGAGAGCAGTGCGCCCCCGCGGTGTATGCGTCACTTTGGGGCCGCTGCACTGAAATAGATGGCTGTATCCAAGCATTCTGTCATGGGTGACACGTCGCAGCGACAAGCGGGAATTCTGGGAATTTTATTGTTGAAATACAAAATATATCCTGTGGGTTCGCATTTTAGTTTAAGCCTCGAAGCTGAGTATGAGATCCTGGGCTTGATTTCCAGGTCGGGCAAAATGTTATTGGGTTTATCAAGCCGTGAAAGCCACCAGGAAGACGCGGTACCTCATACTAGGTGTACTAACTACGGGTAACATTACCCTTCTTTTGGGCTTCGCTGCAGTCAGGTGAAAATCCTCCAAAAGATACTAGGAATATAACCTACTTACGTTCAGTGCCGGGAGACCTCTTTTTTTTTATGGGAAATTATCAAATAAGTTCTTCCGCTCTGTGCGGAGCGGGAGGGCGTGTCAGACTCTTAGTGACTAAAACCCACCCGTGTTTCTTCGGTTGCCCTGTTGCTGGAGGCCACGAGCTCCCTTTCGGTTTTCTTCACACCCTGGCAGGCGTCAGCCCTAGCGGATCCCGTCAATTCTGCTGACATCTCTTTGAGGCGCACGTGGAACGCAACGCGCCGTCGATCCGGGCCTGGTCCTTATCGGACAGCGAGCTACCCATTGCTCACTGTCCGCAAGCCCTCGCCTACGGTGGCCAAAAATCGGCCTGCGATTCCCGACGCCCAGGGCGTCTCATCCTGCGGCTGTTAGGGGCATGAGGGCGTGAAACTTGCCTCTACCTCATGCGTTCCGCCTCCTTCTTCACGAGCATTACCACTTCGCAGAAGGAGGTGACGGCCTCCCATTTCCTCTCGCTTCGTACCATGGCCTGAACCAGGGCCGGACGGGAGAGACCACCGCCGCTGATCGCCGCCACGAGGACACGGCGATGCTCCACCCAAGCCGGGCAGACCTCCACCGTATGCTCCACCGTGTCCTCCGGGCGATCCACACAATGGTGACACCCGGGCGTTTCCTCCCGCCTTATCCTGAACAGGAACCTCCCGAAACAGCCGTGTCCGGTGAGGACCTGCGTCAGGAGGAAGGTGAGGATGCCGCAGCGCCTCTCTAGCCACTCCTTAAAGAGGGTTCTTATTGCCGCAATTGTGGCGTGCCCAGCGCTGGGTTGCGACAATCGCACTCTCCATGACGCCATGACATCCCGCCGGAGCTCTGTCCGCTGCGTTTCGCCTCCTCGCGCCACTCCCAGATGTGCGCAAGGAGCCTTCCGCCGGGAGCCCTCCTGGAGGGTTCACTCAAGTCGCATATGGGATGCCGGGAGTGCTCACGGAGGGCTCATCTAAAATGTAAGTTTTTCTTAGCGAATATGCGGCAATATACATTGTGAAAATAAAATCTGTTGTATATTATAACAATATTTCAGACCTAATGCCGCTGACACTTCTCGAGGATCAACTTTAGCGCAAACGTAATGCTGGTGACCCTCCTGGAGTCAACTTGCAATATGTATGAGCTCTATGAAAAATGGGTGGAGACGAAAGTGCTAATGAGAGAGGTCTTGTGGAAAAGCGTTTTCCCTATAGATGAAAACCTTGATGCATTAGCTCTTTTAATAATAAATCTCCAGCTGAACAGAGTTACGTCACCAAAACGTACCGACCGTGTACATAAATAACCAAAATTTAAGTAAATACACACTATTGCACGCACGGCCGGGCCGACAGCGGCAATAAATCGCGAGATGCATCCCAATCGACACACCGAACTAACGACCGACAATATCAGCTGACCCTGTTTTAGCTCCGAGCCACAAATATCCTGGGTATGCTGAAAGGTATTTAAAAAATAATCCTAACGAATATGCGAAAGTGAATTTGTTTGATTGCTAAAATACGGCAAAAATAGCTGCACGGATTTGGATGAAATTTGGCACACAGATAGACCATGGACCTGGGTAAGGACATAGGCTATTTTTTTAGGGGCGGGGCATGCATGACACAAAAAACAGTGGCACTCCGGGAGTGCCAATGGCAGTGACTTGAAAAAAATCGACATCTTTTACTCCACGCACCACGGTAATCAACGCGTTGATTTCTTTTTAATGAACTGTTTAAGAAAATTAACATCATGACGGTACCTTGTCAGTATAATATGAGAACATTATGTATGTTCGAAAAAATCTCCATCTTTTTAGTAAGATAAGTGACAGGCATAATTTTAACACTAGAAATAGGAACAAATTAGATCAACCACGTTTTAGATTGTCTAAAGTACACACTTCTTTTATGGGGTACTGTGTAAAATATTATAATAAAATACCACTCGATATTCTTCAACTAAATGAGAAGAAATTTAAAATATGCATTAAACGCACACTATGTAGACAAGCATATTATAAGTTAGATGATTTTATCGTAGATAAAAATGCTTGGCTTAATGCTGGTCCTGCTCCACAGTCGCTTGGGCTCACTAGTTAAAATTTTAATATTTGGAAGAGTTGCAACCCCTTTTAAAAAAAAAATTGTTTTTGACATTAGGAACTTAATGTTTATTTTTGTTTTACCAACTTAATTGTTGAATGCTCCAATTTAGTCATGATTTTCTTTCTTTTTGGTGGTAAAATTCTTTTATTTTTTTAGATACATTGCAAACTATAGTTTTGTATAATTTAGAAGCATTTCTGTTTTTGTAAATGTGAGACCATGGAGCCGTTTATTAACTTATTAAGATGTATGTTGACTTGAAATAGCATGGCAGTTGAGAATATGTCATGCTCACTTAAATGTCTCGCTGATGGTGGCGAGTGTGTTGGTTCATTCGGTTTCCTACAAAATGGTTGAGCTGGATGGTGAACGGGCGCCGTCAGTTGAGACTGGTCATCTCTTATCTGCCAGGGCTTATTTTTAATCTTATATTTTCAATTGCTTTTGATTATTTTTTGTACATTGTTCTCACATATAGAGGCAACAAGAATAATGTACCCAGGATTTTGTAATATCTATATTTAAAAGAGTGTCCTTGGAGTTTCTTGCCCGTTCTTCTCCATAGAGATCTATGGTTTGGAATGGGCAATTAGCTTCAACTTTCTGACTAACTGAACGACTCTTTGACAGTTCAAAAGTGACCCTATATTGACCCACTACAGGGCAAAGGCCACTTCTCATTCTGATACAGACGAGGCATGATCACCACGCTTGCTCAAGACGGATAGGCGATTTCAGACGGCTTATGTTTTCTCCCGATGTTTTCCTTCACCGAATCCAGTCATGTCCAAGACAAACTCCGAAAGTACATACATTAAAGGTTTCAAAAAGCCACATTGGTACTTGTTTGAATCCACAACCTCGTGCCTATAAAAAACCGGCCAAGTGCGTGTCGAGCCACTCACACTAAAGGGTTCCGTCGGTCGTTGGGATGAATTTATACCAAAAACAAATTTATCATATATGACGCGGTCAATTGTCCAACTGCAAGCTTCTAAAACTTCAGTAGGTACACGTTACATCAATGAGGTCTCGACCCCTAAACCAAGACATCCTGTATGTCGAGGGACGAGGTTTCTCCAGTTATATCAGTTACGTCAGCATGAAGACTTAGAAAACTAAATACAATTAAGAGATTTGTAAAAATGTAAAAGAAAATTAAAATAAAATGAAAAAAAAAACAAAAATTTAAAAAAAAAAAAATATTCTAAGACATTTTCTGTTTTAGAATACAATGGGTAGCATGTGTATAGTGATATGTGTGATGTGATGGGTGTGTGGATGTAGCTGTGTGGATGCGAGTGTGTGAATGCGTGTGTAGGTAGGTACCTACTCTGAGTCTATCCACTAGGTGAGATTACTGATAAGGTTTTCAGTATCATCATAGCTATAGCTTTCAAGCTAAAGTAAGATTTCCTTTTTTATCAGGAAATTGCTCACGTCTCTTAACTAATTTGAATTGCCTTTTGCTGTAGAGTCCTTTCTGGCAAACTTGCTCCTTACCCATGCAACGGGATATCTATCCGTTTTTTGGGTTCCGTAGTCAACAAGGAACCCTTGTAGTTACGCCATGTCCGTCTGTCTGTCTATCATGTCTGTCTGTCTGATTAGTTTGTAAAGTATTATATTATTTTAATTAATTATTGTGAAAGTGAGGACTATGTGGATATCATTATTATTTTCATTTTTCAGTTACTTTTAATTATGGTCTGGCAGTTTGAGTAGTTTATGCGGCCTACCCAAATGTCCTTTCTTTGGTATTGTTCGTCGAGTTGAGCTCCTTAACTTCTGAGTTGAGCTCCACGATTACTGACAAATGTTTGCACTGACTGGACAGGTCCACTCAAATCTGTGTGGTTCTTTCCTCAAAAGACCATTTCAGGCACTAATCTACATGGTCCTCATATGGCCTGACCAAGATTATATCTGGACTTTAAAAGAGACTGTGACTCTTTTTTTTTTTCTTTTTTTTGGGTCGGAAATCATCAAATAACTTCTCCCGCTCTGTGCGGAGCGGGAGGGCGTGTCAGACTCTTACTGACTAAAACCCACCCGTGTTTCTTCGGTTGCCCTGTTGCTGGAGGCCACGAGCTCCCTTTCGGTTTTCTTCACACCCTGGCAGGCGTCAGCCCTAGCGGATCCCGTCAATTCTGCTGACATCTCTTTGAGGCGCACGTGGAACGCAACGCGCCGTCGATCCGGGCCTGGTCCTTATCGGACAGCGAGCTACCCATTGCTCACTGTCCGCAAGCCCTCGCCTACGGTGGCCAAAAATCTTTAATACGACGTGTAAAAGTGATTCCGATATCCTATTTACAGAATAAACAATTTCATTTCATTTCATTTCAGTTTTTGGATATGTGACAAAAATCACGGCAGTAGCATAAGTATAATACAATGAAGTTAAAAGGAAAACTGTCACTGCTAAGTAGACGACCAACTGACAGACAAACAGACGGACGGTCAACGAAGTGATTTTATTTGGGGTCCGTTTCTTCCTTTTGAAGTGCGGAACCCTAAAAATAAGAAAACAACAAGATAATGTCCGCTACACATGCCTGCCTAGTTATACCTACGCTTGGCAGACGAATTGATGATCGCAGTTTGTTGTTATAAGCTCAGCTATGTAAGAAACAGACAGATTTTTCGTGTTTAAATCTAATACTTGACTTTGCCGTTAATAATCGCGAGATAGCAATGACGTCTACAGATAAAAAATGAGTAATGTAATGACATGAATCATGTGTGAAAGCGGTAAGCACGCCATTTTACTGCGGTACTCGTAAAACAGATCAAATAGCTGTTGAAATGATGTCCCATAAATTAAAATATCACTTCTGTAGTTCGGTTCCTTTTTACTTTTTTTAATGAAGTCATACGTTTAGGTTTTTGATATTGTAGGTACACATTTAATGCCTTTGATATGCTCAGGGACCTAAAGTTTTACGAAATCAACAAAAACCGAACTCATATCGTGTGCAATTTTGGCATTCGCATGGCACACGCGCTTGCCCAAATAGGGATTCGAAAAACTTAAAAATGTCTTGTGGACCGTATTCCCGTTATAAAAACGTCATCGATTCATGGCGCGGATCAGTGTGCAGCGGGTGCCAACTGATTAGCAACAAGAGATTCTCACGAAGCTCCCCAGTGCTCCTAAATACCTAGATAACATTAAATATACGTTTGTTTACGAATTGTGTTCAATTGTTCATACATCATATAGCGCGGGTAGTGCAGTTGTTTTGGCGGGAGCATGTTTTGACTAATCTGTTTTTAATTAAGTACCTACATATACTTGTCCATTTATTCAAGTAGTGTCGAAGGATAATAATATTATGGTAGGTCTACCAGTGGTCTTAGTAGGTACCAGTCTTATCATGGGATATCGTATTAACCAGTAACTGGATTGTGGAGGTCGGATAGGCAGTCGTTCCATGTAAAATACTGGTAGCCAGCTGCATCCGGTTGGACTAGAAGCCGACCGCAACATGGTTGATGACCTATCTAGTGGTAAAAAGATTGCAGTTTTAGTGGGTGTTCCAAATAATTCATCCACAGCCCGCTTTCACCTACTGACCTCACTACTTCTCTTTGTTTCGGCCAAACTGCTCGCTCCTATGCGATTTTCATCTTAGTTCTACCCTCCCTACCCTAATGTTCTCGTCTCTCCGCTGGACGATCGACACTAAACGGTCCAGTTTCTGGTCGCCCCTCATTCACAGCCTTACTCCGCATACTATAGAAATGAAGGCGTAGGCAGGTCATACAAATAGGCCATCATAATTACATCACTGCATCACACATGACACATAACATCACGCCTGTAATTCCCGAAGGGTTAGGCAGAGGTACCTATTTTACAACTACAATGCGATCACAATACCAACAATCAGATCTCAGATACATTAAAATTAAACCAAAAAGTACAGCAATCTACTAAGTAGGTAGGTATATTTAAATGACATTGACATCCACAAGGTTATAAATATTGTAATCGAAATAAAATCCTTGACTAAAAACTTACGGTACCTAAAACTAAACGCTCTTGGCTGAAAAGATCAGCGCACTTCGTACGCAATTATTTTAATTTTATTTTCGAAAGTGTGATAATTTTTGTCGGCTAGCGGTCGCCTGGAATTATTCCAAAGAATTCTGCCGGGTTCAAAACACTTTATTTTCAGGGCGTTCGTTGGGAGACGCAAAAAATATTGAATGCAATGACCGTCGGTGACATAATTATGTACCTAGATAATATTATCACGAAGACATTTTCAGAAGACGGTACAGAACTTTGGTTTTGTATTATGTTCCCTAACTTCATGTGTTAGGTACACAGGTGTAGAACTCAAGATGGAGGGAAATATGAACAAACTTGCACTCAGCAAGGCTGGACCTCACGATCCACGTTAGCTGATGGCTGGTTTCTGCATTATGTGATTTATGTTTGACTTTTGAACTCCTCTGTAAGAGATGAGGTCCAATCCTTGCCCAGCAGCGGAACCGGAACTAACTTAGACAAGTAAAGCATATAGGTAACACTGGATGTTAACAAACTTTGCTCCCGCTACGGGACACAATGTTACTGGTCACAATTAATATTGCATTGTTGCTGGTAGCACATAGGTACCTAATATGCTTATGTTACGTAAGATTCGTGGTAAGCAAAAAAAATATCTCGCAACATCAAATATTGCGGGAACCTACGTTGCGCGACAGTTGATCAACATTGTTTTCGGTGTGTACGTGACTGTAGTTGAGAAGTGCAAACTATTTTTACCCCAATTTCTCACAGCCCGATTTGACCCAATGCTGGGCATTGGCTTAATAAGGTTGCTTGTGGCAATCTCCACGCTCCTGCGCAATCATTCCTATCAAGGTCCAAGCCATCGATCGCTGTGGCAATAGAGTCATCCGCACATCTCTCCGCCGCGAAACTACTTACTTTGTAGTATCTACTTACAGTAAAATAGTCATGAATAGCCAATGATATTTATTAATTGATTTGATAACTATTGAATAAGCACAACATCAAGCGCGAGAACAAACCAAAATAACATCGGTGCCTGATACAAAATAATAGCAAGAAGAAGCAACAGCGTGCCCAGTATATCGAAAGGTGGTGAAATTAGAAACTATTTTAATCATGCAAGCGAATATACAACGTTGTCATCAAAAGAATTTAGTAATGCTCATGCATTTTATTATAACGTCTCCTCTGTCGTCACTTAGGTCACTCAGCAAGATAGCTGCCGGTGTAGCTACGAGAAGAGATGATTTATTTACCTATCATGTGCGAGCACTGGTCATACAGGAACAAGGCTTTGGCTTGTGATTTGGCATCTCCTAATAGTTACTAAACAGAAACTTATAATTTACTTAATGGCAAGAAAACAATAAATTAATCAATAATAAATATATTAATCGACTAAATAATTATTTTTATTAAAGTGGTATTACTAAAATTATTAAAAAGTTAAGAAGTCAAGCTTACGACTAGTTCTGAGTTGTCATTTATGTCAATATTGACACTGACAGTGACAGTTCTCTGAAGTTATGAACAGGTTGTTTTTACTGCGGAAAAGGTGTTAAATTAATGAGGTTTCTAACGCGATAATAGCCTTTACTTCTTACGTATAATGTGAATATATATTTCAAGTGATACACCGTTTGATGGGAGAGCGACAACGCTTAGCAAGACCTGAAGAAATGGCTACTACCAGCACAGCCGTTGCGACCGTTCCCCCACAAACACAGGAGGTAATCCCGAACACTGTTGTGGTATTCCTTATCTTTTCTATTTGATCATTTAATACGACGATACTGTTATCGGTATCATTTTGTACATTTCGAACTTATTGTTTTTAACGGCGCTATGGAAAACTTGAGAAAATTCGGCCTGTGCCTTTTACGAACGCAATTAACGATTTTTAAATATGATTACTCCACGAAATCGGGTTTGTTGAAGGATTTGAATGTCTTAGATCTTAGTAGAGTGATTGCGGGACCGTTTTGTACCATGACGTTGGGGGATTTGGGAGCGAATGTGATAAAAGTGGAGAGTTTGGGAGGCGACGAAGCGCGCCGTTGGGGGCCTCCTTTTATAAACGAGAAGAAGGAAAACGACTCATTCTACTACCTGTCGGTGAACAGAAATAAAAAGAGTATTTGTATTGATTTCAAGACACAAGAAGGTAAATTTTCCATATACATAAAAAAAACATAAAATAAGCGGTTTTGCTTGCTACATCGGTCTTTTAACATCTGCATGTCAATCTGTGTTTATTTTTTTTATTTTAATTATCTTCCTTACCATTTAACTGCACTATATATTCTAACCTCCCAATTGAATACTTCCTACTGGAACATTCCACTGTAGGTTTGTGAAGGTTAGATTAATGATCTTCTTACCTAAGACATTTGTATTGACCTATGTGTAGTAAAGACTATAATGTATCCTGTAATTAGGAGTTTGAAGTAAACTATTAAGTACATACCAATAACTAAATGACTAATAAATTTCATCAAACAGTTTTTTTTTTTAATCTCTCATCATAACCATTCTCCTGGCCACACTTTCACTCTTCTCTATTAGTTGTTAGAAATCTCTCATCAATAATTTAAAAAGAATCTACCGGCATCACACCTCAGTAGGTCTTTTTCTTTTTAAGTTAACTACTACTATTACTGTTCATTATCAAAACAATTAGTTTCTGAAAATTGAAACCAGACATAAAACAATGGTATATTTAACAAATCTGTTAGCCTTATCAAATATAGTATCTACAATTGGCATGAATTTACATACTAAAATAAACTTTACTTCAAAGGTAAAAAGTTGAATTTAGCAAGAATGTGAAAGTTTGCCTTATTGGAAAGTTACATTGTGTTTTCAGGTATTCTGTCAATGTCAACACACATTAATTTAAAACAAAGGTTTAATTGTACTTAAATCATTGTCATTAAGTAATACTTATCTACACAATTCACTTACTTTTTCATCTTGTGTTGTCCCTTCCCACTCCTCCCTGTGCCTGTGTTGTCTTCTCAAGCCGATCTTCCATAAACACATAATATTGTAGTAATTTCTCCCTAAAAAAAATACTTTAACTTTCACATTATACTCGTAACATTTACTACAAATGATATACACACAAAATGATTATTATCAGTTGTTAAATTTCAGGGAAGAAAGTGATATATGACTTAGCAAGGAAATGTGATGTACTAGTGGAAAACTTTGTACCTGGGAAGTTAGACCAACTAGAAATTGGGTATGACAAACTTAAGGCTGTTAATCCAAAGCTCATATATTGTGCCATTACCGGGTTTGGTTCTACTGGGCCTTATGCTAAGAAACCAGGGTGAGTTGAAAGTCAATGCCATTTTGAAAATAATTTATGAACTCGTAAAGGTGGAGGAATGAGGAACATGTCGTGAGGACAGTTTTCAGTATGAATGTCGAGGGCTATAAGAATAGGGGTAGTCCAAAGAAACGATGGAGTGACTGTGTGAAAGATGATATGGCTAGAAAGGGGTGACCACCGAGATGACGACTCGGAAAGGGATCGTTACCGTATTCTTTCGCCTCGCTGGCAAACAGGCATAAACCTAACGTAAGCACGTAACCAATCAGCAGCTTCGATATATCGACGCGGCTACGGCGACGCCGTGCTTACGGCTCGCCGTAAGCGCGCGCGGCAGTAATGTGCTGCAGGCAGGCCGCGGGAGGGGCAATGGTGGACGAAGAGACATAAGCGCGGGGCCAACAAGCGGTAAAAACTGCAAGTACTGAACCTGTAACTGCAAGCACCGCACCGTGATTCGTGAGCTTGTCCCGAAGTGAGGCGATTATTCCGATTAGTGTGCGTTGCAATAGAGTGTTTCATACAAAGAATACTGAATGGCTCGAGTTGATACGATGACGATCCCTTTCCGAGTCGTCATCTCGGTGATCACCCCTTTCTAGCCATATCATCCTTTCTCTTTTATAGAGAAGTATAGAAGAAAAAGACATGTTCCGCCGACCGCAAATAGCTTGGGATAAGGGCAGGAGAATAATGATGAATGATGAAACGCCTTTTCTCTGGTCTGGATGATATATTCAATCCGATCCAAATCATTACCTTGAAGAAGCATCTTAAAAAATACCAGAATGAAATTTTTTTTTCTTTATATTTTTTATGTTAAGGCTTTTTTTTGTTCACTCTTTAGATTGTGCAAGCCTCATAGAATCAAAACATACCTTAGCAAAATTAATAGCATACAACCTGCAGATTCAGCCAGCATGATACCAACTGCACCATACTAGCACCCACTCACATCTATTTTAATATACTTTTGTTATCCTTTTCTGAATTTCACCATTTGCAGGTATGACGTAATAGCATCAGCAATGGGTGGTCTCCTTAACACAACAGGAGAACGAGATGGCGACCCTGTCAAGGCCGGCGTCGCCATCACTGACATCACCACCGGCCTTCACGCCTTCGGAGCCATCATGACGGCCCTCTACTTCCGAGAGAAGACAGGAAAAGGCCAGAAAATCGACTGCAACCTTCTGTCTACTCAAATATCAAGCATGATTAATGTTGCCACGATTTATTTAAACTGCGGCATCGAAGGACAACGCTGGGGCACCGCGCACGCCAACCTTGTTCCTTACCAAGCCTTCAAAACTAAAGATGGTCACATGGTCATTGGGACAGGATCCAACCCCCAATTTGTTGACTTATGCAAGATTATAGGCAAAGAGGAATTGTTAATTGATGAAAGGTTTAAAGATAATTCTAAAAGAGTCGAAAATAGAGATGAAATTATTAGAATAATTAGTGAGGTGATTCAAACAAAGACTAATAAGGAATGGTCAGATATATTTAAGCACGCGTCTTTTCCTAACGGCCCCATAAATAAAATGAAGGATGTGTTTGATGATGACCATGTGAACGCAATAAAATTGGTGAAAGAACTGCCTCATCCTGATGCAGGGACAGTCAAGGTCGTGGGGCCCCCTACTGTGTATGGATTGGGAGGAAACGACGCTAGGACTGCGCCCCCCAAGTTGGGGGAACATACCAAAGATATACTTTCCAACTTTTTGGGTTATCATGACAAAAAGATTGATGGGCTCTTTGAGAGCAAAGTTGTTCAATAGTAGCTGTTATAAGAAATAAAAATGAAAACGAAAAAAAAATTAAGAATAATAATGATATTTTGTAGAGCTAATAACTATATTTTTTATGAATGTATAGTAGATGTTTTAAGTGTACAGTCAGTGTTGCATAATACTCAAATATTTACAAAATGTTTGTTTTACTGATAATAATGTTTCACACTAAAGTGATAATGGAAACAAATAAAACAATATGAAAACAAAGGACAGGATCCTACCTTTGTTTTCGATGTTTCAAACCCTTCAAAATCGGTGTATTTAATATTGCAAAGTAAGTAATTGTGCATTTAAACTTACATTGATATTATTTACAGGGAAACTATGGGGACAATAAATATTTCTTGTAAATTTGATTTTTATTTTCACATATATGTACAGCATTGTAGTTTCCGGAGAACAATTGACCATCCTGCCAAGATCTTTGGGCGTCACTAAAACCACCTCTAGGCAGAAAATTGGAAGACAAAATTAATGCAATATGCCACAACAAAAGAGAATATAAAGGGACCTTAGTAGACATTTACTGGCTGAAATAAAATGTCATAACCTCCATACATTTGCTTATAATTATGCATGTGCAAATAAGTGGGGCAGCTACTAGTTGCCCGCAACCATTAAAAACAAACAATATTACAGTAGATAAGATACGCGAATGTTATGCACGGAGGTAAGAGACCATGGTTATCTTACACTAAGATTACTCTGTTATCAGTAGAGATGAAGAGAGAGAGGTTACCTAACTGTGAGATGTAGGTATGCCATTATTGTTGCTAAGTAGCTTTATGTGGAACTTTGAATACAATTTCATTTCCATGAGCGCCATGGAAGCCAAATTAGTATGATAGTGTATGACACTTGATATTACACAAAATTAATGTCACTGTAACTTACCAGAGGCAGAGGTGAAATCAAAATTTTCATACAATTATACTACTTAAAGAAATGCTCTCAGCTAGTACATTATGGCCAATGAATCATGGCTGGTCCAAACTTTGCGCAGAAGGCTGCGCATCTTTGTGTGTATGTATATTAGAGAATTATGCCTATTTGTAAAACAGCATCCGCAATATTTCATTAAACACAAAGATGTAACCAAACGAAATGTAGTTCCTAGAAATAAAAATAAATTTAAACATGAGCTCTGTGTACCGCAATGTAGGCTCGAATTGTATAGGAGGAACTCGTACATAAATGCTGTAAGGTTTATAACAAATTACCGGATGCTTTTAAAGATCTTCCCTTGAACATTTTTAAAAAAAAAGTAACGCAATGGTTAAAAGACAAATGCTTTTATAATCTTAATGAATACATGTCAGATCGCGGAGAGTGAAACAGAAATCAATAATATTGGTATATAACTAATAATAATTTATTGATATTCGAATTAATATTTATGACATTATCAATTATAATATACTATTATTTATGACATACTTACATTCATAATCTGACATTTTTATAAAACTTCATCACTTGTACTGACATAGGTATAACTTTGACATCAATTAAATTATTTATTTATTCCTAGTAATCGATGCATGAGATCTTATTTGTTGTTACTGACTATTTAATTTTCTTATTTTATTTTTGTTCTGAATGCACTTAATTGAAACAATAACTTTTTGCAGATAGATATTTGATTATATATATATAAGATAAATATTTGCACACCATATGTAATGGTAGAATGTAAAGGGGCCGTTATAGTTTAAGATCATACTTTGTAAACCTACATTCTGGCAAATAAATAGATTTTGATTTGATTTTTGATTTTTGAATAACATTTTTTAGGAACCAAATTGTGACACGAAACGAGTGTGAGTGAGAGAACATTCGCGAAAGTTCGGAGAGCATATATTCAGACTGGCCATGATCCATCGGCCGTATTGTAGATAATAAATAAATTAGGACTCGAAGCAGACTCCAGTAATTCGCCATTCTAACACTGATGATGACGGAAACTTTATGTAAGTCTAAGGACCGACCCTCATAAAAGCAATGCGACATCAAAACGCAAGCGTATGTTTGTGAAATATCTGATGTTGCGCTGCGTCGCTTTTGTGTGTCGGTCCTAATAAAACAAGAGAAAATTCAGAGAACACACTATAATCCCTCTATAACCTTCTCTTCTAACTTCAGTGTAATGTTCTTACAGCAGGAACGTGTGGCAGTGATCACTCTACGGCCCACGCGCACCGAGTCGCGCAAGAAGGTGGTGTGGACCGAGGACACCGTCGACAATGAGCACATGAACAAGAAGAAGTCCAAATGTAAGCATATATTCAAAAAGCCTGTTTGTGATCATACCCTACTGCTATGTACAGTAGGGTATGATGACAAACAGTCATTTTATAAGTAAAGAATAGAAAATTTACTTGCAACTAGCTGTTGTTCGCATGGAGGTCGGACGTCATCGCACAGAAACTTACTACTGGGATTAAGAGTAGGTATATAACCTACCTTTGTGTCAAATTTCATCGAAATCTATTCAGCCGTTAGGGCGTGAATACTTACTTTAGTATGGAAGTATGGTTAGACAAGAAGCTGACCCCAAATTTGGAAATCTCCACCTATTGTAACTACAGGTGTCATTACATATCCAGTGAAACCACACACGACTGGGTCGTCTGGTTTAATTGAGGAGCGCCCGTGACCACCTTCCGGCTCCATCATCAGACCCTGGACACTACCTAGCGTTATAGCACTTGTCAAAACATATCGAATGAGATGATGCGATCTCGTTTGGTTGGGAGTGCTCGTGACCACCTGCCAGCTCCATCATCAGGCCCTGGACCATAGTTGCGAAAAGGCTAGGCAGCCTCAGAATACATAAATCGACATTATTCTTTGTTGTTTCTTTTACAAAATTTTGTCTTTCGTGGACAGTGACCGCAGTTAAATGTTTAAAGCAGACGATGTTTTACTTATCAAATAGACCAGATTTTAACCAGCACTTTTTCCATCGTTTAGGTTGCTGCATATACGAAAAACCGAAAAAGTTCGACGAGTCAGATTCTGAGGACAGCGACGACGAATGCGAGCACTGCTTTGGGCACGTAGAGAAGAAGCGCGGGAAGCACCATCATCATCATCATCAGCACCAGCAGGGCTCTCCACAGCATAGCCAGGAAGCTGGGAGCTCGACACTCACTATTACTGAGGTACTGACTTAGTTTTGATTTAAAAGAGTGTCCATGGGAGTTTTAAATCTAATAAAATGACCATAATTTACAGCAACAGACTACACCGCCTGCTGAACCTACAGCGGAGATCACGCTTCAGCCAAGCGAAGCTGCGCCCACACCTAGCGAAGCTTCGCCCAAACCGAGCGAAGCTACACCTAAACCAAGTGAAGCGGCGCCCCCACCTGCGCCCACGCCACCCGACAAGAAAGCAGAGTAACAAACACACACATACATAAATACTGTTCAATTAGTCAGTTTACGTGTTTCATGTCTGAATAAGTATTGTTGAATTGTTGTCGGTACACAAAATAGGCCGTAAATGACTATGAGATAGTGAATAAAGTCCTCAATTTAGGGGTTCCTTCAGTCTCCCGATCTTTCTATCTACGAGATAAATTTAGCATAATCAACCTATGCTCCTACTGCTGGGACACAGGCCTCCTCTCTTTGAGAGGGAGTGGCCCACCACGCAGGCCCAGTGCGGGTTGGTAGATGTCACATGTCTTCGAAATTTTGATTCTAAGACATTCCAGCCGGTTTCCTCACGATGTTTTCCTTCACCGTTTTGAGAGCAGTGGTGATGAAATAATTAAAGTAAAGAGCCTGCCTGGGTTCGAACCTACCACTTGTAAGTCGGGGCCGTTACCATTTGGGCCACCATTGCTGAATGAATTTAAAATAATCTGCGACTATAGACGCCATTACGAATAATATTCGTGTCCGAATTTGGTGCAACTGAGCGCAAGCTAGCTGTCACAAGGCATGGTTAGAATTGTCACGGGCTGTCAGTTTCTATGACTAGGTCAACGGTGACGTTCACTGACTCGCTTGGTTTGTAGGAAGAGTGTAACAGTACTGTCTAGTAGAGTTCTACAAGGACCCTTAGGCGCTCAAATGACGTTGACAGGGGGGCGCTGTTGGTGAACATTTGTGGAATTGTTTTCTGAAATGCATTGATGGTGGCCTTAGTTCCGATTTTCGCCACGCGCCAAAAGACCCTTGTAGCGCTGTATGAGTAAACGGTGACATTCACTGACACGATTGGTATGTATAAAGAGTGTTACAGTAGTCTCGGCCGCAGGCGTCTCCGTGCTTTGTGGTCAACAAGGACTTCAAAATACTGTTATCTAAGTTATGATTGTTTTGTGACAGTTTGCATTCTGTAAACTTACTTATATAACAGCCTTTGCCCTGTTCATAACATTATAGCTAGACTATTGTTGTATAAGATTATTGATTAATTAACTGATTGATAATGATTGATTGAAGAATAGAAACGATGAAAATAATCATAATAAGTGGCCATTTAATGGAAAATTATGTGTTTCAGTTCGTTTGTTTATTAAATATCTAGACAACATTGCAATTTTGTTCCTAGAATTAAATAAATCGTCTCAAAAGTCAAAAAGAAAAACTTAGAACAATCGGAATTGAACTGTAACTCAAAGGAATAGATTCCATAATTGCATGGCAGGTAAACAAAAATGTTAAGCTACACACACATTGTATTATTGTTCGTCAAGACTGCTAAACTTGTGACATTTGAATGATTATGTTAGTTAAATTGACATGCTCGTTTGTGTACCTAAATGTAACTTATTCCTTATTGTATTATGTTATAAGTAACTTAGGTGTAGCTATTAAACCTTTTATTTCATTTTATTTTGGTTTTATTTTTTGCTTATACAGTGTGTATCACAAATATGTGGGCCATATTTAAGGGTGTGGTACACACCCTTAAATGGGTGGCTTAATAAGGGTGTAGAACACAACCGTCCCATACATTTGGTTCGAGTGGAAGGTATTGAAGTTTTGTATAGAACAGCTGATATTATTTCGCAATTACGATGTTGGTCCCATGGAGAAAGTTGTTCAGTGTGATACCCCACACTTAAACATGTCCACGCATTTCTGACACACCCTGTATTTAAATAATAAAAAATAATAAATTGTGGTGCATGTTTGAAATATAATGATGTGATGTTGAATAAATTGTAATGTCGTTATATAGGGTTACCTACCATTTTATGAAATAAAATTATCTCTGTGTGGTACGTTGAAAAAAAAAATGTTATTGATAAAGCCTAAGATGTTTACATTACGCTTATTATCGAACCTAACATTCATGGAATTATATTGTGATTGATAAATCTTATAATAATAATTAAATCAATGTTAGTAGAAACTCCGTTTAGCCGCATATTCATATAATATCATTAAAACCTTAAGCTACGTGGAAGTAGTCGGAACTATTCTTTCAGACTTGCAGATGTATCACAATCCGAGTGTTTTGAGGGATATCGCTAATCCATTGCTTGATAGGTTTGAAAAACTCGGCTGTTCAACAACGTAGATAACGCAATGGACATGGGTGAACTGTCAAAATGAAACCCAACCCAGCGATCAATTGCCATTTTATGTATTTTACGCAATTACCCCGCAGTTGCTAACATTAAGGGCCCCGACCACATGTACTACAACCACATCACATCACAGCGACAAAATGTGGGCAAGCAGGTTATGTGTGAATAGTGTCGCTGCAGCTTCTTGCCGTTACGATGTGGTTCCGCTGTGGCTAGAGTTTGCAGATAGATCGACTACGGCTGTGTCAGTGTCGTCGCCTTGACGCAACTTTGAGGTTGCGACGTCGCTATGATGGGGTCGGTATCGCCCAAACGGTTGATTTTGACGGCCGAATGTGGTGCGTGTGAATAGACTATTCATTTATATACAAATTAGCACCCGACCACATGGTGTCGTTGTGTTACGTGTGATCGGGCCCTTATAGTAGTGAATCGAAAACAAACAATTGTCACTTCTTTATCATCAAAACCAATGACTGACGACTAGACACAATCACGGCTACTCAACCACCTAAGAACGAAGCCACACGATGCGTTGCCGGTATGTTGGATACTTGAGCGATGACACTGCGTCATCCTACATACAAATCACAGTGACTTGCTACACGGTGCATTGCGACGACGTACAGAGACGCAACGCACGCTCATCGGGCAAGGAGACCAGAGAAACAAAGCGGGAAAGGATGTTACGGTGCGATGCCGATCGTCGGAGTCGGAGCGGCATCGCAACGCAGCGCAGTGTTGCTTGTACTTAAGAAAACTGACACACCTAACACCGAGACGCTGCGACGTCGTACTAAGTGGCGCGGCTTTGCGTTGCGACACCGCATTGCCTGTGTGGCACTCGATCACTCGGTGCGTTGAAATCAAAGCGGTGCGATGACGCGACGCAACGCAACGGCAACGCCCGTGTGGCCTCACTATCTTGCTGGCTCAGAAACGGCAACTCTGCCTAAGTATTTCTAAGAAACTTTTTAGATAAATTATTTCGTACGCTGATTATGGCAGCCAATAATAATTTAGTATGCGGCTGACCTGAGCAAGAATTTTGCCGGAATAGACAATTCTATTGGTATTTTCATGGTTGTTCTGACTACTGCTATGTAGCGTTATTTTTCCATGTAAGTAGACGGTAGTCATTGTTAGAACCACGTTCATGTGTGGACTTGTTGTTAGCAAATATCGTTTATTTTCAATAAATTTTGAGAATGTATTCCTTGTTTATTAGGTACGTGAAAATACCTGCTCATTGCACCTATTCCACATTTGTTATAAGGCCAACTTGTCACTAATCACTGATGTTTTAAATACGTTTAGTATTGTGGTAAGAAAGAAAAGAAAATCCTAACTATAATAATATTATAAATGCGAAAGCGAGTTTGTTTGTTACGCTTTCACGCTAAAACCGCTGAACGGATTTGGATGAAATTTGGCACATGGGTAGACCATGACCTGGGTTAGGACATAGAATACTTTTTATCCCGATAGAAGGATCGAGACTTATTCGGGTGAAACCGCGGGGCGCAGCTAGGACTTAATATTTATTTAATTTGGCACACTATATTCTGCAAAAAGATATGATACAAGCGGGGCTTATAGCGCAGGCTACGCTGGGAACGAAGCGAAACGAAACTATGTTCGTTTAGGCTTCCTTCCGGGTGTTTTCATACTTCGGTTCAAACCGCGTGCTAAGTGAAATGAAAACGGAATTATGAAAAGATGCGGAGGAAAGCTAAACGAACTTAGCTTCGTTCCCAGTGTGGCCTGCGTTTAAATGTTGGAAGAACGAAAACCTGTAGCAGTGTAAACAAAAATTGTCGATCGACGCGGTGGCTCGCGCAAGAGTGTGCAACGATAGACATACAACGTAAAAAAAAAACCCTGTCTGATCCGTGAGGGTGTTGTTAAGTATTGTACTGAGAGTATATGTGGAAATTTTCAGGAAAAAAGATTTTTTTTCAATGGGGAACTTTACCGGGTTTATTTACATGGGGCGTGAGCGGCCGTCGTTTAGCTGGTGCCGATTCATAACTTAAGACCCCTGTTGAAAATTTGCTATTTTTTTATGGATTTGGGGCAATTTTGGTAAAAAATGTGAATTTTAAGTAGCAATAACTTTTTTATTTGCAATAAATAATAATACTTTTTTTTTATTACTTTTGGTAATGTTATTGCAGTGCCTATGTGCCCCTTTCGGATCGGAGAGTTTTTTTTTTTACATTTTGTATAACCCAGGGCCAAAAATAAATAAAAAATAACATATTCGATAATTTATTGAAACATTACATACATTAGACTTACGGTTATCAGTCGTTAATCGGCGGCGAGGATATTGTCATAACGAGTATATATTTGGAAACATTGTTTTATATTTTAACAAACTATTGTTGGTTATCAATAAGTACTGTTTATAAATTGGTATTGTGCGCTTTTATAATCTCTAACGTGGCGATATTATCGTGGACATCCACGTCACGGCGTCACGATAACACAGCGAAGTAAAATTTATGGAAATATATGAAGACGCTTTTTTCCGTCCACAATAACACATGCACTTATTTCCATACATTTTATGGACGTGGACGTCAACAATAATATAGTCACGTTTGAAATTATAAAAGCGGTCACTGCGGGGCGAGCACGGCCTACTGTGGCTTCACCGTCACCATGGCTTGAGTCACACATTTTATCATAGTTTGGGCGATAATCCCCCTTTTTCTTAAAAGCTAGCGCGGCAGCGAGAGATAATTTCTTGACATGAGACTTAACTTCTTGACGTTAAGTTGGGACTCATTATGTTTTATTTGCTAATATGGGCGCACCTATTTTGTCACAAATGGCTCATTTTAATAGACGACTAAGAAAAAATTATTATACTTTTTCCGTTTCGGAGGTGGTGATAAGATTTTAAAAATAAAAAAATGATAAAAGGTTTCCTGCTAATTATTGGTCTCACTCGATAGAAAGAGAGAAAGTGTGAATTTGGTCAAAATAAAAATCCAAGATAGCGGCTGCGAAAATTTTCATATTTTGTGTCATAGGTTCCGTTTCCATAGTTTTCAACGGTGCTAAAGCCAAAAGTGAGATCAATATGTAAATCCAAGAAGGCGGCTGCGAAAAAACTCAAATTTTCGGTATGGGTGTGTTTTCATAGTTTTTGAGGGTGCTAAAGCCGATAGTGAGGTCAAAATCTAAATTCAAAACGCGGCTGCGAAAATTTTCTCTCGAATTAGAAGAAGACAGTCGTAAGTATGAAGCCGCGTTAAACTTTAAAGAACTTTGTTCCAAAAACCCGTTTACTATGACACACTATGAAGTCAGCAACAAGAAAGAAATATCGTGTCTCTAGATTATGTCACATGGTTGACCCGTGCTAGCTTTTAAAACAAATTGTAAGACATGATATAATTTATCATATCTTGTCACAAACGTCTTGGGTACGCCCGTGCTCGTCCCGCTGGTTGACATAAAGACATTCTAATCACAATATGAGCAGCAAGATGTCCAGCAATGGACGTCTGAATCAGAAAAATATTTTTTACCTTTATTTCCCAGTTCCTCGAACGAAAATGATCGCAAAAGTAATGTTGTAATTAATTTTCATTCGAGAAACTGGCCCTTACCCCGCATCCTATTTAAAAGAGATAGCAAAAAGTGACATGAGCGCAACGATCGCGTATTCGCGCGGTGATCGCTTTTATATAGGACGCGGCCTTAGACGATACTGAATATTAAATAAAAACTTTAATGTCATGGACAATCATTATCAACTTAAATCTTTATTGGTTTAATACTTTTTGCACTAATTCATAGAGCCTTTCATTTACTAGGTATTATAGATACATCGTATAATAAAACATAATTTACCAGCAATGTAACATGATTGTCAAACCTTCAATTAAGATGTGCCAGCCCTAGTGCCATGTCCCAAGTTACAGTATGACAAGTCGGGACATAGACATAGGCCGCCTACTTCTCTGGGCATTGCTCCATAGCAGCATTCCTTACCCGAATGTACAGATTTAAATACAAATAGACTGTGCGATTGGATATGGCAACCTAAAAATCTTTATTCTAATTTTAAACATAACATAAAGCCTGTAATCCCCGAAGATTTAGGCAGTGGTGTACCTATAGTACACTCGCATTTTGCCAGTTATGTTTAAGTCCCATGTAATAGGGGGCGAGGCTATTGCCATCAACCGGGCACAAATCCAGGCTCCAGGCTGCTACTGAGAAATTCCAAATGGAAAAACCCAATAACATTTTGCCCGACCCGGGAATCGAACCCAGGGGACCCAAACCCAGGTTTCTAATTTTAAAATAAACATGTATGTAGAAATAATACTGGAATGGTCTCTTTTTGCAGAGAGTTAGAGGTGCTACACACTTATCAGGGTGAGACATTCGATTCGGCAGTATTTGGTAAACAAGAAAGCATTACTGGAGATATTCGGCTTTCATCCGGCTCGTGCCGATCGGAAAACTCAGATCGGCATCTACCCTCGCTGAATCATGTTTTACTCTTCTCGGCGCAATGTGAGCTGAGCCGAACTGCTTTTTCCCGAACATATATCTTAATTTATTGGATTGTGCCGTTGGTTCGACCCGAGCATTAGTGTAGCACCCGTTTGATTATCTAGACAGCAGGTTGGTAACTGGGCTGTACAGGTGTTGAAATACCGGTATTTTTGGGAACCCATATCATTGGGCTTGGTGTGATACCGGTACCAGAGTAGTAAGTACCTGTACTATTGGTATATTATAATCAGTATCTGTACCGATACTAACGATAGTACCTAACAACTATTTTCAAGTAGTGAGAAAACAGATATATGTAGTAAGTAAAAAGGGTAGTTAATAGGCATTAGAAAAATAACATCAAGGTTGCCAACCGTACCGGGTTCCTGGTACAAATATGAGATTTGTGGTACGCGCCGGGTACCTGAATTTGGTACCGGTACCCGTCTGGAACCGATACCAAGGTACAGAAATGGCAAAAATTGCTAAGTACCGATACAGAACCTGTACTTTTAGTACAGGTTCCAAGCCTTGGCGCTAACTGCCCAAAGTGCGGTGACTGTTACTATTTGAGGCTGTGTTTAAGAGCTAATAACATCATCATTTCAGCCGAAAGACGTCCACTTCTGGACATAGCACAGAACCGGTCGAAGTGGCGAAGCTTGGGGGAGGCCTATGTCCAGCAGCGGACTAATAAAATTTTCTTTCGAATCACAAATCAGACTTTTACAAAAAGATTTTTGTAAGTATATAAGAGGATAGCTTTTATCTTCCAAGCTATCGCGTGATAAACGAGTATTATACAATTATAATATTAAAGCTACGATCAACAATTTCTTAAGCACGTTATGCCAGCGATGATCACCTCCTTAATTTTCTGAAACAAAAAGAAACGATAATGATGACTTTATCTTGCTGAGAAGCAGTATCACTCAGAGTCAGATACAATTATTTGCAAAAACATGTGTAGATAATATACACGGTGTGATGCTTATTATAGGTGTTACAACGTATTTTTTGGCTCAACATGTTTGAGCTCGGCTGGTGTATAAATTAGGTCGAAAGACAATAAGATTTCAAAATAAAAAACACAAAGAATAATAATATAAATAAATCAAAAAATAATATTAAACTAAAAAATTAGATCAATAGTCATGCGACTCAAAATAAATAGAATAGATTCACAGTATCTTCAGAGCGATATATCATTTAAAAATTCATTAACATTATAATAGGCTTTTCTGTCAGTATTTTTTTAATGTTTTCTTAAACTGTATCCTAATTGCGGAACATAAAACAATCACAATCTGTTTCGATTAAAACAGATTGCTAATCCATTGCTTCAAAGTTGAAAAAAAAAATTTGCTCGACAACGTAAATAACGCAATGAATGTTGTTGAACTACCAAAATGAAACAAATTAGGTATAATTGTGTACGAAAATAAGTTACGCAATTAGGGTACTGATCTGTATTTAATTTATTAACTCAGGGATATTAAATAGGAATATTATTATAAATTATTGGCGCTCTGCAAACAACGCTTTTATACAAGGTGCAGTTTTGGATCTGCAAAACATTTTAGGAGGTAATTATGTTAGTGATTCTCGACCCGAATCAACAATAAAATGGGCAGGTATTTTTTTTTCATTTTATTCTTATTTACGGAAATCGGTAAGTGTGAACTCCCCTTTTTAAAACGCGACCAATCTGTACGTGTCCTTAAACTGCGCTTTCACACACACAAACAAACGCAACCGACATTTCTTTCATAAATCCAAAGAACCAACCACCGCCCGCTCCCTCTCCCCCGCCACGCCCCCGCGGCCATCGCAAATGCATAAATCGGGTCAATTTATAAGTGTATTTGATGACGCCGGTATGTGCATATGCTTGCAAATTCCGCCCCTCAAGTGCGCCTTCGATTAACGGTCGGGATAGGTACCTACTACCTATTTGTAAAAATGACGGACCAATACTCCAATGTAGAGTTGGTGGAGATGGTCCGCTTGTATGCCATCAGTGGAGACAATGTACAATCGAAATGTTCGCGGAGTTATTCCCCAATCGGCAACGTCCCTCACACAGGGTAATGCTGGCTGCTACGTAGAGACTGCGCGATCATCGGCAGTTCGACGATCAGTGCTTTCGACACAATAAAAACGAATGTGTTTGTGTTACGTAAGCTGAAGGAAAATCAGCAACGTTGTGCTAGACTGTGCCTGGAGTGTGACGGTGGAAACTTTGAACAATATCTTCAGGTAACATAAGTAGGTAATTTATTTATTTATTTGTACGTAGACAATAATTTGTAAATACGATGTTAGCTAAATCAACTTGATTAGTGTAAATAAGTTGATTTAAAATTTTTAACTACGCCAAAAATACCTATCAGACAAAATGAATCACCTAAAATCCCTAACACATGGGTACCTACCTACTTAACTAGCACAAATTATCTTGATGTATTTCTGTCGGTCCTCAGCCCGTTAAAAAGTAGGAAGGAAAATCTTAAATCTACAAATAAAAACCGTCCTTGGGGCTGAATTTACCTACAGAGCGCGCCGACTGCGCCGAGTACCTACATGTCTTATTATTTTTATTATTAGGTGCCTACCTAAATCCCGCGCACGCGCTCGCGATCGTAGTAATAGTCCAGTGGTTAAGGCTTTCTCCTCTCATGCATGAGGTTGCGGGTTCGCAACTGAGCAAGTACCATTGTGTTATTTTTTTAATTCATAATGATGTAAGTACTTTTTAAATTTATCTAGGACATCATTGAAATCCCGTGTTTCGGTAAGCACTTAATTAAAGCCTTTGGTTCGAATTGATTTGTAGCTCTCGGACGGACGTTAGGTACCACACGGGTCGGTATGGGTCAACGACCTTACAGCCCTGCCGTATGGTCGTTGGTACGGGTAGTCAAAAGCCAGGAAGTCAGACAATTAGTCTAACAAATGGGTATCGTGTTATCAAGTAACTGGTTTGTTGAGGTCTGATACGCAGTCGCCCTACGTGATTCACTGGCACTCCATGTAGTGAGCTGCATACAGTTAAACTGAAAGCCGACCCTAACATAGTTGGGAACAGGCTCGGCAGATTGGCCACGGCATTGTAATGATGCTTAAAAATGAGTTATTATTTAGCGAAATTTAAAACAATAATGTAGGTACATTGTGATTTTCAAATTCGAACTACATCTAAGGTAAAATTATTTGCTATAAGTTGCTGTAGCTACAACAACTTGTACAGATCGCGGCACGTTGGTTGAACCTTCGATGCGCAGTAACAGATTTTCGAGTCTTAATCGAAATGCGGTATGACGAGCATCGCGGGGACTCCCCGTAACCATAGCAACGACCTTCATTTTAGTTTAACGTACGTGCCGCGTTCGTTTCATAGAAATGTGGGCGGAGACTCGTACAGGCTGACGTCACTGGTCATCGCATTCACGCACACAGTGACATGACGCGCGATACATCGCAATGGGTGATTCTGTTTTTTTGAAGAGAGTTATTAAGAGAGTTAATCTGAAAAACAATAAAATTGAAAAATCGAAAAGAAAAAGTATTATTGATTATTGACTTGGTATCGTATTGTTATATGATTATTTACGAGTCTCATAACAACCTCCTGAAATGTTTTGCAGGTTCAAAACTGCACCTTGTATAGTAGCGCTGTCTTAGCTGGCTGAACACGAATTTTACTATTATCCCGGCAATTACGTATTATAATATCCGATATTCGAGGAAACAACTTTTCTTCCTTACTTTCACTATTTGATAATTTCTTAGATTTGTTACAAGATTTTTCTATTATAGGTAACTATAGTTTACTAGTATTGTTGTTGTAGGTAGTAACTGTTAAATGAGAGTCGGTTCATTTAAATAGTGCAAGGATTGAACTGACGATCCCTCAACTCATTTGGCACTAGCACTCTGGACTCCTATGACATCATAATCTAAAATTGACCGAAAAATGGGTTAATCTTCTACTACGCGTGATTTTTAGGCAGGGGCACAGATTAGTACAGATGGGACAGTCCGCAAAATCATTTAAATAAAAAGCGACTCTTACTATTACACAATAAAGTGCAATTCAGGTCGCACCACAGTTATATTCACCACAGTTATGTTCTACAGTTATATTCACCTACAAGTTCTGACTACGTTACACCCACTGAATTCGACAAGTCGAGCTTGCCACGTACAGTCTATTTTCTTAATCTCCCTCCGGTATTATCGGATTTCCGAATACAAACGAATGCTGATTTTCCATGTCCATCAATTATTAGATACGCAATCACTCACTAAAGGCAACTTAGTAAGACATTCATCTGTATTTAGAAGGTTTTAACTTTATATCTCACCACGTTTTCCAACAATTATTGTATATATTACATAATTAAATTGTAAGTAATAGAAAACTGAGTCTAATAAAAAGTCATCGACGAAAATTGAGGTTCTTAAATAACAACCGTACAGTATTTCTATTACAGATGTTCTATGTCACGAAGTCCGTTTGGCTATGAATGTTGTCAAGCGTGCACATGCACATTGTTTTTGTGTGCGTAACCTCGAGAGCGCTCAGTGTCGATCGGGACACGGTCCGGATCAGTAGTGGTTTTTAGTTCGCGCCAAATTGTTTCACGGAGTAAGGTCAGCATGGCAACAAAACGAAGAAGAGTTGTCCATAGTGAGGTAATATTTATTTATAAGTTTTCAATTAAAATGTTATACAAAGATACTTAATATAGCAATAGAAGTATTTATATAATGAATGTTTTTTTGTGTTATAAAATGTTTATATTACTTAATTATTTTGATTACATTTTGTTTTAGGGTCGAAACATGATAGCTAGTGTTTAACATTTTCTGCGAGAAGAATATGAATTTACATTAATGGAACTCAACTGTGATTTGTCTCATTTACGAAACATTACACGCCGTACAGCTGAAGCTACGGGTGTGAGCCAAAAAACAGTTCAAAGAATATTAAAAGAAGAGAAGGTATTGCCATCCACTTCATCAAAATTCACTTCACCTATGAAGAAAAGGTGAAAGCGAGATAATAAAGTGGATATAGATAATTTTACAGCCCATGTGGTTCGCAGTACTGTACAAGATTTCCATATTGTCCATAAATAGAATAGAATAGAATTTTTTTTATTCGAGTAACCAAGACTCAACAAGATTGTTAGTAAAACTTACGACTATGTTAGTAAGTACTGACACACAAAAACATGGAAAACAATACAATCAATAACGGTTGGTCACCGCTGCGACATCCCATGAGAGAGGGCACAGCAGTGACCCACGTATTCACAGTCCAGGCGACTCGCAACCATGCTTAATACACTGTTGGAGCTGTCCCACAACCTGCGCACCAGGGAAGCGCACCTTTTACGCATTGTTGCGTAAAAGCAATCTACATGTGCATCTGCAAACATCCCTGACGCACTACAGAAACGGGGCAGCCCCACCAGTATCCTAAACGCATTGTTATATTGAACGCGGAGAGCGCTATACGATCTTTGCGTATATCTAGCCCACAGGCTGCACGTGTAAAAACTAGTACAGTAGGCTCGAAAGAGCGTGATTTTTACAGGAAGTGAGCATCGTGCAAACCTGCGAGCCAGCATGTTAGCTCTAACCGACAACGCCCTCCGCTCCCGTTCAATGTCATCATCGTCTTTGAGGTTGGGAGTCAATATATGACCAAGATACTTAAACCTGTAGACCCTCTGTAAAGGTGTACCATAAAGTAATACAGGCGGTACCGCATCAGGGCTTTTACCCCCACCCTCAAAGACCATGACCTCCGACTTCTTAGTGTTGTATGCCAAGCCATGAACTTTAGCATACGCCTCACATTGAGCAACCAATTTTCTCAAGCCGCAGACTGACGCACTCAGCAGTACCATGTCGTCCGCGTAACTGATATTATTGACGCAGGTACCGTCTATATAACATCCGAGCCTGGTACTGCTGAGCTCGCTAATCAACTCGTTCACGTAAAGGTTGAAAAGCGTTGGTGAGCTCAGTCCACCCTGCCTCACCCCACACTCCAACCCGTAAGGACGAGAAAATGCCCCAGCCCAACGTACTGTGTTGATCTGGTTTCCATACCAAAACTTTAAAATGTTAACAAGTTCTGTGGGTAAATTTATCCCCTCTAATTTACTCCACAACACATCATAGGAAACCAGATCAAATGCCTTTGACAAGTCCAGGAAGCAAGCATAAATAGGCGTCCCTCGTCTCGCATAATACGTCACAGCTTGCTTAAGACACAACACCGCACTCTCTGTTGATAACCCAGCTCTGAATCCGAACTGGTTATCATGAATAGTAGTACAACTACTTAATTGTGTATTAAGCATGCTGTCAAATACCTTTGAGATCACAGTAGCTAATGAAATGGGCCTATAGTTACCGCTGTCGGCGAAGTCACCAGTTTTGTTTTTAGCAATTGGCACTACCACTGTTCGCATCATCTCACTGGGCAGGTAACTATGACTCATACAAAAGCCATACAACATAGTAAGCACCCTGGGTAAGTGAGGGCCAGCATGTCGTAGGTGCTCGATGCTAAGCCCGTCACGACCGGGGGACTTACCCCTTGACATACGTCTAATAGTCCGAGCAATCTCCGGTGATTTAAATTTTACCCCTCTTTCCATGCCGGGCAATCGAGCACCGACCGTGAGGGTCCTAGAGGAGATTTTACAAGAAATGCTTCTTTAAAAAGATTTGCAATATCCTCAGGCTCACTCATGCCACCGACGCTCATAGGAATTCCTGGTCTGGTTTTCAATTTATTCGTGTGTTTCCAGAAACCTTGAAAATCATTTTTAGCATAGTGTGAGGCTAGAATGTCCATTTTAACTTGATCTTCATGATCCTGGCACCACTTTAACTTTGACTTGAAGACTTTTCTAGTCTCACGCATTTCATTATAAAGTAACCCAGTAGAAGGTTTGCCATACCACGTCCACAATATAAATTTCTGCCTAGCCTCCCTATGAGCCTCTGCAACATGTTTGTTCCAGCCAACTATAACCCGCTTAGAGCACCTATTGCCGCTTTCCCGGCCTATCACAGCAGCCTCACCTAAAGCATGTACGATGTCTCCATACAGTTTCTCAATAACAATCCTGTGACTAGGGTTGTTACACATACGGTCACAGCATTCACCAAGTTCGTGTGGGAAGTCAATTAGTTTTAATCTTTCATGACATTCACGCTGATAGGCTTCTATCTGATTTAGACTTCTCTCTCCCCACACAACCTTGTTCACATTTCACATTTAGAGTTCTAGAGTTTCACATCTAGAGTTTCATAAAGAAATTCCAACATTAGCTAAGTTAAGAACAGCATTAGATGAAAAAATCGGATTCGAAGGTTGTTTAGAAACTGTTCGCAAGTTACTGTTGAAATTAGGTTACAAGTGGCGCAAAACAGAGAACAACCGTAAAGTCTTGACGGAGCGTCATGATATACAAATGTGGCGTTTAAAATATTTTAAAAAAATAACAGAGTACCGCTCTCAAAGTCGGCCCATTGTCTACACCGATGAGAGCTACGTCCTTTCGATACACGTGCAAAACAACACCTGGGCAAAAAAAAAGGAAAGAACTCCGTTTTTAAAAAAAATTAGCACAGGCACTCGCTTTATTTTAGTGCACGCGGGAACCAAGGATGGTTTTATTGAAAATGCTTCCTTGGTTTATAAGGCCAACTCAACAGCTGGTGATTATCATTCAAATATGAGCTATGATAACTATGTAAAATGGCTAAATGAAAAGTTGCTACCCAATTTACTTCCGCGCTCTGTAATTGTCTTAGACAATGCATCTTATCACAACACACGGGCTGAACGACTACCGAAGCAATCTACAAAGAAAGCCGATATGCAGCAATGGCTCAGGGATAGAGGTATAGCATTTGATGAATCTCTTCTTAAATTGGAATTGTACGATACAATAAAGAAGTACAAAGCCCAACACGTAATCTACAAGATTGACGATTTTATAAAAAGCAAGGGTTTTGATGTCTTACGCCTTCCCCCTTATCACCCAGAATTAAATGCGATTGAAAATACTTGGGGGATCGTTAAAAATTATGTCGCATCTAAAAATATCGAGCAAAACATGACGAATACGGAAAGACTGATCAATGAAAGTTTGGGCCAAGTTAGCAGTGAAACGTGGCAAAAAACTTGTGCTCATGTTGAAAAAATTGAAAAAGACTACTTGAAATATTTTGATCTCGATTTTGAATTTATAATCAATGTACAAGATGATTCTGACGACAGCAAAACGGAATCGGAAATCGAAAATTTATCTGATAGTGATTGAAAATACTGAATAGTCCTCAGTGGCGGTACCTTCATAGAAGCCAAAAAGCCCGGCTTACCCTAATAAAATCATAATTCTCAAGAACAAACCTAGGCCTACCAATAAAAAAGAAACAGTCAATGAACTCGAACTCAATCATGCATGTCATAGGAATAACCAAATTTCGAAATCCCCGCTTTTTCTGCCGCGCGCACTGAGCTAGGTTGCCAGATCTACGCACTCATTGAACTCGAATCATTCATTCAGTAATCATATGAATAAAATTTAAATTCCGCGCGCTTTGTTGCGCGCCAATACAATGCATTGAATTGCGCCTTCTCGCTCACACTCGTGGGCTTAAATCTGGCTTGCCTTACCTTTCTCTGTCTCGCAGTTTTCGCCTACAAATTGCTATAGAAACGTTTACATTTGTTGATATATTGGTAAGTACATATACGCAGATTTCTATGAAATGAAAAGCCCGGCTTTTGAGCGCACATGCGCACAGAGTACTTTTTATTTTGAGAGGCATTAAGTTCGCGCAAACGACGCAAATGCACTATCCGCTTTGTTGACCCGCGTAAAGTGAGTTGCAAGCCCGTGCAACGCGACGACGAATTTGTTATTGTATATGTTTTGAAATTAATATTTTGAGACTAGTATTTTATTTTCCAAGTGCTGAAGTAATGAATTAGTTTTATTGTTTAAAATGATGTGATAGTTATTGTGGCGATGTCATTCCGCGCTTTTTTGTAAGTGATTATAGTGTTATTTTTATCATCAAATTCGGAGACTGTGTTCGTAAAGGTATTTTGAGTTTAGGCATATTGAGTTTTCTGACATAGGTAAGTAACTCTTTACTTCACCGTAACCAACATCAAATTACTGTAACTATTTCTCGGAAATAAAAAACAGTATTTTTGTTAGTCGAAGAATATATTGAAATACTCGTAGGCATTCGATTGTCTATTATACAAATTTATGTAGGTGAATAGCTGGTGCCATGAAAGCACATGACTAGGGTTGTTTATATGGAATTCGTAGTTTTAGTAAACCACTGAAAAATAAACCATCTTATGTATTACATCTTGAGATCATAAAACACAATAATGTTCGTATCGAAGAGATTCTTCATAGGTGTTTTGAAATAAAGATTAGAGTTGGCTATTGTCATTAAAATAAATTATAAAAAATATTTAAGTAGGTAATATCTCATTTTAACATTTTCAATCGACATTAAATTTTAAACTCGTAAAATTATGCGTACGGCAGTAGAACAACAAATCGATAATGTGGGATCCATCTAGTGGCTTCTGATTGAAAAATTTTGCATTTGACAAGCGAATATGAATTATGGTAAAAAGGTTCGGCTAAGCGGTGTGATTACGCGCATTCATTAATGTAGATGGCGCTTATGACAATTACATACTAATGCCAGACCTCTTCGAATTTTAAAGGTTTTCTAAGCAAAATTATAATAATGTTGTACCATGAACAACATATGAAAATCAGTCAATCCCTCACCTGGCTGTTTTTTTTTTTTTATCGTAAAAAATCTGGCGGCTTGCCCTAATTTTGACCCCTAGGCACGCCACTGATAGTCCTACTTGTTTCGTTTCCATTCTGTAACACCAATGCTTAATTAAATGCCTACATATTCTTAATATTTTTGTATTTATTGCAACCTAATCTAATTTATTTACAAAATGTATATACTTTTAAAACCAAAATTTTATTTAGATTATTAAATCTCGACTTGAATATATATCAGATTTTTTTGCTAACGTTACCTACTTTTACATACACAAGCGCGCTTGTCGGGATACGTCACTACTACAATCAAAGCCGAACGGACTTCGTGAAATAGAATATCTGTATCTTAATGTCCCTCGGGTATCATCGCATTTCCGAATACAAACGAATGCTAATTTCCATGTGCTTCAATTATTAGATTTATCGTGTATAATAATTTGAATTCAGAACTAAGTACTTTATTGTTGTTTTGTTTTGATTTCCGTGTGAACTATATAAAGTTAAAATAATATTAACAACTCTATAAACTTCCAAGTCGATTGAGACCGCCCGGTCTGCACCTAATGCAAAGGGAAACTGATAGAAATCCGACGACTGACGAAACACGAGATTTGCCAAGGGACATTAAGAAAATATTTGTACTGTACCTACTTGTAGCTTCATACATAAAATGCGGAGTTTCCCATCTGTATTCATCTGTGGCAGGAGTAAAAAGTACATCATTTTGCTAGCAATATGCTGTCCAAAGAATAGTAAGCGCTTCGGGAATCATCGTCTACCTTCGGAAATACGAACGCGCGATGATATGTAAAATAGAGCTCAACAATGGAAGTATTTGTTAATTTTGTATTACCATGATTACAAAATTATAGATTAACAAGTCTATGCAATTCTAAAAACTTTTCAAACTTTATAGTGACAAATGACGATCTAACACCGGAGTAGGTAGACAGAGGGAAAACTTCATACGAACTTGCAATGACAGGTGCACTACTACTAAGCGTGGCACTAAACTTAGAAGCATTGTCTCTGTGGGGGGTTACTCTGTTGCGCGACCTTTGTGCGAATTCGGAAACATGAAGATTACCAATAGGCCAGTCACCAACCGTAGACACAAAAAACGCGTTAGGTCGCAAAAAAATTACACTATACTGATTTTTAGGTATATTGTTAGAATAGGTACCAATAGTATAAAACCAAGTTTGCAGCTTCGAAAGACTTGAGCTATCTGCGTGGTACAACCTTGAAATTCTCGGACTTCTTTCAGTTTTTGACTTTCAACTTCTAAAAGTTTTTTGAGCATCACGCAGTTACCACAGGTCTTACGAAGCTGCAAACCGACCTACGATGTCCTAAATAACGGCTACGAAGCGCATACCTTTTCTGGTTTACTTGTACCTATCCTTTCAGACAATACACCCGTACAGTAAAATACTGTTACGTCTTAACTTTTCTCGGGATCCGGACTTTTGGCGTACGAGGGGCCGAAGCCAACTCGCAGAGGCCCGTTAGACGTTTTTAATTAAATGAAGCATCAACCGACGATTGTCCCTGTTCGCACTATGCAAGTGCACCCAAGGACAACCCTCGGTTGGTACAGGACTATTGCAGACAATGAAAACAAAACATATTGGGCTATGGGTTTGGGTGGCTATAGTGGATTGGTTACCTAGGACTAAGGAAGGCCTATGTCCCCTGCCTGATCAATGTTATGGTATACACGGATAAAATATAAAATGGCAGGGGGTGACTTGCACACTCAATAATGGGCCCCCGAAAACGATCGCTAGCACGAAGAGTCGTAGCGATACGGGGGCAACATGTCCAAAGGTGCTTATGATGAGTGCAGAGGTATTCAGGACAATCCCGAAACCAGGAAGATGTTCAAGATTCCTACGAGCACTTACTGGAATACTACCTTTCTCCGTGCACGTTTGCTCTTGCGAATCTCCACTCAAGCCGGCCAATAAAGACAAGAATAAGGTGGGAGCTCCGTTCCTCGTCAGGTTCACTCCAGCCGGCCAATAAAGGCAAGCCAGAGGTGAGGAACAAGACTTCTCCCGGGAGATAGGGTCCGTGGGGTCGCTACTGCCCAGCAGCTCGCCACATGCTGCCCTGTGGGTTTCTGTTGTGACTATTATTACCTGTTCAAAGGCTTCTCCTTATACGTGACAGCTTTCCTCGCCCTGCGCGTGCGCCCCTCGTTGACCGAGTCCCCCCCTCCCCCGCTGCCGCTGTCACTGTCGCGACTGTCATGGCTGTCTATCCTGCTGCATTGTCGACTGCTTTGATTGCTGTCACGTGTCTCTTGGCTTGCCAGCCTACCGCGGTGGTTGCTGGAATGAGATTATGTTATTGATGAAATTGGTGGTAATGTTTATTCGACATATTTGTCTCTTTTGTTGTGTTATAGATCAGTCAGCCAAGGTGGATCAATCAGGAAGTTTCTGGATGTATAGGACATGAGACATTGGCTACATTGGCGACACTGGTTCCGAGTAACGCTGTAATTGATTTGAGCATGCTAACACCCGTACCGAATTAGCGTGATCGCGATAAAGATGTCCCGTGAATCGTCATAGATGACGTCATGACATGCGCCATCTTGCGATAACACTGACCATCCCCTAAATTTATAACACCGTGAGCGCTGTCAAAAATGACAGTTGTGCTGTTTTGTATTGAGTTGCATCATAACTTTAAACGAACGTGGCATTTTCGAAGTTGTGCTTCTGGCTACAGTCGCCACCTAACCAAAGAATAAGAAGAAATTTGTGGTGTATACTCAAAGAAATACTGTAATCCAACCATCTTGTACAAGTATTGGGGTTATGCTATAAGTTTTGACGTTGAGCTACCACTGTGAGCAGTGTGAGCGCGTTCACGAGCGTTCCAAATTGTTCTCGGAAATCATGCCGCAGACACAGCGGCAGGAATTTGTATTAAACATAAACATTCCAAATTATTTATTGACGTCACTCAATTTACCGGTGAAGGAAAACATCGTGAAAAAACCGGCATGTCCTAGAACCAAAAATTCGAAGACATGTAACATCCACCAGCCCGCACTGGGCCCGCGTGGTGGATTACATCTCACTCACAGGAGGAGGCCTGTGTCCCAGCAATTGGAAGATTATCGGCTGATAATGCTATACTGTAATAGATTTGACAATATGCCAACCTGTCGTGAACATCCTGATTATAATACCTCCGTTCGTGTTCGCTCGCCACTCTTCGTGAGTTCTCGTGTTCTTGACTGACACGTCTTCTACTCGTGTGTTGCGTCTCTCTCTCTAAGCTGGTCGGTCTCACTCGTTGGGCCTCGAAGCTTTGGCGAAGAGTTGTACGGGCAGATTGTTCGGCTATTTCCATATCTAATCTGGTTGTGGATTCGCTGTGGATTTTTTGGTGAAAAAAAAATGTTATGCTCTCTGTGTTGGTTTGAGAAGATACGATCGACAATTTAAAAAAAAATGTCGAATAGTCAGAGTTGCGTTGCATCCATAATAATATTACAATGCGAAAGTTACTCTGTCTGTCTGTTGCCTTTTTTCTTTTATATTTGTATAAAAAATAATGAACGACGTCGTGGTATTCTTTATGGCCCCCAGAGACCAAAACCTGAAAACAAAGATGCCCTCCCCCTCCCCCCCCCCAATAATGGAAAAGTTCTTATACAAACAAGGGTGGTTTTATTCATACTTACGATACGATAACTCTGGAGTCGGTAGCGCCGTTGGGGCTGGGCGCGTCGAAGAACGTAGGCGAGCGAGCGCGCTTCGGAGGAGAAGACAACTCGCCTGGGGAGCCGTCCAGCCGCATCTTAGCTACCAGCACCTTGAGCACACGGCCGCTTGTGCTAAAGAAATAATATCGTAAGTTAGGGAGATATCTACACACAATCAATCTGACTGTACGTAGAGGTGACGCACCTGTTCCGCCGCGACGAGTTAGGTCGTGGCGAGTAGTGTGGCTGGCGCGGCGTGGCCAGCGGCGGCGGCGACGACGTGCGCTTGCGGCGCCGCACCGTCGGCGAGAACGCGCGCGCCGCCGACGGGCTGCTCTCTGTCTGTGCGGGGAATATGCGTGAGGCAACAGATCTTAGAGAGAAAGGCCGGCAACGACAGTCTATTAATACTTAAAAACAATTACACATCATCATTCTTCTGCTCTTATCCTAATTTATTTAGGGTCAGCGCAACGTCTTTCCATACTTCTCTAGTTCTTAGTCGTCATCTCAGTAGTTATCCCCGTTTTTGGTTTCTTTGCTATTCCCCTACTCTTATAGCCATCTACATTAATACTCAAAACTTTCCTCACGAGATTTGCCTCATTCCTCCGCATCAATGCCCATACCACATATTAAGACAGATACTTCACTCCTAACGCTATACCAACAAAAATATTACAGGTATTTCGTGCGCGCTAAAATGTAGCTTACGCGGACGCCCGAGAGTACTTACCTGTCGACTGGATTTTTATTTACCCGAATGAAGGCGAGCCGTAGGGTACGTGAGTGCGTGACAATCGATTTCCACACAACTTTGCAGTCACCGGTGCCACTTTCAGACATCTTATACATATACTCAGTCTTATTCTATCCATTCACGTAACACCACACATCCCTCTCAGCATTCTCTTTTTACACACTTTACAAAAAGCAAAAACTACATGATATTGGTTCTGAACCCCAACAACATCGAATATTTTTTTGTGTAAATATTATGTAAATGAGTGTTAATCATCTTTAGTTGGTGACTGTACAGCAGTTAGAGAATAGAGTTGAACAGAATTACGCGTAATCGCTTTCTAAATAATATGAATTACATTAGCGATGCACCCTAACCTATTTTGTTAGAGAAATGGTTAAAATACTAGAAATAATTCGGGAAATGGATATTCTGGGAAGTGGAACATTCTGAGAAACATGTGAATTGGACTTTCAGGGACTTGGCCTATCCTGTGAATTGGGACGTTTTAGGAAGAGGGATGTAAATATTCCATAAATAAAACATTTGAATTCAGTACCTCTGTGTTTTCCCCAGTCTTTCGGCACGATGTATTGGGAGTTTTGTCGACTTCCGTGGTAGAATCTGGCTCTAGATTTCTACCACTTTTTGACGCAGGTCCCTGAATATGTAATTACAGGTTTTGACAACTATTGGACTATTGACTCGCAGGCCTAATGGTCACAGGCTCGACGGCTGATCATGGTGGGCCATTGCCAGGTCGGGCAGTGCTATGTATTAGGCCGGAGCCTGGATTTGTGCCCAGAAGATGGCAATAGGCTTGCCTTCCTGAACTTAACTGGAGAAATGTGGGTGCAGTAAACATTTTAGCTTCAGGCGTAACTTTGCTATAAAAATATTGGTTTTTAATAATATTTCCGAAATATTCGTACTATTTGTATAGGACGAATCGGATTCGTACGTATCGTGTCGGATTGCCGTCCCATCGGATTATGAGAGAGTGCACCTGTGTCTACGCATACACTTGTGCACTATAATATCTCCCGCGCCGAAGGCTAGTCCGCTGAGATTGGTCGCAACAGCCGAAATTCAGTCTGGAGAACTATTATTACTATTTGTATAAAGGTGGGATCTCAACGCGAGTCATAATTCCATGTGGTTTTCAATCACTATAATTTGTTCACAAACTTCGACGAATAAATTATAATACAGGTATATAAAAATAATCAAAAATATTTAAGTATATTCCGTAGATAAAAAAAAAAAACAAATGTTAGGATCTTATTCGCCATCTCCTGTATTTGATTATATGTAAGTTAAAACTTGTTCCCACAATAATAACTTAATGATCTCCTAAAACAGGGCTTCCTCTCTCTTACCCTTTTTGCTCTACCCTACAGGGTCAATAATGATCTAAATTATATAGTTACCTCCTAAGTACACATTATGGTAAAGCAATAAAGATATTGAGTATTAAGTATACATCATACCTTAGAATTTGTAGGAGCATCAGAATGAGTTGGTGCATCATCTAACAACCAACTAGGACCTTCAAGGGGGTTCTCAAATGGGCAACCACCTTGTGGGGGAGTCGGCTGCATGTCTTTGGGCGACTCTGCTTGAACATCTCGAGGGGGATCCGCTGTGTGCCAGTGGTCTTCCATAGGACTGATATGCAGCCTTAGGCTGTAATAAAAATATCGAATATAATTCATCTCTTGCTGCCTGGTTGGCTGGTAAAGAATGCCTAACTCAAACTCAAAACATTTATTTCAATTAAACCATTTACAGACACTTTTGAATTATCAAGGAGTTGGTCACTCCGAAAGAAGAAGCTAGTTGTCCATTCCAAGGCGTAGTAGGTACCTATGGAGAAGCACGGGCAAGAAACTTTACGGACACTTTATCTAAAGCATTTAATCTGCCTTGGTACCTGTATTGTAAACAAAGTTTTATAAATAAATATTGTTACTTATTTATTTATTTAACTTAACTTTTTCAAGTTAAAATTATGTTTTATAGGATTTAGTGGCAGCGGCTTTTCGGACTTGAAAACCTCATGGGATCTTCCGATGACACTACAAAACAGCGATTCAGTAATTTCCTACTTCCCACATCAAATTAAATAATAATTTAAAGTTAAGAAAAAGCAGAAGTGGTCGCAAGCGCTACTGCTAAGTATGAGGTCCTGGGTTCGATTCCCGGGTCGAGCAAAATGTTATTGGGTTTTTCTATCTGAAATTTCTCAGTAGCAGCTCGGAGTCTGGATTTGTGCCCGGTTGATGGCAATAGGCTCGCCCCCTGTTACATGGGACTTAAACATAACTGGCGAAATGTGGGTGTGCCTGCTACAGGGACACCTCTGCCCAACCCTTCGGGGAAACAAGGCGTGATGTTATGTTATGTTATGTTAAAACAGTGGAATACGTTAGTATCGAATGAACACCAACGACCACGTGACCGAGTTTCTTATTAAGGCGACGTACCAACATACGCGTTTTATAAGCGTGTACTCCCAAAGGTTATTGCAATTTCGAGTCCTATAGGTTATTCCATAAAGCTTATTTTTAAGTCCTCCTACAAACACCGCGTACGCGCAGCCACCGAGCAGCAACCGAGCAGTCACCGAACAGCGAAAATAAGCTTTATGTAATTAGCATAGAACTCAAAATTGCAATAACCCTTGGGAGTACACGCGCGCAAAACGCGTAGTATGTCAGTACGCGGCGTAAGGGCAGGTCAAATAAAATTACTTTATTTCTTTCAAAATATTGTTGTAATTATTTTTTACATACCTTACTGGCTCTATCTCTCTTGCAGTGACAGTTGTGTCCTCTTCCCTCACTGGCTCCAGTCTATTTCTGTAAAGTTATAAAAAAACTGAGATTATTATATCCTTACTCATCACTACCAGACACTTTTTATACAGAATAAATTGCAGTGAAGAAGAATAAAATAATACGACAATTTATAGAATAGATACTTGTGAAAATGCATAAAATAATAGTCAAATGAAATTGCCACAAAATACGGCCATGTAGATGTTACTTAGGGCAATACTCGGAGCGCACGTTAACTTTATTAATATCAACCTTATTTTTACGCAAATAATGTTCAATTTCGTATAAGCGAATATGAGCAAGCGTCGCAACCGAATATGAACGTTTACTTTAATCAAATAATGTTTGAATTCGTATGTGACTCTTACTTTACTAAGCAAAATGAAGTTAAAGTACGATCTGTAAATCCGGCCATTATAGCAAAAATAATACTTACGATTCAAATTCATCACCTTCCGATATGTGGTCATCTGAGTCTAAACCGTCACCATCCCCTGACAAGATAATTATATCGAAGTTAATAAAATTAAAATTTCTATTTATGGATCTGTATGGCAGCTACTGTTACAAAATAGTGTAAAAATGAATGAATGAATGAAGGACATGATATGAATGAATAAATGAATGAATTAGACCCGTATTACAGAACCTCACTCAAGACTCAAGCATTACTTAAAACTAGTTTCAACCAATCAAAAGTCTTTAAATTTATTTATTTATTTTATTAAGGTCAACCAACAATTGTTTACGCTAGTACATTAGCAGTGTATTACGTATAATAGGATACAATTGCGGGTGCAACAATTAATTATAGGTTAACACCGCTAGCACAAAAAACAGTGGTAAAACCATTAATTACTAAATTACTAAGTTACTAAATTACGACAGATTCAAAAAAGTGTGAAAATTAAATTAATAAATTAGATCATAAACGAGTAAACAAGATACAAATTGAATGATAATTGATATTAAAATGAGATCATAAATTAGACTAAAATAAAATAAATTAATTACATTGAACATTTAAGAAAAAATTAAAACCACAACAATTCAAATACTGACTGTGGTAAGGTAAAAAATACAAAAGTATCCAACTCCATAACAAACACAATAAACAGAATTATTCTATCAAATGATACAATTATACTAACAATAGCAATGAGATCTGCGTTTCGATCAAAGAAAATTACTGTACACATAAAAATAAAGGTAATAAATAAAAAACAAAATGTAAACAGCAATATCCTTACAAGTGTGCCGCATGATCGCTTAATAAAATTACCTTATGAACTGCACTTACATTGGCGCAGTGTATATCCAACAAGTCACTACAGCTAATGAGGAAATGAAGTAATGCTTAAGTTTTGAGTGAGATTCTGTAATACGGAACTTAAAGAGTGATGTGTGTCTTAAATTGGTTTATTAAAACTGATTTTAATTTGAAAAGTTTTAGTTTATTAATTCTGCGTGTACTAATTTACCTGGTAACTTATGTAAAAGTAGAAATCATAATTAATTATCCAGCTGCAGATGATGTATGCTAGTATTCATATGCATGTGGTTAGGCTGGATGACAACCCCAACATAAAAGGCTAGGCAGATGATGAAATGATGTATGCTAACCTTATCAAGGATAATATGGCCTATTACATTACCCTCCTTCTGGGGTCAGTTCGGTAATCAATAAAGTTAAGTTTGTATAACTGCCTTGTTGGTCTAGTGGTCCCAAGCGCTAATGTTAAGCATGAGGTCCTTTTTTTTTTTTTTTTTTTGAGGGTGGGAAATATTCAAATAACTTCTCCCGCTCTGGGCGGAGCGGGAGGGCGTGTCAGACTCTTACTGACTAAAACCCACCCGTGTTCCTTCGGTTGCCCTGTTGCCGGGGGCCACGAACCCCGGCAGGCATCGGCCCTAGTGGACCCCTTCAAATCTGCTGACATCTCTTTGAGGCGCGCGTGGAACACAACGCGCCGTCGACCCGGGCCTGGTCCTTATCGGACGGTGAGCCACCCATTGCTCACCGTCCGCAAGCCCGCGCCTATGGTGGCCGGAAATCGCCCCGCGATTCCCGACGCCCTGGGCGTCTCGTCCTGCGGCGGTTAGGGGCGTGAGGGCGCGAAATTTGCCTTTCCCTCACGCGTTCCGCCTCCTCCTTCGCGAGCATTACAGCTGCGCAGAAGGAGGTGACGGCCTCCCATTTCCTCTCGCTCCGTACCATGGCCTGAACCAGGGCCGGACGCGAGAGATCACCGCCGCCGATCGCCTCCACGAGGACACGGCGATGCTCCGCCCAAGCTGGGCAGACTTCCACCGTGTCCTCCGGGCGATCCACACAATGGTGACACCCGGGCGTTTCCTCCCACCTTATCCTGTGCAGGAACCTCCCAAAACAGCCGTGTCCGGTGAGGACCTGCGTCAGGCGGAAGGTGAGGACACCGTGGCGCCTCTCTAGCCACTCCTCAAAGAGGGGTCTTATCGCCGCAATTGTGGCGTGCCCAGCGCTGGGTTGCGACAATCGCACTCTCCATGACGCCATGAGACCCCGCCGGAGCTCTGTCCGCTGTGTCGCGATTTCTCGCGGCAGCGGAGCTAAGCCCCGGCGTCTCGCCTCCTCGCGCCACTCCCAAATGTGCGCGAGGACCTTTGCCTCCAGATCCCATGGCGGTAATCCGGCAAGGAGGCTCGCCGCCTCGCAGGAGACCGTGCGGTATCCTCGGGCCAGCCGGATGGCCATGACCCTCTGGGACGCGTCCAACCGGCGGGCTGGCCGCAGCCTTATTGAACGTGCCCACACCGGCGCCCCGTAAAGGGCCATGGACCGCACGACCCCCGCGTAGAGCCTCCGGCAGGAGGCGTTTGGATCCCCTAGATTGGGCAGGAGCCGCTTCAACGCAGCCCCGGCCCGCTCCAGTCTGGGAGCCAAACGTCGGAAGTGTTCGACCAAGTTCCACCGGCTGTCGAGGACAAGTCCCAGATACTTCATCGTCGACTCGACGCCGATGTGAACCCTCCCGCCATTACCTGGGAACCCGACGGTGGCGCATTCCGAGGTCCATGAAAACCCATGGCAGGGTGTTGAAGGCATTGGCGATGTCTAGAGACACCGCCAAGACGACCCCACCCCGGGCCACAGCATCCCCCGTCGTGAGGGCCCGCACGCGCATGATGGCGTCCACCGTAGAGCGCCCCCTGCGGAAGCCAAACTGGCTCTCCGCCAGGTCCGGCCCAACCCGCACCAGCCGCTCGACGAGGCGGTCTGCAATGACTCTTTCAAAGAGCTTGCCCACCTCGTCGAGCAGCACGATGGGCCGATAAGCGGACGGAGAGTCCGCTGGGCGCCCCGGCTTCCTGATGAGGACCAGTTTCCCCGTCTACCAACGAAGTGGGAACTGGCCCCTCTCCATGCATGCGCTTAGGAGCCCCCTTAGTCGAGGCCCGAGACCCCCAAGGCCAGGACCCAGGCTTTTTTTAGCATGAGGTCCTGGGTTCGATATCCAAGTTGTGTACTGTTATTGGGTTTTTCCATCTGGATTTTCTCAGAAGCAGCCCAGAGTATGGATTCGTGCTAGATTGATGTAAATAGGCTCGCCCCTTATTACATGGGACTTAAATACAACTAGCGAAATGTGTGTGTACTATAGGTATACCTAGGTAGGTGCTGTTATGTTATATATCTATAAAGTTTTCATATCAATGTTTACCCATGTAGTTACCTCCCAACCTGTGTTGTACAAACTCCTCGGGACTGTCCTCAGCGTTATTTGCATCTAAGTCCGCATCAATCTCCATTTCCATGTTATTGTTGGGCAGATCTGATATATCAATCCGTGTTAATGGTATGTAAACATCTGAAAAATATAGTTTACCTTAAAGACAAATTCAGACCTATTGTTTGTATTGGTGTCTTTATGAAAGTTTCGGCTTTTCGGTTTTTTCTTGTTGGTGTTTTCATCATAATATAATGATAAAATAATTCTGAAATTCATTTTTTGTCAATTTAAGCAAGCAAATAAATGATTTGATTTGATCAAATCAAATCAAATCATTTATTTGCTTGAATATGGCTAGGTACATGAGGTGATGATATACATCAGAAGATCTTTAAACCATATCCTACCTTTGCACAAAGTGTACTGGCAAGTCTGGTTCTTTTTAGCATCTCATATTTGGTTATATTATTTCTAATGTCTAATGTTAGTTCATAGAAATACAGCGACGGGAATGTCAATATTTTTAAATTTATAAAATGTGGTTTACAAGTATCTGTAGGTTTTAATGCACATATTTCCCGGATACATTTCTTTTGGGCTTTAAAGACTTCTTCAATATGCGTCCTCCATGTCATGTCTGAGTCTATGTCAAGTCCAAGCAATTTTGTAGTTTTATTTTTTTTCTATGTTTATTTGGTCATAATTTATATTGAATTGACTTCATTTAATTTTTTTTTTTTTTGAAAGTCATTATAAATGTTTTAGTTTTATTTTAAGTTCATTTAAATTTAGCCAGTTAACTATACATAATAGCGTATCGTTCATTTCATATTCATGTGTTATAGGGTCTTCAGATACAACTATTGCAGCACTATCGTCAGTATATAGAACCATGGAAGATTTGATGAACTTGGGGAGGTCATTCATATAAATAATAGAGGGCAGAGGACCTAGAATACTCCCTTGTGGTACACCTTTGCACACTTTTATTGGTTGACAAGTGCTTTTATCGACTTTTGTGATATGTGAAATGCTACATATTTCTGTTTGTTGTTCTCTGTTACTTAAATATGTTCTCTGTTACTTATAAGATCTCTTGGGTATCCGCGTATTCTATATGCTTCTAATTTATTTAACTATTCTTCAAGATGACGGAGTCGAAGGCCTTGGTCATATCCAAATAAATTCCTGAGACATGTTTTACCATCCATGTCGTTTTGAGGAAACTGTAAAATGTGTTGTTAATAGATTTATTTTTCCTGAAATCTATTCGTTCTTCCGCAAGGATATTATGTTTTTCCATATATGTAGTTATACAAATTATTATATATAACTTTTTCAGAAACTTTAGGTAAGATAGGTATTACAGATATTGGTCTATAACAATTAATATTTTCTCTATCCTATTTTTTAAATATTGGAATGACAATGGATAATTTTAATTTTGATGGAAAGACACCACGCGAAAGGACGTCACGCGGTTTCACCCGCGTAGTTCCCGTTCCCGTGGGAGTACGGGGATAAAATATAGCCTATGTTACTCGCTGATAATGTAGCTATCCATTGCTGAAAGAATTTTTCAAATCAGTCCAGTAGTTTTTGAGTTTATTTGTTACATACAAAAATACAAAACACTGTACTGGCGGCGCTATTATTTTAGCTACTACCTTGATTATTTTAGTATATTCCATCATACCTACACTATTCGTATTTTTTTGCGATTTTATTATTTGAACGATATTCTCTGAGGTATACAGGCTAATAATAATTCAAACTCACTCTGAGTTTAAATTATTATATGTTATTTTATAATGGGGGCTTTTGTTAATAGAATGTTTTTTGGTACCTGAGTTGTAAAAAATTTGTTAAATTCATTAGGTATAACAATTGGATCTGTGATTGGTATATTATTTACAATTATTTTGTCAATTTTTTTAAACTGCTGTTGGACATTTGTATTATAATTATTTATAACCTTCCATGTAGCTTTAGCTATTTACTGAGGTTTTAATATATTAATAATTCTGAGATTTTTGGGTTAATTTAATTATTGTTTTTAATCTTTTAAGAATCACTTTGTATGAATCTTTAATTGTTGGATTGGTGATTTCCCGTGTTTCCAAAGTAATTGATGTTTACGATTGGAGCAAACTCTGATACCTTTTGATATCCATTGTGGTTGTATGTTTATAGGGACTTTCAATTTTAATAAAGGAAAACAGAGATCATAGTCACAATAAATCATGGAATTTCAAAAGCATTATAAGCTGTTTCTGCATTGTAAACTTCATCAAAGGCGAGATTTTGGATACATTCAACGAACTAATTCATGTTGGAGGTGCTATAGTCTTGTTTATGTGTGTGTAATGTGTTATGTTAAGATTTTCTTTAACTGGACATTGCAGCAGTTGAGCAGTATGATCCGACAGCCCTAGTTGTAATATTTCATACCTGGAGCCCCTTTTATTACAAATAAAGTTGTCAATACATGTTTTACTACATAATCGCGTGGGTTCATTAATCTAGTTTAACATTATTTCTTTTTAGTCTATTGATATTAAAATGTTGTTTGTTGGTGTTTTCATCGTAATATAATGATACAATAATCCTGAAATACATTTCTTGTTGGTGTTTTCATCATTATTAATAAAAAGCAACATAATATGAAGTCTTAATTTGCTGAAGGCACAAAAGTGTACATCAAAAATTTGCCATACTTAAAATTATTTTATTGTACTTTTTTGCATCTACACCTAAATATGATAATAATATGTATTTCAGCAACATTAACTATACAAAAATAGATATAAATAATTATTTATGAATAAATAACTTTTTTTTTGACTCTGCATATTTTAATTATAGCTAAAGAATAAATTGCCTTTATACAATTATTATACAACAATTTGTATTGTATTTGTGCTAGTGTAGTGTCCATACAATTTTATATTTATTTTTAAATCTAGTAAGTCATTTAATTTAGTATCATCTTGTGTAAATAGTTATCTGTGTAATAATTGTATAAATGACTTGACTTGTAGCATTTCCAAGCTTCAATATAGCACTCTAAAAAGCTATAACGTCAGGAAGAGAATAAGTCAAATTTTATTTTATTTACCTTGTAACATGTGCATGGGTACTGCCCTCTCTGTTAAGCTACGATTCTGATTAGGACTCCTGACTGTTGACCCTTGAAGAAAGTTATGTATAATTAAATAAGTACATATTTCAAAACAACCATAAACACGTTTCTTTTTCAATCAACATTGGGTGCCTGTGCCAAGCCTCATAGGGTCAAACATATCATAGCATAGCTGCACTGTAAATAAAATATTAGATTTACGCAGATTATATGATCTATTAATGGATTACTTACTTGGGTTAATAGTATTCAACATAGTCCTGCTAAGAGCCACAACGGGCTGTATGGACTGCCCTCCCATCATCATCGGAGGGACTCTATGCACCCGTTCACTCTTTTCCGCCTTAGGTGTCCCACCAATAGAACTCCAACGAGGGGACTGAGTGTCCAACTCCTGACGTTCTCTCATGTACACTTTGGCTATTTCCATGCTTTTGGCAATTTCGGCAGAAGCTTTGACAAGATGGGATATCGCCTTTTCACTCGCGTCTTGTAATGCAGCATCCAGTTTCCTTGCTTGAAATCCACCATTGTTTCTGAGCCTCTATTGTACAAAAAATAAACATGTTTGATATTTTTAGGAAATGTTTTTGAAGATAATGAAGTGATTCCATTGCTTTTATTCTAGCAAGAGGCATTCATTCTAAAACACCCTAAGACGACCCACTGACCAACATGTTAACCAAAAAATAATAGAGAGATATAGAAAAAAATAAGTATTATTCTACATTTTGTAAGGACTTTCTTTTTCGTACATAATAACTGTCCTCTAAAACAGCGTGATAGACGAAACTACAAAAACATTGCAGTAGGCTTTCAAAGCAAGTGAGTTGTGCCAAGAATGGAATGGACACTTACGCTCAATTTTAGTCTTAAATCATTGATTTCCTTCATAAGTTCCAGCTTCTCATCGTCCTTCTGTGCAGCAGTCATCTTCCAATACTGGACTTTCTGTGCCAATTCATTGTTTTTCTCTTTCAAATCTTTTAATTCGTCTTCCAGCGTCGCCATTGCACAAAACACTTATGAATGAATTTAAACAATCAGGATTTAATTATACCCAAGGTACAAAACAGTGGGACCACAATGTGTCCACGAATAAATTCACCAATAAAACATTTTTAACCATCCATTTTCAATAACAATCATCGAAATTGAAAAACGGTAAAATTAAATTCTTTGTTAAATTTTGAAATTGACAAAGTCAAGCAAATGTCACTGATTTTAATGTCATTAACATCGATCAGCGATAGTCACAGAACCCTTAAAAAAATATATGCATTGCCGTAGTATTTATTATATTATCTGTGGCATTGCCAACAGGTAGGTCGCGGGTTGTTTTCTACATAGACTAATATGTTTTCTAGGCACCCCGCGCACGCGCTTTTTCTCAAATATATGAATAAAACCTGTAGTTCTTCGCACGAGTGTGTAGTCACGTATTTCGGACTTTTTGCTTGCGTGTTGCTTCGACAAGTCTTTACGAGTGGGGGTTTTAATGTTCGTACTGTATTCATCCTTATTAGTTTTTGGGTCAAAATTTTACTAAACTTTCCTCTTATGCATAGTGGCGGTGAGGCTACGGTGAGGCGTCAGTGTCGTTGGCGACCGGCGATGGCCTCGCGCCCGAGGGGGCCTCGCAAAAAAGATTTCTCACAAAACTTTTTTTGACACATACACTTTATTTTTTACACTTTATACGAAACGTCTTTTCACTAGCGTAATGAATGAAACGAAAATGAAACTCAAATATCTGTCACCTGAAGAGGCTGTGCGCCATATTACTAGAGATTTTTTTTCGTTAATACTGCCATTAACCCAGAAACTATCACGAATTATTAAAACTGAAAATGACCTTAAAAAAATCGATGACAACTGATTCAAAATCGAGGACACTGTTTCAAGTTTAAGGAGTCGCGTGACCTGTGCGAAAAGCAAGGATAATTACACATTAGATAAACATGAATTTAAAGTAATAAAGTCTGGCAAATGAAAGTAGAGACTGAAAAGCGCGGCAAATTTAAAAATATCAGCATAGCAACCCCAAAATTAGTATGACATACCTGGAATAACCTAATTTGATACTTAAGAATTATTTGTTTAAAATCATGCTACTTAATATGATACAAATCAAAGAGATATTTCTTAACATTTCGAAAAATCAGTTTACTTCGACTGAATAAAAATACGTCTTTATGTAATAAGCAGCAATTCCAAAAAAATAAATAAAAAACCAACAATATTCTATAATAATTTTGGTTAATATTCACTACTATAATCAAAATCTAAAACTCCTTGTGAAAAAATTCATTAGAGTCACTGTTTTGTCATTTTTTAGTTAGTAAATGCTGTATCAAGATCACAACAACGCTTCATCTTTTCCAGCCCGTCCGCGTCCCATCCTTGATGTTCTCCCTCCGGTTGACGCCCGCCCTAAGCCGAGATTCGTACCCCACAAGAGCCCTTAGCGAGCGTTCACCTAGTTTTAATTAGCATAGTTGAATAACCCCTGGCCTGAGGTTTTAAATGTAGTAGCTTAAGGCACTCACAGGAAAGTCCGGTTAAGTAGTCATGATCTCAGAGGTCAACTAAGAGATGCACCTGTGAGATGCACTACCTAAAAAAAAACAACTCCATCTTGTTTTGGCAAATTAGGGTTGTCATTAGTATAGCATTGCCATATATAAAGTTTGCAAATAATTTGAGTGTCTACTTTCGTTTGCCAGACTCTAAAAACGATAAGAAACCTTTATGTAAAAGAAACAAATGAGGAATAGACATTTTTAAATAAATACGGCAAATCAGACTGTGACATACGGTAGTATTGATTTTTACTATAACAACACTGATTGTAGGCTACGGCACCAAATGATTACAAGCATTTTCGCCGAATGCATGATCGTTCCTCTTGTTGATGCTTGATCAAGCCGGTTGCGAACACTGTCAAAACGTCGCGTCAAGCTAAAAAATATAAAATCGCATCAAGTACGGGGCAAGCACGTAAATGCTTGATTGTAAATGCAAAATTGTAATCAAGCAAACATTGTAAATGGTCATCATGCTTGGTTCAGGCAAAAATCTACGTGCTTGCCGTCAATCCGCTTGACCGTCTAGGAACCGCAACAAAACGCGGTTTATCTGTCGGCCCATGGTCGGCCCAGTTCCAGTTGCAATATATGAAATATTGCATCCTGCATGCCTATTACTGGCAACATTGGCCAACCGAACTGTCAAACAGAAAGTCAAGCGTGCATGGTGATAACACGCACGTTTTGAGGTTATATCTCAATCACGCTTCATTTTGCGGCACTTTATTTACTAAACAATGTCGTTCCGCGGTAGAGGTGGTGGCGGCGGCGGTCGAGGTGGTTATGGTGGCGGCGGCGGAGGCGGAGGCCGAGGCTTCGGCGGTCGTGGAGGCGGCGGCGGCCGGGGCGGCTTCGGTGGTCGAGGTGGAGGTGGAGGCCGAGGCTTCGGCGGTCGCGGAGGCGGCGGCGGATTCAGACAAGACCAGGGCCCGCCCGAGTCCGTCATCCCGCTAGGACATTACGGTTGGACGGTACAAGACGATCTAGTGTGCAAGGTGGATATCGAAGACGTCCCTTACTTCAACGCGCCCATCTTCCTCGAAAACAAAGAACAGATCGGAAAAATCGACGAGATATTCGGCAACCTACGCGACTACTTCGTGTCTGTTAAGATGAGTGATAACTTTAAAGCAAACGGTTTCAAGGATGGCCAGCAGTTTTACATTGATCCAGCGAAGTTGTTGCCGCTGAAGAGGTTCTTGCCGCAGCCACCGGGCGCGAAGAGAGGTCGTGGCGGCGGGCGCGGAGGGCCTCGCGGAGGACGTGGCGGCGGCGGCGGGTTCGGACGAGGTGGCGGCGGTGGCTTTGGCCGAGGAGGTGGTGGTGGCTTCGGCCGCGGTGGTGGTGGCGGTCGGGGAAGCTTCGGCCGCGGTGGTGGCGGCGGTGGTAGCTACGGTGGTGGCGGTGGCAGCTACGGTGGTGGCGGCAGAGGAGGAGGTGGCTTCAGAGGGGGACGAGGTGGCCGATAGCCTCCATGTGGTGATTAGACAATGGTTACGTGCATTTAGAGTTGAGTCTGTGTTATTATCCATTGTTAATGTTGACTGCAAGGAACTGTATGAAAGGATAGTGTATTTCTTATTATAAGTGTAACTTAGCTAAATAATGTGTTGACTTTGTCTAACTGCATTGCCTACGTTCCAATACTGAGTGGCTAGGAGCCTGTAGTTAGCTAAGTACTACTGATGTATGCAATGAATTATATATTGTAGGATACTGGATATCTTTTACAAAAACTAATTGTAATGTATGCTTGAACGAGCAGGTTTCAGTAAACTTATAAATGGAGTCATCTTTAGCATTGAAAACAACCAACAAAATACCTCTGAAATGATGTCTACGTGCCTTAGTTATAAGGTTAGAAATATATAATTACTATTAGTTGTGAAGTTTAAATGTTCTGCAGGATCTTTATTAACATTTCAAGATACTTGCAGTAGCTAGCAATTTGTACCATTGTTCAATTGTGTTATTTTACTGCTAAGCTAAAATACTAGCCACAGGTGACTTTTTCATTGAAGATATGTGAGAAATATAATTAACAATGATTGTTTTTTAGCTGTTTGTAAAATTGCAGGAAGTGATTACTATAAATAAACATTTATAAAAGCAATGTAAAAAAATCTTAAATAATTATAAGAAATAAAAGCTTTATTTTAAGATGAATTGTTTTTTATTTACTCTTAACCTTTGTTCAGATGAATGTTGTTGATGAATGTTCATGTTGATATAAATAATAAAGTATTTCTTTTAATTTATTAAATAATAAATTTTATAAACATATTTGCCATCAGCTTAAACTTAACAGTCCAGATTTAGGTTATTTGAAGTTGCTCAATGATGTAAAGTATAATATTGAGGATTGATGACAACAACAAGGCCTATTTAAAAAAAAAAGTGCAATACAACCTAATATATTATAGTCCCTTTACTAGCTGATATGGATTAAACTATAAAATTAACTAAACCCATATAATATCAACTCACATTCATTCAGAGACATGCCGTGATTTACGAAGTGCATATATATATGGGACAACCCCAAATAGATTTATTCTGGCATGCTCAGTACTTATAATATTATGTGAAATGGAAAATAAGGATAATTGAGTAAAAGGACTGGCTCCTATAAATAAAACCTTACTCTATAATTATTCTAAATTCTCTAATTCACATTTCCCTCCACTTGGTATGTAATTATCTGCCAATGCCTTTCCTCTGTGATTGAAAATGTAGAAAGATGGCAGATTCCTCTGAGTTTCCCATTTAACAGTGTTTAGTTCAGCAGCTGCTGGTATTTCTCGTAGATTACCAGCTACGTTGAGCACCCCCCACATTACAGCGAATAAACTTGCTACGGCTTGTACCACAATCTGTAAAGAGGAACACGGATTCAGAAATAGCCTGATGGAAGATTTTCGATGAAACAATTTGTTCATATTGTCAGTTAATCACTTACGTCCAAAGGCAAGGTGGTGAATTCTTGTGATGTTATCCGAAGGTACGAACGATCTACAACAAAAGTACCATTTAAATATTTGAATTATTTATAATAATTAAAGAATCATGTGGCGTAAACACTTACGCTGGGCAGCCGAAAAGGCAGAGTGGAATAATGATATAAATCCTACTATAACGATTATTTTATGCACTGAAGATCCCATCGTGATGAATGTTAAATTATCCTGTTACTCCTTTATTATTATAATAATAACAGAAGTTTTAATAAAAAGTGATAACACAAAACTATCTTGACAGGGGAGTGGACAGGAGAATGACAATGATTGATGATGATAATAATTTTGACGTTTCAGGTTTTTTTTTTGGAAAAAATATTTCATCTGCAGTCAGCTTTTAGAGGAATGCAAAATCGCCTAAAAAATCTCATTCCTAATAAAATATGAAAAGATGATTAGTGATTTGTTAATGATAATTGCTGCTTCTTCTTACTTCGGCCTCATACTGACCTGCCGAATGATCCATTTAAATATGTAGAAAGGAAAACAATGATTTTGGTTGGTTTGTCTAAAATATAATAAAGTCGATTAAATCAAATAGTGATTAGTGAGTTGAGTACACCGGTACATCTCTAGTTATTTCAAATTTGCGGCAGCGGCTGGGCGTGTGTATAGTGTTTACAATTCAGTTATTTTCGAGATTTTATAAAACAAAGTGCCTTTCTAAAAATTAAGATGATCAGGAATCCTAGACTAGAAGAGTTCCAAATGGATACAAAGCCTTCACGGAGGCCTGGAAAACAGAAATTTAGTTATTTTTTCTACAATGAAGAAACAGGTGAAATACTGGGACGAACGCCTGAAAGTTGGGGTCAGTGAACTTCTTTATTTACTTATTTTCATGAGATCGAAAGATTTTCATAAATTACGTTTTTCACTAAAATTTATTTCCAGTATTACATGATATTTGTAGTAAAACAAGTGTTGTATGGAGGGCGTGGCTTGTTGGCAGTTTCGGCAACGCTCTCCTTAATGCTATTGATTGTAATATCGTTGTTACTCATGTCGCATAGTTTATTTGTTAAATTTGAGACGTCTCAACATTTCTTGTTTATTAGCTTTTACAATACTTTTAAATTGTCATTTATTTCTATGCTTAAAAACATTCCAACAGGAGCCAAATTTCTTTAGGTGCTTTATAACTTGAGCAAATTTGATCTATTCTTTTACACTTACATAAACATACAATAATTGCATTTCAAGAGCAAAGATTTCAATTCCGCTAAAACCTTTATCCAATTAATTAGAAATAAATCCTGGCAGCCAGCGTAAATAATCACATAAATAATCACATAAATAATCTTTCAATTATAGCTAATCTGCTTAGAAGCCCTATATTGTGTCTGTTCTAGACGAACTTTCATTAAACCTAGTGCTTGTATTCATCAGGTCTCTTGGTTACTCACATTTACATTAGTTAGTTTGCATTGCTCTGCTGTTGAGGAGTTTGTTGCACCACTTCTTCCCAGCTTAAGCACTAAGAAGTGGTGAAGGGCGGGCATTTTGAGGGACTATCTTATGTAATTTAGTCATTCTAAAAGTGCTGATTCTCATGGTAGAACTTGTTGATATAAGCACTGTTAATAGTTAGGTAAAACAAAAGAATACCTTTACAGAGGTTTGCAGAAGCTAATGACCGAGAGCCCCAATACTTTGGATTAACACTTCCAATAGAGCGGCCTATTCTAGCTAAAGAATTAGTTTAATTCACTTGCGGATCTAAACGTACTAAATAGTCTTATAAATGTTTACAACATTTATGTTACACTTTTTATTTCAAAGTCATACAGACAGTCAACAATAATGGTTGCCTAGCATCATATCAAAAACTATATGGACACATAACACTAAGAAGTCTTCATGCGTCAATGCCAGACACCATAACACTTTCCCTCATTGACGTAATGATGACTGCAGCCCCAATCCTGCTCTCAATAATAGGAGCCTTGGCTTCGGAACTGCCTTTGTCAAGAGGTCAGCTAACTGCTCTACAGAACTTGTTTTCTGCACACCAATCAATCCTTCTTGTACTGTCTCGCGCACAAAAAAGTGTCTCAAACAAATATGTTTGGTCCGTTTATGAAATTCCGGATTGTGAGCGAGACATATTGCAGCTTCATTGTCCACTTTGAGCGTCGGTGTGTCTTGTAGCATCATAAGTTGGCTAAATACTCTCTGTAGCCAAACTAGTTCGCGAGCACCTTCACTGGCAGCTACTATCTCTGCCTCCGTGGTTGAGATGGCAACAGATGCTTGCCGTTGACTAAGCCAGGACACCGGTCCTCCAGCATACAAGCAAACAACTCCGGTGGTAGAGCGTCCTGTGAGCTCATCACCGCCGTGATCTGCATCACTGTATCCTTCAATGATAGCTTTGTGGTTTCCAGACTTGTATCTTATTCCGAAAGATATAGTCCCTTTGAGATATCTGAATATCCTCTTCACTTTGTGCCAATCAGTCCAGGAAGGATTCTCCAATTTCCTTGAAACTACTCCAACAGCGTATGCAATGTCGGGGCGTGTACCTGTCATTAGATACGCTAGTGCTCCTACTGCCTCACGATAAGGAAAGTACTTCTTTTCAGGAGTATCGTCAACTTTCCCTTCTTCAGTTGTCCTTTCAATGGGCGTCGAAACTGGATTGCAATCTGACATTTGGAAACGTTCCAGAATCTTCTTAGCGTACGATTGCTGAGAAATCAGAATAGAACCGTCTTCCGATCGATCAATTTCCAATCCCAAATAGTAGAATGCTGGTTTCGTGGTAATCTTCAGCGTGTTTCCTAATTCCTTGAGGAATTGGTTCGCTAGAGCTTTATCTGTCGTGGCTACCAGTCCGTCATCCACATATAGGGTAATCAATATTTTCTTGTCTCCCACTACCTTCGTGAAAAGACAGGGTTCAGCTTCGTTCTATATGAATCCTTTATCCAGCAGAATCTCTTCAAAACATGAGTTCCAACACCGAGGTGCTTGTTTGAGGCCATACAGACTTCTTTGAAGTTTGCAGACTTTTGAAGATTTATCTGAGTATCCATCAGGCTGCTGCATGTATATCTCCTCTTTCAACTTTCCATTCAGAAAAGCTGTGGATACATCGAACTGTGTCAGATGTAACTTCTCCATGGCGCTGACACTTAACAGAGCCCTTATGGTAGACATACGGGCAACAGGACTGTACGTCTGATCATAATCTATCCCCTTACGTTGCTTGAATCCTTTGACTACCAGTCTTGCCTTGTATTTGTCTATTGTACCGTCTGGATTTCGTTTGATGCGAAAAACCCATTTACAAGGTAGCGCCTTTCTGTTTGGAGGTAAATCGCATAGCGTCCAAACCTTGTTGTCATCTAAGGATTTTATCTCGTTTGCCATGGCTTTAAGCCATTCGGCACTATCGTCCCTCTCAACAGCTTGTTTGTATGTCTCAGGAAAGTTCTCTGTTCCTACGAAGCATACGAAGTCTTCATACTTCTTAGGTCGTGCGATAGTCGACCTGTCTCGAAGATTGTATCGAGGTTCAGCTACAATTAGTTGCTCTTGCTCATCACTAGCATCAATGAATTCATCCACTTCGATATCTTCTTGAACTGCTTCACCTTGAACATGAACTTGATCTTCAGCTCTTTCTCCCTCAAGATCATTTTTATCGCTTTCCTGGTATTCGACAAGTGACTCAGGTACTTCTTGAATGAGAACACGTCCATTATCACCGACCTCAGCTCCCTCTGACATAATGGGGTCGCTTGTCATAATCCTGAACTCGACGTCTGATTCGAACGTTATGCCTCTTGATCTCAGTGTCTGCGTTCCGTCGTAGACACGATAACCGTCATCGTTCTCGTAGCCTATAAGTCTTCCTTTAATTGCCTTTTTGCACATCTTTCTGCGCTTTTGTTTAGGCACGTGAGCATAACAAATGCTTCCAATCACTCTGAGGTGTGAGATTCTAGGCTTTCTTCCAAGCCATAACTCGTATGGAGATTTTCCTTCAACCCTTGATGGTCCTGTCCGATTTAGAACATATGCTGCTGTGTTCACAAGTTCAGCCTAGAGCACTTGAGGTAGCTCTCCACCTGAGTACATCATGGACCTTGCTGCCTCTACAAGTGTACGATTCTCCCTTTCAGAGCATCCATTCTGCTCCGGTGTGTACGGCATTGTGAGTCGCTGCTTGACACCGTGCTTCTCTAGAATATTCCGAACGGTTTCATTTTCAAATTCGCCACCGTTGTCACTCAACAGCGTCTTGACGACATGACCTGTACTCTTTGCTTCTTGAAGCATCTGTATCAGCTTATCCTTAACCTCTGACTTCTGTCTTATGAAGTAGACAAAGCGATATCCAGAGTAATCATCCTTAAATAAGACGAAGTACTTGTACTTGGAGATGCTCGGTGTTGCAAAGGGTCCGCAGACATCAGCATTAATTAGTTCACCACAAGCCGATGCTCTTTCCCTAGTTCGGAACGGTTTTCTTTGAGCCTTTCCATATATGTAGCCCTCACATTTAATTTTGTCAGGACTCAGCTTCATGCCCAACTCGCGATTCACCACACGAATGACATGGTTCTTATCCTGGTGAGAAAAACGCTCATGGTACAGTTGCAGCATATTTGACCCGGTAATAGCATTAACCGCTATGGTTTTCTGCTTTTTACGAATAATCGTCTCCATTTCCAGCTTGTACAGTCCTCCAAAAGGAACCCTCTTGCCAACAATTCTTGTGACATTTTCAATATCCAGCTTGCACTCTCTTGTTGTTGCCATAAACATACTATTTTGCATTCTGTCTTGCGCTGCTAATGAAGAGAATAAGCTTTTTTGTTAATGATGGTACTAGCCACACATCTTTAAGCCTAATTTCTTCCACCTTGCCATTGACATTTGATGTCACCACTACGGTTCCCTTTCCCAACGCAGGAATTGTGGTTCCGTCTGCAGTCGTAACTGTGTGATCAGCATCAAATTCATGATATTCCGTGAAGAATTCGCTCCTTACTGCAATGTGTGTCGTTGCTCCGTTGTCGACAAACCAGCTGTGAGGATCTTGTGTTTGTCCTGACGAGCATGTGCTTACCATTAGTGAGATGTGTTGCACTTGATTGGTCTTCGAAGTAGAGCCTGACGTGCTTGGAGTTGGTTTAGGTGGCCTCCCATCTCTGATCCACTTTCTGCACTTGCGCACTCTGTGTCCTTTGCCAGAACAGTAGTTGCAAGTCAGTTGCTCGTCTTTATTGCTCTTCATTTGTCGCTCTCTATGTGTAGTCACTAGTGCTTCCCCCTTCGAGCTAACTTGACAAACCAGATCTCTCTCAAATGCGCACAGATTACTAGTTAGACTGTCAATGGTTCTCTCAGACTGCTTTAGCATCAGCCAGCTTGACTTGAAGTTGAAGAACCTGTCGTCCAGTGTGTCTAAGACCTTACAGATCAGAAACATTTCATGAAGCTTAGCTGTGGAGTCAATCTTAGCAACCTCCACCTTCAATTCGTTCCAGACATTCTTGAGCTTTGACATGTGAGTTGGAATATCGTCCGCCTTATCATGCTTTAGTCCAAAGAACTCCAAACCTAAATTGTAAGCTCTATCTTCCGATTGTCCGTCAAATAATCTGTGTAATTCCAACCAGACTTCATGAGCAGTCCTAAATCTCATGACTTTTTTAAGTGTATCCTCAGACATATTAGTAGTCAACATAAGTAGAGCGCCAGTTTCAGCCTTCTTATAATTGACCATCATCGTATTATATCTAGCGATGTCAGCGTCACCTGCTTCGGCCGCGAGGATAGGTTTAGGAAAACGGCCTTCCACTACTTCTAGGGCTTTTTCAGTACCATCAAGTAGGATGGAAATCTTATATTTCCATGTGAACCAGTTTTCTTTTCCTGTGAGTTTGCCAATATCTATTTTAGTAGAATAATCCATGATTAATCTCTTCAAGGTCAGATGCGGGTCCAAAACCTGTTAATAGTTAGGTAAAACAAAAGAATACCTTTACAGAGGTTTGCAGAAGCTAATGACCGAGAGCACCAACACTTTGGATTAACACTTCAAATAGAGCGGCCCATTCTAGCTAAAGAATTAGTTTAATTCACTTGCGGATCTAAACATACTAAATAGTCTTATAAATGTTTACAACATTTATGTTACACTTTTTATTTCAAAGTCATACAGACAGTCAACAATAATGGTTGCCTAGCATCATCAAAAATCATCAAAAACTATATGGACACATAACACTAAGAAGTCTTCATGCATCAATGCCAGACACCATAACAAGCACATGGAACATCTTTTGACAATTTACGTTACCCTGTTTCTTAAACTAGGATATACCTGTATCTTAAGAGACAGTGGACGGCCATAAAGTTATGTTTTAATATTACCTATAATTTAAGTAAGGACCCTGTCGATCTACCCACAAGTAAACAAGTAAGTAAAATTGAGTAAAAAAAGATCTTCTTTCCTCTCACTTATCTACTGCTTTCTGGGACTGATATTTCAGTTAGAACATTATGTATTTTGTCCTGCCACCTTCTGGGCCTCACATGAATATCTGTATACTATAAATAGAGGCGCTTGAGTTTTCAATATTGGTTGCTTAGGGTTGATACTTATTCATTTTAATATTATTATCAAGCTTTTGCATAATATATCATTATTAAGAGTTTTGAGATTATTATTAATTTATTGATTCAAGTTACAATGACTCATAGACAATATTCAATACATTACATTAACATTACAATACAAAACAAAAACCACTGTATTTTGAACACTTATACATTAAGAGAGTAAAAGACATCTTCAATTCAAATTTCAAAATAATATTTTATAAATACCAAATCATCATCATGTTCTGGCCCTTGTGCCATATTCCTTGGGTTTGGCGTAACCTATGTTTTTCTTCCATCCTCCTTTGTCAGCTGTCACTCTATCACTCACTCCTTTTTTTATCATATCATCCCTCACACAATCTATCCATCTTTTCTTTGGTCTTCCTGTCCAACCATCAACATTTATATTTATGACTCTATATTGCATAGAGTCCAGTTCTTCTAACTGACCAGACAGCTGTGCTGCTGGGGAGTTTGTTACGCTACTTCTTCCCACCTAAAGTATTAGGAAGTGGGGAAGAATGGGTGTTTTGGGGGATTGTATTATGTAATTTTAATGTTCAAAAAGTACTGTTTCTCAGCTTAATTTGAATAAATGACTTTTGATTTTGATCCTTTTTTTTTTTCTCATATGCTTTAGTTAAACAGACATATGATAACAGTGTAGCTCTGAGACAGTAACAAGATTTCTTTGTTAAATAAATCAGTCACATTATCATTTTTTTTTTCAACTAATTAGGGTAATGACCATTTAAAAGCAAAAGGTTAAGATTTTTTGTTTTTATATGTGTTAACAACAAAAACTGATTAGATTTTGTTTTGAGAACAAGGAACTGTTTAACAGAAACAAATGAATGTAGGAAAGGTTATGACTTGAATACTAAGCTGAGATTGTGTGTATTGCAATTAGTAATTGTAGTATAGTTCTCCATATCACTTTCAATAATGATAAAAGATCCCTTTACTTATAATTATAATTTCATAGCATTTGCCCTAATTTAACTCACCAGACCCTGTAGCACAAAGGCCACACAGATCAAATTGTAAACCAGACTAACTCTGTAGTTTCTTGCCTATTCTTCTCCATACGAAACTACCTTTTGGAAAGGGCTAGAAACAATTATATTTTCTTGTAAAATATACCAATGACGTTAGAAATAAATGATTTGGCTTTGACCAGAACTAATTGGAGGTGGCGAAACATGGCTTTTCAGCACATGGTTAACTTATCTGGCAGATAAACAAGCATATTACAAATTAGAGGATTATATCCAAGATAAGAATGCTTAGAAACATGCTGGTCTAGCTCCATAGGACAATTAAGAGTCTAGACAAAATCAAACTGTTGCTAATTTTCTTGTATAATTATTTATTATAACATTGATTTTACATTCTGTGAATACTTGAACTCACACACTGACTTATTAGTATTACTTACTTGTAAAATTAATAAATAAAAATTTTGATGTTTAATAGTGCCTTTTATTTGCCTAATTGAATTAAGTTATTTGACTTTGACTTTGAATTAAATTCAGATTCTGTAACATTTCTTAATTTATCTCTAAGATAGTTCCTATCATGTCGCTGTTAAACTTTTTTGTTACTCAAAAAGTATTTATTTTTTATTTTTAAAACATTAATATTTCTGTTACAGGTAAAATCCTGATATTCTACTCAATCTTCTACGCGGCTCTAATAGCCCTCTTCGCGATCTGCATGGTAACCTTCCTCCAGCACTTTATCAACCCTCGAGTGCCACGTCTGCAGCAGGACGACAGTGTGATCGGCTCCAGTCCAGGATTAGGCTTCCGGCCGCTGCCGCCTGATGTTAGGAGCACACTCATATGGTACAAGGGAACCGGGTATGACAGCTATAAGTACTGGGAAGATCAGCTGATTGATTTCTTGTCAGGTGAGTTAACAAAACAGGATTTACGAATAAGAAAACTGCAATAAGAATCCCCTTTTTCCCTTGGAAGGAGGCAGAAACTACAGAACGCACCTTCAACGATCCTTACCAACTCCTTTTGCTCCAATAATTATTATTCTATTAAGTGAAAAACGACTCAAGAGAGGAGATATTGGTAGCATCTCTCATTGCGCCAGCACAACACACCGCGATTACTACGTACTCTGTAAGGGGCCGTATCAACGAGCGATAGAATCGCGACGGATCTGCGCTTTTACGTCGGGTAATCTACACGAACGAGCGATTATTCCGCCAGCGTATCATCGCGACTCGTAACGGAATCGCCGTGTGTCTGCGACGACTCTTAATGGAATCGCCGCGATTCGGCGACGAGGCGTTGTGCCATAGTCCTAAACTACAACAACACACAACACTTCGCCTACGTTAAGACAGCGCGCTCGCTGCGAGAGCGTCACGTTCCGCGGCGAGAGCGCGGCGGGCGCACCGCGCCAGTAGCGACGAGGGCGCGATGATACGATGTTTCGCTCGCACTCAGTCACTCGTCGCATCATCGCCGCGATTCTCTCGCTCGTGGAGGCGGCCCCTAAGGTCTATTCAAATCCTTGTTTCCAATTGATGTTATTTCCACTAAATCAAACATCAACTTTAATTTAGTGTAAATAAAGTTGGTTTTAGACTGACTAGTACTGTTAAAAAGTAATTTAAAAATATGAACTTGTAACGCAAAGTAAACCTTATGTGTAGGCATTACAGTTGTTTTTCCAAAAACTCGTGTTTGTTTACATGTAACTAACTTGCGACTAAATTGCGAACGCAGATTAGGTAAAAAATTTATGATACCATGGGTTCAGGATTCTGGACCCTCCTGCGTAGAAATTTTTCGTCGGTTATTAACCCTTTCCCTGCCAGATTTTGCTACAGTAATCGTGTCCCCAGGGCCAGACGTGTTTAGGTATAGTTTCGAATAGTGTTGGGAAATCTGAATAAATTGTTATCGATATTATATAAGTACTAGCTTTTGCTTGCGACATCGTGTTTAAAACTTAAGGTAGAGCCGTAGGTATATAGATTGATGCAAAATAAAACACTCATATGTTGTTGACAAGCAATCTTTAATAATAGGTAATCGCATCGCTTGTACTACTCGAACTGGAACTGTCAATGTTGATATCTCCTTCTAAAATATTCAATAATTCGTCGTCTTCCATCATAATGTTTCTCAACACTAGGCATCCGAAGCGTACTTGTTATCACGGGGACGGCACTGCGGCTACTGGTATTTACCAACAAATATGGTGTCCGTGTTGCTTGCGCCGCACGGAAAATCACGGTGATGGCGGCCAGTGTCCGTCAGGCTGGAACTGCATTAGTGACGTCCCAAAAATATCGACACCAAGAATATATTTTTTTTGATTTCCTAATTTTATACAGATTCTCTTCAATTGTTGTCCATTATTCAAATGACAATTTAAAAAAAAAATAACCATTAAAGTTTTAATTTATAGTCTAGACATGGTTTAACAAGATAATTAATAATTTAAAACCATTGCTTTTTTATTATTTAGATTCTAATAGCGCATCACTAGCCCACTTAAAATTACGGGTTCGGCGCAGTGTGTCAGGGTTGTAAAAGCACCTCATTTGATTACTGCATTTAGATTTCATTGTTATGTATCAAAATGATGAGCCTAAGTTTTAAAAGTTTTATTGTTGTAAAGTACACATCCTGAAGTATTATAAATAATATCAAATTTCTTCAGTTTTTTTTAATGTAGTTAAGAATTGGACATCGAAAAAATAGAACTTAATATTACGGTATTAGCGCCACGGGCATCAGCATCAAAACACTGAATATTACGGTGACGGCAGGGAAAGGGTTAAAAAAATAATCAGCTGTTTCCTACAAGAGTGCGATACGTATGCGATCAAAATGTATGGAACCGCATTTTTTTCTTATAACTGCCAAGAAATTAACCGATGAAGCCCTTATATCTTCAAAAGCACGCCCTTCAGTTAAAAACGGGAACCTTCTCCATGGACGGGTGATAGAGGGCTACCACACCATATAACTTCCTTGATCGTACCGGCACTCGATTCCGAGTTTCAGCGGCACGCACATTGTACACTTTCTTAAATAATATATATTGATTATTATATTATTAAGTAGGATAATAAATAATAAAATATACGGGGAATATTCCAGGGCGACAGTTTAAGTCCACTTTGGTTTTGCTTAGCTCTGAATCCTCTAAGCACACTGCTCGAGGATTCAGGTCTGGGCTTTAGCCTGAGGAGAGGTGGTCAGGTCATATCTCACCTCCTCTACATGGATGACTTGAAACTCTTTGCCCCCAACAAGTTGCGACTGATGGAGCTACTGAAGGTAACTGAAACATTCAGTGGCGCCATCAGGATGGAATTTGGTGTGGACAAATGTGCAGTCATGCATGTAAAGCGAGGGGAGATTATGGAATCCGAGGGAATCCAACTCTCGGACTCCATACACCTTAGACCCCTCTCCTCAGCCGAAAACTATAGGTATTTGGGTATGTCGGAATCGTTAGGCATCAACGTTGCTGACATGAAGCAATCGTTGAAGGAGCGCTTCTTTGGTCGCCTGAAGAAGGTATTAATTAGTTTTCTTTCAGGCGGAAACAAGGTGCGCGCCTTCAACGGTTGGGTCATGCCGGTCTTGATGTACTCTTTCGGCATACTCAAATGGACTCAGACCGAACTTGACGCCCTGGACAGGAGGGTACGTACACTCCTGACCGCAAACCGGATGCATCACCCACGTTCATCAGTGATGAGACTGTACATCCCGCGGAAATGCGGAGGTCGAGGGTTTTTAAATGCAAAGACCCTCCACAACCGCGAGGTGTGCAGCCTCAGGGAATATTTTTTTAAAGCCGATGTGGGTATGCACCGAGATGTGGTCGCAGTGGACAACGGGCTCACCCCGCTCTCCATGGCTAAAGAGAACTGGCGCAAACCTGTAGTACTTACTACAGATGACCGCAAGGAGATATGGCAAAGCAAGGCGCTTCACGGGCGCTTCTATCGGGCTCTTCACGAGCCCAGTGTAGATTTCTTAGCGTCCGTATCCTGGCTACGTTTCGGTGACCTTTTCGGGGAAACCGAAGGTTTCATCTGTGCAATTATGGACGAAGTTATCTTGACGAATAACTACCGGAGACATATTATGAAGGACGGTACGGTTGACGTGTGTCGGGCATGCCATCGTCCGGGTGAGTCCATCAGACATATTATCTCTGGTTGTTCGCGTCTAGCCAACGGCGAGTACTTGCACAGACATAACCAAGTGGCCAGGATTATTCACCAGCAACTTGCTTTGAAATATAAACTTGTAGACTCTGAGGTACCGTATTACAAGTATGTGCCCGACCCAGTTCTCGAAAATGACCATGCCACGTTGTACTGGGATCGGTCTATCATTACTGACAGGACTATTGTTGCCAATAAGCCTGATATAGTGGTGATAGACCGATTAGCGCGCCACGCAATGATAGTCGATGTTACCATTCCACATGACGAGAACCTCGTGAAAGCTGAGAAAGAGAAACAAATAAAATATCTCGACTTAGCACACGAGGTTGTTGGCATGTGGAATGTGAGCTCAGCTATCATTGTGCCGATTGTCGTAACGGCTAATGGCCTAATGGCCAAAAGCCTCGATCACCATCTCTCGAGGCTCTCGTTAGGCGGTTGGATCAAACGCCTGATTCAGAAAGCAGTACTCCTCGATACGGCCCGCATTGTGAGGAGGTTCCTGTCTCTGCAGCCCTAACCACCGGTAGCTTGGACCCTGCTCCCGACACCGGCGGAACTCTATTTTTTATATTTTTAAATGTTTTTTTATACTTTTATTTTAAGAAATATTTAAAAATGTAAATTTTAAGATTTTAAATGAATAAACGGAATAAAATATAATATAAGTAGGTAAAAGTATAAGTAAGGTTATTCATAAGCAATTACACATGTTTTAATTTTTATCTTAGATAAAATTAGCTCTAAACTAAACCCTATCAATCCCTTACAGTATACAAAAAGAAAGGTCAGACCGCGGGCGCGGGTCAGAACATCTACGGCTGTAACTTCAACAAGCCCCCCCCCTCCCGGCAAGGTCTGCGACGTGGACATCCGCGACTTGGACCCCTGCATCGACGAGAACCACTTCTCCTTCCACAAGTCTTCGCCCTGTATATTCTTGAAGTTGAACAAGTCAGTGCTGTTTCATGGTTTGGTTTTTTTAATATAACGAAAGAAAATACATTTAAATAAATGTATTTAACACTAGCTTTCGCCAGCGGCTTCGCCCGCGTGAGATCTTTATAAATTATAGCCTATGTTACTCAGTGATAATATAGCATTCTACTGGTGAATTTTTAAAATCGGTTCAGTAGTTTTTGAGTTTATTCATTTTATCAAACATACAAAAAATCAAATCTTTTTATTATTACAAGCTTTTATTTATTTATATATTTATGTTTGTCCAGGTGGAATCTTGCAACTGAATTTTAAATCAGTTATCTTTAACCGATTGAGCTGAAATTTGGTATACACGCTTATTTTGGCTGACAATGCATGCTTAGCTATGTAACGTCATTCTAATTCCAATATGGCGGATCATCCAAGATGGCGGACTAGTTATTTTTTCTGCACTACCACAGTATGGGTAACAAATGAAAGGGCTTGCGGAGGAGAACACGAAAACGAATACAACGTCACATTAAATCCAAAATTAATGTTAAAAAATCTTTTAAAAAATGAGCTTTTATTTCATTGCCCTAAAAAGAAGAAAATAAACTTTAAATTAAATAAAACCAATCAATTTAGTACATGTATTACACAATTTATTAAATTATATAAAAGCTTGACGTGAGATTTGCATATTTTATAGGAAACATTTTCTTTCACAGAATGAGAACTTATAATAAGTATGTCAAGCAAGACTAGTTAGTACACAGGTAAATCTCGCGACAAGCTTTTATATCATTTAATAAATTTAAGTAATAAGTTTAAGTTTTTTTTACCATTAATCTCTTTATAATATTAGCTTAGATAAACACAAAAAGAACAAGTTTGGGGAAAATACGCGTCACATCCACGCAAAACGGCCATCGCTCAGCATAATGCTGTGACACTGCTAGACAGAGCCACAGCGTTGGTAAATGTTATTGTATGGCAAACTAGCAACTCCGCCTATATACACACGGCTCCACATAAGCTATGCATTTCCAGTATAAGCTGATTTCGCATTGTATAGCATTTCCGTACAATGCGAGGTCAGTTTATACTGAAAATGTGTAGCTTGATATGTAGTCATGTGTACCATACCAGAGGTTAACCCCAGAGAAAAATCTGCTTGCAGCCATACATTATAATAATTATAAAACCGCATGGCTCAACGTACAGCTTGGCAAAGAGAGTTTGAAAAACATAAGGGCGTCATTAGGGCGCCACTACCGCATTTAGGTCACTTCGAAATGAGTATAAGAATTTAAACAAATAGTTTAAATAGCTGTTTGTGGGTGACTCAAACCCTACTAGCACTTGTCGGCAGAGTAGTGCCATCATCATAGGTCTGCATTACTTATGTAAAATATTTAGTGCCAAATGTCACTACGTCAGACTCTTAGTCGACCTGACCCTTTAACATGTCGCCTTGATCGTTTGCTCTTGGCAAAAAATTAAGAAGGATCCGCAGTGGTGGCCCGCGAAATACAAATTTTCTTAAGTTTTTTGCAATTTGCAGGTCAGGTTGTATCTCGATCAAAATCGACCATAACAAATATGTATTTACAGAATTATAATCATTAATACGTCTCTCTAAGTTAGATTTGTTCCATAAGAACAAAATGAAAAAAAAAATAATGGAATATAGAAATGACTTATGGAAAAGTTCTTTTCGAATCTATATCGAGATATAAACTGCAATATGCAAAAAATGTAAGAAATTTGGAATTTCGCGGGCTACCCCACTGCGGATTAAAAAGCGAAATTCAATCTTCAATTTAACCATATTCAAGTATATTTTGGTACCTGCTTATTCAGGAACTGGATGTTTATTTATTTATGTATTTGAGGACTTTCAACACAAAATGTTCAAACAAAACCGGCCAAGTGCGTGTCAACCACGCACAATGAAGGGTTCCGTAGTTGGGATGAATTTATCCCAAGAACAAACTTAACATTGTAGTTGAAAAACATGTTCTCTCATACATTCCAACTGCAAATGTAAGTTGGTGGATTATTACTCGTTAACTTGTAAAGCATACTTAGCTGGGATAGTTTTCCTTTTAACTTCGTTATACATAAAGGGAAATTTTTTAATCAGTGCGCAAACTTAAACACGTGATTTTACTCATCATTACACATACAACTTTCACTACGGGACCAAACCTGAAATCGCGAAAAAAAAAACTACTGTTTCCTACATTTATGTTCGCATAACTCGTCAAAATGTAGGGCACATGACAAATTACAGCTTTTTAGTACTAAGAGTCTCTGAGCTAAGCCGCGGACAGACAGGCAAACATACAGACGGACATGGCGAAACTAGAAGGGTTCCTTGTTAACTACGGAACCCTAAAAAGGCGACATTTAATATTGACATTATGGAGTTATGCTACAAGTTATGTTACAGAATCTACGGCTGGCGGCCTGAGTTCTACCTGGGCATGGATGACCTTCCCCAGGACATGCCTTTAGAGCTGCAGCAGCACATCTGGAACCTCACCAACTATAATCCGGACTATGTTAGTGTTGCCATTACGATAATTCCAGTTTTTTCTTTGAAAATCATTTTTGAATCTTTATGGGGAAAGTGCTCAAAACCGGGAATGTTGCGGGGATATACGCATCCGCCACTACGGAGCTTCCGCATCGATTTGGACATCTGTATACGCATCCGCAATAATTAATGCGGATGTTCATGCGGATACGGATGTAGCACAGGCCACGACAAGAAAGAAAATAGGCGCGTGCCGAACGCACGTGCTCATTGACTAATAGGAGCGAAGATTTCGTTCGGTGACAAGATACGACGCGTTTGTTATTGTGTATCATTTGTTTCTCGTAAATCAGTCATAACGTGTTTAGTTGCGCTTATTGTATAAACATTTCAGTTTTCGAGTGTTATTGTGAAATTGTGAATATACAGTGAGCAGATTAATTAAAAAGTGAATTTACAATGCCACCACCTGCGCAAAGTGACATTTGGAAAAAAATATCATAAGATCCGCATCCGTATCCGCGGATGTGAGCCTTCAAATATGCGCATCCGCATCCGCGGATGTGCAAAAAATGTGCATCCGCACCATCCCTGCTCAAAACTACATGCTGGATTTTCTCAGTTAAAGAAATTTTCTTACTTTTTTTTCAATTTGCAGGTCAGTGTCAGATTATATGTTGATCTAAATATCATTCGCGCCCGTAACAAATATGTATTAACAGAATTGTAATCATTAGAAGCATGAATACATCTCTCTGAGTTAGATTTGTTCCATAAGAACTTTTCCAAAAATCATTTCCATGTTCCTAAATACAAATTGTATTTACACAATTATTACACAACTGCCCAAAAAGGAGTGTAATGTTTTAATAATTAGAATGATCAATAAATAAGTTAGAATTAGCCTCAAATCACATTATTTCATAAAATAGTCATTCAATAGGATACTTTGAACTTAAAGTTGTATTAATAATATTAATGATGATAATTTTATAAATACATATTTGTTACGGTCGTGAATCATATTTTGATGAAGATACAAACTGACACTGACGTGCTAATTTCAGAAAACTTAAGAAAATTTTAAATGCACGGGCTTCCCTAGCGCTTTCGCCTTAAGTGCCTGATACTCGGTTGCCAACCGTTTCCCGGCAGAGGTAACCTTGGTGGTTTATATCCATGTAGATGGTAGTTTTCGACCAAATTTCAAACAGCTCAACCGGTCGACAATCAGAGTCACCTCTGACGGGGACGCAGTTGGTAACCGTGTAGCAGGCACTTTAATAGATAAACAAAAAACCAATCGTCGCTTAAGTTCTAAAACCGCGGAAGTCAAATTTGTACCAGTGCTGTACAGAAATTAAACGGTTCTTTTTCTCTCCTGAAAAGTTGCTTATTTTGACATCCGCGGTGTTAGAACTTAAGCGACGCAATGCAACTTATAAAATAAATGTTCTAATCAACAACGTTTCCTTTATAGGGGAACATGGTGTGGGTATCTTGCCAAGGTGAAACGCCTGCCGACAAGGAGAACATCGGGCCCATCCACTACCTGCCCTACCCTGGATTCCCAGGGTATTTCTACCCGTATGAAAACGCTGAGGGGTACCTGAGTCCCCTAATCGCTATTCACTTGGAGAGACCGAGGAGTGAGTACTATGTTTTTTATATAAAACTAGCTTCTGCAAATCCGACTGGTAGTTCCAGAGATTACTCACTACATACAAACTTACATACATACAAACAAACAAACAAATTTTACCTCTTTATAATATTAGTATAGATTAGCTGGACAGACGTTGTCATGTTTCCTATAACTCAATCGCAGCGCCACCTACCGGGTCCAATTGTGAATTTAAACCACGTAGGAACCCACTCACACACACTCAAATATGACATTAAAATCGGTCCAGCCGTTTAGTAGGAGTTCAGTGACATACAGACGTACAGAAGAATCATAATATAATTCTTCTGTACGTCTGTATGTCTACGTGTATTATTATGTATAAAGATAGTCTATTACTGTCCCACTGCAGGGCAAAGGTCTCTTCTCATACAGAGAAGGCACGAGCATTGATCACCACGCTTTCACAAGGCGGGTTGGCGATTTCAGATTTATATTAACTATAAGTCCAGGTTTCCTCACGATGTTTTCCTTCACCGTTGTCAATGATCTTTTAGGACGTTGAAAAAGTCACATTAGTACTTGCCCCGATTTGAACTCACAGCCTCGTGCATGAGAGGCGAGGCCTTAACCACTGGGCTCTTACGGCGTGTTTATTATGACTTATTAATCATCATTCGACTCGAAGACATCCACTGTTGGACGTTGGCTGCCCTTAGCACCAAGTTGGTCTTGTGGCGCCATCTACATCGCCACATGCGAACTACGCATCAAGGACCTAGTCATACAAAATCCTGCATCGCGCAGAGTTTACCGCGCGATCAACATATGTATAACTTCCCTACATCAATCGTCGGGCAATAGGCATGTTTCATAAAAAAAATTTTTTAGTCCGGAAGGTAGATTAATAAAAAATATAGGACACGTATTTTTTATATTTTAACGTAATCAAAAGATTACGGCGATACATTGAGTTAAAATGTGGCATGACGTCACTGCTTGCTAGATTTTATGCTGATTTGTGACGTAGCCAGCCCCCACTCCCCAACTTTAATGCGTGTTTTCTAAGTTATTTTTTATTAATATGATAAAGCAAAAAATACGTGTCTAATATTTTTTTATTATCTGAAAGACGGACTAAATAGTTTTTTTTTTTTTTACCTAGGCAACTACCGTATTGGCCACCAGACACGACACCCGCCTGGTCGGTAGATCGTCCCGTTTCTATAGAGAATGAGTGAAGTTTCTCATTCCTCTATAGTCTACGCATTCCGTATCCAGCGGAATCCTGCGGCCTTTACCAGGTCATCGGTCCATTCTGTGGGATACCTATATAATCCATGCTGTCTTTCGGTACCCGGTCGCCACTCCGGAACCTTTCGGTCCTATCGACCATCAGAGCGTGGGGTCCTGGATTAGACTCCCAGGTCGGGCAGTGTTATTGCTGTGGATATATGCATGCCCACTGTTCTAGGAGTCATAAATAGATCCGGGGAATACACGTGCTATGTTATAACTTTTTAACATATATTTGTAACGTTTTTCAGCCGGTATTCTGATAAACATCGAGTGCCGCGCCTGGGCCAAGAACATCAAGTACGACAGGAGAGAACGACTGGGTGTAGTTCACTTTGAGCTGATGGTCGAATAGTTACTAAAGTATCCGTCCAAATGCGTCTACTCGGCTCTAGGTATGAGGTACAGTAATATCCTGAAAATATGTAGTTTTATGGATACTAAGGACCGGTTTTACAGTGTCTTGATAGACAGAGATAGATGTCAAATGTATATATTTTACTTCTTCTTTTTCATGTCGCTGGTACGACAGTAATTCAAATTTTGATGGCCCAAAACTTCTTATAATATATCTATACAATATGTTAAAAAAAAAAAAAAACTATCCGATCGGAAAGGAGCACATAGGTACTGCTGTAACATTACCAAAAATATTTTTTTGTTTTAATTTAAAATAAAATTTCTATATCTAAAATTCACATTTTTAGTAACAAAATTACACCAAATCATTAAAAATTTGAAATTTTTAACGGGTTTAAAGTTATGAATTGTAGGCACCCGCTCAACGACGGCCGCTCGCGCCCCATGTAATGTGTACCAATATAAATGTAACCCGGTAAAATTCCCCATTGAAAAAAAATGTGGCGATTTTTTTTTCCTTTTTTCATTAAAATTACCACATAAATAGACTCTCAGTACGATACTTAACAACACCCTCACGGATCGGACAGGGTTTTTTTACATGTTGTAAATAATCTTACTGATGATTAATAAAAGTGTAATAAATGTTGTATGAAATAATCTAGATACTTAAACGGAATTTATAAGGAGGTGATGAAATAGGCCATAAAATAAAAAATAAAACTCAGTTTGCGTACATTTTCAAGTGTATGATATGTTGATATGTCTAATAGTCTATAATATACAGTTGAAAATATATTGCCAAGGTTGCCAAAGTGGACGTCCTAAAAAGACGTTAATTTAGGTAAAATATAAGGACACCAATGTTTAAATAATACAAAAAAAATGTTGCAGTTATTTAACAATAAAATTGCATATTTCAAGATGTTACTGGTCTTTCCAAAAGACCGAGTAGACCAAAGCAATTATTTCATAAGAAATAGTTTTAGTGCAATAGTTGTGTGAGATTTGCATTTTTAAGCTTGGTCTTTCCAGTAGACCAAATAGTATGACATTAAATTTTTATTTTTGAATCAAGAAAGTACCAGTGCGAATATTATACATACTTATGTATTTTTAATAATTTAAAGACTCGAAAACTGATAGAATCTCAACGTAGCACAGAAACAGTTTTTTTTTAATGTTTATGTCGTTTAGTTTAAGGTTTACAGTTTTATCTGCTACCTAAGGTTTTGTAAAGGGCTTATATATCGGTGAACGTGAAAATATAACTGTTTTCCTACTTCAATATTTGAAATTCTATGTAATGGCAGCTTTATACTAATTAGGGCAGGTTTTTTAATCGTCAGATAACTTTTATTTAAACAATACATAGGTCGGTTTGACGTATTTTCTATATAAAACTTGTCAAACAGCAAATTTTTCACAGAAAATATTTGTCTGAAGATTGAAAAGTCAGCCCCTGTAATAGTAATAATAATATTTAAATACACTTCGATTTAATAAAAATATTATCTGTAATATTAATATTATTTTATCAAGCTCATATTATAAGCTCGACTTAAATAATCCGTCCAATGATAATCCTTTTGATATTATTATATGCCTTTATATTTGTGTTGTGTATGTAATTACGTAGATAGTAATATTTTGTGTGTAGTGTTGTGTTTATAAGAATATTGTGTATGTTTTCATACAGACTTTCCACGCATTTATGCCCAGTGCAGTTGATCAGTGATCACTGAAGTGTGAGTATCGCAGAACAAGTTCAATCAATTGGAATATACAACATGTACCACAAAGGTATGGTCAAATTTAAGAGTGTGGTACAAACCATCAAACTGAACAACTTTCTCTATAGGACCAACATCGTAATCGAGAAAAAATAATCAACTGTCCCATACATTTGGTCGAGCTATTGAAGTTTTGTATGGGACAGTTGATATTTTTTTCTACTTCACCTTTTTGATACAAGTTGTATAGAATATTTGTTTTTATTTTATACAGGATGGCCTTAGTTTGGCCGAATAATACTGCAATATTTCTATTATTTAGCAATATAAAGCTCTGGTCAAACTGAGGCGAATCCCACGTGGGATTCGAGACGAAATTCGCTTCCGCCAATTGTGTTACCGTATGGAGGTGTTCAAACTGGAACGAATAGTCGCATGACTTCCTAATCATTAAAACAACAGACGCGCGCAGTCGAGTCCTGTGCAGAATTCGCCTCAATTTGACCCGTCCTTGATAGTCCGAACAGCCCGACATTTGCAATCGCTAAGTTTTTTAATCAGTATGTTTTATAATTTTGTGTAATCTCATATCAGAATCTGAATATTCAAGACTGACTGATGATAGTTTTCAATCGCTTTCTAAAAAAATAAAGACAAATAGCTTCAAATAGTTTAGTTTTTTTACCTTGTACTTATAGTACTTACTTATAACTAATTTTATTTTTTTACGAACTATCATTTCTAAAAATATGTGTTGATTTAAAGATTTATCTTTATTTTCTCTATTAGTAATGTACTTTTTATACATGGTTAGTTAAAAGATGTCAAATGTGTTTGGGAAATCCCTTAAAAAAAGACATTTAACTGACTTCGCTAAAGGGAAGTTCTTATATCAAATGAATCTCATTCCATATCCGTCCATTGATAGTAATAATTACGTCCAATATGTACTGTGAAAGAGGTGTGTCAATACACACACCACACACAAATATTCCATACAATTATAAGCTTTATGGTAAGGCAATAAAGTGTATATTAGAATGAACGATATGTTTCCATATCAAAGTGCCTGAAATGTATTTTTAAGCAATAAAATTTTAAAAACATTTCTCTAGTTTCTATTTAGTTTAGATCAACGGTTTCTGAACGCCTTTTTATCTCATTGGTTCATCGATAACTAGCGACCCGCCCCTGTTTCGCACGGCTTTTTTTTACGACTTGATAAAACATAATGATCTCTTTATTATATCTAAGTTTATTAAATTCTCTTAATGATGCTTGTTGGGATCTGGATGTTTATTTATTGATGTATTCGAGGAGACTATAACCTTACTCAAGAATTGGGCTATCCAATAAATAGATTTTCCCCTACATACAAACTTACAAACAAACAAATTTTACCTCTTTATAATATTAGTACAGACTAGCGACCCGCCCCTGCTTCGCACGGTTGTACGACTTGACAAAATATCAAGATTTCTTTAAAATGTGTAAGTTTAATATTAAACAGCACTGTCTTGTCGTGCAAACGTTACTTTTTTTTTACTCATATACTCGTTGTCAGTTATATTAAATAGGGCCCTGGTTCTGCCTGGCTTCGAGATCGAACTCGTCATACTACGTGTGTACGCCCATACGGTGAAATCGTTACGGTGCGGTGCCGCACCAGCGCATACAGCAGTTGCACTGATCGGAGCATTGAAGGGTTTTGACTTTTCGGAATTAATTCATATAGGTATGTAAAACAATAAGAACGCGACGTGTGGTCATTCCTGTAGGTACCTATTTGTGTTATGTGAATCCACAATAGTGCAGCGAGTGGGATCTGAGCACACCGCGTCAAACTAAAGGCGGTTACTCACTGACACTTGGAGAATGAACGACATAATCGTGGAATTAGCCGTCCGGATGCAATATAGACCCACTTGTTAAACATTATTGTAATGATATTCTTCAAGCTTCCTGGGGGCGGACAGTGGTATGGCGTTTTTCATCGGATATTTCTCTGCAGAAGTGCGTTAGATTTGCCTCGTTGATGAGGATAGACTCGCCGCACAGGGGCCTCAGGGCTCGCCCCTACGAATTATTATGAACTAGCTTTTGCCCGCGGCTTCGCCCACGTGGATGTTAGAAAATATCCCACGAGAACGAACTACCGGGATTAAAAGTAACATGTGTTAATATACCACACTATTGGTTTACGCGGCCTACGCTAGTCGGTATGGTTTTTTCCGACATCTTTAACAATCATCGTCATATTTCAGCCAATTTACATACATTTACACCTAAACCTTCCTCATGAATCACTCTGTCCATTGGTGAAAACCGTATGAAAATGCGTTTGGTAGTTTTTGAGTTTTTTCGAAATCAGACAGAGACGGGGCGGGGGGGACTTTGTTTTATAATATGATTAGTGATATAGACAGCTTGACCGATACCGCTGTTCTGCGCCTTAGGCTGCCTGTCCAATGACGCGGAGCGACACAGTGGAGTGGAGTGAGGGAGTTATGCGGAGCGGAGTTACGGACTGTGTCTGTCCATTGATGCGGAGCGAGGTAGTGCGGAGCGGAGTTGCGGACTGTGCGGAACTGGGTCGAGTTTACGCGACGAGTAATTTGAGCGGGCTGCAATACCCCTCGGCCGGTTTTTCCGTTTCCCCGCTCCGCTTCCTCACTCCACTTCCCCGCTCCGCTTCTCGGTTATGTACGAATTATTTTTAACTGAAGCGGAGCGGAGATTTTATGCAGTTCCATTGGTTAATATTGGCACAGCTCCGCTCCGCTCCAGTGGGCAGCGAGCAGAGGCGGGCGGTAGCGTTGACCAATGAGCGGCTGGCGCGACGTCGCGCGTCGTGACCGTTAACGAATGAGTGGCCTGAACTGCCCCCCGTCTCGCCGCGTACATACCTAAGGCGCGGAACAGCGGTCTCGGTCAAAATATAGTGATGTAGTGATAGCGACGATTTGTAGGCTTGCCCCTTGCGTTTGTGTGATGGTTGGTTATAATATTCTTCGCACCGAATTGTTTGTTACGCGTCGTTCACATACGACGCGTGTATTTAAATGCTCGCTGTGTGTACGCGCCTTAAAACAGTCTATTAAGCCCTCTTTGCTATAATAGGTGGAAGTAAGTACGGATGTGGTCCAGACTAGTTGTCGTGGCAATAATCACTCCCTTGTTGCCGACCTTGCGCTCCCAAGGTCGGTTCAATCGTTTAGTTAGATCCTACTGGAAGAATGGAATCTGCGATTGTCCTGTAGGATTTCTCGTAGGTAAAGGTGAGCAATATTGTCCTGGGTGTCCCTTACGAGAATAGTTCGTATCGTAGTACCCAATGTGTAATAAAATATGTTGTTTTGTGCCTTTACATTGATAACAATATTATGGCACAAAGTTAGAAAATTAAATTAATTCTTGTCGATGTGACTAAGAAACACATCATTCATTCATTTTTTCTTCATTTAATTCTCCCCCTCTTTCCGCCATAGTCTCACCAAACTGTTTATCAAGAGTGGTGTGATTATAATAAAGTGCGAGTTGCAGTTCTGTCCATCATATTCCGGATATGAAGTATTGTATAAAGGGCTAAAATAAGCTTAGATTTTATGCACCATCCCATATTTTGTATGTTGGTGGTCTGCATAAGATTTGTATGACAGTAAAAAGTCCCTACGTCACATCATCGTTGTAGTGCGAGAATCACACAACAACATACAGTAGACATACGGTAGTGAAATTTTAGCCAATATGAGTTAATGATGTCAAAGTGTTTTTAAACCCATTATCTACCTTACGAAAAGGTTAAAGAGCTGATTTTTGTTTGAATTTGAAATAATACGAGAATTTCATAAGTACATAACAACTTGTTAAGGCAAAAAAACAGTCTAAGAAAATTAACTAACGGTACTTGAGTAATTTAAGACAATCTTTTTAGTAACGTTTTCTCAATTACTTTTCAGAAAAATACGCTTGATAGATTTTGCGTGATTCTACGTTTTTTAACCACGTTAAACATAACTTTACAAATTAATTTCACTATGTAATATAAACATCATCTTAAATATGCCTATATTAAGTTATTAAGAAAATGTTCTAATTTAATATTATATTTTTCCAAATCATTAACACTACTCGTTTAGACGTGATCTTCAGTATAAAACCATTGAAAGTCGGTTATCATCGCCTTAATGTGTTATACCGATTATAAGGACAAAAAAACTTTTAAACACGGTTATCTCGAAGCTAGTTTTTTGCAATTAATGATTTCTCGCAGTACAACCTCAGACCAACAAAAAAAAGGCACTACAACCCTTTTTTTGTTGGTCTGAGTCTACAACGACGACATTGGGTACCCTACGTTAAGAAAGCCGATTCATTTCAACAACAAAAAATTGAAGACAATCCTGTTGTTTTATGTTGTTATACCGCATTTATAAAGAGGTCTACCGAAAACTCCACGGGGGGTGGGGTGTAGGCGAAATATAGTAGGTCCGTAACCAAAACAATTGGTGACATCTCGGGACAGCTTTTTTAAATAGTTATTTGAAACAAAAATTATTGTGAGACCCTGCCTGACAGGGAAGGATCATTACCTATATTCATCATAAAAAAAGAGTCCTTAGAAATCAAATTCAATGCCTTAACTAGTCAACTTCATAATACCTACTTTAATGGTTAAAGGGAATTCAAACTGAGCAGGCAGCTAGGCATTGCACTTGGTAGGTAGACTGGTACCTATGAGGAAGTAGTCACGGGTAACTGGCTGGATTCTAAATAAAGAAATCCTGGGATTCATTGACCGCTAAATTATTCGGTTAGTTTGAAAGGTAATTTTTTGAAGTCCTTTATTCCTCCGCCGCATTCTTGCATTGTCACACTGTGGATGCATATTAATGCGTCTGGTCTGGTCACAAAAACCTCATCTGGTAAACTGTGGCGATCTGTCACATATGTTCCCTTTCCCTACAACATGTTTACGAGTGTCGCAGGCATGTGGGTGGGACGGACCTTTCGTGAAATGTCTGGTTCTAGGCAAAAAATTCCAGCTTCTCTTAAGAATTTAAATATGAACTACTAGCTTTTACCTGCGGATTCGCCCGCGTGGAGATTGGAAATTATCCACGGGAACGTACTTTTTAATAGGAATAATTCCGTAATACATTCTTTTCATATAACTATTTGTTAACGAGGCGCACGCCAGTAGGTAAAGCTCCCAGCTCCTAGCTCGCATATTGCTTTCAGACTCGTCAAATCATCGTCATATTACAGCCAATTCACACAAAATTACCTAAGCCTTCCTCATGAATTAGAAAGAAAGAAAGAAAACGTTTTTTTTGGACACAGTTCGTGAAACACCAAATACAAACAACCACTCCGTCCGTTGGTGAAAATCGTATGAAAATCATTTTGGCAGTTTTTGAGTTTATCGCGTTCACACAGACAGACGTGGCGGGGAGGACTTTGTTTTATAATGTATAGTGATATTGATATAGATAAATAAGTATGGGACTTCTATGTTTTACCGTTTTTATTGGCAGATCTGTGGAGGCAGTATAAAGTTCTACCACGGTATAACTCGAAACATAAACACGTGACAGGTTTTATTTATAGTTTAAATATAAATAAAGTAAGTAGTAGGTACTTAGCTATGTGTGGCAAACTACTTATAGTTTATCGTAATATGAAGGTTATTGCAACTAAATAACGAAAACATTATGTAAATTATAATAATAACAGCTACAGGTATTTAATGTTTATAAACAATTACTTACATATAATTGAATTAACTAGCAAAACCCCGCAGATGTGATGGGTATCGGGTATATCAAAACATGATCAAAACAAAAATAAAATCATTTGAGAAGTTTATTTTTGGGGTCATCAACCGTAGGTAGTGTAGTCACTTGAAATAAAACTATAAAAAAAAAACGAGCGAGCCTTGAGTAGTGCCTGCTAAACAGTCGCCAACCGCATTCCGACAGAGGTGGCTGGTGGTTTACAACCGTGTAGATGGTGCTTTACGACCAAATTTCAAACAGCTCTGCCTATCGCCAATCAAGGTCACATCTGTCGAGGACGCGGTTGGCAGCCGTGTAGCAGACCCTTTACAGTAGTCGTATAATTATGATGTGTAACATTTGACATCTTGTCGGAAAATAGGTTGTTACCATTTGACGGTCAACTCTAGCACCGCGCGCGCTCATTGGTCAAATCAAATAGCGCACGCTTCCACCGGCTTCTTGTTACACACTTCCGTCCCTTTTCACGAAATCACTCTCACAGATTGCAGGAAAGCAAGAGGAAAGATACATAATAAAAAATCAGTTTTCCTTGTGTAAACTTCACAGACGTGATGGGATCATCGGTCGATGTCTAAACACGATAAAACATTTTTTTACAGTTTTTCTCAACTCATACTTCAAGTAACAATACACCCAACAGTCGTTGATCCTACAAAAAAAAAAAACATTTATGATTTTATATTGTCGTGTTATCCCATCACGTCTGCGGAGTTTTGCTAACTAATTTAAATTTGACTATGTATAAATATTGTTTACAGCAATATTTGCAGTTACTAATTCAACTATATCAAAGTAGGTTCGTCGACGAAATACCTGGTATACCTAGGTCCAGGTGTGAGCAGCATCAGGGAATTGAATAAGTTGCTATGCACATGAAAACAAGTACCTACCTATTTGTAAAGAAATCTGAGGAATTGTCAAATTGAAAACAGACCAAACCAATACTTCCTAGCACCACCCAACTGACCCAACAACGAACATCAATCATAAAACCAGACATTTACAACGACACCCATTGAACACTTTAACCGCAACCCGGCTGCGTGCGCGCAGTGTTCCCGACACCGTCGTGAATGACGGTCGCGTATCATTTACATCCCTGTTCGCACACACACGAATAAATCGAAAGTTTTCATAAATTAAGTCGGGTTAATATAATGGCTAGCAAAGCAAATGGCGTTGAGGAGTGGGTCCGGGCTCCGCCACCTCCGGGGACTTGTTTCTCCAGATTTATGAATGCCATCTATAACCCTGAAGAGAAAAGCTTCCTGGGAAGGACGCCAAAGAGATGGGGTATGTTTATAAAGTACAAAAATAATTATTTCCTTTCAAATATTGTGTACATAAATTGAGGCAGCCCCAGTAAGTTACGATAGTATCCACTTGTGTCGGAAGTTGGAGCTGTCTCACTTTTCCCATAAGTGATAGTGAATTAGAGGATTTCATTTAAAAAAAAAGAATCAAATGTTTATGTCTAGCTGTAATATTTTTGTTGTATATTTTTTCTCGTATAATTCGATATCGTTCTGTCATTTATATCGTAATGATGCGCCAGGGTAAAAGTACTAGCCACCTGCCCAGGATGCGCTAGATTGCAACTCATGTAGATTTTTAATTTACAACAATTATTTAAACCTACAAACATAATCGACACTGCATATTGTTTGTATAATTCCTATAATATTTGTAATGTCACTGACAATGTACGTCCTTTTAAACTCTTGGAAGGAACTAACTGAAAGGCATCGTTACCTACCTATGATTCAGAAGACAAGAATCCGCCCCTAAGACGACCCACTTAGCAGAATGTCAAACGAAATCTGATCTATGACTCTGCAACATTGCACAACATGACATAACTGATAAGCTCATCGGTACCTACCTACTTATCTTAATTGGCTTAAAAATAACTTACTTCATTACATTTTTATATATTACATATTACGAGGACCTAAATCCGTCAGTCAGTAGCATACTATGTAACAGTGGCGAAGGGTAGTTTTATGAAGGAGGTAAGACGGACAAGCAAAAAAAAAAAAATACTTCAGATTTTCCTCTTGGCCGCGAAAAGTTACTTCTTGTTTACCTACTAAATAACAGTGACAATAAACCGTTATTTTAAATATTACTTTCATTAAATTCCTATTTCGATCTTCTTTTCTATTATGAGCTTCATGCACAATAGTGAAAATAATTTTATTCCTACTAGTCCCGAACTCATAAAACGCTATGAATATGTTTTTCAGTCTGCACATCTTTTTTGATGAATTCGTCAGATTCAAAGGAAAAAAAACCTTTATACCATAAACTACTAGAATCTAAGAAAAGTGAGCACGGGAACAATACATTTTATTTAATTTACGACTCCCAGTCAGTCATTGATATTTATCGTAAAGGGAAACATTAAAATGTTCGAAAAAAACATCACGTCATTTGTAATTTATAGTCATATCCGGGCAAGCATGGCCTAACCTAGTTATGTGTTTCATATTTTCAAAACTTAACCTTGAAAAGCATGTTTCTTCACAAAGTAAATAACATAACAACACGCCTTGTTTCCCCGAAGGGTTGGGCAGAGGTGTCCCTGTAGCAGGTTCACCCACATTTCGCCAGTTATGTTTTAAGTCCCATGTAACAGGGGGCGAGCCTATTGCCATCAACCGGGCACACATCCAGACTCCGGGCTGCTACTGAGAAATTTCAAATAGAAAAACCCAATAACACTTTGCCCGACCCGGGAATCGAACCCAGGACCTCATGCTCAGCAGTAGCGCTTGCGACCACTAGACCAATAAGGCAGTAAATAAAGTAAATAATCTGTCAATAAGCAAGCCGCCGCCATTACTAATCCTACTGATCGTACCAATTACTTTTCAAATCTACTCTAAATAAGTAATTTCAACATAATAAACTATCTACTTGCCCCAAATACCTAATTACAGCGTACTTTACTTTCACATTCTCTAAACTTAAAACACAAAAAAAAACACTATCTTAATCACAATAATCACTGTTCTATAACGACTAACAAATATTACTACTACTAGTAATGATAAACTAGTGAATTCAATTGATACTGAGCGAACACAATGCAAATTAATATGGTTCTAATGCGATTACGTCAACAACCACCATACATTGTCAATCAAATTATTAAATGTTTACAAACTCCCAGCCGAAAGCATTACAAAATTCCACGAAAACAACCGAATCAAATGCATGTGCCAGAAAGAGGTGGTGCAATAGCAATAATTCCTTCTAGCTCCCGCGCGCGCGTTTTCTGCTGCTATCCCTATCGTAATTCGTTGCACATCGGCTTACCCGGCTGCTAAGAAACCGCGGTGTCACGTGACCCAAGTGACGTCATGAAGGACTTTAGTTCCTGAAGAAATTTAATTCACGATAAGCCGGACGCGCTTATGAGTTATTTTTGCGCAAAGTGTTTTGTTGTTGGGATATTAAAACAAAAAATTTAATGTATGTAGGCGTTTTGTAATGTTTTAATTTAATGGTGTATCAAATACTTATTAGTTTGGTTATTCAATAACGATAGAAATATTTATGAAAATATTATGTATGTAAGGAAAAATCCACATCTTTTTAATAAAATAAGTGATAGACATAATTTTAATACTAGAAATAAAGATAAACTAGATCAACCATTTTTCAGATTATCTAAAGTACATACATCTTTTATGGGGTACTGTGTTAAATGTTACAACAAAATACCTTGTGACATATTGCAATTAAATGAAAGAAAATTTAAAACTCAGATTAAAAGTACACTTTGTAAACAAGCATATTACAAATTAGAGGATTATATCCAAGATAAGAGTGCTTGGAAACATGCTGGTCCTGCTCCATAGGACAATTTAGAATCAAGACAAAATCAAACACGTTGCTAATTTAATTGTTAAATTTATAATTTTGTATTATATGACATTGATTTTACATTCTGTGATTACTTCCTCACACACTGACTTATTAATTTTAAAAACATTAGGAAAATCGTCTACTTTTACTATGTTTGTAAATATGTGAGCACCATGTATCTATCATATAATTTAATTATCTGTCGTTGCTTCATTTTTAATTCTTTTTACCTATTGTGGTATAGTAATTTTATTCTAGGTGCATCGTCTTCACATATAATTATTTAAGTAATGTACGTACTAATACAAACTATTGTAAAACATTTTAAAAGAGTAACGGTGGAGTTTCTTGCCCATTCTTCTCCATACGAAAACTACCTTTTGGAAGGGGCGACTAGAATCAATTATATTATTTTGTAAATTTTGACGTTCAAAAGTGCCATACATGGGCCTATTTGAAATAAATGTTTTGACTTTGACTTTGACTTTGACTTTGACTTAGAGTGGTCGTGTTCCGAATTCCCGAAGGGAAGTTGGTAGGAATCGGGTTGTATGAACTCGCCGCCCCTGCTATGTAATATTCGTACGCCACTCTGTCTACCTCTATGTTAGATGACACCGCAATGCATAAAATCTGACAGTCGCGCTACTCGTCGAACTTCGACATTTTAACTACCCGCTTTTGCTAAACTTCTAATTTGTTTACGTTTAAAATACAAATCGTTATTTACATGGTGTTATGTGAAATTGTTAAAGTATGCTCCCATGGGTAAACTGCATAATCACAGATGCATGCGTGCAACACTGCACTGCAAGCTACTATAGCCATTCTTATTCCTCGAAAGACTATCCCAGACATTGGCCCCATTTGCCTCTATCTTCCAATGCCTGGCCACATTGCTAAACTCATAATCTGTCTATTAGCTGGTTCGAGTTAGCGTGGGAAAAGAGTTCCTGGAAGGATTTGGGGGAGGTAGTGGTGGGCCAGAGAACAGGCTATTTATTACTGGCCAATAATTACGTACCGGCAAGAATTATAACTTACTAACTGCGCCCCGCGGTTTCACCCGCGTAAGATTCGATCCTGTGGGAATATCAGGATAAAAGTTACCATGTCCTAACCCAGGTCATGGTCTACCCATGTGCCAAATTTCATCCAAATCTGTTCAGCTGTTTTTGCGTGAAAGCGTAACAAACAAACAAACTCACTTTCGCATTTATAATATTAAATATTATATAAAGTTATGATTGAATGTGTTTTTATATTTCTATGGATTGAGTAGATAAATTAGATTTTTATAATTTGTAAGCTGTTACAGGCGCCATCATACATACAATAAATGATAAATGATTTTATTTCTGTAAGTAGGTTTGTACAAACACTTTTACACGTCAATCATATTTTAAAAATTAGATGAGGTCGGTGTTTCCTATTTGACTACTCTGAGAAGAAAGGCCGAAACAAACTCAGAGGTCATATTTTCTTTTAAAGTCCAGACATAATCTTGGTCAGATCATGTGAAGACCATGTAGATTGGTGTCGGGAGTGGTCTTTTGACGAAAGCATCACACAGATTGAGAGGGCCTGTCCAGTCAGTGCAAGGTTTTGTCAATGCCGCTGGTATAAGGAAAACTAGTGCAATAATAGTTGCAAGTTGTCATCCGCCATCGTACATTTGAATATTATACTACGACCAACACACTCCTACACTCGTGAGGTTAACAATAAAGAATAAGCTATTATCTAATTTGCTAGCTAGGAGGGATTCTTCAAGTACGGTCATAAAATCAAAATTGCTCATAAGCGAGCACCGCTGAATACCGACCTCCCCCACAGAATGATATAAGAGACCTGTTACTGTGGGGGGATCATAATTTGTCATTAGAGTTACAAGTTTAGATAGAAACTAGCTTCTGCCCGCGACTTGGTATGCGTGGAACCGGGATAAAAACTGTCCTTTGTGATCCTGGTTATAAACTATCAGTGTGCCAAATTTCATCCTAATCCGTTCAGCAGTTTTTGCGTGAAAGAGTAACAAACATCCATTCATCCCCACAAACTTTCGCGTTTATTAGTAGGATAAGTTAGGATAACAGTTTAGATGAGTACACTATCGCAATAGGTTACCCTGTAATGATAGATGGTAAGTTGGAATATTAAATAAATAAATAAAACATTAGCATTTTCCACCAAGTATGTGCCAATCTGAGACTTTAGTAGTCAAATCCTATGGGGATAAAATCATATAAAGTATACATGAACTTTCTTCTACAATCCAGTAGATACAGATATCATACGTAGGTTGCGTGATTGATTTAACAAACATTCAAACTTTCACATATTTTGTATGGTAGGTATCTATAGTAGCTAGGATACACCAGGACCAGCTCACCAGTTTCGTTGGTCTAGTGATCGCAAGCTTGTCTGGTGAGCATGAGGTCTGGAGTTTGATCCCAGGCTGGAGAAAGAGCTTAGTGGATTTTGTCGGTTCGGTTCTAGAAATACCACTAGTTATCCAGTTTATCCGCTGTCTTTTTTTCTTTTTTAACCACTATGGGAAAGCTCTTGGCCTACATCTCACCTGATGGTAAGTGATGATCAGGCCGAAGGTGGAAGCGAGCTTATCCCGGAATTCTCAACCACAGAGGAACTGGCTATCCTACCTCTAAGCCCACGTACGCACGGATTAATAAAATCGCGGCGATTTTTTCGTGCACTGGATTTTCAACGCTCTGCTTAGTGCCAAGAGTTGCAAATCTAACAGTTTGCTTTTTCAAAGCGCTGGGACGAGAGTGCGTCTCAGCGCTCGCCTAAACACTGATTTGAAAATCCAATGCGCGATAAAATCCCACCGCGATTTTATTACGTCCGTGCGAACGTCAGCTAACTGCCGAAACGCAACAATGTTGGTAACATTGTTGTTACAGCGACAGACTTCAATAAGATGGTGGTAGCTAGCCAGGCGGAATTAGAACAAGCCCTACCACCAACCAAACCGAGCAGAAAATTTTGCCCCCACTGGGTATCGAACCCGGGACCTCTAGGTCTGAGACATGTGGTCTAACCGGTAGAACACAGAGGCGGTTATACCCTAGGTATCCTGTTTATCCGCTGTCTGTTGCTGTGTGTACAATTCGATACGACCAATTGCGGCGGCGGCTCGACAGTTTGTTATCTAAGAAGGACATAAATATAGGGCTCACATTTCATCTCGAATTACTGAATAAGTAGCCGACAAGTCAACAATAATTACTTATTGTCACAGTAAAAATTATAAACATTACCAAGAGTACCCACAGCCTGAATTCCTTTCACATGTAACAACTAACGATCACTATCAATGCATCAGCTAACTGGTGCCCTTGAATAATATCAGATGACCTACGTCAATAGCAAACGATGCAATACCAATACGCGGGCGCACGAAACACGATGCACGAGATTCTGTTACCGACACTATGCGCAAGGCGCCCGGAAGTGTCAAAACGATTCATTTATATTAGTTTATGGGACAGATTTATTGCGTTGGTCTGGAAATCTAGAAGTTTCTATTGTACGTATGTGTGTAACATTGATGTAGTCTTAAATATGGGTGGTGTTTTGAATTGTAACTCTTGTTCCCTCTTATGTCAAACCGAGTTACCTTCACAAAACTGAAAAGAAGGGCATCCCAAGACTTACTATAAATACAACCAACATGAATGCTCCATATTGTGCAAGATCCTGTAACCATCATCTACATAATGTTGAATGTTCCAGCGAGATCACAATCGCTTTATTTCGCAATTGCTTCATAAGTTTAAAAAGTTCGTTTGCTCAACGACATAAATAACGCAGTGAATGTGGGTGAACTGTCAAAATGAAACACATTGTGATCAATTGTCATTTTGTTATGTGTGTTACGCAATTACCCACAGGACAGATTGTATTAAACAGAAGGAATAAAAAACACTCCGGGAGTGCCGACAGAAGTGAAGACTTGAATAACAAAATACTTGCATAGAACATTGATCCGTAACTTAATATAAATAAAGAGCACAATCGCGTTTACAAAATGAGGTGTTGGTAAAAGTGTCGCGAGTTCAAGTGTTTTTTCCAACCTCAAAAATGCCCAACGCGCTTAAAGAAGTTTTCACTTCATAAAAACTCTTGTTGTCTGTGGTCAACGGATCAACCAGCGCAGCGGTTCCAGACTTTGGTCCGATCAGAATCGTCTGATACTTAGCTGCTTTAGGGAACCATTATGTAATTTATTTGGGAGTGCCTCCGCTGCCGGCGCCGGCTCCCGAATAGGCTGCCGGCACCGGTTGCTGAATTGGTTGCCGGCGCTGAGTTTGAAAAAAAATCGGAAAACGGGGTTGGCTATTTGGAGTAGATAGAAATCCCTAGGGGTAGGCATTTAAAAATACATGTAATAAAGCATTAATTTATTTTTCAGTATTATATTTCCAAAATCAATGATTTCCATATTCCGGTAATCAAGTACTAAGTAGGTACCCGGAACCGAACTAGTTAGATTAGGTTAAATATTTTTACTCGAAAAAAGGATAGCTTAGAACTGTGACCCCCTACGCACGAGCCGACCGAGCGAAGCGAGTGGTGCCGTGGCGGCGGCCGGCCACTGCCAAAAACGACTAGAATATATAGAAAAAAATACTTTAGTTAGGGTTAGTTAGTTGGAGTTCTGAATACTCGAAGGGTTTCCATAAACGCCGCGACGACACCGCTATGGGACCGAATGGTGCGTTCCATCTCAAAAATCTATAACCCTTTTTTTTGTTGACATATTGAATTGAAATTGTATATAATATGTATTCCTGAATACTTTGGCCATTGCATTATTTAAACACCGCTACTTTAAAAACGATATTTACTTGGTAAAAAATTCCCAAACGAAAAATTTTGATTTTTTTTCTAACTTTTAACCTGTATTTCTTTTAGTCTTTATTACGAGCTTCTTGAGCATCTTCAGATAATTGGCCTATTGGCAAAACTGCAAAATGCTCGATTATTTTGACACCACCATAAAAAAATTGTGGACCGAAGATGGCTTATAGTATCAGTTATATTTATTCATATATAACTATGCAGTCCCCATCATTTTTATCATACGTGAGGTAAATACTACGTTTTTTTTAAATATTATTTCTTGCTATTTTGTGCTTACTTGTTACATAAAAAGTATTTTATTGTAAATGAACAATAACAAGTATTTTGTTGTATCCACAAATGCCATGAATAGGTGCAAATAACAAGAATCGTCAATGTTTTTTCCCTCGGTCGACGTTTTTGCTTATAGCTCGAAATGGCACAGTAATGATGCAGGTTTTTTTATTTCTTTGTATTACTGAATAGTTAAGGAATCTAAAACTGTCATTAACTCGCCATCAGCAGCTATCGGCAACATGGAAACCCCAACTTGAAAATTAAAAAGACGGAGAATTTCCATAAGACACTTTAAAAGTAAAATAAAATAATGTAAAATATATTTCTCATAAGAAATAACTTAATTGTAAACTAGAGATCCTGAGCAATCCAAAAATGTATGAATCTTTATATTCCCTTGAAGAAATTAAAAAATATCTTAAGTTGAACTTCCGCAATGGGACATTTAGTTAATATGAAATTATCGAAATACAAAGTTTGGGTGTAATTTTATATAATTAAAACTGATTATTATTATTTTTTTACTATTACATCAGATACCTCTATTATCTAAGAATATAAAACAATCAAAACAGTTTCAGTAACACTACTTTTGTCCAAACCATTTTTGAGGTGGAAAATACCGTTTGGTGGGACCAAACGGTATTGTGCGCCGCCGCCGGTGTCCATTATTGAAGCCGGCGGTGCCGGCCACAGGGTATGTAATGTGCCGGCAGCCGACGTTTTTAATCTCGGCTACCGGCAGTAATGTCATGCCGGTTCCCATTGGCGTTATTTTTGGGAGCCGGCGCCGGCAGCGGACGCACTCCCAATTTATTTTCCTTTCGTATTTACCAAGTTGTTGTGCTGTAGTTGTGGTCGTTACGTTCATGGCTGGCGTATTACGCAGAAAATTTGTTACCATTTTACATGCTGTAACTACTATTATCGATCAATAATTGCATGACCGTAAAAGTCGTGTGACGGTGTGATTGAGACCAAACAACGTGATAAGAAATTCACCTCATGTATATGTTTTTTGATAATAATTAATGTTACTATGAACAATACAATGACGATAGAATAATATAAATATAATTAGTATTTCTGAAGTCAAGAGGGCAGAAACGTATCACATCAAGGCTGCCTGTCCACTGGAGCGGAGCGAGGCAGCGGAGCGGAGAAATGTGCCAATATTAACCAATAGGAGCGGAGCTCTGACGCGGAGTTTAGATTCTATAGCTAAACATTGGCACATTTCTCCGCTCCGCTGCCTCGCTCCGCTCTAGTGGACAGGCAGCCTTAAGACGATATTAAAGTCTCACTAGGGCTGCTCCTATCCTATTGTCATTTACCGGCCTCAATTCTAACCTAACTACTACTGAGAATGCTCTCATAAAAGTGTCCTTAACACTGTATCTCTTAAATCTCTCCTCCCTGAAAAATCCATCCAAAGGTTGTATTTAAAAGATCGCTTAGCGATAAGAGCGCCCATTGTGTCACCGTATGTAAAATTTCTACAATATCTGTAATTTTTATGGTGTACATAATAAAGAGTATTCTTTTCTATGCCAACATCTCACATTCTTCAGCTGAAATAAATTGTATCTATTAAAATATTGATGCGGTCAAAAGTGTCGATGATATTGAAATGTTATGGTCGCAGTGGTCTTGAATGACAATTGATTCGGTCGGTATTTGGATGGGCATAGTCATATTATTGAGTTGGTACATGAAACCGCAAGCCTCCCGGCTGTCATTCGTAGATCTTTGAAAGTCGCTACGAGTAGTCAGTAGCCCAAAAGTCTGACAAGCAGTCTTACCTGGTATCGTGTTACCCAGTAACCGAGTTGTGGAGGTCAGACAGGCAGTCGCTTAATGTAAAATACTGGTATTAAACTGCATACGGTTAGACTGGAAGCTGACCACAACATAGTTGGGAAAAGGCCAGCCAGATTGAATAGTTGCGGTAGTCGTGTGTTGTAAGTTCAAGAATCAATCTTTGAAACAACTGCTCGCAGCTTTATTACATGTGTCTGTCTATCAATTAATTATATTGCATTTTGAATGGGCAATCGATATGGCATCAATAACCGATCATCAGTAGTCACACGCTCATATTTACTAGATGTGAGTTGTTATTATCGTGATTTTACAAGGTGAGGTAAAAGTAATGTCATAATGTGATTATTCCATAGTTTTTGCAATTGACGTCATAATGTCTTGTGATTTGACATTTTTGTTAGTAATGTAGGCAGATATAGAATCAGTTGACAATGTCAATGCAATAGAGCGACGCTTGTTTTAATGATTACTTAGGAGCGATACACACAGCTCAAGCAAAGACGGACATTTCGAAACATCAATTTCTGGGCCGTAAAATCACTCGTTTTGGCGATTTGAACTGGCTGGTCAGATCGCTAGAACTGACGGCGCCAGATCCTTTGGGGAAATTTCCGTTTTGAAATCTCGCGTTTGCCAACGTAAACCACAAACCTAAACCAATTCTTGAAAGCCAACATTGAACAAGAAATCACCAAATTGGAGCCAGATTTATTCAAAATGCCGTGAAACGAGCACAAATGTGCATCAACTCAGAAGGTGGTCATTTGATCGATAATTTTTTAAATCACATCTATTAAAAAATAGCTAGTTTATTCTTCGTAAACAGGGAATAAAATAGCTTTTTAATCCCTAGGGACTAAAAGTGATTTGAATTTGGAATGTGGTTATTGTTAGTAAAAGTACCAATCACCAAATAGATCAATCACGAACATTGTATGAACAAGTAACAGGCTGGCGAGAGAGAAAGTGAAAATTTTCAAATTTTTCGTCATTGATGTCGTTTTCATAGTTTTCGAGGGTCCTAAAGCCGATTGTGAGGTCAAAATATAAATCCAAGATGGTTCGTTCGTTCTGAAAATTTTCAAATTTGTCATCATGGGTATCATTTTCATGGTTTTCAAGGGTGCTAAAGCCGATAGTGAGGTCAAAATATAAAACCAAGATTGTGCCTGCGAAAATTTTATTTTTGTTTTGAATCATACGTGAGAAGAAATTTCGTTCCTGACGGGGGTCGGACCGCACATGTTTTTTTTTCCTCATAGAGGGTGATAAAAAGTAGAGTGTTCACCTCAAAAGCAACACTATTTTAAGCTCGAGTGACGTACTTTGAATCCCTCGCTGCGCTTTGGATTCAAAGAAACGCTCGCGTTAAAAAAAATTGTTTGCTCCCTAGGCAAACAATCTACTATTTAACTTAATATCATCAATTTTACACCTTTTAATAATCTTTCCGTGAGTACAGGGCCCTATTTTATCAATTTCATCAAAATGGCAGTCAATTCACATTATGACATTAAATTACTTTTCCCCACCTTGTGCAAATTAATAATTCTGTATTACCGGTACTCTGACTGTGAAACTATCCTTATCCTAACTAGTATTATAAATGTGAAATTGAGTTTGTTTGTTACACTTTCACGCTAAAACAGCTGAACGGATTTGGATAAAATTTGGCACATGGGTAGACCATGGCCTGGATTAGGACAAAGAATACTTTTTATCCTATTATTCCCACGGGATCGAGACTTATCCGAGTGAAACCGCGGGACGCAGCTAGTATCGAATAAAAAAGAAAGATCTGCCTGAACACGATAAACCCTTAAAACTATCGAACACATTTTTATTCGGTTTTTAACAATGGACGGCCGACGGAGTGATTAATTAGGAAGGTTTATAATATATAATTCACAAGCTTCCACAGCACCTCGCCCGTGTCATATCTATAAATTATAAATAGTATTCTACTGGTGAAAGTATTTTTAAAATCGGTCCTGTATCATGTTTTGAGTAAAAAATACAAATCTTTTCTCTTTCCAATATTATTGTAGTGTGTGTGTGTGTGTTTTGTGAAAATTGGCTGAAATATGAAGACGATTGTTGAAGATGTCAGAAAAAAATATACCGACTGGGACCTCTCCTGGCGTGCGCCGCCTAAACCAATAGAGCTAAATATATGAAAACAATGTATTACGGAATTAATACATTTGTTACCTCAGATTAACACACATAGGGTACCTTTAATCCCGGTTGTACGTTCCCGTGGGATATTTTCCGACATCCACGCGGTCGAAGCTGCGGGAAAAAGCTAGTGTATTATAAAACTAATCTACTACTGAACTTAATCTATCTTTTAAATAAGATCTACTCTACTACATATTAACTAGCATACCTAGATTTAAAGAATCAATATAGGTACTTATTAACAACAACATAAGGAATATGAGCTTCCCTATAGGGTATACCCTAATTGCGTAATGCACGATCAATCGCAATTTGTTTCGATTTGAAACAGATTGCTAATCCATTGCTTCATAAGTTGGAAAAAAAATCTGCTCAACAACGTAAATAACGCAATGAATGTTGTTGAACTGTCAAAATGAAACAAATTAGTCACAATCGTTTACGAAAATAAGTTACGCAATTAGGGTACTGCATTAAAAACCCCTTTGTTAGGATATTTATATTCAGTGAACCTTTAGTATTTACTTACTACATTTAAACCGATTTCTTTCAACTCACAAGCAAGAAGGGTCGTTCTTTATAGCCATACTGTACATACCTGTACGGACCGACTGAATGTTTCGTGATGATTCTTTTATACTGTGTCCAAGGACGAGGGGAGCGCAGTGTGAATGTGAAGTTGTGAACTATTGAAGCTTGGTCAAGTTAACGAGAAACGTACTCTTTTATTGTACTTACGGGTCTACCTTTTATGGTATAACTATAATTTAATATATTATTTTGCATAAAAACGGATAGCATAATCTTCATTTCGCAGAAAGTTGTTTGGCATACCTACACTCATTTAGCACACATTTGAAACTCATAATTTTGTAAGTCAGAATCATCTTTTGGCATAAATTTTATATCCATATTAATTAAAAAGTAGAATCATCATGTTGCGCTCACTCGGCTCGCGCGTGGTTGGCCATATTTCTAACCTAACCTATTTCACCCAGTTCAGAATGACGAATCATACAGTCTTTGCTGGCCAGCCTCAGCTACGGCGGCGAGCGTTGAGATCACCTGCTCCTCAGCTCGCAGGCCGCCTCGCCCATCCGTGCCTGCACGGGCTTAAATTACACTCTACAGGTAGGGCAGACGTATTTGGGACTCGTTCTCGACAGCCGGTGGAACTTCGTGGAGCATTTCCGACGTTCTGTTCCAAGACTGGAGCGGGCTGGGGCTGCCTTGAAGCGGCTCCTGCCCAATCTAAAGGGTCCAAATGCCTCCTGCCGGAGGCTCTATGTGGGGGTCGTGCGGTCCATGGCCCTTTACGGGGCACCGGTGTGGGCGCGTTCCGTGAGGCGACGGCCAGCCCGCCGGTTGAACGCCTCCCAAAGGGTCATCCGGCTGGTCCGACGATACCGCACGGTCTCCTGTAAGGCGGCGAGCCTCCTTGCCGGATTACCGCCATGGGATCTATAGACAAAAGTCCTCGCACACATCTGAATATGGCGCAAAACGCTGGGGCTTAACTCCGAAGCAGTAATACTCGCGTAGGAGGAGACGGAACGTTTGAGGAAAAGGCAAATTTCGCGCCCTCACCCCTAACCGCCGCAGGAGATGCCGATTCTCAGCCACCGTAGGCGCGGGCTAGCGGACGGTGAGCAATGGGCAGCTCGCCGACCGTTAAGGACCCAGTCGACGGCGCGTTGTATTCCACGTGCGCCTCAAAGAGATGTCAGCAGAACTGATGGGGTCCGCTAGGGCCGATGCCTGCCGGGGTCGCGGGAAAGTCCGAAAGGAATACCGTGGCCCATGGCAACTGAAAGAACACGGGTGGGTTTTAGTCAGTAAGAGTCTGACACGCCCTCGCTCCGCCCAGAGCGGGAGAAGTTATTTGATAAAAAAATGGGTAGGGCAGACAAGACTACGCGGAGTCAGTTTTGCAGCGATTCGTTTATGTCACATTGGTTTTTTAAGACATTATTTGAATTTAAGATTAAACATGCAATTTTATAGAAATGGCAATATGCCTAATTAAATTATTCAAAATAGAATTCTGCCATCTGAAAAGTATGCCATGGTAAATTTGGACATGTATAAACATTCGGCCAAACAAAAATTATACTAAATGATTTTTATGCCATAAAAATATTGGTGTAAAGAAGATTATGTGTTATGCCAAATAAGTTTCGGAGTATCAAGATTCTGCCAAATAGAGAGAATCCAGTACCTACAAATAACATTACCAAGAAGTCGAAAGCTGCCTCGCTGGAAGCGGTACTGCTGAGGACGGGCACATGAATAATCTTTGCTCTGTGGCATTTGGTCCTAGGTTCGATTCTCAAGTCGGGCAAAGTATTATTGGGTTTTTTAATTTGGAATTTCTCAGTAGACAGCCCGGAGTCTAGATTTGTGCCCGGTTGATGACAATAGGCTCGGCCCCTTATTACATGTGACTTAAACATAACTGGCGAAATGTGGGTGTACTAGAAGTAGTAAGTACACCTCTGCCTAATTCTTGGGGGAATACAGGGTTTTTTTTTTATCTTTATTTTACGGGCTTTATCGCTGAGCGATATCGTCGCCCTGTAATATCAGCAAAATAACTAAACCTAAAAACACTGTTTAATTCTGTTATTACTACATACTTACTTTAAAACAAAAAAATGCCAATTTCTACATTATCCTAGCTTGTTCCGAGAAAGGAAAAGCCAGGATAGCGTTACAGTCTCCAATGTCGAACTTGTTTTTTGGACCAAGTAAATTAAAACTCAAAGCCTCTTTCCGCACACACTTCATCAAAACATGTTGCACATCTTCGACTACTCCACATTCTTCACAGTTGGGTGACGTAACCTTTTTCATCAGAAAAGCACACTTTCTTGATGGAATGTGACCGGAACGAAGTCTTAATGCCATAACTAAATCACTTCTGCTAAGTACATTTTGATCGATCCAATTATACACTGGAAGCTGTGGTTGAATAATCTTGTAAAAGTCCCTTTTCTGTTGGATTCTGGTTAAAGTATTCTATATTTAAAATATTCTATTGTTTTATTATTTTATATAATCTGTATATAAAGGACGAACATTTACAGAAATTCCATCTGTCACGGCTTGGTTGGCCAAATGATCCACTCTTTCATTGTCCTGAATCTGTACATGAGATCGGATCCACTGTAAAACAATCGAGATTTGACCTTTGATCTAATTTAAATATAGCCTCCAAAATCGTGTAGGCTATCGGTACTCCTCGCACGGCCGAAGTGCACCGAGCCAAGTGTTGCAGCGAACTCTTCGAGTCTGAATACGGGGTTATGTTATGTAAGAAGTCGAAACCAAACAGTCGTGATGTAGTCTGTGAACGGAATTATGAGAAAACTTGAGGAAGAAGCGTTTTCTCCTTTCATATGCTATTATTATAAAGGCCACAAGATAGAACGAACGACGACCTGGTGATTTAGGTTAACTAAAATTAGTAAGTCATTTCTTATAAACAGTATCCGCTTTTATAACAAGTTGCCAAAGTCGGTTACAGAACTTAGCCAAAGTTCAAAACTCACATCGAACGCGTCCTTATCAATGGTGAAGGTCACAGATTCACAGGAATTCGCTGGATGCGGGAAACGAAGAATCGCTGGCTGTGGCAATGCACTGCTGGAACTGCTGGAAGGTAATAGTCTATTATAGCCTGCACGAGGAAATAGAGCCAAAATCTTCAATCTTCGCTTGTATAACACACCTGTAATATCACAATGCACACAAGTATAGTAGATGCAGCATTTTTAGGGTTTTGTACCCAAACCAAACGGAACCCTATTACTAAGCCTCCGTCCGTCCGTCTGTCTATCAGTGGGCTGTATCTCATGAATAGGTAGTCAGTTGAAAATTTTAACAGATTGTGTATTTCTGTTGCTGCTGTATTAAGAAATGATAAAAAAAAATTAACAAAGTTGTCTGTTTATTACTTAGTCGCCTTTTCACATGTTTAAGTAATTCTTTGGTAGACATCGCTTTTTATTTCATGAAGGTAAATTACACAAATCATTCCTTCTCAATGAATGCGCGCCCTCCGTTTATTCAATAGATTCTAGCACACATGGCCTAATGAAGCGTGTCGACCTTGTTCTGTTCTGATTAAATATAAGATATTTATTTATTGTAAATTATACATTTATTTGTGGAGTAACAATACATTTGTGAACTGCCTTGTTCGTGACAACTGAGCATGAAGTTCTGTGTTCGATTCAATCTGAGAGATTTTGAAGGAAATTTATAAACTATTGCTTCTTAAATGTTTAAAAATATCCTCTGTTAGCCAACGTAAATAACGCAATAAATATTGTTGAAATTATTGTCAAAACAAATATAGATTGTGAGTGAGTTATGCAATGACCCCGCTGGAGTCTGGGTCTACTCTGTCGACCCCTCTGATTTTACAGGGGTACTGTTGTTATGTTATTTGTTGGTCTAGCGATGTCATTTAAATGACAAACAAATACACGTTGCTGGCAAATGCAGAAGTTATAGGTACGGGGCACCAAGACCGAGATAGTCTTAAATTTTAATGACCCGACTCCCAATTGGCGCAATGGCAAAGTATCCGCTGGCTAGCTCAGGGTCGCGGATTCAATTCCCGCATCCGGACAAACAGAGTGGCCTACAGATGTTCCGGGTCTAGATACTTCTCTAATGGTTCTACGTCACGGGGAATCGTCTTAAGGGCGTGCAATTACCCCTTAATAGTTTAAAAATACATACAGTGTGAGTCTTTGTCTTTATAATGTGCACAAATCGAAATGAGGGAATTTATGCTTAATTTTATGACCGGAAAAAATATTTAAAAAAATCTAAATATATTTTTATGGAATTTTTAAAACTTTTGTTACAAAACTTTTAAACTAAATGATCTATCGCGATGAAACAAATTCTATAATGATTGGAAGTAATTTTGGCGTCCTCATAAAATGAAAATCATGGAAAAAAACTACCCTCAATTGAACATAAAAATGTTTTTTTTTTAGCAAAAATCTGTTTTTTTTTTAATATTTTTAATATAATAATCGTAAAATTTCTCAATAAGACGCCAAACAGAACATAAAAAAAAAGTTCCTTCGATAAAATTCCTTCATTTCGACATGTGCACATCATAAAGACTCGCACTGTACATGGCTATGAATCTTCCGGCAATGGACTGGATGTCTGTTGATGTTCAAAATTTCAAAAGTTTTTGAAAATATTTGACTCTATTACCATAACTCGTCAAGGGAAGGTTACTAGGTTATGTATAGCATATTAGTTCTGGTACTGTATTGATTTCAGTTCTGGTACCGTCACTAGTTTTTTAGAGATAATTAGCCGGACCTACAGCGTCTTGACAATTACGTAACTGTGGGAAATTGAATTAGGAGCTTATTTATAGTAGTTTATTTTCACAAAACGGCACGGGGTTGCATACCTAGATTACCTACTTCAAGGATAAACATCGGAGGCGTCGTCGATGCGCCATCTTCGACGGAGACACCATGGCTTGTCTGCGCAACGACGCGACACAGTGCCACTAGCAAATCTTCGTACAGCAGGTGTAGATCGTGATGCAAGGGCAGCAGCAGATCTGATTGGTCATAAGGTGTTCTCTGATAAGGTGTTAACTCATAGACTGTGTAGTCGGGAATGTCGTAAAATTAAGACGGAAGCGGTTTTGCGTGCGCTGTATCCCATTCAGAATGCCGCGTTTACCAGTCCCTGAAGACTCAGACAAGTGGCAATCGCTGTCAAATGGTTTCAAAGCGTTTCGTACCAGTTGGCAGGGACTCCTTTATATGTTCTGTGGGCAGGGACATCGACGCGAAAAGTGTTACCATAGATTCAGTATATGATTCTGAAACTCCCTGCGTTGAAATTTTTAGACGGTTATTTTAAAAAATCTGCTGTTTCATAGAAAAGTGCAATACCTACGCGTTAAAAATGTATGGAACAGCAGATTTAAAAAAAAAAAATCGGCGTAAAATTTCAACGTAGGTGCGATCAGAATCATGTACTGTATCCATGGTTACAGTTTTCGCGTCGATGTCCCTGCCACCCTTTATATCTACAATGACTTTCTTCAAAAGGATTGACATAAGGTTTTCGGTCGAATCGTGATCATCCGCAGTCCACCCTATCACTTCATCCACTGGGGCATAGGCCTCTCTTTTATTACTTAGGTACCTTTTTGGTAGTTTATATGTCAATCTAATACAATTTTGACTTTTCTATCAACGTTATCGCTGATCATAGATTAATGTCACTGTCTATCTAGACCCTCAGGTCCCTGGACCAGAATATAAGTAACTAGCTGTTACCCGCGACCTCGTCTGCGATCCAGGATGAAAAATAGCCTGTGTCCTTTTCCAGGTCATCCCGTGTGCCATATTTCATCCAAATCCGTTCAGCCGTTTTAGCGTGAAAGCGTAACAAACAAACTCACTTTAGGATTAAGATTTCTGGCATTGTTAGAACGGAAATTGCGTTTTAGTGGTTTATAAAGAAAAAGTGAATGTATGAACGTAAATGAAGCAAAAGGAGTATGTAAGGAGTGTAGCAGGTGGAATTCTATAGTTTCTGCCTACCCCCATGGCACAGATTACCAGATAAATCACTCCATATAAAATTTTCAATACCCACTGCTATAATAGCCTACACCTTCGAGTCGCTGCGAACGAAAATGTACATAACCTTACAAGCGTAAAGTGAGTTTTGCTTTGTAGTTGCGCGCCGCCGCACAGTGGAACGAATGTATGGGAGCGGTTGGACGTAGACATGTCCGAAAAAAAAGAGTAAAATTATGCCAAACTAATGATGCCATCTTATTCGATTACTTAATGCCTTCATAACTTGTGGTGATGAATTTCTTCATAACTCCCATATTTCGGGAGTAATTTGAGAAAATGTGAAATTTTACTATGAAAATGAGTGTATCGAGCTCTCTCCCTCCTGATTCCGGGCTTGTTTCAAGTAGCGGTCTCTAATATCATAATGCTAATACTAAGAGCTATATTTAATACTAAGACACATAGTGCGCCAAATGTGCACTTTCTGGGATAAAGAGTGATGTTTATTTTATAACACAATTTTTTAATTTTTTGTTTATTTTGTTGATTAAAACCGTTTTTCTAAAGGTTTACCTTATTACAATAACATTTCTGATCAGCCAATTAGAGAAGATATAAGCTAATTAGGATATATAATTAGGGACTTAAGGTTTACATATAAAACTGATGCACTAATGATTACTGATAAGAACATTGCTATTATTTAATTACTAAATGGCTCTTAATACACTAATTTAGCATGCATCATTTACTAATTATCACAATAACTAATTACCTTGCAATATTTAACAAAGGATACCTGGGATACCTGGATTTTATATAAATAGGTCACTATTAGTAACTTTAAAATCAGTGTTGATTTACACCTCGTTGTATCCAAGCTAATCTCGCAATGTATTTTCCAAATTTTAATACAAATCTTGATATTCACGTTGCTTTATGCGCACGCGCACATAAAGATTTACGCGACTTTAACTATTTGTTCAGTGTTTTAAAAGATAACAGTTGTGTTCAGTTATGTGAAAGTGCTGAAACAAGTTTAAAAGACTGGTGTCGTCGATTTTGCTACCGCATTTATGCAAAATGGACACAGTCTGGAAGAAGCACAGATAAGTTTCGGAAGAAACATGAGATTTGGCTACAGGCTGCAATTCAATGGCCGGAATTACAGAATGAAAATATGGAACCTTCTACAGAAAATATAAGTGACGTCATCGAGCCCATAATTTCTCCTGCTAAATCTGATGCTTCAACTTGTACACATCCTAGTCCTCGTAAATCTTTTGAGGACCTTAGTAACCGGCAAAAAAGAAGACGCACCACTGAAGATAGTCTTTCATGCAGCAGTAGCAGCGCTGAAATTATGTTTTCGGCCGAAAGGGCGCTTCAAAAGGCAGGACAAAGCGATACAGCTTATGTTATGAAATACTTGACGGAGAATCCAGAAGAGGCCTCAAAAATCAAAGCCTTCATTGAAGGTAAATCAATTCAGGTACGGGAAATATCCCCTTTGAAGGCATTGGCTCTTTATGTATCGATGAACTTATCGAAATGGCGCTATAACACTCTTCGGGATTTCAACACTCAAGAAGGAGCTCTTCAATACCCGAGTTACTACATGTTGGTTAAAGAAAAAATTAAGTGCTATCCGGCCAAAGAAGATCTCACAGTTACAGAGAGCTCTGCAAAAATCAAATTACAAGCCTTGATGGATTTAACCTCAAGAAGACTTATTAGGTCGTTAGAAACCCCTGTTGATCCCAATCAACAGCTCGTATTGACCAGCAAATGGGGTTTTGACGGATCATCTAGCCAAAGCATTTATCATCAAAGGACGAGTGAAGATGAGCAAATCGATCTTGCTAGTAATTTTATGATTAGTCTTGTACCACTGCGGCTCGTCTCAAAAGGTGTAACAATTTGGGAAAACGAGCGACCATCTTCCACTTCATTTTGCCGGCCAATATTGTTTAAGTTTATAAAGGAAACCAAAGAAAATGTGCAGAGAGAGATGGCTGAAATCGAAGCAGAGATTGAAGCCTTAACTCCATCCACCATCACTGATGGAATTAGTGTCAAACACCAACTGCTGTTGACAATGATTGATGGTAAAATTCATTCCATTATATCCAATACAGCAGCTTCAGTGTGTGACATATGCAAGGCTTGTCCTAAAGAAATGAATAATTTAGAGTTAATCAAAGATAAACACGCAAACGAGGACATGTATAAATATAGCTTAAGCACCCTTCACGCTTGGATTCGCTCAATGGAATGCTTATTACACATTTCCTACAAATTAGACATAAAATCATGGCAAGTAAGGGGTGATATAGCAAAAAGGCAAGTTGATGACAGGAAGAAAAGAGTTCAAGAGGCTGTAAGAAGAGAAACGGGCTTACTTCTCGATGTTGTGAAACAAGGCAGTGGATCCACCAACAATGGCAACTCGGCAAGGAGATTTTTTGAAAACTACACTAAATCTGCTGAACTGACCGGAATAGATGCTATGCTTTTAAGAAAAATCTGTGTGATCTTGCAGTGTATTTCATCAGGAGAGAAGATCAACGTAACTAAATTCCGAGAGTTCTGCTTTGATACTGCTAAGCTTTACGTGGAGTTATACCCATGGTATTATATGCCTTCTTCACTTCATAAAATTTTAATGCATGGGCCAGACATAGTTCAGAACATGTCAATTGTGCCCATTGGTTTTCTATCCGAAGAGGCATCTGAGGCTAGAAATAAAGATTTTAGAAAATATAGAGAGGGGCATTCTCGAAAGCATAGCAGTATCTCATGCAATGAAGATATTATGCACAATCTTTTACTGTCTTCTGATCCACTTGTTACAAGTATCCGTCCAAAAGGAAATAAGTTTGTAAAAAAATCTTCTTTTAAGGAATTTTATGAGCTTACGGATTCTGAGAAAAGTGATATCGAATTTGTTAACATAAATGATTTAGCGGACATCGATTCTGAATTTGAATTAATTGATGATGATGATGATGACGAAGATAATTAAATGATGTTATTGTTTTAAAATGTGTAACTTAGTAAATTAGAGCTTACGTCTTAATTATTTATTGTACTTTTAATGAAACTAGGTAATTTATTATCAACTTACTTAAAAGTCATACTCTCATCAGTTCTTGTGAATATTTTTGTTAATATATATTTCTGTATATATATAATATATTTATAGACCTCTTAATAAGTCTGTCTGCGGTTTAAAGTAAATACAAATGGGGAAAAAACGTTTTTTTTTTTAAATTTTCATTTCCTTTTATCCCAGAAAGTGCACATTTGGCGCACTATGTGTCTTAGTATTAAATATAGCTCTTAGTAATAGCATTACGATATTAGAGACCGCTACTTGAAACAAGCCCGGAATCAGGAGGGAGAGAGCTCAATACACTCATTTTCATAGTAAAATTTCACATTTTCTCAAATTACTCCCGAAATATGGGAGTTATGAAGAAATTCATCACCACAATTTATGAAGGCATTAAGTAATCGAATAAGATGGCATCATTAGTTTGTCATAATTTTACTCTTATTTTTCGGACATGTCTACGTCCAACCGCTTCCATACATTCGTTCCACTGTGCGCCGCCGCCGCGTGGTTATTGTGAATTGCCAGGGCTGCATCTTTCGATAAAGATGTCAGTAGGTATTTGTACACTTTATGAAATAAAATAAAATACTTTTTAATGTTTTAGCATGTGCACGTCATGCACGCTTTTCTTACACTTACACACTTTTAAATAAACAATAATCATATGAAAATAAAATTAACAAGATAATAACTATAATAAATATTAATTTGCACAAAGTAGATTTTTGCTAAACGTAATTTTCAAATCACAGTTGACAAATGGAGGCCATTGACTTTTCCATTATTATCTCAGACGCATAGTAGAAGCACAGATTACGTGGTAGAAGTAATTTCGTACCTAACAATAAAATACTAAACACAAAATATGCAAGTTTAAACAATTTACCTATTTTAAAAAAAACTATAGTAAAACAAATTAGATACTCGCATTTCTGTATCAGCAGGTAAACTGAAAAGATACGTTTTTATCTCTTCTCTTCCTAGATCTACATCCACCAACAGCATATAATACACCAGAACTAGCTATGTCATAAGAATTTGAAACTAAGTATGTCAGGTCGACCGAAATATATGCGTACGTACGCGCCTCATGACTGTTGGCAACCCACTGAGAAATGGGTCGTATCCGACCCGGCGGCTGGTAGGTAGTTAGCGCGCGTAAGTACATGGAGTGACGGTGCCCATGGGAAGGAGGCGTGAGTTTATATACGTATGTAATGGAATGAAGAAATACGACGAATTCCCAAACTGAACCATCTAAAAGAAGGAACAGATACCACAAATTTTACTGACATCATTATATGGTCACATCAATACAAATGTCATAAAAACATGATTTTGTATACGAAGAAATGCGTCCGCGCTATTTCTGTTACAGCTTTTAAAATTAGAACGGTTTCGTCATAGATTCAGCGTGGAGATTGATTAGTGTTTGTAAAGTGAGTCCTATTTTGTGTTGTATAAGGTTGGAAGTCGGATGGTGGTGATTTAGGTTAGCAGGAAGACCATTTGTTATGCGCTAGGGCATGTATTAGTCAATGTTTAGTTGTTTACCTGTTGAACTCGTTGTTAATGAGACATTAACTATGATCATTTAATTATTAAGGTGAAAAAAAAAAAAAAATTGTTTCCCTACAGCAGCAGCTTAGCTATTCAATATTGCATTAACACGTTCAGTGCCGGGAGCCCTCCTGAAGGGTTCACCTAGTCGCATATGGGATGCCGGGAGCCCTCGCGATGGGTTCATTTTAAATGTAGTAAGCGAGGGAGTAAATAGAAACCGAGTTATAATGGGTTTTAGCGCCGTGTGTTACACTCTACTTTTCACTACGATTGCGAGAAAATAAAATAATACAATACATTATTATCTAGTATATTTTATTTAAAAAAAATATACAATTTGTTCAATCTGAATTTTTAAGGAAACTTTTATCCCAGTATGCGGTAATACGTTTCCATGGGATAATTTCAAACTTCCACGCGAACGAAGCCGCGGGAAAAGCTAGTTTTATATAAGAATAAAGACTTTTTAGTTTTTGTAGACTCGTTGGTAAAAAGTGTGCGGTTGGGGGACCTCCCTCAGGAATAAAGTTTTTTCTCACGTATTATTTAAAACAAAAACAAAATTTTCGCAATCGCCGTCTTGAATTTACATTTTGACCTCACTATCGGCTTTTGGCACCCTCGAAAACTATGAAAATGACACCCATAACGAAAAATTTGAAACTCACTATCAGCTTTTGCAGCCTTGAAAACCATGAAAACGATACCCATGATGAATTTTTTTTTTAATTTTTGGAGCCGCCGTTTTGGATTTTCATTTTGACCAAATTCACACTTTCTCTCTCTCTCTCATGCAGTGGCATGCAGTATACTCGGGTCGATGTGTACAATTTTTACCCACGACACTGTAATCACTTTACTCTTTTCTTTTGTTTTTTTCTGCCGGCGGTCTCTTTCTCTCGCGCTCTCTTTCTTTCTCTTTGAATTAGAGGAAGACAGTCGCAAGTATTAACACTTTTTACCGTGACGATTTCTGAATGATTAAAAGCCGCGTTAAAGAAATTCGTTCCAAAAATTACTTTTTCCCCTAGAGCAAGAAATGCTATTTATTCCCCGCTCTGGTACGCTACAATGGCGGACTTTTTGAGCAAGAGGAGTGAAAACACTATTTTACTTCGTTTTACAGTGTTTTTATTACGATTTTAAACCTAATGCCGTTGACCATCCGCGATGGTTAACTTTAGCGCAAACTTAATGCCGGTAAGCCCCCCGGAGGGTTCACTTCCAATATGTATGGCGGCATGGCGTATGAGTTCTATGAAAAGTGGGTGGAGTCGAAAGTGTTAACTGCTGAGCATAAAGGCCGTTTGGATGCTACGAGGGAATAAAGAATCATAGGTACTTACAAACATAATAGACAGATACGCGCAAAAACAACCTTTTAACAGTCGGTTAAAATTATCTTTATTTGCAGTACGGTAGAAAAAGAAGAATATTTTCATGAGGAAATGACCATACTTAATAAAGGCCCGAGTATTTGAAGGATTCGAGTTAAACTCGCAAAGCTCTTATTATTGTCTCTAAAGGCCAATTTTCCACGAGTCATAAGACCAAAGATAGTACCGAAACAAACGAATGGTTCCATCCACCACGTGCCAACGACGCGCGACTGCCTCAACCAAGCTTTGTTTACTCGAAAAGGGATATTTTTGTAATCGTACCAACTTTACAACTGATTTTGAAATGGTCGTAATGGATTAATGTTTTTATTTATTTGTGATGAAACTGGCAGTTAGCCAGGGATGTGGAGTAGTAAGTTCTGTACATTAATGCTGATATGCCTCGTAGATTATATCTATAGCATATGTCCTAGCCATTATTAAACAGGAATTGGGTGGAGGAGCAGTGGTGTTCCAGTTGTAACAGTCCCGATTTAGAAGTTGTAGGTCGTGGGTTCGAACCCAGGCAGGAGCTTTACTTTGTGTAAATAATTTCATCACCACTGCTTTCAAAACGGTGAAGGAAAACATTGTGAGGAAACCGGCACCTCCTAGAAACGAAAAAATCGAAGTCATGTGACATCTACCAACCCACACTGGGCCCGCGTGGTATGTACAGCCCACTCCCCTGTGGAAAAATAAAATAAATATACAATAATTCTAGATGTTTTTATATAAAATATAATATTTAAAATGGCAACGTTTCGTCAGATATTGGAGAAGCCTTTCTTATGGAGGTTTTCTATTACTATTTATCAATTATATATTTATCTATTCTGTGGTAAAAAGATAACAAACTATTATATAAAGATCTACAAAATACCCAGCCTAGTCACCAACACCTCCAGTTGGAGACGACCGGTTCCATACCTAGGACTTTTTATCTTTCGCATCCAAGTTGTCCAAAACAGGACAGCACTTTCTTCCAAGACTTCCAAACACTTTTTGTTCTGTCGGTCTGTACTGACTAGTATTATATTATCTGTGGAACTGGGTACGAATGGTAAATGCTAAGAACCGTTTTGTTGTGTCACCCATAAACTTTGTAGGTCTCCTTTTAAGGACCGACAACTATCTATGAGTGTCGTGGTCACGACACGTCATGACATGGCAGGATGTCGTGGTTAGGTAATTTCGTCTCCAGACAGTTCATTGTAAGTACACTTGGACCGAAATTGTATCTACCCAACCCTACTTAACTCGGACGACCGGCTGAATTCTAGGTATCTATTAGAAATTTCTTAGCAGCTTGTAGTCTGGATTGGTGCATAATTATCGTCACTTTTACATCGAAACAACAACAACAAATAACAATAATACAACACAACAACAACGTGCGAACTGAGGGAAAATAACACAACACAACAATTAAACAATAACTAGACAACTGACTGAAATGAGGGTGCACATACAGTTATAATTCGCCAGTGTTCGAGAAGTTGTCTAGAAATCAATTGTTATTGTACGGACATGAGATGCGGAGGAATGAGGAACATGTCGTGAGGAAAGTGTTGAGTATGAATATGGATGGTTATAATAGTAGGGAAAGACCAAAGAAAAAGGGGGATTATGTGAAATATGACATGGCTAGAAAAGGGGTGACTACAGTCAGATCGGTTAATAAAGATTTGAAGAATATTGAAGAAGAAGACATGCTGTGTCGACCCCAAAAATTTGGGATAAGGACATGAAGATACTCACTGACTTAAGGTTGCTCATACATCAATCCTTTTGTCACAGGCATAGAAAGAAAAAAATAAGATAGAAAATATTTTTATTTGGCACATGTCACGAGTACACACAATATAAAAATAAAAAATAAGAATAAATTAAAAATGTACCTAAAAATAGCCCCAGTTTAACAAAATGCCTGGCGCAGGTTTTCAACTGGATTTTTCGTACAATAAAAATATATATGTATTTCTGCGTAGCCCATACACACACTGACATTGCTCACTGGAATAAAGGTTTCTCATGTTAAACCCTCGTGTTCCAGGCATAGTGCTGACCTTCTACCTGGTGTTCTACGCGGTGCTGGCGCTGATGTTCGGGCTGTGCATGGGAGGGCTGTACCTCACACTGGAACCGAACCGGCCCACGTATCTGTTAGGAGAATCTCTTATTGGTAAGAACTCTAAATCTTTTTTTAGCTGTACTGTCGCGCTGACAAGGGCTCACCCAAAAACTTACACATCAAGAATGAACGCGAGCATTTCAAACCTAATAATTCGTGTTAATGATCAATGATCGTGATAATGATCTTGTTTTCTCCGGATTCAAATATATACATGGATAAAAACTTTTGGTAAAAAAGAGACGCAGCAGTCGATTATTGTCCGAAACAATGACGATCACGACTTTTAAAAGAAGTTGTTATGTCGGTCCTTTTCGGCTGCATAATAAATCAACCAGTAAATAACCCTTTATGGTCGACCCCAGAATGATCCATTGATTAAAATAGGTCTTCTTTTACACCATTCAAATGTCCATGCACAAGAGGACAAAGATCGGCGATGCATGAGCCCCATACATCGCCGATCTTTGTCCCCTTCGGCAATATTGGATTCCACCGACGTTTCCAGATCCTAACGTTTCGCCACATAAATCCTACGAGGCGTACTTACCAGTAACCATTCGTACGTACTACGAGCTATTAATGTATAGCGTTGTGCTATAAATCGTAAGGAGGTCATGTCGCATTTAGACGTCGTCGGTCAGGTCGGCTGTTCCGTACTTTTTATTATGTAATGGGCTTCCTACGGACGGTTCCTTTGCGAGGACAATTGACTGGGATAGCGGTGGGATGGACAAGGATTTCCTACGATTTTTTTTTGCATTAAGAACGTCTCATATATTTTATGGGTATGCTGTCAGAACTAAAATATTTTGATCTAAAAGAGTGTCCATGGAGTTTCTCGCCCGTTATTTTTTATAGGAACCTACTACGCTTTGGGTCGGGCAACTAACTTCATCTTTCTGACTGACCGACTCTTTTGACAATTCAAAAGTGTCTGTAATTGATTTCATTGAAGTAAATGCTTGTGTTTGAGTTTTTGAGGTGGAGGATTATGTTTAACTGTTGTCCGCTATAAGAAGAGAAAGGTGTTTTCCAATCTTTCTCCCCCTCATCTTCTTTCGTGTTGGTACCAGCTGAGTCTCTCAGACCTCATCCTTCTCTAGGTAATTCGATGGGTACCCAGTTACCCACATGGTAATCAGTTTTTAGAATGACGCCCCAATTACGCAACACATTTTCAATCACAATCCGAAGGATTTTGAATGAAATTGCTAAACCAGTGCTGCATTAGTTTGAAAAATTCGTCTGCTCAATAAAGTAAAAATAACGTAATACATGTTGTTGAACTGTCAAAACAAAAGTTATGGCCATTGTAAGTGTACACAATTACCCCGCAGAGCTATGAGTGAAATCTGAATATTAGCATTTTATACAAAGTAACTGATTAGACCACACTACAATGCTTTCAGCAGCACCTTATCAGAAACAGTTTACACGTTTTATAAGCTAACCGTGTAATAGTTACAATTCCGCGTAGTACGACCTTAATAAGCATGGCTGTAAAATTGTAGGTAAAAAAAACGTGTCGGACCACAATGAAGGGTTCCGTAGTTGGGATGAAAATGTATCCCTTAACATTGTAAACATGTTCTCTCATACATTCCAATTGCAATTGTAAGTTTGTACGCACAATATTGAGAGATTTACCATGTTATTTTAAGACCATACACTTCTTATACGATTTTCTGTAATCTATGGGTAAAGAATCATTCTCTGCTTTGTTTTCAAAATTGTAGGTTCAGTAGTTTCGGAGACAAAGAGGGGGTCAATATTCATCTATTTTCTTAAATATCTTAATATTTATTTATTTTAAAATTATAAATAAAATATATTTGAGATCCTCGCAACAAGCCCTTTTATTTAATATGTCACACGGTATAGGTTGCAAAACGTTTTTTAACTTTCTTATTTGTCACCAAAAGTGATCCTCATATTCAAAATTCATTTATTGCGTTACGCGTCCGTATTTACGTCACAAAAATACATATGTATACCAAATTACAACTTAATCGGTCCGGCTGAGACAGACGGACAGACAGACACGGGTAATCCTATAAGGGTTCCGTTTTTCCCTTTGAGATACGGAACCCTAAAAAGGGATACAAACAATTGAGTATTTTAATTATTACTTGTTGTGAATTGTGTCACATCCTGCCCTATGTTTTACATGTATAATACATTGTTTGGCAGTTACATTGTATGCATATACTTTAATGTGGATTGCAACTCACAGAATAGGTTTTTACTATCGACCCGGCCCTGCTTCACACGGGTGCATTTGCTACATGGTAAAACATCAAGATTTCTGTGCTATATCTAAGTTAAATATTGTATATTACCACACATAAATCTTCCGGAATAAATTCTCTAAATTTCGTTGAAAATCACAACAAACTCCAACTTGTAGTTTATAAGCGATTTTGCGATTTTGTTTTATAATATGTAATTTAATACAGATATAGAAGTAGCAAGTACCTATTTGTTACGATAGCAAACATACGTTAGAAAGAAATATCTGGATATAAAGACTGGGATTGTGTGAGGTATGAATGTATGATATTAATCAAAAGGGAGTGAATAGTGAGGAGACTAGCTGTCTCCTCACTATTCACTCCCTTTTGAAAGACGAAAATAAGGTATAGTTTACTGGTAAAGAATGCCTTGTGGCATTAAGTCCGCCAATGTACTCTACCACTAAGTAAAATGAAGTTTTAATAAAAAAAAGAGAAGAAATTAACATTATTATTGTGCTAGGTTAAGTCTGCAGAGTAAGCAAGCTAAAGTGGCAGTGAGCTGACCATGTTTGTCGAAGGACCGATTGCCAGTGGAGCAGACAAGTCTTGGAGTGGAGACCGCCTATCGGCAAGAGTAGTGTGGGACGCCCCCCAGTTACATGGACCGACGACCTTAAAAAGGAGGCTGGGACAAACTGGATGGCGGAGGACAGGGTGTTGTGGCGCAGCCTGGGAGAGGTCTGTGTTCAGCAGTGGACTGCGATAAGCTGAGTTAATTAAAGGGCAGGCAAAAGAAGAAGACGTGTCTATCATAGGCCCTCCCCCTTAATAATAAAGCCAAACAATGAATAAACCTATTGCCCCCATTTTCAGGAGCGAACCCAGGCGTGGCGTCCCGTCCCCTGTACGAGACCGCTGTTCTTCGCTACAGTGTGGAGAACCGCTCAGAGTACCAGCCGTACGTTCACCAGCTCGAAGAGTTCTTTGGACGTGAGTATTTACTTATTACCTAAACATAAGAACTAAGTATACGAATATCTAGCAACGATTTCTCCTGTTTCGTGGGATGCATTTAAAAAAAAGAATTACCAATCGCAATCGCGGAACATCTGTCGATGGCTATGACCAATATTATTATCTAGTTCGTGCGGCAACCGATACCAAGACATTATGCGCAACATCCAATCGGAAAGCCGCTGCGCTATCAGTGCAGTCAGTATTATTACCCGTCAATGTCCTCATGGAAACTGTACCGAGTTTCCTCGAGAAATAAAGACAAAATCCGTTTGAAGTATCTACTGTATTTCTATTAACTTACTTATTTTTACAGCACTGCAAAAAAGGGGTGTAATGTTTTCAGGGTTCGTGTATGTATGTTTTCATTCTTTCGATCATTTACTTTCATCTCTGCTTACCTAATAGAGACACTCAGCGTGATACTCAGTACACAAGTACAGAAAAATAAACCGCGCCCGAAGGCGTGGCTCACTACGAAGCAATTCGCTCACGTATAGGCTTCAGCTGGCTATTGTAGCGAATCAATACTTTAATGGAAATGTACTGACATGGAACATGGATAGTATGGGTATTCTACTGGCATAGTTAGTTGACCTTCACGATTGTTATTAACGGGTAGGTAGATGTGAAGTTATTGTTGTGCCAATTTTGATATGAGGTATTTGGAAGAATCTGAGAATATTCCCAAAAGCCAGAATTCTTTTTTTTTGTGGTTGTAAAATTGGAAGACCCTGTGCGTGACACTTAAAGAAAAAAAAAACTGTTAAAAACTATTAGAACGTGAAAATAATTAAAATAATTTTTTACAGAATACAGCAGTGAGCGCTGGTACTCATCGAAGAAAGAGTGCACTGCTGCAGACCACTACGGCTTCCCCGACAACCCTTGCATCTTCATTAAAGTCAACAAAGTAAGCGGTGGAACTTTTTCCTGAAAAAGCCCGCCAAGTCGAGCAAACAAAAAAGCAAAGGCACAGCCGTACCATCCTCTTATCAAAGCCATTCAGGAAGTTTTTGAACCTTCCGTAACTTCGTTGTGGATAAAGCTAGAAACCAAGTCATTATATTTATTGAAGAAATAAAGATGTCTAATATTGAAACGGTCACTATAAAATGTTGTTAGTTAACTAATTAGGTAACAATTTATGACAAAGTTGTTGGATAGATGATCCCATACTACGGAATAAATTAACCACCTTACATACATACACACATCAAAAGTGTCTAGGGATCAACATATATTTTTGCAATAACTTTTCTCCTGATTGATATTAATTAAAATTTTCTTTAAGGATTCATCAAATAAAGTGTTTTCGTTTGTCACAGTAACGATAAACCAAGTCACCTTTGCATTAATAAAGAAATTTGCCATTTTCCTAATAAAGGGATTTTTGACATTTGAACCACTAACATTAAAGTTCGAAAAAAAGACTGAAATAACAGTTTTCTTTAAAATTTTATTGGGTAACTTAAACAATTAATAATCCGTGTTTCTACCGCGAACACTAACAACACAAGAACATCGGTTTGGCATACTCAAAATGAGTTCATCCAAATCACGCTGTGGAATGGCCGCCCATGTTCGTTGCAACAACAAAAAAAGGTCTTCTTGCGACTGGATACCCTCCATATTCGGCAGAGCTCTTCTCTGTAGCATATCCCATGCATGCTCAATCGGGTTCAAGTCTGGCGACTGAGCAGGCCAGAGCAGGACATTGATGTTAGCTGCGGCGAGAGTCTGTCTTACAACTCTTGCGGTGTGCGGTCGTGCATTATCATGCATTAACTGAAATAAGGGACCGATTTGCACTTGTAGAGGAACGATGACGTCAGATACAATCGTCTCAGCATAAATTTGAGCGTTGAGGTTGCCTCTGATCCAAATCAACTCAGTTCTTCCGCCGATCCAAATACCCGCCCATACCATGATGTTTCCACCACTATAAGGATGGACTTCCTGGCAGGATTTTAATCGCTGTTGGCGTCCAGGGGTTCTCCAGTGTCGTATACGTCTTGTATCCGGTCTCATACCAAAACGAGACTCATCAGAAAAGCACACGAAACGCCATTGTTCTTCTGCCCAATTTCTGTGTTCAAGAGCCCATTGATATCGAATCCTACGATTGTGCATTGCTATAGGTGGTACCCGTAGCGGTCTTCGGGAATGAAGGTTCACTTCATGCAAGCGGTTTCTGACTGTTTGGTCGCTAATTAGGTTCCCTGAAGAGTGATGAAGCCTCACGGCTAACATCATGGCGGTTATTGTTGGAGCTCTTCGAGTTAAGATTTGAATGTATCGGTCTTGTCTCCGTGTGGTGCAGCGATACCGTCCTCCATGGCGCTCAGCCACGGTACCAGTGCTTCGGTAACGTGTCCAAAGTCGACTGATAACACTCTGACTTGTATTCAGAGCTAAAGCCACAGTACGTTGCCGGGAACCAGCTTCTATCATTCCCACGGCTCTGAGCATTTCTTCCCTGCTTAAATGACGTCGCCGCTCCATAATAACGTTGGTTTTAATCAGTAGTAGGGAAACAGTAGCACTTATAATGTCTTCAATGCGTTGTATGTTTTTATAGGGAAAATATTGACAGCTGATTTTCATCTTTTACTCGAATTTGATTAACAGTTCCTGTTTCAAATTATGAAATGCACCAAAAAGGATCCATATAAATTTATATAATCATAAATTTATTACAAAGCCACATCTCAATCTCAAGAAATCCGCATAAAAATGCTTGATCCCTAGACACTTTTGATGTGTGTACATAACATCACGCCTGTAATCCCCGAAGGGTTAGGCAGAGGTGTACCTATAGTACACACACATTCCGCCAGTTATGTTTAAGTCCCATGTAAAAGGAGGCGAGCCTATTACCATCAACCGGGCACAAATCCAAATGTTTTTTTTTAACTTTATGCGGTAGAAGAAACTGCGTTGCGAGACTTGCATTTTTGTACATATTATATTTTTTCATATTTACACAACAAGACAATTAACCGTTCTATAAGGAAGCACCCATGAAGATGCTTTATCATTACCACCACGGTTGACACGAGACCATCACCTTATAAGTTAAGGCCAAGAGATGGGTGAGCGCAGTAAGTTGTTAGAGCTGATCAATCCTCTTGATAATCGCTTTGTTAAAACAACCACGGTTAGGGAGGAAATAGCCAATCAATGGAATAGAAAATTCAATGAGCTGTCGTATTTGAAATTACTTACGAAGCTGTACGAAACTTTATCATTTGATTATTTTCTACTGATCTAGATAATTGGCTGGAAACCAGACTACTACGATGTCACAGAGCTGCCTGCAGATATGCCGGAGGACCTGACTGACTACATACAGGGACTGGACCCAACCCTGGTGAGAATTATGATTTCTTTGAATACATACTATTAATACTTATGGGTTTTTGTGAAAAGAGCATCTACAGGGTGCGCTTGTATCATCAATCGCTTTCACCAGGAGAGATCTACAAGATCAAGAAGGCACATTTAATTCTCAATACTTGTATATTGCATTCCACAATGTGCATTGACCAATAAAGAAGAGTACCATCTAGGGAAGTATTACCATAATACAACTAGCAGCATTGCTATGCAATGTTTCCGTATGAGGATAGCAGTGAAATTACAGGAAACCAGCACATGATTTGACTAAAACAGAAAACCATCTACTTTTATACTCAATAATCAGGCCAAATAAAAAAACAAGACATAGTGCTGTCGACGGTGACGTGAGGCCGGTTTCGTAGACATGTGTGCACTTAGTGAGCTGTAGTTCGATTGTAAATGGTTGTAAATGTGTGCGTGTGAGCGTGTATGCGCAGAATGCAGGTGTAGTTTTAGCATGCTTCCTTGTATTTTTCGCAGTGCTATGTCATGGTATTTTATTTGATTTGAAACTTAATAATTAAATTTTCCCGCAACAGCAAAAGCAAGTGTGGGTGTCATGTGAAGAGGAGAAAGCGAATGACACAAAATTAGAGTTCCCCTGGGGCCGAGGGATGCCTGGTGCGTTCTACCCCTATAACAACGAAAAGGGGTACAAGAGCCCGCTGGTCGCCGTGAGGTTATCATCACCAGGTAACATCCTCATTACACCAGCCCACAGACATCTACTGGTGCTCACAGCCTTGACTTTCAGGGGATTCCCTCAATCTTTACTTTGACCAGATAACCGAAAGTGATCCGTATGTCCAACACACGTATAATGACAGATTGTTGTCAAATTTCTACGACGCAGTTTAAAAAATGAAGAAAAGAAATGTTACTTTGAATAGAATATTCTTCTTAGAATAGAATAGTCATGCTACGCGTGCAACTGGGGAGATTATGACTATAAGTCTCCTCTGACTAGGTAGGCACTACAATGGTGGTTTGGGGAGGATATATTTGGCAGTGAACATTTGCACTACATTAACATTTATTTTTTGTTTTTTATTTATGTTTCTATCGAGTGTATTCTATTATTTTCATTTGTGATTTCCTGTGCGAGTCACAATAAATACTTTTTCTTTGTTTACGAGCTATAAAATTTCCTGGCCACTTTTCGACGGAAAATTTAATTTTCTGAGTTAACATTTTTCTTCTACTTCCAGCACATAACCTCAACATCGTGATACGATGCAGAGCGTGGGCCAAGAACATAATTCAAAACAAGAGTTTGAAGGAGCCGTCGGGATACACTCGCTTCCAGCTGTACGTTGAGGGCAATAGCAGCGGCAACGCGACTGAGGTCTAACAGAAGCAGCGATGTATCATGTACATAGCGATAGTTAAGTTCCATAATGGATCGTGTAGTACTGCCGGTTAGGCTGAGTGCGCATTGTGTACTGCGAAAAAACCTATGTTATTTTCGAGTAGACTTGAACCAATTTAAAAATGTTTGGACAAAATTTGAGTTTTCATTTCGTGCAAGTCGTATCGTGTATTAAAAGGCCACGAAAGTACGTGCATTAAAAAAATAATATGCTTATGTTTGGGTACGTTTACATACCATTTTGGTAAGAGTAATTTTTTATAAGAAGGCCGCGGGGTCTTTCAGCATGGTTCAGTTTAAACAAAAGTATTATCCATCTTTCTTAATTTTTATTTTGTACATATTTTATTACAAAATTCAATAGGTTAATTACCTACTAAAGTTTTACATGATGCGAACTTAGCCTTAGAAAAATAATTAGATCAATGTTAGATTGTGAACTAGTGAGTTATTGGAGGTGTCAGCTGTTTACTTAGCCTGCTTTGATTTATAGACCTTTTAGTATACATTCAACAAAAAAGTATATCGAAAGTACCTAGTTGGTGGTTGTTATGAAACCAATTCTTAAAATTGTGTGGTGTGGTTATTAAGAAAGAAGAAAAGAAAAGAAAGAACATTTTTGTTTATTCTGCACTAATAAGGTCTTTGTCATGTCATAAGTAGTTATTGTGGATAGAAGCCATGATGAAAAATATTGTAAGTATTAAATACAATGGATGAGAAAAAATCAAGTTATGGATGCAAATCCTACTTTTAATACTGAAATGAAAAGATACTACCCTATGTTGACTGTACATTTACAATATTAGTTCTCTTAAAATATACAACTCCGTTCATACTGCTGTAATGTGTAAAAGTATAGTGAAATGATGTAATCGATCTAGTAGTTTTACTAGCCATGTAAATTTAATGTAAAACAGCATAAATGGTCCTTATAACATCACCTATCTTCCAGTAAAACTCCCATCAAAATCGCTCCAGCCGTTTCGGAGATTAGCTAGAACAAACAGACAGAAGAAATAAAAATCCTTTAATTGTTTTTGTTTTTACAAGTACCGTTTATAATTTCATATGTATTTAGTAATCAGCTGTTATTTTAATATTACAAACAGACACTTCAATTTTATTTATTTGGTATTGGTGACATTCGTATCTATTTCATATTTGGAGTATTTCTGAAGGAAGGCTGGTCCAGAGAATGTGCCTTTTTTGTCAAGTGATTTGTCTTGTGATTTTGAAAAAATAATTTGATAATATTGTTATAAAAACTGTGTAACAAGGTTTTTTCATCCTTTTTCAACTTTGGTGAATATTTTTGAAGTAGGTACCTACTAAAGTACCTAAGTATTTATAATCTCAGTTTCTCAAAAAATGTTCACAAAAATGTGTTTTATTAGAACAAAACTATTAGTTGCTAAGAACAGTATACCTTACTTGTGGCACCATAACGAGCTTTTATAATTCGAGTAGATTATATAGCTTATGTACCAAATATTTAAATATTATTTATTGAATCCCGCCTCTTTTCTGCGAAGGTTATAGATATTCACTGAATGCATGTGCCCACTTAAAATATATATTAAAAAAAAAATATATATTTATAAGCTGTCGTTGATCAAAATACAAGTAAATTCAACTTACAACAACAATGCAACCAAAGAAATTCTATTCAGTAACTCGAGTGTGTTCATACTTTTAGTACTAAGATCGAAGATAGTAAGTAATGTGAGTACGCTAATTAGTAGATATGTCCACGCGCGGTATGTCCATAAGATTTCAGGCTACTACTGAAATAAAATTATGTATTTTCTACGTCAATGAAATGTGTATCACGCAATGAGCAAACGTAAAGATTTTTTTTTTTATCAAATTCACTTTCAACTTGAACTGCCCGTATATTCAAATCAAAACTGTCATTCTTTGACAGCTGTATGAAGTGGCTTAATATGACGTAGGGCACAGATGAATACAGATGGTTCGGTCCGCAAAATAATTTAAATAAAAAGCGACTCTTGCTACGACACAATAAAGTGCAATTCGGGTCGCACAGCGCTAAATCACCTACAGTTACATTAACCTAGAAGCTTCCTCTCTTTCTATCAAGTAACTCTTAGATCTTCTGACTATCTGTATTCATCTGTGTGTAGGGTGTTATTTTGATAATTGCCCTGACCGTGTGCGTGTATCAAATCGTATTAGAAGCAGCCTTTATCACAGTAGCAGAAATTATACGTGCTTCAGCACTCTACACACAGAATTTTATTTATCTTTATAATTTTACTATTTACATGATTAGGTAGCATAGTACATAAAACTATTTTTTGAAGCAATTTGAGGATGCAATATCGTAGTTAGAGTATGTTTGTTATGCCTGGTACGAGTACAAATCCTATGTAATAAAATATTCCATATTGTTGTTTGTGAAAATTAGAATTTATTTCGAATAAAACTAGATCAAATTTAGGTTTTGTAGTTGTTTTTATTATAATCATTATGCACATCTATCACTCTTCACAAATAATCTAAGAACACTTATACTCCATTCATTATAACATTAGAAAAAAACGTTATAGCGCCATCGTTATTTCCATAAAAGCATATAATAAGCTCAGCTATTTCACGATAATGTAATATATATTTATCATTTACATATAAATTTGAACATTGCAACACAATAACTGACGTTATTTGGCCATTATTTGTCTAATACTATAATAAAAGGAGTAAAAAAACGTCTGAAAAATAATCAGCTCAAAGGTTTATTTCAAAGGGACAAATGATGACGACACGGTGTGCCCATTTACACATCTCACATCATGTGTGCATGGTGGGGCATGGGCACATCTCTGCCTACCCTGTTGACGAAATACAATGACTATGAAATACAATGAGTATTTGAACAGGCGCATGAATTAACATCTTGAGGTTGGAAAGCAATGGTAGGTTGTGTCAAAAGACTTTCCAGGGCCTGCGTATCAAGTATACAGGGTGGCAGGGAAATCGCTGCACAACCTGTTACCATGAATCCAGGTACAAGATTCTAAACCCCCTGGCGGTGAAATTTTTCGTCAGTTGTTTAAAAAAAAGTTGCTGTTTCATACATGTTGACCGCGGAGGCATCGCACTTTTCTATGAAACAGCTGTTTTTTTTTTTGATAGTAGACTATCAAAAAAAAAAAAAAAAAACAGCTGTTTCATAGACCTCCTCCAGAAATGTGACGTAGGCGTCACATTTCTACAGTAGGAGGTCCAGAATCATGTTCTGAATCCATGGTTACAGTTTGCGCGTCTATATCCCTAGTACCCTGTTTACCTACAGATACAGTATTGATAATAATAATAATTACATAGGAAAGTGGTTGGAGGAGCTCGTGGCTAAGTACTAACAGTCGCACGGGTCGATCCATCAGGTTAAGCTACGGTTGCCGGGCTTGGTCCATTTCTACATACCGAGACTCCTCCGTGCCTCGGAAAGCACGTTAAGCCATTAGTCCCGGCTGTCATTCGTGGATCTTTGACAGTCGTTACGGGTCGTCAGAAGCCCGAAAGTCTGACAACCAGTCTCAACAAGGGGTATCGTAGTTACTGGGTTGTGGAGGTCAGATAGGCAGTCACTCCATGTAAAATACTGGTATTCAGCTGCATCCAGTTAGACTGGAAGCCGACCCTAACATAGTTGGGAGAAGGTTAGGCAGATTGATTGATATAAGAAAGTGGTTACAAACTGTGTGAAGTCCCTGACTCTTGTGCTTATAACTTATTACAAGAACTGCCTCGTTGGTCTAGTGGTCGCAAGCGCTACTGCTAAGTATGAGGTCCTGGGTTCGATTCCCGGGTCGAGCAAAATGTTATTGGGTTTTTCTATCTGAAATTTCTTAGTAGCAGCTCGGAGTCTGGATTTGTGCCCGGTTGATGGCAATAGGCTCGCCCCCTATTACATGGGACTTAAACATAACTGGCGAAATGTGGCTGTGCCTGCTACAGGGACACCTCTGCCCAACCCTTCGGGGAAACAAGGCGTGATGTTATGATGTTATGTTATGTTGATAATTGCTTGTTTGATAATCTATCCGTGTCTTATTCCTGTTGTCTGCACGTTACAGGCACTGATGGATGCTACTGGAGGCACCTAACTCGTAGTCGAATTCTGGACCGTCTCTATTGAGAGTGGCATCGATATGCTAAGAAGAAAACTCTAGCACACGGAACTACTTAATAGTTTGTGCCCTTATTGCATGGCACGCAGCTATAACCCAACTTTCAATACGTGAAATACCCCCACTGCATATCCCTCCAGGGAAGACAAGCTGGATCTTACGCTAACTTTTACTTTCCAATTATTTATGTTTATTCTTTCATTAATCAAGTCCACACCTCGACCATCCTTAGCAAGTTTAACAAGTTGTCACCTGACGAGCACTTAGTACATTAGTTGGTAGTTCAGGGCTTGGCCGTAGGGGGCGCTGGGGCGGCGCTGGGCGGGCGGCTCGCCGGTTTCAGGCAGATTTGGGCGGCAGATCGCGGACATAGATTAGACGGATTCGAGAGACTCTTTGTTTTATGGGATTTAAATTATTATTTTTTTAAATTTAAATAACTGATTTTACCTGAACTATATAGGAAAAAAGCTGTATATCAAGTATCTCACTCAAGTGCATAATACATACCTACATATTATCTAAGATTCCTTAAACAAACAGTAAATAACTTATATGACTGTAAATTATGGTTTTATTCAAATTAAAAAGTTTGCTTGGTCAACTATTACTTCTTTTGAGTATAGGTTTTGAGAAAACATTATTTTTGGTAAGGTGCACATCTTGCCCTATTTGAATGAACCTGGCATTTCACATGTGATTTGTTAATGCACTGTTTATGAAAAAAAAAAATTATAGTAAATATTTGAACTGCTCTTACTTTATTTTTAAATCGATTTTTTTTTTGCTTCAGGATACCATTACTATACCTACCGACTTATTTTTAATTAAAATTCTGCGAATGGCTCATCTTATCCATAAAATCGAAGAGAGGTGAAAAGGAGTGAGTAAATACATGTTTTAGATTATTCAGATTCAATATTAGGTACTCTTTAATATTGCGACAAGCCTGCCACCCTATTGCGATCAACTGCAACTCCTGAATTAAAACCAGTAACAATCTTAAACACGTCCTCACAAACCACGACATTAGAAGTTTCTAATATCCTCCTCACAGAATCACCTCAAACTTAGGCACAAAACTCGTCTCGATCACTTCCCCTCGCTCTCGCACGCCACCGTCAGTCTTCACTCACCGACCAGCCACGATGGGCGCCGACAAACCCAATGGCGTCGTCAACTACTGCCGAAGACCGGTCGAGAGGCCCTTCCTCCAGAGAATCCAGTATGGTATCTGGAACCCTGAAGACAGAACATTCCTGGGCAGAACTCCTCATCGATGGGGTGAGTAGGCATTTGAATATGAAAATTGAACGGCCATTTTTCTATATTTTTTATTACGGTGTTAAGGGTAGTGGTACGTAATTATTCGTCAAAGCTTAAGGTCTTCCACCTTGAGACAACCATGATAGTGCAACAGGTGGACTTTGGATATATGCCTTCAAATTGTGGTGGAGAGTGCAGTTAATCTAGAAAACTTACTGAAATGAGCAGCAATATGCAAATAATTTTTGATATTTAGATAGAATATTGCCGATGCTTGAGAACCTTCTAACTTGAAACAAAGATGTGATGATTTGACGACAGAAGCCATATAACACCTTTTTTATAATTAAAAATGATGCACGCAACACAAATGATTAGGTGTAGTAAGATCAATTACTGTTACGGCTAGGTAGCTATTCCTTAGACTAAAATCTGAGAAAATATTTTTCACTCAACGGGAATTGAACGCGCTACCTGTATCAGATGTCGATGTCACATTACTCGTGTAAAATTGCTAGTTACTGATATTAGAGATAAACATTCCATGGAGATTCTAGTTAAATACCTACTAACAATCAATATCTCTCCCCGTCGTACCTAATCCTGAAATGGTGCTAAGGAATTGTACACACTGGGCGCGGTGCCGTGCTATAGGTGTCCTAATCATGCTATAGTTTTGTTTATTGTAATGATAATGAAAAGTCGAGGATGTGCCCTAATCATTCTGTCCCAAATTTTATTAAAAACAATAGAATATACTTAGCATTCAGTTGTGTAGTTAGAGTAACCAATCAGAGCGTTATCACACTGACGATTTGCTAGCGTGTTTTTAGCGAGGTTATCTGTGAACGTGCTCGAGCTAACCGCGACTACGCGACGTATAAGCCGCCTTTTCACAATATTGTACAATCGCTAGTCTCGCTCCCTCTTGTACACTCATGTCGATTGCTCTCATATCGCAAAAATGACGAACATGTTGCGCACACGTTGCGTGCTCGCTACGAACACGCAGCAAGCGCGTTAAACGCCTCGCTGATAACTCGCTCGCAAATCGCCAGTGTGATAAGGCCCTAATATTGTTGGTTGTGCTAAATAAAGACGTCACTCGTCAATCATTATTTGTATGGAGAATCAGTTATCACTTGAATGTTTATAGGTAAGTACTTAAAATAAAAACAAATTAATTGTTGTGGGCATACCCAAAACGATTGTGTCCATCGTGCATGCTGCATATTTTCACAGTAGTTCTCAACTCATGTTCACCTGATCCTGTATCACCAGTGGGGAAAGGAGTAGATCGTGTAACGGTCGTGTAATCGTTATCTTCTTTACTCTTATATAATTATTTCCTACTTCGCCTTGATTAGGAAGAACACGAATCTTATGGCTACGCATGTTTTTTGCTAAAGCTCTCCAGTTATAAATCGAGCATTCGTCAGTCTAGTCTGAACCTAGCATCACATAAGAACTGCGTCATTGGAATTTCTGCCTGATTCATGATCTCACAGGCGTGACGTATTTTGAGCGTGTTAAATAGATATTCTATGTTTTATGTACCGAGTTTAAATCTTGGACATCACTGACAACGGTGAAGGAAAAATATTGTGAGGAAACCTGGACTTACGTTAATATAAATCTGAAATCGCCAACCCGTCTTCAACAAGCGTGGTGATCAATGCTCGTGCCTTCTGTCTATGAGAAGAGACCTTTGCCCTGCAGTGGGACAGTAAAAAGGTGGTATTATTATTTCAATATTCTAAGAACACTTGTTACTTGATCGACATGCTCATTGAATAGTACGGCCGTCCATCATCAAGGAGAAATTAATGACTCAACTGCTATATCTCCCGTTGGGAACGTTTTGCACTTAGTTTTATATACATATTTATATTTCTGTATAGTTTTATATTTTAAATCCAATGTAAACAGTGGTCAAGGTAACGAGGTTCAACCGAACGATTGCGTTATAAATCTTGAGTGACATGTTTATTTGATTTTTGTTGCACGTTCTCGTTAGGGTATTTGTAAGGATATAAAAATATTCATTACTTTATAAAAATCATTACTAGAATATTTTAATACCTATATGACGTCGGAACCGGTCAAAGTGGCGGTGCTTGCATGGGGGAAGCCTATATCGAGCAGTGGGCGCCTTTCGGCTGAAATGATCATGATGGTGATGATGATCGGAGAAGTTACCACAGCCAGAAAACCTTGAGTTTATATTATCACCACTGCTTAAGAAATGATGAAGGAAGACTTTGTAAAGAAACCAGTATGACCGACTCAACCAACCAACAACATCCACCAACCCGCACTGGGTCCGCGTGGTGGACTACGGTCCACACTGCTCACAGAGAAGAGACCTGATTACCAGCGGTGGGAACAGTAATGGAAATTTTAGCTTTCATTTTCATAGAATTTCGTTTCTCATTAGTTTTTTCTCATATTATCATTTCATAGAATAATCAATACGCAGAATACTTACTTTCAATAAATTTCAATCATTGATTTTTGTTACAGGTAAAATTTTATTTTTCGATATTCATATCATAGAATAACAAATCAAATATTTTTTATCCTCATATTCTTTAGTTAATATAAAACTAATTACCAAGAAAAACATAAAAAAAAAAATGTGTTTATTAACTTAAATCTACATACAATTAAGTTGCCGGGGCTTCCCAGAAAGTAATCCTAAGATACTTGTGATGGGATAAACCTCGCTCTTCCTCGATTAGCTCAATTGTTTCGTTGTGCCAATTAGGTATAAGTTACACATTTTTATAAAACCAATAAAAATTAAAAACTAATAAAAAACAAACCATTAAGAAAACAGAAAACAAAATGAAAATGAATTAAATCGTGCTTATGGCAGAAAGGTGTAACAGTAAATGTGTGTTTAAATGTGCGTGTGAAAGTATATTTTGTGTGTATGTGTGTGTGCTTGAGTGGGTGTGTGTGTGTGAGTTAGTGTGTATGTGAGTGTGTGTGAGTGAGTGAGATGGTGTGTGTGTGAGTGTGTGTGTATGCATGACGTTCAACCCTGTGCAACCAAAATGTCTTCAACGGCATCATAATTAAGTGTGAAGAGCCATTCCTTCAGTATCTTCTTACACTCGTACAGCTGCATAGGGTAAATGTTGAGTATGCGATTTACTTTATTGTAAACGCGTGGGGCTTGAGCTACATTTTGGCGACTAGCAAAAATTGAGCGTGCTGAGTATGTAGGGGCTACTATATCACAGCGTCTTTTTTTAAGTTTGGCATGGCTAAAGGGTAGAATTTTATGGAATCTGAGTACAAGGTATAGGATGTAGAGTTTCCTGACTGAGAGCAGCTTAGAGCTTGTGTATAGAGATTCAGTAGGAAACCTGTAGGGCTTACAGTACATGACTTTAATCAAGGATCTCTGTGCCCTCTCTAGATCTAAAAAATACGTCTTAGCTGCTCCACCCCATACCGAGACACAATAAATAATTACAGACTGGGCCAGTGCGATGTAAATTTTATTCTGTAATTCTTTACTCATAACATGTCTCAGAGATTTAAAAACCCATATGAGTTTTCTTACCCTCCCTATAGTTAGTTCGAGGTGTGGGTACCAACTTAATCTTTGGTCTACTACAATACCTAGGTACTTGATGGAATTTACCTTCTGAATAATAGGGCAACTACAGGTAGATTGGGTTGGGGTAGGACAAGAATGTATTCTAATATTAAAATTAGGCGCTGGCTGAGAGTTTGTGTATTTAGTGAAGCAGACGTAGTTTGTTTTTTGGGTATTAAGCGTAAGTAGATTTTCATTAAGCCAATTACTAACTCTAGCTAATCCCCTCTCAGCCTCAAGCCTAACTTTGTCCCATGTCTTGGCGGAGAAGATAATAGTGGTATCATCCGCGTAGGACAGTATCCTCGCACCGTCGATAATAAGGTTGCAAAGCTCATTAATATAAATCAAAAAGAGCGTCGGGCCGAGGACGCTGCCCTGCGGGACGCCATACGTCACGTTCTCTTCGTCACTAACTTGGTTTTCAATTTTTACCCCCTGTTTTCTATTTCGAAGGTAACTGCTGAGAAGGGAGAGAGCAGAACCTCGAAATCCTAAGTTCTCCAGCCTGTGTATAAGCTTAGAAATAGAGACGGTATCAAAGGCTTTCTTGAGGTCAAGAAAGACCACTAGGCATTTGTTCCCCTTATCCACTTCCTTAGTTATTACAGTTGCAAGCTCCTCAGTAGCATCCTGGGTCGACATTCCCTCCTAAAACCATACTGAGAGGAAGATAGGATCTTATACTTAGTCAGGTAGCTAACTATTCTAGAGTTCAAGAGCTTCTCAATGATTTTAGAAATGGAAGTTAACACAGAAATTGGCCGATAGTTGTTAACGTCGTCTCTATCTCCACTCTTATACACCGGGGTAACAACGAACCGCTTAAGAAGGTAGGGAAAGATACCAGTGTTAAAACATAGGTTGGCCAGGTCGCAGATCAGCGGGACTAAGATCTCCTTGGCCTGTTTTAGGAAAAGGGTAGGAATTCCATCCCAACCTGGTGCACTCCCAGAGTCTAGGGACATCAGGATACTTTCAACTTCCTCCTGCGTGGTGTCTAGGAGAACAAAAGAGGCCAAATTGGGGCGTTCTGCGTTATAAGATGTTTGGGGTACGTAACTACTTAGGATGTACTGCGCTAGAGTTTGTCCTATGTTAATAAAATAATTATTAACATAATTGACTGAGTCTTGGGGGCATTATTTTATCTTAAGTAGGTCGCCATTGGAGCTCCTGGGTGGTTTATAATTTGTGATGTCATTTATGGTTGACCACAATGCCCGAGGGTTTTTTGCAGATGCTTTGATTTTATCTCTGTTATATTTATTTTTTAGTTTCTTTATAAGGTTTCCACAGAAGGTCCGATATCGTCTATATGTTATCACTAGAATCTGATTATGTGGGTTCGATTTAAGTTTAAGATAAATTGAATGCCTTAGTCTAATACACCGTAGGGCACCTGCTGTAATCCAGGGTTTAATAGATCTTTTACTATTCGTGATAGTTACAGTTTTAGAATTCGAAAGTATAGCTGTCTTGACCATGTGTATAAGCACAAAGGCGTAAGTATCAGGGTCTTTGAAGATGTTAAAAAAGGAGGTATCAATATTTATTAGACTATTATAAGCATTTTCGTAGTTGACTATTGTTTTGTGCTTATTAGGAATATTATGGCTATATTTAGTCTCGAGAGATAACAAAATCAGACAGTGATCTGTTACGGTTGTATTTAAAACAGCTGTAAAAGCTAAGTTTTTTTGTTTATCAAGACTCAGGAAGACGTGATCTAGGCACCCATCCCCCCTTGTGGGAAGGTTGTGAGATGGTAAAAGTCCATGTGTTGATAGCATATTTAAGTAGGTTAGTCTATTATTTCTTTCAATATTTGTTTCAGTAGGGGAAATAATTAGGTCAATATTAATATCCCCTAAGATTAGAACGTTTTTACTAGGAGTTATATTTTCAAGATGATTGTAAATTTTATTAAGTGACAGTTTCTAAACGTTTCGATTCATACCATTAACAAATATTCAATAGTCAACAGTATTTTATATTTTGATACGGTAAATATATTTTATTTGTCAGCGTAGTCGACGGAGCCCCGCCTGGCGGGGCTCCTACTTCTGTGTAGCTTAAAAAAAAAATACCACTTCTAACCTAACCTATCCGAGTCGGCGTGCCCCAAGTCCCGAGCTCGCTTCGCTCGCTCTCGCAGCCTAAATTCTCATTCGACACTTAATTTTTGACGTTCAAATATGTACCCTTATGTACAGCGTAACCGTACATTTTTAACATTTTCATGAAAATAAAATACAATAAAATACTGAATATAAAATTCAGTGAATTTTGTTTCTATGAAATATGTTTCATTAAAGTAAATAGTTTTTAAAACAATAATATTCGAAATAAAAATATTATATGAAACATTTTCTGCGAAACGAAATTCTATGAAATTTCTGTCTGCGGAACAAGGGGACACCCACTATGAGATCTCGATACTACATACCTACGTGTACCTACAAAATTCTAATGTATGTAAGAACTGATTGTGTACCTATGTATGTAGTTAAGCCCTGCCTATTGCTCGCATAATCGGACTCAGTTACTGTGAGTAGCTGTTAGCGATCTCATGAATCATTGCAGAGTTATTTCCGATTTAATCCCCATCATAACCGATGAATTTTGAGCACGTAAACCGATTCGACACCGATTTCGATGGAATTGGGGTAATGTTGCTTTTTATATCTCTTCAACGAAGGTAGAAATGTATGCACGAGGTTGTTAATGTACCTATATATCAAAAATGACAATACTGTGCTACTGGGAATCTAGATATTTTGTCAGCTTTTGGTCACCTTCCCCACGGGGCCAAGAGTAGTGGTGGCCCAGTGGTATCGGTGCCGACTTATGAGTGTAGGTCGTGAGTTCGAACCTATGCAGGCACTTCAGTTTGTGTATTTAATTTCATTACCACAGTTCTCAAAACGGTGAACGAAAAAATCATGAGGAAATGGGCACGTTCTAGAACCAAAAAAAATCGAAGACGTGTCATCCACCAACACGCACTGGGCCTGTGTGGTGGATTATGGCCCACTCCCTCTATCAGAGAGGTGGGCTGTGTCCCAGCAGTGGGAACATTATAGGCTACTTATGGGAGGTATATTACCGTTAACCAGTCCAAATACAGGCTCTGGGCTGCCTCTAAAGGAAAATCCCAATAACGCTTTGCCTGACCCGAGGATCGAACTCCAGGAACACGCTAGTCGCGCAGAGTCACGGTGGCGACCAAATCAACGAGGTCAAATAGCATAGCCACAAGTCAAGTCAAGTAAAAGATTGTAATAAAAAATAAATTCACTGATGGATATTTTGTTTTTCATTTTTATCGTAACCTGTCCCATTGCTCATGCAGCATTTACCTTAGATATATTCTTGTTTTGTCTACGCCTGCCCCGCTTAACAAAATCCTAACTACGCCCTTGAGATGGCGGCTGATAGAGTTTTATGGATAAAGACGTACCCACTATGACAATCAAACATTTACTGGGATAAGAGCCCAAACCAACCGACCGATCGTCGGGCATCGTGGTCGTTGTCTCACGTGGACTTTCTTGCCTCTCGATGGTAGATAAACTCTCATCATGTAAACGAGGCTTAATGGTTCTACCACTAGTAAGGCGTGCTCTGACATCAATCGTCAGTAATACTGCAATGACCGCGTCATGCCGTAAACTTTCCGCAAATAGTATACACGCCGGCCTCGGCAACAGCATATATTTACTTATATACCTACCTACTTACTGGAATATACATATAATGTATAGATATATGTATACTTGTACAGTATACAAGGTTGGAGGCTACTACTGGACATAGTTGGTTTCTGAGCTTTGATTGTGAGGCTTCTTCTGCTTTGAACTCAAGTTCGTGTAGGTAAGGTAAATGAAGCTATTAACGACACATCGAAAATCCGCAGCTATTACCGATCTATTCTATTAATTTGCAATTTTTACGCTACTGGAACGATTTATGCTGAAACCACTTGACGAAATCCGCATGCTTGTTCATTGAGCATCGCTAAAACTTATGTTAGTGTGCGTGGCATCCCGGGAAAGAGACTAAATTCGTAAGTTTCTGTGACGACAGTGAGGTCACCGGTCGTGTGGTACAAGTCCTTGTTCCTACATGTAGCACATACAATTTTTGCATTTTACAGAAATATACGAAACCTGCATTTGTTCTTTATTATTAAATGTGTTCATTTAAGTGTAAATTCTTAATTTCGTATGGTATTCCATAAAGTTTAAGTAATTGAATATGATAAAACTCGAAATTTAATAGTTTGCATTGTAATCCGCACCAAATGTGTTTCAATAGTTTTAAATAGCGTAGCGAATAATAGTATTTGTTAGACCTAAAACGTGGGAAATGGTAGGGAGAGCTAATCATCCTCTTGCTGACATCCCAATTTATTTGAGATCGACGCAGCATTTCATCTCCTTCTCTCAATTTTTGTTAGCCGCTGTTTCAGTTATCAACTACTTTTAAAATTTGTATATTTCCACAGTCCACTGTTTCACTTACATTTTTACCTAAAAGGAAAATGAGAGAGTTGTAATAATTGTTCCAGTAACCTGCTGCCATTTTGAGCAGATCCGAAATGGTGTGATATCTGGAACTGAAGAGAACGCCGAAATTGCAGATCATATTTTCTGTTCTGGTTCTAATGATTTTTAAACTAATAATCTCCAGCATCTGTTGGTTGCTGTTGCTCGACTTTGTTCTGGATCTTAGGACCCTATTCGTCGACAATAATGTCTTCGTTAAACGGCATACACAACGGTTGCTAAGTGGGTTTTCCTATGAGTGGTATGAAAGTGGTAAGAACTTGATGCAAGCCTACATGCCTCTCTTAATTAATCCATGCTAATTTCCTTCACGAAACCACATTTGCTTGTTCTTATTTAAACAAAATACCAATATTAACATTCTCCTCGTTTGTTACACTCGGTAATAGCTTCACAAAAATCGTTAATTAGCTTCATTGCCGTTCCTATGGGTCGGTAATACAAACAGTCGACTTGTTCACTTAATCTTCGATTTTACAAGTAATAAATATAAACTAGACAAGCAAGAGTCATATAAAAAGAAAAACCTGGGTGTCAAAGCAATCACCACTCTTAATAATTATCATCAATTTTAAAATTGTCTTAACAGGGTCGGTAATAGCTGCATTTAGTTAACCTAGTTTTTAAGGGATGGAGTGAAATTCGCAGTATTTTGAAGACCCATAGAAAGAAAGAATTCTTTTCTTTTGTTGCGCCTAATTTCGACGAAACTATCTTGTACCAAACACAATAGTATAAGAATTCCTAGATTTAAAATACACACATAAATAGTGGTTTGTTATGTTTTAAGAAATGGCAACACTTATCGTTCAGAACTCTTTGAGATTTTGCATTGTTTAATTCTGACGAAAAGAAAACTTGGTACTCTATGGCAAAGGCACACAGTGATACCTACTGTTTATCTGGAGAATGAGGTTAAAAACTGAAAGCTCCTAGCAGATTGCAGCACAGTTGTACGTCTTTATTAACCGCCATTGTTGTGTTTGTTTACTTTTGTGTCGATCACAAATTATACGAAAACTAGATAAATATGTATGAGACTTGGAGTGTAGCACTGTTAATAGACGAGGTAAGGACAGGGGAAGCGTCTGCCACTGGTAAAAAAACAGCTTTAGTGGAAAATACAATAAATTATGAACGTTTTATAATTTATAGGTTATTTTGTGTTTGTTGACTTTAAGTTCGTATTTTGTTAAAGACTGGAGGCTTACGATAGAAATAACCTGATCAGAGTTGAAAACAACAACTCGGGTTTGGTCTTCTTCACTAAAAACCTCAGATATAGCACTTCTAGCACTGATCTAATATGATAAAATAAACACACACATACTTTACTATAATTTACACAATATCACATCACAAGTGCCTGTATGTAATGAAAACAGACTTAGTTCTCTTGGGAGCATCACCTATAAACCACTTTCTCCCATAAAAGGCTTAAAGGATAGCACATCGTCTCGACGAAATATCGGATTACAATTTTTTTCGGAGAGTTTTCTCCCACAGTTTTCTTCTTATAACATCTTTGGCAAATACATGGACCCCGTATTTTTGCAGTAAACAGCTGCGCAACTGGGCTCAATAATTAATTATGCGTAAAAGAAGTCGCTTGTTTACAAAAAATGTATGGCTAGCTGTCAAATTATAAGACGCTGAAGATCAGCGCCATCTGAAGTGAGCAAGGGGCAGTTTTTAACCCCATTAAACACAATTAACTCGGGCGAAGCCTCAATCCATGCCGACGTTACAGACTCAACAAAGTATATTCTTCTAAAGTTATTTTATCAATATACATATTATCGTAACATAACATCACGACTGTATTCTCCGAAGGGTTAGGTAGAGGTGAACTTATAAGACACCCACATTTCGCCAGTTATGTTTAAGTCCCATGTAAAAGGAGGCGAGCCTATTACCATCAACCGGGCACAAATCCAAATGTTTTTTTGACTGCCTCGTTGGTCTAGTGACTGCCTCGTTGGTCTAGTGGTCGCAAGCGCTACTGCTAAGCATGAGGTCCTGGGTTCGATTCCCGGGTCGGGCAAAGTGTTATTGGGTTTTTCTATTTGAAATTTCTCAGTAGCAGCTCGGAGTCTGGATTTGTGCCCGGTTGATGGCAATAGGCTCGCCCCCTATTACATGGGACTTAAAACATAACTGGCGAAATGTGGGTGTGCCTGCTACAGGGACACCTCTGCCCAACCCTTCGGGGAAACAAGGCGTGATGTTATGTGTGTTATGTTTAAGTCCTATAGGGGGCGAGTCTATTGCCATCAACCGGGCACAAATCTAGACTCGGCCGCTACTGAGAAATTCCAGATGGTAAAACCCAATAACACTTTGCCCCACCTGGGAATCGAACACAGGGCCTCCTGCTCAGCAGTATCGCTTGGGACCTCTAGACCAACGCGGCAGTCAAGAATGGTTCCATAACCTACCCATATAGTTTATTTCCTTAAAAAAAATATTTACAATATCTCTCTGCGTAAGCTCGTAATAAATGTACCTATGTATGTTTATTCAGTGTTCCCGACAGTCTCACATTCCCACAATGTTGAAAAGCGATGTAGTCTACATAGAAAAGCAATGTATAATAATATGTTAGTAACAGTTACTACTCGTAGCTTCATTAACGATAACGTTTTTATGATGATTTGAGTGATCATAAAACTTCGTTAGTATATTGAGTACTGTTTTGAGTTGGCAATATATTAATGTGGCTTGTATATAGGTAATAATATTTGTATATAGGTACGTGTAATGATCCACTGCTTCATTGAACGATGGTTCCTAATCAAGTAATTAATCTACAGGGTGGCAGGGACATCGACGCGAAAACTGTTATCATGGATTCAGTACATGATACTGAAAAATCTGCTGTTCCATACATTTTAACCGCGTATGTATTGCACTTTTCTATGAAACAGCATTTTTTTTTTACAAGCGACGAAAAATTTCAACACAGGGGGGTTCAGAATCATGTACTGAATCCATGGTAAAAGTTTTCGCGTCGATGTCCCCGCCACTCTGTATAGATGTGTATGTATAAGCCGTTATATTATGTCGCAAAATAAAAAATGAAGTGAATTTCCAAATAAAGATATAAATGGAATGTTTTCCTTTGCGACAAATGGAAAAACCCACATAATAATATCTAGTCGCGTGGTATTTTCCACCCTGTACGCTTTCTGCGAATTCCGCCCGTCCCGTGCCGCCCCACCCGCCTTAGCATTAATGCTTCAGTGTATGTCCCACGGGTATTCAATACAGGGCTGTCCATCTACCTTGAATGAAACCTCTTCAGGCCACTAACTGTTTAATCTGGGTAGGTATGTGTTTTCTTATAGTTAACTGTACAGGCCATAGCTTTTTGTGCCGCGTGTGAATTAAAATCCTAATCATGTCCTAATGAAGTCAGTTTCCTGACTCAAAAATAACTTTAACCAGATTAGAGGTAACTCTAAAAGCACGACATTTTTCTGTTTTAGTCATTCTCAAATCGTGTGAAAAAATACTATTTTTTCACACGATTTGAGAATGACTGCCATGAATGCAAAACACTCATGGTAAGAGCTCTCCATTGAAATACCTAAACACATTTGGTTGCTACATACCGTGGGTTTGCTCCCATCCTCCTTTGTTATTCGTAATATTGTAATGGACAACATGAAGATAGGAGATAGCAACGCAAGGAACAGAGCAAGCTGTAGGCAGCATTATCCCAGCATTTTAAAGTTGTTGATAGATTACAAGGAAGCGGAACGGTTCTTATGAATAAAAATAATGGTCAAGATTTATTTTTATTTATAAGAACCGTTCCGCTTCCTTGTAATCTTTACAAGTTTTCCTAGAAATAATGCAGTTTCTAAACCATTGAGGCATTTGAAACCATTTGTTCAAGCCACACGTGTACACACAATTAGAAGTTACGATCACTTTCCTAACGAGAATTTAAACATTGTGAGTAAACTCGTATTGCTATTGCTTCTATTAGCACGTTTGTGTTATAAATGCTAGGTGGCGCTACTTTTTAAGGATATTTCAGTGTTATTTAAAATTTATTGAATAAGTAATAATGTATTCGTCAATACTGCGGTTCCCGTAATAATTCGTGCATTATCGTAATTCGCAGCCGATTCTATAATATACTGCACGCTTTCTTTTACTTGAAAATTTATTTTTGTTCATTCTTTAATGAAACGAAATCTTTTATTTCCAGATATAAATCCACATATTAGTGTAAATAAATACGCTCCAATTTAAAGCTCGCTCTGTGCCAATAAGATTCATTGTTTCATTTATAAAAGAGCCTCAACGAGTGACGGTGTTTATGTCATAAACATGCATTCGTCTGGTGTATCCAGGGCAGTCAGATGTGATAGTAACCGGCGGACTGGCTAATCTTATTATTATGGCATTCCACATAAGAAATTCACGCAGATACACCTGCGGCCATGGTACACTTTCTTCTTTAGCACTTTGCCAGCGACTTCGTCATCCCTTATTCGAGGTTATTTTGGGAAATCTGGCATTATTCCTTACTACATGCCGTGAGGCACACACTATTGTATTTAAAACATTATTTTTTATTTTCACTTAGTGTTTTGTGTTTCACGAACTGTGTCCAAATAAATGTTTTTTTATCACACCTGCTCTGAAAATACATACTAATTATACCAATTAGAGGGAAGAAACGCCTTTATCCCGCCCTTCAAATCCTTTCATCCCAAGGTATGGAAGTTTGTATGAAAATCCTTCCGACCCAAGGGTGGGAAGTATGTATGAAATTCCATTACATACCCGGTTTTTCTTTTTTTTTTATTAGTCAGCAGTCATACTGCCAAGAGACTTTAACTGTCTACTAATTAAATTTCAAGTAAATTGTTACTGGCCACATACAGTTTTTTTTACCATTTACCAACCTCCTTGGTGCATACAGAAAATTAAAAACGAAATTACTTTTGTATATAAAACGCGCGGAATCACGGAAGAAGTGGCTGCATGACCTTATGATCTTAGCCTACTCCAGAAACGGGCGAATAAAAAATGGAAAAGCCCGCGCATTTTCGCAAAAACACATTTATCTTTGTGTTTTTTGTAAAATATAGATGTAAACATGTCTCAAAATATCAAGATACCCGGACAAAATGTAACATCTTATAATAGCTGCACTTAATTGATACAATAATTGTACTTTTAACTAAATATAAACATTTCTATGCATTTATGTCCATAATTTTCCTCGTAGGTGTAATAAAAAGCACTATACATCCCTCAGGATAAAGAACACTTCCATACCTCAAATGGTTTGCGCCCCTCGCAAGCTCGTGGCGCAAATGCCATAATCTCGGTATGGAACTGTCACTTTCTTCCCTCTGAAGTAATGTACTATTTTTCTTTCTTTACATCGTAAAGGGAACCTCTGTGCAAATTTTCAGCTCCTAGGACCAAGGCGTGGATGAGTAGGTCAGCGCGAGAGTTAGGACTTTTCTTTTTAAATGTCTTGATAACACCAGTATCTACTTCTGATACTGTATTCTGGTGTCCTGGCATCCCTGATCCCTGATAGCCGTGACGTAGACTCGAATGTAAACAATCCGTGACCGGCTTGCGTACCGCGGGCTATTTCGGCTATTTTGTGGCCGCCATGTTTTCTCTTTGTTTGTGTACTGCACATTTTGCGGGTGTGCTGTGGTGTGGAATACTTCACGTAGCTATTATAGGTGGGTGTAAAACGCTTTTGTTTGAAGATTTTTATAGGATATCGAACGGGTGATGATTTTAGTACAAAGTCTATTATTGAACGAGGGCCGCCCAGAGACCAGCAATTTACGTTCAGGGAAATTATTTCTACCCTACGATATTTTGCCGTCATAAAATCCTCATACAACAGTCACAAAATGACAGTTGTTATTTGAATGTACTTACATACAATTTAAGTATGTAGTTTTGCTTAAAAATAATTTCCCTGCTTTATCATCTTTGGCAGTTAGCAGACAAATTGATGATAGCATAGTGTTGTTACATTGAGTAGTTAGAAGGCTAGTGCTTATCCTCAGACACAATATACTTATTTCATTGAGAGGCAGAAGCTGTTGCTAGGATGTTTATTACACCTACCTACATTTTCTACATCTTTGCCATACCCCTTTGGAAAATATAAGTGTGACGTTAGCAGTGGCGGATTTGCAGTCTTGGCCGCTCTAAGCCCCAGGCCATGTAATGTAGTAAGTATCGGCCGCCCCTTTCCCAGCACCCATCATATAGACTACATAATGAATTTACATTATTGCCAACTTTTATCGAAATCGGTTCAGAAATGTAGGTAACTATAATAAGCTGCTGGTATATATTATTTTCCGAGGTTTCAGGGTTAAATGGTTTTAAGTTTTTATTGTAATACGATGTGGTGCAGTGCATAGGTACTTTGAGTTATTTCTTGTTATCAACAGTGAATTGTTTGTTTCGATTGGCCGCCCCTAATATCTGGCTGCCCTAGGCCCGGGCCTACCGGGCCTTAGGGCAAATCCGCCACTGGATGTTAGGACATATTTTAGATAAGTTTTGTAAAAAATCCAATTGGTTTATGTGTGTTTTGTTAATCCTATCCCGAGTCAAGATCACTCTAGATTTCCTTTCAGTGGAGTATATATAGAGCATAGTAGAGCATATTTTTGTTACAAATGTATTAATTTTATGGCTGTCCGTCCATTGCGTTCCGACGCCCGTCTGGCTTCTAAAAGCTTTTGACGCACTTAATTTTACACACAGTGAATAGCGTGCTATGTTTTAAAACGTCAGACGCCCACGGGTGGCATTAAAACTGTGACACCAGGTTGGTTACTAACCACACGAAAAAGAAAGAAAATTTAGTCCGGTGTGTGGGGGCTCTTGGTTAAGTACAAAACGCACGGGTTGAAGTACGCTTGCCAAAGTCGGTCTGTGAATCAACCATTACATAAAGAGTTCCAATTTCAAGAATACCTACCTATCGTGTTACTGGGTTGTGCAGTACCCTAATTGCGTAATGCACGATCAATCACAATTTGTTTCGATTTGGAAAAAAAAACTGCTCAACTACGTAAATAACGCAATGAATGTTGTCGAACTGTCAAAATGAAACAAATTTGTCATAATCGTTTACGAAAATAAGTTACGCAATTCAGTCGCTTCATGTAAAATACTTGTCGGAGACAGGGTATGTGATTCTTTCGTTATTATCAGCGATATTTTAATTATTGTGGGCGTACTGTGGGTAGGGTTGGTTATTGCGCAATAGAAAAACCGTTTGCAGTTCAGATCAAATTATAATTTATTATCAAATTAATCACCCTAGTAATACATGGCGTTTATAAAAATCACAAATTAACACAATAATCACAAATTACAATTAACACAATAACTGAGCATAACGAATCGAGTACAGTTCCGCGACGTCTTCACTCCGATGCGATCAGAGAATGAATTTCAATGAATGTCCTCCTCGTCGTGGTCTTAAAACATTACGACTCTGTAGAAGCGCGCTTTAGGTGTGGGTAGATCACGTGATGTCGCCAGTGACGCGCTTGCGATTCTTTTCGTATTCAGTGGCATACGCAATGTAATTGCGTAACACACTTACAGTAGCAATGGCTTACATTTTGACAATCCAACAACATTGATTGCATTTGTTTCGTTGCTGAGCAGACGCATTTTTCAATAAATGAAACAATGGATTAGCAATATCCTTCAAAATCATTCAGATTGTGATTGAAAGTGTGTTACGTAATTAGGATGTTGGTTAGACTGGAAGCCTACCCAAATATAGCTGGGAAAAGGCTAGGCAGATGATGAGTGTATCTGCGAATAAAGCTTATTACAACTTTATACTGATAATTATTATCAGTTTCCTTTTTGTCTAACTATGTGTTATTCACCATTTAGTACTCTATAAATATGGTAACACGAACAATGTGATAATATACAATGATAACGTACTCAGACACTCACTATGCGTGTGCGCTGCTAATGATATTATCAAACTATAGTCTGTTGATTTGTTTATTTAACTGTTTGAACGTTTATTTAGAAAACAGTTGTGAGAACACTAAACTGACCAACTGTTATTATAGCCATAGATTCCTCACGTTATTATTAGGGTTCCGTACCAAAATGGTAAAAAGGAACCCTCATGGTGCGAATCTGTCTGTTGGTCTGTCACAAATACCGTTCCTCCGTATCTCCTTATTGCATAGAGAAAAATCTGAAATTATTCTATGTGATAGAAGTTTATGTATAGATTACAGGACAAATAAAACGATATAAATAGCACACTTTTCCAGAAATCATCAACATAAACAAAGACATTAAATTATACTACACAAAACATAAATTACATTAGTTCCACTATCTGTGAAACGATGGCACTGTTTTAAATTCTCTGACAAATATAAGGCTTGCTGATGAACATTTTAAATGGTACGGAACCCTCAGTGCACGATTCCGGCTCGCTCTTGACCGGTTTTTTCATATCAACCGCGTTATTTAGTATTCTGACTACAGAACTTTTTGTATCCATTTTTTTTATATAACAACATAACATCACGCTTTTTTCCCTGCAAAAGGGCTAGGCAGAAGTGTACCTTAGGACACCCACATTTCGCCAGTTATGTTTTTAAGTCCCATGTAATAGGAGGCGAGTCTGTTATCATCAACCGGGCACAAATCCAGACTCCGGGCTGCTACTGAGAAATTCGAGATAGAAAAACCCAATAACAGTTTGCCCGACCTTGGAATCGAACCCGGGACCTCATGCTTTGAGTAGCGCTTGCGACCACTAGACCAACAAGGCAGTCCATTTATTTTAAGTGCTATTATATACAGACGAGCAATATAAAGCCACTAACTTATCATGAAATATTTCCGAAACCATTCATTTAATAGTGCATAAAAAACACCTACAAAACTGTTTTCAACGTTTTTTTCACTTCATGTAGCCAACTTGTGTAATTTAGGAGATATTTAGATTTTTGGCAATTTGCAAGTGGCTTTTCTATATTGCTCGTCAGTGTATTTTATTTTACCCTAGTACATGCGGTTAAATGATAACTCATGAAAAGTGAGAGTAACATACACCTCTGCCTAAACCTTCGAGGAGTACAGGCGTGATGTTATGATTTACTAATATTTGTTTCCTATGGTTGTTCCAGGTGTGATCGGTCTGATCTACCTGGTGATGTACATCTGCATCATCATCTTCTTCTCCATCTGCATGTGCGGCCTGCTGGCCACCATGGACGAGAAGATCCCGTACTTCACGCTCGCTGACTCTATCATAGGTAAGCAAATAACGTAATAGACTTGCTGAGAGATCAATATTATTTCTTTTCTATCTTTCTTTCATCTACTCATTCACATGAATTAGCATGGTTGGAAGCCAAAATTAATTTATTCTTAGGCTGAAACTCTATGTACTTTATGAATGTCACTAGTTGAAAATAATAGCTCCCGACAAAACAGCCCGTCAATCTCTTTCTAGAGTTTTAGTTGGGAAGAAGTGGCGCTATAACTCCCCATCAGAACAAGGTTACCTCTTTGCCCTTGAGCTAGCCCAGCGTAGTGCAGATTTTCAATAGAACAGATAGTCTTGTGGTGCAGGCGCGAGCGGTTTCTCCGTTTGCAAAATATACAGACCGCGTTCTGGCTTCTGAACTATGAAATTATAGATGTTACCAGGATGTAAACCTGGCAACCTAACTGCATAACCTATTTATGCATACATTTTACTCGATTTTTTAGTAAACCATAGTTGCTAAACCAATAGTTTATTGAAAGGCTTTGAAAATTATGGGAAGGAGGGGTCAAAAACTTTTGCACTACCACACATCCTGGCGAACATCTATAATATCATCGTTTGGGACTCCTCAAACGTATATCAAAAGCCAGAATGCGATCTGTATATTTTGCATACGAATCTCCTTTAGGAGCCCGATCTAAGTAAGAGGTCACCTCATACTGATTTTGTTGCCATTGCCACATACGGCCTACTGTACCTACATAGATTTGAGATTTTAGTGCTTTCTATGAAATGTATTCTTGGAGTTCCGAATCAAAGAAGGTGTCTGAATACCTTCTTATCTTCATTTCCTAAACTGAGCCACGTATCCATCAGCCATGGTTTTATAAAATTCAAGTTTATATTTGAAATAAATGTGCAAACATGATGAAACACGTATTGAAATTTTGCAAAGTCCTTGACCTCATTCTTTACAATATCTAAATTTATCCGAAATACTTTTGATGGATGCGTCTGCGTGTAGAAAATAAACATGCTCGATTTTGATATTTTCCTTACGCAAGAGAAGACTCCTTCCACCAATGCCCCGGTACCTAAAAGAGTTCCCTTACCCGACGTTTGCACGGACGTAATAAAATCGCAATAGGATTTTATCGCGCACTGGATTTTAAACTCCCGGTGTTAAGCCAAGTGTTCAAAGTTCAACAGAGCGCATCCCAGCGCGTCGAAAAAACACACAGTTTGATTTTCATCTCTCCGTGCTAATCCAATGTACGAAAAAGTCCCGCCGCGATTTTATTACGTCCGTGCGAACGTCGGCTTATAGGAACTGCCCTTGCTTTTCAGTAGGTAAGAAATTCTTTGTTATTGGAACCAGACTTCCACAGTGATTGTTGTATTGCTCCGACTCAGAAAATGATTTGCCGACGTACATTTTTACAAAACTGCGGGCTAATTGCGTAAAACACTAACAGTAACAATGGCTTTCATTTTGGCAGATCAACAACATTCATTGCGTTATGGACGTTGTTAGGTAATATTTTTTTCGAACAAATGAAGCAATGGATTAGCAATAGCCTTTAAAATAATTCAGATTGTGATTGAAAGTGTGTTACGAAATTAGGATGCTGTTCCAAGATTCTAAATGAACAACGTGAAATTTTCCAGGTGCCAACCCAGGAATGGGACACAGGCCGCTACTATTTGAAGAAGGAGCTCTCATCTGGTACAAAGCGGACAACGAGACCCAGGTCAAGAAATACGTCGACAATATCAATAAGTTTCTTGCCCGTAAGTTGAGCTCATTTTTTATACGGTCTGGAATATTGATAGTTGAATCGTTTTGTATATCTAACCAACAACGCTTCTTTCCTTTGTCATAGCAAAAGATATACATAGTAGGTACTATCGCAGACGCGGATAACTGAACACCGTAAGGACTATTGCTGCTTGCGGCGCTCGACCGCTATAGTAACGCTTACCTACGTTCAAAAAGGTGCGGTAAAGAGATGTGGTGAGCGTGTGCACGGGATTTTGTTTTCAAAGTGGTTAGGTTAGGTTAGATATGCGCGTCCGCGATAGTACTAGAAAATCTAAAAACGAAACATCCGCTATGAACGTGTTCACAGCGGATGCAAAATGTAAGCGGGATCGTCCACGACACACGGCCTCGCTACGCACGAATGCGTGCCTGGCGAACGAGTGAACCGCGCAGCTAATATGGCAAACCTCTCCGTGCACTTCATACGTAGCGGTGGACGGTCGACATAATATAATGGCTGTAACAATACCCTCAACGAACGAAGTCATTTGGTCTTCCCGTTGTTATGATATTAGACAGCTATAAGGCATATGACGCGCCAAGTTTTGCTATTACGCTGCTTTTGTGTATAAAGCCAAGGAAGTGAACGAGTGAACTTTATTACCATGTTCCGAAATAACTTGTGTAGGTACCTATGTTTGTTTAAATTCTATACAGCTCGACAATGGTGTGATTTGATCAAATTAGTAATGGCAAGGACCATAATCAAAGATCAGAGATAGATCTTACCCCGGTTCTATAAGTCCTACACCTCATTTGCTTCAAATCACTTTCTATAACTAAGAAATGTGTTAAAATCATAAATCTGTTTTCAGCATACGACAACAAATCATTGCTCATCAACCAGGGCGAGAATCAGCGTGACTGCGGTGATGTGAAGCCTCCTCGTGCCGAAGTTTGTGCCTTCAACATCAGCAGCTTCGGGCCTTGCTCCAGTGAGAACGACTTCGGTTACGCCAATAAGACTCCTTGCCTTATCATCAAGTTGAATAGGGTAAGTATTAGTTAGGATTTTATGTTAAGACTAATTCAGAAGTTTTCTTGCATTACAATTATTATGTATAAGATCTTTGCTTTGTACAATCAATCTGCCTAGCCTTTTCCCAACTATGTTGAGGTTGGGCTTCCAGTCTAACCGGATGCAGCTGAATACCAGTATTTTACATGGAGCGACTGCCAATCTGACCTCCACAACCCAGTAACTGGGTAATACGATACTCCTTGGTAAAACTGGTTGTCAGACTTTCGGGCTTCTGACGACCGGCGACCCCTAAGACTGTCAAAGATGCACGAATGATATCCGGGACCAACGGGTTAACGTGCTTTCCGAGGCACGGAGGAGTCTCGGTTTGTAAAGATGGTCACCCCATCCACAGACCAACCCTTGCAAGCATAGCCGACCTGTGCGGCTGTTATTACTTAGCCACGAGCGGTCTTTGCTTTTTACAGGGTTGAAAAAGACCGACAAGAAAGCCCGTAATACACATGCCTGTAACTTGCACAGAAGTATGCGAGTAGATTGCATGCCATTGAGCCATAACAACTTCTGATTGGTGAATGTCACGATGACATGCAAGCTACTTGCTTTTTTTTTAAATGACCTAATAAATTAATAAACGGATGCCTTAGTTCTAAAAGTCAGTAGGTAAGTCCATTTTTATCGATATGGAGTTTACCAGTTCAAAACGTCTTTTTTTTTTTTCTTAAGAGTTGGTCTCATCCTTTTTTAAATGTCAGTAAGTCGTTTTTTTTCCAATTCATAAAATAACTAAATCCTCTGAACTGAATTCAGAAGTCAATAAATACATCCAATTAAAGCAAAAAAAAAAACACATTTATGTGATAAGTCCACTAAATCCATTCATTTTTATACTATATCCTGGTTACACAAGCGGTTGTTTATTTTCACTGTTTTGAATTTAAATTAATTAGAACATTAGAAGTAAGGTTTAATATTGTGTTAAAATTAACAGCTAATGCTAATGATAAAAAGAAGTTTATAGTTTTGTTATTGTATGGTTGTTTGTTCTTTATTAAGAACATTAGTTAAGATAATATGTCCCAAACTCAACAAATTTTAAGTCCTGCATGTTAAGTACTTAATACTGATCATAAAAATATTATTATTTTTGTATGAACATCATATTAAAGCTTACCCATAAAACTATTGTTTTAATTTTTTTCAAAATTTATTTATCCAGCCATTTTCTTAAAACATTTTTTTTTGCACTTTAAATGATCTTATCTCAAAACAAAGAAAATAGATTTAGTGACTTTTAGAACTAAGGCATCCAAATGAAACAGACTTTGTATGAAATTATGTGCCAAGTAATGTTCCGGGAACTTAAACGTGGGTGGTGAACCAGATCCGAAGTCTCGAAAAACTAGTTATGGTGCTGTGTTTAAAATGAATAAACATTAAATCTTATTCTGTCATGCGTCGTTGGAACATAATATAAAAAGATGCCTATAATCTTCGCGCGTGACATTATGTTATGTTTTGTTATGTTATGTATGTCATATGTGATTATCATTGCGAGGCCTCTACCTCAGGTAGGCAGAGGGTTATAAACCTTTGTTCATCACCCCCTTTTGCTTACTGCAGCATTGATTAAATATGGTGTATTTCGTTACAGCTATACGACTTTAACCCGGACTTCTATGACGATCCCGGTGACTTACCTCCTGAGATGCCGCCCGACATCAAGGATTATATCATCAACGCCACTGTTCAGGAAGTAAGTATCAGTTGAACAAACAATAATTGCAAAATGTGTTGCATTATTCCTTTATAATTCAAATAAAAAAACTAAAAAACTAGGCTCTGACCCAGATTTTTTTTTCTGGTAATAAGCTATATTAAGTTTATTGGAAGGGAATTGACTATTACTGTGTGGTCCCTACAAAGTCCCTATTTTAATTCCTAATCTTCTGTATTTAAATCTTTGTGTGCATTCTTCCAGCGTCGCAAAGTGTGGGTGTCGTGTATGGGCGAGCGGCCAGCGGACGTGGAGGCCCTGGGCCCCCTCAAGTACTGGCCGTACCCTGGCCTGCACGAGATATACTTCCCCTATGATAACACTGCTGGATACCTGAGCCCGCTCGTCGCTGTGCAGCTTCTGAACCCGACGTGTAAGTATATCTTTAAGTAACCGTTGGGTTAAGGTCGATTTGTGCTGATCGTGGGAAACCGCTGGATGTGGGAAGCACAGGATCGCTCGTTGACCCTGCATCCTATTTCATTTTTTTACTGTGGTTGCTGGACATGGGCTGGAGAATGAAGGTGTGATGAATATAATCATCATGTGAGTGAGTTCACAAACAATGAGTTGTTTGTAATAAGTTTAATTATATAACAACTAGCAGAACCCCGCGGTTTCACCCGCATATGTCAGATCCAGTGAGAATATCTGGATAAAAAGTCCTATGTGTTATCCAGGTTATAAACTATCTGTGTGTCAAATTTCATCCAAATCAGTTCAGCAGTTTTTGCGTAAAAGAGTAACAAACATCCATTCATCCCCACAAATTTTCGCGTTTATTAGTAGGATAAGTTAGGATAACAGTTTAGATGAGTACACTATCGCAATAGGTTACCCTGTAATGATAGATGGTAATTTGGAATATTAAATAAATAAATAAAACATTAGCATTTTCCACCAAGTATGTGCCAATCTGAGACTTTAGTAGTCAAATCCTATGGGGATAAAATCATATAAAGTATACATGAATTTTCTTCTACAATCCAGTAGATACAGATATCATACGTAGGTTTGACTGATTTTCAAACAATTCCGCGATCTCTGGGTGCCTGCTATGATTGGAATCCAATCCAACGGTCACTTCGGTTTAGCCTAATATTAAAGCTTTAGTCCTAGAATAGTTGTGAAACGACAGCTTCATCCTAGTCCAGACTGCGGCCCACCTCACAGATGGAGTCTTTAGTCTGTTCCAAAAGTATCTGATGAAAATGTCAACAAATGGATCAGAAAGAAACCAATTTATAGTGCTACTTACAAGTTGAGTGCTTTGATTATCTGAATACTTTAACTCGAAATTATATTTTTAACTTCAATGTTCGTCGATGGTTTTTAGGGTTCCGTATGGCCGAGTGAAAACACGGAACCCTTATACGATCACTAGTGTGTCCGTCCGTATGTCACAGCCAAGTAGCTCCGAATCTAATGGAACAATTAAGTTGAAATTCGTTTTTGCGTGATTCAGTAACAAACATTGAAACATCCAATAAAATAGGTTTTATAGAATTAGTAGGATAAACCTTTTTGTGCGTACAAACTTACATTTGTAGTTGGAATGTATGGGAGAACATGTTTTTCAACTAAAATGTTTTTGTTTTTGGGATAAATTCATCCCAATTAACCCTTCATTGTGCGTGGTCCGACACGCACTTGGCCAGTTCTTCATTTACTATTAGAATTTATTTACACTTTCGTGAGATACTTTAGAAACTGACCATAAGTATATCTAAGCTGATAAAGTAGCCACAAGCCATTCTCAATTGAACCAAACATTTTTCTTTTCCAGTGCATCAAATAATAAATATCCGATGTCGTGCGTGGGCGCACAACATCAAGTACACAGACAGCCTCAAGGACAGGTTCGGCTCCACTCACCTGGAGATCATGATCGACTGAATGGGACCACAGCTGCGCTGGCGCACCGCTTGCTGGAGGCGGTGTTGAAATGGGGAACGGATTGAGGAATTCATAGATTTTAGCAAACGTTAAGAACGAATTATGGGGTAATTATGAGGCTTTAGAAAAAAAAGGGGAAAAGAAAGGGGTAAATTGTATTCAATCAAGGACTTAGATTTATTAAAAACATATCTTCTTAAGAATCTGGTAAAGGCATAATATCATTTTGGGAATTCGAGTTCCTCCATTTCGAAATAAAATTATGATATTTCTGATTTCAGTAACTCCTAAATAAAATAATAAATTCCTGAGGTGGTCTCGTGAGCCATTACTCTTAGGTCCACTTGCACCACAAGTCACTAAATACATTAAACGCTAAAAATATTTAAAACATTATTCTGTTTCTTGCCTTTGCCCAGCAGTGGGACACAATAAAGGCTAGAAAAAAAAACCTGTCTCTGTGATCGTGAAATGATTGATAGAAACAGAACAATATTTTGTTTAGCGCTAAACGTATTTAGTGATTTTTGGGGCAAGCTGGCTTTTAAAGGGTCCCCGAAACGATTGATTGCAATTATAGTAATATTGTAAATCTCTTCATTTGCATTTGGTAGACGTTCAATTTCCGCATCAATGTGTATCAATCACGTAAAAATTGACAATTGCAATTGATCGTTTCGGGGACCCTTTTTAAAATTGGTCTTGTTCGTGTGGCGCTTGGAATAATTGGTCCCCTCGAGGGCAGGGGGTTAAATGCAAGCATTGTCGGTTAAACAAAAACATGCTTAGGTATCTTAACAATTGACTTACTTACCTACCTTAATTGTGTTATTCCTCCAGTCAACACCGGCTGCAACTTCCTCAATCAGCACTAATAACTTAATGTGTCTTATTATATACGAAGTAGGAAATACTATGAAAGTCAGTAGAACAATTTTAGTAACAGTACTCCCAGTATCCATAGCCGGTCTAAAATGTAAAAAATTATTTAATTATGACATTCATACCTGTTTTCACTAAAACTAGGCGATACCTAAATATAATGCAAGTACAATCTTTCGTTGTCGCTTAAGGTACAGTTTTGATGAGCGGTGGCCGCCACAAGTGTCGTCAATTTACCGACGCATGACGTCACTAAAACTTTATTTATACGCGAACAGCACATCTAAACTGCGTTCAAGAGATGTCAGTGTCAATATCCACACCGTTACATGAGTTGGTTGATCGCGATCAGTTTCAATTGTGAAATTAGCCCTAAGTTGGTGTGATTCCCTAGAGAGCGTTCTTTTTTATCGTAAAGTCAAACCCCGCTGCCATCATTTTCATGACAGCTGTCACTGCGGCCGTTATGTGGCGGGCACCGCTCTACTAGGAAACCATAGCTTTAGAGATATATTGTGAAATCGGGCATTACTTGCCTAATAAACTGTCTATTTCTGTACTGGGTGCACTGTATTTTGTTATTTTAAGTAAATGTGACCAATAACATAACAAAGTTGAATAGTTGCTGTAGATTCGTTGAGGTAACTGCACATTACAGCGATATTTATATTTATTAAAGAAAATTATTATCTTTACATAATATTAAAGTCGCTTTTCGTGTCTGTCTGTGTGATCGCGTTGTTTTTCTAAACTACGCAACGGATTTTGATGCGGTTTTCTCCTTGATTTAAAGAATTGATTCCGGCAGGTTTATGTTTATAAAAAACAGTGGCATTGGCACGGGAGTGCCGACAGAAGTGAAAACTTGAAAAAAATCAGCACCGCAGTAATCAACGCGTTGATGTCTTTTTAATGGTCAAAAGCTGGTGTCGTCACAGTGTCGCGAAATCATTAGCTTAGTACCATCAGAAAAATGCCCAACGCACCTAAAAAAGTTTTCACTTCAATATATTAATATTGAATTTACTTTTAGTAAACAAATCTCGATCTTCTTCTTTTCGTGTGGTTAGTAGTCACTAGTTAGTCACAGGTTAGTCAACCTGGTGTCAGAGTTTTATAGCCGCTCATAGGCCTCTGACATGGACAAATGCCGTCGAGAAATATCTCTCAGGCATGCCGGTTTCATCTCAATGTTTTCCTTCCCCGTTTTTGAAGCAAGTGATAATTATACAATACGCCGAAAAGTCAGAGGTGCGTGCCTTGGGTTTGCACTCGAGCCCTATGACTTCACCAGTCCGACGCCGACGGTCACACTACTAGGCTAAAATATCGAGATTTCTTGAGCAGTGATGCTCAAGAAATCTCGATATTTTCTCAAGTCTTTAAAAGCGTGCAAAGCAGGGGCGGGTCGGGTTTCCGAAGTTTATGATCATTCAGAGCTTGGATTCTTTCTACTATTTTGCTAGCTCTTTTCTATGAAGATTTTGTTCCTACGTAGGTATGTACCAAGAACAGATGATAAATATTTTCTACCAACGAGAAATTGGTAATGCATTATTAGCGATCTCTCTATGTTCCATATTCTGTTTTTATCAAATTTTACTACGGGAAATATAGATGTACGCTTTTTTGAATTAATGAACTTCTAAAAACTTTTTGTAATTATAACTTTCTGGCTTTTTCTCAGAGTTGGCCGCAGTAACTAAGCTAGGATACCCTGACTCAACGGATTAGGTTAGAACTGTGACCTGCAGTTACTTGGTTATTTAGTATTTTTAAGACCCCGAAAACTATTTCGGGGTCTTAAAAATACTAAAAAAAATATTACAGGTTCACAAAAAGAGGCGCAATAATTAAATTAGATTGTTCAATTATATTTTTATGAAAACAAAATGGGAATCACATGCCATTTTCAAATACCTTGATAATTTTGTTACGCTGTTATGTGCAGCGACCATAATATTATGATACAATGTATTTACCTCTTAATATTAAACAGAAGTGTGTTGTTATTTTGTAAATGAGTACTTAAATAGATTGTGATGTATGTTCATTACTGTTTTATTTACTTCCCAAAATGTTAAGCTATACAGGTTTATTGATTATATTACACGTCGGCAATCCGTTAAGGGGATGTAGGAGAGGTTATTTACCCCGATGATCCCTATGCTAATGTCAACCATTTTCGAGTAATTTGACTTTTTTTTAATGTAAGTATGAAGTAAAAGTATACTTTTTTGAAGTATGTTTGGCGTTCGGAATGATGTTGACAGGGGGGGAGGGAGCGAGGCGTCGTTGCGGGCTTGCGGACGGTGAGCAATGGGCAGCTCGCCGTCCGATAACGACTAGGCCCGGGTCGACGGCGCGTTGTGTTCCACGCGCGTCTCAAAGAGATGTCAACACAACTGACGGGGTCCGTTAGGACCGATGCCTGCCGGGGTCGCGGGGAAAGTCCAAAAGGGTAACCGTGGCCCCTGGCAACATACAGGCAACTGAAAGAACACGGATGGGTTTTGTGTCAGGATGAGTCTGACACGCCCTCCCGCTCCGCCCAGAGCGGGAGAAGTTATTTGATAAGGTCTCAGCCAAAAAAAAAAAAGAAAAATTAAGATGGCGCCGTCTTGATTTTTCATTACAGAATTTTCGTTTGACAGTTTAGTTATTCGTCAATAAAGTGTTTAAGCATTTAAATTCGGTATCGGTATCTACATTTATTAATATAAATTACAAATAATCTCACTCATCGTGTCGACAATCACGTACAATATAAATAAATATTAACCAATCAATTATTCGAGAGCTTCGTTTTGTTTTCACATAAAATTATAAATTAGGTAATTTATGGTAGTGGCAGTTTTCGTTCGACAAAAATGGCAGCTCGAAAAAATTAGAAGTCACATTTCATTACATAATTTAAAAAAAAATGTATTAGCAGCCTACGTAGAGAGTACAATGTGATGTTAATTTCTGATCTCCTCTCTGTTGTCTTTGTTTTGTCTTTGTGTCGACTGTATTTAATTAAAGTCTATCCCGAAATATTTTAACGTTCTATGCCAATCTCATTCCTCTTTCTTCAAAACATACGCGCGGCTTCCTCTTCACGCACTCCTGACTTCCTGAGTCCCGGGTCCCCTGGTCTATTCAATCATGATCTCGATGTGCACTGCGCCCATGGCCTCGTGTCTGTCATACATGATGTTCCTAGCCCATGCGCGGCACTCGATGTTGATGAGCACGCCCGCTGCAGACAGAAAGATAGCATTAGTTTATCGTCTAAACCGAAACAAAAGTACTTGGGGAATGCCAGCGGGTGTCCAGCAGTGAACGTCTTTCGACTGAAATTATGATGGCGATTAAATAGCAACAACTACTTTTCAAAACTAGTAATTTTTAAACATTACCTTACTTTAGCGTAGGTTGGTTGGTTGAACTGGTCCTTACATAATCAGCCTATAATGTTCCCACTGCTGGGACACAGGCCTCCTCTCGGTGAGAGGGAGTGGGTTTTAATCCACCACGCGGACCCAGTGCGGGTTGGTAGATGTTACATGTCTTCGAATTTTTGGTTCTAGGACATGTCGGTTTCCTAACGATGTTTTCCTTCACTGTTTTGAGAGCAGTGGTGATGAAATAATTTACACAAAGTAAAGTGCCTTTCTGGGTTCGAACCCATGATCTACAACTCGTAAGTCCCGGTCGTTACCACTGGCCACCACCGCTCCTGAACTGGTCCTTAGCAGCTATAAGTAGAGAGAAGTGGAAAGAGAGTAGGGAGACCTTTCCCCTGAAATGGAATATCACAAGCTTTTAATAATAATAAATATAATGTAGGTTAGCATGATTGCAGTCATTTCTGGTAAACTGAAAATGCTTCTAATTTCTGCTACCTCTTTTTTACAGTAGGAAGTCGAATTCCTTGCGTTGTTTGTATTTCCAGTAGCTGTTTAATACTTGGGAACAGGACTTCAAATCGAGTGAGTAGGTAATAAGTACATATTTGTATACCATTTTACACCGCATCATTGGTGCCTACAGTATACAAAAAAAGAAAAAAATTACTCTTAGGCCTCTGCAGATGCACAGCGACGAGTGGACTGAGGTAGCCCTCCTGGTTGGTATACGGGAAGTAATAGCCAGGGAAGCCGCGGAACGGCATGTACTGTACGGGTCCGATGTTCTCTCGGTCGGCCGGATTCTCGCCCTGGCACGATACCCACACCATGTTGAGCTGAGAAATGAAGTTTGTAAGATAGTGAGCAGAGACAAATGGACTTAACTGGGCAAATGTCACACTGTATAAAAAGAACCATAGTGTTTTCATGATCTACATACTGACCAACACAACAATCGATATCATTGATTAAAGCCAAGCGCACATTACAGTCGCAACGTGCCGCAACGCAATGCATTTTCATACAAAAAAGTGCGGTGTGGCCCGCCTGAATCGACCGGTAGTTCATAGAAAAGTAACTAAAGTGATGAAGACGGTTTTTTGCAATGCGTTGCGTTGCGGAGCGGCCCGCCCCAATATACTTTAGCCTTAACAATTAATAGGAGCTGGATATATTTGTAGAATGTTGTCATTACACTTCTAGCTGACCTAAACATTTAAGTACACTCACATAATTTTTATCAAATGCCGTCATGTTCCTAATATGATCCTTCAAATCATCAGGCATCTCTAACGGCAGATGATCGGAGCTGTTGTAGAAGGCTGGCTTCCAACCGAAGATCTTGTTCAGCTTCAGGAAGACGCAGGGGGTCGACTTCTGGTACGCGAAGTGGTTGTCTTCAAGGCAGGGGCCCCAAGCGCTGATGTCTACGTCACAGACCTTGCCAGCTGGGGCGGAATGCCTGAAGTCACAGCTGTGAATGTTCTGGCTAGCTCCAGACTTCTTGCCATCGCGTTTGTAAACTGAAATTTTGGGAGTCGTATAAAGCAGTGAATTTTGAGAAAAGAAAAATGATGAATAAAAGAAAGATGTTACAAAGAAAAGAAAGACCTTTCAAGTAGACGAACAGGTTATTCATCCTGTGGTCTTAAAACCTTATCAATTTATCATGATATTATTGTTTTCAAATTATCGATGGGAGATTAGCATAATCTGACATTAATTCAAGAGAACTGATGCAGTTGGTAACCTATTTAGATCGCCTAAAGAGCTATTGCTCAAGAAAAGACCATAGAGAATTTATAGGACCACTCACCTGCTAAAAATTTAGACAATTCCTTAACCCAGAAGTTATAGCTTCCAGGATCATTTCCTTTGTACCAGATGACGCTGCTGGCGACCTCTGGGGGCATGGGCCGGAAGCCTAGCCCAGGGTTAGTGCCGATGATGCTCTTCTCCAGCTGCCACATGGGCTGCCGGGTGTCCAGGAGTTGTAGGAAGGTCCACATGCAGATCGCGACCAGGATCGCCAGCGCGGAGTAGAAGATGAAGTAGAATAGCGCTATTTTGGCTGAAATAACATTTATTGTAATTATTATTCATATTAATTTATTTGTGCTCCACAATTGGAATAGTTAATTTGTTAAAATGAGAAACGAATGCCAGCACTCCATAAAAAATCTAAGCATATGACATCACGCCAGTATTCCCAGAAGGGTTGGGCAGAGATGTCATAATGTACATTTCAACACTTCTGCAGTAGCCCGTGCGATCCTATGGGTATTAACCGGGTATAAATCTCACATAAGGGCTGCTACTGAGAGAGTCCGAAATATATTATTTGGCAAATAGAGCCTAGTGAAATTATCTAAGTCATATTTTGTAATGTAACCATGACTTAAATAACTTCTTGAACCTGCATTAACTAAGCCTTTCCTGTGAGTAACTCCAATTTAATTGGTCTTTCTTAACTCCAAAAATTGAACAGCATTGCCGCCACTCCTTAAGTTGCGCTCAAACGGAATTTTTTTTGTTATCAGTACTATTATATGTAGTATAATCATCGCCGTCGATGTCTACGGCGACTAGGTGGTGTGACGACCTCATCATGTTTGCGGAGCCAATATGGCCTGAAATCGCAAAGACAGAGATATTTGGAAGGACAAAGTGGAGGCCTTTGCCCAGCAGTGGGACACAATATAGACTGGTAAAAAAAAATGCTTGCAATAGCTGGTAGTCGAGCAATCTGCAATCGAGTACTTGCAGGTATCTCTAGTAACAATTGCTGCATGATGTTGTGGTTTTACCAATATTGCCTAGCGGGAAGTTTTTTTATACAATCAAAATGCCTTTAATTTTGACAATTAAACATCATTCATAGTGTTATTTACGATGTCTACCAGGCGAAATATTCAAACACATGAAGCAATGGATCAGGAATTTCCTTCAAAATCCTTCTGATTATGGTGAAAAGTGTGGTGCACAATTGGGGTGTAGGATTACGCAATTTTAAAATTGCCCGTGTATTCGCACCTTAACAGAGAAAGGCCACGGATCCACGATATATCTGCATGCTGTCCGGTTAGATCCCGCGCCAAGCGGCGCGCGCGCAGGATGCTCCAATGATCTCATTGAACCAATGAACGGCCGTCGCAGCTTCCGGTAGGCACGTCTTTATGCTCCGGATCATTTAGGCAAAGTCTCCGGAATTCATAATAATAGAGGTTTGGGAGTTTGAGTCACGATGTGGTGAGTTGATGTTACGAAGGTAATACAACTTTATCCTCACTTGGTAAGTGTTGTGAAACTTATAAAAGCTGAGTCAAAGTCAAGACAAGCCTCTCATGCACGAGGTTTGTGGGTTCAAGTCTGGGCAAGTACCAATGGGACTATTTTCAACTCATAGTAAATATCTTTTCTGAGTTTATCTTATAGTTTTCTGAATTTTAGCGTGAAAGCGTAACAAACAAATAAACAAACAAACACACTTTCGCATTTATAATATTAGTTGGGATGGGGTAACTGCGAACAGTCACAAGCTACAAATAAATGATGAAGTTAAATTAATTAAACGGTTGTACCTATACTGGACAATGAATATGAATTAAAAACTTTGAACGGTTAAATTAAAGAAAAGGTATAATGACAAAAAAATTTGGGAAGGCCCGAAGCGGTTTGCGAAAGTTTAAATTATATACATTTCGCCAGTTAGCCTTTGCCAACCGGGCACGAATCCAGACTCCAGTCTCCAGTCTGCTACTGATGAATGGGCGAAGCCTATAACACTGCTCGACTTGAGGATCAAACCCAGCTATCTAATTGCGTAAACATTTTCGGTAAACGATTAAGACTAATCTGTTTCATTTTGACAGTTCAACAGATTTTTTCAAACTTATGAAGCAATGGATTAGCAATCTGTTTCAAACTGATTCAGATTGTGATTAATCGTGTATTACGCTTAATTGCGTAATACACGGTGCTGCTAAGCGGTTACGCTTAAGACCACTAGGCCAACAAAAGGGTTCGGCAAGTGGGAATCGCTTTATTATGGTATTTAGTCTACAACAGAGATATGTTTTAATAATACACAATCAATAAATCAAATCTAATTTGTCTCAAACAAACAGACACACTCAGAGACAGTCAGTTGTTTGTGTCTTGTTTTTGTGTTTGGTCTAATTTGGTCTACAACGACTTCCGAGTTGACTTAAACTTTTCGGTAGCTTATGTCAATCAAATACATATTTGAATTTACCATCATCGTTATTGTTGACTAGCCATACCCTTCAGCCGCTGTTTTATTTAAAAACGGCCCACCACGTCATATCGCATCGCCCGCCCGAAGTATTACTTAGTAGCGTCTTTACTGACTTTTTTTATTTGCTCGGTTCCTAAGAGTCGTAGCATGACGTTAAATAGCTTAAACTTTCCTCAGGAACTGGGCTATCAAATGCAAAAAAAAAAACAAATCCGACTGGTAGTTCCAGAGATTAGCGCGTTCAAACAAACTAAAAACTCTTCTATTTTTAACCAAATTCCAAAAAGGAGGAGGTTATAATATTCGAGGCGTGTTTTTTTTTTTTTGTGTTTTCACCTATTTCCGGTCAATTGTGGAACGATTTTGAAAATTCTATTTTTGTTTGAAAGGGTTTGCTCTCGAGGTGGTCCCATATACATTTTATTAACTTTGCTTGGATAGTTTTTCAGTTAGCTTCAATAATACGTACTTTTTCCCAGTTAGTATGTGGATGATATGATAAGTTTCTGTCACTGTTATTTACATATCAGGTACCACAACTCGTCAGCGTGGGTGGAGAACTAAATAACTGCGATTTTGGTCAAATTGACTTTTCACCATTTTCGTAACACCCAAATCATGCCGCTTATATAAATCGCAATTTTCTCCAAACAAGAAAATTTTAGTTATTTAGTTCTCCACCTAACGCCATCGAACTAAAAAGTGAAAAATAAGAACTTTTTACAAAAAACAACCGACTAAAAAAAAAGAAACACTTCAAAGTGAAGAATAACTTTAATTTCGGAAGTCGGTGGCAAAAAACGAAAATTCAAAACCAATGACACCGACTTCCGAAATTAAAGTTATATTTCACTTTGTAGTGTTTTTTTTTTTGGAAGTCGGTTGTTTTTTTTATTATTAGTTTATAGTTACTGTTTGACTGCCTCGTTGGTCTAGTGGTCGCAAGCGCTACTGCTGAGCATGAGGTCCTGGGTTCGATTCCCAGGTCGGGCAAAGTGATATTGGGTTTTTCTATCTGAAATTTCATAGTAGCAGCCTGGAGTCTGGATATGTGCCCGGTTGATGGCAGTGGGTTCGCCCCCTATTACATGGGACTTAAAACATAACTGGCGAAATGTGGGTGAACCTGCTACAGGGACACCTCTGCCCAACCCTTCGGGGAAACAAGGCGTGATGTTATGTTATATTATGTAGTTTATAGATAGTATGTCAATTCGTCTAGGGCCTAAAGTTAATATTTCAATAGCTACTCACACCAGCTGGCTCCAGTCCTGCCACAGAACTGCCTGGTCTTGGGGTTCCAGATGAACCTCTTCGCCTTCTGGGCCCCTGTCAGAGGGACTTCCTTCTCGCGGTAGTACATGTTGAACCGCTCCAAACTCGTCAGGTCCGACGTATTACGCTTCTTCGTCGCCGTCATCTTGGCTGGGTCGCGTTGCTGCAAAAGAAGAATATGTATTAGAATTTTAATTTATCATTGTAGAGAATGTTCATTATCTACGCATTGTGTACATGAAACACTGAGCCAAAATGATTGCTGGGGAATCTAAATGAACAACACTCTTGAATACCTTTGGTATCTCATTCAAAGCTTTTTACCAACGAACCTATGGTCTGGTCTGGACACACAAAAAGTACCTGTTCCTGTATTACTTACCTTTAATCCTTCAGAATCAGAATCAGAATTTATTTATATGTAAGAATGGAGTTTTACTACGATGTCAATAATTTTGTTCTGTAAGGTCCTTAACTCCTTATCATCGTATTCTGTGTCTGATGGCTAGCAACAGATTGTGGTTTTAGTTTATATTGAATTGAGTGCAGTCCATTAGAAGCAGCTAGAGTACTGCTTTGGTCGTGGTGGGTTCAAATCCCACCCGTTGCATTATGGAACTCGACCACAAGCGAAAATTACAATATTGTAACTCGTATTGTTATTGTCTATTATGTTTATAAAATAAAAATATTTGAATGCTGTTTTAGCTACACAATTAATACTGACTGTAATGTAATGTAACTGCACAAGATCTCTGGACATTATAAATACCCTCCAGCAGCCCCCATTCTTATTACATTAAAAACTTACCTTTTATCTCATAACTCCGTTAAGAAACAAAGATAAAATATGACCTTACCTCTCCTGTCACTGTCACTCGTTCCCGTAGGATGAACCGGCGAGCGCGCGAGTATGCGCTCTACGACTGCGCCCGCGCAAGTCAACCAAGCGCGCAGGATGATGGATGGCGGTATGTGGGAGGTACACATTTAAAGCACGTTAAACCCAGTATGTACAAGGCGAAAGTAGTTTATAGTTAACTAATTATGATTACTAAGATAAGTATATCATTTGGGAAACAGAATGAGTGTTTTAAAAACATATTTCTTTGCTTAAATAGTATAATTTGCTCGATAGGATGTTGGAAATGTTATAGAACTAAATAATATAAGTGGGTAATCAACTTGAACGGTGTAGTGGCCATATACTGGTATTGTAAAATATTTGGGTAGGTAACTATTCAAATTTTTTTTCAAATTCAAATCATTTAATTCCAGTAACATATACTCATATTATTAATAAAATAATATAAATTAAATAAAAATAAGATTAAAATCAAAATTAAAACTACAAGCAAAATTTAAATTCAAATTAAAAATTAAAAAACAAATATAAAAACATTAAACCGACCTACGGTCCTACATTACTTATAACCCGATTTCTGAACTGATGACTTCTCTAGTTATACAGACCTCAGACACACTGAAATGAAAAAAAGATGACAGAGCCTACATACGTCTTTCAATAAGTTTGTTAAAGGATTATGTTGAATCTCGTGGTGATCAATACTCGTGCCTTTTCTGTATGAGAAGAGGCTTTTGCCCTGCCGTGGAACAGTAAAAAGCTTTTCTTGAATGCTACACTTCTACATGACCACGACCACTGCTCGCCCCCTCACTCGTAATAATAATCGTGCCAGTTGTGATTAAATTCACTTTATGTAACACTTGACATGATTTGCGATAACCTTTACCTTTCAAAGGAACTCGTATATTTTTGTGATCATCAACATATAACTACTGAAAAAAAGAGACTGACAAAATGTATATTGTTATGTTGTGCAGGCAATCCGAAGACACCAGCGTACCCTCGGCAAACTCCCTAAAACCTTACTTCTTCTACTCATAATCGGCGCGAACCTAGCAAGGATAGCTATTGCCGTCGTAAAACTACCAGACAGTGTTGGCAGCTGCACTTACTGATCTGGGAGCGTCGGGCGAACATAGCCTATTATAGTGGAATCTAATAGAGTCCGGAGTCCCCCATCAACAATCGTGCTAACAGACTAATATTTTTTGTGCCACAGCATGAGCTAATGAAGACTGGAGGCCGACCCCAAAATCGTTAGGAAAAGACGGGAGGAAAAGCCCGGGTGTCACCATTATGTGGATCGACCGGAGGAAACGGTGAAGCATACGGTGGAGGTTTGCCCGGCTTGGGCGGAGCATCACCATGTCCTCGTGGATGCGATCGGCGGCGGTGATCTCTCGCGTCCAGCCCTGATCCAGGCCTACAACTCGTAAGTCGCGGCCATTACTACAAGACTATTTTCTTATTCTTGTGTTAATAGCACACTATATTAATAGACTATAATAAAGAGCTTATTTTTCCTCAAAGCAATGGTATCAGGTAACTACCGCTTTTTAATACCAAAATTACACGCCACAACAAAAGTACCGTAACCAACAAACAATAAAAATCACCTCACACGATCATTCAAAAGTAATTTTCCTTAATACCCGATAAAGAATCATTGAACGCTGCAAAGGTACTTCATCATTTGGTTTCGCCGAATAAATGCGGTGTGATAATAAATAAAATTGGCCATCGGAGGTGATTCGCTGAACGTGTCGATTGGCCGTAAAAAAACAAAAGGAATACTTATGCCCTTTATTCGGGTGTGCGGGCGCAGCGTCAATCATACGATCGCACGCTGCGGTTAGCGGGAGCAGAGGTGGGTGTCGCTAGCGAATTCGATATGTCGATATGTTTAAAAAAATTTTTCTTTATAATATGCTTAGTTAAACAAATAAAAAAATATTTTGAAAAGAAAACTATTTTTACAGACGAAAAAATTTGATATCTAATGCAAAAAAAAATCTCTGGTATTACAATAATAGTGTAAAATATTCAAATAAATACACAATAGATCAAAATATGAACTGTTCTTTCTATGGGACCAACTTCAAAATGTTGTTAAATAAAGTGTAAATAGGTAAATAAAATAAAATAGACCGTATGGATTAGCAAATTTTTTATTCTGACACTAGCACTTTGCTAGCAACTTTGTCCGCCGTATATTCCCTCCCTATCCTATGGGAATTTCGAAAAACCCGGCCTTATTCTTTGAATACATCATAGCCTTATGGAATCATTTATCGATATTCGCTACGCTGCTGGCTCCGGACAGCCCCAAGTAGCGGTACTCCCGCGAAGGGTGAGATAACTCGCGTCGTTGTACCAGCGTCTTCCACCGCATGTTGCATTCTCATGATGCAGGGCTGCCGTAACTAAGAAAATATGGACAAAATTCTAAAACAATAAAATAATCAAACATGACTTCTTCCCGATTACTGGAAAGTCCAGCATAATTTCAAATAATATACAAATAATAATTTATATTTACATATAAAAAATACATTAAATTACAATTAATTTTAAATATCTAATTCTAGGAAGTAAGTGTAGGGAAAGAAACACTTTTTTTCTGATTAAATATGAAGTAGGTACCTACTTACACTACTTTAGAAGCAAATTTTAATGCGATTAACTTTATCCTGCCTTATATTTCACTGCTAGGTAATAGGATTATTTAAACGTTACATTGTGTATTAATCTATATATTTCTGCCTTAACCTGAAATCATAATGGGACAGGAAATATGGTCAACCACATGACTATAATAGCTAGCATAGTAATGCTATTATTACTAATTGCGGCATAAATACCTAGTAATAGAAAAGATAATTCTGTTAATGTTTAAAGCAAACAACTGTACACAAGTTCAAGTTTGAAAACAAGATTTCGTAAAAGTCAGAAATATTGTTTGTGGTCTACGCAAGCCTACGAGTGATCTACGAAAGCTTACGAGTTGTCTCCAAAGGATCTACGAGTGATCTACGTAAGTATATGAGTGGACAATAAACGGTATATGCAAGTCTACGAACGCCTACGAGGGGTCTACGAATTGCCTACGAAAGCTTACGAGTGGTCTACGAAAGCCTACGAGTGGTCTACAAAAGCATACGAATTGGCTACGAGATAATATGAGCTCATTTCTAGAAATGGATTTTTCTTTTCCTTTTTTTAAGCTCTTATTCGATAAAATCATTCATTTTTAGTTTTATTTATTTAGTCTGTCTAAGCCATGTAATTATTGAGGTGCTAAAATACAATAATACAAGAAATGTTTTTTTCATCATTATAATTTTTTTTATCAGTCGACAGCGATGTGAAGGAATTTCAAATTTTCAACGCCATTTAGTGTTAGAATATTCTATTGTTATTATTTTTATTTCGTGTGTGTTATTTGTATATGAATAGTTCAAGTATTTTATCTATCAATGTATATTTTTTATATCCAGAAAAGAAATGCCGCGTGTCAGCCCTACAGATGCCGCGGATGGTGGCTGCAATATAAAAGTTTATCCTTGAAGGGAGGCGTTAATCGCAGTGCTCTCCTTGGACCGCCACCAGTGCAAGCTACCACCATGGAAGGATTTAGGAGGATCTCGATACTGGTGAGTCTAGGCTGACTTTCAAGGAAAACAATATTTAGAATTAATTTTTAAAAATTAATAAAACAAAAATGCAATAAAAAATGAGACAAAATTGAAATGGCCTAACTTTTTGTCTTAATTAAATTATTGCTCACTCTAGATCAGTGTTTTTCAAGCTTTTTCATGGTGCGGCCCCCATAGTATGGACAAAAATATATCACGACCCCCAACCCTCCGCTGTTTCTAACTGGGAACTTAAGTCTGTCACTTTGAGTGCCTTTTAGTTAGGCAGAAACCCAGAATACCTACAATTAACCACAGAAACTTTGTAGTGTTTGGTTCCATTTGGAACCTCCTACTTGTGCGAGTAAACGTTTTCATCGATGGCTCAAATAAAAGGCAAACAGAGAAATGGTCTAAATTTAGAAAACGATTTCATCAATGATATCTAGAGTCAAGATCATTTAAAAATAAAATATAAAATTATACTTAATATCTTTTTATTAAATAATAATGAATTAATAACCCGCTATGTTGAATTAACTAAAGACTCGTTTGTTTATTTCTATCTCAAGTCATAATACAATTTAGTCATGCTAACTTTGCCATAAATACAACTAAGTAATCACTATATCATAAATTCAGAAGCCCTTCAAATTAGCACAGATTTATGCGATTCACACTGACTTGTAACCACGGATTAATAATCATTTTACCGATACTAAACTGTGACTAAGCATTAAGTACAGTAGCTTAATGATGTGGTTAAATAATCACGATTGCTGTTGTTGCTATTTTTATTGTGATCTTAAACATTATCATCGCGTTTTTCAGGCAAATCTTAAACATTTTGCCCGTTACGTTGTGTTAATAAAACTAGTTATGTTAATGGTCGGTATTTACTAGTTCCGCAGATTTTTTTTTTCTACGTAAAAGCTACCCTCTTCTTTAGCCACATAAATTTTCTTTTCAGTTACTCATCATCGCGCTAGCCAGCGCAGCAAGCGCACTAGAAGCAATGAAAGTGCTTCACATTCCAGAGAAGATCATTGGAGGCGTCATTGACATAGTCCAGAACCACAAGAACAAACCCACGCAGCAGACTACAACTGTACAAACACAAACTCAGCAGCAGGGGTATCAGCAGGGATACCCGCAGCAGTACGCACCCTGGAACACAGGCTACCAGCACAACCAGGGCCAGGCACAGTATCAAGGACAGTATGGAAATTACAACTATCCTCAATCTGGGAACAGCAACCCCCAAGGAAGCTATGTCAACACACAAGGATACTACGGGGCATCCCAAACCCAGGGCCAAGGACAGTATCAAACCTACCCACAAAATCAGTCAGGAAACCAGTTCCAAGCACAGAATCAACAGACTAGTGGCACGTTTGAAAGTCAGCAAGCTGGACAGTTCCAGAACCAGGTGCAGACTGGAGTACAGGGACAGCAAGGGCAGGTTCAAGTGCAGAATCAACACTTCCAACATCAAAATCAGCAATCTGGGCAATTCGTGAATCAGAACCAGTTCACTAACGTAAACTTCCAAGGATCTCAACAAGGCAACCAGCCTAATTATCAGAATCAGCCTTCAGGTGGTTTTCAACAGCAGCCAACAGGTTCATATGGCGGTCATCAGCAGTCAACAAATTTTGTGAGCAACCAACAGTCAGGTACCTTTGTGGGGCAAACTCAGCCGTCTCATAATTATGTAGGACAGACCCAGCCTCAAGGTCAGGTTACACAGCCTTCGTATGTGGGACAAAACCATCAATCATCGCAATTCCAAGGACAGACAGGTAGTCAAAGTGGTGGCCCTGGAACGACTGGCTCCAACAGTGGTGGCTTTCAAATATCCACTGGTCATAATTCAGGTGGACCAGGACCTACATGCGTGTGCCAAGCGTGGACCAAACCTCAAAATGGAGTACTTAATGCTAATGGATCACAGAGGAGTGAAGAGAAGGTGGAAAAATCTGAAGAGAAATGATGCTTTTTGTCAAATTTACTTAGCAAATATATCATAGTAAAATGATTGCATTAACATTTTGTTAGGCGCTAAACTTCATGTTTAATTTTGTGTTTAAATAACACTAACTATAGCTTAATGATGATGTTTTCGAACCTAAAATACTATAAATTGAAGAATCTAAAATATTTTCTGTAATACATTTAAATGGATCGGTACATAATCATACTAGAGTAATGCATGAATATGCTGACGAATAAAAAATATTGTAAGTAGATTGAAATCAAGTAAGGTAATAAAGACAATTATTTATTTATTTCACTGTTTTATTATAATTATACCTAACGTATAGAAAAATATGACCTTGGTAGTAGCACTTTTCTTGACCTGGGTATCAAACCCAACCCAACGCTTTAGGTAGGCTTGCGACCAATAGACCATACAGCAGAGTATGGAAATCAACAGATAAATTGTTTCTAATTGATTCGTAGCCCCGTTGTCTCAACGATCAAATTACAAGTTGGTTAACGAATCGACGAGTTGATTGATCTTGATTTTAATTGTACACAATCTAGGTACACGATAATTTTGCCCGTAACTGGGACACTTATATACACAATAATTACACATTTAATATCTTAAACATACCTACCTACACTTACATACAGGCCGCTAAAATCTTAAACCGACTAATTACATACATAAACGCTTTCTTCGTTCTTCGAATGGGGGTAGGCAGAAACTACAGCACCCCACCTGCTACGATCCTAATACTCCTCGTTTATTGCCTCGTTTACGTTCATACATCTGGTCATACACTCGCCGGTTGCGAGTACTATGCACCTGACCTTTCTGAAGAATATCATCAATACGGTCAGTAGATATATGTTCTTCTAGGGCGTCCCCTCCCGGCGTTTCCACTCACATTTGCCTTGTAAAATACCTTTTGTTAGTCGCCTTTCATTCATCCTCTCAGCATGACCAAACCATCTAAGTACTTATATCTTTTCAATATTTGTCACTATAATACATCAATACATAAGTTATAAAAATTGTTATCTGAAGGCCAAATAAATATGTTTTGGTTTTTTATTTATACTTGCTTGTTACAGATGATTGTTAGTAAAAAAAAAAAACACTAAGTAAGTAATCAGTATGTTAAAAAAAAGTTCAGTGTCAGTGTCAATTGAACATGTGACGGGTAGATCGGAAAGCCAAGCGATTTGTTTTTAATTTATTATGTTATTATTTTAAGCTTGTGTTGTCCCACTACAAGGCAAAGCCCTCCCTTCCCTCTATCCACTTTTCCTGGTCTACTGCGATTTCGGGACAATCCTTTAAGGAGTCCAGCTCATCCCGCCATCTCTTTTTGGGCCTGCCGCGTAATCGTTTACTGCTATTTGGGATTCACTGAGCGGTAATTTTTGCGTACTGCTGCTCCGACATGCGACGATGTGGCCAGCCCAGTTCCACTTTAGTCCAGCAACTGTTCGGCCAGCGTCCGCTATTTGTGTTTTGGAACGAAGTATAGAGTCCCTTATGCGGTCTGTGAGTTTGACACCTAGTATGCTTCGTTCCATAGCCCTTTGGCAGACTCCAAGTGCGGACTTTTGATGCTTTGTAAAAGGCCATATTTGCGCTCCGTAGGTGAGGGTGGGAAGAATGTACATGTCCATGAGCTTTCGTTTTAGTGAAAGCGGGAGGAGTCCTTTCATGGGATGTTTCATCGACCAATAGTTCTTCCAGGCGTATTCTGTGCGCCGAGCGACTACTTTGTCCTGTCTCGCATGAAAAGAAACTATTTGGCCGAGGTAAATATACTCATGGACATACTCAACTTCCAAGCCCCCAATTTTTACGTTGTGTTCGGTGCTGTTCGTCATCAGCTTTGTCTTCAACTTGTCCGACTTGAAGACTGGCGTGGCTCAGTTGTTCGACCATTTGACCCAGTTCAGCTGCTGAGAAAAAGAGACAATGTAGTATGCGAAACGTAGATTGGTCAATCACTTTTCTCGGACGACAATACCCCTTTTCCGCTGGTGTGGATAATTTTTTTGGAAAACCTCTTCCAGCGGAGCTGTGAAGAGTTTGGGAGACAGCGGGTCGCCTTGCTTGCTTTTTAAAATTTATTCTTATTTTATTTGTTTTTATTTTTAATTTGAGTTTTACTTTGATTGTAATTTAAATTTTATTGAATTTTAAATTATTTTTAATTTATATTATTTTATTTTAATTGTATGCCTCTTCTATTATGAGTCTCTCTAGTTAAATTATTTGAATATGAATTTTTCACTCCGGAGTAATTGCGTACCACACTTACAATGGCAATGCGTTTCATTTTTAACCGACTTCTAAAAGGAGGAGGCATAACTCCATATAGACGAATTTGCAAAATTCTTTTTTTGTTAGAAAGGGTATACTTCCGAGAGGTTCCATTGTCATCAAGTCAGGATCTGATGATGGGATCCTGGAGACATCGAGGGAACCCTTCAAATATTATAGGCACACCTATAGCGATTTGGCTATTTTTTATAGTAACTCGTGCAGCTACTCTCAGAAATCAAATGGTGCTTACCATTTGGTGAAGTGGAACTGATGACGAAGACCACAGACGGCCACCAGAACTTCTCAATAATAAGTATATCACGGGTTGCGATTCGATTATTTACTTTAATATGGTCAAGCAATTTATGCTCGTCACAATACATATGGAGAAGTGGAGCTGATCGTGAAGTACCAGGAGAACTCAACAATTAACGTTCCTGCATCGGGAAAAGCAGTATTTTGGTAAAAGGTGATGAGCAGTTGACATTCGGCTATTGTAACTTAGATAAATTACAAACTGACCCACAAAATATACTATTATCGTAGTCAGGTTTTACTACGAACGACCTACCGGTACAAAACGACTTGCCTTTACAAAACCAAACGTACCGACTTCCGAAATTTAAGTTATTTTTCACTTTATGGTGTTTTTTAGGAAATCGAAAGGTTTTTTTTTCTAAAAAAGTTGTTTTGACAGTTCAACAACATTCAACAGCATTATTTACTTTGTCGAGCAGACGAGTTTTCCACTCACATAAAGCAATACATTAGAACTTCTTCAAAATCATTGAAAATGTGATTGAAAGTGAGTTACGCGATTACCGTGGGTCGTTCGTAGTAAAACCCGACTATGATAAAAGTAAAACTTTTGATGCAAGTGTGCAATAATCTCACGCGTATCAAACGACGATTTTCGACACAATTGCTAAGAAAAATAAATTCATAAACTTTAAACAGGGTCAAATTAAAATAGCTACCGAAACTGCGGACGTGGACGCGCGCGCGCGTATTTGTGGACGAAAATAATGGACCACGATTAATTTATCAAGGGTGTTGAAAAAAATTAAAAACGACATCTCTCCTTGGTAATAAGCAACATTAAAGGGGCGGGGCCTGGTCAAGGTCGTTTCTGACCAACTCTAGCCCCGCGCACGCTATTTGGTCAAAAATAGCGCCCGCTTCCCCGGCTTCCTGTTACACACTTCCGTCCCTTTCACGAAATGACTCCGACTCTGAAACCGAGCGGAAACATGATACACATCAAAAAAACAAATAATTCATGTCAAAATGATGTATCAGTTACTACGAAAACGAATGGTTGAGTTGCTTGGCGTTAATTTGATTTGATATGAAAACTTTTTGATTTGGGTAAGTACTGAACAGTTTATCCTACTGTTAATACCATACGGGATTATAATCCCATCAACATATGATAAATGTTGTTAATATTGCTAATACAGTCAAACATTAAAAAAAGTTGACATTATTGTAGATACATAAACTATTTACTGTGTAATTCATAATATTTCCAGACAAACATTATAAATCCTAAACACAATCTAGATTTCGCAGAAATGAAATCAATTTTTCTATAGACCAATAACCTGGCACAATGACCAGACTGAGTTACCAGCTTAGCAGCAAACTTAACAATTTAAAACAGTCTCTAAATCCACTACCAGGCAGTCTACCCGATGGCAAAGCATTATTTTGCAACCCTATTTCCTGTCTGGAGAACAAAGAGCCATTGCTCCCCTCTAAAATCAAACAAAGGAAGACAAAAAAGGGATTAATCTCGCGTTTGAAGGGGTCTACGCAAGCTGGCATGCTATGTAGGTCTGAAGCGTGCGCGCGCCGCCTTACGTAATCGTTACGTAACCGGCACGGGGTTGCAGGGGTTGCTATGCGCAGGGGGTGAGCGCGGAGCGGGGGACGAGACAGGGCGAAGGCGCCGGCAATCGATTCCCGTCGGCAGTCCGACTCGGCACCTCGGCATCCGAACATGGCTGACAAGACAAAGGTTGTTACAGAACAATATTACTCCCCGCCGCCGGTTCTAGGCAAATGGGAGGGGTTCAGGCAATTCCTGTGGAATGGCGAGACTGGACAGTTCCTTGGCCGCACGGGATCGAGTTGGGGTGAGTTTTTGAAATGTTCTCTTATGTCTTAACGGTAGGATTTGTCTCCTTTTTGGAGGGAAAATCGATACTCTATGTCCGGAAAAACGGTCTAGGAAAATGCTACCTACTGTAATCGACTGAGAATTTTCTTTTCCTATTACTGAAGAGTTATATAAGTCACGGTTGGTCACGGTCTATTTTTATCATAGTGAACTTACACCTTAGCTCTACCTTGCCATTGTTAGCACATAGGGCACCTAACTAAGCAAATAGTAGTAACGCATGCAACCGACATAAATCAACAACAGATTCGTTCCAAATACTTATCTTATTACTTTTAATTAAGTATTGTTTAAATGTTGAATCACTGTTTCCGTTTAGCTCAGATAAAGTAAAAATACCTAACGTATTGAATATTTTTATGCCTTTTAAATACATTTTAATGTATAAAATACGAAGTAATGATTCTTATGATGATGTTGATGATGATTTTATCTATGAAAGTTGTTGCAAAAAAATCAGCAGGTGGCGCCCTTAAAAATGGCCGTTACGTAAGATGGATCTCAGCTGAAGCCAGACCTTGATATACTCAACTGAACTCCACTTATCAGTAAAAACTTTATCAAGCTCAAAATAAAACAATAAATTAAATATAAAGAGTGTTTCATTGAATAAATATAGGGTTGCATAGATTGCATTTCAGTGCGTTTTTCGCGCCATGGAGCGCGGCGCGCGCAGGATAGCGACTTGGGAGGCGCGCGCATCGTCCTTGTGGCGATCGATCCAAGGACGTACGGACCCACATCTTAGGGGAATCTGACTTTAGAAATTGGTCCTAATTTTTTATGGAAATTGAGTGAGCGGAGAATTCATTTTGCAAAGCCAAGGCTATGTTAGTAAGATCTAGCTCATCTCAAAACTTGCAATCTTTTGCTGTCCTGATTTGGTTATTTTGTTCCATAATTAATAACTTTAATTACGATGTACCTTTCCGATGATTTTTCTTTCACAAGAAGGAGATAAATTCGTAGATGATAAGGATTTCAGTAAATTACTTTTAACATTGATCACCACGCTTGCTCAAAGCAGATTGGCGATATCAGATATACTATAAGTTGCGCCCCGCGGTTTCACCCCCCATAAGTCTCGATTCCGTAAGAATATCGGGATAAAAAGTATTCTGTCCTAACCTAGGTCATGGTCTATCCAACTGCTTAATTTCATCCAAATCCGTTCATCCGTTATAGCGTGAAAGCATAACAAACAAACAAGCATACAAACATACAAGAAATCAAATCTTCTCTTCATAATATTAGTTTAGACAAGTCCAGTATCCAGGTCAGGATCATTAACAAACAACACACATAATAACACGCCTACTTTCTCCGGAGGGCAAGGCAGAGGTGTATCTATCAAATTACCTTTAGGTTGAAGAATATTATATCATTTTAATTAAGTTCCCAGCTTTGGTTTTCACTAAGCACAGGATTTTCAACGCTCTGCTAAGCACCGAGAGTTCAAAATCCAATATTGTGTTTTTCGACGCGCTGGCATGCACTCTGTTGAATTCTCAACGTTTGGCTTAACACCGAGAGTTGAAAATCCAGTGCGCGATTAAATCCCGCCGCGATTTTATTACGTCTGTGCGAACGTCGGCTAAGTCTCTTCTTGAAAATGTATACTTATTCTGAAGGTTGACAGCATTAACAGGGCCGTCACAGAGGCACTACTCAAGGGTGTACACGTGTCGCACTCTATATATAGGATTACAGTAGGTAGATATAGGTTTATATACCTGTGTGATATTAAGTAAATAAACATGAGAATTACATGCCTATGTTACGGTCAGTCGTAACACCTGAACAACGATATCTGTGCTTACTGTTTCTAAATGAAGGCGCTGTCAAAGAAAATTTGCTAACTTTGACGTCCAGTTGACTGTACCTACTCAAACCTTTTGTATTACGTATTCTTCTCTCATCTCATATCAACATGAACTATATTGGAATAGTTTATCATAATCAGCCTATAATGTTCCCACTGCTGGGACACTGGCGTCCTCCCTTCGAGAGGGAGTGGGCTGTAATCTACCACGCGGGCCCAGTGCGGGTTGGTAGATGTCACATGTCTTCGAATTTTAGTTCTAGGACATGCCGGTTTCCTCACAATGTTTTCCGTTTTGATAGCAGTGGTGATTAAACTATTTACACAAATTAAAGGGCTGGTTTCGAACCCACGACCTACAACTTGTAAGTCAAAGGCGTTACTACTGGGCCACCGCTGCTCTCAGTAATAGTTTATACCGTGGTAAAAACATTAAAAAAAAAATGAAAAAGATAGATCATTTGTCAGAGAAACACGAGCATACAAAAATACTTATATAGGGTCTCCGAAACTATCAACTGCAATTATCAAATTTTTACGTGACTGATACACATTGATGCGCAAATTGATCGTCTACCAAATGCAATTGAAGCGATAGACAATATTAATGCAATTGGTCGTTTCGGGGAACCTTCAGTCAGCAAGGTGGTAGCGGCTGGCTGCCCAGGGTGTCCTACATTATAATAATTACAAACATAGCAGGCATACGGCGAGGGTTTTATATCCATGGATATAGCGAAGAATTTCTTGTTCTTAAACAAAACTACAATCAACACACCTTACATTATATAAATAAAAATAAAAGATCTTACAATTTCATGAAAACAAGTCAAAGTATTACCTTACCTAGTATTGAGGGGCTCGTGGCTAAGTAATAACAGCCGCACGGGTCGATCGATCAGGTTAAGCTACGCTTGCCGCGGTTGTTCCGTGGATGGGTGACCATCTTTATACACCAAGACCCCTCCGTGCCTCGGAAAGCACGTAGAAGACCACGAAGTTGGTGGTCCCAGCTGTCATTTGTAGATCTTTGACAGTTGTTACGGGAGAAGCCCAAAAGTCTGACAACCAGTCTTAAGGTTTAACTAGTCGCGGGCTCGAACTCACTAGTGGGCATGGCCGGAAAGCACGCTGTGCCGCCTGGCATCGTGTCCGACAGAGATAGTATCAGTGATGAGCAGTTAGACACTGGTCTACGTGCACAACGTCTAGTTTGCACGCACACAAACACCGTTCCGAACTATTTTAGTAAAACGAGTGCGTAAAAAATTACGAAAAGTCCTTTTGAAAATAGGGTTTTATGAAAAAACCACTGCATAAATCAATTACAAATAAAGTTAATTGAACTCTTCGACAATTGAGCTTTGTCGGTGCTGACTTTGTTTTGGAGATTTTACACTTCTTTTATTGCTTATTTACCCCCAAATTGGCGTTAAAATTAGTAAGAAAAAGGAATCTTTGTGGGCTCCGAACTTTTTAATGGCTCATTATTTTACTATTCTGTTTCCGCACAGACAAAATTAATAATGAAACAAAACGACATCATGTTTAACTTTGGATGTACCATGTCAAACAGTGGAGTAAAACCCCCCTGAAATTTGTATGGAAAAAATATCAACTAGTTCCACCTTAACAAGGGGTATCGTGTTACCTAGTAACTAGGTTGTGGAGGTCAGATAGGCAGTCGCTCCATGTAAAATACTGGTATTCAGCTGCATCCGGTTAGACTGGAAGCTGACTCCAACATAATTGGGAAAAGGCTAGGCAGAAGTCAAAGTATTACCTAACGTTTTTTTTTTTGCTTTCACGAGACGAAAGGGCTGCACAGCTGATCACGAACACTCTATAAATAGCTGTAATGAACGGAAAAAGGGGGAAAAATTCCATTGTCGCACATCCAAGCTTCGTAGACTGATTGGCGCTACTGTAGGCTTCCTTTAGTCTTAGTTAATGGCACCCTTAAGCGGGTGAAAAGGGTGCGTTTCCTTGACTGGGAAATGGCACTTTTGAATTGTCAAGGAGTTGGCCAGTCAGAAATATGATGGTTGCCTATTTCAAAGCGTACCTATGGAAAAGAAGGGCAAGAAACTGCATGGACACTTTTAAATTATATTGTTATAAAATATTAGTTTCATCATTACCTTCGTTCTGGGAGAGTCGGATGAGTAACAGTAATCGCGACAATTACTGAAGATAACGTCCACGACTTTTATGTAGTAAACAATGTAACACTCACTTTAGATAAATTAAACATGGCACACCGGGAATTTCCAAATTGCTCATTAGGCACAGCTAAAATGTGCACTCGCATTTAAAAAGTAGGTAATCATATCGTAGCTAATAATTAAATAACCGGCCAAGTGCGGACTTGCACACGAAGTGTCCCGTACCATATTAAGATCGAGCAAAAATACCGAAAATATACTTGTTTTTTGTATGGGGACCACTTTAATTATTAACTTTATTTAATTTGTATTATTTGTTGTTATAGCGGTAATTCAAATCCACAATCTTTAAAAATTTCAACTGTCGACCTGTTACGATTCATGAGATACAGTCCGCTGGCAGACAGACGGACGGACGGACGGACGGACAGCGGAGGCTTAGTATTAGGGTTTCATTTTGCACCCTTCGGGTACGAATTCTACGTACTGTAGGTTTCAAACTCAACTCAAAAAATTGAATCCTCTCTACTTTCAAAAAATAAAACTTTCTTGGTGTTGAAATACTGTTATAATTGTATTTAAAACTTTGTCTTATTACAATCTCGTATGGTCACCAAAGCTCATGCCGTGTAGGTACCTAGTAAAAAAAATATTAGGTCAGCTGGATGGTAACAAGTATGACTGCCCAGAGTGCGCTGGACGTGGACCCTACATTACATTATTTCATCCTTCAAAAATACTAAGGTACCTACAACCAATAATCCCTACATGGTAAACAACCTTCCAATACATTTTTGACTTATCCAGTTTAGAGGCTTCAGAACTTTTATTTCATCGAAACGTTGATTCAGTGTGAGTGCTATTGATTAAAACTTGGTCAAGTCAATGGCCTCGCACTGGACTTTTAAAATGTTTTAAAAGTGCACAGCAAGCGGGACAGGTAAAGCATCGTCTATGATGTGGCGTCACGGTCATCTGTAGTACAGTGACTGTCGACACTGGGTATTGATCTAGCCAACGTAGTAACGACGATGTAATACGTTGTTGGAAGGGTAAAGGATATATAGCACCGCACCGCCGCTGCAGTTATGTGCTGCACCGGTCGATTTTATCACGTCAACGCCGGCTGTTGCTGAAAACCAGCGCTGAGGCTCTATCTCGCATGGGGTCGCAGCATTATACTGAACGATGGACGTTTTGCGCGGATGTGACGCATATTTTCCGGCAACTTGTTCATTTTGTGTTTATGTTCTTTCTTTGCGTCTCTTTTACCGCAAATGAACGTAGTATCTTTCTTATTTTTCTTTTCTATAAAAAGGCAAGTTTTATTCAAGTCTTGATTATTTAAAAAAAGGCGTGGCCAATTCACAAAAGATTCTATCCTAGATTCTATCTTCAGCAAGTATTTATTTCCTGCCTAAAAGGTCGAAAGGTGACATTCCCCTGCGCATGCTCCATGACCCGTGGTCCGTCCATCGTCCTATAATGTCGTATATCTGCATTGTTGCTGGCTGCATAGAATATTGACGAATTGATTGGTCACGGGATAAGCCGCGGCGTCTAGGTATATCGATCGGTTCGCCAAGTACTGATGGTTTTATAGTTTGTAATGGCGGGGAAACGATTGTCGAGTCGTGTATTTATTTTTACGATATGTAGGTACTGCTTCCCACTGAAAAACACGTAAATTGATTGAATTAAAAAACGCGTAATGTTAGGAATTGTAGGTTTGGGGGCGATTTTATCTAAAAAGGTATTAAATGGCTCGATTAGCATAACATACACACCATTACGCCTGTATTACCCTGAAGGGTTATACAGAAGTATACCTTTAGTACACCCACATTTTGCCAGTTATGTTTAAGTTTCATGTAATAGGAGGCGAGCCTATTGCACAAATCAACCGACCACAAATCCAGACTCCGAGCTGCTACTGAGAAATTCCAGATGGAAAACTCAATAACACTTTGCCCGACCCGAGAATCGAACCCGGGACCTCCTCACTCAGTAGTACCACTTGCGACCACTAGACCTACGAGGCAGGCTCGATTAGATAGGTAGATAAATCATTTATTTGATGTACACAAAAGAAATAGCACAACACACAAAAGCACCATTAAAAGATAACAAATTAGGTACCTACATGAAATTAAAGAAAATACAAGGTGAACAAAAAGAAAACAAGCGAGCCTAAGGCTGCGTTTCCACCGAAATTTCCGAGGTAGCTGAGCGGTGCGAGGATGCGTAACGAAGCTGTGAAACGATGTGAGTGTTTCCACCAGAGATGTGCTAGGCCGCTGAGCGGTGTGAGGTTGCGTAGCGACGCTGTGAAACGGTGCGCAGATGAACGTTGCGAGGATATGTAGCGGGCTTTTTTCAGATACGATTTCTCACTCACGTCCATTCCTAACATACATCCCTCGCGCACATCCCTCGCACTCATCTCTCGCACACATCCCTCGCACACATCTCTCAGACACAGCCCTCGCATTCATCCTTCACATGTTGTGTACGTACAAAACCTCGCACCGCTAAGCCGTTTCCACCGGAGCTGCGCTGAGTGAAGCTAGGTAAATAAAGCGATTCTATTGGTTCTTAACATCACATCCCTCGCTACACATCCTCGCACATCTCTGGCGGAAACGCAGCCTTACAGTAGTCGCATATGATGTGTATTACATTCTATGCATCTGTCATCTCACCTTGGTAATAAGCTACATTAAAGAGGCAGGGCCTCGTCAAAATCGTTTCTGACGGCCAACTCTAGCACCGCACGCGCTCATTGGTCAAATAAATAGCGCATGCTTCCCCGGCTTCCTGTTACACACTTCCGTCCCTTTTCACGAAATCACTTCCAGCTATTTTTAGGGTATATATGTTCTGTACACAAATCGCAGGAAAGCGAGAGGAAAGATGTTACACATCTAAAAACATTTAATAGAAAGAGAGAGAGAGATTAGCGTAGTGGATGAATGATCGTTACTAGGCTTCCTCTTAAAAAACACGTGAATTGGATTAATTGAAAATGGCGTAATGTTAGAAATCGTACGTTTTAGGACAATTTTGATGGCTGATAAGAGAAGTAAATGGTCGTTAGGTTAGGTTAGTGGGCTCCATTCCCGTACGGAATAAATATTTGTTTGGACTACAGACAGTTGTTCAGGTTCTAAAGTACTTCTGCATGTGAACTTAACTGTAATGAAGCTAGTTTTCGAGCTGTATAATAAAAGTATTCCAAAAGTTTTCCCGGAGTTCAGCGCGCTATGGAGTACCTACTAATACAAAAACTATTAAAACTGGAAAAAAATTAATTGAAACTGAAATGCAAAATCAAAACCCTGAAAATGTATATTGTAAATCGGAAACGGCAGAATATTATGAATTTTTATACCAATATTCGTTTAGTTAATTTATTTGTCAGAATATTGTTATATTCTGACAAATAAATTAACTATTACTATTACAAAACTCTGGCACGTAGATAATAAGTTTTGTCCTGAGGATATCGGTTTAATTAATTACATAGTTCATCCGGTATACTTCCATTTTTCTTTAAGAATGTGTGTTAACTGAGTCACTATTGTTATTAAAAACATTTTGCTGTGCTAAAATTATTATCAAAGGTTATCACAAAAGTCATTCATACGGAGAAGTGCACGATTATCGAGAAATGAATAGAAGGACACATTTATTTTTAAGAGTACTTGACAAAATAATGAACCAGGCCGTAAATATAGAGCACCGAGTTTAAGAAGATGTACGGAGAGTCATCTCTGTCAATATGCTATAGTCTCTTGTGGGGTAGATTTCCGGGTAGTGCGACCCGCCCTTGCTCCACAAGGGAGCAATTTATTAATGTGGCGACATGTTAAAACATCGACATTTCTGGTTTATATCTAAGTTTAATATAAAATGTGTTTTACACATATACCTTCCGGAATAAATTTTCTAAACGAAGGTGATAACCTCATCAAAATCCGTTGTGTAGTTTTTAAGAACTAAGCGATTACACTGACAGTCACGAAAAGTGAAGTATCAAACCCGAGCCCTGGTACTGAGCGTAGGGTTCGGCAATTTTTGCAGTTAGGTCTAGTAAGTAAGTAAGTTTATTTATTTGTGTAAACATGGTGTACATACATTGCATGCAAGATATTAAATACAGAAATGTTCTATCATGTTCAGCGGCGTATCGTGGCGTACAAATTGCTACGAAGATGGTGCACAAACCGCGACTATATTTATCAAAATTACATTATAAAATTACTTATTAAATTAGAATTACTTACTATACGTTATTATTACAATTCAATGTCCATGCTTATTATTAATTAAGTCATCGCAAATTTTAATTTCATCAATAATAAAAACAATACATTATATATAATAGGGAGTGATCTTATTACACAGTGAAAAACAACATTAAATAAAAAAAGACAACATCGTCATTTCAAAAACGAAGAACAATTGCCCTCTTTCATAAACTCTGAAATATTATAATATGTTCTTTCAATTAATCAAGTACTTAATTTTCATTTAAAATCAGATATGCTCAATGTTCTCCCTGATTTGGGCAATTTACTAAATATGGTCGGAGACATGTAAAAGATGCTTTTGCGCACAAGAGCATCATAGATAGATATGCTTAGTAATCAATATATCAATCTGCCTAACCTGTTCCCAACTATGTTGGTGTCGGCTTCCAGTCTAACCGGATGCAGCTGAATACCAGTATTTTATAAGAAGCTATTGCCTATTTGACTTCCACAACTCAGTTCCTGGGTAACACGACACCCCTTGGTAAGACTGGTTGTCAGACTTTTAGGCTTCTGACTATCCGTAACGACTGACAAAAATCTACGAATGACAGTCGGGACCCACGTCTTAACGTGCGTTCCGAGGCACGGATGGGTCTCGATATGTAATGGATGGTCACCCATCCACGAACCGACCGCAGCAAGCGTAACTTAACCTTCGATCGACTCGTGCGGCTGTTATTATAGCTAATGCTCAATATAAGTCATCAAAATAAATACCACGTATTAACTGCCCCAGTAACCAATACCTTGAGCCCAACTAACTGGGCGACTTAATTCTAAATCCTTTGCAGGTACACGTTAACTGTCACCATTGGCAATGTTACGTGAAGTAGTATCACGGTGACATTATTGCTCATTAACACTCATTGGCGACGCTATAGGCTTTAATGTAATCAGGTTGTAGTTGTCAAGGATTATTGTAGGAAAGTTTCGTCTGGTTTAAAAACACACAAAGACCGAAGTGAAAACTTAAAACTATGAAAACTTAAAACTGTACTGTTAACATAAGCATGTCGGTGACGCGAACCCATAAGATTTACCTCTACCAAAAATCGCAATTGAATAAACCTAAGATTAATTACTATAATTAAGAAGGAAAGAAAAAAAATTGTAGGTATTGTCACAGAAACACATGCATTTAAAAAAGAAAAAATAGCGCGAATCGGATTCTTACACCAATATATGAGTATTGGTGTACTTAAAAAGATTTAAAAGCCCAAGTTTTCTGTGATAGTAAATTTTCAGTAAAAAAATTTTCAAGGAACTGTGAATATTCAGTAGAGTAAGAAGTCAAAAATGCGGTCAGTGATCGGCCGGTAGTTTGATAGGAAACTCCTATTGTCGCCACTTGTGACCAATTATCGGCATCATCGAGCACACAATCGTGCAGTGCCTATGTACGGACGCACGCGACATGGTAATTATAGCGGTACAGACAATTTTCAGCTGAAATCACAATTTATTTATAGACGGCGGACACTGTTCCAAATATTGAAGTTAACTGGTCAGATGTATAAGAACACTAAAAATATATATTGATACAAATACATATACAAATAAGTACCATTTTACTAGTGTTTCCATTTATTATAAGCCTGAAATCACAATCAATAGTGCTCTTAATTTTAAGTGTCCGAAGGTTTCACAAACTTTCGCGGGAAGTTAGTGAAACCTTGCGTGAGCGTGTGCGTCAGCTAAGTATATAAAACATATCGTATGACACTCGGTAATAGTGTAGCTTTCGGTCAATGAAAGCATTTTTGTAATTGGATCAGTAATTCCAGAGATTACCGCTTACAAACAAACCATCAATTTTACCTCTTCTTAATACTTTTCCGTTTAGGTAGATTTTGATTACCCACGTGCAGTGCCGATATTGAGTTTACTTAGTAGACGTTAGCAGCCCTATTTCAAAAGAAAGCTCATGAATGCGTGACCTACTCACCAAATAGGGCTGCAAACTTTTAACAACGCAAAATATTAGCTGCTTTCAGTCATAACATGCAGATCTGATGGCAATCGCGTGAGAATTGGTGCCAACCCTTACTTGTTTATTTCTTACAGCTGATTTTTATAAGCTGCGTGTTATAATTTTATTTTCGTGGTTTTTTAGGGTTCCGTATCACAAAAGGAAAAATAAAAACCCTTGTAAGATCACTTTGTTGTTCGTCTGTCCGTCAAGACCCTTTATCTCGGGAACGCGTGGAGGTATCGAGTTGAAATTAAAACCATATACTGAAGTCTACAGTCCTTTGAAGCTGTGAAAAGACCAAACTTCTAAGTTAACGTAAAAAAAATACGGCCGTTTATGCCGCCAAAAACGTATATTTTACCCTCTCAAGGAAATCAAAATTTATAAGATACTTTCCGATGACCTAGAACAATGAAATTTGGCAAACAATATCGTCTTATACTACAAGTACAGGGAAAAGTCTGACAACTATACGTTTGTAATTAAATCCTAAAAAAATATAGTCTTTATTTAAAGTACTTTGTAAAAAACAACTTTGATTAGGTTACCTAACTAATTTAGGTATAAACTGTTTGTATTACCACAATTTCACATAAAATACAATTATATAAGTAATTATAAGTTTTGGAAACTGAAATTCGGGAGAAACTCGGAAAAAACTGCGAGACTCGATTCCTGAACTATTTATAACATGTACGGAACCCTCGTCGGGCGAGTCCGACTTGCAATTGTCCGGTTTTTTCTACGCTTTTCTCTTGAAGTGGCAATGTTTCAACTTTCAGGATGACTTAAAGGCTCCTACAAACAGGCGCGACACGCGACGCGACACAAAGGTACGTCGCGTCGCGCGACGAGCGGTGTCTTTGAGTCGCGTCGCGTGTCGCGCCTGTTTGTAGGAGCCTTAAAATGAACAAGTAATCGACATTTTAAAATTTTAATACATCATAGTAGCAAACAGCTTAGAAAGTATTGTGATAATTAGCGAACCAGCCGCATTCTGCTGTATTTCGTTAGTCTATTTTATTCACAGAAACGGCTGTACACTATTTATTTTAATAATGCACGAGTAACACACTATAAACAGTTTTCTACAGTCTACTTATGGGTTATACATATAAAAAGTATGGTACCTACACTGTTGTACCATGTATACATAAACATAGGTAGGTAATTTTAACATCTCAGGTACTCTTGGTAGTCTTTAATTAATCATTTAATTTGTCCACAGCTAAAATCTTGCTGTTCTACCTAATCTTCTATGCGATCCTCGTGGGCTTCTTCGCCGCTATGCTGGCGATCTTCTACCAGACCCTGGACTCCAAGATGCCCAAGTGGCAGTTGGATGGGTCACTCATTGGAGCTAATCCAGGTAAGAATTAGCCAGCTGACTGAAGCTCGAATGATTTCGATAATATCGAATAATAAAGCCGAGTTATTATGTATTAGTTATGTTTTTTTGTCCTCTGGCTTTTTTCCGATTCGATTACGATTGGTAAACATAACGATCCGGTACCAAACTTAATAGGAATCCGGTTGCTGTTACAGATTGGTAACTTCAACTAACCGCTTTTCATCTATTGCTATTATAAAACTTACAATTGCTTCGTCTTGTCCAGGGCTCGGCTTCCGACCAATGCCTGAGAGTGCTAACGTGGAGAGCACCTTGATCTACTACAGGGCAAACGACAAGGGATCCGTACTCAAATGGGCACAGATCATCGATGACTACCTACTACGTAAGTATGTCCTCATACTGTACAGGGTAAGCAGGGATTCAGGTGTTTATATCTCGATGAGATATTCTACTTCATCAGTAAATGTAAGGTAGAACGCCCTCAGGCTACGTGGAACGACGATCTTCACAGGGTGGCTGGTAGCAGCTGGTTAAGAGTACCCCTTTAGAGGAAGATTTTTCAGAAATTCTGCCTTTGTGCTCACTTTCGTTATACCTAGGGAGCTCTTGAGCATTTCGTGATTCTAGACCCAGCGGTTTAGATTGTAGCGCGTTGTCTGTAAGTGATCGAATGAATTAAAGTTTTTATTCATTACCTGGATATTAGTCTTAAACCGTTCCCTGAACTGTACTAGTGTTTATCTTAATAGGTCATCGTGCCGTTGCTCTTAATCACTACTGGGTTCCGTCGCTAATCGCTCTCCAAGGCAACCTTCACAATTAACACATTTTTATAGATTGCTTTTGAAAATTAATTTGCAACGAATGACGTCACGTAAAAGTCGAAGACAAAAGTCGATTAATATTTAAGTTTTTGATCTTAATTATTAAGCTAAATATTTAATTAAAATCGGAATTAAAATTTAAAGAATATCTAACCTATTAACTCTTAAATTAAATGCTAAAATATCTGTAATGCTAAAATATGTCTAATGTATCGAATAATTTTGTGTCAATTTAGATGATGTGTTAAGCTGTGTATTCTTTCAGTGAAAACAACGTCACGGCGAGCGAGCAATCGTTTTCTCGTTGTAGTGATAACATAATATATGTTTTCGGTTTTGAGCGAACATCAGCAGTACCGCGATAGAAACGGGTTTTGTCGACGGAAGAATAGACAAAATGACAAATAAACAATCACAATCTATCATTTTGTCTATTCTTCCGTCGACAAAACCCGTTTCTAAGGTGGTCTGCATGATACGCGTGCAGAACAGCAAACATTTGCTCTGAACAAAATGTTAGCTCGGCAGGGTAGTAAAAAAGTAGTAGTGTTAATCGATGTTTATCCAAGTGTAGTGAGCAATGTTTGTTCACTCTTGTTATAAGAAGAGGTCTTTGCCGAGTTAAGGGATTGTAATTAATGTAGAATTATTTTTCACTTCATAAGGATTCCGACTGTTTCTTACAAATCTAAAGGAGGATAGGCAAAAATATAGGAGGCCTCAGTATAGTTCCTCACCAGCAGTCAAAGTCATTTATTCCTGAAATATATGATTCTTGGTCTGTAATGAACGTCTTTTAGGTCTGGTTACTTGGTTCTTAGGGATTTTTGTGCTCACTTACTTTTCTACAACACAAAACCTCCTTCCAGAGTACCGCAAGAGGGGCAGCGGTGTCGGTGAGGCGAGCGGTGCTGAGAACCGAATCCCCTGTTCACCTACTACTAGCGCTACCGGCGAGAAGCAGGTGTGCGATGTGCCCGTCGATGACTTCCATCCCTGCACCTCCGCTAACCAGTATAACTACGAGGAATCTGGGCCCTGCGTCTTCCTCAAGCTGAATAAGGTGAGATCAATCATCATCATTGTCGTCGTCGTCCTTCATGCCCTAATTTAATTGGGATCAGCGCAGCCCGTTTCTCGCCATATCATGTCTAACAAAACCGAAACATTAGATTATAAAAATAAAATTGCCTCAGCTTTTAATTGGCTAAACTCTAAATATAAAATCAAAGCTACTTACTTAGACAGTTTGTAACGTTGGCTAAATAGCACGAGGGTTGAAAGTGTCTAATCGGATTCGCTATCTTAAATTACTCGTAAAATTTTAAGCCACCCGAAAACGTAAAAGTTTCTCAAATCGTTGTTTATATTTCTTTTTTGGCATAATGCACGCAAAACTTTTTACAGAGTGGTCCGATTATGACGATTCTATTTTAACAAAATCGTTTTATAGTGCAGTAATTAAATTAGTTAAATGCCCTACCTGATACATTCCAGATCTTCAACTGGATTCCGAAGCCGTACAACAATACTGAGGACCTGCCTTCCAACATGCCGGATGATCTCAAGCAGCACATCAAGATGGTCGTAAGTATTCTGTGAAATACTCACCCTACCCTTACATTAACTAGGTCAGGGTTTTACCATGTATATTGTGACATCGTCATCTTACCCTCATACAAACTATGTAGGGTTTGGCTTCTGTTCCTTAACTGTAACTTGAAGCCTTATTAGGTAATTCTAGTAGTCTTCCCGCGGATGTTTGAATATGTATTTGGGATTTTACAACTAATCAAACACGTAGATATACTGGAGAAATGTAGATTGCAGAATTTTACAACAACGCGGTCTTGGTAACTTTCAGCAGCATAAAAATAACAGTCAAATAATTTAAATATTTATATTATGATGATATTTTTGTAACTAAGATACTATTACAAAAACAGCATAGTGATGTAATTATACATTTTGAACAAATTCTGATCAAAACATTTTGTTTTGCTAGTCCGGCAAGCCCGAAGCGAACACGGTGTGGGTGTCCTGCGGGGGCGAGAACCCCGCTGACGTGGAGAACATCGGGCCCGTGCAATACATCCCTCGTCGGGGCTTCCCCGCCTACTACTACCCCTTCACCAACAAGGAGGGGTACCTTAGCCCCCTCGTCGCCGTGCTCTTTGAGAAACCCAGGAGTGAGTTTCCAAATCTTTCTATACTAGTTCTGATGGTTCAAAATACAATATATATCGGGGATAAAAAGTTACTTAACGAGAGTCGAGAGCCACTTGCAGTTTCCTGTCATTATGATATTTTTTTGTGCTGGACCATGCCTGCCATACCTTCTGGTTACGAAGATACTGAAGCTCAAAGTGCAAAAAAAGAAATAAAAAGAAATAAAACTTGTTTAACTTGTTTAAAATGTTGCTTGAATCAACGTTGCCCAACTTTCGTATAACATGAAAACGAAACTGTATGTTCATGTGGTCAGCAAGACTGCAATAGTCCATGTTTATTCCCATAAACATGTTTTCTGTAAAACAAAAAAAAACTTGCTGAAACAATGTTATGCAAATTTTATTTTATTACTCATTATTTAGAAATTGATCGTTTTAAGCGTTGTGGAATCCATGGAAACTGTTGTTTCAGCAATGTAATTTCTGTGGAGTTTTGTATGATTCCGTTGCTAATATACCTCCTCATTTTGCAGCGGGCGTCCTGATCAACATAGAGTGCAAGGCCTGGGCCAAGAACATCTTCTACGACCGCTATGAGCGACGCGGCTCCGTGCACTTCGAGCTGATGGTAGACCGCGGCTAAGCTCGCCGATCGCGCCAGTTGGCTACCAAGCGAAGCCTCTGCCGTACAGAATGCATGACCTGGGCGCTTTGAGCGTCTTTCTACTTTACCATGCTCAACTGGGGCTGTCCCACAACATGTAACCTGGAAGTTCAGGCAGTTCAGAGTCAACTGAACTGCTAGTCGTAATCATTTTAAATCAGCATTCCGAACTTACTGGTTTTATAGTTGAGGGATAGCCCCCTATTTACAACTACCTCGCAAGCGTTCTGTGCGGCGAAGGCCTAACCGCCAATTGGCCGCCAAGGTCACCAACTGATCGCCGGCCAAGGTCATCGAGCCCCAATTGGCCAAGTTCATCAACTTACTGCCAAAAGATCGTTAGTTGATCACTAGTCATGCTAATTGGTGGTTGCCGGTTTCTACCGGTTATGTTAGTTGTTTTAAGTGTTGTGTAAGGTCATGGTAACCAGTTAGTCGCCAAGGTCGCCAATTGTTCGCTACGGCTGCCAAGGTCGTCACGAGGTCATGCCAGGCCGGCTGCCAAGCGCCATTAGCAATAGCCACATAGTCGGCGATTAATTTATATTCGTTTTAGAATAAGCCAGAGGGCGCCACTAATTTTAACTTTTGTTTGTCACGCTTCAAATAAAGTTAATGAAATTTTAAATTTTACTGAATATTTATGAATTATGTAATGTTTTCTGGACGGAGAGTCAATAAACACGCAATAGTTGGTTCCAATTTAGGTTTTTATTGGTGTTTTATTTCATGATGCTGTGAATATACACCCTTTATCCCCTATACCTTTTTAAATTAATCATAAATCAGCCTCTACCTTCGCAAGCAGGTAACGAACTGAAATCCTGTAACATACCTACTGATCAAACTGTACATGTAGGTACATAAAGGATGGAGGCACAACACTTTGTAGAACAACCAGGCATTAATAACAAATCGCTACATGCTATTCCTGAAAAAGCAGTCTATATGAACTTTAAAGCAGTCTATGTAAAGATAAACTCACAAATACTCACACACTCCGCCTCTGGTTCTCTTGGAATTTAAAAAATCACACACAGTCTTCTGTGAGATATTTGTACATTCATTTTAGTTTGCATTATCATTCAAACCAGGCACATAACATATCACGCCTTGTTTCCTCGGAGAATTGCCCAGAGGTGCACCTATAGTGCACACATTTCGCCAGTAAGGCCGTATTCTCGGCGGCATCGGGGAGCGGGGCGGCGGCGACAGTGGCGCGTTCAACTGCAAAGTTTTATATGGAACTGTCCTCGCTCCACGCGCCGTTGCCATCGAGCATTTTTTTTTAAAGTTTACTTTAATCTGGATTAACACAATAATATTTTTTTATTAAGCTAAGTCCCATGTAATATGGGGCGAATCTATTGCCATCAACTGGGCACAAATCCAAACTCCAGGCTGCTACTGAGAAATTCCAGTAACACTTTGCCCGACCATGGAATTGAACCCAGGACCTCATGTTCAGCATTAGTGCTTACGACCACTGGACCAACGAGTTAGCTCCGTGCACATTCGTAGGTGACCCATGTCATAAAAAGTACCTACGTAGGACTGAAACAGTAGGAGCTACCTGCACTGCTGAACAAAACTATTTATTCTATGCCCAAGGTCAAAAGCAGCGGTCGAAGGCCTCAAATGCAGCGGCGCCTAAATAATCCCTAAATAAAAGTGAACTGCTGTATTTTCAACGCTAGGCTCAGCGCTGAGAGTTGAAAATCCAACAACGCAGTTTTATTTAGGGATTCATTTAAGTGTTACTTAGTTGTCGGTGAAAACAGGCATTAGTACATTAAAATACTGACTAAGTAGTATTTGTATTGGATATTTATCTGTTTATTTGTATTCATTGTACACAAATTTATCCTGGTATGAGACCTAGCTAGATCGATTTTTCGCCCCCGCAAACCCCTATATTGCAACTTTCATTGTCCTACTTCTTCTCACTGTATGCTCATCCCGCAGTAAAAAGACACGTTTTCCTGTGACAGTCTATTTTTATCTACACATAAAAATAACTGCCTCATTTTTGCTTCAAAGGCTAATTAAGATTATGATGAGTGACATGTTGTATTCTTAGATCATCCCACTAAGGAAGGCGGGGTGATCTTTCGTCATACGATTCTGACGTATTTCACACTATGAGGTACTCCTAGAGTATCTAGATTCTAGATAGATGAAGTAGGTATGTACGGACAGCGAAAAATGTCAATTAACTCTGCTACTTTTACAGATCATTTAAATTGACACAAAATTATTCGATAGGTACATTGTATTTCAGCACTTTCATTTCGCTAAGAGCCTTCCGTCTATGATGTTAAGCAAGAACTACATAATGCCCCCCTAATACAATACTTACATATTCCTTTTGCTTCGTTTGATATTTAGAGAAAGAGAGAAGAAAGAGTTAATATACTTCTGTGCCGATTTTTATATTAAATATTTAGCTAAGATTAAAAAACTGAAGTGTTAAGGGCGCATAAACAAAAAGTGGGCAACGTCGCAAATAGCTGTCAAATATTTCGCTGTTTTGATTAATTTGGCAATATTACTGTATGGAAATAAGAAATATGGCCAACTTTTTGGATGAACGCTCTTAATCAACGTTTGTCGATGACTACCTCCACCAGAAACATAAACCGCTGCTGAGCATTGTTAAACCAATGACCATTGCAAAGAAAATCGTAAAAACAATTAGGGTTGAAAATCGATGAATGTGTCATGGTGCGGGGATAGGAAAAGCGGTCGGATCGTTTAGTAAAAAGGCACTATAGCAAAAAGATAAACAGTTGGTATATTGCAAAACCTAAGCGAAATCATCCAGTACGATAAACTTTGAGAGGAATATTAAAGATGTAATAGGTAAAATGCTCCTAGTTCAGATGAACATTAAATATATTTTAAACATATAGGAACTCGAAATTTCTTTTAAGTTTCTCTTAAAATTTACATTTTAACCCCGGCTAATAAATAATAAGCACATAATTAAAATGTATTTTTATTAAAAGATTTGCAATTTTGAAACAATTAACCTCTGGAAATGTTCCCTGTCTAATTTCTGAAATTCGTTGCCAAATCTCATTGCCATGATTTGCTATAAATATTTTGGTCAATTAATCACAACAGCAAACAGAATTTGACAGTAGATCCGAGATAATACTTGTCTTTTAGAAATCGGCCATTCTACCTATTATTTGATAAAAATGTCTAGTTTACAAGCCCTGTGTTCGATGAAAATTTCCACTGTCAAAACTGACAAACTTCTATACAAACGCCTATCCAACCCCTTTGGGTGAATTTTTAATAAGCCTTCCATAGTGCTCACTTTTGTTACATGAGGAACTCATGCTTTAAGACCTACTGGTTTGGGCTGTGCGAAGCCTGTAAGTGAATTTAAGATTTTTAGGGTTCCGTACCTCAAAAGGAAAAAACGGAACCCATATATACATAGCACTCGTGTGTCTGTCTGGCCGTCTGTCACAGCCAATTTCCTCCGAATCTAATCGTTGAAATTTGGTAAACATATGAATTTGTGTGACCCAAATACGGAAGTGCAACGTAAATAAATGAATTTGGAATATGTCACTTTTCGGGGGAAAATTGGAAAATTAAAAATTAATTTGCAAACTGTACCGTGTGACATATCAAATGAAAGGGCTTGTTGTGAGCATCTCCATTTTTTTGTTTAAATAGTTTGAAAAAAAAAAATACTTTCAAAGATATTTATGAAAAATTACTATTCCCCCCGCCCTTATCTCCTTAAAAGCTAACCTAAAATTTTGAAAAAAAAAAAAAAAAAATGGTTAATTTCTCATAGATTAAAATAACATGGTAAATCTCTCAAATATTGTGCGTACAAACTTACATTTGCAGTTGGAATGTATGGGAGAACATGATTTTCAACTACAATGTTAAGTTTTTTCTTGGGATAAGTTTATGCTAAGTACGGAACCCCTCATTGTGCGTGATCCGACACCCACTTGGCCAGTTTTATTAAGTAGATACAGCTAATCTTGATAACTTACAAGTAATATTCTAGGAATACTTCACTTCCGTAAAGACAAGGCCAGTAGTATGACGTCAGAGCTACGAGAGTACCTCTGTGTGAGTATAACGCTTTGTGGCTAAACAAGCCGTAAGTAGAGCACAGGGGGTGAAGACATTGCCGACGGCCCGGCGCCAGGGGGTGAGTGCGAAAATGTCGCCGATACGCTAAGTCTATGTAGTTTAGATGTTGCGAATTTGGCGTAGGTAATTACGTTGCTTTTGAATTTTGAAACGTTGAAAAGAAAATACAATGTTATTAACGCAATAATAAGAAGAACACCTTTTGTCTCATTCTAGCTTGTTTGACTTGATAACTTAGATTTCAAACCTCTTTGGTGTTTTAGCCGGTATAACCCCTCACCTTCCGTATTATACATATGTGGAATCCATGACATCCCTGACCAAAATATCCCCATGAAAAATACCTACACAAACACATTTATGCGTGTTTTATGTTTTTTAAGTCTCATTTAATTGAACTAACAAAAACAGACCCCTCTTATAAACCAAATGCATTGTCTTCACGAAATCTACATACAAATGTGTACATTGAGTAACTCTATTCACTCACCCCTCTTGTAATCCGCTCAGCGTGTCATCAACCCCTACGTAGGTACGTATTTGTTTGTTTTATAGTAAGCAAAAGTAAATATATCAGATAGTAATTTAAGTGCATCTTCAAGTTTCATGAATGGTGGATCTAAATGACAAAATTCTGTAACATTTAGACCGATTTCTTCAATACTTATTTCAGTCGTTATCTGCTGAAATTTGAAATCAAATCAAAACACTTATTCGCATAATATTGGTACGTATATTACATATTATTTATAGGATCTTGATATTTACCATTACTGGTATGTGAAATTTGTCATAGTTATTAACATGGGCGTACCCAGTACTTTTTTATGGGTGAGGCAGAAGTAAATAAACTCGATAAGAAGTCGGAAATTCTCTCGATAAAACTCTATAACTTCGCATGCGCACTCCATTCATCGATACTGCATTGTTTCGCGCGGTAATTTTAAATTTTACCACCTTGCCCACCGTGGGTACGCCCATGGCTATTAATATTTTAATCTTGTTTAAAGGGATAAGTACTGTCCTATTCCTAATTTTCTTGACAATCTGCTTCTTCACAGTTTTATGAATGAACATTGATTTCAAACATAGGATTCTTTTGTGCAATATTCCATGTTATTAAATTAAAAAATATATTTTTCAAAATTATTTTATTTATGTAATAATACAACTATACAAAAACAAAAGAACACTGAAGTACTCCCACATCGGTGTCAGCGGGAAGAGTGCCCACAAGACTGGCAGCATTGCCACGTTCGATGGAAATGCTAATATTAGAATAGATAACAGTTATTAAAGCTCAAAAACCTCAAACTAACATAGAGCATATAAGAAATATTTCTAGAAGGCATGCGATCCAAGTCAGAGGCCCTTGGGCGGCTTTAAAACTCTAACACCAGGTTAGTTTCTAACCACACGAAAAGAAGAGAACAGAGAAAATAGATTAAAAATAAAATAACTATTTCTAGGCGTCAGTTTGTCTGATAATAAAATGTCAGAAGTAGGTAAGTATACCACATAAAATCTCGCCACGATGTCAACAACCCCTAGATATAATGTAACATTCTCCATCTCTGTCACACTTATGCTACGGTAGTATCTGCCACCTCTTTCGGTATGGCTACGATATGTTTGTGTACTAAATTACTTTCTGTTTTCTTACTAAGAAATTGCTTCTCGATTATTTACACAACATACACAAATACATAAACTCGCACCTTGTTCCCATGGGGTTAGCTAGAAAGTACAGAACGTCTACGATCCCATACTGAACGTCGCAAATTCATGCCAAATATTTCAATGTTTTGATTAATTTGCCAATATTACTGTATGGAAATATGAAATATGGCTAACTACTGAATTAGAATATTAATAATTAATTGCAATAATAACACTGAATTTGATGATAAAATATGGCGTCGAAAAATTCCACCGCATCGCTGTGGACTGTTAATGTACCCAGGAGACTGGCGGCACTCCCACGTTGTATGGCAAGGCGTCTGGCCCAAGAAGACAACCCTTGGGTCACGGGAAGTGTCAACTAGCCGCTTGGAGAGCTTACTGGTAAAGTTACAGTTAAGTAATACACAACACTTTGCCGCTTTTCGAGGTCGAGGGTTTTTTTTCGAAGGGAGTGCACTTTATTTTGAACCGATTTTGCAAAATATTATGTCGTGAGTTAGTCTGTGATAAATAAATATAAACAAGAAGTATTTATTTCTTTCAAAGACTTCTAATCATTCTGTACTAGTATTTTCATTTCAAATCTATTGGGTGAATTCAATTTAAGACCACCCACTATTATGAAGGTTAATCGTGATTTTGTAAGACTATTGGCGTTTGCTTCATTACCGGCCCGGTCGTCTCCCGTCGTCTTAGCTTGTACCAGGGGCACATAAATCGGTGGTTGGTACTACGTTGGCGCCAGGATGACGCTCGATGGCGGCGCTACGTCGCCGGGGCAAGCCACCCCACTGCATTGCATACATTGCTGGCTTCGAGATTGATACGTTTTGCAAAAAAACTTCGACTTCAAGAAAACCACTACAACGTGAAAAATAACTTTAGTTCCGGAAGTCGGTGTTTTTGTATTTAGTTTCGTTGAATTTTTTGCCACCGACTTCCGAGACTAAAGTTATTTATATTTTTCACTTTTTATTCTGTTATAATAACCTCATCAATATACATGACGAGACTTCAACACATATTAATGAATCCAACTCATAATATAATCTTAAATACATTTTATGGGACCGCGCAGACAAATGAAAAGAGAATCACGTAAATCAGTGTACATACATGAAAAAAAAATAACTCGGTGAAAGCAAAACCTCTCCCTTTTTTGTCGGTAAAAAAAATTGTATACTTTAAACAAATACAGTAAATACTTCCAGCACACTATTCATAAGATATTAAATAGAATGAGTGATTAATTTATTAATAAATGTTGTACGAGCGAATGCGACGTAGCGTGCATCTACGGCGTAGCAATGACGTAGGCGTGACGTAGCACTTCGTAGCCTACATTTTATTTCGACTTATCGCCATTGCATTCTATATTTATCGCAATTCCACTAGGATTTACTAGTCATGCCTTAGAAAGAAAGAAAGAAATCATTTATTTGCTGATAATGTAGGTATACATATAGGTTGGAATATTTATTAAGTGTTCCGATACATTTTACCTTACGGCATGCAAAATATTGGGTTTGAATTAAATATTAATAATTATAGATACAGCTATTTCGATCATTATTAGCCATAGTCGAATTTTAATTGGTTGTTACAGATAAGACATCAAAACCAAAAAAAAATTATAAATATAACTAATGAATTACATATAAATCTTTCGCAAATCATACAATGAAGAATATAAATGTCGAAATGATTAATGTCGAAAAGCTTAATGTCAAAATATTCCAAAACATTAACAACAATCACTATTATTATTAGATAAAAAATTTAGATAATCTCGTAATGTCAAGATCTGTTATGTCAAATTACAATATAACAACAACCATTAAAAAAAATAAAAAAAATATCGATAATAAATAAATAACCATGTCAATAAGTCAATGTCATCAAAAACATTAAAAATAGGAAAGGTAACGTACATTTATCAAAAACATTTTCCTATATAGTTTTGTCATTAAAAAAAAAATACCCAGAGAAAAACAAAATACCCCCCGGTTATTTTTATTGTGTACCCTATATGGATGACATTATGCCTCTGTACATTTGTGTACTTAAAGTATTAAATAAATAAAATAAAAGCTGGTATTGAATAGTTTGTGCCAAAACAAATGCTATGTAGAATATAATTTTTCTTGGATGTACAGCAGTGAAATTAATTGTTAAGGTAAGTAACACCTTAAGTTAATTGACCGTGATAAAGCCATTTCATATAACTGTCAAAAAAATGACAGTTGTTTTTAGAGATTCGTTGATAATGTGCTTACCTATTAATTTCCCTGTCCTAACTATTTCGTCGTGTTTAAAACAGAAGTTTGAAACAAATACACATTAAAAATACGAATAAGAGAACAGTGCAAAAAAATTGTACGTAGTAAACCAGCAATGTACACTATCCACTGCCATCCTCCTTTCCTCTGAGAGTGGTGGCGAGTTATTCTGTGTAGTCAGTTCTGTGAGGAGGGACGTGTGACCACGACTGGCAAGAATCGACGGGAACCATGGGGCTGGAGAAGCGCACCATCAAGATCATCGTTATAGTTTCTGTAGTCGTGCTGGTCATTGGTGAGTCATTTTAAATATTAATTTATTTTTATTATAATTTTAAATGTATGTTTACACATCGGGGCCATGTCCCGGTCCTTTGTTAGGCGCACGAGGGACCAGCTCTCTTAATGGTTTTAATTTAAATAATTCAGCTGTGTTTTTATCTTCAGTTTTGTTTTTAAATAACAGGCGCAATAACAGTTTTTTTTTGTATCAGTTTTTGTAGGGGTGTGCTTGTGCCTGTGAATAAATATATTTTCTTTGTTAAAGAATGAAAGATTACTTAAAACTTAGGTACCTATCAAGAGGTGTGGGAATTAAAACACTTATAAATCAGTAACGCTATCGGCAACTAGATTTAGTCATGATTTCTTAACAGTTACGTTTAGTACATTTTATGTAATTATCAACGATAGCGACCCGGTCAAGCTTGGCATTAGTACATTTTATGTTATGTAATTATTTATTAGCTATAGTAACCCGGTCAAGCTTGGCATTAGTACATTTTATTTAATTATTTATTAGCGATAGCGACCCGGTCAAGCTTGGCATTAGTACATTTTATGTAATTATTTATTAGCGATAGTAACCCGGTCAAGCTTGGCATTAGTACATTTTATGTAATTATTTATTAGCGATAGCGACCCGGTCAAGCTTGGCATTAGTACATTTTATGTAATTATTTATTAGCGATAGTAACCCGGTCAAGCTTGGTATTAGTACATTTTATGTAATTATTTATTAGCGATAGCGACCCGATCAAGCTTGGCATGGTTTTTAAAACTTGTCAAAACAGCTAGATTTCTTTGTTAATGTAAGTTTAATATTAATGTAAATACACATTAATCCTTTGGAAATAAATACAGAATTTTGAATATAGATGAACGTAAAAACCGCATTAAAATCCATTGCGTTGTTTACACAGACAGACACATTAGCGACTTTAATAGATAGATTAACAAAAGTTACATAACATAAAATCACGCCTTGTTTCCCCGAAGGGTTGGGCAGAGTAGTCCCTGTAGCAGGTTCACCCACATTTCGCCAGTTATGTTTTAAGTCCCATGTAATAGGGGGCGAGCCTATTGCCATCAACCGGGCACAAATCCAGACTCCGGGCTGCTATTGAGAAATTTCAGATAGAAAAACCCAATAACACTTTGCCCGACCCGGGAATCGAACCCAGGACCTCATGCTCAGCAGTAGCGCTTGCGACCACTAGACCAATGAGGCAGTCTTACTCAAATTCTAGTTCTTCATTTATGTCTTTATTTTATTCAAATAAATTGTTATCGTCTGTGGGGTCGGCTAGTGATATTTGAGGTAATTCAATTGTAAATATTTATAAGATTTTTTGTGAGGTCGTTGGTTTTATTTTTCTACTTTATTAAAATTGAAGATAAGGTTGCTTTGAAAATAGAAATAATACCAATAATCTAGGTATACTGATATTGGTTATTTTGATGAGAGTCCCAAACCGCCAGCCTGCCCGTTAGCTTTATTCGTCTATCAAAGTTTTTGTCAACGTACCAGGTGGAGAGCACATTGTTATTGTGATTTTTATATTTCTACCTCGAACTGTCATCATTAATCAAATATTCTATTGTAAGATCATGATAAAGAAATAATATTGATCCGTATCTGCACATGATAAATAGTTTACTTAGGTGGGTGTGGGTCATGGGTTCGACTCCAAGTTCGGACAGAGTATTTGGTTTTTCCCTCAGAAATTTCTCAGTGGCAGCTTAGAGCTTAGATGGTTATTGGCTCGCCCCCTTTTACATGAGACAAACATAATGGGCCAATGTGAGTAAACATACGAGCCCTCAAACTATACAAAGCCCCTAGGGTTAGGCTTCTGCCTAATCCTCGGTATACAGGTGTGATGTTATGTTACGTATGCAACTAGATACTCATACAGGACATAATAAAAGCTCATAGTTGGCGAAACCTACAATTTGTAAGGTTTCATAGACTGGGCGAGGCTCCAGGGCTTCAGGAAAATGTACTAACGCAAGCTTACAGCTAACACGGTATGTGCTACAGACTTTCATAGTTCAGGGAATAAGCGTTGTGCCATAAAGTAACTTGCTTTTTAAAACCTCTATAAGACTGTTTCACATTTACATTCTGAAAGTTGGCAACCTCGCGAATACTTAGCTGTTAAATATTTCGCTGTTTTGATTAATTAATCAAGTCATATTAGTAAATGAAATTATGAGAAATCGCTATCTGTTGTTCTTAAATATTGGTTAGGGATTGCATGAATGTTTGACAGCTATTGAGTTAATAACATTTGGAAACGTATTAATCGGGATTATAGGACACGTTTCTTTTTAGTTATAGCTTAGGCAAGATTCACAAACCGCACTTTGACTTTTATTATATCACTTCAATTTTGTAAGTAAGCGTTTCATACGAATATGAACATAATTTTACGAATAGATACAGTTCACATTCGTATGAGGCGCTTACTTTACTAATCATAGTAAAGTGAATCCTACCTTTAAAATAAGAGACCGGTCATACCACTCCCTCCCTTCTCAACCCAGTTCATTAGTTACACATACATATTCTAGACGTTCATTTGGCTATTTCGGCTTCCATTTATAAAACAGTTCTTGGTTCTTTAACAACATAACATCACGCCGGTATTTTCCGAAGGGTTATGCAGAGGTGTAGCTGTACTACCCACATTTCGCCAGCTATGTTTAAATATCCCATGTAACAGGGGGCGCAAACCCTATTCCCATCAACCGGGCACAAATCCAAACTCTGAGCTGCTGCTGAGCTAGCTTTTCCCCGTGGCTTCTCATATGTAGAGGTCGGGAATTAACTCACGAGATCCTACTTTCGGGATAATAAGTATTTTATGTCCTAATCCTAACCCAGGTCAAGTCATGGCTTATCTGTGTGGAAATTGCATCGAAATCCGTTCAGCCGTTAAGACGTGACAAAGTAACAAACAGATAGACAGACAGATTTAATTTCACATTTACAATAATAGCATGGAAGTATGGATATAGTAAGTATACGAGTAGTATATTACGTATATAGGATGATATTATTTTTATTCATTCTTTATTTCTTTTCATTTCACTTAATATATAATTGGGTGGTAAAATTACTTCTAGTGAAATAACCTCAACCCCATCTCTCCGTGCAAAATATCTGAACTGTAACAAAGCATAGTATCGTAAAAGCCACTATCTCCTTGGAGGGTTTACTCTTGAATCGATTAATTTGTTCCCAGACATTGCGGCGCCTCAAGCTATATGGCGCCTTCTTTCTGGAGCGTTTGTGAATATCAATATTTAGTAGAGGATGATGCCAAATTACGTCACATCTTTGTATTATTTAAGTAAAAGACAAATCTAGGATTCTTTCTGGGCTCGCGTGTTAGCATTTTCTGATCATTAGGTCCAGGTTTCGTCACGATGTTTTTCTTCTCCGTAATTCAAATTCATCTCCTAAAAGGACTCTGTTCAAGCTCGATTTATTACAATGCTCGATGACCTCAGTAGAGCTTCCAAAAGTTTGGCTCTTAAAGTGAACACGGACAAGACAAACTGTAACACTGACTCTCATGAAGAGCGGAGACGCTACACTCGAAGTTGTGGACGAGTATGTTTACCTAGGACAAACTGTCCAGTAAGGTAAGTTCAACTTCGAGATCAATCGTCGAATCCGACTCGGCTGGACAGCGTTTGGGAAGCTATGCAATATCTTCTCGTCCCATATACTGCAGTACTGAAACGTGGTCTCTCACAATGGCCTTATTAGAAGGCTAAAAGTCACTCGCAGGACAATGGAGAGGGCTATGCTTGGAGTTTCCCTACCTGATTGAATCAGAAATGAAGAGATCCACCGGAGAACCAAGGTATAGCCCGAAGAATTGCCAAAGTTAAGTGGCAGTGGGCAGGGCACATTGCTCGCAGAATTGATGGCCGATGGGGCCGAAAGGTCCTGGAGTGGCGACCGCGTACGGGAAGACAGCGTTGGAAGGCCTCCCACAAGATGGACCGATTGCCTTGTGGACGCAGCAGGAATCCGCTGGATGCGGAGACCACTGAACCGGTCGAAGTGACGATGCTTGAGGGAGGGATATGTGCAGCAGTGGACGACTTTCGGCTGAAATGATGATGAAAGGAGTTAAATAGGGAAGTTTGTATGGAAGTTCAACATTTTGCCGATGGATATAATCCGGTCGGGCATATGGCTTGTTAAAGATAATTAATGAATGTGACGACGTGACGATAACCAAAGTTCAGTCTCATCTTTGAGCATTTTCAGCATTCTACATTATAAAACAGCAACAACAGAATTCTCTGTTCGTATGACCTAAGTAGAGTTTTATTGCACCGGATATAGGTTTATAGCACTGTACACTGACGTCACCGTTACACCGTTAGCCTGTACTTAATCACTTAGCCGTTATGTACCTCCGGTAGATATGTAGACAATGTCGTGAGTGAATTGGAACTGGTAAAATATAGAATACTTTATTTGTTACAGTCAAAGCTTACTGTAGGTTCACAACTTAGGATAGAATTTTAATTCTCATTTTGACATTCGAATGTAATTGGATATTCATAACGTAATACATAACAAAACCTCCCCCTGTATTCCCCGACGGGTACAGCAGACTCAAATTCCCACATTTTGGCAGATACACTCATATCTGACTAGATGTATAACGGCCCAGGATCAAAAACTCCTTTAATGTCAGCTACATATTTAAATACTTAGGTGTAACTTACGAAAATTGAGAAGAACAATTTGTGACTTCAATTCAACAATTTCTTCTTTGAAATAAAATAATGTAAAACCTTTTATTTTCCAGGTGGTATTATCGGACTTTTACTAGGACTGCTGTTACCCCAGCGCTATGTTGGTAAGTTTTATTTGTTAAACCTCATAAAGTGTGACATTGGCTTCACATTTTCACATTTTACAGGTGGGTAATAGCGACCCCATTTTCATGGAAATGTCAGACTGTGTGGCCTTTGCACTATGCTATCGCCGGTAAATGGGCCAATCTGTTCTTTCTTATTTACTTACTTATATTGTAAGGTAAACCTGGTTCCCTCTATCTGGCAGAATCTTGATGCTCCGAAATTTATGGCATAACACACTTGGCACAATATTCTTTAAACGAATATTTTTCAAGTCATAAAAATGATTTATTATAATAATTGTTTGGCCGAATTTTTATATATCCGAATTTACAATAGCATACTTTAAAGATGCCAGAATTTAATTTGGCATAATTACCTTTGGCAAAGTTAATATTCCGCATAATTTCGTTTAGCATAACGTTTATTTAGAGCGACGATTATTTGGTACAATTTCACTTGGCATACTATGAAGAGGGCAGAATTTCATTTGGAATAATTTTATTAGGCATATTCCTATTTCTATAAAATAGCATTTTTAACCTTAAATAAAATTAAAATATTGTCTTAAAAAGTCAATATGTTGTACAAAAGTTAGTGATAGAAACGAATCGCTGCAAAACCTACTCTACGTAGTCTTGTCTGCCCTACTCCTAGAGTGTATTTTAAGCCCGTGTAGCCGCGGAGGGGCGAGGTTAAATCATTTGCGACGATAAGATCGCGTAGGACCGCCGCCCGGAGCCCCGCAGCGCCCCGGAGCCGTGACAGAAACCATGCCTGTTGCATTCTCGCTTGCAATCTGCATGCTTGCTGCATGCATGGTGTATGCTTATTTGGGTGTTTGCATGCTGCATGCATGCAGCGTGCATGTGATAGATGAGTCTTTCAATTATTATGAATATGAAATGTAAACCAAAAGATGGTTCTAACTGTAAACTTTCTGAGATATGATAGTTCTGCCTTTTAATGACTATCGATATTAAATGTATGCCAAGAGACGATTCTGACTGTGAACTTTCTGCGATATGATGGTTCTACTTTTTAATTATTACGAATATGAATTTTATGCCTAAAGATGATTCTGACTTGCAAAATGATGAGTTTTGAATGTATGATAAATGATTGTTTGCCAAATGATTTTCAGCGAAATCAAGTTTATGCTATCCGCTGTTATGCAATATAATATTATAACAAAAAAAGTTCTGCTATAAAGGGTACACCCAGGTAAACCACTTCGAAAACACTACAGCTGTCTTTACAACGCCTTATTTTGAAAGTGTCAGTAAGGAGTTGTCAATATTCAATACTTTATTTGCATTTCATAATGTGTACTTAGTTGGTAACTTAAAATTATATGTCATCACTAGCTGAACAGTCAATGAATGTGCATGTTTAGGATTTAAAATTCCTACCTTGCCTACCCTACCAACCCTACCCACCCTACCTACCCTACTACTCTACCTACCCTACCTATCCTACCTACTCTTCCTACCTTACCTACCCTACCTACCTATGTATCTACGTACCTACCTACCAACCTACATACCTAATACCCACAGAACATACTAATACCTACCTATCTACCGAGATATCATCAAAATTCATGCAAGCCTAGCCTAAATAAAAAAAATGTTTGGGGTGGACCATTCTTATCACTTAGGGGTATGAAAAATTGATTACGACCGATTCTTAGACCTACCGAATATACATATAAAATTTCATAAAAATTGATCAAGCAGTTTCGGATGAGTATGGCTACTTACTAACATTGTGACACGAGAATTTTATATATGTAAGATTAATTAATTATGGACCCTGTCAGGCAGCAAAATAGTAGGAGAAAGGAAGGTTTGAGCTTGCTTTCATCCCACTACCGGCCCATATTCATATTCACCCCCCCTTTGACTTGTATGACCATAAGCGCCGCCGCACCCCATAGGTTCCTCTAGACACCTTATTATCGTTTTTCGTGCATGTTCCTAATGTAAAAATAAAATAGCCAAACAGCAAGATTGATGCTGCTTAACCACGACGCCTGGAAAGAAACTATTACCTACTTCTTATATAACCTTTATTTTAAATAATCATCATCATGATCTGCATCCTTTTCCCAACTGCATATACTGGGGGCGCCTTCCAGTCTAACCGGATGCAGCAGCGGCGGCCTATCTGACCTCCACAATCCAGTTACTGGGTAATACGATACCCCTTGGTAAGACTGGTTGTCGGACTGGTGTGGTTGACTGTTTATATTGATGGTTGTTTATTAAATATATGTTCGTGTTCTCTGAAACAGAGCTGGAGGTGTGGCCACGATCCGAGGAGTACAACTGGGATCAGCCGCTGATCCAGGTGCGGGGCAACGACCCCGGCAGCTGGCACAACTGGTACCGGCGGCTCAATGACTTCCTCAGGAGTAAGTGTACAACGCTACAAGGCTATTGTGGCGCGGGGCCAAAATCGGAACGAAAGTCGCCATCTTGTTTTATTAATACAATTTCTGTGACACAATTTGACAAATTTTTACCAACAACGCCATCTTGTCAATGTCTTTCGACACCAAAATATCCTTTCGTCACTCTACCTTCCTAGATCCATCTAGGAAGGTAGAGTGCCGAAAGAATATTTATACATTCATGTACTTTTTGTGGAATAGAGTGACAGACGGACGGATAAGTTATGGCGAAATTATAAATGGATTTCTAGTTCTTCTTGTAACTTCATGTAAGATCAGTTATCAATCCCGTGGCCCCCATGAAATGTGTGTGAAATGATCTGTTCTGAATTTCTGAGTGGTATACCTTTCTCCATCAGTTTACGAGACGGCGATACCCGAGGAGCCCCCCAGAGCGCCATGTTCTGTCCACAACCGTCGCGACCAGCACCTGCGCTCTGACCCCTGTGACATGGCCATGCGGCTGTGGGCGCCCTGCACTGCTGATGACTTCTACGGCTACGCTAGAGGCAAGCCCTGCATCTTCCTAAGGCTGTCGCACGTAAGTATGGTTTTATTTGGATTCTCTTATTCCCTGGCTTTAAACCATTTAATTAAGATAATGGCCTAAGTTCAATTACAATTAGGCAAATCTACTGAGCGTGGAGTTCTGGGTACGCTTCATGTTCATAGGTCGCATAGAGTGAAATATTGCGGTTTTCTATACATATTTGCCTGCCTAGTCCTTTGGGGACTGTGTGATAAGTCAATGTAATGTTACAAACTACTGTTGTTATTTACTCAGATCCACTACTGGGTGCCGGAGCCCTACAACATGTCGACACAGTTGCCCATCCCACCTGACATGCCCCAGCATATCCGAGAGGCTATGGTAAGTAATTTAAATATAATTTAAAAGTTTTAACTATTTAAAAAAATTAATCATTCAAATTCAATTTTTTTTTTCTCATAAACGTCATATGAAGTTTCATATGAAACGTCAGAAGCTGTGTGCACGGTTTCAATTGGTCGCTTCCTATGGAGAAGACCCGGCAAGAAATTCCACGGTTACTCTTTTAAAAATAAGTTGTTTTTAGAATGTTTTCAAATTACAGTGTTAGTAGGTATGAGAGGACAGTGTAGGCCTATCAACAAGTACCAGATACTTAGCAAAATAGAAAATGGTCCACAAGTCTACAGCCTACAACGATCTCACATTCACAAAATCTAAAAGAAAAGAATCAATATAAAAGATAAATAATAAATAAGGACATAATTGCCAGTACAGCTGTAACAAATCTAGTTTGATAAAAAGTATAGAATATTGTAGGTAAGTATATAATGTCAAATAATGAAAAGATGTCAAGGAAGTATGTAAAAAAAGTGAGATAAAATAATTATCGTAATTTGGGAGCAGTTAATAGACATTTACATAGTGGCTTCCCTGGTACCTCATTAACGACATAATGAGGTACCAGAGAAGCCACATGTGCAGAAGGAATTATTGCCAGACTTCCTTGTCTTCAACGTAGTCTTTAATCTTATATTATGCTTTTTTGTTATGAACAAATTTGATGTGGGTTTTGAAATTTTAATCGCCGTAACCGACTTTGGCAACTTGTTATAAAAGCGGATACTGTTTATAAGAAAAGACTTACTAGTTTTAGTTAACCTAAATTTGGGTATCACAAATTCATGTTTACTACGTGTATTTATATTATGGAAATCGCTTCTTATTTTTTACTAAATGAAGTGTACAATGGACGAATTATAGTTTAGTTATTTATGTATCTTAGTAATCTACTGGATTCCATAAAAGGTGGTTTAAAGTATGACAGAATTCAAGTACCAAATGACTTGTCAAACAATTTATCATAATCGGATCGGTAGTTTACCTACAAACGTAGCAAATATACCGAGATTTTTTATATCACTTCATAAAATATAATAAAAAATGTTTATATCAATTACAAAGGGCATTTAGATACTATGTTTTACTGCTACATTTTACTACGATGTTTTTATGCGCGTGGAACACAACGCGCCGTCGACCTGGGCCTATATAATTAAAGCGTTAATTATAATTAACGCTTACGACCAGCTTCCATTATCCAGCAAAACGTAATGAAACCTTATTCCTGCAGCGTCATCGGCCCGCCCACCAATACGGCGACTTCGTGTGGGTATCCTGCGGGGGTGAGTTCAGCGCGGACAAGGAGAACATCGGGCCAATCCAGTACATCCCGGCGGAGTACCCCCCAGGGTTCCCCCTGAGTCGGCTGCACACGGCTGACCGCATCTCTTACTCAGCCAGGAGCATGCCAGACCAGGTCCCAGGGCCGCTGATTGCTGTGCACTTCGAGAACCCACGACGTAACTGGTCTTCAATTTATCTAGAACTATCCTACCCCACCACTGGTTGGAATCCGGCCCACTCTTGCTCATAGATCTTGGGGTCCACAGTGGGTCAGATAAGTCATAATGAAACCTAGTCTTTTCCCAACTATGTTGGGGTCAGCTTCCATTCTAAGCGGATGCAGCTAAATACCTGTATTTTACATGGAGCGATAGTCTATTTGACCTCCACAACCCAGTTATTGAAAGAAAGAAAATAAAGAAAGATTTATTTATTTGGGACACGCACAGGAAATACAACATTAAAACTAAGAAAATTATAAAAACAATAGCAATTTCCGAAAAATAAAAAAGAAATAGTGGAAACAAAAAAGAAGACTTGTGCGAGGCCAAAAAGGCAAGGCCAAATCTCAGCAAAATGCTACGATATTTGAAAAAACAAATACCGCAGCGTTGATATTCTAATAGGGCCCGCTGTGATACCACGGACACAAAATAAAATCCCAAAAGTGGAGTAAAAAAAAACTAATTAAATATAATAATACATACAAAAGTCAGTGAAAACCGTATTTCTTACGATATTAATTATAAGATGAACCCACATCCCACGTTCCAACATCGGGATTTCAATACCCCTTGGTAAGACTGCTTGTCAGATTTTGGACTTCTGACGACCCGTAACGACTGTCAAAGATCTACGAATGACAGCCAGGACCAACGGCTTAACGTGCTTTCCGAGGCACGGAGGGGTCTTGGTATGTAAAGATGGTCACCCATCCACGGAACAACCGCGGCAAGACAATCGACCCGTGCGGCTGTTAATTATTACTCAGCCACAACACAAGTCCGGTCATTAAATCCTATAATTAAGTAATTGTTTCATTCTGAAAGATAATAGTAAGGTACCTATCAAAACCAGAACAGCCTAAACGAGATCATTTATACATACTTAGATCATTCTTATTTTCATCTTTGTCACAATAAAGTTATGGTGGCCTATCTATCCAAGTGATAAATGAACAGTTCTCAGCATTTAAGTAAACATTAGGTACTGCTTCCAGGTGGAGTGGTGATTAACGTAGAATGCCGCATCTGGACCCGCGACATTTTCTACGACCCCAAGAGCCGCTACGGACGCGCCCGGTTTGAGTTGTTCGTCGAGTAAGATGACAACGTTGGCAACACTGAAAAAAAAAGTATTTTATTTTGCTCAGAGAGATTCGATTGTCGTGTCTTACTTTTTTAAAACAACACACATTTTTTTATGGCCAGTTTATCTTGCTGTGGTTTCCAACAAAAAGTTTCATTTCCTTATTTTCTTTTTCAAATTCTTTCAAATAGTTTTTCAAGTAATTTCTAATTTATTACAAGTAAACTCATTAATAGTGACAATTTTCCATCAAATGAAATCAAATCTTCAAATGCCAGTACCTCTACCCACCTAATTATTTATTAAATTATGTATTTACCTTCTTTTATTTCTTTACCACAGCGGTAATGGCGTAATTAGTATGTGAAATGTTCTTCTTTACACGGTTATACCTAGCACTGTTGTCTAAATAAATGTATTTTCAGAGATTCAGTTACCTATGTGTATAAAGATAACTAGCAATAACGACAACATTTCGCTTACGTATTATTAGGTAATTAATTTTAAGAATTCATACTGCTTTTGTAAGAAAAATAATGATTGTCAGTTTGTTAGAATATAAATAGATGTATTGGAACTAAATAAATATCTCTCAAATACTGTTACTTCTGATAAATATTAAAAAAATAGTATTAAGAATCGAAAAAGATCAATTATTTAGAAATAATTATTTATCTTAGGTGATTACTTACTTATTTATATTATTTTTACTTATATGAGATGTTGTCTTTTTCAGCTTTATTTAGATATTCTATTTATTTTGCATAATATACCTACGTAGGTACTTGAATGTTGTAACTGTTGTATTTTCTTAAGAATAAATACCTAATGAAGCAACTAGTCATTGAACTTAAATAGTTGTTAAACCTAGTCCTGAAAAAGAAAAGTACATATATGTATGTAAATCTACCTCCTTCTATGAGTCATTGCCAAATATTTACTACACCTTTATATACCTGTATCTATATATATAAATAATCTTGTTATGCCTTTATATCTTATTAAAATAAAATAAATGATCTCTGTTGTCTCCTTTAAACACTTATAATGATTGACTGTTATTAAGATTTGTAAATAAATAATTTATTTATGTGTTAAGTTACGAAGGCTCCAGTTTTCGAGTTAAAATTCAGGCAGCCAAACTACTTTTGTGTATGTGTCATCTTGTGAATAAAATATGATAAAATAATTATGTTATTTTTTTGGTAACTCACGTACCTACACGCAATACGCAAACTCAAACTCAAAGCATTTATTTCATTAAAACCATTTACAAGCACTTTTGAATTGTCAAAGAGTCGGTTAGTTAGTCAGAAACTTGAAGCTATCCAAAACGTAGATTTCTATGGAGAAGAACGGGCAAGAAACTCCAAAGACACTCTTTTAAATATAGATATTATAAAATCTTGGGTAGGTACCTACATCATTCTTGTTGCTTCTATATGTGAGAACAATGTACAAAAAATAATCAAAAGCAATTGAAAATATAAGATTAAAAATAAGCCCTGGCAGATAAGAGATGACCAGTCTCAACTGACGGCGCCCGTTCAACATCCAGCTCAACCATTTTGTAGGGAACCGAATGATCCAACACACTCGCCACTATCAGCGAGACATTTAAGTGAGCATGACATACTCTCAACTGCCATGCTCTTTCAAGTCAACATAAATAAAAAACATACATAATAAACGACTTCATGGTACTCACTACTAATACTAACAAAAGTTGAAAAATCTACTTATTTGTTATCTCACTTAATGATTTGGGATTATTTTATGCGAATGAGAATGCATAATTTGTTACGGATTTTTGTATAGTGGAAATATTACCTATGTAAGTTCTACATTAATGAACAATTATTAATTTATGAAATTATTATAAACCACAAAATCATAAACTAATTAATTTTCAAATAATCCGCCCTGTCGCCACAACCAACAACAGCTATCAGTTTATTTTGCTGAGATTGCCTGTACCTGTAACTTGTACTGTCCATGTTAGCCAACGTAACAAAACTAACAATGTTACCAAGTGGTTTATTATTTTATAAATGGTATAATTTTATTTACCTTTGTAAGTGACGCTGATGGGTGCAAACGATGGCTGGACCATTGTATAGTGTCATTGTCGGCCTGGCAAACCGTTGTCGAGGTACGGGTTATTGAGGGTGTTTTCATGTCTGATCACTTACCCTTACTTGTGAAATGTGATATTAGTGTTGTAAGTCCTAAACTGGTGGCAAGCGACCAGCGACGTAGCTCAGTTGTTTGGGGTGTGAGAGATGAATCTCAAGTCAATGTCTATCATAAATTATGTCACAATGGACTTCGCGGCATTGATTTTCCCAGTGAGTTCACGGAATGTAGTCGTGGGTATTGCAGCCTAGATGACCACAAAATTATACTGGACAAATGAGATTAAAAACTGAACGCTCATAACAGGTGGCAGCACAGTTGTACGTATTTAAACCGCCATTGTTGTGTTTATCTTTACTTTTTTGTCGATCACAAATTATACGAAAACTAGATAAATATGTATGAGACTTGGAGTGTAGCACTATTGAAAGACGAGCTAAGGACAGGAGAAGCGTCTACCACTGGTAAAAAAAAACGGCTTTAGTGGAAAAGTCAATAAATTACGAACGTTTTATAATTTAGAGGTTATTTTGTGTTTGTCGATTTTGTTAGGACTTTAAGTTCATTTTTTAATAAAGACTGGAGGCGTACGATAGAAATAACCTGATCAGAGTTGAAAACTAAATCGGGCTTGATCTTCCTGCCTGTACGTAATGAAAACAGACTTAGTTCTCTTGGGACTTAGAGTATATATCATTGGAGAAGCCTAACGAACACTTCCTCCTCTTTAAAAATACAAGAGCAAATGCTCTAACACGGTCATAAAAACTACTTTCAAATCGATTCGAACGCACAACGTTAATCGTTTTCGAGTCGCGGGGTTCTCATCAGTGCTCCGTGAAAATGCCTAGTTGTGCTGTTAAAACATATAAAAAGCGTTCAAATATGTCAAACTCAAATAAAGACGGAATAACCTTCCGTAAGTTTTTTTTTTTAAATATCTATTCATGTTTTCAGTGAAATTCAAAATCCTAACATCGTAATACATTTTGACTTTTCATTCGATTCTACCATGATTCAACATAAAACAAGGCATGAATCAAGTATTTTTCTCGCATTGCTTTTGTGATGCCATCACGTCTCGCTACATCTCGTTTTTATGTTCATAAGGTTCGAAATATTTTTTTTGCATTACGAGAATGTACGTCAAATCAGTTAATTTGACAGGCACTTATCATGCGATTATGTTTTCTAGCAAAAATGATAACGAGACTACCGTAGGGTTAGGGTCATGTATAAAACCAAAATTGAACTGTTGATCATTTTGTTATTAACCTACTCATTTTTTAAATGTCTTAATTGTTGGTGCTTTAACATTTTTTTATTTTTTTTATTTAATATTTGTTATAATTAAAATGTAACATTTCTATGCATCAGCTGTTTTATTTCTGGGTTAAGGCAAAATTCCGAATGATTATCGATATCGATAAAAAAATCGATGGACTTCTCTTTCCGGGCTCGAAAAAAACAATAGCTATTGTTCTTTTTCGTAGAAGCTACCCTGCGTCCCCCGCCAAAAGTGACAGACTTTTTGTTCGGAATATTGCGCTTATGGCTTCTCCAGTGATATACAGGGTGTTTGGTGCATCGTGTGCCAAATTGAAATGGTTGACTGAGGGGGTCACCTGCTATCCTTTCAGACCCCTAAACACTTCTCATGCCCTGTGGATTTTTTTTCATCGACTTTTTATTGTTTTATCAAAAAAATACCCAAATTTTACATTCAAGTACAAATAATAAAAAAAAGTGTAAGTCGTAGACTCTGAATTTTAATTTAATTTAGATGTGTATTGTATTACAGTACTTTTAAATTCAAAATTAGTGACATTAGCCATGTAGTTTTTTTTTATTTACTCGCAAAGTTTCGGACTTCAATAAAAGCTGTCCATGTTACAGCTAATTACATGGCTATAAAAAAAAATACAAAAGTGACCGGGATCTTCCAACTCCCTCAGAAATTCTCTAGTCTATTCTCTTGCTAGTGATGTGCCACATGCCATAAAAATCTTTTTACAACTTTGTGAATTCGCTAGAATTGTGAATCGAGTCACAAAATACTAAATTCCAAATTATGATTAAAAAAAATATTTTTGCTTAAACGATACCTCAAAAACTCATTAAATCTGTCATCTAACTCTTATAAGGTAAAATCTGTCTCGTATCTCTCTTTTGGGGGGGGGGGGGAGGGTACTAGAAGTAAAAAATAATTGCATTTTTAACATTTATTTAATAATTTTTACATATTCTGCTCAAACTGTTGGCCGCTATTGCGAATGCAGGCCCGACATCTATTTCGTATTTCCACAGTTGTTGTACGAAGTCGTATTTCCTCCTTTATTTTATTGAACGCCGTTTCAATGCGTTGAAGTAGTACCTCCCTAGTCGGAACCTCCGTGGCGTATACCAGTTCTTTGGCACGTCTCCAGACATAAAAGTCTAGCGGAGTTAGGTCTGGGGAACGTGCCGGCCATGCAATAGGGCTATCGCGACCAATCCACGCATTGGGGAACACATCGTCGAGATATTCCCTCACAGTCAAACGCCAATGCGCCCGCGCAAAAAGACAGAAATCTTTTCAAAGGAGGTTTAGTGTAAACGTTTGGGCAGGAGTGACTGGGAATCAGGTAGTTGGACCGCATTACCTGCCCGATAAACTCAATGGCGATAACTATTTGGAGTTCCTTCAAAACGACCTGCCTGAATTAGTGTCCAAGGTGCCCGTATTTAATGAAAACGTGCCCAATGTATTCCAGCATGACGGCTGTCCCGCGCATTGGCGTTTGACTGTGAGGGAATATCTCGACGATGTGTTCCCTAATGCGTGGATTGGTCGCGATGGCCCTATTGCATGGCCGGCACGTTCCCCAGACCTAACTCCGCTAGACTTTTATGTCTGGGGACGTGCCAAAGAGCTGGTATACGCCACGGAGGTTCCGACTAGGGAGGTACTACTTCAACGCATTGAAAAGGCGTTCAATAAAATAAAGGACGAAATACGACTTCATACAACAACTGTGGAAATACGAAATAGATGTCGGGCCTGCATTCGCAATAGCGGCCAACAGTTTGGGCAGAATATGTAAAAATTATTAAATAAATGTTAAAAATGCAATTATTTTTTACTTCTAGTAAACTCCCCCCCCGCCCAAAGAGAGATACGAGACAGATTTTACCTTATAAGAGTGAGATAACAGATTTATTGAGTTTTTGAGGTATCATTTAAGCAAAAATATTTTTTTAAATCGTAATTTGGAATTTAGTAATTTGTGACTCGATTCACAATTCTAGCGAATTCACAAAGTTGTAAAAAGATTTTTATGGCATGTGGCACATCACTAGCAAGAGAATAGACTAGAGAATTTCTCAGGGAGTTGGAAGATCCCGGTCGCTTTTGTATTTTTTTTATAGCCATGTAAATAGCTGTAACATGGACAGCTTTAATTGAAGTCCGAAACTTTGCGAGTAATTAAAAAAGAACTACATGGCTAATGTCACTAATTTTGAATTTAAAAGCACTGTAATACAATACACATCTAAATTAAATTAAAATTCAGAGTCTACGACTTTCACTTTTTTTATTATTTGTACTTGAATGTAAAATTTGTTTTTTTTTTTTTCATAAAACAATAAAAAGTTGATGAAAAAAAATCCACAGGGCATGAGAAGTGTTTAGGGGTCTGAAAGGATAGCAGGTGACCCCCCCAGTCGACCATTTCAATTTGGCACACGATGCACCAAACACCCTGTATACTCTAAGTCTTGGGAGCATCACCTGTAAACTACTTTCTCCCATAAAAGGCTTAAAGGATAGCATCGTCTCGATGAAATATCGGATTCCAATTTTTTTCCGGGTTTTTTTAACATTAATTTCAAACTAATTATATTCTTATGGAACGGTTACTTTAAAAGTTTAAAAATAGTAGTTTCTGGAAACCTTTATCTGGTAACCCAGCTCAGCTGTCTTCTACAACTGACAATCCGTATCCGTGGACGTTTCTCCAATCGGATTATAGTCGTATCACTTATTTGCACCGCATTTATAATTGTGAGATAGTTCGTGAGCAGTTATCTAAAACATTGCGTCGCAATACATCCAAAATGTCTCGTCTCAGGTTTTGTTTGTTGTTAGCGGTAATATGCAGTTGCTCGCAGTACGGTGAGTGGTATTTCTTGAAACTATTTATGTTGCAATAGGTTCTTTGTTGCTTTTTATCGTTATGTCGACCGAGTGTACAGCTCAAGCGCTTTGTTGTCGTGATTGAGCGTTATTTGCGTAATTAGTGACAAAAAGAGCTCGAAATTGCGCTACCATTCGTTCCGTGAGATTCTAGAAAAATGTACCCACAAAATGTTTTTGTTGAGTCGATTTTCTAGCTTCTATGATTAAAATACATGTAGATATTGCTATAATTATGTTATCATGATACAGTCAATAGACATTTTGAATCATTATCCATCAGTTTTGTTATCTCCCATCAATATCTCTGAATACATTTTCGTTACAATAAATAAACGATGGGCAAAACGTTTTTTTATATGAATGATGAATATGTATTACCTACAATTGTGAATGAAATGACCTTAACAGGAAAATACACAATGAAAAACTTTCAAAAATGTCTCACAGTACAAACAATGGATGTTTTTGTAACAAATAGTCAAGTTTATATGACCCACATCTATGTGCATTTTACTAGAAGGATTCTCATACGCCAAATAAAAGAACAAGTGCTGTATTCTTTAGGTCATTTCAAAATCATTGCTTTGCCTGCAGCTTGAAGGTTATGCAAAAAAATACTCTGTCAATAACAAGCTACTTATAAATATCCTGTGTTATTTCATACAGAGAAGATTTTTTTGACTAGGTAATGTCCTGTTTCTGAGAACTCCCAAAAGACAATTGCAATAACAAGCATATGAAAATATGTACGGTACTTATAACAAAAAAAACTATTTTAAAAATTGTTGTCTGTCTGTTTGTTCCGGCTAATGTCCGGTTGGACCAATTTTGACAAGACTTTCACTGGCAGATAGCTGATGTTTTAAGGAGTAACTTGGGCTACTTTTATTTTTTTAAAGAATTAGGATCCACACTGGCGAAACAGCGGGGCAGCATATTTAACTATGTAGGTAGTCATTTCATGCTTCTCTACTATTTCGTAGAGAGAGATTTCTTGGACTGACTAATGTCCCATTTCTGAGGATAACCATAACCCTAAGACAACCCTTTAATTCAGAAAAACATTGATCTGACAAAATATTATTTGAGCTTAAACTGAGTGTCAGAAAAAACTGTTTCAAGATATCGACCGACAGCACTATTGAATATATAAACTCCAGATATCTTTACCTTGGGCACACCACAATTGTGGTGAGTGGGTTGGAAAAAAACAGCTTTTTTTAAAATTGATGGCAGTTCAAAATGTTTTAAACAAGTTTTTTTTTTTTTCATTGAGCGATTAATCAAATTTATTATCAACGCAAATCGATCAGGTCATCTAAAATGATCCATTTCTAGACAATTTTAAAATTAATCTTTACATAATTATCACAACAACGTAATATTTAGTAGGAACTAAATAATAAACTATCTAATCTGTGAACATACTTACTTTTTTTTGTAATCAATCAAAGTAGGTATGTAACTCAGATATTGTGTTTAGAATTGCAAATTCCGATTTCCGTTCTCAGATGTACCTTACTTAAAAGTATATTTAGATATGGGGAAGTCCCCAAAATTATTGCGAGGAATACCTCTTTTCGACAAAAGACGAAGTATAGATATGCACAGGTAGGATTATTTTTTTTGTCTTAACGTTTACATTATTTTAAACTTGTTTTATTTCAAACCGACCCTGGTTCAGGCCATAGTACGGAGCGAGAGGGCTAGCAATAATGCTCGCGTAGGAGGAGGCGGAACGCGGGAGAGGGAGGCAAATTTCGCGCCCTCATGCCCCTAACCGCCGCAGGAGACGTCCTGGGCGTCGGGAATCGCAGGCCGATTCCCGGCTACTGTAGGCGCGGGCTTACGGACGCACACTGGTCCCGAATGATAAAAAAGTGGACATTAAGAAATTTTTGACAGAAGGTCAACGGATTCGGCAGATTTTTTTTTTGTAGACAGCTGATGCAATTACAAATCACTTTTATAGATTGAGTTTTTGCCAAATAAGCCGTATTTTCAGAGAAAAAAAATATTGAAATATTTTTTGTATGAAAGAAATCCTAATTTTGTCTTTATCTTCCAAGATTCAAACGTATTAAAAAAAAACTTAGCGCAGCTTGTAGAGGTGCTAATTGCTCACCACTTTGTCACAGACACTCTTCTGCGATTTTGTGCTCCTTTTGAGTTACAGGCACTTTAAATATTTTTTGTATGAAAAAATCCTAATTTTCTCTTTATCTTCCAAGATTCAAACGTATTCAAAATAAAACTTAGCGCAGCTTGTAGAAGAGCTAATTGCTCACCACTTTGTCATAGACACTCTTCTGCGATTTTGTGCTCCTTTTGAGTTACATGCACTTTAAATATTTTTTGTATGAAAAAATCCTAATTTTGTCTTTATCTTCCAAGATTCAAACGTATTCAAAATAAAACTTAAAGCAGCTTGTAGAGATGCTAATTGCTCACTACTTTGTCATAGACACTCTTCTGCGATTTTGTGCTCCTTTTGAGTTACAGGCACTTTAAATATTTTTTGTATAAAAAAATTCTAATTTTGTCTTTATCTTCCAAGATTCAAACGTATTCAAAATAAAACTTAGCGCAGCTTGTAGAGTAACTCTTACAAATATATGAAATTATCAGTATCAAATAAACAAACAAGGAAATCTCAAAACGTGTTCAGACATGTTTATGTACAGGTAAGTTATTGTGTGACTCGTATGTAAATTTTTTTTTGTATAGAGTCATTGCTTAATTACCCTATAAGTGACGATTTCGGCTCTATTTGGTCATCTAGTCGAACGCGTCGAAAACGCTGAATGATGAATAGGTATATAAATTGCAATTAAGAATTCCCTTTGTAGTTTTGCGGTATTTATGTAGGAGCACATCTTAGTATGTTTTATTTTCTCGTGACTCATCCAAATTGCAAGAATATTTGGCTCATTATCTAACTACCCCATTAAGTAATGAGGTAGTTAGGTAATGAGCCATTATCTAACTACCCCATTAAGTAACGGGATAGTTGGGTAATGAGTCATATATCAATAGTATAAGGGCAAGCGGAACCCGTTTTTGTTCATTACGCGTCTTGTGCTCGTAAAAACAACACAATTTTTTATCAACTATCACCACATTGTAACTTTTATTTATTTGCCTGTAACATTTTTGTATCAAAATGACTACATTTGTGACTAATTTAGACATTTTTTCTTTTTTGAGTAATAGTGGGTGCCTTAAAAATAGTGATTTACTGTGTCAAACCATTATAAATCGTATTTCAAGTGAAATTCCAAACGAAGAGCTCAGTATTATCAAAAAGTTTTGCCAAAATTATACGTCAAACCTAGCTAGAAGATGGGACAATTCAGGTAGAAACGAAAGATTTGGTGTTAAAAACAAGGAGTGGTTGGAGTCTAAAATTTTGTGGCCAACTTTAACTTCTGTGAATTTTCCTATGTTGTTTGATCCAGAATATACCATAGAGGACATTTCAGTAGACGTAGAAGAGCATAATTTATCGTACGAAGAGGAAGCGGGTGCATCTACATCAGAAGCTACCACAAATACTCCCAGAACTAGAAATAAACGACCATTTGAAGATTTAACAAATAAGCAGAAGAAAAGACGTTCTTTGTCTCTTTTGGAGCATTCCGAAGAAGAGCTGTTCTATGCTCTTATTGCTAAACTTAATGAAAACGGGCGCACTGTTTGTTCTAAAGTTATTAAGTGCCTCTCAAATAAGCCAGAAAAGGTGCAAGAAGTAAGTGACTTTTTATATAAAGCTTCTGATAAATCGATTTCCGAGGAAGACACCTTAGCTCTTGCCACAGCATTGAGTTTATCAAAATGGCAATATCTAACTTTGAGGTCCATTTTAAGTACAAATGGCACAGCGGCTTTTCCATCTTACCAGAAGTTACTGTTGAAGAAGAAAGAATGCTATCCAGCAAAAGAAGATATTGTGATATCGGAGTCAGGAGCTAAAATTAAGTTACAGGCAGTTCTAGATTTAACTGCCGAAAAGATTTTGAAAGTGACTGGTTCAAATATTAATGGTGGTGTTTTGAAGCTAGTTAGTAAATGGGGCTGTGACGGAGCTTCTTCACAAAGTTGTTACAAACAAAAACCAACTGGTGACATATTTTCAGAATCTTCTGTATTTATGGTTAGTTTTGTGCCACTTCGCCTTATGAGTGACAACGATGTGATAGTATGGGAAAATCCGCGCCCTTCTTCAACAAACTATTGCAGACCAATTATGTTCGAATTCAAACAAGAAACAAAAGAATATATTCAGCAAGTAGAAGCAACATTACAAGAAGAAATTCAGAACCTTCTACCAACAAAGTTATTTGATGGCGAATTTGAAGTATTTCATGAATTGCATATGACGATGATCGACGGCAAAGTATGCACGGCACTTTCACAGACACAGTCTGCAGCCAATTGCAACATTTGCTTAACAAATCCGAAAGATATGAACAACTTGAACCTCGTTTTTAACAAACCAGAAAACCATGATATGTACAAATATGGTTTATCTTCACTTCACATGTGGTTGCGATGCATGGAATGTATTTTGCACATGTCTCACAACTTAGATTTCAAAAAATGGGCGGCTCGGGGTGAGGACAAACTGCTCCGAAAATCAAGAAAAGAGTTAACGCAGCATGAGTTTTTTGTTGTAACTGGCTTAATGATTGATATCGTCAAACAAGGCTTTGGGACAACAAACGATGGCAATACAGCTCGACGGTTTTTCAATGATTACGAAAGGTCAGCTGAGATAACAGGAGTTAATGCTAATTTGATTAAGAGATTTGCTGTAATTTTGCAGGCAATATCTTCTGGGAGAAATGTAGATATTGAAAAATTTAGAATTTATTGCAGAGAAACAGCAGAACTTTATGTCAGCGAGTACTCGTGGTATTACATGCCTTCGAGTGTACATAAACTTTTAGTGCATGGTGCAGATATTTGCCAGCATTTTTCTTTTATTCCAATTGGTATGATGTCCGAAGAAGCCTCAGAAGCAAGAAACAAAGATTTTCGTTCAATCAGAGAAAAGCATACTAGAAAGATAGGCAGAATGCAAACAAATGAAGATATTTTTCACCAGTTACTTATCAGCTCCGATCCGTACATTACGAACATAAGACCGAAGTTCACCAAAATTCAAAAGCAGCAGAGGTTTGAAGAAGCCGAAAATCTTCTAAAGGATGACGTTTCACCCAATGAACTCGATTTAGAAGATGCTGATGAGGAAGAAGTATACGTCGACATTGAGAATAATCCCCCACAAGATCCGCTAGCATAATTCACATTGTAACATACGCACGTTCATGTTAGTTTATTTAAGTTTGTAAGTTTGTAATCTAGTTTATTTAAGTTATTAAGTTTATAGGTACTGAGAAAAAATGCGCTTAAAGTTTACAGGTACTGAAAAAAAATGCGCTTTGTTTTATTTTTTGTGTTTGTTTTATTTATTTATTTATTCATTCATATTATGTTGACGACAGCCCTAGCAAAGTATTACATTTGTAAACAAAGACTACCCACTGTTGGGGTAGTCAAATAAAAAGTTGTATTTTACATTTCATATGACTTATTAGGAAAAAATATTTAAAGTGCATGTAACTCAAAAGGAGCACAAAATCGCAGTTGAGTGTCTATGACAAAGTAGTGAGAAATTAGCCCCTCTACAAGCTGCGCTAAGTTTTATTTTGAATACGTTTGAATCTTGGAAGATAAAGACAAAATTAGAATTTTTAAATACAAAAAATATTTAAAGTGCCTGTAACTCAAAAGGAGCACAAAATCGCAGAAGAGTGTCTATGACAAAGTAGTGAGCAATTAGCATCTCTACAAGCTGCTTTAAGTTTTATTTTGAATACGTTTGAATCTTGGAAGATAAAGACAAAATTAGGATTTTTTCATACAAAAAATATTTAAAGTGCATGTAACTCAAAAGGAGCACAAAATCGCAGAAGAGTGTCTATGACAAAGTGGTGAGCAATTAGCTCTTCTACAAGCTGCGCTAAGTTTTATTTTGAATACGTTTGAATCTTGGAAGATAAAGACAAAATTAGGATTTCTTTCATACAAAAAATATTTGAATATTTTTTTTCTCTGAAAATACGGCTTTTTTGGCAAAAACTCAATGTACAAAAGTGATTTGTAATTGCATCAGCTGTCTACAAAAAAAAAAATAAGCTGAATCGGTTGACCTTTTGTCAAAAATTTCTTAATGTCCCCTTTTTTATCATTTGGGACCAGTGTGGGACGGTGAGCAATGGGTAGCTCATCGTTAGATAAGGACCAGGCCCGGGTCGACGGCGCGTTGTTCCACGTGCGCTTCAAAGAGATATCAGCATAACTGACTCCGTCAGTTCCCGGCAGGCATTGGCCTGTCGGGGTTGCGGGAAAGTCCGAAAGGGATACCATGGACCCTGGTTACATACAGGCAACTGAAGAAACACGGGTGGGTTTTAGTAAGTAAGAGTCTGACATGCCCCTCCAGAGCGGGAGAAGTTATTCGATAATTTCCCATCCAAAAAAAGGTATATTTACCTTAAAAACGTGGAGATTATCAACACAGCCTATTGGAATCCATCAATCAAAACTCAGTCAGTAGGTTCTAATGTTATATGAAAATGGATTCTAAATGATCTCATCATAATACAATACATTATTTCAATGGGACTAACATTTTTTCACTCCGTACTGAAAATGGAGTGTAAAAATGCTTGTTATTAATAAAAGCAATGTGACAATATTTATATTATCAAAAGTCAGTCTTGATAGCAGATGGTATGGTCAATGAACTACACGGTTTACGTTTTATTTCATATTATTAAATTTATAAAATAGATAATTAATTCTCTACTGCATTAGCTTAAATGCTTTTTGCTGTATGTTTGAGTTGGGTTCCTGTTTAAACAGTAGGAATTATTATATTTATTATTACTATTATAACACCTTAAATCCATCTTTACAAGTTGCCGTAATGTGACAGTTAAGTACACATGCACATCTCGATCCCGTGGGAATATCGGGATAATAAGTATTCTATGTCCAAACCCAGATCAAGGTCTACCCATGTGCGAAATTTCATCCAAATCCGTTCAGCCGTTTTAGCATAACAAACAAACATACAATAAAATCAAATCTTTTCTCTTTATTATATTAGTTTAGATAAGTAATATTATAAACTAAACACACAATACATTTTATTTTTATCATCTTGACACTCAACAGAGGTGTTATGGGAGAAAACAGTATTGTAATGTTGAGATTTAAATGCTAATATAAGTGAATAAGTATTAATAATATTGAAACTATCAGTTATGACTCATTACAATGTCATTATGTTGAGCTGTCCATATGGCATTGTGTTCTCTGTCACAGAGCAGTCACAACAACTTGAACAGTAACTTGATACTAAAAAGATACCTTTTTGTTATATGTTATCAGCCAGAAACTGTGGCAATTAGATTTGAGGTTAATAAAGTTATTATAAAAGTTCTAAATAGTGTGAGGAATCACAGATTTAACTGAACATGGTCCAAATTTTTTTTTTTATTCTTATTAGGCTGATATTAGAATAAATAAAAATATAATTATTGAAATTAAACAAGGTGTTTAAGAAATCATGAAATTCTGTGACTCCTCTGCTAGTTATAACTTACTGTGTTGCAGGAGTCAGTGTCCTTCCACAATAAAAAAAAAAACACAAATTTGTTGTGTATAACTAGATACAAAAAAAAGAAAAAGAAAGTTTCTGTAGTTCTCTTTACAAAAAAAAAAAAGAATAAAGCAATATTATCTTAACACTTGCAATTTCTAAACATAATTTGTATCTACAGGTCTTGCTGGCCTGACAAAACCGGAAACTGTTCTCCTTCCCGTGGAACATCAGCAGGAACAGGAGAAAGTGACTGAAGCTGTGATAGCCGAAACGACAGCAGCGCCGCCTGCGCCAGTACCTACATCAACTGAAGAATCAAAACCAGTACCAATTACTACAAAAAACACAACGACCACATCAACAACAACGACAACAACAACAACTACAACTACTACCACTACTACTACTCCCAAGCCAATACCACCACCAACGCCTGCGCCCGCGCCTGGACCTCTTCCTCCCCCAGACCAGGGAACATGGTTCTTGATGGATTCCAAGAGCAATGTAACCTGTATCGTGGCCCAGTTTGCAGCTCAGCTGAATGTGACGTACACCAAGGCAGTTAATAACGGTGAGTGAATGGTTTTACTATGGTTATAACTAGATTTTAATCTAGAAGAAATGTAACCTTTTTTTCTCTGTGATAGATTATTCTGCAGAAGTTATTCTAGGTGTCTATTTTTTGCAACAGCGTCATTTTTGTGTGGTCATGATGTTATGGAGCTGAATTTACATTTATTTTTTGCATATATATATATATATTTATTTTTTTTTACTTATTTTCGGGAATTGCATGCCGCAAAATAAAACTTTTTTTTTAATCGACCCTCCAATTTTTTTATAATATATATTAATTATAGTGTTATACTTGCGCTACAAAATATCGAAGACATTAAACTTGCTGGTTCACAATTTTAAATAACTTAATTATTTAAATAAATGACATGATGCCTACTTATTAAACTTGATTCTGAATGGTAATGAGATCGCATACACCCACTCCGAACTTTGTTTGTTGGCACATGTTTTCCTGTTAATACGGGAGCTTATAAAAAAGTGAATAAAAACTCTTAAACCATTTATCAGTGCTATTGATATTTGATTAAGTTTAGATATTAATATCTGTTTCCATTTTGTAATAATCAGTCAAGATGTAGGTAATGTACAGACGTTGTGGAATTCGTTAAATTGTTTCTATTTGAGACTGCCGAATGTCCCTTCAATTTGATAAAACTTGTTTAGGAAACAGACATAAAAATATTTTAAATCTGTGTCAGGTAAAACATTTTTTTTTTTTTTAAAAAAGGTTTATACAAGGTTTGACACCTTTTTTGGTTGAAATGTTAATCTTATTTGTCGGTGGTTCCAGCCAAAATCGAGTAACAAAGATCGACCTACATTATTTTTAAAACATAGTAAAATAAAGTTGTGTCTGTCTGATCGCTTAGATCTTCTAAACTGCACAATTAATTTTGATGCGGTTTTCATCATCATTTTGATAATACCTATATACTTATTTAATTTAGACATAGCACAGAAATATGGATGTTTTCACATGCCGCCATTGCACTTGTGCGAAGCAGGCGCGGGTCGCTAGTTGCATTAGAATTCGGAAACACTGTATTAGCTAAATCTATTAAATTGATTTATTTTAAAACGTTCACCTACACAAAGAGCTATACAATCACGTGTAAAGATAAATATAGGAGATACATACTATGTGGGTAAGAAATAGATAAACAAAATACGTCTTCATGACGTCGAAGTCGGCATGGCATCGTGTACCTATATGAGCTTCCGTACCTGTGTCCATACTGAAGGACCGACGTTATTAGGTCGTCATAATACTTTCACTGCTGGAATTAGGGGACCCCTCCAAGCGTCGCTACAACGAATTTTCCAGATATAATTTATAAATGCAGCTAGATGTGGATCATCGACATTACATAACCAGGTTTTGGTTCAATCTAGAGTTTCTGGTTAAAAAGGACAGAGCACTGACCTACTGGAAGTGGTTCTCTGCTGTGTCTTAATGAATGGAATCAGGGCTGATTGCCCTGGGTACAATTTTGGAAATTAACTATCACCTTTTATACTTTCTCATTACATTTTTCTGACTCGCAAATTCGCAATAGGGTGAACAGTGGTTCTTTGAATATCGTTTTCATAGATAGATACCAACCTCCTTTTCAACTCTTTAATATGCGAAGGTGGTATTTCATTCTACCCAGAGGCTGAAAACCAGTACCACAGTTACACAGATCGATTGCCACATCTGACCTCGGCAAGTTTGTCCAATTAGTGAAAGATATCAGATATCTTAAGGCTGTTGCCAAATATAAATTTATTAGGTTTGCCGCGCTGCGGACTCTGCGTATGAGATCAGCTTATCTAATAATCTAATCGACCTTTTATTAAAAAATACATGCTATGATTCTTCCTGTATCGTCAATGTAATGTACAGCCACGAACTTACATCACCGTAATTGGAGAAATACTTGAGGGCTACTTATTTATACTCTTACTATATTCTGGCTTCCACACCACCTCTTTCTTAATAAGCAAAATTTTTTGGAGTTTCTTGCCCGTTCTTCTTCATAGAGATGGTACGTTTTGAAATAGGCAATTAGCTTCAACTTTCTGACTAACTGACCGACTCTTTGACAATTTAAAAGTGCCTGTAAATGTTTAATTGAAATGAATGCTTTGAGTTTGAGTTTTACTTTCTTCTATACCAGCCTGTTTACTATCAGCAGGGCAAAGCCCAGTTCTCATGCAAGTCAGGCACGAACACAAATTATTACTCTTCCTCAAGGCGTGTTGATGCTGATTTCACACCATCGTCAATTTTTTCCTCACGATATTTCCAATCACCGTAAATTAATTAACTCACTTAGGTCCTTCCTCGTGATTTAAAAAGCTTCCATTGTTTAAAACATTCCAAACATTTAAAACATTCCTCCTTAACACCGCAGATGTCAGTTCCGGGTTTAACCATCCATCGTTTTTGCTCAGTAACTCTTGGAGGGTCATTGTAATTGATGCCACGAACGGTGCATCGCAATCGCGGCGTCCGCTTGCGTTCAGGGTCGTGACTTCGATACCCGCATTGGAAGTAAGAGGCTCACTGCGATGGAACTAAAATGGAACTGGCCTTACCGGGACCACCATAATAACTTAACGTAAAGCCAGGGTAATGCAAATTGACATCTAACTTAATTGTCCGCATAATCAAATAAAACTTGTTTTTCTTTGACAGTTATATGAATGGCTATAACGCGGCAAACTGACGTAGGGTGTCAATTTGCTTAACATTTAATGCCCTGACTGTGTATTCTGTATGAATTATATCAAACCATTGATATATAAAAACCCTTTTTTGTATATCAATGTATCAAACGTAGTCTGAACTCAAACATCGCAATATGGCATCTTTCCCATTTATTTTTTGTCCGCATAATAATTTTCATGACCTATATGTGTACTTTATAACAAATAAACGTGTAGTTAGGTCCTGCACTATGTGGTCCGACGACCTGATGAAGAGCGCAGGAGTCTACTGGAAGCGGGACGTGCAGGACCGGTCCTTGTGGCAATGGTTTGGGGACGCTTATGTCCAGCCATGGACATTTTTCGATTGAAATGATATTAGTGGGCAGAACTCTTAGAGTATCTTAAAAAGGGAGTAATTAGTGGAGCCCTTAGTAATACCGGCCTGTTATAATTAATATCCCACTGACCCTCCCCCAAGCATGGTATCTCTCATACAAGAGAAGCCACGAGTATTGATCACCTCCCTGGAGCCCTTAAAATTACATAATCTAAAAAATTTCCATCCCAATTAATTTTCCAGAGTCGCTTTTAGTATTTCTTATATAAGTAGGCGTTACGTGTTCGAACTTGACCTTTGGCAGTTATGGTACCAACACTACCTACCCAGCAACTAGGGTGACGCAGTACGCATTGCTACTTTCTTTAGTCAGATGTTGCCAAAAAATAATAAGTACATACCAATTCGGATTGGAAGAGTTTTCGTTAGTTTACTAATCTAGTATAGAACAACATAACATCACACCTGTAATCACTGGAGGATTAGGCAGAGGTCTGCCTATGTAGTATATATAGTACACCCACATTGCGCCAGTTATGTTTAAGTCCTAGTCCCGCTTGATAGCATTAGGCTCGCCCCCTATTACAATAGGGGGCGAGCCTAAAACCGGCGTGCTATCAACCGGGCACAAATATAGACTCCAGGCTGCTACTGAGAAATTTCAAATTAAATTATATTCCAGAAATATTATTTTCGTGTAAAAGTGTTTGTATAAACCTACTTACAGAAATAAAATCGTTTATTATTAAAATAACAGGTGTCGTTCCTAATATGTTCCTTGATAAGATTAGACAGAAATTTTTGTACCTAGGTTGGGAAGAGACATAAGTGGTCAGAAAGCGGTATTTTATCGCTCAAAGTACCTACCGATAGTGACAGGTCTTATGAAAAATGCCATAACTGAAATGTAGTTTGGTTTTCGATGGGCGCACGATCTAGCTTAGCTAAAACCTTGCAGAAATATACAACTGAAAAATGTGTTGATTTTAGAGGAGGACAATCAAGCAATCTGCCTAGCCTTTTCCAACTATGTTGGGGTCAGCTACCAGTCTAACCGGATGTAGCTGAATAACTAGCATTTTACATGGAGCGACTGCCTACCTCTACAACCCAGTAACTGAGTAACACGATATATCTTGGTAAGATTGGTTGTCAGACTTTTGGGCTTCCCGTAACGACTGTCAAAGATCTACGAATGACAGGCGGGACCAAGGGCTTAACGTGCTTTCCGAGGCACGGAGGACACTGCGGTACTTTCACTCATACACACGTAGGTATTTCCAATACGTATATGTACCGAGAAATGAGAAACATCTGCGTGTGTACGTTTTCAAAAACACATGAGACAAAATTGTCAATACCTTGGAAAAGATTTGCCTGCTGAATCATCATTTGTGTGTGTTTTTTTTCGAAATTATCCGTGATTAATCAGCATTGTGTTGATAATTAATAATTTTATACACGAGTCGATAGTGTTTCTCGTTTGTTAAAATGATTTTAGCGTAATGAATGTTTATGACCTTAATTAAATTGTTCAGACTCGCCCAGCCAGGCTTAGCTTGATAACGGATGAATTTTGTTTCAAATATTAATTTCTGTGTTAAATATTAATAGAGTTCTACGTTAAGCTGGACTGAAAGGCAAAACATTGAAAATGTATATTATAATTACGGCATGGGGAGGTTGGTAGGAAATACACTGCACTAGGTTCTACATATTATTGTTTTCCAAGCTTTTATTTAAGTTGTTCCACTGTTATTGTCTGGTATGTAACCTTTTGATGACTCTGCCAATTTGTCTTTGGTAATCGTTCATCTATAGATTTTCAATATCGAATTTGCGAAATTATTCAACATTTCGCAAATATAAGACAGTGCAGATTTCAGTTCAAAATTAACTAACCACAATCCTGGCATGGTGGCCTTTTCATTTGTGAGAACCAAGCTAAAAAACATTTAAATAAAACATAATATCCAATTTCAAGTAGGTATAAAAATAGGTAGGAATTGATAACAAACTGTATGTGAATATTGTGACGCACTGCGAACGCCCCTTGCATTCGCTCGATGATAACTGTCAATGTCGGTCTGTTTTATTTGTGTATCATGTACCTACATGCACATATTTTATAATGTAAGTAGGTGTATCAGTCAGTTCCTAGTTTTGTGCTAGACAACGTTAGACAGGACCATGTAATAAGGGGCAAACATACAATACGGCCGATATAACTTGGCGGTTCCGAACTTCGCGCAGAAGGCTGCGCAGTAACATTGTTTAGGTACCAAATGGTGATATGAGGCGAGTGTGAGTAAAAGAACATGTGCGTAACAAGTTCGTAGCGCCTATGTTCAGAACTGCCAAGTTATATCGGCGGTATTGTGTCTGGCGAAATGTGGGTGCAATTATAATATAATATACTACTTGTCTACCCCTTCGGAGAGTACCTAGAGGCGTGAATCGTGATGTTATGTTATGTTATAAAGTTTAGTTAACTCGGTATGTTTAAACAAATGTTTCCACATATACAACCTGTGGGTAGGTGGAATCAATTCCTTGAATTGTTAATAAAATATGTTATTTAATTTAACAACTTATGATACAACTGTAGTAAAGTTTATCATAAGTTCTGCATGTTTAACCAAGCAATAGTATGTTTGTATTACTGGAAAATTAAAACATTTCTATGCGGTTCAACGTTTTTATACCGAAGAATACCTCCATTGACTTTACCTACTTTCTTCTATCTGACAAAACAGCCATCTGTTAGCCATGTGCATCGTCATTTCCATGTTACTCCTGCCGCTATCCCAATTTATTTGGCGTCGACGCAGCATGTCTTTTTCTTCCATAATTCTTCAATCAGAAGTAATCTTAGTGTGACACAACCCAAAGGGTGCACACACACTTTTTTTCGGGTCGGCACATTCGATTCCACAGTATCAATTTGTTAAACAACAAAGCCGATCCGAAGCAATTACTACACATAAGTATTCGACTTTAATTCGGCTCGTGTCGAACGGGAAACTGCGTTCTGCATCTAACCGTACTGAATCGTTTTCGGGTTAGCTCGGCACTATTAGTTAGTTAAGCCTAGCGGCTTTTTCCCGACCATATATATATATCTATAGATATTGTATTTTGCCGCCTGGCTGTGCCGAATGATGCCGACCCGAACAAGCATATAGCACCCTTGAGTCTACGGAATGTCCTCCACTGCAAGCAACCGCAGACGTGCCACCTACTGTGTTGTCGGTCACGTCCGATACACACGTGATAGATACATAACACAGATAAACAAAATGTAACTTATTTTTTGTTTTATGAAGTTTCTGAACTGTTTCTTAGTAATTTGAGTTCGCTGATTTCATATCTATACTCAGTTTTTTTTCTAGTATCTCTAGTTTTTGTGATACAGGTACTTCCTAAAATTTCGTTACGCGGCTTACTAATTTTTTTTTTTACTGCAAAAAATGATTAAATTCCATAAATAAATCGATATGTCTATATTAAGAAGAACTTGCTTAAACGATCCAAATAGTTTTTGTGAGTTTGTGGTGAATATATGTTTCGAGAATGTCGTTTAAGTGCGACTGACTTTATAAAAAAGGCCAACTTGGACTTCTTTGCGACGCCATTAAAGTGTTTAGTAAGCCATGGATCACAAATTTTGTATGTGGTAGTTGCGTAACATCAGTGCGTTTATGGCCTAGTAAAAATAGACCAACTTTGAAGTTCAAAAGTCTTATGATTTGGCGTGATCCGACTAATCATCATGATGACTGTTATTTTTGTGTTGTGAATATTACCGGAATAAACCGCAAAAATCGTTCCAAATGGACCTACCCGAATTTAAAATCAGCTATTAGACCATTATATTACCCGCTCTTCATATAAAATTAGGTCTGATAAAACAATTTGTAAAAGCTCTCAACAAGGATGGGGAATGTTTTAAATATATCAGTAAAATATTCCCGAAATTAAGCACAGAAAAAAATAAAAGCTGGTATTTTTGACGGTCCTCAAATCAGGGAACTAATACAGGATCAAAATTTTACTGACTGTAATGATAGATAAAGAGAAATGCAATGCATAGATTGAATTTGTTTGGGTTGTGCAAAATTTCTTAGGAAATAAAAAGTCTTCAGACTACATTCAACACATTGAGCAGCTCATGTTGCTCTTTTAAAGACTAGGATGTAATATGAGCATCAAGATGCACTTCCTCTTCAGCCATTTAAACCGCTTCCCAGAATATTTTGGTGATTTAAGCGAAGAATCAAGGAGAACGATTTCATCAGGTCATTCGCACGATGGAACAGCGATACCAGTGGTCGTTGGTATGAAATATGATGGCTGGTTACTGCTGGAGCATTCAAAACAAGGCTGAAGTTTCGATTCATGCAAGAAAATCTTATAAAAGAAAGTTTTTTTCGTGTTAGGTTAGAGAAACATTTTTTTTTTTCATTTTATAATTAGAATATTTTTCACAAAAAATGTAATATGTTAATATTTAAAAAACTAGAGCTGCTAGAGAAAAACTGACAACAGATCTGGAATCAGCGTGGCAGAATCATAAAAAATCAGGTATGAAACTTCATAAAACCAGGTCTCTGAAGGAGACGTTTTTATGCATTTCTTCGTTGAAGATCTGCTTTTCATTTTCCAGCTATTATAGCATTTACTTATAACCAGGACCTTTTATGCACATACATATAAACAGACAAGAAGAAAGGAACAGAAAAATACCTACTAAGGCAATGCTTTATGTTCACTTTGTAGTTTGGAAGTCGTTGTATTTTTTTTTTTTTTCACTTTTTAGTGGGTTGGTTTGTAATTCATCAGTTTCACTTTACCAAATGGTGCTTTTCGAGAGCATGAGTTACTATAAAAAAATACCTAAATCGCTATAGGTGCGCCTATAATATTTGAAAAGTTCCCTCGATTCCTCCAAGATTCCATCATCAGATCATGACCAAATGACAATGGGACCAACTTGGAAGTATACCCTTTCAAACAAAAAAAGGATTTTTAAGACCGGTTCATCCGTCTTCGAGTAACCGGGGAACATACAACAAAAAAAAACTGACGAACTGAGAACCTCCTTTTTTTTGAAGTCAGTTAATAAAATAAACCCAGGAAAACTCCAAACTAAACAACAGAAAAGAAGAAACAAAGATGTCTAATTCCAAATAAACTCAGAGTCAAGATATAAAAAGTGTCAAATAACAGGATTCCGTACACTCACGGCGAGATGTTCGATTCTGTGAAAAAGAGTGAGAAGTAAACATGTCAGCGACATTAGTGCGCGGTGATTCAGGTAGCTATGACTCATTACGGCTCTAAGTAACGTACTGTACAATGTAGGTGTGTGTCATACTGCAGTAAAGGTACAGAAAATGCAGTCCATGCAAATGTATGATGGGCAAGACAAATGGCATGCAACTGCAAAAGTCAGAGATCCAAATCTGAGAACCAGATGACGATGATGGTCGATGATGGACGATACGTCCATTTTTTCACGGTGTACAAATCCCGTATGAGGTATTTGAGGCCCACTGTTCGAATGATGTCCTGGAGACATGGATCCCCATTTAGCTGTTGCTGCTTTTCCCGCCACATCGACAATTTGCACTTTAAAGCGCAGTCAATACCACGTTTGAAACTTCTGATAATCTACCAGTTTATCAACTATTGGCAAAGGTACCTTGAATGTGGACTTGGATCCATAGCCTTAGCTACCTTAAATATCGGTCGATTTCTTTATGTCTGAAATTCTGCAGTCCAAGTTGCCTATGCTATATCGTTATTCTCTATTGCTTTATAATTCTTATGGTGTACATAATAAAGAGTATTTTATTCTATTATTTATTAGCAACCCGCCTCGGCTTCGTACGGGTAGCAGAGCATATATGCTTACTATTTCTTCTGTCGTAGAGTCATATCTGCCTGTTGCGTCGAGCATGTGGGTTCGATTAAAATGACACTGATGTTCATCCTACTTGGAATATTTTACATCGTTTATTTCAGCCAATTTACACAAAATCTTTAATGAATTATACACCTAAACCTTCCTATTGAGTCACTTCGTCTAGTGGTGAAAACCGTATGAAAATCCGTTAGGTAGTTTTTGAGATTATCGCGTTCAGTCAGACAGACAAGACGCGGTGCGGGGACTGTTTTGTAATATGTAGTGACGAATAGTCCATTCGAGTGAAATCGAGTGAGACTTCTGTATGTACATCTTAGTGGTGTGCAAACTGTGTCAAAGTAAACGCGGCTGCACATGTGTGGTGTTAAGTAGCTGAACTGTTTTGTACGCCAGATAGCAAGTGTTACTAACGTGCCACCATGCCGTGTGTTTCATAGAATACAGATATTGTAGAAACATAATCCAGCTATCGAATTGCGTCTGACAGCAGATTAGTCACTAACCATACGAAAAGAAGATTGCGTAACGCATTTACGTGAATGATTAAGACTAATCTGTTTCATTTTCACTGTTCAACAATATTTATTGCGTTATTTATATTTACGTTGTTGAGCAGATTTTTGAAGTGAAAACTTCTTTAGGCGCGTTGTGCATTTTTGAGATGGGACTAAACTATTGATTTCGCGACACCATAACGACACCTTATTTTTGTAAACGCGATTGTGCTATTTATTTATATTACGTTATGGATCAATGTTCTATGCAAGTATTTTTACTTTAAAGGTTTCGGAAGTTTTTTTTTCTGTAAACGCGATTGTGCTCTTTATTTAGATAAGGTTACGGACCAATGTTCTATACAAGTATTTTTCTTCCACCAAGGCGATTTTGTTCAAGTTTTCATTTCTGTCGGCACTCCCGGAGTGCCACTTGCCACTTTTTTTCCAACTTATGAAGCAATGGATTAGCAATCTGTTTCTAAATGATTCAGATTGGATTGATCGTGTATTACGCAATTTAGAATGCAGATAATCATTGTGACTGTTTCGGTGGTCTGGTGGTCACAACTGTTACTGCTGAGCATGAGGTCTTGGGTTCGATTCCCTGATCGGGCAGAGTTATTGGGTATTTTCATCTGGAATTTGTCTCGTACCCGGTTAATGGCAATAAGCTCGTCTCTTATTACATGGGACTTGAAATATACCTGCGAAATGTGGGTGTGCTGTAGGTACACCTTTGCCTAGCCCTTCGGGGAATGATGGCGTGATGTTATCCGGCGTGTTATAAGACAGTTACGTAATTAGAACATTTACTTTCGCTTCATTTTTTATTTGAAAATCATGTCTTTTTTAAAGATTATTTGAAACAAAAACAAGATTACTCGGCTTTTATGTCTAAAATAATTATTGACAGTAAGGAAATATTGTTTATTATCCAAATAATACTATTTTTTCTCTAGATCAATTATTACTTTAGTTATAAACGAAATAAGAATTGAGAATTACGATATTTAGATCCGTGCTCGAACACGATCACAGAGCGCACGCGATATTAAACTTTATTACTGATGTGTTAGCGTTTAACACATGGTGGAGTGGTGGAGTGCCTGGGGGCGGAGTTTACGTGGAAATTGTCTTTGGAGTGCCTGGTCTTAAGGAAAGCCAAGTGTTCAGCCCCTTCGCCGTAAAGATCTAGTCACGAATTCTCTTGCTGAATGACTCTTGCAGTGGCATTTCGGACTTACTTTTTTTGGATAGATCTCGGATTTACAATACTTTTTTTTAGTTATACAAAATTATCTCCACAACTATTAGATATTCCGCTTTACATACTGAATTCTAATCGTTGCGGTTTCCGTTTCCTCGAACGCGGTGGTTCTCCACTAGTCATCATACCAACGAATGAATATATACAAACTAACAAAACTTGTGTAGCACCTTGTGTACCACCTTGTGTTACCTGATCATTTTGGAAAAAATATTTTACTAAGTGGCGATGAATAACGTTATCTAGTATTCGAACCACAGTTGAATGATAGGAAAATCCTGAAATATTCAGTGATTGCAGCGTTTTCATTGGCTGTTGCGCTTAAAAATACTAAGTAGTTACAAGGAAAACATCGAAAAAATGGACTACAAATAAACATCGTATCTATAGTAAAAATAATAACAATTCAATCTGTAAAAAACATTTCTGGTTATGAGTCACAGCATAACGTGGAAAAATGAAATAAAATGGGCACAATTACTTATAGCACAGCATCAGCCACGCCGCCGGTGACTGCGCACGCGCACTGTTCTAGATAAAAACAAAAAACTATCGCTTTGTTTAAAAACTAGGTTATCTCACTTACGAAACGTTTTCAACAACAATTGCCTTGGCTGCCTTATTGGTCTAGCGGTCGCAAGCACGACTGCTGAACGGCTTCTGGGCGAGCGTCAGGTCTTGAAAATGTTACTGGATTTTTAGGAATTTTTCAGTAGCAGCTCGTAGACTGTTCCTCTGGAAAATGGCGATAGACTCACTTATAAATGGGCGAAATGTGGCTGTACTAGACGGATCTGTCTAACCCTTCTGGGAATCCTGGCGTGGTGACAGAGATATTTTTTATTCAATGTTAAGTTACAAAAACAATTAAAAAAAACAGTGGCACTACGGGAGTGCCGATAGAAGTGAAAACTTGGAAAAAAAAAATCGGCACCGCGGTAATCAACGCGTTGATGTAATTTATTCCATGCACCGCGGTAATCAACGCGTTGATGTCTTTTTAATGGTCAAAAGCTGGTGTCGTCACAGTGTCGCGAAGTCAATGGTTTAGTCCCATCTCAAAAATGCCCTACGCGCCTAAAAAAAAAGTTTACACTTCAAAAATTCGGAGACATGGGGGCAGTTGATATCGGCCTTGACTTGCCTACGTGAATAGGCGATATAAATAATTATAGAGACTAGGCTTAGAAGCCCCACAGGCTTCGGCTTGGTGCATTGCTGGGTTCGGCGAATTGGCGATCGCCGTTATTGCATAAGCAAATGTGGGAGGACGCTTCTGCTTATCCTCTTGACGTCATCTCTTAGTGGTATTTTACAATACTACGTACCTATAGAAAGCAGGTGCAAAAATACGCGGTATTTTATCATTTTTTGGTATGTTTGTTAGAATCGTTTGTATTGAATTCGGGTCTATTTTTTTTGGGTTTAATTTTTCTCTTGCAAAGCCTGACTATCCGTTTGCGATTTTTGTTGTCCATACGACAAAAAAGAGAAGTCAACAGGCAGCTAACTTGCAATTTCTTTAAACCGTGTGCCAAATCAGTTAGTAGGTATATCATTTCTTTTTCCGTCTGTTTTAAACAAACGTTTGATTTGCATGTGGAATCTAGCGTGTTCCATTATAAGGAAGTTGTCAAAATAACAGAGTGATCGTGAAAGTAATTAATTTAAAAAAAAAAAACGTTCTCGGTTTCGCAACGATCACAAAGTGCACCACTTGGTTGAAATAACTTCGACGTGCAATAAAATGGATTACATAAACCAATGTTTTTGCGTTTAACTAAATCCCTGTGGTTAAATCTTGGTTACTTTACCTATATGATCTAAGGATTTTTTCCGACTATTATGAGTTTGTCGAGTTCAAGGGATTGGAGATTCTATGGTTATTTTTAGGTTTTATTGATCTGAACAGATCAGTTATTGATTTTTCTGTTGGGTACTCTATTCTTAGTAATGGGAGATATGAAATTACATAACGCCTGCACCTTCATTACCTACGCTGTGAGGGCAGAGGTGTATTTCACTACTACCTATGTTATGTTATATACAAGGTGGCGATTTAGTAAAAAAATATCTTCATACATGCATCGAAATAGACTGTCTACCGTTGTGTAGGATTATTTTTTCACGAATGGGATATGAGTTTCATCGCGAAAATAATTTAGTATGACGGGTAGAATCACCCCTTTGACGGAGGATGCAGGTGGCTAAATTGCCACCCTGTATAAATAACAGAGGGGTGATTCGATCTAATTGAACCTTATAACACCAAGAACCGGGGTTTGAACCCAGGATCTTACGCTCAGCAGTGGGACTTCTTACCACTAGACCAAAGAAGCAGTAGTTGGTACCTACTAGCTAGACTAGCTAAATATTTAAAAAAATGATAATGAATAAACAATACTTATCAAGTAGGTCATTTATAATAGATATTGACAATACTAGACAGTACAATAAAGGTTTGTCATGAGCGATCGGCACAGTTGTCAGAGGTCACAACCCGATCAAACAATACTTTTATGTATTTACCGTGCACTCGATGAGGTCGGTAGCACGCGAAGGTTAGGTATGATACCAGTTTCTGATGCACGCAGCACGATGCATATCGAAAGAGAATTGTGTTTTTTTTTACATGCCTAATTATTTTTCTTCAAATATTCCTAAGTCAAGACAGGGTTTCCGTACTTATATTTCTTCATTATTATGTTAATGTCCCCACAATATCGTTAATTAGGGTTCCGTACCCGAAGAATGTCAAACGGAACCCTATTACTAAGCCGCTGTCCGTCCGTCTGTCTGTCAGCGGGCTGTATCTCACGAACCGTAACAGTTGAAGTTTTCATTGATTGTGTATTTCTATTGCCGCTATAACAACAAATAAAAATTAAATAAAGTTAATAATTAAAGGGGGTTCATACAAGAAACGTGTTTTTTTCGGCGTATTTTGCTCATCTTAATACAGTACGGAACCCTTCGTGTGCGACTCCACACTTGGCGGGTATTTCTATGTTACTTAAAAACATAATCCTCTTTTTTGGCTTCCGCGGGGAAGCCCAAAAAGAGGGTTAGTCGGGTGAACTTGACAGTCCCAATGTAACTTTCGATAATAATAATGATTGTGAGTAAATATTTGTTATTATAATATTCTTTTGTGAATAAAATTATTGCGAAATAAGTATGAATCATGCTAAGAGTTGCCTGTTTATTGAATAACTTGCGTTGTTACTCATTCAGTGAGGTGGTATCAATTTTAACAATAGAATGTGCAGTGTTCATTGCAATTCCTGTATCTCAATATCGACCTTATGGAAATAATAACCTAGCTCTAAAGAATCTCCTAAGAAAATATCACCTTATGGTGCAATATCAACCATTGAATCGATTATTATCAACAGAGTTGTCATACAAAACCTGCCTGACAACGCACAACCTAAACCAGTCTTTCCCAAAGTGGGCGATGACGCCCCCTTGTGGGCGATGGAGGCCTAGAGGGGGGCAGTAAGGGGCCCAGAAAAAATTGGGGGGTGTTGAAGTGGTTTAGAGGGGTGATGGCTGATTTGTAATTTCATCTGCTTAATATTTAAAAATTCACTGACATTAAAACCTACCCACTACACAACACCGATTATTTATTTCGTATTTCTGCCTTGTTTGATTGTATAAAAACTAAAAATATTTAAATTCGAACCTGTATAATTGCGTAACTTATTTTCGTAAACAGTTTTGCCTAATTTGTTTCATTTTGACGGTTCAACAACATTCATTGCGTTATTTACGTTGTTGAGCAGATTTTTTTTTCCAACTTATGAACCAATGGATTAGCAATCTGTTTCAAATCGAAACAGATTGTGATTGTGTTGTATTACGCAATTAGGGTACTGATATCAACAAACTTTTAACAAGTTAAAACTAATTGCGTCATCAGATTCGTCCTTCACATTAGATTACTTTTAAAATTGATTGTTTGTTTTAATTTGATTAAAAGATACTCTTAAAATTATAAAGTTGCGTTTTAATTGGTCTCACTGGTAAAAGTGCTATGTTAGCTAACATAGCGCTATAATTAATTTAATTAAAGAAATGAATGTCATTGTCGTTTTTAAGATGTGGTAAAGTAAAAAAGAATTGGGGGCGCTGAAAAATAATTGATTTTTAAAGTGGGCGGTAGATGAAATAAGTTTGAGAACCTCTGGCCTAAAGCGATGGGTCTAGGAGCATAAATTTGGCACCAAGAGTCTCTAATGCGACGAAAGTGGAACCACTAAGGAAGGATTTTGTAAAATTCATCCCCAGAAGAGGATAAAACTTTGGATGGAAGTTCGTTTTTATTTGGCGATAGGGACTCCCTTCGGACACATGGCTTGTTCATCTATAAAAACCGAAACCAAGAACGCCTATTGGGCTATTATTATTTTAATATTAATGTCCTTTTTATTCGATGTGGTGTACAATAAAGTGGTAAATAAATAAACTTAATTTGTCCATAGCCACATCTCTCTCGTACGTCGTCCTCAACGTGCCTGCCAACGCAAGCGTAGTCGACGGCAACTGCACTACCGCCGATCAATGGATGCAGGTCAGCTGGCTGAACAGCAACACCTCGATCCTGGCCAACAACATGACGCTGGTGTACCACAGGAATGACACCACCAAGAACTACGCACTTAAGAGCTTGACTGTTTCGCTTGCGCCCGAGAACTTCGTCAATAGTTGTGAGTATATGTTTGTGTTTTACTTCTTGTCCATACAGGGAAAAATTTAACCAGCGCGCAAACTTAAACACGTGACTTTAATCATCATTATAAACGACTTTTACAATGGGAACAAACCTTAAATCGTGAAAAAAAAACAGCTGTTCCCTACATTTATGTCGTTTGGCTATTTAATAGTAAGGTCTAAAATAAATATTGTGTGTAGCAAGATTAACAGCCCATGAATGTTGATATCGGTTTATAAACTGTTACATCATTTTGCGTTTAAAATACACTTTAGTTGACCCCAATTGACCTTTGATCTTGACTTTATCGGCGATTTCATTTACTAATAATTATGTACGCAGAAGTTTGTAAAAGATTGCATTATTTAAATACGCACCAATTAAGTTAGAGAAATTATAATACATTACATCAACTAAGAAATAAAATGTACACTAGTTCAATAGACGGCCATTATGGCTTTCATACAGGCTGCTCGAAAAAAATACGTCTCAAACTGAACCTTGAATCATTGCGATGATGACCTCTTCCTCCATTGTATAGGTAGGATCCTCCAACCAGAGGGGTGTTGTGTCTGCTGGTCTACTGCCGCCGGTTGTTATCGGGTTTCTGTATTATACGTTAAGCGCGCGGATACTGCTGACATGTCTGGTATCCGCGAGTTACACCTACACTGGTAGTTTGTATATGACGGTATAGATTTCGGCGCAGATCTCATAAAATGAAATTTAAATTCTCGCTCAGGTCTTTAAAAACAAGTACTTCTCTATTCCAGCATCCAAGGAGCCGATGGACCTGTACCACGGCATGGAATGGCAGACTCCTCTGGCCACCTCGTACCGCTGCAAGACCGCCACAGTGCTGAACATGACGGCAGAGAATGCCAACGCGGGCGTGCTCACCCTGTCCAAACTGCAGGAGGAGGCCTACCGCACCACGAATGGCACCGGATTCAGTGCTGGTGAGCAAACTTTATACATATACATACATTAACTCGAGTCTTTTTCCCGCGGGGTCTGACAGAATCTTCAGCTAACTTCATCTTATTTGTACATACAAAACGCTTAGTAGAGAAAAATACATACAGTTATGAATTAATGATAGATAAATAAATTATTACATGGGACTTAAAACATATCTGGCGAAATGTGAGCGAACTTGCTACAGGGACACCTCTGCCCAACCCTTCGGGGAAACAAGGCGTGATGTTATGTTATGTTAAATAAATCTTCTACCTAATGAGATGCTATTGTACAATTAGCTGATTGCCAGCTCGCCCATGCAGGCTGTTTCAGTTTTTAATAATGGCATCTGTCTACTCTTTTCCCAACTATGTTGGGGTCGGCTACCAGTCTAACCAGAAGCAGCTGAATACCAATATTTTACATGGAGCGACTGCCTATCTGACCTCCACAACCTAGTTACTAGGTAACACGATACCCCTTGTTAAGACTGGTTGTCAGACTTTTGGGCTTCTAATTACCCGTAACGACTGTCAAAGATCTACAAATGACAGCCGGGACCAATGGCTTAACGTGCTTTCCGAGGTACGGAGGGGTCTTGGTATGTAAATATAGTCACCCATCTACGGACCAACCGCGGCAAGCGTAGCTTAACCTGATCGATCGACCCGTGCGGCTGTTATTACATAGCCACAAGCTCCTCCAGTTTATAATAATGGGCAAATATAAAATAAAAAAAATATTATATAGAAACGGATAATAAATTCAAAATATTTAATTTCACATTTCTTTGACAGTTGTGTGAAATGGCAATAACACGAAAAATTGACGCAGTATGTCTCTTTGATAGACAATAAATTTCCCTTACATGTATAGCATGCATCAAACTGCAGTAGTTAGGCGGTTGTAATTGGTCGTTTCCTATGGAGAAGAACTAGCAAGATAATCCATGGTTATTCTTTTTTAAAATAATACATTAGCCCAAGTAAACAAATAAAGTTGGCTGTGTGTAAAAGCGCATCGATAGCTGCGCACACGCTGCCAGACGCTTGATAAGGACATGATAACGAGTACTGAACGTACTGATATCATCGAAAATATGATTATTATGAATGGTGTACTGTTTTTCATTATAATGTGAATTTTACAGAGTAACAGCCGTTATTACACGCGATTGTATTATTTTTTAACAAGAGGACGTTATACATTTTAAACTTATCGTGAAATTGAAATAAATATCCTGTTCCTTTTTGGCTATGAGTCAGCGAATGATAAACAGCTTGAATTGTATTGTTAAAATTATTGCCGAGTAGAAGGACATGCTGCAATTACGCGATGTACTCCTACGATAAGCTTTCCGACCACTGCTTTGATTTCAGACAGTGTTGCCATTATTTTAAGTTCTTTTTAACTTTCTTGTAAGGTTTTTAAGTTTTTTTAAATAATTTTTGTCAACTAATATTATCTTCCTCTGGCTAGATTTTTGTTGATTAAAAAATAATTTCAGTAGCAATTACTCGTAATTCTAGTTGGATTGCCCTCGGATTCTTCCTGTATCGTTCGTTAGTTCGTTTACAAACAAGTTTCACATACAGCTAAATACAGATAACAGCCATGTTATGCGGACGCTAAACCCTGATAAGCCAACAGACATGTTTTAATCGTACTATGTGACGTCAAAAACGAAATTCAACTGTATTGTGTTCAGCATATGGCTGAAATTCCAACTCGTAATATCACGAGTATGTGTGAATGTGTTTCTTATTTCTGTCAAAAATGAACTTTAGTTACTCTTGTATGCCCTTTGAACTTGACTTTTGATTGTTTTACCGCTTCTCGAACCACCTGCGCAAGTATTTCTTTGAAATTATCGATTATACAGAATACAGAAACGTTTATTATATCGACATACTCCTCATGTTTTGACATATGTCCGCAAGTTAGAAATCTCTATTTTTAGAGCGAAAGTGTCATACTCTTACGCCGCATCCTTTCTGTCAAACTCTGTACGGGATTATAATAGATTGGAACATAATTTAGAAGATAATATGTTTTAAATATTGACTCTCAAGTTCTATCAAAATATCGTCCGATAAACCACCCTGAATCAGTCTCGTTGTCATCTTGCATCATTGTAGATCTACATCAGCCTGTGTCTATGTATTACTTTTGGATAAACATTATTATTACTTACTATTTATTTTTATTTATTCAAAATCTGTATTAACAATAACATGCACAAAGTGACAGTACATTGTCAACTGTGCTAAAATAAAATAAACAAACCTACATGGGCACTTATAAAACGTCAGAAGGTAGGGGCACGGTTCCAATTGGTCGTTTCTTAATGCCTTGTATGCGGTGTTCCAGCTCGCGAGTGCGGCGGCGGCGACGTGCCCGACGCGGTGCCCATCGCGGTGGGCTGCGCGCTGGGCGGGCTGGTGGTCGTGGTGCTGGTGGCCTACCTCGTGGGCCGCAGGCGCTCCGCCGCCAGGGGGTACCTCTCCATGTAAACTACGCGTGTAAGTGTACTTTAATGATCTAAAGGCGCTGAGCAGACGATGTACATGGTCCGCGACGGTGGAAAGTATGGAAATCTATGCAATAACGCACACGGTCGCGCCGGCCGAGTTTACCGGATGAGCTCTCGCAGTTATTCGCGGTCAAAATGTCCGCCGTCTGCTCAGCGTCAAAGCACGTCACTGATCCCGCAAATAGTGTGGCTACCTACTGAGCTCAAACAATATAAAATAAGTGTACATTAATATCATCTCTGAAATCAGTTTAGGTATAGTCAACTTCGTAATTATTTTACCACTTTTGACACAAACTCCCAGTAAATTGACACTTCAGTAAGGTTGAAACTATATAACTGACAAATGAGTAATTATTTATTTACCAAAACACAGCCTCGGTAACATCAGTGATGTTTTAATAAAAGATGGGTAAGACCCCAAAACATAAGTTTCAATCTTAGTGAAGTTTGTCGCAAAGCAGATTTTTACGACAAATCTGTCAAAAACTCATAAAGTACAGACAGTTGTAAGTTTTATAAATTAGAAGACTTAACCCCTGGACGGCCAACAGCTGGCTTTCCATAAAAAAAAAGCAATTTTCTGAAATATAGAACCTTTTTTGTCACTTTTATCAACTTCTAATAAAGCCAATTACCATTTCAGGTGTCGGCCGCGCGGAGAATCGGCGATAGTAGTCAATACATGAAATAATAGAAAACAGTTATACATTTTTTGCGACGCATTTACCCGCACCCCTCTCAATGTGGCTAAATTCCACTTCTCTGCCTCCCTCATTGTACTTGTATTGTCCTTATATCGTTCATTAATACTAAAGCATAAAACATAATATTTTATCGTCCTTAAAAAGCTGGGCTTTAGATTTCCTCTTGATTGAAAAATCATCAGTTTTTACCTACTGACTGGTTAATGTGCGAAAATTAAAGGCAAAAAAATACGTATTCCATTTATAGATTTTTAGTCCTAAATCTGTTTTTTTTTTTAAATCTCTATCTTTTTCCACATTGACTGGTCATTACTGAATATGTTTGAAAAGTAGTCCCTAATCGAGATATTTAAATTCCAAATACTGGCTCAATAAAAAATATTATCCAAAATGATTAGTTCTTAGCGGGCAGATGGTATATAGTTGAATTTGCTCAAAATTAATAAAAAATACTGATAATTCCATATTTCATTGATTCAGTTATTATTTTAAAATATTTTATCAAAGAATTAATGTAATTTGTTTTTCTAATTATAACATCCTTTGCCATGGATAATTCGCGAACTGACCATAACAAAGGTGTGTACTAAAATCCTATTTAATTTTCTTTTAAAAGTAATAAATTCGTTGTAAGCTATTTTTGTTTCGGCCATATTAGTGTAAAAAATAACTAAACTAAAAATCCAATCAAAATAGATACAGTAACATTGTAAAAATGTGATGTAGTAGTAATTTTTAAATGAAGAAGAGGGTAGAATATTATCTTGTGTTTGTCAAAATTTTGCAATAATTATAGTTTGAATATTTCTCCATTTTTTTTAGACTTTTTTATATTTTTATGTGCTTTGTTTTAGTCCAAAGATTTTATCATCATTTCAGTTATATGCACGTATAACTAAACTATATGTATATTGGAGTCAATTTATTGTGAAAATGTCCATAATATCCGTAAATATTATTTAAAAAATCCGTTTGGGTGTAGTTAGTCTATAATAAAATGAATGCAGTGTCTTTCTTTTATTAGAATTTAGTATTCAGACTATTTTAAGTGTAACAGTTAAAAGCTGGACAATATCATTGCTATATTTATGTAGCTCTATGGTCACCAGTGTTGCCATGCCAAAAAGTTAAATTTCATCATTTAAGTACAATAACTATCCATAAATAGTTGCAAAAATACATACATATTTGAAATGCGGGAAGCTTCAAGTTGGCAATGGCAACACTGACGATCACAGATTTTATCGATATTTCATTAATATGTGTCGCCAGAGTATAAAACAATAATAATAATATTGTAAATGGCAATGAGTTGCCCAGTGTTGTGGCTACGTTATTTGCAGTCGAGAAAATAACTTATTTCGATTTTTTATGTTTAGTTGTTCGTGCGGAGTTTCTCGTTAATAATCGACTGCAGATAATTCGCTAGGTGATGGAAAGCGAAGGGTATTGTCGGGAGTTTGATTCCTGGTTAAGTCTACTATACGGCTCACTTACGTATATTTGTTTCTTTCTTCTGTTTAAAAGGTTGCCGTATAGCAGGTTGATGACAACTTACTAAAAATGTGACTTTCATACTAAAACTAAGCTTCATTTCAGTTTAGTATTAAATATTCATTTTTTCGTAAGCTGTACTGATTGATGTACGATTCGAAAAAAAGAAATAAATGTTTTTTATTGCCACAGTCGACTTTTATTTATTATTTCTTCCTCTGAAAAGCAGTTACAATAAATACGTATTTTATATACATCGACCAAACTATTTATGTACAATTATGTCTACTGAACACTTGTTTATTAAATAAATTATATTTGTGACAAAGAATCGCTCTTTTTAACTATTAAAGCTGATCCCTATTTATTTAATTATTTACAAAACTAATATATGCATTTATCTGCTTGAACATAGTGCTCATGAAACATTTTAAATAATAATTAAACATTGCATTTACAAAAAATACCTGTCTTAACACAAAATGGAACAAATGTATGAAAGCAGAGAGGATCATCCCTCAACATTTTATACGTCTACCGCACGCGTATTTTCATTTCCGTGTTCAATTCAACATCGGTTGCGTGAGATCACACTGTGCACTGTAGAAGTCCATCAAAATCGTGCTCAGTTTGCGTCTATTAAATAATTTAGTAATCCTATAAAAATCTTGTTTTGTTTTTACAAAACAGTGTAAGTACACAGACTACTGATTTGAACACTGGTTGGAAGTGATCTGTTCCAAATAGTTCCAATATTAATCGTGCTGATTCCAAAAAACAGTTTTTATTAAATAGTTAATATACTATGCTAAAACAGCACTGCAGCGATAAACTTACGTGACGTGAACTGAAAATCCAATAATATTTTGACAAAGGTCACGGCGAGTTTAATAGACGCAAACTGAGCACCGGTTTGGTTTTGGTAGTCACGAGTATAAATAACTTAGCTAAAATATTATCTGTTTTATGTTATTAAAAACATAGTATTCTCGAAACAATACTATTATGAAATTGCAATTATTATTTCACGATAAAAATAATCGATATAATCGCTTTTGAATGTTGTGTAAATGTAAGGTATGCTTGTGGCTGTACAATGCTACGAAAGCGTGGTGATCTCACGTAACCGATGTGTTGAATTGAACACGGAAAGAGAAATACGCCGTGCTGCAAATTAGTAACACTGGCTATATTGTTCTACTCTACCCTAATGACTATATTTAAATGCATCTTTATATTGAAGAGAAAATAACCGAAACAATTTCTAAAACAGCTGCTGATGTGATTCTGTTAAATGACAGAATAACAAGAAACTGTCGGTAATACAATAAAATCTAAGTAAACTAAACTTCAAGACTGGTTGCACTCCCGGTTATAAAACGTGCGGATAAGAGCCTGCGCCCACTGGCTGCACGGCACGGCAAGGGATTTTTATGCGACGAATAGGAATATAACTTAATAGCACGACAATAAAATTGAAATTTCAATGATAATGGCTAAGGACGTCGCGGCATAGGATACCGCAGCATCGTTGCTGTCAGAATTCGCTTGCATGAAGTGATACTGAAGGATCCCTTGCCGTGCCGTGCCGCTAGTGGGATGGTGAAATTCTGTATTTTTAATAAAAACTCAATTCTGAAACTATTTTCATCATTAGGCACGCTACAATTGGAGATAAGGAGTGATGATTGAGGAGTGGCTAGAGAGGTGCCACAGCGTCCTCATCTTCAGTCTGATGCAGGTCCTCACCAGACACAGTTGTTTCGGGAGGTTCCTGTTCAGAATAAGGCGGGAGGAAACGCCCGGGTGGCATCGTTGTGTGGATCGCCCGGAGGACACGGTGGAGGTCTGCCCGGCTTGGGCGGAGCATCGCCGTGTCCAGCCCTGGTTTAGGCCATGGTACGGAGCGAGAGGGCATGGGAGGCCGTCACCTCCTTCTGCGAAGGAGTAATGTTCGCGAAGGATGAGGCGGAACACGTGAGGGAGAGGCAAATTTCGCGCCCTCACGCCTCTAACCGCTGCAGGAGACGCCCAGGGCGTCGGGAGTCGCAGGCCGATTCCCAGCCACCGTAGGCGCGGGCTTGCGGACGGTGAGCAATGGGTAGCTCACCGTCCGATAAGGACCAGGCGCGGGTCGACGGCGCGTTGTGATCCACGCGCGCCTCAAAGAGATGTCAGTAGAACTGACGGGGTCTGATAGGGCCGATGCCTGCCGGGGTAACGGTCATTTTCTGAAAGGGCCCCTGGTAATATAGGCAACTGGAGGAACACGGGTGGGTTCCTTCCTTCCTTCCCACCAAAAAAAAAAAAAACTATTGTCACCTCGCTCTCACGATTTATGACCGCGGCTGCCACGAAGACGGAACGTTGGCATACACCGTAAAAATAAAGTAAAGAAAATAAACTTAAGTATATGTACAATTATTTTAAGAATACTGGTGGAAATATTAAGTACTCTATGTACAACGAGTATTGTTCGCGAGAGTGATGTACTAACTTATTATTATTTACATAGCCTCTTATAAGCCTCGCTGTCAAGGGAACATAAATTAAGTAGAATAGGCTTTAAAACATGCATGCATAGAGTATATTTTTCAATATCATGTCACTGACATACCAGTGGCTAGGAATCAGCCTTTGACACTTAATTACTGCATACAATATAATGGCACTATTTGGTAAAACTTACACAATATAAGGCACGTTGCAGATCTCAGTCTATTTAGCGATAACCAACATTCAAAAAGGGGACAATGAACTTACGCTTCTTGGGTTAAATGGAGTTATAGGATGGTTAGCCAGATTGAATCACTGAGCAATGAAGTTATGCTTGTCCTATCTATACATTATATGGGCACTTGGCACTTTATTAGAAGGCACCTGGGCACTTTATTAGAAGGCTGAAGGCCAAAAATAAGCCGACACATAGGTAAGCTACGTTATGTTTGACTGACTTTTATGTAGCTTCATCAAAATCATAAAAAAAACATTGTTTAATGCCCGAAAATAAAAAAAGACGCATCGCTGCCAAATATTTAGAATAAAGATCACAAAGATAATCTTAATTCAGTGTTAATTTTGTATTTTTCCCTTCTAGGCTAAACATGGCACTTCAACAATCAACGATTACCATCGTCGGTAACATTGTAATTTGAACCTTATTGCTTGCTGTTTAAAGTTTACTGCGCTATGGGGCAGGAGTCGAGCAGTACATTGTGTAGGGACTCCATTTCCGTCCAGTCGCGCTTTTGTCCGCCCACCGTGACGTCACGAATGCACCCGTTGAAGTTTTTACCGCCTTCTGTAGACTCCATTACACCTTCTGCAAACAAATGTTATTTAGTTTTTTTTTTCTTTTATATATATTTCTCAATTATATATATATAAAAGAAAAAATCTTTATTGCGTACTATAATGTATATAGTTGGTAGGGAAGTAATTATATTAGTCACAATTATGGACCCTGTCGGGCACAGCATAGGTCAAGTAGGAGAGAGGAGGAAGAGCACTGGTCGTTTAATGTGACAAATTGTATTATTAGTAATGTAGTTATTACTAACTACATAACTACTTTACTACTTACGTTTTACTGTTTTATTAATACAGATTTGAATTTAAGAATTTTAATTATTGTTTTATAAATTATATACGTTTATTTATTTAGTAACATTGTAATAACCATTTATTTTTTAAATACTTCATTATTGTTTTATTTACTTACTATTATTTTTATTAAGTTATTTATGGACGCTCCATATTTATTAAAAGCAATAAAAATAAATACGTATTCTGAGGCGTATCTTTAATAGATAGTATTTGTAGATACAAATAGATAGTTGTGAAGTTACTTAATTATCAAAATTCAAAATAATTAATTTCACATAAACCTACAAGGGCACTTATGAAACGACAGAAGTTAGGTGCACGGTTCCAATTTGTCGCTTCCTATGGAGAAGAGCCGGCAAGAATCTCCACGGTTACTCTTTTACAAATAAATGGTTTCTGCAATGTTTTCAAATTACAGTGTTAATAGGTATGGGAGGACAGTGTAGGCCTATTAATAAGTACCAGGTATTTAATAAAATAGAAAATGGTACACAAGTCTACAGCCAACGTTCTCACAGTCACAAAATCTAAAAGAAAATAATCTAATAAAAGATAAATAAAATAATAAAAATAAGGATCTATTTAACCCAAATGACATGATTGCCAGTACAGCTGTAACAAATTTAATTTGATTTAAAAAAAAAAAAACCGCCGGGGTTGCGGGGAAGTCCGAAAGGGATATCTTGGCTCCCGGCAATATGGCAACTGAAGGAACACGGGTGGGTTTTAGTAAGAGTCTGACACGCCCTCCTTGATGATATCCAACCCGAAAATAAAACAAAAAAAATATTGAAATATAAAAGTAAAAGCCCTTTCCCACCCTTTACGTCAGAAGCTAGGTGCACGGTTCCAATTGATCGTTTCCTATGGAGAAGAGCCGGCAAGAAACTCCACGGTTACTCTTTTAAAAATAATTTAATTTTACAATATTTCCAAATTACAGTGCTAACATAGGTTATGGGAGGAGAGCGTAAGCCTATCAACGAGTACCATGCGGGTACTTAAAATAGAATATGGTCACGGGTGACGTAACCCACGTACCGGGCAGCCCCCCGATGTAGAGCGCGGCGGGCGCGGCGGGCGCGCCGTCGGCCAGCAGCGCCGTGGGCGGCGCGTGGCGCAGCGCGGGCCCGGCGTCCAGCTGCAGCGCCGGCGCGCGCGCGTGCAGCCGCGCGCGCACCGCGTGCCACGCGCCGTCGCACAGCGCGCCGCGCGACACCAGGCGCGCGCGCTCCGGGCCCGGCGTCACCAGCGACAGCACCACCTGCGGGGATTCAATATCATGTGCTCGACTATTGTATGCTCGGAAAAAGGCCCTCACCGCTAAGAAATACAGGCGTTGTCAAAGTTAAATTGACGGTAAACTATACGATGTCAAAGTGAGCGATGGGTGTAGTCGTTTTTACATAGGTATTAATTAGGAGGCACTTGAATTATTCTCAAAAAAGTTCTATTTATCTCTTTGTATCTAATAGTAACTTAATCGAAATTAATCTTGACAACCAAAAAGCGTAACAAAAAGGCAGAAAGTTAATTTTTGAAGTGCGTTTTTTTAGGCGCGTTGGGCATTCAATTGAACTCGCGACACCGTTACCGACACCTCATTTTTGTAAACGCGATTATGCTCTTTATTTATATTACGTTACAGATCAATAGTATTTTCTTATTCAAGTTTTCACTTCTGTCGGCACTCTCCCGGAGTGCCACTGTTTTTTCTCGGTTTTACCGATCAATAAACTTGCTGAATTCAACATTAAAAATTAAATGAAAAGTTTATGCAAATAAGAAGTCACACTAAATGCCCACTTACCGCGCCATCTTTAACTTCGAGCAGTAGTCCCTGCGCCGCCAGCAACACTCCGTTGGGCTCACTGGTGCGGAACTGCAGGCGCAGCTCTGTGGACGCTTCCGAGCCGTCTGACGTCATCAGCCACGAGCTCGACCACGTCGCGTGCGCGTCTCCTGGAAATGCCCACATTCGATTTTTAAAATAGACGATGACAGTAAGATGAATAATGGCAATTTTTGTGTTAGCAGCTTGTCTGAAAATCAAAAATTTCTGTCTCCACTTTAAACGTTTCGAAAGTTGTTTCTATGCCAGCTCTTGGATAACGTCATACTACTGTGTGCACTGTACAGGGTGCAAAGGCAAGTCAGGCAAATTAAGTAAGGACGGAATTAAATGGCGTACGTTTAATGAGGCCTATGTAGAAGTACACTACTGAAATAATTTTTCATTCTAATAAAATAATTACAAAAAGAATTAAAAATCCATTAACAATAAAAATTGATGAAATAAAACAAATAGAATATTTATATCATAAATATTATAAAATTAATTCATTCATATTTTTGACTTATTATGATGATAATGAAGGCAAAGGGACAGAGAGACTTAAATTTTCCACGCAAATTGTACAAAGCTTCGCCAATCCGGGCAATTTTCCACTATTTTATATAGCTACAAGTATATATAATTTACCTCCGAAGTACGCAGCTTGTTCAACGTTGGGGAAACACTGGCCAACGCCGTGATGCGCCTGCGCATCCCGCACCAAGTCCTCCGCGCGACCGTTCACTGTCACTCGTCGGATGCAGCCGCGGAAACCGGGTAAACGCGTTATCTAAAAGTTTTCATAATAAATATTAGTTTAATTGTTTTATTCAATACTTTTAAATAATTATACTTAATATTGGCGGTGCCATCAGATGCATAGTGTTTACAGTCACTTTTCGCAGAGTTCCGTGAAAAAGGCCCAGGCAGATAAAATTGGCGAATTATTGTAGTTGTTTTAAAAGAAGTTGTGCATATTGCATACCGTTAGGACGGGCATCAACCAAAAATTTATTCCTAGAATTAGATCTGCTCTACCACTCTTAGTTTTTGATTGATGTAGTTCAAAGTTTCGGACTTTCGGTATTTATTTCTAATTTGTTAGTAGTTTAAGGGCATGTATTTAATTTTCTAGCAATCATCTGCGTCAAATACGAATTTTATAAAAATTTACATTTATTATATGTGAAAATAAAAATAAAACGTTACCAATTTTGTTATTTTTAAATGAAACTATTAACTTTTGAAGTTTGAATAATGAATAAAATTTAAAAAGTTATTTAAAAATTCCGTGTGGCCTGGGTGATGTTATTTGGCTTAACACGTAGCAGACGGCCCCACGGGTCCGCTTATTTTGTATGTTCAACCGTCTACCGAACACTCTATATAGACAGGTACATAAATGAGTTACAAACGTAAATTCGACGAATGTACGAGAGAATTCGTCGCAACTTCCAGGACATTAGTAGTAACTCTAAGTCCTAGAGACATTCTTAGCAAATTGTGAACAAATGAAATTAAATTGTTTATTCTGTAAATAGGATATCGGAATCACTTTTAGTCAGTGCAAGCATTTGTCAGTAGTCGTGGAGCTCAACTCGACGAACTATATCAATGAAAGGACATTTGGGTAGGCCGCATAAACTACTCAAACTGCCAGACCATCATTAAAACTAGTAGAGAAATTGCAGCAAGTCCCTCAATTTATTGTCATCTTTTTATTAGCATGAAGAAGTTTTTTTTATATAGAATAGCTAGACATTCAGATGATAGCCCTGCCACTGACCGCGTTGGGCAGGCCGGCGAGCGCGGGCGGCGCGGGCAGGCCGCCCAGCAGCAGGCGCGCCGGCCGCGCCGCCGCCGCGCGCGCCGCCCGCGCCGCGCCGCCCGCCGCCAGCCACACGCGGCCGCGCGACACGCGCACTGACACCTGCGGGGAAAGATACACATGGATTAAGATCTGCCAGTCTATTCTATAAAAATCTCACCGTGAAAACGTAGAACTTCAAGTGAGATGTCAATAGTGTTGCGCGGGCTTGCGGGCGGTGAGCAATGGGTGGCTCACCGTCCGATAAGGACCAGGCGCGGGTCGACGGCGCGTTGTGATCCACGTGCGCCTCAAAGAGATGTCAGCAGAATTGAAGGGGTCCACTAGGGCCGATGCCTGCCGGGGTTGCGAAGAAAACCGAAAGGGAGATCGTGGCCCCCGGCGACAGGGCAACCGAAGGAACACGGGTGGGTTTTAGTCAGTAAGAGTCTGACACGCACTCCCGCTCCACCCAGAGCGGGAGAAGTTATTTGATGATTTCCCACCCTCAAAAAAAAAAGATGTCAATAGTGTTAATCCCTAGTATCAAATGAAACGACAGGTAATTTCTAGCTTACCTCCATTTTCACGGTGAGAAATTTTAGAATAGACTATATGCATCCTAAAACTCCCCGGTTCGAGGAAAAAGAGAGATAAAACACACAGTTTCGCGAAATTAATGGTTTAGTCCCATCACAAAAATGCCCACACGCCTAAAGAAGTTTTCACTTGAAAAAAATAATTGTATGTAGGTGATACTTAATCATATCTTGATCGCCCTCTTTTCACTAGATTTTTAAATATGATTGACATGTAAATATGTTTGTATGAACCTAAAGACGGAAATAAAAATTATTTATCACTAACCTGTCTCCAACTACCGTCGCTAACGATGGGCGGGAGCGTCAACTCCTTACGCTTGCGCCCGCGCATCACAAGACGCAGTTTGCCCTCGCGCAGCATCAGAGCCATGAAGTGCTTCGGCTTCGCTTTAGAACCCTAGTAAAAGAAACATTACCTTCAAATAGATGCGTGATTGAAGGAAATCAAACAACTAATAATAAAAACAATAACGGCAGTTGACGGCAGTAAAGACCTCGCGGATACCCACTCGATCTTGTACTGTGCAGCTGTAGCGGCATGTCGTGTAGCTTATGTCAAATTCCCCAACAGTGACAGAGCTCCACGACCAAAACCAGCTGTACCAGCTTGGCAGTGCAGGATTGAGCGTCGTATCGGTGAGGCTAGAGTACTCATCGGCAAGCTAATCTGCTTCAGAGAGGGCAATACTCGCTCTAGAGTGATGCGCTTTGTGAAGCGGGCGTTCTCGGGGACTGATATCAGTTCTCAAGATTATTTGACCCGCGTCACAGAGCGTATCGACTTCCTGAAGCAGAAGATCTATGCATGGGCAAACCGTATTCGACGATACAGACGGAGAGTGGAGCGGTACACTCAGAATCGTACATTCCAGAGCGATGAAACTCAACTCAACTCAAAGCATTTATTTCAATTAAACCATTTACAGGCACTTTTGAATTGTCAAAGAGTCGGTCAGTTAGTCAGAAAGTTGAAGCTAATTGCCCATTCCAAAACGTAGATCTCTATGGAGAAGAACGGGCAAGAAACTCCAAGGACACTCTTTTAAATATTGATATTACAAAATCCTGGGTACATCATTCTTGTTGCTTCTATATGTGAGAACAATGTACAAAAAATAATCAAAAGCAATTGAAAATATAAGATTAAAAATAAGCCCTGGCAGATAAGAGATGACCAGTTTCAACTGACGGCGCCCGTTCACGAACATGACGCGTGGATCAGCACCATCCAGCTCAACCATTTTGTAGGGAACCGAATGATCCAACACACTCGCCACCATCAGCGAGACATTTAAGTGAGCATGACATATTCTCAACTGCCATGCTATTTCAAGTCAACATACATCTTAATAAGTTAATAAACGGCTCCATGGTCTCACATTTACAAAAATAAAAATGCTTCTAGAAAGAAAAAAAAAAGAAAGGTGGGTTTACAGGGCTTGGGAGCAACCGGACCAAGGTGTGATTGACACGCGCCTGCCGGATGATGACACCATGTGTTCATTTTGGCGAAGCATCTGGTCGGCGCCTGTCAATCACACCGAAGGAGATTGGACCAGGGAAATCGAACGAGCGTGCGAGCGAATACCAGAAATGGAGGCACTCACCATCAGCCCCCAAGATGTAGCTCGTGCAGTCCGTCCGTTACGTAACTGGAAATCACCAGGGCCGGACGGGCTGCACAACTTTTGGATAAAGTGGTTCCAAAGGTCACACGCCCGTTTGGCATCCCAGTTACAGTCAGCTTTAGAATCAGGATCGCTGCCCCAGTTCCTAACAACAGGAATAACCCACCTGCTCCAGGTAGCTCCTATCAGGTAGTACTGCGGAACCCAAAAATTATAGACCGATCACTTGTCTACCAACGGTCTATAAAGTTTTTACTTCCATTTAGAGAACTAAAATTAACAAACATATTGACACCAACTCCATCATGTCTGAAATGAATGTAGGAACGGGTCCCGCGGTACTAAGGAGCTACTCCTCATCGATATGGCCATTAACCAGCAGGTTCGTCATTCCCGAAGAGATCTGTCGACATGTTGGATAGATTATAAGAAGGCCTATGACTCGGTGCCACATACATGGCTCATGAGGGTGCTAGAGTTGTATAAAGTAGACTAGTATTTGGGCGTTGCGCGAGCTGCAAGCAGCTCGCGGGGTTGTGTTTTTGAGGAGTATTTCTTACCCTTGTAAAATTTTGAGAATTGGACAGTAATCCTTAGCACTTATAGGATTTTGTAATAAAATCTCTTAAATATTTTGTACGGATTTATGTATGGACTTTTAAGTAAATCAACTGAATGTTTTTTTTTATTCCTACAGTTGATTTACATAAAAGTCAGTACGAATAAACTATAAAATAATATTCCTTGTAAGTGACTATCCCCCGAATGCTGAAACGTCACTCAAAATTTAAGTAGCACTTAAATTTAACAGTTACTCAAAAGTGACGTTTGGCCATACAAAATTTAAAGTTTCGTGTGGTAAACCTCGCTTTTGAAACTCTATTACGTGCATCATATAAATACATTTGCCAAACCAATTACCACCTCGGATATCTCTTAATAATTCTGCTAGCTTTAAATTAAAAACTCTAGCACATACAGAAGGATTTACATAGCTGCTTTGAGTGGATTGTTGAATTTCTGGCCACTTGGGATTACAAGTAAACGTCAAGAAAAATGATGGGTTCCCCATTCTGCTTACTATTGCAATAGCATCACTATATTTTCCTTTCATGTATCGCGGCCCCCCCGTAAAAGTGCTGGGCAAATAAACGCGACCTGGTACGAATCCCTCTCCCTGAATGGTTTCATCTTGACGAATTTGACGCGCGACTTCAATGCTCATTTCAACTTCTTGAAGTGGAGCGGACCTCAGTGCACTACTCGAGTTATGTTTTTGTAGATTTGATGTAAAACGTAGGCGTTCTTCTATAATTCGGCAATGCATGTCAACTAACCATTCTTCCGATAGCCTGCCTATATCGGAAAATCGTGGCTCCGACAATAACAAGCAGCGAACGTATTTCGCTTGAGTTAATTTATTTCCGTTATTATCTACTTTGTTCGGGTACCAACCCGCATTACCCTCAGGATAAAATAGTGGATACTGAAAACTTTAATATAACGGATGCATTATATCTACAGTGTGCGGTTTCCTATCACCGATTTTCCAAACTGCTATGCAATGAGGTATAAAATTTTCGCGTTCTGTACTAATAATGGCCGCGACTTCTTTACCAACAGGTAAATCTCCTAAAATGTTACCGTGGATTGAGCGAGACGTTTGCTGAAATTTAATAAAGGCCTGATCGGATGGTTCCCTACTTAATCGTTTAAAACATTCGATAAACGGATTGACGTTATGTAAAAAGTTAGTTATGCAACTAATTACCTGCCTATCAAATTTCATATTTGCGGCTATTTGCTCGCGTTCGCCTGTATCGTTAATGTATAGTTCTAAATTATTTACGCTACCAGTGTAAGCTAAATCAAAAACTCTATGATAGACTCGACCTTGAATTTTAAGAAAAGATATTCCCGTTGGTTGTTGGTACCCGTGAGAAACGCCCAAGGCACTGAAGGCAAATAAATTATTGTAAGCTCGCGGTCTACTCAGAAAAGACGGGTGAGAGTAAAACTCCTCGGTTAACGGAATTAAATTTTGTATGTTGTACGCGCCCGACCCACAACACCATTGTTGCCGAGATTTTTCTTCTTCAAACAGACGCGCATTACAAGATGGACACCTAAAAGTGTCTGAAGAAAGCAAGGACGTTTTTTTTAAAGAAAACAATTTTATTACGTCTAACTCAGCGTCCCTCTTCTGTGCTATTAGGTTTTTAGATTGACGTAGTGGTATGTCAATACGACGGCTGTTTTTATTATATTTGTCAGTGGCTATTTGATTTATTTCAGGGTTCTGCTTGGTATAACGGTGTACAGCATCGCGATTAATTTCTGGATTTTCCTTGGTATATTTTTTTACAGCATCGCGATTTATTTGTGGATTTTCAGTTGTATATTTTTTAACGGCATCGCGATGAATTTGCGGTTTTTTTAAATTATATTTTTTAACCGCATCCAAATGGGCGTTTACTGTACTACATTTCCTGCCACGTTTTTGTTTTTTGGGTCGACCTCTCTTTGTTGACGCCACATGGGTGTCAACTACTACCGGTTCAGGGGTTTTTTGAAAACCAAGCAATATAGATTGTGATTCCGATAATTGACTATGATCTGTTGATGCCGGGCATTCGAAGTCTATTATAGACTCGACAGACGCTGGCAATGGCAATGCAGATCCTACAACTAAATTTTCAATTGTTTGATAATTGAGAACGCGTAGTCTGTGTATTGAATACTGACCTACACCTATATTTCGCAATAACAGCAATCTGGCTAATTCGCGAATCGAATAACATTTAAACAAACGTGCTACTCCGCATATAGAATTTAATTTGTTATATTCATCTACTGCGTGACTGTTAAATAAATAGAATGCACTATCGAATCTCCAAGAAGAAACTGTATAGTCTTGCCCGGTAAATACCACGCTATCCGTCTCATCATTGTGGTTTGCGTCGAAAACATTGGATTCAATTATGTTTGCAAGAGTTAAAATACCGTATTCATTTTCTGAAATTTGAGGAAATACTCCATTTGTAATCCAATTGGCGGTCATATTTTCAATTTGAGCTCTATTGTTTCCGACGAAAATCTCCGTAGGCAATTCCTCGGGGTTCAAAAATATGACAACCTTCGGTGGAATTGGTTTAAGCGACATATATAAAGTGTCTTCACTTTGGAGAATGACATCGATATCATGACAAGTCAGATTCCGATGTCTGCAAACTGACAATACTGACGCGCAAGCGGACATTGCCACGCATTGAGCGTTATTACCCTTATAATTGCTACTCCCTTGGTGTGTAGTTCCTAAATCATTAACAAAAATACAAGGTCAAGTGCAAGGTAGATATAATGTTACAAGAGGGAGAATATTTTGTAATAACAAAAATCATCTACACCACCCTTTGAAGGCAAAGCGTCTTTTTTGTCCCCATTGATTGGATTAATGGGTTACAGACAGCTCGCTGACAGAGACGACAGTAAGCAAAGAACAACATATTTATTTTTATTTACTGGGGAACCTGCTTCCAATTTTTAACTTATTTTTATTATGTATAGCGGCAACCGAAATCCACATTCTTGATCATGAGCTGCAGCCCGCTAACACACAGATGGACAGACGGACGAACAGCAGTCTTAGTACATAACAAGATTCTGTAGTTTTTACCCTTCAGGTACGGCACCCTAACAATTAATAATGTTTGTATGTTTTACCTCTAAACTGTCTTAAACAATTGATCAGGTTGTGAAGAAACTGGTAGGATTTTAGAACGCGAGGGTTTCTGGCACAAAACAAAATTTATAATATATAAAAAAATATGTATTTCCCACTAATTTTTTGTGCAGTACATTTAGGAGCAGAACAAAGCAAAAAACCAAAAACATTATGTATGCATTAAATATTCGAAAAATATCTATTTCACATTGTAGCACAGGATGACATTGAACTGACTGCAAAATGAGCTCAAAAGTCTGCATGGCTAATAATATGGTGTCTCTTATAAGCATTATTTATAACGATCAGTACCTAATTATGTCAATTTTCTAAATTATTTAAAAACAAAACAACAAAAAAAATATCCCTAAGTATATTAGCTGGCTGATGATGAAACTGCTTTTTAAGTACCTATAACTTATTAATTGATATGTACTTACCTACTTAAATTAATCAAACATTAATTTGTGATAGCATAGAATTATTTGATGAAGGAGCTATGAGATCATATATTTATACTTGAATACTACACACATCAAAAGTGTCTAGGGATCAAGCATTTTTATGCGGATTTCTTGAGATTGAGATGTGGCTTTGTAATAAATTTATGATTATATAAATTTATATGGATCCTTTTTGGTGCATTTCATAATTTGAAACAGGAACTGTTAATCAAATTCGAGTAAAAGATGAAAATCAGCTGTCAATATTTTCCCTATAAAAACATACAACGCATTGAAGACATTATTAGTGCTACTGTTTCCCTACTACTGATTAAAACCAACGTTATTATGGAGCGGCGACGTCATTTAAGCAGGGAAGAAATGCTCAGAGCCGTGGGAATGATAGAAGCTGGTTCCCGGCAACGTACTGTGGCTTTAGCTCTGAATACAAGTCAGAGTGTTATCAGTCGACTTTGGACACGTTACCGAAGCACTGGTACCGTGGCTGAGCGCCATGGAGGACGGTATCGCTGCACCACACGGAGACAAGACCGATACATTCAAATCTTAACTCGAAGAGCTCCAACAATAACCGCCATGATGTTAGCCGTGAGGCTTCATCACTCTTCAGGGAACTTAATTAGCGACCAAACAGTCAGAAACCGCTTGCATGAAGTGAACCTTCATTCCCGAAGACCGCTACGGGTACCACCTATAGCAATGCACAATCGTAGGATTCGATATCAATGGGCTCTTGAACACAGAAATTGGGCAGAAGAACAATGGCGTTTCGTGTGCTTTTCTGATGAGTCTCGTTTTGGTATGAGACCGGATACAAGACGTATACGACACTGGAGAACCCCTGGACGCCAACAGCGATTAAAATCCTGCCAGGAAGTCCATCCTTATAGTGGTGGAACCATCATGGTATGGGCGGGTATTTGGATCGGCGGAAGAACTGAGTTGATTTGGATCAGAGGCAACCTCAACGCTCAAATTTATGCTGAGACGATTGTATCTGACGTCATCGTTCCTCTACAAGTGCAAATCGGTCCCTTATTTCAGTTAATGCATGATAATGCACGACCGCACACCGCAAGAGTTGTAAGACAGACTCTCGCCGCAGCTAACATCAATGTCCTGCTCTGGCCTGCTCAGTCGCCAGACTTGAACCCGATTGAGCATGCATGGGTTACGCTACAGAGAAGAGCTCTGCCGAATATGGAGGGTATCCAGTCGCAAGAAGACCTTTTTTTGTTGTTGCAACGAACATGGGCGGCCATTCCACAGCGTGATTTGGATGAACTCATTTTGAGTATGCCAAACCGATGTTCTTGTGTTGTTAGTGTTCGCGGTAGAAACACGGATTATTAATTGTTTAAGTTACCCAATAAAATTTTAAAGAAAACTGTTATTTCAGTCTTTTTTTCGAACTTTAATGTTAGTGGTTCAAATGTCAAAAATCCCTTTATTAGGAAAATGGCAAATTTCTTTATTAATGCAAAGGTGACTTGGTTTATCGTTACTGTGACAAACGAAAACACTTTATTTGATGAATCCTTAAAGAAAATTTTAATTAATATCAATCAGGAGAAAAGTTATTGCAAAAATATATGTTGATCCCTAGACACTTTTGATGTGTGTATTTCAGCAGTCTCGACATTAGTAGGTAATGATGCTGTCGCAAACTTGCGATCGTAATAATACCTAATAACGAAAAAATTCTGTTGCAATAACGATGCTCGTGAGAAACGCAAGTCTCTACATCCAAGTTAGCGAGCCAAGATGTACAATAACTTGACATATCGGTACCAATGATTCTATTTTACATGAAAACTCGTACTTAAGTAAGGCTACAAACGTGTAAAAAAAAAAAAATATATTTAAGGAAATTAAAATTTGCCTCCTTGCAACATTGGTTTAGTGTCAAACTTGTCAAGTCATTGGTTTTGACGTTTTGTTTATTTTGTTTCTGTTCTATTAACAATGGACCTGTATAAAAATGTACTCTGTACAATGGACAATGGTATTTTCTCAAGCATTTTTTATTGATAGCTAAGAGTACAGTACCTCTGCTTTGTGGCTGAAGCTGCTACCCCACTGGATATACTTCTACATTCACGGTCAGTGGGTCGTCTTTGGGGCGGATTTACAGACGTCTGAGCATCTACGAAATGATACTGGAATTCGACAAAAATGTGTTTGAAGAGATGGCTGTAGGAGCCGCATGAAACATTGGTATTCCGTCAGTATACAGAAATAAGCAGATTCAAGGGATTTTTCATTTTAATCATGCGGATTCCTTGTGTCGTACCATACCAAAGCTTTGGGAAGTAGTGTGTAGCGAGCTGTTCACACTAAAAAGAACCTCCGACCTCCACGAAGCTGGCGACTACCAGTAAAAGAATGACAAAGGACAAGCAAAAAATCAAACTGAGTGAAATAGTGTAGTGTATGTAATATTGATAAGATTCTTTCAATATAAATATATGTAATCGCAGTGTTCCAATATTTAATATTACCGTACTATAGTTGTAAGGGATACACAGCAGAGTTATTACAAGTTTAAGTGACACAAAAGAAATGCTTGTGTGCAAAATAATTCCAAAATATTCAATAAGTATACAAAGCTCATCAACCAAGGTTTGAATAACTGAAACATGTTTGAAGGAGAATTACCCGTTTATTTTAAAGTTATTCCATTAATTTATAAAGTTATATCGAAGAAAGTAGTTAACCAATCCTATATTTTTTTTGTACCAATGGCAAATTCAACCAAATTAAAGTTATTATTAAATCATTTAATTCAAGCAACAAGACTCGATAGTGTTATTAACAATATACTTACACATTATTCATCTCATTCTTCCTATATTAAAAATGCAGTGTGAAATTTTAATGTTAGTATTTCAATAATTGATAATTTTGCCTTGTTTGAAGAAAGTATTTGTGTATATTATTGTATTTATTGATACAGATGTTTGTACTCTAGTATTTTTTTGTATTATAATTAAATGATGTGTGTATTATTTATTGTCTTGTTTAAAATGTTTACATAGATAGTATAGCTATGATGTAGGTACTGTGATATGTAATATTCATTACTTGTGTGTTCTGCACTGAAATAACTGTCATGTCCTATTTCTTCACATTTTATGCAAACAAAGATACATAGGTACATGTATACGACCTTCATTTTGCCTTCATTACATGTTTAATACTTTACTTTTAAGCTAGATTTTAAAATATGTGAGCGGCTTTTTAGTTGCAACCAATTAATTTAACGATCATTATCTCTGTCTCTATGTCTGTTATCGTGGACCGAGCCTGACTAAACCAACTTGTTCATGTGATTGGCAACTGTGAGATTGTTCAATCTTATATGTTAGTAAGTACCTTGGTTCCATAATCAATTAATCACACACTGTAAATGATTAATAATTTCTCGATTATCTCAAAAAAAATATTACCATATTTTTTTGAGACCTAGAAAACAGGAAAACTTTATTTTAAAAGATCGTTAATTATCCATAGTTTAATTTTTAACCGGCGAAAATTTCCCCGGCTTAAACGTACCCCAAGCGAAAACTTATACCAGCGGACGACCGTAAACGGAGCAGATTCAATTTTAGTCAGATTAATTTTTCACCTCGCGGTGTGCTTAAACGGGGTATTTGACGTTTAGGCAGTCAATTTTAAACTGAACAATTGACTTAAACGCACCCCAAACAAAAACGCTGTCCGCCATGTTAGTATTACTCCCCCTTCGCTCCACTCGGTCTCGCAGGTTCGCTCCACTCAGGACCTACCTACCACCGGAAAGCTATCGTGACCTTATCCCTACGCTACGCTACGCTTCGCTTTACCGCTACCTAGTTTCCGAGATACGATGGGGGAGGGGTGAAGGGGGGGAGAGGGGGGAGTTTTGAAAAAACTAATTTTGACCTACTCTGGGCCCACGGACATGAATCTGAAAAAGAAAATGTTCCGAGTCTTAACTTCCGAGATCCGCCTAAAGGGGGGAGAAGGGGGAGAGAATGGGGGGAATTTTGAAAAATGGTTTTTACTTTTCCGAGCCTTCTCTATACGAATCCGTAAAAAAACAAAACCCAGGAGGGGTGAAGGGGGGGAGAGGGGGAGTTTTGAAAAAACTAATTTTGACCTACTCTGGGCCCACGGACATGAATCTGAAAAAGAAAATGTTCCAAGTCTTAACTTCCGAGATCCGCCTAAAGGGGGGAGAATGGGGGGAATTTTGAAAAATGGTTTTTACTTTTCCGAGCCTCCTCTATACGAATCCGTAAAACAACAAAACACGGAACTCTTAGTTTCCGAGATACGATAGGGAGGGGGGGAGAGTGGGGTGGAAAAGGGGAGGTTTGGGATTTTTCCCATACTCGTGAGAGTTACTTCTATACGAATCTGTAAAAATATACCCACCTCCCCCTTCACCATCTGGGAGAACAATTATGTCAGTCAGTGAGTGAGTGAGTGGTAATCGAGCTTTATATAGTATAATAATATAATAATAATGTTCCAAGTCTTAACTTCCGAGATCCGCCTAAAGGGGGGAGAAGGGGGAGAGAATGGGTGGAATTTTGAAAAATGGTTTTTACTTTTCCGAGCCTCCTCTATTCGAATCCGTAAAAAAACAAAACCCAGGTTTCTTAATTTCCGAGATACAATGGGGGGAGAGGTGAAGGGGGGGAGAGGGGGGAGTTTTGAAAAAACTAATTTTGACCTACTCTGGGCCCACGGACATGAATCTGAAAAAGAAAATGTTCCGAGTCTTAACTTCCGAGATCCGCCTAAAGGGGGGAGAAGGGGGAGAGAATGGGGGGAATTTTGAAAAATGGTTTTTACTTTTCCGAGCCTTCTCTATACGAATCCGTAAAAAAACAAAACCCAGGAGGGGTGAAGGGGGGGAGAGGGGGAGTTTTGAAAAAACTAATTTTGACCAACTCTGGGGCCCTTGATATGAATCTGAAAAAAAAAATGTTCCAAGTCTCTTAACTTCCGAGATCTACCTAGAGGGGGGGAGAAGAGGGGCAAGGGGGGCAACTTTGAAAAATGGATTTTACTTTTCCGAGCCTCCTCTATACGAATCCGTAAAACAACAAAACACGGGACACTTAGTTTCCGAGATACGATAGGGAGGGGGGAGAGTGGGGTGGAAAAGGGGAGGTTTGGGATTTTTCCCATACTCGTGAGAGTTACTTCTATACGAATCTGTAAAAATATACCCACCTCCCCCTTCACCATCTGGGAGAACAATTATGTCAGTGAGTGAGTGAGTGAGTGGTAATCGAGCTTTATATAGTATAATATAATGCAACTCTACGCACCTTCCTGATGTCATGTATCGGGCAATGGAGGACGGTGCTTCGCTATCCAGGATGTCGACGAATCCTGAGGAAAAGCGAGCCAATAAGGATCAAGCGAGGTATATTCCAAGGTCATAGTTTGAGTCCACTTTGGTTCTGCCTAGCCTTGAATCCTCTAAGCACGCTGCTGGAGGATTCAGGTCTTGGCTATCGGTTGAGGAGAGGTGGTCAGGTTATATCTCACCTCCTCTACATGGACGACCTAAAACTCTTTGCCCCCAACAATTTGCAACTGCTGGAGCTACTGAAGGTAACCGAAACTTTCAGTAGCGCCATCAGGATGGAATTTGGTGTGGACAAATGTGCGGTCATGCATGTAAAACGAGGGGAGATCGTGGAATCCGTGGGAACCCACCTCTCGGATTCCATACACCTAAGATCCCTCTCCTCAACCGAAACCTACAAGTATTTGGGTATGTCGGAAGCGTTAGGTGTCAACGCTGCTGACATGAAGCAATCGCTGAAGGAGCGCTTCTTTAACCGCCTGAATAAAGTATTAAATAGTCTTTTATCAGGTGGAAACAAGGTGCGCGCCTTCAACGGTTGGGTCATGCCGGTTTTGATGTACTCTTTCGGCATACTCAAATGGACTCAGACGGAACTTGACGCCCTGGATAGGAGGGTTCGCACACTGCTGACTGAAAATCGCATGCATCACCCACGTTCATCGGTGATGAGACTGTATATCCCGCGGAAGTGCGGAGGTCGAGGCTTCTTAAATGCTAAAACCCTGCACAACCGTGAGGTATGCAGTCTCAGGGAATACTTCCTAGAAGCCGACGTGGGGATGCACCGAGATGTGGTCACAGTGGACAAAGGCCTCACCCCGCTATCCTTAGCTAACGAGAACTGGCGCAAACCTATAGTATTAGATACTAATGACCGCAGGGAGGTATGGCAGAGCAAAGAGCTTCACGGACGCTTTTACCGGGCCTTACGTGGGCCCGATGTAGACCTGTTAGCGTCCATATCCTGGTTGCGATTCGGTGACCTCTTTGGGGAAACCGAAGGTTTTGTCTTTGCGATTATGGACGAAGTTATGATGACGAACAACTACCGGAAATATATTGTGAAGGACGGCACGGTTGACATCTGTCGGGCATGCCACCGGCCCGGGGAATCAATCCGACACATTATCTCTGGCTGTTCTCGTCTGGTTAACGGAGACTACTTGCATAGGCACAACCTTGTAGCCAGGATTATCCACCAGCAACTTGCTCTGAAATACAGTCTTGTGGAATCGGAAGTACCGTACTATAGATATGTGCCCGACCCAGTCCTCGAAAATGGCAATATTACGTTGTATTGGGATCGATCTATCATCACTGACAGGACTATTGTTGCCAATAAGCCAGACATAGTGGTAATAGATCGATTAGAGCGTCGCACAATGATTATTGATATAGCGGTCCCGCATGACGAGAACCTCGTGAAAGCTGAAAAAGATAAATAGATTAAGTATCTTGACCTGGTTCGCGAGGTTGTCGACATGTGGCATGTGGATACAGCAATCATTGTGCCGATAGTCGTGACGGCTAATGGCATAATAGCCAAGAGCCTCGACCAACACCTGAAGAGGCTTTCGTTAGGCAGCTGGATCAAGGGCTTGATCCAGAAAGCGGTACTCCTGGACACGGCGCGTATTGTCAGGAGGTTCCTCTCTCAGGAGCCCTGACCAACGGTAGCTTGGACCCTGTTCCCGATACCGGTGGGATACTATTTTTTATATTTTTAAATGTTTATTTTTTTGTTTTTATATGAATATTTAAAAATATGATTAATATGTTTAAAAATTAAATAAAGAAAAAACAATAAATATTTTACCAAATGATGTGGGTCGATGAAATTACAGACAATAGAATCAATCAAAGATTCTTAGAGGTATTTAACTTTGTCTCCGGGGACTGTCATAATACAAATTAATGCACATCGAAGTGTTGTAGAAGTGACCTCATAACATGAGTTTGAATAGCTTTAGATATGATGAACTCTTTCATTTAATGACAGCTAGACACAAGAGTGCAATTATCATGTACGTCTATTGCTTACACTACTTTATAGGCTTGTAACAGTATAAAGTGTAAAGACAACTTTACGAGATAAAATTAAGCAGAATTTGTATTTTGTATGCAATTCATCTGCCTAGCCTTTTCCCAACTATTTTGGGGTTGGCTTCCAGTCTAACCTGATGCAGTTGAATACCAGTCTTTACATGGAGTGACTGCCTATTTGACCTCCACAACCCAGTTACTGGGTAATACGATAAGACTAGAGAATTTGAGATTTGACTGGTTGTCAGATATTCGGCCTTCTGACGACCTGTAACGACTGTCAAAGATCCATGAATAACAGGCGGGACCGTGCTTTCAAAATACAAAAGTCATTTATTCAAAGTAGGCTGAGAAACAGCACTTTTCGAACGTTAAAATTACATAAGACAGTCTCCCAAAAACGCCCGCCCTTCACCACTTAGAGCTGGGAACAAGAACTGGCGCAACAGTAGACCTTGACCCGGAGAAGGACATAGGATACTTTTTATCCCGATATTTTTACGGGATCGAGACTTATGCGGGTGAAACCGCGGGGCGCAGCTAGTGCAAAATAATTTACATTATGCAACACAAAACATTAAATTACATTATTTGCTATATGTCAGCTACCACACGCCAATATACCAACAAAAAACATATAAATCTATACTCAAGCGAAAATAAAATCTAAACCGAAGTTAATACGCAGGCCAGCAAGCTTAATATGAAGGCCTCCAGGCATAAAGGGCGTGCCAGTTTACATATAGCTATTAAACCTGTAACTCGAAGTCAGAAATCATAAATTAGGACCATCGACCGTTCCGAGGCACGGAGGGGTGTCGGTATGTAAAGATGGTACTTATGTATTTTCTATGCAATTATAACTTATCCACAGGCGGTAAAAAGCCTTGAAAATGAAAATTGCAATAAAGTTTTAAGGTACCGGAGCCAGTAGTATAAGTCCATCATGCGCATAGGTCCGTATCTGCAGCGAGAGCGTTAGTTCCTTGGCGCGCCGGTTCAGCTTGAGGGTGGCGTGGCTGTGCGCGCTGTCGCCGAACTTTACCGCGCCCGCCTCCACCGTGTACGATGATGTCTGCGGAAATTATTTAAAAATAAAATAAGAAAATATGCCAAGTATTATTGAAACAATTCAACGACATGTCACATCAATGTAACCAAGGTAGAGAATAGATGTTTAAAAACACTCTTAGGTATCACGCTGGATGGGAAAAGGGCAGATGTCGTTGTGGCGATGCTTTGGACATCTGTCGGCTGAATAATGTTGATGGTACCTTAGTGCAGCCAGCGCCGTCGGGCTGCGCCTGCAGCGCGCGCGGCTCGGCGCGCGGCGCGTGCGGCGCGTGCCCGTCCGCGCGGCCCAGCTGGGCGCCCCTCCACGATACTGCTGTCTCTAGGCCCACCAGTCTGAATACAAAGATGTGTTTACTTATTTATTCACCAACACAAACTATCATTACAGGATATTCCAAGGCAATAGCAATAGGGTGGGTGATTCTTATCTGTGAACACCATAGAAATATAAAAAAATAGGAGAACTGGCATGGGGGCGTGTCTGCGTCCGCGCGTCTTGATCAAAATGCTCATGGTATAGGCAAATGGCTGTCCCCGCGAACTAGTGCGCTTTCGACCGCGATCGTGACAACATTTAAGAATACCGTATTGTTCAGTGGTTTCTTATAAAAATCGAAGCCAAACTAAAATCTTTATAAATCATGTAGCCATTAATCATTTAACAGGACAAATATCTTACTATATTTGTCTTGAAAATCATGAAAAACAAGAAATCGTAAAATATTTCTTGCCTTTACTACGTTATTTTTGTTTTCATATATCACAGCGACTGTACTATTTTTGCAACAAATACATTGCTTCTTAACCACTACCTAACTTTGTCGCTTACTGATTGGACAATCAATGTAAAAATCACAAAACGTTACTTTAGTTATACGGTTGCATCGCGTAGTACAGCCGCTGTATCTTGCGACGGGTTAGTGATGTGCTCGTGCAGATCCACTAACATAGGACATCGACAACAGTGTCGATTGTCGTCTGAATTTATATTACTTTGAAAGTTTATTCTTCTATTTTTCAACAGTTATAGTCTGGTTGGAAGACCGATGTGAAATCTTGTTTTATACTCGATTAGATTTTTTTACAAAAAAAAAAAATAAAATAAATCCATTAATTTCAACATTACATACTTAATGTTGAAATTAATTGATTTACATAAATATATTTTTTTGTGTCGTTTTCTTTATTTATATCATCTTATTATATGTAAATGCTTGTTTTATTTATAATTTTTTCAGGAAAAAAAAAATTGATACAATAATTAATGGGAGAACCGATAATTTTAAAATTACAAGAAGGGCAAAAATATGTAAGCAGTTAGAGAATTTCAAAAGCTTTTTATTGCATAGTTATTTATGAAACTTTAGACACATTACACATACAGCCATTCTGGCTAGTACGCTACAATATTACAGAACATTCAAAACTTTTGAAAACTACATTCGAATAGGTATGATGCCTGGGTAAAATAACAGAAATTCTATTTTGTCCGTCAGTACGATAATAAAAAAAAATATATTAGACACGACGTAATTTTTGCTTTATCATATTAATAAAAAATTACATAGATAAGACGCATTAAAGTTGGGGACTGGGGGCTCGCTACGTCACAACTAAGTATAAAATGAACCAAGGCGTGACGTCATGCCACATTTTAAGTTAATGTATCACCGTAATTTTTTGATTAGGTTAAAAAAGGAAAAAAATACGTGTCCAATATTTTTTCATCTACCTGACGGACAAAAAGTTTATCTGTCATCATCCCTATTTATCCGTGTGTATGTTTTTGCCGTTGGCTGTACCAAAGTGGTCTTATAGATATATAGATAGATAGACAGAATACTCTTTATTATGTACACCAGAACAATTACAGACACAAAAGTAAAAAAAATTGCATAGGGTGACACAATGGGCTTTTTTATACAAACAAATCCACTCACTGTGCATCCACTATCAGGTCAGCCAGAGTTCCCTTGAAGGCAGTGAGAGGAACAGGCGCATGCATGAGCTCCCGGACTCCTCCGAGGAATAGCCCAGCAGTGCGCGCGGGGAACGCGGTACCGGCTAGGGGGACGCTGCCGAAATGCTCCTCATCCACCCATAGCTCTAGCTGGAAGGAGAGGAATTGATTAACGCGGAAGTGTCTGAGTAGTCCGCGAAATTCATTTTTCTTACGTTTTTTGAAATTTGTAGGACAGTGCGAGGTTGTATCGTGATTAAAATATGATTTGTACAAATATTTATTTATAGAATTATAATCATAAAAATCATCAATAATACTCAATCTAAGTTCATATTACCCCGTTGAATGACTATTTCATGAAATCATGACGTTTGAGGCCAATTCTAACTTAATGAGTTGAATTACTGATTCTATAATCGAAAATAAATGTGTGAAGCCATATTTGTTACGATCGCGAATTATATTAAGATCAAAATACACTGACACTGATCTGCAAATTGCAAAAAAAAAATTAAAAAATGAACTTCGCAGGCCACCTTATTGTATCCCCCTTAAGTAGAGAGGGTAAGAGATTCTTTGGTTTCGTGAAAAAACAGGTTTCATTTTCGAGAAAGTAATGATTGTATTGTACCCAGCTGAATAGAGGATAGTCTCTTTCAGCTGGGTGTCACAGACTGAACACTGAATTGTATACAGGGTGGCATAGACATCGACGCAAAAACGATTACCATGGATTTCAGTACATGATTCTGAAACCTCCTGCGTTGAAATTTTTCGTCGGTTATTTTAAAAAAAATCTGCTGTTCCATATATTTTGACCGTGTAGGTTTGCACTTTTCTAAGGAACAGCAGGTTTAAAAAAAGACGAAAATTTCAAAGCATATTAAGAAAAAGAAATAAAACTTGTTTATTCTGCACAAACAAATCGCACATTTCAAAAAAAAATTGAATAGAAAAAAGAAAAGACAAACAATGCAAAAGAAGCCAAAAGCCTCGTGTTCAATAAAAAAAAAAAAAACTTGAACAATGAAAACTTGAACAGTTTGAATGTGCAGGAAATACTTTTAATGAGGTGTCGGTAACGGTAACAGTGTTGCGAGTTCAATTGTTTTTTCCCATCTCAAAAATGCCCAAAGCGCCTAAAGAAGATTTCACTTTAAAAAAAAATGAAAATTTGACAATGTTTTCAGAATCATGTACTGAAATCCGTGGTAACAGTTTTCGCATCGATAACCACCCTATGCCACCCTGTATAAGGTGCAAATGAAATTATTTACAAAAATGTAGTGCAATTTTAATACGCTTGAAATTCAAAATGAGTATCCAACATTTTATCTTCCTATTTATAACGATAGCTGGACATAAAAAACCTACAGCGAACCATGACTGCACCTAACCTTCATATAATTTACATGATATATTTTATGTATAATATGATACCTGTTTATGCATCCGTATAATCCTCACGGTGTGTAGTCTCCCGTCATCGAACCTGGTGCCGTTGGTTCGCAGCCGCACCTCACCCTTGCCAGCCTCTGCGACCAGTTCTAGCTCTCCTGCAGAAAATAACAAACATCAATTTAAACAAAAAATATCATATATAATGAAACTCGTGTATTCCCTGAAGGGGCAGTCGAGATGAAACAAACAGCCTAATTTCGCCAGTTATATCTAAATCTCATGTACCTAATAGGAGACGAGCCAATTCCTAAGCCTACGTTCGCACGGACGTAAAAATATCGCGACGGGATATTAACGCGCACTGGATTTTCAACGTAACGTTAACGTTATGTAAATAAAGAGCACAATCGCGTTTACAAAAATTATGTACCGGGAGTTCAATTGTTTTTTCCCATCTCAAAAATTCCCAACAAGCCTAAAGAAGTTTTTACTTCAAAAATATCGCCGCGGGCAAAAATCGCCCGTGTGAACCTGGGCTAAAAGTCCAGCATAAAAAGCTGTTTTCTAGAAGGAAAACCAATAACACTTTTACTAACCCTGGACTCTAGGTCAGATATTAACATGTAAAATATACCTTATCTACAACACACAAGGTACAAACCTCCAATCAACACGAGCGCCAGATAATGCTTGTCTCCATCATCGTCATTAACTTCGTTGTCGGCGCCGGCAGACGGCGCGCGGTACAGTAGCAGGCCGTCAGCTGCGCGCGCGCGGAACGACAGGCCCAGTGAGGCCTTGCGGCGTAGGTGCGGGGACGGGACCTCGATGTAGCCGGTGCCTTTCAGGATGGCGGACCGGAGCGTCTGTTGGAGGTTTATAGTTGAGAAAGTATAAAGATTGTAGAGCTCGTCTAAGCTGAAATGACGCGCCCCACTACCTACCCTACCCTACCCTATTTACGAAGTAAAGGCATACTTAGTAGTGGGGCGCGTCATTTAAGCGTAGACGAGTTCTACGTATTTGTAAAGTTAAAAAAGATAACAAGAAGAAAAGTTTAATCGGTCGGTGTTCAGAGTACCTGAGTCAAAACTGTGTTTTTCCCAACAACATTGAATTAGATAAGCGTGAAACCCATCATATTCCCTAAGAAAGATATTTGTCATGATTTTATTTAATGTGCTTGCAAAATATTAATAAATGCAACTTTATGACAAAATTTTACTTACATTCATTTTTGACAAAAAAATAAAAAAAAAACATTTTTCGTTTTAAATATTACATAATTACATTTTGCAGCCATTAGGTAAAATATACCTGACCTATTTATAAAAACTCCATGTTATGTATAAACAAAACAAATGCTTTCTATTTCTATTTACATCAATTTCCTCAAGTTATTCTATCTCAGTATTAATAAAATAGAAGTTATTTTCTCACCCTCTCCCCACATCGCGGCTCAAGTCCATGTCTCGTCGGCGCGTCCAGCAGGTCGTACCCCGAGCGGTCCACGGTGACGGCGCCCACGCAGCCCAGCAGAGGCGGCGCCGGGGCCCCGTGGCCCGGCGGGGCCCCGTGGCCAGGCGGGGCCCCGGCCAGCCAGTAGGGCGCGCGCGCCAGGTCCGGCAGCGCGGCCGGGGCCTGCACGGGCGGCGCGGGCGAGCCCAGCGTCTCCTCGCCGTTCACGCGCAGGCTGCCTGCCACAGGACCTCCTCAATACACTCAATACATACACGCCACCGGTGGACGACTACTAAATATCTTTAGAGTAGGCAATAAGAATTGTCACCGTTACACCTTCAACAGGCAAGAACAAGATGAGCTTGCCTGTTCGATTGGCGAATACAGAATGACCCGTTGTAACTTAAAACACAAATCTATTACATTGCTGCTGCGCACTGCAACTATTATGCTCATTATCCGATGCATGTGCTTGAAATGTTTTGGGAGATACAAATTCTTCCAAACAGCGATCGGTTGTTTGCAAAAAAATTGCCCGTCTTGTGTAAAGTAAAACAAATAATTAAAGCGAATACATCCATACTTATAGTATGCATCACGCCAAATGGGCCAGGATCGTCATACAATGGGTGCCTGAGTCGGGCGTCGGTAACGAAGCAGGCTTAAGAAACGCTGGCGTGACGATTTGAACTCGTTCCTGGCCGATTGGCCGGTGAAGTATACATCTAATACTTATTATTCTACAGTTTATTGGTTAGCAGCCAGCAGACTACTGAGACGATGAGTAAGTAATTGAGAAGTATGGAAAAAAAAAGACAGTGGCACTCCGGGAGTGCCGACAGAAGTGAAAACTTGAATAATTTTATTGTGTATAAAAAATAATGTACCGCGCGTTAATGTCTTTTTAAAGGTGGTGTCGGTAACAGTGTCGCGGAATCAATTGTTTAGTCCCATCTCAAAAATGCCCAACGCGCCTATAGAAGTTTTCATTTAAAAACTACAGGTTGCGTCGACCACAAATAAATTGGGATAAGGGCAGGAGAATGCGATGATTAGCAGCCTATAGTCCAGCGCACATTACCTTTCTCGAGCTTGTTGCCAACGAAGACGCGCGTGGCCTGCACGTGCGCGGGGCGCCCGCCGCAGTGGCGCCCGGCCGCCGTGATCTGCAGCCGCGCGCCGCCGTACTGCACCGCGAACACCACGCGGCACGCGCGCAGCGACACGGACACCGAACGGTTCTGCGGGACGATAGTGATTGTACGCGTCGCCGAACTTGCGCCCGTCGCTTACGTCAAAATCGCGACGTAACATCAACTTAAAATGCAATATTAATATTAAAAAACGCACTGCAGGCGAATTCTTGGGGAATCCGTTGTTCAAATCCGGGCAAATACTAATGTGAATTTTTCAATTCATGTGTACTTTCTGACTTTATCTTGGACATTACTGACATTGGTGAAGGAAACCTGGATTTATAGTTAAAATATCGCTAATCCGTCTTGACCAAAATAGCTGTTTGATTTTGAAAGCTTCTGGCTTACAATTAAATAGCTTCCGTTCATCTAACATTCAGGTTACCAAACTTTTAATAGGTACTAACATTAGCAGTATCCAGCGCCATGAAGAGCAGCGCATCCTCATCTCTGGTGCGGAAGGTGAAGGCCACGCTGAACTGCCTCCTGTCCGCAGGCCGCGCGCGCGATCTCTTCAGCTCCACGTAGCCGGCGCCGTTGAACCACACCATCGACGGCTCCGAGCCTCGACCGCTGTACCACCTGCGGGAGAAAGTAATGGTAAAATTAAATACATGTTTTGTGAGGTCGCAGTTGCGGTCAAAATAATTTGTTCCAAATCTTGGAATTTGTGCATGTAAAATTCGTTGGGACACCTGCATCAATTGGTATTTAAATATACCTAAATAATACACATAATAATAGTCCTCTGAGAGTGTAAACAAATGCAATTACTAAACCATGTTTCGTACATCATAGTACGTACCTCTGTGTGCATCCAGTACACTGCGCTTCTTTAGGCTGATGCACGAAGTTCCACAGTCCTATAGTCCTGTCGTCACTGGATAATGCGTGCACGCATGCGGGCAGGCCCTGGTCGTGCCTGGGCCAGCCCAGCCACAGCTGCGTGGCCTGCAGGCTCCCCGCACCGGCCGCGCTAGTATTGCTGACAGAGACAGCGGTGCCGCCGGCTCGCTCGACAACTAGGCGTGCTGTGTTCCATATCCTGGGGCAATAGAAGGGACGTTTATATTGTGACACTGAATATTTTAAACCTCTATAGGTTGTATGATCTATATCATAATCAGATTACAGATTTTAAAAGGCAAACAAGGTCAAAAGGTCACGAAGTCTGGTGATAAAAGTGAGCTATAACTTAAGAACCACTAAGCGAGACCTATCCGCCCAGAATCGTATAAGGTCAAAAATGTATCACTTTCTGAGAAAAATAGAATGCTTGCAAGAACTGTCTTGCAAGCATTCCATTTTTCTTGCATATGAGGATGTTTTTATTTAAAGAACAAAACAGAAGAGAGAGTGAGATTGAGTTATTTTATAATATTTTGTTCTCTGGTTATTTTTTTCAATAATACACAAAAGCTGTTTTTAAATAACAGAAACGAATAAAGAGAAAGTTAGTTTAGTCATCGATATTATGTTCTCTGGTCAGATTTTGTCTACAATACTATACAAAAGTTGTTTATAAAGAACAGAAAAAAATAGAGAAGGAGTTATTGAAGTCATCGATATTATGTTCTTCGATTGTGCCTGATTTTACTTAGTATACAAAAAGTGGACAGACGACATTTTTTATTAGATATCTAATTAAAAGTTTTTTTTTAATGCATCAAGGATGCATGTTGCTTCAAACTGTACTCACCGTTCGATCTCGATCCTGTACGATGTATGATCAGCATCGTCGTGCGTGGGCTGCAACACCTCGGGGTGCACTATGACGCCCTCCCCGGCGCCCAGGTTCCACGCCAACCGCAGCTTGTTGCCAGTCACCGATAGCTTCATGTAACTTTCTGTTTCCTACAAAACATTTTAAATGAGGTCGTCGTGAATGCAAAAAAAGTGGAATTTGTATGATAGTTTAAAGAAATTGCTGCCGTGTCCCATAACAACATGATTTTTTTTTTGGGCGAAAATTATTTCGACGTAAAGATTAAGAGCCTGTACGTGTACATACTTTATTGAACTGAATCCCAGACAACATTCCTGGGAATCCGTAGTTATCATAATACTATTAATGTGAGCATTTACGCACAGCGAACGAGTTTTCTTGATCCGTATTTTCTGCCGTACGTAAGGAAAAGTCCACATCTTTTTAATAAAATAAGTGATAGACATAATTTTAATACTAGAAATAAAGATAAACTAGATCAACAATTTTTCAGATTATCTAAAGTACATACATCTTTTATGGGGTACTGTGTTTCTTTCTTCTGTTACAACAAAATACCTTGTGACATATTGCAATTAAATAAAAGAAAATTTAAAACTCATATTAAAAGTACACTTTGTGAACAAGCATATTACAAATTAGAGGATTATATCCAAGATACGAGTGCTTGAAAACATGCTGGTCCTGCTCCATAGGACAATTTACAATCAAGACGAAATCAAATAGGTTGCTAATTTAATTGTAAAATTTATAATTTTGTGTTATATGACATTGATTTCACATTCTGTGATTACTTCCTCACACACTGACTTATTAATTTAAAAAAAAAATTAGGAAAATCGACTACTTTTACAATGTTTATAAATATGTGAGTACCATGTATCTATCACATAATTAAATTATTTGTTGCTTCATTTTAATTTTTTTTACCTATTGTGTTATACTTATTGTATTCTAGGTGCATCGTCTTCACATATAATTATTTAACTAATGTGCGTACTTATACAAACTATTGTAAAACATTTTAAAAGAGTAACGGTGGAGTTTCTTGCCCATTCTTCTCCATACGAAAACTACCTTTTGGAACTATAATAGAATCAATTATATTATTTTGTAAATTTTCACGTTCAAAAGTGCCATACATGGGCCTATTTGAAATAAATGATTTGAGTGATTTGACTTCGACTTTGCCAGATCGAGAACCAAAGTCCGCATCCAGCTTTCCAGTATTAAAATTGCGGACAGTGGCAGTTGGCCATATTTCAACCCTATTTCTTAAATAAGAGTGAAAAGCTGTAGTTGTAGCCGCTTTGATTTATTGTTGTTACAACAGACCTGCGTGTCATCCATGAAGTACAGCAGCGGCCCGTCCCGCAGGCGCGAGTCGAACGACAGCGCCAGCGCCGCGCGCGACACGGCGGGCGACGCGCCCGACACCGCGTACGCGCGCACGCAGCCCGCGCCCGCGCCCGGCGCTGACGTCAGGGAGACTGAGATCTGTGGATGATGTGAACAACTTCAACTAAAATTTGATTAAGCCTTACCTTTTCAAATGACTAGCTGGCAAGCGTAGTTATACCACACACACTCACACACATTGCACTTTATATTGGCAGGATAATTTGTGTGCCTTTTAGCATGTACAAAATGTCGCGCACATTGGGAATGGCGCGAGGAGACAAAACGCTGGGGCGTAACTCCGCTGCCGCGAGAAATCACGGCACAGCGGACAGACCTCCGGCGGGATCTCATGGCGTCATAGAGAGCGCAATTGTCGCAACCCAGTGCTGGGTACGCCACAATTGCGGCGATAAGTCCCTTCTTTGAAGAGTGGCTAGAGAGGCACCACGGCTTCCTCACCTTCCACCTGACAAGGTCCTTACTGGACATGGTTGTTTTGGGAAGTTTCTGTTCCGAATAGGGGTGTCACAATTGTGTGGATCGCCCGGAGGACACGGTGGAGCATACGCTGGAGGTCTGCCCGGCTTGAGCGGAGCATCGCCGTGTCTTCATGCAGACGATCAGCGTCGATGATCTCTCGCGACCGGCTCTGGTTCAGGCTATGGTACGAAGCGAGGGCTAGCAGTAATTCTCGCGAAGGAGAAGGCGGAACGTGTGAGGGAGACGCAAATTTCGCGCCTTAACACCCCTAATCACCGCAGGAGTCGCAGGCCAATTCCCAGCCACCGTAGGCGCGGACTAGCGGACGGTGAGCAATGGGTAGCTCACCGTCCGATAAGGACTAGGCCCGGTTCGACGGCGCGTTATGATTCACGCGCCCTCAAAGAGATGTCAGCAGAACTTATGGGGTCCGCTAGGGCCGATGCCTGCCGGGGTCGCGGAAAAGTCCGAAAGGGATATCATGGCCCCTGGCAACATACAGGCAACTGAAGGAATACGGGTGGGTTTTAGTCAATAAGAGTCTGACAGGCTCCTGGCGGAGCAGGAGAAGGTATTTGATAATTTCACACCCAAAAAAAAGCCTGTACTATATAAATGTTTTTTCTTTCTTTCAAAAGCCCTCCGCTGTATGTTTACTAACCGAGTCGGCCGCGTGGCGCGCGCGCGCGACCTTGTCCCGCAGCGCGGCCAGCGCGGGGCCGCGCGTGGCGGCGGCGGCCGCGTGCTGGCGCGCGCGCGCCGCCGCCGCCGCCGCTAGAGCGTCCGCCGTCTCCACGCCTCGGACTGTGTTGCCACGGATTTGGGATACTGTGGACCAAAACAGTTATTATGAAGATTTACCTTTACGACATGATATACATTTTTTAGGGAGTTGGTGATGGCGAACCAATACGGTAGCCCAGAGCGTTTTTGAGCAAACATACCTATGCAAGGCGAAAAGTAGATAACCGAGTAGGTAGCGGCATAATGAGGGAACACCGAAATATATTTGAAAAGTTTTAGATACGAGTTTCGTGGTCAGTTCCAATTTGAGATTTCCAAAAAGGACAAAAAACAACGTCATCCTCAGCGCCGTTGATTTAAGTATGATCGTGTACGGCCCATAGATGTATTATTAAAACTATCTATGGTACAGCTTGACGCTGACTGACGCATAATTACTTGAATAGGTAAATCTGATGAACAAATTGTGGGCTTTCCCTAAATCTTGCCTAAATCAAAAAGGGGGGTCCCCATTTTTAATGTTAATTTGGAAGAAAAATATGGGCGGTCACATGCCCATGGGCGACATTGTATAACATTCATTTTAATCATCATTTCGAAATTCGAAACATTTCCTGAAAAACGTAATATTTTCACGAAATAGTCTTATTTACATAAACGTAAAACAGCGCTGCAATTTGCAAAAGTAATAATTTGGTGACTACATTGACTGATCCCCTTTAAATAAAACTATAAACAATTCACTATTCACCTGCACACCCCCAGCGCCAAGTCTCCAAGTCTCTGCATCTCAGTAAGCTGTCTCCTCAGATGGTACCGCACTCTTCTCTCACTGCCTCGTCATACATAACATAGACCACTCACCATGTTCCTGCGCAGCTCCCAGCGCCGTGTCTCCATGTCTTTGCAACTCAGTAAGCTGCCTCCTCAGATGGTACCGTACTCGTCTCCGCAGTTCGCTGGCTTCGTCATACAGCACCCTGGTGCTAGCGAACACCCTGTCGGCCTGTTTATTTATTAATTTATTTATATTTATGGGTGTGTAGTATAATGGTTCACAAGGCGGAATTAATGCCACATATAAGAGCGTTTATACAGGAAGTGGGCAACGTCGCAAATAGCTGTCAAATAGTTCACTGTTTTGATTAATTTGGCAATATTACTGTATAGAAATAAGAAATATGGCTAACTTTATCATAGGGTGCCGTGACGCCTCGAGTAAGCTGCACTCAGGTTACACTCGGCTTACTCGACTAAAATGACTCTACAGATGTACACAAACATCTGTTGCGCGGTGTGTTCTAGGTCAATAGGGGCATACCGCGTTACTAGCCACAGACAACCTTAACTATACATGCATCCACATAATCATGTGTCGACGTGGCGCGGGCGTGCCATGCGCCACACACAGACAATGAACAGCGCTACACAAAAGTACTAGCTGCTCACACACACGCGACAGTCCAATCCCCAATCTGCGACTAAAACCCCGCACTTACTACCATAGCCGCACTAGGCAAGAAAAATGAGGGGCCCGCATTGGCGAATAAAGCTTCCGCGGGCGAGGGGCTACGCCCTGACCCCGCTCACCACGCCCCCTTAGGGGGGCGACGTGACATCTCTCTTCTACGGCATCCTAATTGCGTAACTCACTTTTAATCACAATCCGAGAATTTTGAAGGATATTCCTAATCCATTGCTTCATAGGTTTAATAAATACGTCTCTCAACAACGTAAACAAAGAAATGAACGTGGCTGTACTGCCAAAATGAAAGAAAATGCGATAAATTGTCATTTTATGTGTGTTACGCAATTACCCCGCGTTGTTTAATGGTCGCTAAATCTGTGAGTTGTATGTTTTATCATGATACCCGTAATTTCTGTGAAGATTTACCAGTTTTTTTTTTTAATTTGACCCTGTACTTGTGTGTAGGCCTTTGTGTCTCAAGGACACGCTACAAAGAAAACTGCTTTGTATTCATTGGTTTATTTTTTTGTGATAGGTGGTTTTGTAATTTAAAAAAACTCATATACATGCCTGTTCATTGGCCCCTTGCAGCACGTCCTGCACGTGTGCCCTGGGCCGGCCGCTGAGCTCTCTCTCCTGCCAGCCGAGCCCGCGCAGCACTACACTGACTACGTCGGCGCCGCGCCTCAGGTGCTCCAATTGGTTGCGTAGCTCTATAGAGGGGAGGTTATGGTTTGGAAACTACAGTGCTACAAAAATCTTTTGGCGTTCAAATGATGGTCATCCCTGACAACTGGCGCTGTTGGTAAACATTGGTGAAATGTTCTAAAAAAACAAAATGGCGGTGTTGGTTCCGATTTTGGTCACACGCCAAATGATTCTTGTACAGCTATTTATGGTTGAGATATGTATGTATTTATGGTATATCTGAGAAACCCCTACGAGTCTATATTACCTCAAATTGCTTAGCATGATCCTCCGTTATATCGTAAATACTGCAGCATTAATTTTTAAATAAATACATAATTATATGGTCGAGTTAAGGATTAATGTTAAGTTTGATGAAAACACGATTCCATAAAATTTTATCGACTGGAAAAAATTGCAAAGTTATCTCCAAACCGAACAATAAACTGCTAGTATTAAAAAAAAATACTTCAAAGTAGATCATGAAACTGCATAACAACTGTACTAAATATAAAGCAGATACGATGTTTTTTTTTATTACCCTTATTTTCACCGTAAAAAGAATTTCCTTAACTATCGGCGCCTTGGAGCCGCCCAGCACCCCACTCAGTCTCGCTCTCACTCAGTCCGCGAGCAGTAGTGTGCGAGTGAGATAAAGAGTGATTGAGCTGAGGTATTATGAACTCTTAAAGTGGATATTCAGCCATATACCATCTAACGTAAAATAATGATTCTGACAGGATGGAAATAAATCCCAATTAACAAAAGTTGTTGGTTTCGTGTACCTACTTAGATAATTAACTTGCATCGATACCTTGATCATCACGCAATAATTCAATATGATCGACATTGAACTATCTAGAATCGATTTTGATCAATACATTCGATCAAAAGAGTGAAATAACGCAATATCTGATGTTTCGCTTGGCATATACGCTTTTTTCATTAATACAAAATTAACTTTAAAACAATAGTAATAGAGTATATTTTTTATTATTCAAGTAACGCGAATATTTAGGCAAATACGCCATATGAAGTGTGAGCACAGATTATCCTATAGGATTGTTTTTTTTTTAATTTTTAAAGAACATACCATCAGCTTTCGCGAGCACAGCAGCGCCTCTTCTCTTCAGATCTTCCGAAGTAGCCTTTCCTTTAGCCGCACTATGCGCCATGGGAACATTTCCCTGCGCTAGCGACGTGGCAGCTGCAGCAGCTTTCGTGGCAGCGTCGGCTTCAGCGGCAGCTTCCTTGACTTCAGTTGCTACATGTGCCCAGGCTTGGGCTGCTGATACTCCTAATGACGCAGCTGCTCGACTGCCCGCGAATAAACTGGGAGAGAGGAATTGATTTAATCAAAGTTGTTGAGTAGCACGAGGACTTACATTTTTAGGAGTGAAGGATAAAGTAGTCCTTCAGATCAGATTTAAGGGATCATCGTGTATAATGGTAGCTCAGTGGCGATCTACATAAATATTATAGCTGGACGTCAGTCTAGAACCCTACCTTATCTATTATAACCTTTTACAGCGTGATTTGATGATTATGGACAGCAGTCAATTAGAAAACACTTCCATCGAAACTATTAATCTTGAACTACGAAAATGACCCTTACAGCAACGAAATAAAGTCACTGTCAAAGTCAAATTGTTCTCATGGACGTGGAGTTGCCTTTACATTGCAGCAACACGTGCTTTTTATTGTTTATACCACATCACAGTTAGCGCAAACCAGAGTCAACTCTACATCAGAAATGGGTGTGTAATGTATGATATAATAACAAATGCTCTAATTTCACTTGAAATAACGTTCATATAATATCATTTTCATATGCTATAAAATCATATAACCTAATTTCATATGACCTAATGTTTCATATGATATAATTTTCATTTAATATAAAACATTTAGTATAACGTTCATTTTATATAATTTTCAATATGTATAATATTCTTTTTATATAACATTCATTTGACCTAATGTTCTTTTGACCTAATTTTCATGTTTAATGGTCACAGTTCTAACCTAACTCAAATGGCACCTAACCAAATCTTAAAATATTCAATGCATGGTCGAGGGTGGGCTTGATCGACGGAGCCCCGCTTCGCGGGGCTCCTACTTCTGGATGGTTTATAAAAAAATAAACCTTCTCACCTAACCTGTCCGAGTCGGGGTGCCCTAAAGTCCAGATTGCATCCAATTTCTACTGGTTACAATAGTTGAAGGTGGTAGGTGTATAGGGTATAAAGCGAAGAAAAAAAAACCAAATCCAATAAACTTTATTCTTCACTTCCCTGTTTTTGTTATAAATGTATCCATTTACAGCAAGTTTTAGTCCACCTTTAGAACTTTTGAATGTACTATAGTTAATGGTAGTCATTTTAAAATCTAAAACAAATATCGAGATTGCAATAGCCACACAATGAATAATTTCGCTGTTACTGTATGACAGTAAGAAAAATAATAAATTCGTGTATAGTCTACCCACCTCACGCATAAAAGCAAACTTTTGTAGCAATTAATGCTTATGCGATGCATTTTTGCTAGCACCATACTAGCAGGCGTTTAAAATCGTATCAGATTTTCTAAATTATATTAAAAGTTATTAGAGATTATGAATATTATAGTAAATGAATAATATACTACATGAATATTATGTCAAATGTGCATTATAGGAAATGTTTATTATATCATAAGAAATTAGATAAAATGAAATTATATCAACAATTCATTATCTCAACTGATCGTTATATTAAACAAAAGTATATTAACTGAAATTAGGTCAAGTGAACGTTAGATTTTTTGTTATTATATCAACCGTTACACACCCATCAGAAATATACCACGGTCAACTATGCCAGTAAAATCTTACACCTTACCTTTTATACTCTTTGGCTTTAACTCCCAACTCAGCGACATGTTTCTCCACAGCTTCCAAGTACTTCTGCTTGTAGACCGGTGTGAGGTTGTAGAGGATTCCCTCCTTCTCCTCAGCAGCCAGGGCCAGGATCCCCAGCTCGGAGGCCAGGGTCGGGAACCGGATGCTGAGGCTCTGACCTTGCAGGAGTGAGGAACGGATCTCGTCTGTGATGTTGTTCGCTGATAGAGTTGTTATGTCCTGGTGGGAGATTTAGCTGGTAAGATGGTTTAAAGCACAGTATATTTACTACTTGCAGTAGATCAATGCGTTTTCACAGAAAAATGGTAGGGGAGAAACGGTGAAAGTAGGAAACGTATAATTTAGTACACATGAAGTAGAAATCTTTCCCCACTAAACACTGAATGCGTTTAGCGCTTAACGTTTTTAGAACATCGTGCTGTCTCTGTCAACTTCAAATGCTGGACAGAAATGGAGTGATATTTTAAATACGGCACTACATGCATTAAATTATTTGTGGTGTAACCGAGCCCTATTTAACTGGTTTCGACAAAATATTTAAATAATAATCACAATTAGAAAATCGTCGTCGAAAAGCGGAAAATAAAAGCGTACATTCAAAGGCTAACCCATTTCGACCTCAAGGTTATGGGGCAGTGTTTGTTGCAAATAGGCTCTATTACAAGATCAAATTACTAATCTCCCTGTGCACTTTAATTTCTAGACAGTTTAAATTTTGTTAAGCTGTTTTCCTTAAAAAAATTAAAAAGTCGTAATGATCAAGTGGTTAAGATCTCACCTCTCATATTCAAATCCGGGCAAGTACCAATTTGACTTTTTCAATTAAGAGTTTATCGTGGACATTACTGACATCGGTGAAGGAAAAAATCGTGAGGAAACCTGGACTTATAGTCAATATAAGTCCAAAATAGCCAAGCTGTCTTGGGCAAGCGTGGTGATCAATGGTCACGCCTTCGCTGTATGAGAAGAGAACTTTGCTCTCCAGTGGGTCAGAAATAGGCTGGTATTATTATTTATTTTATTTCACTATTTACGTATAAATTATATTTTTTAAATATTAGAATAAAATAATATAAAAACATTCAAAAATAGTAACCCACCGGTATCAAGCTACCGGCGCCGGCGGTCAGGGCTCTAGAGAGGAACCTCCTAAGAATGCGAGCCGTGTCCAGGAGTACCGCTTCCTGAATCAAGCCCTTAATCCAGCTGCCTAACGAGAGCCTCTTTAGGTGTTGGTCGAGGCTCTTGGCAACTAAGCCATTGGCTGATATGACTATTGGCACAATAATTGCTGAGTCCACATCCCACTTGTCGACAACCTTGCGAGCCAGGTCAAGTTACTTAATCTGCTTATCTTTTTCAGCTTTCACGAGGTTCTCGTCATGCGGGACCGCTGTATCATGCGGTATTGTTATTAAGCTGTGTTCGTATGGGTAAACTTATTCCTTCTTCTTTCCCTTACCTCCAACACAAGCCGGCACCTCAGCCCGATATCCCTTACTGCAGCCAACCTAGGTTTGACCCTCTCCTTCAGCGCCGTCACCGCGTCATCAGCCTTCCACACGGTCTCGGCCAACTTCTGCAGGTCTGCCGCCTTCTCCTCCCAGGTGTTGAGTGAGGAGCGCAGGTTGTTCAGACGTCTGTAGGTGTCTTCGAGACGGTAGTTGCTCTCTTGGACGGATGTTGATTGGAGATGTGCCTGAAAGATTATAGATAAAAGATTTTTAAGGGGATGACGTGGGTGAGAAACTGGGAGAATGAAAGGAATATTTGTGGGATTCCTATTAGGTTTAGCAGTACACTACAGAAGAAGTACACTAATTAATCTAATTGCTAATTGAATTAATAGTACCGTGCTTCCCTTTAATTTAAATAAATGCGAGATCTATAATTACGACAAAGATTGTGGGTTGATTAAAAAAATTGTAGATAGAATATAAAAATAGAATTTATGAAGAAAAAAAAAACCAGAGACCTCTGACCGCTTTTAAGCGCTCTTGGAGTTCTCAGACTAATGAAAGTTTATTTATTTTCAACTTTATTTCAATCAGCGCAAAGTTGATATTTCCATTTCCAGGAATGACGATATTCATTTTTTATTTGGCGCACTTTGTGCAGTGATTCCCGCTACCACCGGCTTTATGATTTTACTATGTCATATACAGAACTAATTTCCATAAAGTAAAAAACACTCACCGAATCAAATACATCATTGGCAGCCGTCACATAATCTATGAGCTTCATATCCTTAATCTGCCTGAGCAAGTGCTTCGCTTCCTTCAATGCTCTGTGAGCGCTCAAATGCTTCTCCCCACGAGCAAACTCGTCCAAAGCCTCCACTTGCTCGCTCACTTTCCTCCTCACTTTAAGCACTTCTTCTAAAGCACTCATGCTTTCTAAACTCAAGTAATCTGCTTCTTTTTCCCGTCTTTTTGCTTCGGTTTTTAGACTATTTGCTTCTGTAAACAATCTATGTTCCGTACTTTCTAAATTACTCATCAAATCTTCTAAGTTTTTGGGATGTACTAGGTTATTATTTAGCTGGTTGAGACTAGATTTTAACACAGAGGCGTTGTGCGAGAACTCTCGTACGGCGGCGAACGGTTTCGGTATTCGCTTCAGTTCTGTCGGGTCTGCTTTCGTTCGTAAGTCTGAGGTTAGCATTTCGACGGAGTCTAGAAGTGTTTGTGTGCAGTTGTCGCATGCTGGAAAATGAATACGATATAGTACTAAGTCTTGTCCGTGAGTTCATCTGCGTGTTTTTGTATTTCATCATTTTTTTATTCAAATATTCAGCGTGAAAGAGACATACATACAAACAAGCATTGCTATTTTCGCATTTAATATATAGATTCTGAATATAAACACACTATTAGCGTGCATACTTTATCATCAAACAAATAAACATAATCGGTGTCTTTTTCTCTCCACTGAAATTTTATCGTGACTCATATTACTTTTCACGATGTTCTCTAATTTAACTTCAAAACAAACTTATACTCACGTCTACACCCATCTTCATCCATATAAGTCCTGGCAGCTCGACACTGGTCGCAGCGCAGGCCGGTGGCGAAGTCCTGACAGCGGCAACGCCCGCTGTCGTCACAGTGCGGCGCCGCGCTGCCCGTGACGTCACACGCGCACGCCACGCACGCGCCCGCCGGCCCGCCCGCGCGCCGCCAGCCCGCCGCGCACGCCGCGCACTCCGGCCCCGCGTAGCCTGCGACGCACAACTATACAGTACTACCGCTTCATTTATGCGCCTCGGCAGTTATCGTCTATCTTTTGAATGAACATGCGCGATGATGATATTTGTTACAGAGTAACAGCTTTGTGCTCATGTTGTAACAACAACATTAAATCTTTTTAATAGTGGTCTGTCAGCCAGTTTAACTAAAGAGCGTGTTACCCAATAACTGGGTTGTGAAGGTCAGATAGGCAGTCGCTCCATGTAAAATGCTGGTATTTAGCTGCATATGGATAGACTGCAACCTGGTCCCAACGTAGTTGGGAAAACGCTATATAGACGATGATTATACGGAAATAATCACTAAACATTCTATAAAAATGAATAATTACATAGCTGCAACATTGACTCACCAGGTTTACAAAGACACTGCACCTTGCCATCGTGCACGGCGCAGGCATCAGCGAAGTTCCGTGCGCGCTCGGGGCACGGGCAGGCCTGGCAGCCGCCGGGCGCGGCCGGCTGGCCGTAGTAGCCCGCCGCGCACTGACTGCAGCGCGGCCCGCCCGTGCCGTGCGTGCAGTTCTGAGGATAGGATAGTATAGGTGAGAGTTGGAAAGGAGATTGGGTTCATAGATCTACAAGCCATGCGCCGGATGGGATTTCCCATCGTCAAAAAATTACTTTCATTCCCTATTTAATTAAATAGGGAATGAAAGTAATTTTTAAGTTTGTATGGATACTTCCTTAGAGCTCACTTTCTTCGAAGGGGTCCACTAGGGCCGATGCCTGCCGGGGTTGCGAAGAAAACCGAAAGGGAGATCGTGGCCCCCGGCAACAGGGCAACCGAAGGAACACGGGTGGGTTTTAGTCAGTAAGAGTCTGACACGCACTCCCGCTCCGCCCAGAGCGGGAGAAGTTATTTGATGATTTCCCACCCTCAAAAAAAAAAAAAGAGCTCACTTTCGTTATACATACCTATAAGGTCCTCTTTTGAAAAATTGTATCATTTTAGACCCAACAGTTTAGGTTGTGCGTTGTCTTCAGTAATTGAATGAACGTATGATTTTCATTAACACGCCGGAATTCCGGGAGCCCTCGCGGAGGGCTCATTTTAAATGTAGGTTTTACTTAGCGAATACAGAATTATAAACCGTGACAATAAAATCCGATGTATATTTTAACAAGATTTATTAGTATATGCTTTGGTTTTAAAATCCAAGCATTTTTATTTATTTAATTATTTTTTGACCACGGTTCAAATATTCACATAAAAATAAAAGCTTGGAAACTACTTATAGCTACAAAGCCCTCTGAAAACACAATTTTACTTCAGTTTACAGTGTTTTATAACAACGGTTTGTTCACACCTTTGACCGTCCGCGATGGTTAACTTTAGTGCAAAGGATAATGCTGGGAATTCTTCCGTAGGGTTAACTTCCAATATGTATGGCGGCATGGCGTATGAGTTCTATGAAAAGTGGGTGGAGTCGAAAGTGTTAAGTAAGATGAAATTATGAACTAATTAGGTTTAGAATTTATCATCAGCTCCGTCTCCGATCGCACGTCATTTATCTCATCTAGCTGCTACCAGCCAGTATAACGGCCAGTGTGTAGGTACATGATTTTAAATAACGGTGATATCAGTGCCCATATTTTGAGAAACTTAAGAAATAATCAAGTTATGTACATAATGGTCGAAAGCGCTTGGAATACAAATAGCTTACAGTAAATCAAAAACTTAAATAATCTAGCACTTAGATCAAGACAATACAAACACGGTTCAGCAACGTCAATAAACTCACCAAGCAGTCGCCAGTGTCCGGATGGCACTCGGTGGCTCTGCCGTTACACACGCAGGGCTGCGCCTCGCCCTCCAAGCTGATGATGATGGTGCCCGACACCGCCGATATGAGTACTCTGGTAAATAAATTATAATATCCTTATCCTTACATATTATAAAACAAAGTCACTCGCCGCGTCTGTCTGTCTGAACACGATAAACTCAAAACCTAATGAACGGATTTTCAAACGGTTTTCACTAAGGTTTTGTGTAAATTGCCTGAAATATGACGATTATTGTTGAATATGTCGGAAAAAATCATGCCGACTGGGAGCTTTACAGGCGTGCGCCACGTAAACCTTGATAGATAAATAAAACTTATGTTCTACAGGATTTTACATCTTAAACAGTCAAAAAAAAAACTACTGCCCTGCACTTTTAGATTAAAAAGTGTTCCACACATCCACAGGACGGTTCCCCGACTGCAATGACAATTTTATTTATTTGTTTAGTCAGCGATTAAATGAGTGCCCTTTCACTTTGTATATAAAGATTAAGTAATACAGCTTGCTTATTACTTTTTAGTTCTTTTTTTGGCAGGGCCGTTGTGTTTTTTAATCTTTTAATTATTTATTTTTATTTTATACATTTAAGTGTCAAGTTTTATTTTTATTTTGAACCCCGTCATGCTAGGTGGCTTTAATATTTAAGCACTAAAGGTGGTTTTATACTCTCACCGAGGCGAGGCGAGAGGTGAATGGTTGGGGATAAAATGTTTGTTTTGTATGTACACCCTACCTATGTTAAATGTATACCAATAAATTATATAGTTTTGAAATATGCTCTTAAGCAGTTTTGGAGTATGCGCGAATATGGAGCCATACAGCCGCCATTTTTTTATAGCCTATGCCACTCAGGATGATGTAAGGATTCTAACGATACTCCATACATCAAAATCTGTTCACATTTAAAAGTTATGGTGCCACAAAGAAACTCATATACATACACGAACCTTGAAAACATTACACTCCTTTGTGGGCAGTCGTGTAAAAAGTCTGCGATGGCATATGTCTATCTTCTAAGGATGACCCACAATAACCATTTTTATCTTTCAGAATTTGATAAAAATTTCATTGTTATTTCCGAAGCTATTTTGATCGGTATTATATTAATACTTATCCAATAAAGTATATTACTTAAATTGAGCATTTAATTAAGATTAAAATGTACCTTGACATCATTTCACTTAAATGAATGGTTTAAAAGATATGTCAGCAGACTCAGCAGACATCAGATTCAAAATTACGCGTAACAAAATAGTTATGGTTGACAGCAACGCGGGTGCAGCGGTAGGAGTCAATGACCTATTCCTCGGCTATTAGGTATGTAATTCCGGTATCGGTAGTGCATTCCCATGGGATATTTTCCGACATGCACGCGGGGGAAGCCGCGAGCAATAGCTAGTAATAAGTATAATAATTTTTACAACAGACATATTAGTACAACACACATAAGTACTATCCCTAATATGTCTCTCTGCTGTACTAATATGTCTGGTTATTATGACCAGTTGAAAAAAATTACTTAATATTTCGGCGTACTAAATTTTTTAACGTAGTTTTTAGTTTTCGGCGGTTGGTAAATTACACGTTAGCTGCCTCTCCGTGCATATCCTACGCAGCAGTGTTATAAAATTATAACTTTCAGTAAGAACGTGCAACAGGAGGGCTAACCCAGTAATCAGCTGTTAATACAGAGTCGAATTAAATAAGTTAGCAAAAATCTGCAGAAGTGATGAGTTTCGATGTCCAAACACGATAAAACAAAAAAGTTTTTTTTTTCGTCTGTGTTAGGAAGTTTCGCCGATTAATTTGAAAAGACCCTGTTGATTACAATGAACATAGAATACCTGGGCGGCGGCATCCAGAAGCCGGCTGCTGGCTTCTGACACGAGCTGGCGGAGTACCCGCGCGGACACGCGCACAGTTCCACGCCCAGCGCCGGCTCCGAGCGGCTCAGGCCGGGGATGGCCGTGTCCAGGGACACGTTGAGGAGTCTACAGTTGAAGGAAGTTTAATATCTTATTCAGATTATTTAAATGTCATTTTTTTATTAGGTGCACCGTTTTTTGTTATACTTATTAATCACCTCAAGAGCCATGAAGAATAATATAATTAATTGTGTTTTATTAGTCCGCATGACAAGTTTAAAGCCTAGTATCAAACAAACATACCAAAAATAGTTTAAAAAAACTTGAAAACTTTATTCAAGCCTGCACAGTGACTGCATGAGCCACGCAACGACTATGCCACAGCAACTCGTGGAAGTTAAGTATTAGAAGTACTCACAAAGCATGAACATGTTCCTGATAAGTGGGCGCACGGGTGGTGAGGCGGATGAGGATCTTATCCAGCCGGCGCAGAGCCAGCATGAGCGCGGAGCGAGACGCCACGCCGCGGCCGCGCACCATCCACAGCGACTCGTGGAAGCGGACTGCGTGCGTGCCGTTCACTACCGGACCGTGCTGAACAAAATGGTTGTACTTTATTTTTTATTTTATTTTATTTGGGAAAATAAACGGTTACACATTACAGTATGGTTAAGAACTTAAAACTAGAATGGTAATATAAATGTATAACCAACAACATTTTCCACATAATATAAAAAAAAGTTAAACTAACATGAACATCGTGCGATGTAAAGTAGATAGACTATAAAGTATGAATAAATGTTAAAATAAAACTATACTGAAAGTTATACATCAAAAAAAAAAAATATATGAGAAAGGATTGAACTATGATTTTAAATTATTATGTACTTAAGTCTGCTATGGTTTTAAGAGCAATACTTCTAAATTTCCCAGCCGAGACAGCAAAGAACTCAATATCCTGGAAAATTTTATTGAACTGAGTGGTAAGACGTCGTAGGGGTGCTCGCGAGCCTGCGTTTGATCGACAAGAGGTTACAGCAAACAGCGGTCGCGCGCGCACACCTCGACATATAGTTGTTCTGGGTACTACATAACTTATTCTATTGCTTATATCTATACAATCAAATTTATTGTTACATAAATCAAACAGAAACATCGATTCCAACATTATACGTCTAGATTTAAGATCTTGAAGTTTAAATTTATTTAGTAAGTCGCTATAAGATGCATACTTGCGAAAACAACGGTAATGCATGGCCTTTAGAAATTTACGTTGTACTTTTTCTATCATGTTAGAATATTTTTCATAGAAGGGATTCCACACCGGGACCCCATACTCCAATTGAGACCTGACCAGAGTTTTATATAGGTATAAATAAGTACTAGGACGCCTAAATTCCTGAGCCGATCTCATTACAAACCCGTACATACGAAAAGCATTGTTCACAATTTTAGTAACGTGAGCATCTAGATGGAGTTTGTCATCTAGCAAAACACCAAGATCACGAACCACTGTTTCTCTTGCCAGATCTGTATTGTGCAAGGTATATGCATGTTTTATTAAGTTTTTATTTTTAGTAAAACTAATACAATGGCATTTGGATATGCTCAATTTTAGTTTGTTTTTTACACAATATGCAGAGAATCTATTTAAGTCTTCCTGCAGCAATAAACAGTCGCGTAAATTAGTAATTGGTCTAAAAATTTTTAAATCGTCCGCGTATAGTAATAATTTAGAATTTAGAAAACACGTACCTATATCATTAATAAACATAACAAACAAAAGAGGACCCAGTATAGAGCCCTGAGGAACACCGGAAGTAACATTTAGGGTCGCAGAATTAAAACCGTTTATCACAACTCTCTGAGATCTGTTAAAAACGTAAGAAGAGAACCATCTCAGTAGGTCGCCACGTATGCCATTAAAGGCAATTTTACTCAAAAGCAGTTGATGGTCCACTTTGTCAAACGCCTTTTGGAAGTCCGTGTATATAGTGTCAACCTGAATACGAGAGTCCATACTATTAAATAAATAGTCAACAAACTTGAAGTACTTGTACAACAAATATTGGGTACCAAAAATACGAGTGATGTTGCCTAATGCCTCGTTTACACGAGACGACAATTCGGGATTTGTTTGCGAAAAGCGTCGGCTTTAACAGGATGTAACATAGTAATTTCGTAACAGTCATCGTGTAAACGAGGCTTGAGAACATGAATGTAATAAATTGCCTAGCACTTCTCGCCCGTTTCACGCCTCCAGGAGGTCGAGAAATTGTCTTTGTATTTAAAACAAGTCATCTCGCAAACATTTCCTAGGCCTTTCCCGATGACCTAATCCCGAAAAAAAAAGAGGAAGTACTAACCTCAAAGTACTCCAACACAATACTCTTCGTATATAGCCTTACAAGCGGGAACCGTGCCAAGACTTCGCGACTGAGCTCCGTCCCCCCCTCCTCCTCCACGCGGAACCGCAGCGACCCCAAGTATGACGTCACGCGGTCCCCCACGAACCGTTTGTCCAGTTCCACGTACACCGGCACTGGGGGCCACGGGAGCGTGATGGTCGCGTCCGGGGTGTGGGTGTGTATGGCTAGTAAGGAGTCTTGGTCCATCTAGGAACATAGACATAAAAACAATTAGTAGAAGGATCTTTTGGCGCGTGGCCAGAATCGGAACTAAGGCCGCCATCTTGTTTTTTCAATACATTTCATAAATATTTACAAACAGCGCCACCCTGCGAACGTCCATCAAGAGCCAGAAGACTCTATAATCGTTACCACACACTATAACACAAACACAATAAAAATAATAACTATTTGTTTCTGCGATGTGTACCATATGAGTCCATTTTGTGTGGCAATTATTTTATTTGAACTTGTGGAAATTACTAAATTAGTCGTATGCACTGCTAAAAAGATTGTTTTGGCTACTACAGTACATACACACACACTTTCAACTTCGCCATTGTCTCGGACGGTACCGAGAGCTCTTGCTCTTACACTTGGTAACCACAAGTAAAGCGCGCGTCGTTTTGTGAGATAAAATACTATACAAGGATGTGGTTTTCAAAAACAGGGTCACTTAAATGCAACGTTTATTCAACAACAAGAAAACGTCAGAAAATAACCAGAGGGCCTAAACAAGTTGCAGTCGCTTTCAAAGCCTATCGTTAATTATTTATCGTTAATTATTTATAACAACTTTTAACAGATTTGTAATTAGCTTTGTAGTTGCTTTATTTCAATTCGATTCATGATCGACTTTTCCATCATCGTATTCGCTGATATATTGTCACTCTATATAAGACTTTGAATCGTGTGTTGACTGTTAATACACAAAAAAATAAAAACATAAACTTCTAACGAATAGCTCAGCCAAGTTTTGGTTTTGTGATAGTCTACTCACAGTAGTAATAACATCTTGCCGGCCCCTCTGCAGCGTGACGTGCAGCGGTGCGGCCGCGTGCACGGCGCCACGCGCTAGCGCGGCCTGAGAGCACTGCGACACGCGCCCGAAGCAGAAGCACGCCGTGCAGCCCGACGGGTTGTCGACTGTCAGGCCGAATGTGCCCGTCAGACAACTGTCACATTTCTCGCCTACTACATTTTCCTGGAAGATGAATGATATTTCAATACAGATCCTTCCCCTCGGACAGCCATTGCGCATGGACGTGTTTACCCAAATAGTCTACTTAATTAAATAAATATTTAAATTTTAATACAAAAATTAAAATAAATCCTCAAGTTTAATTCTCGAAAAGTACCAGGCGCGCAAAGTGTTGCAAGAGATCGAGTCCAGCGACGAGCGAGGCGAGAAAGCAAGTGGTGTCCACGCTACTCATCTCTGTCGACTGCGCGTGAGTCATTACCTCCTGACTCCGCCCTCTTCAATAACTACTAGCAATTCCTTTAATTTTCAAATTTTTAATTACATAGAATTACATAGAATTTAATTCAGCTAAAACATCGAACACTAATAAATTTGGATTATAATTGGATTTGGGTACCTTTACACATTCTAGATCAACATTAATTAAATTTTTAGTCTCAAAAACAGTTGTCCAAGTTTCTAAGGTATCAATTCAATTTCAATTCAATTTATTTATTTATTTAATTAAATAATGCATATTTACAATATTAAGCCTTATACTAAAATGGTAGGTATATAATAATGGTTCGACCTGAACTAGGATAAACCTGTATCTCAGGTGTAATAAGTGCTAAATTACATTAAAATTTTCTAAAATTGATGGTAGACATAAATAGTGAGTAACTTAACAGACTAATGATAGGACAATACTTAATTAAAAATAATATTTAACTTAAAACAACCAGTAACTTTTCTGTATCATCATAAGATAATTTTGTAACCAAGTTGTAATAACATTTTTGCATTGTACCGTTTTTAATGCATACATAGACAAAATTGCGTTTACTTTATTATACAAAAATGGGCCTAAGAATATAAAAAAACTATACATAAACGAATGCCTTAATCTATAATTATCCATACAGATGTCTTTACGTCTTTTTTCAGTGACAACTCTATCGTACGGCAATTTACAGTGCTGTTTTAATAAAGTATTCATAATGAATAACTGCCGCACTGTCAGAACATTGCAAGATTTATATAAAAGTTGGGTCGGGAACAGGATAGGCCGGAATGTGGATACTTTCAGAACAGCTCTCTGCGCGCGCTCCAGTGGTAGTAAAACTGTTTTAGCCGCTCCTCCCCATGAAGTAATACAATATGTAATTATTGATTGACACAAAGCATAATAAACCTGTTTTATCACCTTAGAGTCAGCAAAAGGCCTAATTTTCTTGAATATGAACATCAATTTACGGACTCTACTGCATAATAGTTCAACGTGATTTTTAAATGTAAGAGTAGCATCAATAATTACTCCAAGATATTTTATAGTTTTTGTATTAAGGATAATTGGGCAATTGCATTTAGAGTTTGCAACTGTGTTACATACATGCGCATGAATATCTGGAATGATCATAGATGTCTTTGAGTTGCGTAAAGAAAAGCGTATGTATTTAGTTTTGTCAGCATTTAATGTCAGTAAGTTATGTTGTAACCATCTATTTACTATATTGAAACCTTGCTGTGCACATAACCAAACTTCATGTACTGTATTTGAGGAGAATAGGAGTACGGTATCATCAGCATAAGATATAATTTTCCCCGAATTTAGATTTAGACTGCAGAGGTCATTTATATAAATAAGAAATAAGGTTGGTCCTAATATGCTTCCTTGCGGGACTCCAAAAAAAGTATTGTTTAGTTCTGAGCTAGTAAAATTACCAATCTTCACACATTGACAGCGGTTGTCTAAATAGTCTGCAAAAATCTTAAGCTGCTTACCTCGTATACCTATTTTCTCAAGCTTGTCCAATAAGATAGGATGAGACACGGTATCAAAAGCTTTTGCTAGGTCAAAAAAAATACCAATAGAATGATTACCTTTGTCTAGTTCTTGAGATATATAATCGGTCATATCTTGCACAGCATCAGTTGTGGATAATTTTTGTCTAAAACCAAATTGATTATCCGAAAGGATGGCTTTAGACTGTAAGTACTTCATTAACCTATTGTTAATTATTTTTTCTAGTATTTTAGATGTAGATGAAAGTATTGAAATGGGTCGGTAATTTGAAGGTACTTTTTTGTCACCTGCTTTATGCACTGGGACGACTAAAGCTTTTTTCAGATAGTCGGGAAAAATGCCTTCAGAAAGGCAAATTTGAAATATATGAGTTAACGGCGGAACAAAAATGTGTCTGAATTTCCTTAACACACTATTTGAGATACCATCCCATCCAACCGCACAGACTTCTTTCAGCCCCAAAATAACCCTTTCAACTTCGTCTTTGTCTGTATCCAGTAAAACAAATGAGGTTAGCTGACGATATTGCGGTGACACAGTGGCCCTGTTTCCGTGTATGCTGTAATTTTTGTTATAGTTACATTTAATTTGCTCAGCAAGATTTTGACCCACATTATTAAAGTAACTATTTACATGATTTGCTGATGTATGCGGTGAGGGGAGCGTTTGTAATAACTCTGACGATGATTCATGCTGTTTTGATACAAAAGCGAAATTTTTTATATGGCGCCACATTTTTTTGCTGTCGTTTCCTGATTCTTCAATTAAGTTTCTATTATACGTATTTTTCAACTTTTTTAGTAGATTGTTACAGAAATTTCTATATCTTTTATATGATTTTTGTAAAATGATATCATCTGGAGAGGATTTTGCATGCATGTGAAGTTTATCCTTGTGCTGGATGCACTTTACTAGCCCGGGTGTGATCCATGGTTTTAGGTTATTGTTTTTCTTAGTTAGTTTTATGTGCGAAGTATTATTTACAATAGCACATTGCACTTTATTAATAAAGTATGGCAGCGAAATGTTCACATCATCAGTTTTGTAAACTGGGTCAAAGTCAATATGATGTAATGCGTCTTCAAGTCTTTTCATATTTATTTTAGTAATGGTATTTGTGCACTTAGACCTAGGGATTTTTACTTCTAGACTAAGCAGTACTGCGCCATGATCGGAAACCGAAGGAATTGTTACTAGGGTAATGGATGCAAGGTTAGTTTTAAGCAAGGTGTGGTCTAAACAGGACCCACTCAAATGTGTTGGAAGCAAATGGGCCGGAAGCAGACCCTTGCATGCGCACATGTTAAGGTAGTCTTTAGCAACTCTATCATTGTCTTCTGGGTTAATATCTATGTTCATATCGCCTGTTAGTACTACATTTTTGTATAGAGATAGTTTTTGGAGTGCTTCGTCCAACGATGCTACAAAATTATCAGTATGCTTAAAAGCACAAGGCCTATAAATACATAGGATAGCAGTTTCTAGGCCCACTTTTATCAATAGTCTGCTACAATCTTGTATGTGAGGTTCTTCTACCGATACGTTCAAACTTTGTTTGGCATAAACAACTACACCGTCATTTTGATTATGAACGGTCTTACTACTAAACATTTGGTAACCTGATAGAGAAGGAAGGTTCTGTTGACATTTAGATAGCCAACATTCAGTCAATACAATAATGTCACACTCAGTATCCAGACGTTTCAACAGAATTAACAGGTTGTCCATGTTTTTATTTATACTGCGAATATTTTGCGTAAGAATAGTAAGTGATTTAGAGGGATCAGGGAGATATACTTTACATTTTTCAATCTCACATGATATAGCCACTGATAGGGAGACCACATCAATATCATTAAGTAACTTATCCATAATTTTATTTACTTTAAGCTCCTAGTATAAAAAAGACTTATCGATTAATGCAAAATAAAAGATTAAGGGCGGCGCTCCTAGGCGCCTTCATTATAATCTATAGAGTTAATGTACCTGTTTTCAGCAATTTTCCTTGCCGGGCATTCCAGCTCACCTGTTTTGTGGTCGCTGGGTTTTTTGAAGCGCAAACATGTTGCACACTGTGATGGTTTATCGCTCGTAGTACAATCATTAGACTGGTGACCTTGTTGTCCACAATGTCCACACGTGTGGGTAGTCTCCCGACATGTCCTTGCAGCATGCCCGTACTGATGGCATTTAAAGCACCTCGTCACAAGTGTGAAATCCCTAACTGGGCAGGATGTCCAATGTATAAATACTCGATTTTGGTTAATCAGGGCTTTCCTTATGTTGGCAGGTACTTCTAAAATAAAATTGCAAGTAGGTCCGTCTTTTTTCCCCGACTTATGACTTAATTTCAAAGAGGCCAGGAAAGATTCACGAGGCAAATTAGGTAGCTTGTCGGATAGGTTTTGTTCATAAATGCAGTCATAGACCTCTTGGTCAGTTAGGGCAGAGGGTACTCCTATCACTATAATTCTTGGTCTTCTCTTTTGTGGCTCTTCCACTTTCAGGCCGGAACTACTTAGCTGCGACGAGTTTCGTAGTTTTTCTATGTCATCCTTGGTTTCGGTGCTGATGATAACTCCTCCGTTTTTGGTTTTACGCATTCCTCTAACGTGCAGTTTCATTTGTTCTGGGCATATTATTTTTTGGACCAGAGATTTAGTATCGTCACTAGTTTTTAGCTTATCATCAGGATAAATTGCGATAGTGCTGAGATTACTGGGGCGCAAGTAATTATTTTTGTTCGTCTTTACCATATCAGCAAAGGAAACATTTTCCATCTTTGTTGGCTGGGCGCAATTTTCTTTAATGCTGTCTTGGATTGTTTTACGGAAGTTATCAAGGCAAGCCGTGAGGTCTCGTTCTTCTCTCAATGCTTGTAGTGAGTTTTGCACTTCTCTGGCCTTATGTTTCAAGTCCTGGTAAAATACTGCCATCTGGGATACGCCATTTCCTACCTTACGCGATAGGGAATTGATCCTCAGTTTTTGCTCGGAGTTCAGTTTTCCATCCTGAGCAATGGAACAAACTTCATTCAGGCATTTTTCTATTGACATCATCCAGTTGCTAATTTCATTGGTGTCCAAAGTCTCAATTTTTTCTTCAGCCGCCTTTTGGTGGTCCTGTCTTGGTTGTTGGGGCGATGTAGGAACCGGAGTCGGTACCGGGGTTGTTATTGGTGGAGGGCTGCGTCGAATCATCGTGCTCCGATTAAAGGGGCTGCCTTCCATCTGTCACTTTGTATGCAGTCAGTCCATTACTTTAAACTTATCACTGTAAAGTTTATTTGTATAGCATGCTAATACATTAAAACTAGGTCACTGTTTATTCAAACGTTAATTTATTTTATTTATATTTTGCATTGATGAGCACGTCTGCAAGCGTCGAATGCAGAAAGATATCCAAAATTGCAAGCGCCTAGCAATTTACATCGAGCAACGTGTGTCGACGCGTCAATCAGTAAGGTGCACATTTTTATCTTTTCAAAATGATGAAACGGACGCCACCAAAACCTGGCAGTGAACCTCTACTTCACCACAGTTCTGAGCCCGATTTGACATCACCAGTTTCGGAACAAAAGTTGGACAGAATAACTTTACGACAAAAACGTAAACATGATTCTGAACAATTAACTGAGATGAAATCTCTCCGGGAAGACATTATGTCATCACTTGATACCTTGAGAAAGGAACAACAACAGAAATTTAGTGTGATGCAAAGTAATTTAGACCAAATAAAGGCTCAAAATACGGAATTAAAAGAAACGGTTGAGTTTCTAAGTGGTAAATATGACGATCTCATGACTAAATTGGCCCTTTTGGAAAATGAAAAGAGGAGCACATTGGATTATGTAGGTTATTTGGAGGAAAAAGTCGAGATCATGGAACGAAATTCAAAATCATCAAGCCTAGAAATTCGCAATGTACCTAAAAAACCTAAAGAGTCCAAGGATGACCTTATAGATATTGTGAAAAATCTGGGTACCGCTGTGAGCACCGAAATAAAAACAGGTGAGCTCAGAGATGTTTATCGCCTTAGCAGTAACAGAAAACCCCAAACTGATGGGCCTATTACCGTCGAATTTACGTCAACCATAGTCAAGGACAAACTTCTAACTAACATTAAAAACTATAATCGCGACCACAAAACCAACCGACTTAACAGCTCACACATTAAAATGCCGGGAACTAGTCCCGTGTTCATCTCTGAGAGTCTCACCACTAAAGCCAGAAAGCTATTCCATCAAGCAAGAGAGTTTACAAAGCTAAATGGCTATGCGTATCACTGGACATCACATGGCAAAGTATACATAAAAAAGGAAGAGGGAGCGCCGGCAAAGAGAATAACACAGGGATCCGACTTTGAAGGTTTGAAACAACAAGAAAAGTGACTAGATACATTTATTAACACTCAAAAACTCAACCTACCTAAAGCATTGATGCTTCGTCTGAAAATTGCATGCCACGTTAACTTTCCAGTATTTAACATAGTTTTAAGTTTTTTTCTTCTGTTTTTTATATTTTTGTACATGTATGCCAACACACTAAAACCAAAGTACATTAGAACCCTATTTACACTATATAAGCAATCACTACACACAAAAACAATCAACAAACACAACACATTTAACCCATTATATCAGTTCTTACTATGCACATTCACAGTTATCTCACTGTATTTCCTACATCACATTAACATATTCATCACTCACTTTTACCCGCGGTTTCGCCTGCGTGGAACCGATGTAAACGGTAGCCCATGTGTTGTTCCAGGTTGTAGACTATCTGTGTGCAAAGTTTCTTTCAAATCCATCCAGCCATTTTTGCATGAAAGAGTAGCCATCCATCCATATATTCATCCACTCATCTTCACAAGCTTTCTCACTTGTACTCGTAGTATTAAAAAGACTACAGGGTACCATATATGCTTACTTACTTTGTGTTTGTTTAAACTCGTTATCGATATCGTGGATGAATTATGTACAGAATATCTTATGACGCCCCAGTTTGGTACACCCTTAAAAAAGCAACTTAACAATGGATAGCGTGACAGAAATTATTGGAAATATAGATCAGCTCTCAGTCTCAACTACACTTAATTGTGACCCCGAAGAATGCACTAGCTATGTCACTAATCCTTCCAAGCAACTAAAAATAATTACCCAGAACATTCGTTCTATACATGCAAACTTCGACTCTTTCTTAACCCTCCTTCATAGAATAAACCTTGACTGCGAAATACTAGTACTGACTGAGTGCTGGCTGAAACGTTATAATGATTCAATCCCAACTATCGATAACTACTCTTATTATCAAACAACAAAACACTTAAACCAGAACGATGGTGTAGTCCTTTATCTTAAAAATATAGAAAACTACACAGTCGAAGAACCTGACTTCTCGGATGCCAGTTGTCTAGTGCTAAAAATCGGCACTGATAAGGCAATAATATGTATCTATAGATCTCCGTCTTTTAGAGACATAAGTAACTTCCTACAATCCCTAAACGCACTTTTATCAAGCCTGATTACATATAAAAACATAGCTATAGTTGGTGACATTAATCTTGACATAGCATGTACTATAACTTCAAACCAAACCTCAGACTATCTCGATCTCATAGCTTCCTATGGCCTGCTACCTGCTCACTCACTTCCCACTCGAGAGAATGCCTGTCTTGATCACATCATGCTGAAATCTAACTTGACTGCACTCACCTTAGTATTACACGCCTCTGTCACCGACCATAACCCTGTAATGCTGTGTCTTAATTTGAAACGATATGTCAACCCACGGTCATGCACCATTTTGAAGACTAATTACGAAACTCTTGATAGTGAGATGAACACTACTAATTTCCAAGCAGTTTACGAACACACCGATGCTAATGAAGCGACTAAAAGTTTAGTTACCACTCTAGCTATACTCATAAATACTCACACTTCTATAATCAAGATTCCAAATAAAAAACGCTTACTCAAACCGTGGATGACCGTTGGTATGCTCCGCTGTATGCGTAATAAAGACGCAATGCACAAAAAACTGAAGCTATCTCCGAACAATATTATATTAAGTACTACATATAAAAGATATAGGAACTACTGCACAAAAATCTTAAAAAAACTAAAACGAGACTTTGACAGGAAAGAATTGAGTGAGGCTTCAAATGACAATAAAAAAACTTGGAAGGTGATAAAGAGAGTAACTAATACAGATAAACCAAACATACCCAACACTGATTTATTGGCTTCTTCTACTTCACCTCAGATCTCGGTGGACAAAGTAAACAAGTTTTTTGCCAATATCGGCAAGGAACTAGCGGATAACTTTTCCTGTCCACCTGATAGTCAAATAATCCCACCAGATATTACCTCCACATCTTCACCTTTACAATCATTCGTCATGTTAGACACCGATGAGGTGGAGGTTGGGGAGGTACTGATGTCACTTAAGTCGGATTCTGCTATAGGCTGGGACAATATTTCAACTAGGTTTTTGAAACGTTATTCACTGATATTAGTCCCCATACTCACACATATTTTTAATCTCTGTTTCCATACCGGCACTTTCCCCTTGTACTTCAAGAAGGCCATCATACACCCAATTCACAAAAGTGGGAGCAAAAAGCTTGTAAATAATTATCGTCCTATTGCAGTGTTGCCGTCCATTTCTAAAGTTCTAGAACGCCTTATCAATAAAAGACTTGTGACTTATATGGAAGATAAAAAGCTTTTTTCTCCCAACCAATTTGGCTTTAGACGCAATAAATCTACTAGCAGTGCTGTAATTGACCTAATCGACCATGTTACAAAAAATAATGACAAGAAAATGAAAGTATTATCAATATTTTTGGACCTAAAAAAGGCGTTCGACACAGTTTCGATTTCTGACTTATTAATAAAGCTGGAGGAACTCGGGATACGCGACCAATCACTTAACATCTTTAGGGACTACCTTCATAACCGAACTCAGTGTGTAAAAATACAAAAGTCTCGGTGACTACCTACAGCGCCGCGTACGGGTCGCTCTCGGTATTTATTTTATAGAATTGTGATTTCGGACTTTACAGTTATGAATTATGTGTTCAACTGGACATTATATGATAACGTACCGTAACAATATGGAGAACAGTGTTAAATTTGTGGATTTGTAACGTTTTCAAACAATATTCGGTGTGCTAGTAAGTGCAGTGACAAAAACAATTCGCGGGTGGCGCGAAATACAGTGTTGCATCGCGCTCTTTCACTATTGCGCGAACTAACTATCTCGGTCTCTGTCGCCCTTTCGTGGTTATCACAAAATTTTAGAAATTAAGATGGATTGTGAGGTTTGTAACAGAGAAGTGAATGTAGGCGAGACTATTGAATGTAATGGATGCAAGAAAGGATACCATTATAGATGTGTGAATATAACCCCGGCGGCGGCGGTACAATTAAAGCGTACTTTTAAGTGTGCCTCCTGTTCTAATGTAACTCAGCGTATACGAGTAACAGATGACACACCGGTACGTGGTGGTCAGGCCGCTGGGCTAGTAGATGAAGCAAATCAGTCGTTTGAAGAAAATGTTGCTCAGGAGAAAGCACCGATGTTGACATCGGACGAGATTGTACATCAAATTAATAGCGTAATCCTGGCAAAAATTAGTGTTTTTGAAACAAATATTATACAGGAGATTAAAGCCAGTGTGGCTGTCCTGGCGCTAGAAAATACTAAACTAAGACAGGAATTAAAGGAAGCGAATATGAGATGTAGTTCCTATGAGCGGCAAATTAAAAGCTTAAAAACTGAGGGACTACTGTCTAGACAAAAACAAGAAGACCATGATATCGATACCAATTACCAGAAGCAACGACCAGTACGGGTACCAATACCTACAATACCGAAGGGTACTACTGCCCTGGCTGCATCGTCTCAAACAAATGTCGTGGAGCACGGAGTGCAAGCAACTACGCCTCCGCCGCTGCCACCGCCCCAGAGGCCCGTGGCGACTAGTTACGCAGCGGTGGCCAGAGAAGCAGCGGATATGAAAGTTGACGCTACTAATAATAATGATTGGATAGAGGTTAAAAAAAATAACAGACGAAGCAACGCAATAAGAAAAGGTGGTAATCATTCAATTAGCTCTTTAAAAGCAGTTGAACGCAGGAAATTTTTACATGTTTGGAGGCTGGATAAAAGCACTACAGAGGATGATCTAAAGGAGCATATCAAACAGACACTCGGAGCTGACTCAGAAATCGAAATCGAAAAATTAAAACCTAAGACGGAGCGAGACTATGCCTCATTCAGGATTGGTGTCACAGTAAGTAATTTTGAGAAACTTTGTGACCCTGCGATATGGCCAGTAAATGTAGAATACAGTGAATGGATTTGGTTTCGTCCCAATACTAACCCAAAACAATCGGAAACCCAGTAGTCATTTCAACATTTTATACCAAAACGTCAGAGGACTTAGAACTAAGACGACACAATTTTTATCACTACTGGAATCATCAGGGTCTGATTTATTTGCTATCACCGAATCGGGCCTCAATGAAGCGATTCAGAACGCGGAATTCGTGCTTCCTGGCTATCAAATATTACGATGCGATAGAGCGGATGGCCGCAAGCAAGGAGGCGTATTTTTAGTGGCCACACCGAGGTTCGAGTTGCGGCGAGTGTCGGTGCCAGGTGACGTTGATATAGACAGTAAAAAGTTTGAACTAATGTGTGCGGCTGTTTATATGCAAAATTGTTTTCTATTCACTTGTTGTGTCGTGTATATTCCACCAGGGGCTGACGACAATGAATATTTGTCGATGTTTTGTATATTAGAAAAAATATCTGTCAAATATAGCAGTAATTTAATTATTTTAGGGGACTTTAATATGTACTCGTGTAACAACAACATTTCTAACTATTACGAATATTTTATGGCCTTCTGTGAATTTGCTCAGTACAACGCAGTAGCTAACTGTAACAATAGGCAGTTGGACCTCGTATTGAGTGCGCGTGGTGGCCTGTCGGTGAGCGCGGCGGACGAGGGCCTGCAGCCCGTGGACGCGTACCATCCTCCGCTGGCCGTGCGCATAGAGCGCGGGTCGCGCGCGCGCCCGCCTCTGCCGCCCCCCGTGCCGAGTACCTCTCCTGCATCGCCGCGTACGCGACCCTCGCAATCTCAATCTTTCATAAGTCGTACATGTTGGAATTTTAATAAAGCGGACTTCCAACAAATGTATAGTTTAGTAGCTAAAATAGATTGGAGTGGGATTTACGGATCATGCGATCCAGATATAGTTTTAGATTTATTTTATAATAAGATATATGACGTTTTCAACAAGTGTGTTCCTCCGAAAAATAAAAATATTAATTCATTAAATAATAGATACGTTTATCCAGTCTGGTATACAGCTGAAATTATTAGAGATATAAAAAATAAATATTTATTACATAAAAAATATAAATCTAGTAAATCGCGTAGTGATTATGTGGAATTCGCCCGATACAGGGCAAAAGTGAAAACCGAGACAGCTCGGGCGCATGATCAGTATCGCAACCGCGTGCAAGGGCACTTGGCTAAGGATCCGCGAGCGTTTTGGAGTTATATTAGATCTAGGAAAGGCGATTCCAATCAGCGGAAGTTAATTAAAGACGGACGCGTATTATCGGAATACGAATGTGCCAATGAGTTCGCTCGGTTTTTTCAGTCGGTGTACAATCCGGAACCTCCCGAACTGAGTGTGGCGGCGGCGAGTGCGGGCGAAGCGGCGGGCGCGTCGCCGGGCGTTCGGGTGCATCTAGCAAGTGTGGGCCCCGCTGACGTACAGCGCGCACTCGCACGCTTGCCGCCTAAGCGCTCAGCCGGTCCGGATGGGATTCCGGCGTACATTTTTAGGGATTGCCGTGCGGTGTTGGTGAAGCCGTTGCTACATTTGTTCAACGTTTGTATTAAGACCGCAACTTTTCCTGAGCGCTGGAAACTTACCCGAGTTGTACCCGTGCCTAAAGGTAGTAAAGGCTCAGCACCCTGCGATTATAGACCTGTAGCGGTATTATGCACTCCAGCTAAAGTGTTCGAGTCGACCATTCACGGTAGCCTGTATCCGCAGATTAGCGCTCTGTTGTCCGACGCGCAGCATGGTTTCCGTCCTGGGCGGGGGACAACGGGGAACCTACTGGATCTTATGACACATATAGTACCGACGGTGGATGCGGGTCAACAAGTAGACGTTGCCTACTTCGATTTCAAGAAAGCGTTTGACACAGTGGATAACGACGTCCTTTTGGCTAAATTGGCTGGTGTAGGCTGTACACCTCACACTTTGTCGTTTTTTGCCAGCTACTTGCGAGACCGTTGTCAGTACGTTGACTGCAGTGGGCAGTTCTCTGAGCCCTATTTCACGAGATCAGGAGTCAGTCAGGGCAGTAATGTAGGGCCTCTTTTCTTCATTTTAACAGTTAACGACCTGCCGAGCGTAGTTAATAAATCCATACCATTGCTGTTCGCTGACGACTTGAAATTAGTTCTTAAAATAAACCAGGAAACTGACCATGACGACCTGCAGCAGGATATTAATAGGGTAGTAGAGTGGAGTCGTAGCAATAAGTTGTATTTCAATGTGGCCAAATGTTCGGTGTTATCATTTACACGTGCGCGCGACCCAAGTCATTATCCATATTGCATGGATGGAATCCAACTGCAACGTGTCTCGGAAGTTAAGGACTTGGGCGTGCGCTTTACAACTGATTTAAATTTCCGTAAGCATACCATTGATGTTTGTAAAAAAGCATACCGCAATTTAGGGTTGTTCTTACGCTTAGGAAACCAGTTCACGAACATCAGTGCTCTGAGATCGATGTACGAAGCGCTTGTGAAAAGTCATTTGGAATGCAATGCTGTCGTCTGGTCGCCACATGAAGCCAAGTACAAATTAATGTTAGAACGCATCCAGAACAAGTTTGTGAGATTCTTATTCTTAAAGCAGTATGGTGTGTATCCAGGGTATCCACTGCTGTATCCTACTCTATTTGTGCTGGGTTTGGTAGGCTACTATAAACTGGAAGTAAGAAGGGAAGTAGCTCTCGCAACTTACTTATTTAAGGTTATGCGTGGTAAAATACACAACCCAGGCGTTCTACGCACGGTTGCGTTGTGTGTACCTGATGGGTACGTGGGGCGACGGAGGCGGCCGCCGCTCCTGTGGGTGCCACCCGCTCGCACCAACTTGCTGCAACACGCGCCGCTGACGCGCGCCCTACGTACACTCAATATGGTGTCACAACAGATTGACTGCTTCAATTGTACTCTGAGCGAATTCACACAGGCCGCATTTTTTAAGATTTCTCCTGATTGTTTACAATAATACGCTATTGTAAGCTATTATAACTACACTATTGTATTAGGTTAGCCTGTAATGATAGTTGTATGTGTTTTTAAATAAATAAATAAATAAATAAATAAAATTACCTCAGTAGAGAGGAACCAGTGACATTCGGCGTTCCCCAAGGCAGTGTGATTGGCCCAACCCTTTTTCTAATTTACATTAACCAATTATGTAATCTCAGTTTGGAAAGTGGACGAATTGTGACGTTTGCTGATGACACTGTCCTCACCTTCTCTGGCGACACTTGGGATGACACCTTCGTTTCCGCACAAAATGGACTAAATAGTGTTCTGCAATGGCTCAAAAGACACATTCTCACAATCAATACCGACAAAACTAAAATTGTTACGTACAGTTTACGAAATTCTACTCAACCTCCAAGTTCATTCGCTTTGGTAGCGCACTCATGTTTACTATCTGGCACTGCGACATGTACATGTCCAAAATTGGAACGTTGTCGAACCATCAAATATCTTGGTGTGACTCTTGATGATGGCCTGAGCTTTGCACCTCATATAGAGCTGCTGACAAAAAGAATCAGAAAGCTAATTTTTGTCTTTAGAAGTCTTCGCCACATCGCAGAACCTCAAACTATTAGGTGTACATATTTTGCTCTTTGTCAGTCTCTCTTAACGTACTGTATATGCGCTTGGGGTGGTGCACATAAAACGGTACTTTTGAAGCTAGAACGAGCTCAGAGAGCCGTGCTGAAAATTAGTACCTTTCGGTCCATCCTTTTCCCTACTGAAGAATTGTATAGGAATTGTAAAGTCCTTACAGTCAGACAATTATTTGTATTGCACATACTATTATATCAGCATCAAAGAACTTCCTATGAAATAATTACCACAAGACGCAAAGACAAGGTATGTCAGCCCTTCCACTGTAAATACTCTTTTACAAGAAGATTTCCCTGTTTCCAAGGTCCTCATCTCTACAATAGTCTTAACAAAATATTGAACTTTTACTCACTCCCTATAATGTCATTTAAAAAGAAACTAAATAATTGGCTACAAACGCTAAATTACAACAACACAGAAAGCTTATTGTTAACTCAATATAGCTCCCGTTAAACCCCATTCTATCTCTTATTTGCTCATTGCACGCTACCATTACCCACAAATATAGGAAAACACATACACACAGACACACATACACACACACACACCCTCACACACCTCTACACACACTACACTACTCCACTCATAAAATTTCTCGATTTGTTTTTTTTTTCCCTTTCCTAAATAGTTTATTTGTCTGTTTACTTGTGCCATATAATGAACCAGTTGCATAATTACAAAATGGCATGTATGTACCTGAATGCAATTAAGTAACACTCAATATAGGGTCGGGCCCAGCATCTTTAACACAAGTTGTCTTGGCAACTTAGCAAGGGTGCTGGTGTCGCCACATTATTGTATAATATACTTTAAACTGTATGTACTACCATGTATTTAATGTAAAATGTAAAACTTGATGCAAATAAATTATTATTATTATTATTAAATATGGGTCGGTTTTACCTACCTTTTACTCCAAGGATAAAGATATCTTTGGTGATATCGGCTCTAAGTGGTTACAGGCTTTATTTATAAACGTTGCATAAAGTTCAGTAGATAATGATTAACCGTAAAATTTTTGAAAGATAAGATAATTTTATTTTGCAAATATGGGTAACAGCAAATGATGACAAAAAATAAAAGCTCAGCCATATTTTACCACGTAGGCATGCAAAAGATTTAAAACATTCAACTTATAACTAAATCATTAAATACAATTTTAAAATTACACAATGAACTAAGTACAAAAAACAATAATACGTAAACACTAGCTTAAAAAATATTTCTCACTTAGGAACTCCTTAATATTATAATATGCTTTCGCCACTAAAAAGCTTCGGAGTTTCTTTATAAATGATGATGATGTTTAAAAGTCTCTTAACTTTAAGCAACGTTTATAAATAAACCCTTATGTCGTTTGTATGTTTTTAAAATGTTATTTCTACTAATAACTGACAGGTACAATTACAAAAATTCTTGCACTGCTAGAAAGCTACAATATTCCCGAGTGACATAAGATACCGCTTGACGCAGCTAGTCTACTAGCATTGGCTAGGTGCCAGTTCAGCTTACCTTGCAAGGACACCGTCCCCACTCGTCACAGCTGCACAGGCCGTCGGCGCAGTCCCTCGTGCCCGCAGCGTGACACTGGCACGGCCGGCACCTCGAACCGTAGTGTCCGCGCGCACACTGCTCGCACGTGCCCCCCTCCCAACCGGCGCGGCACTTACACTGCCCAGTGTAGGGGTCGCATGTGTCTGGAAAGAATTTTATGCAGGTAAGTCTTAAAAAGATGCTTACGCGCACTAAGAAACATCTATGGTTCAATACCCAGAGGGAAAAGTTTAAGTCTGTTTTTTCATTTAAAAAAATCTCAGCAGCAGCCCGGAGGCTGGATTTATTCCCAGTTTGATGAAGATCGCGGCAATCCGTTGGATGCAAAGAGTGCAGGAGCGGTGTTTGTGGCGGTACTTGGCCAATATCCAGCAGTCAGTAATGATGATGTTGTTATGTTATGAAAACTCACTAGAAACTGCGCCGGCGCCGCAGCTGCAAGGCCTGCAAGAGTTGCCCACGCCCCAGTAGCCGCGCGCGCACTGCCGGCACCCGGCGCCCATGGAGCCGCCCGGGCACACGCAGCGGCCGCTGTGCGGGGAGCACACCTTGCCGTCCCTGCACACCGGACATGCTGGAACAACATATTATGATGATATAGAAGAATATTTTAATTTCATGTCATTTCAACAATGCTAGTAGCAGACTGCTTGCCTGCGGACTCGTGGGGGCTCTTGGAATGCTACATTATGATATAAAATCCTGACAAGTTTTATATCTATTAGTAGAGCTTTTTATGAAGAAGTGGGGAAGACCTTACCTAGTTTTTCCGTCAAGCAGATTTGCCGTGTTCCGGTTTGAAGATTATAAGTGCCGGTGTAATTGCTGACACGAAACTTTTCAGCTATGTATATGAAATGCCAAAGTATCTGGGATGCCCTTGGTATTGCAGATATCCATAGGCGACGAGGTCCACTTACCATCTGATGGGTCATCGGCTTGTTTGCCATGAAATAAGCTAAAATAAACTCACGTAGACAGCCAGCAGGTCCGAACCCGTAGTAACCTGGCAGACAGGTGTCGCAGTGCGCCCCGCCGACGCCGTCTGCGCAGGCGCAGGCCCCGGTGTCCGGGTCGCACGCCGACGCGCCCGGGCCGCACGCACAGCGCCGGCACCCGCCCAACTGCAGGCCCCAGTAGCCCTCCTGGAGGAGAAAATTATTGATAAATAGAAGGCGTGTGTTTCACTAGAAGAGTACACATAAGCACAGGGTCAAATGAAATTCGCTAGCAAAACTTCACAAGAAATTATATCATTATATTATAACAGTCTAAGGCCGTGTCCAAATCGAAAGCGATTGCGGCGCGATTACACGATTGTCATACACATGTATATGTGTGAATATGACGTACCTAAGTACTCGTACGATCTATCAAGTCGCGTTTGTACGTCATTATTCATATAAATGATCGCGTAATCGCGTATTCGCGCGGCAGTTGCTTTTGGTTAGGACATAGGTTACGAGGGTTATGATAATTATTCCGTTCTAAGTGCAAATGATTACAAATTATTTTTAGTCTTCAGTAAATCTTGTAAAATGTTTTCATTTCCAGTTTGAGAGACATTAAGCGTAACCCCATTGCCTCAATTCATAATCTAAAATTGATCGCATCTTGAAATCTATGTATCTGTTTATCCTAATCCATCAATTTAATGTCCCACTGGCACATTGCCACGGCACGACCATTTTACGTAAGGAATGGCGCACACTTGAACTAGTATAACATTTCCAGTTACAGTGTATTCAGATAAAATTGTTGTCAATGTTAAAAGTGTTGGAAAATAAGAAAATATTGACGTTCTTGGGTTGTCGTTTGCAGGGAATGCCTTCGCGCAGCCATTTAATTCTCACCTTGGCTACTCTCATCCAACTGCTTCCAACCATCCTATACTGATTGCCAAAATTGTCGTTCCTTCTAGCCAGAGGGCGTCGTACCTTACGTTTGCTGATCCGCGGTCTCTACTCAATAAGAACAACCTCATACAATCATTGGGTCTACGGCAAATATTGCCGACCACAGGTGTACCTAGTAATCATGTAAAGTGTAGGTATTATTACGTGATATTTGGACTTCTTAACATACTTTAATTGAAAACGACATATTTATTTCTAGTTCCAATAATATTAACATAATTACAATCAAGCAAATAATTTAAAATATCCTCAACGTTGAACAGAACACAATGGTTTACAATTGCTATCGGCACTCACTCCACAAGCGTCCCATTCACGCACAAGAATGCACCGGCGCACGCGATACGATCGGGAACGCGCATCGAACGCAAACCAAACGCGCACGATGCAGAAAGTAAAATCGAGACAAACAAATACACGATGTAAAAATATATGCCTGCCTGTAGGTACTTAATGTGTCCACTGGCCCGAAAGTCTGACTTTTACTCTAAACAAGAGGTATTGGGCTGTGGTGATCAGATGAGTAGGTACTGGTATTCAGCTGCTTCCGGTTAGGCTGGAAGCCGATCCAGCACAGTTGAGAAAAGGCAGATAATTACTTAATTGGCTGGCTTACTAACTTTTACAGCCAGAGAAGAAATAGGCATTGATGACTGCGCGTAGGCAATGTCAGATAGTTACATCCATAATGTTTCTTCTGGATGTTTATCTTCACCGAAGGTTAGCATTAAAGTACCCACTCCTTGCGACACACCTTGGCATAAGCGGCCTAATATTAATTGCCACACATGAGAGGGAGTGGGCTTTTTTCTACCACGCGGGCAGTGTGCGCGGTGGTTGTCATAGGTTTTAGAATTTTTGGCTCTTGGACATTGGTTCGGTAGGTTTCATCACGATGTTTCCTTCACCGTTTTGAGAGCAATGGTGATCAAATTAAATACACAAAGTAAAGTGCCTGCTTGGGTTCAAACTCACGACCTACAACTCGTAAGTCGGGGCCGATACCACTGGGCCACCACTGCTCATTGCTAAGGGCAACTCGGTAGGTAATACTATCGGACCTTGCTGACTGGCACAACATAAGCAATTTTTATTAATATTCGTGCCGATGGAAGAGAAGAAGTTAGTATACCTAGTGGTTTACGTACCTCCTTGCTCAGTTTGGTGTTAACGCGTGATATGCTACGTTCAGTACGCGATCACCTTACAAACAACATTAACCCTACTGAAGTAAACTGGCGATTACCCGACTTAAGCCTGGATTAGTTTTGATCGTCGGTTAATGTTCGACATAATGTAATGCTGCCTAACCCTTCGAGATACAATCGACTGACATGAAAGACGATAATGCGTATTCTCATTTACCTACTTTGTTTGAAATAGTGGGTGCGTTTAAATTGATGAAATATTTCTATGACAGATTTCATTAGGCCTGTCATGTCTTTATCGAAGAATGGTTTTAATCATAGATGTATTATTTAATTAAAACTAGCGTGTTTTAATACAACAACGTACTTTCGAGAACCGATAAAAAATACCCTTTCCCACATAGCGGGCGGTATCAACTTTTCGAACTGTCATTTTCATTTAAAACTAACTGACCCGACAGATGCTGTCCTTGGCCTTTCAATAATTCATACAACATTCCCATGGAAAACTTCCAGTTTTCCCAAATTTTCCAAGTTTCCAACTTAAAAAAAAAAACCCAAACAGGTTTTTACGGAAAGAATTCCGCAAAAAGCCTGTCCGGACTTTTACGAACATTTTAAAACAACAATTTGCCAAATTGGTCCAGCCGTTTTGAAGTGATTCACTTATCAACGAACTGCATTTCATTTTTATCATAAAGAAGATGTTGACAATTAAGTCGTCGGAAAAATAACATGGTGTAAGTTAAAATTAACCTTAAGGTGCTTACCGTAACTATTATTTATTACTTGACTCTATATTCACGAGCAAAAATATGCATTCACTTAGCAAAATTCAATATGATTTTATCGTGGAATAACGATTGCAACTTTACATAAGCTCTATGTAGTGCGGTACTGTGGGTTTCAAAACACTATTATCCTAACAAATAACAATCAATACAATTGGAGACAAATACTCTAAAAAGTTGATAATTGTATACACATTAGTGACTGTACCTACCTATGTGGCCAAGAAAGAAAATCAGTGAAAGAAAAGTGCTATTTTCGGTCTTGATATGATCATTACCAAGATCAAGATGGAGGGATCCCACTGCATTACCAACTTACTTGCAGTAAACTCTGAGTGAAACACTTCAAATTGTACGAAGAGGGTTTATTTAACTGCTGTTTTAAATACCTAATTTAAAGACCTCATTACATTTTATTTGTCATTTAAAGCATAATAAATTTAACTTTCTATCCAATAATACCGTTTGCATGCGTTTTAAGGGCTATTAAAGTTATTTAACTACGAGAAATATGTAAATTGTAAGATTAAATTGATTAATATTGACCCAGTTGATTGCAAAACGTTAGAATTAAAGCTAATTAGGTACTTACTTGACTTTCTTCCTAATACATGGGACCTAAATATAACTGGCGAAATGTGGGTGTAAGGTACACCTCTGCCTTACCCTACAGGGAAATACTTGCGTGATGTTATGATAGTTAATTGATTCAGGCGTGACCTTGCGGAAATCCATAATGAAATGATGATGTGGATATATTTAGTAACCTTTTCCGCTTAGCTATTTCTAAAGAGTCTTGAAAAGACCCTGGAAGAAATCGACACGTGTTTCACCTCTCAACGAGGCATCCTCAGGATGACGATTAACTTGTCGTGAACTCGTACACGGCGTGTTGCCACACCAAGCACCGAGCGCAGACTGAGCTTAATCGCCCGTCCAACCCACTTATATACTGCTCGCCCCACCTCGGCTCGGAACGTGATCAGCGCGATAAGGGGCGAACAATCGCAGTAAAGGTGACCTTGGCATACTCGTATTTAATTCGTTCAACAGTGTAACGTTTCCTGTATTATTTTTTACTATTTCTAAGCTCTCTAGTACTGACATTCTGAAACCTTTATCACATGTGTGTAAAATTTCGAAAGTGTTATTATTATTTAACGAATGACCTGTGTCTGTTGCAGCGTTCCGGAACAGTAATCCAGAAAAATCCCATTTTGCTCAACACTTAATAGACTCGTCATGTACTCGTCGTCCTATCGGGGGTGCCGACCCGACTGAAGCCAATAGCGCCACGTCGACGTACCGACTGGATTGCATTCGGAGAGAGGCTAGACACCACCACGCCTACTCGGCCCATCGTCACCTCCGCGGACGTGGACCAGATAGCGGGTGACGTCACTGCTTGCATCCAAAGCGCCTTGCAAGCGGCGACAACGTTGATGCCGCAGGGGAGAGGGCTATTGCCGCCCCTGCCGGCACATATAACGAAATTGATCGCCGACAAGAGGCGCATTCGCAAGCAGTGGCAACAACTTAGATGCCCAACCTTAAAAACGCAACTCAACCGTCTCGCGGAGAAGGTGAAGGCCGAGTTATTGGCCCACACCGCCGCGGGCTGGGAGGAAAGAATAGACGCGACGACGGACAGTTGGCCGTCGGTACACGCGCTCTGCCGCCAGCTGACGAGTACCCCAGCCCCGGCGCGCCCACTACTGAACAGCGACGGGGCGCTTAGGTACGTAGCAGAGGACCGGGCGGAGGTCTTCGCCGATCACCTGGGGCGTCAGTTCCGACCGAATCCAGCAAGCGACCACGACCATGTCGCAGCAGTCGAGCAACACCTTGGGGACTACTTCGCGACGCCGATAGCTCCCGAAGAGGACCCAATCTTCTTCTCGCCTGGCGCAGTGAGACGCGCCATCCTGAGGACCAAGCCCAAGAAGGCCCCCGGTGCTGACGGTATCACCAACACAGTGCTGCGCCACTTGCCGTTCCGTACAGTAGCGGCACTGGCGCGCCTGTTTACGGGGATACTGCGCACGGGGACCTTTCCCGCGGCCTGGAAGGAGGGGCGCGTCATTATGCTGCCCAAGGCGGGAAAGAACATTCTGAAGCCGGAGAGCTATCGGCCAATCACTCTGCTGCCGACCATCTCCAAGGTGTTCGAGGCGCTCCTGCTGCGGCACCTACGCCAACATATAGAGCCACGACCCGAACAATTCGGGTTCCGGTCGGAACATAGCACGACGCTCCAGCTGTCGAGGGTACTGCACCACATGACAGCGGCGCTTGACAAGAAGGAATACTCGGTGGCAGTATTCCTCGACATGGAGAAGGCCTTCGACCGTGTGTGGCACGAGGGCCTCTTATATAAACTCGCCACCTCGGACGCGCCCCGTCGCGTAGTTAGGGTGGTGTCTAGCTTTCTTTCCAACAGGACTGTCAGGGTGGTGGTCGACGGAGCGCTGTCAGGCGCCCGCCCGGTGCTCGCCGGTGTGCCGCAGGGTAGCTGCCTTTCGCCTGCGTGTTACTCACGTTACACCGACGACATCCCCACCACCTCGGATGCGATGCTCGCGCTGTATGCGGACGACGCCGCGTACATTACTACTTCGCTTAATGCGAAATACGCGGCGTCCAAGATGCAGCGCGTTCTCGATTTGCTCCCCGCTTGGCTGTCTAAATGGCGGCTATCGGTTAACGTGGGTAAGACGCAGGCACTCATCACCGGGTGCGCGCCCCTCCCACCACCCCTGACACTACAAGGAGCAGCAGTCGATTGGTCGCCCCGGGCTAAGTACCTGGGTGTGACCATCGACCGCCGCCTCACGATGGGGCCACACGTCCGCAAGGTCGCCGCGCAGGGTAGGGTCGCCCGCAACCTCCTTCGCCCAGTGCTCTCTTCCAGCATCCCGGCGCGCGTCAAGCTGAGCGTGTACAAGATGTACATACGCCCAGTCTTGACGTACGCCGCCCCCGCTTGGTTCGCCCTCACGAGTGAGTTGAGCCGAAAGCAGCTCCGCGCGCAGCAACATCTTGCGCTGCGGACCATTATTGACGCTCCTCATCTCGTGAGGAACAGTGTCATCCAGCGGGATCTCGGAATCGAGAGCCTGGATGAGTTTGTGCGGCGACTCGCGAAGGCCATGTTCGCGCGTGCCGACGCTTCTGCCTGGCCCCATGTCAGGCAGATAGCGCCCTTGCACGCGCGGCCGCCTGACGCGAGACCCCTGCCCCGCGACCTGGTAGCGGACCCCGACCCCATCGCACCGGATTGACGCCTCGAGTAAGCAGCAACCAGGCTACACGCAGCTTACTCGAAATAATAAGACTCTACAGATGTACACATACATCTGTTGTGTGGCGTGTTCTAAGTTAATATAGGCATGTCACACAACTATATACAGACAACCACAACTACACATGCACCTAAACACATCACGTGCGGGCGCGACGCGGGCCGCGACGCACGTAATACACTGAGCGGTGTTACTCTACAACACTAGCCGCTCATACATACGAGACTGCCTGCCTCTCAATCCGCAAACGGCTCGATCTGTGAACGGGGCGAGAGGTAGACTACATATTAACATGTAGGTGTGTCGAGTCGGCATCCTCGTCGCTGGTCGTCTTCGCTGGGCCTCCCCCAGGTAACTGGGGGTCTCACCTGGCGGGGATTGACCGCCGGGATGTCGTGAAGAAAGCGGCGCTACAGGAGTTAGCGCCGTGGCGCGCCTACAATAATATTCATAGCAACCAAACACACAGACGCATCTTGCTCGCAAGATGCGTCAATTTCTACGACGCCGTCCGAGGCGCACATAATTTGAGGGGCCCATATTAATGGGTCACTGTATGGCCCCCGCGGGCGAGGGGCGATGCCCCGACCCCGCTCGCCACGTCCCCTTGCGGGGACGTCGCGACGACTCAAGATTAAGCTCAGTCTGCGCTCGGTGCTTGGTGTGGCAACACGCCGTGTACGAGTTCACGACAAGTTAATCGTCATCCTGAGGATGCCTCGTTGAGAGGTGAAACACGTGTCGATTTCTTCCAGGGTCTTTTCAAGACTCTTTAGAAATAGCTAAGCGGAAAAGGTTACTAAATATATCCACATCATCATTTTTTTTTTTTTTGATGTTATGATGACTATTTTAACAAGAACCTGCCGCAGACTAATATTGTGTGGTGTAACAACATTAGGCCAACTCACCGTGCGTAGCTAATACCCATCGGCCGTCAGAAAGTGATTGACATTGCTGATATTGACACAAGACGAAGTTGCTGCCAAGTGCCAATTACGAACGTTCACTCCAGAGCTCCTCCACTTTCAGCAGCCGTTCGTTTGAAGTTGTTTGATCCAGACACAAACATCTGTCTTCCACAATCCCTGGCTATTATGTGCATGAGATATTAGCCAGCTGTGGCCCACATTCGCGAATACTTGCCATGTCCCAATGACATTTAATTGAGACTCCGCGGTACAATTCCGATACGACCGACAGCAATTATTGGTATTATGGCCGACAGGGCTGGATTAAGACTAAAATGACGTATTGTAGGTTCCGCTTTGCTGTGTGGGACAAACTTTCGGAAGGGATAATTTAGCAAAATGGTTCATAAATAAATTCTCTGAAGTTCGTCAATATTTTTTTACACGACGATTGGCAAGATAAAGCAATGTTAGCATTAGCAAGCTCATAGCTCGGTGACACATTAACAATGTTAGCATTAGCAAGCTCATAGCTCGGTGACACATTAAAATATAAGTTCCGGTTCGCAACTGATAAGTATAATCCAAAATAAAGAAGAAATAGGAAAAATTTTTGCTTATTTAATTGGTGGACATATTAAAAAAAAAAACATTTTTTAACTACGCTTTTACTACGGAAAGTAATAAAACTGTAAAATTATCGTTTGGGTCCGCCCCTGTACAGCATAGTTTAAGTGACAACGTTTAAATTCAGCTTCATTTTCTGTCAGTTTCACCCACTTTGCAGATATAAACGACGTTAATACGATATTCAAGCAATTAAATCGAATAGTTTAATAGCAGTTGAGCTCTTTGTGAAATAGTTGGTTCGGGGAAGTATATCACCATAGCAATTTAGGTGCCATTGTAATAACAGACACATGAGACATTTCAGTTTTGTCTCTGGGATGGCAACACAGAGGGCCTAGGCAAAGTGACATTCTATCAGCGAGCGGTAACGATGGTGGAAATGTCAAAAATGCATGGGACTGACATCATCATCTTCCTGCGCTTGTCCCGTGTACGTGGGGTCGGCGCAACACGTTTTCTCTTTCCATCATTCTCTCCTGTCAACCGTCACGCTGTCATTCACTCCCTTCTCTTTCATATCATTCCTCACACAATCCATCCATCTTTTCTTTGGCCTCCTCTCCTTATCCTTCCATCGACATTTATATTTATCACTCTTTTAGTCACATGCTCATACCAAGCCAAACGATTTCCTTTAAACTTTGTATGTATGGGACTGACATTAGCTACCAAAAAGTCCGTTGAAAAGTGCTGTAGGAATGCGAATTCTTTGAAAGCGATTGTCACTTGTTTAGAACCTCTGCAATGCCTTTGAACTTCGAGATGCAGAATACCTGGATGAATTTGGGGAAGGCTTTTGTCCAGCAGTGGAATATTCTATTATGCCAACAAGGAAAATAATCCTTCACTTTTCATCAACTTGGTCTAACTAATACGCCTCTGCGTATTCACACAGTGGCACGGTATAAATTCCGCTCCGTTTCCTCGGTCCGTTCCGTTTATTGCTTAGAAATGTCACGGGGACATTTCCAACACAGAGCCATTTGAATATCAATGCGAAGTACGAATGGATGTAAATTGTTTGCTCGGAATCCTAACTGTGTCCGTTTGCAGGGATAGTGGCAGGAGGCTTGAGTTTGTCATAGTATATGCCGCTTGTGGCTTACTAAACTAATTTTTGACTGACTCTGTGAACGCCTAGCAGTGATAGCCTAGTGGTGTGAGCGTCGGACTGTCAAGTTATAAGTCTCGAGTTCGAACCCAAGGCACGAACCTCTGACTTTTCCGATTCCTGTGCGTATTGTATAATTATCACTTGCTTCAAAAACCGTGAAGGAAAACATCGTGAGGAAACCGGCATGCCTGAGAGATATTTCTCGACGACATGTGAGGCCAAGTCAGAGGTCCACGGGCGGCTTTAAAACTCTGATACCAGGTTAGTCACTAACCACACGAAAAGAAGAAGAAGACCGACTCAAACTATCAACACCAAAATCCTCCTATTCCTATTTGAAGTCATTTTTTCACAAAAGTCGAGAACTAGGTCAAAATTACATATAAGAGAGTCCCTCAAAATGCCCCCTCCGTCCCTCCTCTCATCCCTCGTCTCTTCACCACTTCCTAATACTTTAGCTTTTAAGAAGTGGCGCAACAAAATTCACAGCAGCACAACTGTCTGTTATGTTAGTACCATTCACACCATTCATACAATAATCATTGATCTCGTCCGATCTCAGATTTACGAACACAGTTCTGTAGGCCGAAAGGCTATATGGACCTGCTTAACTTTATCTTTCCTAAAGCCTACCAAAAAGATCGGCCATACAAGAATGAATCACTGTAACCATTTTGTTGAAGTCGTGGTTGCTCCTCTGGATGCGGGTAGGCTTTGAGGAGTTGAGTACGTAACATCTCACATACGACACGGTTTTTTTTTTACGTGTCAGGTGTGATGTGAATTTGAAGTAAGATCTGATAAAGTATTGTAGCTTAATTAAGGTAATTGATCATTCGTTCCGTGCGTAGCGGGGCCGCGGGACGCATTGGAAAATACCGTCCACATGTTGCAAAGCAAAGTACGCTTAGCCGTGGGTTGTTGTGGAGCGGAGCCTTCGACGGGTGAAACACAAGATCGTTGTGTAAAGTACAAGTAAATAATACTTGGTGATACATACCTCACATGTTTCGCACGCCCTGCCCGAAACGTGTTGCTTGCAACGGCACTGCCCTGTTCGAATGTCGCATACGTTGCTCTCAGAACCGATCGACGAACAGTTGCAACCTGAAACAAACGAAAATGAATTTAGTACATAATATACATGAATCAACCAAATGTGAACCCAATTTAATTACGTTAATTTAATTATTTACTTCAGCCATTTAGTCAGAGAATTAATTTACAAGGAAACAATTCATAAAAACTGTTAGTTTTTTAACTCAGTAAACAGTACCTCAGTAACTATATACTTAATACAAATCTTCAGAACCGTTTCTATTACAAACCAACTGCACTAAGTTGCATTTAAAGTCCACTAAGTAGGTACATAATACTACAATAATGTGCATTATATATTGAGAACTGACATTTAGCATGCCCCATTCCTTTCATCCGGTAACAAACAAGAGGATTTATAAACATGAACATGTTCAACATACTCCCACGCACGTGTCACACGCGTTCTGAATTCAAACCCAGATCAATTTGCTAATGCACCTGATAGCTCGACGCTTATTGGTTAGGGAGTTATTAAATTACAACATGATGTTAATTTGGATCGTTATCATCGCACTAATGCTAATACAAGTGATAAAATATGCTTTTATTGAGGTAGGGATTGTTCACGGTTTTGCTTGCCTGATTTTGAAATAAAGACCAAGAATTTGGTCATTTAAATTCTTCTGACACTCAGTTTTAGAGAAAAATAGTCTTTGATAGATAAGCAGACGGAAGAAAGTCTGATCTTGTTGAATGGTTCTGTGACCCTTCTAAGGTAAGGAGATCAACACCATAGATATAACATTGCGCAATAACATTCTAATAACATTTTTTGGGAACCAAATGGTGACATGAGGCGAGTGTGAGTGAGAGAACATTCGCGAAAGTTCGGAGAGCATATGTTCAGACTGGCCATGATTCATCGGCGGTATTGTAGGTTTTATTAAGCACTAACTCAACTCAAGATTTCAGAATACCTTAATTCTCCCAGTAGGACCAAAGTACAAAAAGATTTTACAGAAAAGCTTACAGACTGCCGGACAAACCCACAAATTCTATACATACAGTTAACCAATTTGTTCGAGCAAACTTTTGAGATAACCACGACGATTACGCACAGAGTGGTCGGCAGGACCGCAGCACTAAAAGCTGCGATATCACAGGCTCATTGTAAACAATATTATTAAGATAACATATATCAACGATTAGCCCTTAAGGGATCAACAGAGATGTAGGGTAATGGCGGCCGTTTTACAGGTTTTACAGCAATTTGTTTAAGGTTTGTATAAGATTTTGCTAATACAAGATCAAATAGAAATAGCTATGAAACTCCTAAATAACGGTTTAGATTTTTAAACACGATAAATAAAATAAAGGTTTGATGTTCTCTTAATTGGGTCAAGGACATTGAAAGGAGTGTCTCCAATAAAATTTTCACATCTGCAAGCAATAGAATAACGAAGGGCCCCGCTGGATAGAAATCGAAATGAAATGCCATTTTTGGTTTAGTGGCGGAAGTAAATTGAATATTTTCGTCCGATTAGATAAGTACACTTAATAAGCTAACAGTCTACATCGGTTTCATTGCTGTGGCTCAGATGGGCCAGCTGGATAGAAACACATCAGTGTAGTTACTTGAAGTATTAGTTGAGTTTTGTGTACGTTTATAAGTAGAGCTAGATAATTTTATTTAATCCTGTATGGTATTAACTAAACTTAATAGGACCCTGGCTGCCTTTCCACCAGAGTTATGCTTAGCTGCGTAGCGAAGGTTCTGTTTGATATCGAGCAACATGGCTAAGCGTATGCTGAGATGCGGGTGACGCAGGTCCACGCAGCGCAGGCCAGAGCAGATTTTGTAATGCATGAACGTTCTGACATCTGCATACCTGCTCTGCGTCTTGTTGTAAAGTCGGCACTATAGGTTCGTTTGATTTTCATGGCTTACTATAGTGGAAAAAGTTCAAGGAAGCTGAGTTTTTGCCATACTCTTTGGAGCGAGGAATGCGAGCTAGGGATGCACTTACGGAACTACCGAAATGAGGGTGTAATCTGCTTATCACATAACATAACAGCACACTTGTATTTTCTGAAAGGTTATGCTGAAGTGTAGGTACTACCTATCGTACATTTCGCCAGTTATGGTTTTAAATCCTATGTAATAGGGGATGGCGGGTGAGGGGGCTGCCTACTTTACTAACATCACGCTTGTATTTGCGTGATGTTATGTTATGATCAAATCAAAGGTTCCACACATCATTCCATGAATTACTTTAAATGTATTTAGAGCAAATTGTACAGAAATTTGAAACGTAGACATTGAATAGATTGTTATTGTTCATAACGGTAAAACAATGGTTGTGACAAAATGCAGGTGTACGGAACTATATTAGTTTTTAGTCGACAACATATTAATTTCAACTTTATGTGTAAAGATTTAGGTGTCAAAATTGATTGAAAATGTTTTAAGGTCAGGTTCCCACGGTTTTTGAAGTTATTGGAATATAATTATCGATTCATGTTTCGATGATTGAAATGCTGACAGATAATTGTTGTTATTTACCGGAAGCGGAATAATGCCACCATAAAGAATTCAATCAATTTGAGTCAGTCACTGCCTAATCCAAATAATAATTAAATACGAGAACTAATTCGTAATAAATAATAATTATGGTGCGTGTTTTTTCCCATGAACAAGATTCGAAAGCGACGAATCAGCGTGGTAATGGCGTAACACACATAAAATGACTATCGATCGCTTTTCTTTCATTTTGACAGTTCAGCCATGTTCATTGCGTTATTTACGCTGAGCAGACGAATGTATTAAACCTATGAAGCAATGAATCTGCTGGATGCGGGAAGCACAGAACCGGTCGACGCCGACGTGGCCTGGGGGAGGCCTATGGCCACCAGTGGACGTCTTTCGGCTGAAATGATGATGATGATGAAGCAATGAATAGATTAGAAATATCTTTCAAAACTCTCGGATTATGATTGATACTATGTTACCTATGCAAGGTGCAGGTCTACGATGGAACGAGAGCGTGCACAGAAAATGTCTGTTCACTCTTGTTTTGAGGACTGCCGCGTAAAAGCCTAAAAGGTATAAATAGTTAAAGATTGGTTTTATCAGAATTATTACCAGCGATTTGAGTTGCCTTTTGTCGATGATCTATTCAAGATATATATTGTACAGGCGGTTAGGTAGACGTTTATATAAGTACTCTGCTACATGGATTTTAGGCGTTCAAATAACTTTGTTCGAATGGGCGCTGTTTTTTAAATTGTTTAGAGAAATGTATTGAAAAAAACAAGATGGCGGCGTTAGTTCAGATTTTGGCTACGCGCCAAAAGTTCCTTGTGTAGCTATAACGAGGACTCGTGTTTATAAACAAGTTCAGAAAAAACAGGTTAGACATTACGCAAATTCATACTTTCAAATATAGGATACTCCATATTTCCGCCCATTCTTTTTAGTACTTATCTATATTTTTAAAGTCATACAGTCTTGCTCTTAGCTAGTGCGGATCAGATGAAAATATTCCGAGCTATAGATAATGGAAGTCGTCAATGGATGGCAGCAAACGTGATTACGGACTAATGTATAACACTAACAATAAGTAATAAGAAATGTACAGAAAACATAACATTACGCTCGTAACCCCAGACAGGTTAGGCAGAGGTGCCTATGGTACACCCACATTTCACCAGTACGTATTAGGGGACGAGTCTATTGCCATTAACCGGGCACAAATCCAGACTTTGGGCTGCTACTGAGACATTTCAGAAGAAAAACCTAATAACCCCGGAATCGAACCCAGGACCTCATGCTCACCAGGACACTTAAATAATGTATTAAGACAGTAGGCAATCGATTGTAGAAAATGACTAAACTTCCTTAATTAGCAGCGACAGTCTTCATGATCTGCAATCTATCGGCACGTCCACTTTCCAACAATTAGCTTTAACTAAAGATTTATCCAGTCATTCTCGACAACATCCATCGTAAATTAAGTAAATCTTGTAGGCAATTAAACAATTTGTATAAATCTGGGAGAAAATCGCACTGAAATTCCTTGGAAACTTGTACATTTAACTGCAGTTGCCGAGAGTGCGACAGCGGTGTAGACACTAATGGAGGTTTCTATTATGGAGATGTTGCAATAAGTGTCTGACATTAGTTTTCGGTAGTCGTAAATAAGTTAATTTCTTGAAGGATTTTACGACTCTTGTGCGTTTTTGTTTCCTTATAGGGTAAAAGAACTTGTTTAGATTTATGGAGCATCGTTGGTTTACATATTAAGGCTCCGTGCACGAAATCGACTGATTTTGATCAATTTTGTTCATTAGTTGTGAGAAGAATAAAAGAAAACAGGAAACAGAATTTTAACAAAATTATTTGTGATTTGAAGAGTCGAATTCTTTGTCTGGCACATAGCGGCAAGGGATTTTTCAAATAAATTAAGGGTTCGTGGTAAATCACCAAAATTCGCAACAAGTTTTCCAAAAATATACGTGAGACTGACGTTTGATCGTTTCGTTAGAAGAGACTACTTTTGATTTTGAAAATTATAAAATATCATCAACATCATTATATGGTCTACTTGGACTTAGTCTAATTTTCCTATTATTTAGCAATCCATATCAAGAAATTTAAAAATCACACATTAGTCTTCAGCTATCCTTGAAATAAAATCAAAATTATATTTTATGATTATACTATATCTTCATTAAGTAAATCAAAGGCTAGAAATAAACCATATCTTCGAGAGCGCAAAAGTGATGCAATTATTAACAGGTGCCACGAATGATTTAGTACCACGAAAACTGTACTTTTATACTTACACAGACTAAATGTTTCAATTATTTCAAGCTTTCTTACAATTACATAATTCATTGACGAAAAAGGATTTTTTTCGTGCACGGAGCCTTAAACAAATTGATTCCTGTTTTTGATTTTTATTGTTTAGAAACTATACAAGAACAGTTGGTTCTATAGTCGTCGCGTTTTAGCGTGGCAATAGCAGTCATTGTAGTGTATATAAGTAAATATCATTAGTATTATCATGTATGTGTGTTTAATCTAATCACACCATATTTAGGATTAGCCAAATAAGCAATATATTAAGAGCCCGTACTACCTCAGCTCAAATTCACTTTTTACCTCGCTCGCACCATACTGCTCGCGGACTGAGTGAGAACGAGACGGAGTGGGGTGCCAGCGGCTCTGAGCCGCCAATAATTTAGGTAATTGCTTTTTACGGCGAAAATAATGGTAATTAAAAAAAAATAAAAAACATAGTCGCTGCTTTAAAGTTAGTTCAGTTATTATGCAAAGTTTCATGATCTAATTTGGATTATTTTTTTAATACCAGCGGTTTATTGTTCGGTTTGGAGGTAACTTTGGATTTTTTTCCTATCGAGAAAATTTTATGGAATCGTGTTTTCGGCTAACATAGTACTTAACATTAATCCTTAACTTTAACATATATTTATTTCAAAATTAATGCTGCAGTGTTTTCGATATAACGGGGGATCATGCTAGGCCATTTGAGGTAGTACAGGCCCTTAAGATCGTGTAATCTATGTAAACAATAAATCGAGGCGTTATCCAGTGCAGATGTTTTTCATTTACCACGACACCTCATGACGACCCTGCTATTTAAGGTCTTGTCGCGAGTGAAATTTCGACAGTAAATAAAATAATTGTGATCATACAATTGGACATTATTATAAAATTAGTGGTTTTCTGTCGTAAATCATGTGTCGAGCTACTCAAACGAAAGAAGAGACGATCATCGCGCAATCGGCAGCTGGAAATGGGAAAAATGGTGCGACAACCGAGCAGGGCTACTACAGCATCAGATGACAATCGTCCTACTGTCAGCGGCATGCTAAGCTATCTGTTATTATTACAAGAAGATGGATGGAGAGGCAGATGAAAACCGCAGGTCTTTACGTCGCAGGCAGACTTCAATGTATTTCAAGAAACACGTTTCCCGTGATGATGACGCCGCTTAACCCGTGTAAGTGATAAAAAACCCGGACTTTTACCAAAAATTAAATTGCTCGTACGGTTTAGTGATACCTACAAAAAAATAGTTACACAAGACAGAAAACACAGAACAGATAAAAACAGTATTATAGTAACACAAACTATCATGATAATTAATGGTGATACATAGTGATGCTCCTATAAGCATATAATTTAACTAACTTTACATCTTATAAATAAGAAATTGGGTGTAAAATGCAAAATTGAGTTATTGCAAGTAAGTAATTAGTATAAGGTTCTGTTGTGCTTAAATGTACCTAACAGTTCAAACGAAAAAAAAATCTAGTATGGTTTTTCGTTATTGGAACATGAATATACGATTGATATTGATTCAGGAGGAAAGCCTTTTATTAAGTGTTTGAAATAAATCCAATGTCGGTAAAACACGACAACTATATTTTTATATTATAGGAATCGGAATTACCAAACATTTTATCGTAATTTAGAAAACAAACATAAAGCTGAAGCAGTATTAATGAATGCATCGGTTGCCTAATTGCTAACTAGCAGCCCGCGGCTTCTCTTAACCTTATTAGATTGAAATGGATAATTAAAGGTTGTTAGTACCTCTGGCAATGAGCGCATGGATGTGGAAATATTTACCCAACACATTGGGAAATTATAAGTTTTTTTAGTACCTATGTGTACAGTTACGAGCATAAACATTATTGCTATGGCATAAGCAGCCTATAATGTTCCCACTGCTGGGACGCAGGCCTCCTCTCTGTGAGAGGGAGTGGGCCGTAATCCACCACGCAGGTCCAATGTGGGTTGTCACATTTATGGAATACACACTTAATATACAAGTGGCAGCACTAATATGTCACATCAAAGGAACACCAAAACTATCTGACGAACCAAGTGACGCCAAAATATAGGATACTGCATCGATTTCAAAAGTACCCCCCGAAACGATCAAATGCAAAGTAAATTTTTACGTGATTGATACACATTGAAGCGCAAATTGACCGTCTCCTCAATGCTATTTATTGAAGGGATTGACAATAGAAATTGATGGCAATTGAACGTTTCGGGCATACCTTAGAATTACTGTAAGTGTGGTTAGATTCTAGCCACACGTATATCTACTGCAAAAAACGTACAATTTCCCAATGTGTGCTAGAAACATGCTGCAGCTAGTGTTTTTAGTTTCTAGCAATACTTTATCATGTTGCTGCCACAATGTTGCCAGTTTTGCAATATATCCTATACTATGAAAACGATTCTAAGGTAGGTTCAATAGATTAAATATCAAATTACATTTCAAAGATTTTAATGGCCCAATATATGAATGTATGAATACTGAAATCCTTTTTCAAGAAGCTAAAATTACTCAGTCCTGGGTTCGAATCCCGGGTCGGGTAAAGTGTCATTGGGTTTTTCCATCAGGAATTTCACAGTAGCAGCCGAGTGTGGATTTGTGCGCGGTTGATGGCAATATGCTTGCCCGCTATTACATGGGACTTAAACATAACTGGCGAAATGTGGGTGTACTGTAGGTAGGTGCATCTCTGCCTAACCCTTTTAGGAATATAGGTGTGATTTTACGTGTGTGTAAAATTACTTTTATTCGTAATTTGCTTAGTTTTAAAAGCTTATTTAATGCAGGCCTGTGTAGGTAGTGTAATCAAAAGCTTATTAAAATTAATTATAATCATGTGGTTGCACCCAAGCCCACATTTATTGCAGTCATAGAGAATGGTCTTTCAATATATTCTGTATGACTCACCGCGAGCCCTGCGTGGCATGATAATTACATCTATAATTACCTGTAATTCGATACCTATTGCCAATCGATTTTCGCTATTGGTATTAACATAAGTTACTGGAGTTCTGTTGCTGTTTCTTATCCTAATTATTCTGTAAATTCTTCTTCTTCTCTCATAATCCGCATGAAACAAACAACTCGTGGTAAAAATATTAACCAGTCAGAAGAGCGGTTGTGAGTCTGTCATTCTAGGAAATCTTGGACATTCCGGGACCATATCTCTCCTCTATTTGTGTTTTTTGTGTGCGTTGTTCTCATTAATCTTTGCAGTTGAGAAAGCGGAAAAAATACCTATAAAATTATTAGTCCAGGATGTAATGGACTCACATTTGATACAATGCGCAAACGCACTTATTTTGTTTAGATTTTATTTTATTCTATAACAATTTTATGTAATCACACTTCAATAAAAAATAAGCATCTAGTTTACAGCATGACGCTCGTTCAAAGGATTCATCTTTTCAGATGTCCTGTATGATCCTTTCATTATAAAGCCTACTCCATGAAGTGTTGGAGTAATTTGACATTATAAGCATTATGTGCAACTTTTGCAATTTACCTACTTTAGGAATGTCAGGTGTTAGCCCATTTGACATTTCGCACATTCATACAATTTCGTAATGATTAATGTCCACAGTTAAATGACATATGTGGGAATTGTAGAAGATCGCTAAGGAGTGGTCGTTGGTCAACTAGCACAAGAATAAGAAGTCTTACAGTGAAGGAATTTTATCATGCATTTACTGGCTAGCTTTGCTTTGCGTTGCCAAAAATTGATCTATTTTACAACTCGGAAATTCCGGAGGAGTAGCTATAATCTCGCTGATTAACATTACATTGTTCTGGTCATTTTCGAGTGGTGCCAAATAACTTACTTTAAATAGTTTTTTTACGGTATTGATGTATAGAGCTTTAATAAATCAAGCATACAAATGTTAGGCGGTCTTAATCCCATAGGCATTATCTATCAGGCCACCTTTGGGTGATGCAGAGACTAATAGTGGCTTTCCATCTTGTTACTAATTGTAATCAAAGTCTACTGATTCTCGTCTCAAACGAATCAAGCCTGAGCCAAATGTGTCGATAACAAATTACTACGCTTTTAATAAATCCTTCGACGTATGCGGAAAAGGTTTACACTAATATAGATACTTATGAAATAAATATTCTAAACACTTACAGCAATAAAAAACGTAAAACGGAACAAAACGGTTGCCATAAAAATAAAATCTTGGCATTTCTGACAGAAATCAAAAGCACTTTATATGCTTTTATCACAAGAGTTGAGTCATTTTTACAAGTTGTAAAATAACCGTAAAACGTTTTTATGAATATTCGATTCCTATATCCCACACTTGCCAACACTATTTTAAAAGTTTGCTTTTCTGCTGTTAGAGAGAGACATCTTTATACAGGAATAGCGCTGTCTTACTCTCGCATCGAACTAAGATTTATATTTTAGTGAGGATCAGAAGTCAAGTTTGGACGATTTGATGTTTATTTTATATCTATTTGATGTTCGAAAGTAATCGATTTCGTTTTAAAGGTTGGCGAATGTTGTATTTCCTGTATCGATTGAACTTTTTATGTATGCCCATTTGCAGTAATGTGGTACTGGTAGATATACTTAGTCGTAAATTCGTGGTGTTAACTCAGAATTAGGTAGGGACTTATGTGAAATATTATTTTAATTGCTGATCGTACTGGGAACCGTAGGATCCCATAACATGCGTTTGATTAAAATAGGTTTTTATTTTTTTTAATTTATATATCTTTTGTATAAATTCTTTTCTATTTTGTGAATGTGAGAACGCTGTAGGCTTAGTGCACTGTAGATTTCTTGCCCATTTTCTATTTTCTTGGATACCTGGTACTTATTGAAAGACCTATACTGTCCTCCCATGCCTGGTCACACTGTTGTTTGACGGAGTTGAAAAAGCCAATTATTTTTAAAAGAGTAACCGTGCAGTTTCTTGCCGGCTCTTCTCCATAGGAAACGACCAATTGGAACCGTGCACCTAGCTGCTGACGTTTCATAAGTGCCCATGTAGGTTTATGTGAAATAAAAATATTTTGAATTTGAAACACGGTGACGATATTTTACGATAAAAAGTTGGGATCACACGTGAATATGTCACTGATCATACGGTTATAAACAAATCCAGAATGAAACTGTCATGTGATCCCAACGTTATACAGTAAAATATCATACTGATGTTCACAGCAGGAATATGATGCCAACTAAAAGTCATGACGTTTAAAGATAGATGATAGGTATATATGCCGCTATCACATTATTATCAATTATGACAATTATCATTATTCGTCATAGAATCAGCACAGCTATCTTATCTCAGATTGTGTATGTGTCACCCATGAATGAGTCATTTATGTAATAATCGACAATATGAGTAATACTAATTCTACACTGTTACAGATCTAGCTATGAATCACAGCATGTTTAACATCAGTGACTTAACTGTAAGTGGTAATTTATAAAACCTTAATCTGTACATACATATTATTATAAAATACTAGCTGCGCCCCGCGGTTTCACCCGCATAAGTTTCGATCCCGTGGGAATATCGGGATAAAAAGTATTCTATGTCCTTCTCCGGGTCAAAGTCTATCCATATCCCAAATTTCACCCAAATCCGTTCATCCGTTTTAGCGTGATGCCGTGACCAAGGGAAAGAGGGATTCATTTTTATATATATAGATATGTCGGTTTTCGTGTCTCTTGCGCTCTTGCTTATACTGATATCCTAGAAAACCCTGGTTCCTTGTGAATTAGTGCACAAAGCTTTACTTCCACCGTACAGTTCGTGTAATATTTATCACGTCATTACACTAAGTACGTCCACAGCGAAACGGGGTCTTAAACACAACATTTACTTAGCCCTAGGGTCACTGGAACTAGGCCCCAACGGTACGGTGTTTAGCCCACAGCTGTTAATTAGAACAATCTGGGTTAACTCGGTACCCACTTGAGATGTTTTACTGTAGTATTAGTTTTAAGTTAGGGCTTCCATAGATTGCACAGGGCTTTGAAAAGAGTTGTTAGTACCGTCAAACGAATCTGTCGTTGGACTGCATTGTATTTCTATTTTTATTAGTTTGACTTCTCTGGTTGCCTCGTTGGTCTAGTAAGCGCTATTGAGTACTGCTGACCATGAGGTCCAGGGTCGATTCCCATGTCGGGCAGTGTTATTGGGTTTTTTCATTAGGAGTTTCTCAGGAGCAGCCCGGAGTCTGGATTTGTGCCCGGTTGAGCAATAGGCTCGCCCCCTATTAGATGGGACTTAACATAACTGGCGGAATGTGGGTGTTAGGTACTATAGGTGGACCTCTGCCTAACCTTTCGGGGATTACAGGCGTGATCTTATGTAGTATGACTTTAAACGTCGCTTTCATTCTGCTAATTAATGCATTAAAGACGATTGAAAATGGGGATTGAATACGACAAGCAGAATCTTCCTGTTCCTTCTTAAAACGGAATTGTGATCTTCAATCTGTTTGCAAACTAATATTGACATCACGGATGTTTTCTCCAGAAGGGTAGACGTATACCAATACACTCACATTTCGCCCGTTATTAATATAATATAAGTCACGTACCTACATAATAGAGGATGAGCCATTAATCGAGTACGAATTCAGACTACTTCGATTCCGGGTTCCAGAATACAGAATTCTAAATAGAAAAACGCAATTAAACGAATCGAATTGAGCACCCCTCGACCAATCTACTACAGTAATTTTACTTAAAATATTCTCTCTAATAATCAACAAATCGATACATGAAATTGCCGATCAAATATCTACAGGGTCTAACTTATCGATAGTGAAAATCATTAAAATCAAAACAAGCTAATTTTCTCAATGCATACTTCAAGTAACAACACTACCAGTGGTCATCATCAACATTACAACTGAAAGATATTCACAGCTGGACATAGGCCTCCACCAAGCATCGCCACTTCGGCCAGAGTGGTCGAAACCCTAAATAAAAATGAAGTCATATTTTTTTTTGTTTTATTATGTTTAGATATTCGAGGAACTCGTGGCTAAGTAATAACAGCAGTAGTCGATCCATCAGGTTAAGCTACGCTTGCCGGGGTTGGTCCGTGGATGGGTGACCAATTGCCCAACTTTACATATCGAAACTCCTCCGTGCCTCGGAAAGCACTAAAGCCAGTTGGTCCCGGCTGTCATTCGTGGATCATTGACAGTTGTTACGATGCGTCAGAAGCCCGAAAGTCTAACAACCAGTCTAACCAGGGGTATCGTATTATCCAGTTACTGGGTTGTGCAGGTCAGATAGGCAGTCGCTCCATATAAAATACTGGAATTCAGCTGCATCCAGTTAAACTGGAAGCCGACCCCAAAAAAGTCTAGGTAGATCGATTGTGTTTAGATAACGATACCATCCCGTCTGAGGAGTTTCGCTGGCTAATTTTATTTGACCCTGTATTGGATACAACAAAATATCAGTAGGAATTTCTCCTAATCAGTTCCGTAATCGTATGTTTACAAGGCGGGCAGAGCTAATGTCCTGCCGATCCCCTTAACTTCGCGTGTCCGCAGTGATACCCCTAAGTGGTGCAACTAGTTCTACAAGGCTTACTATCGAACTGATTACGGTGATGCCTGATAGTAGTCGCGTACTTTTCGCTTTTGTAGCTTGCGATGTTGGTACTGATCAATAGATTGAGTTAGATGGGACTTGACTTTTAAATGAGAAATTGTTGGTGCATGGCATTGTATGTTGGTATAAATATGATTCGCGACAGTAACAAATATGTATTAACAGAATTGTAATCATTAGAAGCATGAATACAACTAAGTTAGAATTGGCCTCGTATGTCATGATTTCATGAAATCGTCATTCAATAGGGTAATTTGAACTTAGAGAGTTGTATTGACGAGTCTAATGATTATAATTCTATAAACACATACTTGTAACGGCCGCGAATCATATTTTGATAAACATACAACCCAATACTGACCTGCAAATTGCAAAAAACGTAAGAAAGATTGAAATTCGCGGGCTACCCCGACACTTTCACCCATTTTAATTAGCTTCTCCAATTGTTATATTGCATTGAGCTTTCGATAAACTGATTTTCTAGTAAAATACAATAGAAGTGGATATATTTAGTAACTTGTTCCGCTTAGCTATTTCTAAAGAGTCTTAAATAAAACCTGAGCGCAGACTCAGCGCTCAGCGCTCGGTGTGGCAACACGCCGTGTTCGAGTTCGCGACAAGTCAATCGTCATCCTGAGGATGCCTCTTTGAGAGGTGAAACACGTGTCGATTTCTTTCAGGGTTTTATTTAAGACTCTTTAGAAATAGCTAAGCGGAACAGGTTACTAAATATATCCACTACTATTGTATTTTATAATGGATTTCCGCAAGGTCACGCCTGAATCAATTAACTATGATTTTCTAATGTTAGTCAAACATTGTTTGAACCAAAAATACTTTCTTTGGTCTTAGATAATCCTAATCTCTACTTAGTGGGAACTTTATCTTTACACAATTTAGCCCAAGAATATCAAGCACATAAGTTAATTAGCCACGTATTCAGGCTTCCGTCATTTCATTATAAAATACGAAACTATAAAACAACCTAATAACTACGAACGCGAATTAAGCCATAAAATTACTTTCAACAAACAATATTCAGTTAAAGTTTCTCAGTAATAACCCTTTAAGCGCGGCATAGTTCAAAATCGTAAATCATGAGTTATTTATTCTGTGTTTGCTCTACAAAGTCGCTAATAAAGTTGTTCGCAAAGGGTCCACTTTGTGTTATAATCGTAAAGGCGGGTAGCCAACGCTTGTCGGCGCAGGCAGTCTCATACTTTTGCCAAATCAGCGCGATCTGTCGCCGATAAGCGCCGACAAGTTCCTATATCCGAATTAGTCAGCGTCGAAATAATTTGGCAAAAAGTATGAAAACTGCCTGCGCCGATTAACGTTGATAACCAGCGCTTGTCGGCCACCGATAAGCGCTGGCATATCGGCGCCAGTTATCAGCTTCCTACGCGAATAAACCCTATGCTTATTTTGCGTTTGCGCATTAAATTCTTCGTTTATATAACTTCTGCACCTTTCTTTTTAGTGGCAAAACGGTTCGAACGAAAGCCGTTGGCCGAGGAAATATTATGCGTATCGATCATTTTGCTGTTGCATATTTATTTAGTTTACCACAGTTATGGAGATTTTATGGTAGGCACAATGTCCATTAGAATACTAAGATAGATCTGCGGGCTGAGGAAGGCAGACTTTAGTGGTCGTCTGAGAGGACATTCAATTATTATTTACCTGAGCTTCCAGGTTTCAATTCATACGCAAAACAAATAGAGACTATCTGTTTTCTCACAGAGTGGGGCCTGTGTCTCAGCAATGGGTACGTTATAGGCTGATTATTCAAAGGAAATAAATAGCACTATATACTATAATATTTATAGTTTAGATCGGATGCTATTTATTTCTCTTTATTTTTTATTTTGTTTTTCTTTATTTTTTTTACTTCAGCATGTCATGCTGAAGTGACAGCGGCTGTCAGACATCTCTTATTCTATTCTCTATTATCTTATCATTCTATTTACTACCGACAAGATTGACAAAATTATAAATAAACAGCGTTATCCTAATATAATGGTCTTCAAGTTCAAAACCCTAAAGGGTGGAGATGTTATCCTATCTACGATCTAACCTCGACAAATTCAGCTTCCCTGCAGTATTTCTCTACATCGTCGCCAATTAACTAATTTGTGTCTCTATCAGACAAAGGCCTCCCTTCCAAACCTCTCATTATCACGTTCTACGTTAACAAATTGATCGATGACATGAAAGCCTTGAGCCGAAGGCATCAATCCATCATCGGTGGCGTCAACAATACGTTGAAGTAATCCGGTCAGTGAACAGTGTGGCCTGTGGGCGTATCGTCGACGTATATCCGTACCGTACCTTCCATACTTTACTTTTTAATATGTATGACAAATGCGAAAGTAACTGCCTGTCTGTCTGTTACCTTTGCACGCCTTAACGGTGAAATTTGGCATACGGATAGACCATGACCTGGGTTAGGACAAAGGATACTTTTCACTGACCTCAACGCGGGCGAAGCCGCGGGTAAGAGCTATTATTTCGTATAATGTAGTTACTGTGGAAAGTATACTGCGTTTTGTTGACGTGTTGCGTATCGATAAGGTGAAAACTGGAGTATGCACTGTGTATCGCGTGTTAACACTATTTGCAGAGCTCACTCCAGGGGATAGGGTTGGGACATCACGATTATATCGATATGAACTTTTGGTCGTGGGCAATAATGGCAATATAACACGGAAGAGAACCTCTCATGCTAGATTTATTAAGGTGCCTGCTGAACTTACTGTCCCACACCTAAGTGACCTAAGATTAGATCTTGATTGTGTTGTAAGATGAAGATCACGATTTCTTGTTCTTTTCTCTTATGCGCAGAAAAGTTATAAATATGCAAAAAAAATTGGCTAACGAGCAGTGGGGCTGACTATTCAGAGTGCATCGGATGGGCATTTACGTATTGCTACTCGTCGACGCTATTTTGTCTCATGATGCATATCCTCTTCAAATAACTCCTTAGTTTTTTTTTTTTTTTGTCGTAAGTAAAGACGGAGCACTAGGCAGGTTCAATCAAGCTTGAGACGGTTTTCTATATTTCGGTACGAATTTGGTGTGAATATCCCCGTCACTATTAGGTCCGGGAATGCTGTAACTTGAATCGTGACTGGCGGGTCGGAAGCAATTTCTACCATATCATACTAATGTGCAGAAGTCCCACTTTCATATCTACGACAGTGATGCAGAAAGATTACACTCATACCCCGATATTATGGGATACAATTTTAAGGGACTTTGGAGTTAACGACCAGTTTCTTTCCTTTATCGATAGTATATACATTTTTTTTAGACTATTCCAGCCTGGAGTGCAAATATGTTGTTGTTCCGCAAACAATGCGACACTTGATATCTTGTTCTTGTGTCGTGCCCGCATGTTAAACGAATGGACGCTGCTGACGCTGAAGTAATTAAGATTGCCATCGACACCCTTAAACGATGGTATGATGCTGTGGCCAGTAATGTGCTATTTTTTATTTATTATGATTTGCGTTTTCTCCCATTTTTTGTTAGCCTGAGATTTCTCGCACGCTGTGGTGTAGGTATTCTGTACTTTTCCGTGTTGTGTTTCACACCGGCCGCGCAGGGGCAGCATTGTTTAGCTTCGCATTGTTTGAATTAAGAGCTAACTGTTATTAGTGCCTGTAATTTGAGATCTTAGTATTTTTAGTTCGGTCATTGACCTGAGAGAACCAATTCAATTATAGATTGCTGTTGAGTGAAGAGGTCAAAGTACAAATGTTGGTCATTGCATTAAGGGGCCCTGCACAAAATCGACTGATTTTGATCAATTTTGTTCATTAGTGTGAGAAAGGGAAACAGAATTTGAACAAAATTATTTGTGATTTGAAAAGTGGAAGTCTTGTACATAGCGGAAAGCGATTATTCAAATAAATTAAGGATTCGTGGAAAATCACTAAAATTCGCAACAAGTTTTCCAAAATATGTCGCGAGACTGACGTTTGATCGTTTCGTTAGAAGAAACTCCTTTTGATTTTGAAAATTAAAAAATATTATCAACATCATTATATGGTCTACTTGTAAATAGGGGAACCACTTTTTACAACTTCCATACAAAATTAAGCAGAAAAAAAAATGTTGTAATAACCATTTTTTTTATACCCTGTCAGTAATGTATTTTTTCCTATTATTTAGCAAAACCATATCAAGAAATTTAAAAATCACACATTAGTCTTCAGCTATCCTTGAAGTAAAATCAAAATGTTGTTTTATGATTATACTATATCTTCATTAAGTAAATCAAAGGCGAAATAAACCATATTTTCGAGAGCGTAAAAGTGATGCAACTATTAACAGGTGCACGAATGGTTTAGCACCACGAAAACTGTACTTTTATACTTATACAGACTTAACGTTTCAATTATTTCAAGCTTTCTTACAATTAGATAAGTTATTGACGAAAAAGGTTTTTATTCGTGCACGGAGCCTTAAGTAGATTTAAACTTTTAAAGTCACTTTTCATGTTACTGAGTATGGTATATTTCAAAATGGCATTAATTAGAGTACTTATAAGGTTTTTTAAACCTTAAGAAAGTCTTTGCCACGCTCATAATAAAAAAATATGGGACTGAAAACCTGGAAAAACTGTCGACAAAAATGTTTGCTCTAAGTTTTTTCCTCAACTAAAAATAATCGCTGAATAAACGAGGGTATTTCGGAAAGTCTATGGAGAAAGGCTTATAGACAATCGTTTTGGGCGACTGTAAACGGGAGAACCTGTACAAGGACGCATTACATTACCGGGCGAAACGTCACAGGAGCTGCCAAGGAGCAATCTTCAAATCCGTTGAAGATTGGTCCTTGGCAGCTCTGGACAGAGAGGTGGGAAGAGAGTAGGGAGGCTTTTGGAGGCCATCAGTGGGACAATAATCTATATTTAAACAAATAAATAAAATTCAAGTGTCTGTTTGAAATGTCAAAATAACAGGTTTTAACTAAATGCATAAGAAATTATTTATAGTACTTACAACAAAAAAACACTTTTTTTTACTGCTTGTTCCGGCTAACGGCTGGACCGATTTGACTTTCACTGGCAGATAGCTTATGTTATAAGGAGTAACTACTTTTATTTAATAGAAAAAGAATTGGGGTCCACGAGGGGGAAGCCGCGGGCAGCAGCCTAAAGTTTGTTTATAAACATAACATCACGCTTTGTTTCCCCGAAGGTTTGGGCAGAGTTGTCCTTGTAGCAGGTTCACCCAAATTTCGCCAGTTATGTTTTAAGTCCCATGTAATAAGGGGCGAGCCTATTGCCATCAACCGGGCACAAATCTAGACTCCAGGCTGCTACTGAGAAATTTCAAATAGAAAAACCCAATAACACTTTGCCCGACCTGGGAATCGAACCCAGAATCTCATGCTCAGCAGTAGCGCTTGCGACCACTAGACCAACGAGGCAGTCGAGAAAGTTTGTTTATAACTAAAGAAAAACTCTATCTAGCATTTAAACATGCCGCATATTATTTTTCTACATTCTCTTCTAAAGTTGTGGCTTAACATTATTTATTCGCCTCTACAACCATAAACTAAAACCACGACAAGTATTAAAGGAAGGTAAGTAGAGTTTACAGTTTACTGCGGCTTACAATGAGTCAATATCTATTATCCCTAGAACACTTTGTAACATGAATAACTTAGATCAACGTACATACTAGAGCGGGTTTAGTGCTGTATCGATTAGGGTTAGCACACAGTACTAAAGGCTATTCAACCCCTTATTTCCAATTAATGATATTTCCACTTAAACGCATATTGATATCAGAATTAAAAGTAATATTGAAAACGTTTTAAAATTATTGGAAGTTGTGGCGTAAACTGAGCTTTATGTGTAAGTTTTAAAATTGTTTTTTGAAAACCACATATTTGTTTTTTGTTTGGATGCTAAATAGCGAACGCAAAATAAGTGGTATGGTTACAAACATAAGGTGGAGTAGTTAGTACTTCGTTTTTTCTCCAGGCGAAAAGGATTCTTGAAATACATTTCTTCGCGACTTTCGTAATCTTTGAAATCGTAAGTACCAGTTAATTTTTCAACTACAATACCCTATAAGCACAATAATGCATTCCACAGGGGTTGTTTTCATAGATATAATGCACCCCAATAGGAAAAATAATTTTCTTGAAAATTTTATGTTTCAACTAGCTTTTGCCGGCGACTTCGTCCGCTTGGAAGTCGGAAAACTGTACAAACACCAACTTATAAAATAATAGGTATAGCTTGTCTTGTCTAGTCAGAGCTGTGCCCGAGACAGACGTCCTACGTAGATTAATTCATTAGGTATCCTGTAGCACCTAGAGACGTTGGACTTTAAGCTACAAAATCTCCATGGTGGTCCTTCTCTCGAGGCCTTTCTTAGACAACCCTATCTGCACTTCAGTATTTGTTACAACTACAGTCCAATACAATAGTTTACGAGAGCTATCGTTCACTCACAAGCGTTCCATTCAATCACAAGAATTCATCGACATAGCCGCGAGCGCACGCGACGTTGCCATGGAAACGGCAGTAGTGCTTATATTTGAAATACGAAGACTCAGAAGGATCATCAAGTTGCGTTGAGCACTTCAAGACAAGTTTACCTTCTTGCTCTTTCAGGAATTTATCTTCTTATATTTTTTTATTCAGTGGCGCCGGTATCAGTCAATCATTCAGTCACTGAACTTTTTGCTACGTCATGGCAGATAGTCGAAGAAAAACCCAACTTAGGGCGACTTGCAGCTTTTACTTAAATCTCGATTTAAACTCGACTTAGGCTTAAACTTAATTTAACGGTTTGCATGTCATCGATTTAGCTTAAATCTCGATTTAAATAAACGTCAAAGTTAAACTGGCATCTGGGTCGGTTTAAGTTTGTTAAATCTCGATTTTGTATACAGACGTCATTACAGTTTTATTAAATTTCTCTGTTTATTTGCAAAAATGAATTTCTTTTCATTTGACCATCATGATTTGTTATCGGATGATGACGCGGAGATCGTACAATATTTGGAGACTCCGTTTTTCTCTAGTAGAGTGTACATTAGAAGCGATTTGTTTGGTACATTACGAGATGACGAATTTTTGAAACGGTTCCGGTTAAGTAAACATAGTACAAAGCTCCTTTATGATAAAATTATTCATAAGTTTCCAAGTGATTTCAACGGGTAAGCTTTCAGTTAATTTATATGAATGATAAAACCCACAGACATAACCTAACAAAGCGCCAATGACGATTATTTTAACCAACACTGACTTAACTGACTTTTGAAGTTTTGACATTGACATTATTTATAAATCAAATTCTTTTTTCTCTATACGCAGAACTGAGTTGCCATCACTTTTTATTTGGGAACGGAACGCAAAGAATGAATGGCGAATGAAATATAGACCTAATCTCAGTTTAGTTAAATCGAATGTGAAATGTGACTGTGCAAGACATGCTTAATGAGATTTAAGTTAAGTCGAGCTTAGGGCAAAATCGAGATTTAATTAAACCGAGCTTTGTATCATTTTGCTGCAAGTCGCCCTTAGTACTTAAATAGGACCTAAGTAATGAACAGTAATAAGCAGTGGAAGCTCAGTGGTAACGGCCCACGACTTACGAGTTGTAGGTCGTAAGTTCGAACCCAGACAGGCGCTTTACTTTGTGTTAATAATTTCATCACCACTGCTCTCAAAACGGTGAAGGAAAATATTGTGAGGAAACTGGCATGTGGTAGAACCAAAAGTTCGAAGACATGTGACATCTACCATCTGGGCCCGCGTGGTGGATTACGGCCGACTCCCTCTCACAGAGAGTGGGCCTGTGTCCCAACAGTGGGAACATTATAGGCTGATTATGATATACCAAATTCACTAACCAAACATAAAACTACTTACTCACACAAATCTATCAATGGCTATCCAAATATTCGCTAAAATTACACGAGGGCACGTCATTCTGTCAGATCAAGGTTGTATCGTTTAAACCGCAACTCATACGCCGATCCTTATAAGGAGCTATGTATCTCCATCTCCATATATGGAGATAGCTAGACTAGGGAGTGTCAAAATAACAAGTTTAATTAAACCAAATTCGTGCAGTGTTGGATAGGAAATAAAATATCCTCAATTTTTTTTTTTCTTGAAAATTTTTGTGGAAGAGGAAGAGTATTTTTTACTGTTGCTGCTGGTGGTTAACAAATAAAAGAAAATATCTCTACAACATACCTTTACATAATAAGAAAATAAATAAAAAGTATATTCTAAATACAGATCGGCCAGTGAACCCATCTTCCCAGAGGCAGTGGGATGAGCCGCTCTGCAGGTTGGTACGGAACAATCTTATTAATACGTCCACCAATACTGCTGAGCGTGCCCGCCTGCTGGCTGTGGGTGAGTGGGAGTCGGGCCTCTGGCTTCAGGCGCTACCGTCACCCAACATAGGCACTATGCTGGGTGATACCACCTTCCGGCTCGCTACCTGTCTGCGTCTGGGCGCTCCTTGTGTGGCTCCGCATCTCTGCCAATGCGGTGAAGGTGTCGACTGTCTCGAACACCATGGCCTATCCTGCAATAAGAGCGCAGGTCGGATAGCACGGCACGCCAGCATCAATGACATCATCCGTCGTGCTCTTGTCACCGCCGGAGTGCCAGCTGTTTTAGAGCCCAATGGCTTGGCACGCGACGATGGTAAGAGACCAGACGGAATGACCATGATGCCTTGGAAGGTAGGTAGGCCTTTGGTGTGGGATGCAACGTGTGTCGACACCCTTGCGCCATCCCATCTTCCTAGCACGGCGGGCTGTGCTGGGGCTGCTGCTGCAGGTGCGGAAAACCTCAAACGGCGCAAATATTCCAATCTTATTGGGACTTATATGTTTGAGCCGTTTGGGGTTGAAACACTAGGGCCATGGGGTCCGAGTGCCCACATCGTTTTTCAAGACATTGCCAAGCGACTGGTCGACTCTTCACGTGACCAGAGGGCTGGCCTATTCTTTGGCCAAAGAATCAGCATTGCCATACAACGTGGCAATGCTGCCAGCCTTTTGGGCACTTTTCCTATTGATAGCGATGCGGACGAATTTTTTGATGCCCTATGATTATTCCCCCCCCCCTTTTTATATACTTGTACATATTATTATTATTGTCTTAGTTTTAAAAATCATGTAAATAATTTTAATTATTAAAATAAACATAATTATGGGTAATTTGTGAACTTCGTAGATAGGTATATGATATAATATGATAGTGTAATATGTGTGTAGTGTAAGGGGGATATACCCATATTAAATGCCTATATTCTAAATAAATATATATGGAGGACTATGGCTCCATGTTGAATTGTTGGCCCACAGACCACAGCGTTAAGATATTCCTTCCTTTATTTCAGTGTGACGTACAAGACGACTAAAGGGTCAAGGAAATGCACCAGTTTGTAAATTTTGTTACTGCTACAACTGTGATTGTCAATCCATGTTTCAAGCGTGATTATGCCAACCCTTAAGCGTAGGATTAGTGCTATTCCGAAAAAATCTCACCGTGAAGACTTATGTGAAGTGAGTTGTTAATAGTGTCAATCCCTTTTTTTTGGGGTGGGAAATTATCAAATAACTTCTCCCGCTCTGGGCGGAGCGGAAGGGCGTGTCAGACTCTTACTGACTAAACGCTCGTGCAAAGTAACGCGATATTGCGGGCGCGACCAGCAGCGCACCCTTGTCGCGCCCCCGATATCGCGCTGGTCTACACGAGCCTTAAAACCCACCCGTGTTCCTTCAGTTGCCATGTTGCCGGGGGCCACGATCTCTCTTTCGGACTTTTTCGCAACCCCTGGCAGGCATCGGCCCTAGCGGACCCCGTCAGTTCTCCTGACATCTCTTTGAGGCGCGCGTGGAACACAACGCGCCGTCGACCCGGGCCTAGTCCTTATCGGACGGCAAGCTACCTATTGCTCACCGTCCGCAAGTCCGCGATAGTGTCAATCCCTATCATCTGGTGGAATGATAGCTCACTTTATGTTTTTTTTTTCTCGGTTTGATTTTTACGTATAAATCGGCTGGGCCCATTTTCAACAGTATATGTTTCCGAGCTGACAAAGACATAGATACCTAAACCACAAACAATTTTGTTCACGCACAACTGCAAAAAGTTGGGTACCCCTGCTAGACTTTGATTGGCCATAAAAAGTGCTAATCCAACGATTAGAGGCGTGCAATAAAAAGTACGACAGAAAAAAACTCAAGTTAATTATGGCCAGATGATGTCAATACAAATACAGTGGTAGTTGGTAGGTATTTGTATAACTCTTGGCGTTAGTAGTGCTCGAATAGATTTATCGATTAAATGTTGGTATTTTGTGCGATTTTATTCGTGCTTCCGAGTGGTTATGTTTAAAAAATCACTAGGTATTGGTATTAATCCTTTTCTGTTTAACCTATACTATCCCACTGCTGCAAAGGCCTCCCCCAGGTCCTTCCAGGGACTCTTTTCCTGCGCCTCCTCAAACCAGGCCTCACGAAAACCTTGTATTGTTTGAAATGTAGAAAATGTTTATTTATTATATATTTATTTATTGCAAAACGATAAGTGATAATAATGATAGCTGACAGGAGAAAAGGAATAAAAACTGTTTTGCGTCCACCCCAAGTGATAGCTTGTAGGTACTCGGGGTGAATGCAAAGTTTTTCTAGGTAAACAACACAATGACAAGCAGAAGATCATTTAACTGTATCGTATCAGAGGGTCATTGCACTGTAAGCAAATTATTAAGTCGGCAGCATTATTAAATGATTACCTTGTCGTGTTTAGTTACCTAATAAAAAAATGCGACGAGAGCAATTTATAAGCTCTGAGATAAGGGGGCTTGTATTACCAAGCGCTGTAGCTTTTATTATAGGGTTTTTTTTACATTTCGGTTTTGACTGTAGGTGTAATTTATTTGAATAATATTTGACTATACATTATGTAAACTATGTATATACAATTAATTATTATATATATTATGTACAAGTATGTATAGGAAAAAATAAAGGGAAGAACTCATTGGGCATCAAAAAATTCGTCCGCATCGCTGTCAGCGGGAAAAGTGCCCAAAAAGCTGGCAGCGTTGCCACGTTGGATGGCAATGCTGATTCTTTGGCCTAAGAATTGGCCAGCCCTCTGGTCACGTGAAGGTACTTAGGTACCTAAGAACAAAATGGTATTTGAGACGTATTTTGGGTCATTCACATTACAAAAAAACCAGACAGATTGTCTAACTGTCTGCTATGATTCACAGACTAAAATAACAACAGCCATGATTTTGACCATCTGTCAACTTTATTGTATTATATCCTTTCAGAAAATTAGTTACAGATTTCTACATAACATAACATCACGCCTTGTTTCCCCGAAGGGTTGGGCAGAGGTGTACCTATAGCACACCCACGTTTCGCCAGCTTTCTTTAAGTCCCATGCAATAGGAGGCGAGCCTTTTGCCATCAACCGGGCAATAATCCAGACTCCAGGCTGCTACCAAGAAATTCCAGATACCAAAAAGATAGAAAAACCCAATAACACTTTGCTCGACCTGGGAATCGAACCCAGGACCTCATGTTCCGCAGTAGCGCTTGCGTGCGACCACTAGACCAACGAGGCAGTCAGACAGATTTATAAACCCTGCTCTTTTTCTTTTACCTCCTCATCCTGATCCTCTTATCATTTAGGAATATACAATGCTGGAATGGAAGTAACCGTCTCCATGATACTTCAAAGTGCATGTAAATGAGACTAAGCGTCTCCTTGACACTTTAAAAGTGCCTGTAAATGGTACTAACATTGACCTTGACACTTTAAAAGTGCCTGTAAATAGTACTAACATAGTCTTTAACACTTTAAAAGTGCCTTGTAGATAGTTTAATTAAAAGCCAGTTTTTGTAATGAACGTGACTGTGATTGAAATACAGTTCTTTTTACAAAATTGACAGCTTAGTCTGTACTAATTTGTTAGTTTTCTATTAAAAACTTAACTGACGTCGGAATAAAGTTCGGAATTTTAAAAATGGTTCTGACGTTTAAAAGTTTTGAAGAACCTTGTTTTGTAGTAAGGCGGCTCATTCCAATTTGAGGCGATTTGAGTTTTGACCAATTCAGTATAGTTACCATTTATTTTGAAATGAGTACAAGCAACCACTTGACATGCGCGTGCGCCAGATATCTCGCTATAAATACGATCACTGGTTATGAATGAACACTCTCAATGGAAATCATTTCCAATTCGTGTGGGCGTCGTAATACGCTACTAAAGGATTATAAATTCAGGTGGATGGACGTTTGGACAGACACACAAGTTTTATAATGCAAAATCTTTTAACTAAGGATGATAAGTAACAGAACACCTCACCTCCGTTCCCAGAAGGGATAGACATAGATGTAGAACACCCACATTTTACTAAAGGCAACAAAGGTTCTTTTTAATACCATATTTACATTTATTATAGGACTCTGCTGCACATTTAACAATCCCTTCGTAAATGCTCATGACAGCTATTGCAGGTGGTTAGGGGTGGTCGACCAGTTCGCCTTAAACCTCTATAGCTACCACATTCCATTTATTCCAAGAGCTTTCATCCAGAAATGGTATGGACGGTGGTGGTGGTGGATGAATTAGTTACTGTTACATCAGGAGATCTGAACCAAATAAATGTATGATTTTGGAAATGAAGAACGAAATATGTTAACAAGATATTCAATTCATGGGCCAGGAGAAAGTTGTCCAAAACGTTACCTTCCGTTTGGGCTTCTCCACAGTCGGGTAAGCGAGCTAGCAGGAATCCATCTTGCGTGAAAGTAAATATAATCCTGTAATTGGAATCTACACTATAAACAAACGATATCAAATCCTACTATGTATTTCATAAGTACAGTTATACTTGTATCCACAATATAATTATGTAGATATGCTAGAAATTCATCTAACCAAAGTAGCGGAATCAGTGACGATAAGATAAGAACTAGTGTTGGTGAATGAGCGTGGAGAACATAAATCATAGTTATTTTATTATTAAGACAGCACTCACTGGCCTAGACCGCCAGACTGCGTAGGCGCAGCAGTCTAGGGTTGTCACACAGTGGCTATTAAAGATAAATAAAGTATTTATTTATAAAACCCGGCAAGACGGGGTCGGTGTTTCCTATCCGACTACTCTCAGAAGAAAAACAAACTCAGAGGTTTAACTCCAGCCATTATAAATAGATAAAATTATCTAGATCATGTGAGGACCATGTGTCTAAAATGGTCTTATGATGAAAGACACACACAGATTTAATTTGATAGACTGTATGGATAATGTCTCTTCAGTAGCGCGGATAAGGGGCTCAAGTCTGAGTTCTTACGTGACAAATCTTAAAGTGAACTTGATATTATTCTAATTAAACTTTTTAGCAATCATTACCTACGGTACAATTGTCATCAATTATATCTATATGATTTTTTGTTTACGTGACGAATTTTGAATCCGCGCGCCACTATTCTGCCACACACGCTGCCCGATTTGGCCGCTATGTATATGCACCACCGAGATATATCTGATAGTCTACAACCTAACGAACTCATTAAGAAATTTGCGAAAAGTAATGTGAATTGTTATGTGTTAATCAAATTAAAAGATTTTGTGCTTTTTAGGGTTCCGTACCCAAAGGGTAAAACGGGACCCTATTACTAAGACTCCGCTGTCCGTCCGTCTATCTGTCTATCCGTCTGTCACCAGGCTGTATCTCATGAACTGTGATAGTTAGACAGTTGAAATTTTCACAGATGATTATTTCTGTTGCCGCTATAACAACAAATACTAAAAAACAGAATAAAATAAATATTTTAGGGATACAACAAACGTGATTTTTTGCCGTTTTTATAGATAATGGTACGGAACCCTTTGGCGAGTCCGACTCGCACCTGGCCGGTTTTTTTTTTGTGTTTACTTTGCTAAAACCTACCCACAGCGGGGTCCAGCTCCCCCAACGACAATCCTGGATCCGCCATTGTATCTATTAATAATAATTATGACTTGCACAGTACTACGGAGTCAGGTGGGTGAGCAAAGAGAGAGGTGCATGCATTAAGTCATAGATATATTTTATGATGGAGGCCGCGCAGTCTGTGTAGCCTAGACCCTTCAGGGCTTCGTGGGCGAATGATGTTATAGGGCTGCCATAAATAGTCGCAAGATTTGTTTCACATTATATAAAAGCATTTTGTACAGATCAATATAAATTCAACATCAAAGAAAAATATTATAAAATAATGAAATTGTTTTATCTGCGCTAAAACACATTCAGATGATAATGTTTAATGACAGAAAGAACAATGAATTGTCTTGCTTTTTCGCAATTATTATCGTCCTTACAAGTTAAAATGCGACATCTCACTGTCTGTCTGTCCATCAGTTCGCCAACAATTATAGGAGAACGATTGTGATTTTTTTAATGTAATGCTTAGATATTCCTTGGCAAAGTTTTAGAATTTGTAGAAAAGCTGGGGTATAGCTGAAATTACATGAATAGTTTTATCACATGTGTCATCTTTTCAATTTGGCATGTTTCGTAGCAGCCCTAGATATAAGGCCCACGCACATCGGTCGGCTGACCCGGCCCAGCTCATCAAATCCTGCAGGTGGGAGATAAGTCTGTATCCATCTTAACAGCGCGCAGCGCTACATTAGACAACGGTTATGGAGGATCCTTCAACGATGAGGCATTATGAATGGTGTCTATAATGTTGTTAGTACCTTCCTTAAGGCTTGTTAATTTACTCCGCCATTGCTGAGTTGTTACTATTATTTATGTATATCTACTAATATTATTAAAAAGGTAACATTGTGAGTTTGTATCTAGGAGGTAATCTTTGAAACTATTGATCGGATTCCGAAAATTCTTTTACTAATGGGAAGCTATAATATTGCCGAGTGTCATATGATTATTTATTTTTTTAAACAAGAAATGTCACGCGGACGTATCGTGTCACTCCAACAGTCCAAAAATGATTTACATGTGATCTAGACACAGTATTAATCCATAGCTGTTGAACGCAACTTTCTGAGAAAGTAGAATGCTGAATATTATTAACTTGTTATTCTGTACGCAGGGATGTGAACAGACATTTATTGCTTAAGTTGATGCTCATTATCTGGTTAGTCTAGTAGTCGTAAGTGCGACTGTTTGGCGGTGTTTTTGGATTTAAAAAAAACCCAAAACCAGCCTATGGATTTTTTTCCGGACAAGCAAGGTTCGCCCCCTATCTTCGACTGTCCTGTTGGTCTCATGGTCGACAGCGCGACTGCTGAGCGTGGGGTTCTGGATTCAATTCCTGGGTCGGGCAAATCGTTATTGGGTTTTTCCATTAAGAATTTCTTATTAACAGCCCGGAGTTTGGAAGTTGCGGGTGTGATACCCTCGTGCCTTGGTCCTGCGCCTGATCTCCCTCCGGTCGTGTCGGATTGCCGTCCCATTGGACTATGAGAGTGGACGAGAGAGTGTCTGCGCACACACTTGTGCACTATAACATCTCCCGCGTCGAAGGCTAGGGCTTCGTCCATCCTCATCTCCAGTTCGAACTCGCCCGGTTCCTATATATCTAATTACATGTAATTACAGAAGGCGCAAAAGTACTGGTGGTAATAAAAGTGCTAATATGATTTTTATTTATTTCTATTCAGTCATAATAGGCGGTATGAAATTAACAGTAGGTAGGTACTATTAGTGCCTTTTCAACATCTATAAAATAGAATCAACACTAATACAAAACATTAACCGATAGAGACCACGCGTGATGTAACGTAACTGTCAAGTCCCGCGGTTTAACATTGAAGCGCTCTTCACGTCACTTTCGACATTTAAAAAAAAAAGGGTGTTATATGTAATTTTTTTAATAATTTTGTTCTAATTGACGAGAATATCCGTCAGGCTATAGAGTAAAACAGCCCACAGCCCATATTAGCCCTTATTTTTAAAGCACAAAAAGAGTTTAAGTCCGCGTGAGTCGACTGGTGCATATGTGTACCACGGGAACATAGCACGTTGACGGGAACTGGCAACTGGCGCACTGGTACGTATATTATACCAGGTGGGACTTTAACGGTTAATAAGCAAAATAGGTAGTATATATGGTTCAAAAGAACCATTCGTTTCACAGTTCGTAATTACAATAATTAAAACTTTGATTACATATTAAAATTAAAAATTTCTAAAAAAAAAAACACATTTTGGACAAATATTAAAGCTCTCTGCTAAAAATCACAGTCTGTATGTATATACAATAATTCAATTCAATTATTGTAAAATTTCTTGGAATGAAACATTTATTTGATAACTACTTATTTGCACGTAATCTATATGGGACATTTTGTTAAAAAAATATTTAGGAAAACATCAAGACTGCCATAATAAAATTTATATGTGATCAGTATTTATTATTTAGAAGAAAAGTATTTATTTTCTACATGGTAGCACTTTTCCGACAAACTGTACCCTTGCAGTTGATAGGCATATAAAAAAGCGGGCGAGTTCGAACTGGGAATGAGTATGGATGAAGCCAAGGCTAGTGTCCGTTGAGATTGGCCGCCGAGGCCGAAATACGGTCTGGAAGACTATATATTACCTACATAGGATTTATAACATAGCCTGCGAAATGTTAGTGTATGGTGCACTGTACACATACCTTTTTTTGGATCCTTGTTTTTATAAGAACACTAGCTGACCCGGCGAACTTCGTTCCGCCTAATAGTCAATGAATGTGCATGTTTAGGATTTTAAAATTAATACAAAATTCCTACCCTACTACCCTACCTACCTACCTTCTCACCTATCCACCTACCTACCTACCAACCTACATACCTACCTATCATGCAAGCCAAGCCTAAATAAAAAAAAATGTTTGGGATGGACCACCCTTATCACTTAGGGGTATGAAAAATAGATTACGAACGATTCCCAGACCTACCGAATATACATATAAAATTTCATAAAAGTCGATCAAGCCGTTTCGGAGGAGTATGGAAACTAACATTGTGACACGAGAATTATATATATATATATATATAGATAGATAGATAGATAGAAGATGACACTTCTATGAAAAAGCTGTGGAGGTAGTGAAGATGATAAATAATCATTTTCTAAATTAGTGAGACCATTATTTAAAGACAATCTTTGTCTTAGTCAAATATTCTGTTTCCACACCTACCTACAAGGAAAGCGACCAATTACATCGGCCCGATAACATTCCATTCTGTTAGAAAATGATCTTATCAAGAATTTATTTCGTCGACTTTTTAACATTTTTAGGAAATAAAGCAACAAGTTTTGGAATAAAATCTCAGGATTGCAGCCAAAGCGCTAATAAAATTGTTACTAAAAACAGACAATCAACATTTTTGTGCGCTTGCGTCGCTACGAAGTTTATCAAACTTGATCGCATCTCTACTAGGGTTGACACTTCATATAACGTTCTTGCATCACGACTATTAAAAAAAAAGCAAAGGATAGCGAAAATATACCATCGACTCGCACTGGGCCCGCGTGGTAGATTACGGCCCACTCACTATCAGAGAAAGGAGAACTGAGTACCAGCGCTGGGAACACATAGGAGCTTGCGTGTTTGCTCTGCAACCTGGCGAAGGTAATACCTATTTATTTTGACCATAACGTGTTTCGTTATGGTCAAAATGTAATGTATTCCCCGAAGGATTGGATACTTTTCGCCAGTTATGTTTAATTCCCATATACTAGTGGCGATTGCCATCAATCCGGCACAAATTCAGACTGAGGCTGCTACTGAGAGATTCCTAATGCAAAAATACAATAATACTTTGCTGTATTTTGACCAGTGAACGTTTAAACTTGTATGTTCAATGAAGGTACCCCGTGTGAAGGTGCTCCGCCCACCATTGTAACATCTTGGCCTTATTACTGGTGATTAAGTTTAGAAAACCGTCATGGCGTGGCCGAGGTGAGATGACTATCAAAATTATCCGTTAACCAAATTGGTGTCAACTGACATGGCTTTAACTATTTATTTGAATACAATTTGTAGAATTTAATTAATTTGAAGAAAGTATAGAGATTACTCATACTCATTATCTTTATTTGCGGTCCATAACGTTACCAAGATCTTTCGAAAATGGCTATAAATACGGTTATAAAAAAAACAATGAAAAACTAAAGGAATCACAAGCTTTTAAAGTATTTAAGTGCGATTTTATTCATAAAAATACAGGCTGATTTTGTCTTCATTGGCTATCTTTCAGGGGGTGACAGTACTTATGATAAATAACCACTTTTACTATAGGAATAATTCTAAAATACCGTTATCAAACATCTGTTCAGATTTGCATTGGTCATTTCTGTGTGAAACATCAGATAATTCCCACAAACCAAAGCATATCAACCAAGTTAATTAGGAATTAGTTTATAACCCAAAAAACAGAACGCTGTATTTTTTCTCATGTTGATTTAAGCCGTGTTGATTGATCACGCGCGTAGGTACCTATTACTTAGGTGTGCGTACGCGCAGCCGGCCGCCATCAGTTTTGATCGTTGATGGCTCCAATGATATATTGCCTAGATCTGTCATTCTGATGGTAATGCTTATTTGGATCGTTAAGAATTGGGTGCAAGTCATTAGAGGTGTGGCACATACATGCCTTGTGCAGTAATGTATTAGGTTAGTTAGGTACAGTCAGCAACAATTGGTTAAACCTTGGAGATTAAAATGTTGAAAAGCAGTGCAAACAGTTTTGTCAATCCTAATGTTTTATGCAACATTGAAAATCGACTTACGTTGATGACCGTACCTGTTTGCTTATTTAAATCCCAACGTCTTTTTATTATTATTATTATATAAATGGCATCGCGTAGGTCAACCTAGGAGGTTGTCGGCTACTTAACCGGACTTTCCTGTGGCTGCCTCAGTAAATGAAGGCCTCCAGCCAGGGCATAAAACTTAGGAACTAAGCGACTACACGCTAAGGGCACCCCCTGTGGGGTACGGACCTCGACTTAGGGCATCGCTGGGGGAGGACAGCAAGGGACAGGTTGGATCGGATTAAAAAACCCCAACGTCTGCATCACACCATAGTTATATCTGGATCTCTAAAGCTGCGCTCCAATTGCGTGACACTTTCTTTCACTATCCGAAAGATGTTTAAAAAAAATCCTAATTCATTGCTTCATATGTTTGAAAGCTATACAAGGTGCAGTTTTGGATCTGCAAAACATTTTAGGAGGTAATTATGTTAGTGATTCTCGACCCGAATCAACAATAAAATGGGCAGGTATTTTTTTTTCATTTTATTCTTATTTACGGAAATCGGTAAGTGTGAACTCCCCTTTTTAAAACTCGACCAATCTGTACGTGTCCTTAAACTGCGCTTTCACACACACAAACAAACGCAACCGACATTTCTTTCATAAATCCAAAGAACCAACCACCGCCCGCTCCCTGTCCCCCGCCACGCCCCCGCGGCCATCGCAAATGCATAAATCGGGTCAATTTATTAGTGTATTTGATGACGCCGGTATGTGCATACGCTTGCAAATTCCGCCCCTCAAGTGCGCCTTCGATTAACGGTCGGGATAGGTACCTACTACCTATTTGTAAAAATGACGGACCAATACTCCAATGTAGAGTTGGTGGAGATGGTCCGCTTGTATGCCATCAGTGGAGACAATGTACAATCGAAATGTTCGCGGAGTTATTCCCCAATCGGCAACGTCCCTCACACAGGGTAATGCTGGCTGCTACGCAGAGACTGCGCGATCATCGGCAGTTCGACGATCAGTGCTTTCGACACAATAAAAACGAATGTGTTTGTGTTACGTAAGCTGAAGGAAAATCAGCAACGTTGTGCTAGACTGTGCCTGGAGTGTGACGGTGGAAACTTTGAACAATATCTTCAGGTAACATAAGTAGGTAATTTATTTATTTATTTGTACGTAGACAATAATTTGTAAATACAATGTTAGCTAAATCAACTTGATTAGTGTAAATAAGTTGATTTAAAATTTTTAACTACGCCAAAAATACCTATCAGACAAAATGAATCACCTAAAATCCCTAACACATGGGTACCTACCTACTTAACTAGCACAAATTATCTTGATGTATTTCTGTCGGTCCTCAGCCCGTTAAAAAGTAGGAAGGAAAATCTTAAATCTACAAATAAAAACCGTCCTTGGGGCTGAATTTACCTACAGAGCGCGCCGACTGCGCCGAGTACCTACATGTCTTATTATTTTTATTATTAGGTGCCTACCTAAATCCCGCGCACGCGCTCGCGATCGTAGTAATAGTCCAGTGGTTAAGGCTTTCTCCTCTCATGCATGAGGTTGCGGGTTCGCAACTGAGCAAGTACCATTGTGTTATTTTTTTAATTCATAATGATGTAAGTACTTTTTAAATTTATCTAGGACATCATTGAAATCCCGTGTTTCGGTAAGCACTTAATTAAAGCCTTTGGTTCGAATTGATTTGTAGCTCTCGGACGGTCGTTAGGTACCACACGGGTCGGTATGGGTCAACGACCTTACAGCCCTGCCGTATGGTCGTTGGTACGGGTAGTCAAAAGCCAGGAAGTCAGACAATTAGTCTAACAAATGGGTATCGTGTTATCAAGTAACTGGTTTGTTGAGGTCTGATACGCAGTCGCCCTACGTGATTCACTGGCACTCCATTGTAGTGAGCTGCATACAGTTAAACTGAAAGCCGACCCTAACATAGTTGGGAACAGGCTCGGCAGATTGGCCACGGCATTGTAATGATGCTTAAAAATGAGTTATTATTTAGCGAAATTTAAAACAATAATGTAGGTACATTGTGATTTTCAAATTCGAACTACATCTAAGGTAAAATTATTTGCTATAAGTTGCTGTAGCTACAACAACTTGTACAGATCGCGGCACGTTGGTTGAACCTTCGATGCGCAGTAACAGATTTTCGAGTCTTAATCGAAATGCGGTATGACGAGCATCGCGGGGACTCCCCGTAACCATAGCAACGACCTTCATTTTAGTTTAACGTACGTGCCGCGTTCGTTTCATAGAAATGTGGGCGGAGACTCGTACAGGCTGACGTCACTGGTCATCGCATTCACGCACACAGTGACATGACGCGCGATACATCGCAATGGGTGATTCTGTTTTTTTGAAGAGGGTTATTAAGAGAGTTATTCTGAAAAACAATAAAATTGAAAAATCGAAAAGAAAAAGTATTATTGATTATTGACTTGGTATCGTATTGTTATATGATTATTTACGAGTCTCATAACAACCTCCTGAAATGTTTTGCAGGTTCAAAACTGCACCTTGTATAAATGTACCAACTTACCTACCTATCTGAATAAAAGATTATTATGTAACCCTCTGTGCGTGAATTTGACTCGCACTTGACCGATTTTGTACTGATGTGAAGGATTGAATGTGCATTGGGTAAAAGGGACATTTTGCGCAGTGGTCATTTTGCGAAAAGACATTTTCAGAAATTGATATTTTGCGATTGAGCCGTCTGAAAATGCGTCTGCTCGACAGCGTTCATAATACAATAAATGTTGTCGAATTGTCAAATGTAAGACATTGGAATTGATATGTGTTACGCAATTCTCCCGCTGGTTTCAAAAAGATTTTTTTGAAGTGAAAACTTCTTTAGGCACGTTGGACATTTTGAGATGCGACTAAACCATTGATTTCGCGACACCGTGATGACACCACCTTTTGACCATTAAAAAGTCATCAACGCGTTGGTTACCGCAGTGCGTGGAGTAAAAGACATTAACACGTTGATTACCGCGGTGCCGATTTTTTTTTTCAAGTTTTCTCTTCTTACGGCACTCCCGGAGTGCCACTGTTTTTTTTTTAGTTTACAGTAAATAATCAATTCAAATGATTAGCAGAAAAAGACAGAGTCCTAAGTGGTACTGACACAGGGTGTGTTGAAATCGTTTGAGTGTAGTAGCAAGGCGATAATACTGACTTTAACATCGCTATACTGGATAAATCAGTGACAGGTTAAAAGCACTAGCTAGCTAACCCGTTCACTGCAGCCTCGTTAACCCGCGCGATGATAAGGCTTGTTATGTAATTATTTTATTTTATTGAGATTTTTAATATTGGTTTAATCTAGCCCGATTTTAGTCCGTGTGTTTGTTAAGTTTTAATGGTTAAACTATTGCAGCCGCAGTTGGCCGAATAGATTTCAGTTAAACCTTTATAATGTTTTTTTTTGGCCGGGCCTCTGTTTGAAAAAGCTTAGGTTATTTCAACAAGTTTTAGTAGAGCATTCTCATAAAGAACCAGAAGTAAACACATAAATAACAGTTATATAACAGGCAGTTACTTTTAACTTGTTCCTAAGAAAAACATTTACTAAAAAAGCTTTATAGGACAGTTAATCGATTCGCCACAAACCCGACTCTTGACTCGATAGCTTTTTGTACCAAACCCATTTTATACTTCAAGACAAATTGTAAATGCCACAAAACAATCTAAATCGATTACTTCATCGTCCTACTTCGATGTTGAATCGATAAAGACTTAATCGATTCGGCACGCTCGGATCGATTATATTTACGAGTAAGATCGTGTCTGTACTACGTACGTACTATAAGGAGGTAAGTATGCACGTATGTTAGCATTGCGCGAATGATTTGTTTTATTCTTACGATCAATGATTAACTGTCAAAATGACAGCTACGTTAACCCTATTGCTAATTGAAAGTGGTAGCGCCGCTGCTTGCGAAGATTTTTGACGTCTTTAGAAAACGTAAAAAATCTGTCAAATCCTGTCCAATTTCATGTTAGATCTCTATTTCGCTTTCTTTATGATCCATGTCACACTGTACCGTTACTTTAGACATGTTGATCACGCTTAATTAGTTTCGCGCTTAGCACTACACCTCAAATCAAAGAGATCTATTTACCCTTCAATCTATTAACATGTCTAACAAAGTGTAGTAAGAACTGGGGTAAGCTGCGCTTAAAGGGCAAAGACGACCGAAAGCCGATCAGTCCCGATCGCTGCCGAGCTTAGCCGAGCTTTACGTCACCGATGCCAGTTACTCTAACTAGTACATGAATTATATTAAGATACTTGTATGATGTTTGCAGTTTTGTATAGGGCATCGGATTAAGAGGAGTGTGACACATATTAATCAGCAAATAGTATAAATTAAATTTTGTAGAGTATCGGCAAACGTAGCGTCTTCCTAAGGTAGTTCGACGATCCCGATCAATTTTGTTGTGCAGTACGGAATTTACATGGCTTTAAATGACTGTTCTTACTATGAATGAATGACACTAGGGTCCTTATATTCGAGTGTTTTTTGTGCATGATTTTAAGAAATAAATGATAAGGGTACGTTCGTTCCCTCGCTATCCATTCGTTCCAAGGGCGTCGCCAGCCGATGGCCCAAGGGGAGGGAGGGGGCAAATTGATATATGGAGGATGGGAACACCATGATTTGTAGGTACAGTCACGAGTCAAGAGCACATGAAGCTTTACACTTGTAATGCGAGTCGTACCTCTACGGCGCACAATGAGGCCAAAATCGACGCTGCACAGTGGGCTGAAAATCGGCTTTCATAGACATTCGATTTTTTTTTCGAATTGGTCAAATTTTTTGATTGGAATTGTTTAAAACAATCATGACCTTGAGGTATAATTGGTATGACGTCATAGAACATAGTGGAAGATAGACTTTTGATTTTTTTTCAAAATACTTGTATGGGAATTATCATAAAATCTTCAATATCTCAGCTATCGCATATTTGCGCAAAAGAATTCTTTCACACAAAAAATCTCCTATTTTTTTGCCAATTTTTGATATATTTCACTTTTATGGCAGAGGTGCGATGAAAAAGAAAAAAAATAAAAATAATTTTATTATTTTTATTTCTTCATTTATAACGATTATAAATGAATTTAATTACGCATTAGAATAATATAACAAAGAATATATAGCACAATAGTCTAGGCCATCGTGAGCCGCTTTTTTAGTCATTGATTTTTATACTACCTAGCAGAAAAACAGCATCTTATACGTAAAAAAACAATTCTTAAATTGTTGACAACAAATACTCGACTTTATCGGAAGCCTGACCCTTTTAGCCTATAACAATTACCGAGAATTATTGCTAATAGGTACCTACCTATTAACTAATAGGTAGGTGATCACTGATCACCTAATTTAAGTTTTATTATGACAATGAAGGGTTTTTAGGCTGATTACTAATCGTTCTCCAGAGGTAGAACTTACAGAATCACTGTGCCTAATGGGTTATTATCATTAGGGTATAATAACAGTTAAACATATAATATACAACTACAAATATGACTTACATTTAAATTTTAAATAGTTTTATATAAAAAAAAATAGAACAAAAATAGTACCTAAATCTAAATACATTCTAAAAATAAAATTTAATTGATTATTTACAGACATGCTCTAAATTAATACTAACAAAAGTAAAACTAATAAAAAGTTAGTAAATAAACAAAAACATCTTAACCTACTGTTAGTCACAATCACTACATTCTGATTCTGATTCAGATTCGGAATCTAATTGATTTATATCGCAAAATTCGACATCGGGTTCTTGCAGGTTATCCAAAAGATCCCGAGTTTCAGAGAAGAGAGCTTTCCTGTTCTTTACATCCATAATTGGTCTAACTGAAGAAATGAGAGGGTCTGAAGTGAGAAGAAGCATGTTTAGAATGTCTTCATTAGAACATTGTCTGCTCTTTTTTCTTGAATGATGACATCTAAATCTTCGAAAGTCCTTATTACGAGCCTCTGATGCTTCTTCTGAAAGACACCCAATTGGTACTACTGCATTACAAGCTATAATATCTGCCCCATGTACAAGTAACTTGTGCACAGTTGACGACATGTAATACCAGTTATAAAGTGCCAAATACCTCTCTGCTGTCTTTAGGCAGTACTCTTTAAATTTTTCAATATATATATTTTCTTCTGATGTAATAGCCTGTAAAATAACAGCAAATCTCCGAATCAAATTCTCATCCAGACCCGTAATGGCTGCGGTTTTTTCCGGAAATTCAAAAAATCTCCGTGCTGTATTTCCATCGTTGGTTGTTCCTGAGCCTTGTTTAACCACACCTATGATCAGGTTCAGTTCCCGCTTGAAACCGTCTTGGATTGTTTTTTTCCTTGCCTGCAGAATAGCTTTATCTTCTTCCCCTTTTGCCATCCATTTTTTAAGATCTTGTCTGTAAGAAATATTTAAAAGGCATTCCATGCAATTGATGCGTGCATGTAACGAAGACAGCCCAAATTCGTATAAATTCTCAGAAACAGGCCTTTTTAACACTTCCGTTAAATTGTTCATCTCTGAAGGTTTTGCCAAACATAAATAGCAAACTGAGCTGGCTTTGGCTTCAGAGATGTAAGTGCAGACCTTGCCATCGATCATGGTCATCTTAAGGTCATGGGTGACCTTGTTGCTGCCACTATCTGTCGGTCTCAACGCTTTTATTTCTTCTTTCATACTGTCTAAATGCTCATTGACAACCAGTTTGCTTTCTTTCATGAAGCTAAATCGCACGGGACGACAAAATGATGAAGAACAGGGTTTCGGGTTTTTCCATATGGTGTCACTGCCATTGATTAGTTTCAATGGAACTAATGATGTCATGAAGACACTAGAATCATCATTTTCACTGTCCATTGTCTGTTTATATCTGCTCTGGCTAGACGCACCGTCAAATCCCCATTTCGATATTAATATTAACTGTTTCTGTTCTACGCACTCAGGTAAACTGTCGAAGATTCTTTTGACTGTTAAATCTAATAATCCTTGAAGAGAAATTTTTGCTGATGAATCCGTCACTGTTATTGTTTGTTTGGAAGGATAACATTGTAATTTCGCCTGTTGAACTTTGTAATAAGATGGATACAAATCTTTTACGCCTTCACGTATGGCTGTTTCTCTCAATGTTATATATTGCCACTTAGATAATTTTAAAGAGAGAAATATGCCAAGTGCCTTCTCGGGTGTGAAAACTTGCTTGGCCAACGATTGATGAATTAAATTATTGAACTTATCAGCAGCTCCTGGATTTGTCAACATGAATTCTAGTGCTGAAGCAATATTCTCCTTTCCTTCTTGTCTCATCTTTATGATAGCAGCATATGCTATCTCACTGGACTCACAATTTTCTTGATCTGTAATTCTCCTTCTTTTTTGTTTCTTTCCTAGATCTTGAAATGGTTTACGAGTTGGTGCCTTTCTTTTTGTCATTGTTCCAACTGATATTGCTGCTGATGTAGATGTGGAAGGTTGAGGAGATATGGCATTTACTTCAGAATCCACAATGCCTGAAGCAGCAGGTACTTTTATGCAACTAGGCCAATCAATATCAGTCTCAAGCCAGTTTTTGTGTTCCTTTAAGAAACACTCCAGTTTTCTGTTGGCTTGCTTCCATTTCCTTGTAATAGCTAGTGTAATCCTTCTGCAATATTCTTTTAATGTTAAATTATCTTCATCGGAGAGATTTAAGTTCAAACGAGAAACTACAGCATTATATAGTGCAAGGCTGTCACTGTACTTCCCCGAATTCTTCAAAATCATGAAGAAATCTAGGTAAGTAGATAAACTCTCCATTTTTTGCAAGCACAATTTCACTGTTAACACAAGGGGAAATCAATGTGAACTGAATAATTGTTCCCAATACTGCACTTTAAATACCTGTGAGATATCTGTACAGAACTAAATTAACCCTAATGATTATAACTCATTAGGCACCTGCACAGTGATTCTGTAAGTTCCTCTGGAGAACGATTAGTAATTAGCCTAAAAACCCTTCATTGTCATAATAAAACTTAAATTAGGTGATCAGTGATCACCTACCTATTAGTTAATAGGTAGGTACCTATTAGCAATAATTCTCGGTAATTGTTATAGGCTAAAAGGGTCAGGCTTCCGATAAAGTCGAGTATTTGTTGTCAACAATTTAAGAATTGTTTTTTTACGTATAAGATGCTGTTTTTCTGCTAGGTAGTATAAAAATCAATGACTAAAAAAGCGGCTCACGATGGCCTAGACTATTGTGCTATATATTCTTTGTTATATTATTCTAATGCGTAATTAAATTCATTTATAATCGTTATAAATGAAGAAATAAAAATAATAAAATTATTTTTATTTTTTTTCTTTTTCATCGCACCTCTGCCATAAAAGTGAAATATATCAAAAATTGGCAAAAAAATAGGAGATTTTTTGTGTGAAAGAATTCTTTTGCGCAAATATGCGATAGCTGAGATATTGAAGATTTTATGATAATTCCCATACAAGTATTTTGAAAAAAAATCAAAAGTCTATCTTCCACTATGTTCTATGACGTCATACCAATTATACCTCAAGGTCATGATTGTTTTAAACAATTCCAATCAAAAAATTTGACCAATTCGAAAAAAAAATCGAATGTCTATGAAAGCCGATTTTCAGCCCACTGTGCGCTGGTGCTTTTAGAAATTTGATAATTGACAAATCAGTTTCAACTCGGTAGTCCCGATAGGAACTGAGAATAATAATAATTTCCATATTCAATGTATGGATTGGATCAGGGCCTTTCGGATCGTTTTTCCCAAAACTATTCAGAAATGCAAAACTGAAACCTAATAGGTGTTATGACTGGGCCTACCACCAACAAACAGATATGAATATTACGACCCCGTTTAGGAGATATGGGACTTTAAAAAACCAAATAAAAGTCGTCGAAATAAACAAAACTATTACGTAAATAATACGTATGTAGTTTCTTCATAATAAAATACCTTGTGTTTGAATCTCTAGGGGGGGGGGGCTTGATTCGTTCGTGACTAGACAAGTCTGTGGGGTTTGGGGTCAATTAAATAAGAATATCTGTCCGGTCAACTTCAAAATGGAGTACCAAAATTTCAACTACAAAAGCGCCTAATGCAGCAAATAAGGGGCATTTAAAACCTACGCGCACAAATTATACGTTGCAAATCTACGTAGTTCCCGGGTACCCATTTATACCAACATCTTCGTCCATTAAAATTTAAAAGATATTTTACAAACTACATGTATCCCACTGACCTTTACAAACCCTTTATTATTTTATTTAAAGACTTCAAAGTCCAGTCATTACCTTAATAACAGAAATTATCAATTTTGAAAAATTTAAATGATGTACCTTGTACCTACAGCGGGGTAAGGTCTTAAGTACAGGGCAGTCTGGCAGTTGACCCCGGGGTCACAGAATTAGTGCCTGCGTTAAACCCGGCGTCCTCCCCGCGACCTAACGGGTATGTCATGTTAATAATATTATGATGTGGCGCAGGCAGTTAAGTGAAGTGAGACATTGCAGATTTTATTTACAGTTTCAAATCCCTTTTTTCCAAATGGGTTTGTGATCTCCAGCGCGATGATAGGTGTATCTAGCAAGCGTTAAGTAATGCAGTGTTGTTTGTTTGTTGATCTGAATGTAAGAATTTTTCCGTAGCTGTCACATTTTTTACAACCCAAGTCCCTTATAATTTTATAATTATACCAATGAAACTGAAAAATACTCTATGTGATACCTATCTTCTTCCACTTTTCTCTTCCTACTTAAAATGTATAGTTGACCCGTCTTCGCCTCACTTATTTATTAGTAGTTGTGCGTAGTATCCGAATATCCGATAGGCTAATGACCGCGCGGATTTATTTTTCTAAACAACCATCACTATGAATTATGATCATAACGTCTTTGATTCATGTTGATTTTAATATAATATGTTGATTTTAAGTTGTATTTTTGAAAAGTTAATATTTATCATATAATATTTTAACATAATCCTATGTCATTGTGTGTTTAGTGAGTTTGTGTTAGTGTTTAGAGAGTTTATGTATTCTCTTCTCTCATTCAATCATCGTTAGTCATCACACAAACAAATGATGACGTTATATTCAGCTAAGGTAAAACGCAGTACCTACACAATCTATCGAGAGCAGCCTGCGCTTGCGCACCCACCACGCTATAAATCAAACAACCGGTATATTAGACCAGCTTGTTTGGACGTAATTCCCTCGGAGCTGTAGGAAGTCTAAGTGTAAATATGAAGAGCATAATGAAGGGGAATTATGTACATATTTTCAAGTGTACAGTCAACAAGTGCAGTTTTTGTCTTTCTTGTGGGTTGCTCGAGAAGAATGAAACGCTTTTTAAGATCAGTAGGTAGTTAGAAGAGGAACGATCGTTTTATTTAGGTGTCAAAGTAAAGTGTTCAACTGCCATTCTTGTCTTCGTGTTGTCTGGCACACACGTATTAGATTAATAAAATGTACGGTTTGTAATAATGTACAGCTCCACTGCAACTAAACTCCTTCAATAACCGACTGGACAGATTAAATAAATATCTATAATATTTATTTAATGTTTCTAGTTTGAATTTGAAGAGCATTTATTTTAAATAAACCAATTACAGGCACTTTTAAATTGTCAAGAGGTCGATCAGTCAGAAAGATGAAGCTAGTTGTCCATTCCAAAGCGTAGTAGGTTCTTATGCAGAAGCACGGGAAAGAAACTCCACGGACTCTCTTTTAAATAAAAAAAAATGTTACAAAGTATCAGTAACAACATCAGGGTGTGTCACGAAATAGTGATAAGTAGGTACTGTAAGAGCAAGTGCAGTGTCCCTGCTTCCTGCACGCATGAAGACATAGACGTGCACCGAACGCTCCATTTATGTTAACTACTCCGTGATTTCCAATTTTGTGCTTCTCTTCTTTTCTTTTCTCTTCTTCTTCTTTAAAGGAAGTTTAGAAAGAATACAAATTCTAGTAGTAGTTTTTAACTGTTCATAAGTGTTTAATAAAAAAAACAAGTTAAAATTTATTTTAGTTTAATTTAAAATTCTTCACATGGCGACACCGATGTATTACTGTACACTCTGTCCATCCCTTTTTCATGCAATCGTGATGGTTATGGTATAAAGGACATGTACAACCGGGTCAGACTATGTCGCCCCGTGGTGCAGTCTGTGTGGTCAGTTCGCGGAACCAACGGTGCGCAGTTGCGAACAAACTTGATCTGATTTTAGCATATTATCAATAACATTACTTATCTCAAACACGTTACTTCCTTGCCTGTAGACAGGAGACTAAAAATGCAAATTATATTTTGGATCCCTATATTTTACCGACTCACAGTGGAACGAATGTATGGGAGCGGTTGGACGTAGACATGTCCGAAAAAAAAGAGTAAAATTATGCCAAACTAATGATGCCATCTTATTCGATTACTTAATGCCTTCATAACTTGTGGTGATGAATTTCTTCATAACTCCCATATTTCGGGAGTAATTTGAGAAAATGTGAAATTTTACTATGAAAATGAGTGTATCGAGCTCTCTCCCTCCTGATTCCGGGCTTGTTTCAAGTAGCGGTCTCTAATATCATAATGCTAATACTAAGAGCTATATTTAATACTAAGACACATAGTGCGCCAAATGTGCACTTTCTGGGATAAAGAGTGATGTTTATTTTATAACACAATTTTTTAATTTTTTGTTTATTTTGTTGATTAAAACCGTTTTTCTAAAGGTTTACCTTATTACAATAACATTTCTGATCAGCCAATTAGAGAAGATATAAGCTAATTAGGATATATAATTAGGGACTTAAGGTTTACATATAAAACTGATGCACTAATGATTACTGATAAGAACATTGCTATTATTTAATTACTAAATGGCTCTTAATACACTAATTTAGCATGCATCATTTACTAATTATCACAATAACTAATTACCTTGCAATATTTAACAAAGGATACCTGGGATACCTGGATTTTATATAAATAGGTCACTATTAGTAACTTTAAAATCAGTGTTGATTTACACCTCGTTGTATCCAAGCTAATCTCGCAATGTATTTTCCAAATTTTAATACAAATCTTGATATTCACGTTGCTTTATGCGCACGCGCACATAAAGATTTACGCGACTTTAACTATTTGTTCAGTGTTTTAAAAGATAACAGTTGTGTTCAGTTATGTGAAAGTGCTGAAACAAGTTTAAAAGACTGGTGTCGTCGATTTTGCTACCGCATTTATGCAAAATGGACACAGTCTGGAAGAAGCACAGATAAGTTTCGGAAGAAACATGAGATTTGGCTACAGGCTGCAATTCAATGGCCGGAATTACAGAATGAAAATATGGAACCTTCTACAGAAAATATAAGTGACGTCATCGAGCCCATAATTTCTCCTGCTAAATCTGATGCTTCAACTTGTACACATCCTAGTCCTCGTAAATCTTTTGAGGACCTTAGTAACCGGCAAAAAAGAAGACGCACCACTGAAGATAGTCTTTCATGCAGCAGTAGCAGCGCTGAAATTATGTTTTCGGCCGAAAGGGCGCTTCAAAAGGCAGGACAAAGCGATACAGCTTATGTTATGAAATACTTGACGGAGAATCCAGAAGAGGCCTCAAAAATCAAAGCCTTCATTGAAGGTAAATCAATTCAGGTACGGGAAATATCCCCTTTGAAGGCATTGGCTCTTTATGTATCGATGAACTTATCGAAATGGCGCTATAACACTCTTCGGGATTTCAACACTCAAGAAGGAGCTCTTCAATACCCGAGTTACTACATGTTGGTTAAAGAAAAAATTAAGTGCTATCCGGCCAAAGAAGATCTCACAGTTACAGAGAGCTCTGCAAAAATCAAATTACAAGCCTTGATGGATTTAACCTCAAGAAGACTTATTAGGTCGTTAGAAACCCCTGTTGATCCCAATCAACAGCTCGTATTGACCAGCAAATGGGGTTTTGACGGATCATCTAGCCAAAGCATTTATCATCAAAGGACGAGTGAAGATGAGCAAATCGATCTTGCTAGTAATTTTATGATTAGTCTTGTACCACTGCGGCTCGTCTCAAAAGGTGTAACAATTTGGGAAAACGAGCGACCATCTTCCACTTCATTTTGCCGGCCAATATTGTTTAAGTTTATAAAGGAAACCAAAGAAAATGTGCAGAGAGAGATGGCTGAAATCGAAGCAGAGATTGAAGCCTTAACTCCATCCACCATCACTGATGGAATTAGTGTCAAACACCAACTGCTGTTGACAATGATTGATGGTAAAATTCATTCCATTATATCCAATACAGCAGCTTCAGTGTGTGACATATGCAAGGCTTGTCCTAAAGAAATGAATAATTTAGAGTTAATCAAAGATAAACACGCAAACGAGGACATGTATAAATATAGCTTAAGCACCCTTCACGCTTGGATTCGCTCAATGGAATGCTTATTACACATTTCCTACAAATTAGACATAAAATCATGGCAAGTAAGGGGTGATATAGCAAAAAGGCAAGTTGATGACAGGAAGAAAAGAGTTCAAGAGGCTGTAAGAAGAGAAACGGGCTTACTTCTCGATGTTGTGAAACAAGGCAGTGGATCCACCAACAATGGCAACTCGGCAAGGAGATTTTTTGAAAACTACACTAAATCTGCTGAACTGACCGGAATAGATGCTATGCTTTTAAGAAAAATCTGTGTGATCTTGCAGTGTATTTCATCAGGAGAGAAGATCAACGTAACTAAATTCCGAGAGTTCTGCTTTGATACTGCTAAGCTTTACGTGGAGTTATACCCATGGTATTATATGCCTTCTTCACTTCATAAAATTTTAATGCATGGGCCAGACATAGTTCAGAACATGTCAATTGTGCCCATTGGTTTTCTATCCGAAGAGGCATCTGAGGCTAGAAATAAAGATTTTAGAAAATATAGAGAGGGGCATTCTCGAAAGCATAGCAGTATCTCATGCAATGAAGATATTATGCACAATCTTTTACTGTCTTCTGATCCACTTGTTACAAGTATCCGTCCAAAAGGAAATAAGTTTGTAAAAAAATCTTCTTTTAAGGAATTTTATGAGCTTACGGATTCTGAGAAAAGTGATATCGAATTTGTTAACATAAATGATTTAGCGGACATCGATTCTGAATTTGAATTAATTGATGATGATGATGATGACGAAGATAATTAAATGATGTTATTGTTTTAAAATGTGTAACTTAGTAAATTAGAGCTTACGTCTTAATTATTTATTGTACTTTTAATGAAACTAGGTAATTTATTATCAACTTACTTAAAAGTCATACTCTCATCAGTTCTTGTGAATATTTTTGTTAATATATATTTCTGTATATATATAATATATTTATAGACCTCTTAATAAGTCTGTCTGCGGTTTAAAGTAAATACAAATGGGGAAAAAACGTTTTTTTTTTTAAATTTTCATTTCCTTTTATCCCAGAAAGTGCACATTTGGCGCACTATGTGTCTTAGTATTAAATATAGCTCTTAGTAATAGCATTACGATATTAGAGACCGCTACTTGAAACAAGCCCGGAATCAGGAGGGAGAGAGCTCAATACACTCATTTTCATAGTAAAATTTCACATTTTCTCAAATTACTCCCGAAATATGGGAGTTATGAAGAAATTCATCACCACAATTTATGAAGGCATTAAGTAATCGAATAAGATGGCATCATTAGTTTGTCATAATTTTACTCTTATTTTTCGGACATGTCTACGTCCAACCGCTTCCATACATTCGTTCCACTGTGCGACTGTTGTAAGTTAAGACTACGATTCGTCTTTTCATGACCAATAGTTTTGACAAGCTAACCATTTGCGTGAAGACTTAATTTTATTAACGGTCCCATAAATTCAATCTGCCTAGCCTTTTTCCAACTATGTTGGAGTCGGCTTCCAGTTTAACCGGATTCAGCTGAATACCAGTATTTTGCATGGATCGACTGTCTATCTGATCTCCACAGCCCAGTAACTGGGTAATACGATACCCCTTGGTGATTGGTTGTCAGACTTTCGGGCTTCTACAAACCGTAACCACTGTCAAAGATTCACGAATGACAGCCGGGACGAACGGCTTAACGTGCTTTCCGAGACACGGAGGAGTCTCGTTATGTAAAATTGGTCGCCCATCCACGGATCAAACCGCGTAGCTTAACCCGATGGATTGATCCGTGCGGCTGTTATTAAACCAAGTTTTCATTTGAAGGATGTGAATGCAAAACGAGTAAATATTGTCAAAACAAAGTGCTGCATCGTTCCGTTAGATCGATTCGGTGGATTCAACTAACTGTGAAACTCGAATGAAATTCCCACCTGTGTTGCATCGTAGGGTTGCCAAACATTTTAAAATCCGAGTCAGAGTCTGACCGAAGTCCATTTTTAAGTGACCAGTTCGTGATAAGTTAATACTTTTAATTAATTTATTCAAAGAAAATCGTCAGTTACGACTAAAGGTGTAAATACAGAAAAAAAAAAAAATCATTTTCTCGCATATTATTTTATAATTAATTTTATACTTTTTCCACGATACGCACTTTTATGTTATGGTTCGTGCAGAATTGCAGATATTCCCAGTATTCATAATTCAACTTCACCTGGCGTACTTTCATGTCCATAATTTGTCTGTTTAACCTATTATGGAGTCAATACAATCCTACAGTCTTATTTCTAGGGGTTTTCCACAATGTAAGTATCCTCGCTGACTGTTTGACATTGTTATCACATCTGAGCTATTCCCAATGGCACTTCAAAACAGCTTCTAACTCAGTAAAACACATCCTATTCTACTGTGGCAGTCGCATCGTCTAGCCTTTTCTCAACTATTCTGGGGTTGGCTTCCAGTCTAACCCGATGTAGTTGTATTATTTTATTATTTATTTTGTTTATTTATGAAGAGTTTACAGCATTGTTTTATGCAATTAAAACTATGCCCCACTGTCGTGGGGCATAGTTTGCACAGGCAAACCTTGAAAACGGTGTTCCATTTTCACGGTTTGCCTGTGGGCGCGACTCTTCAGGACTATTCTACAGGTATTCTCTCTTGTTTTCTTTTTTTGTGCATGTTTCTCTTTAAGTATTCAGTTTCCTACATACATAAGAATAGTTTCCATCTTAAAGCATCAGCCCTGTTATCAAAATGGTCGCCATATTTAACATTTCACGTTTATTACGCGCATGACGCGCCGGGCCGCAGTCGATCGACAAATTCTCTACAAATTGGCTGCGCAAATTAATTTCACGTAATTTGTTCGTGCCAATTTAATTTTAATAACGTTTAAATGGTGGTAATTGTGCTGTGGTTAAAAGCTGTTGTTTTTATGAAGGAAGTTGGAATATTTGGTAGTTTCGGCTTCAACTGTCATCCATCGAAGCACTCCTTGATCCTTTTTCATGACTCTTCGAAAAACTCGTGTGTAAAGGATTCCGAGGACGTTGAGTTCGAACCCAGTTGGGAAGTTTTGATGAAATCTATATACGTACGTGTATAACCTGATAGAGTACAGTAAAACCAAATCGATCCTACTTCAACACTGTCTTTCTCTTTCTAACTCATAAATATTATTTTTTATTTCGTGTCTGTCTGTATGACCGCGTTGTTCTTCTAAACGACGCAACGGATTTGGATGCGGTTTTCATCATGATTTAGAGAATTTATTCCGGAAGGTTTATGTTAATATTACATTATTATTAAACTTACATATATTAAAGAAATCGCGATGTTTTTTCATGTAGTAAAAACATGCGAATGTGGGCGGGCCGCTAGTAGAATAATAATTATGATCCTGTATTAAAAAAAAATTGTTTTGTCGGCCTATGACACCTATCGATTAAAAAAAATAAGTTTAATATACTGTAACCCGACTACTAAAATAAAAGTGATCTAAAAAGTACGACACAAGAAAATATTTCAGACAGAAATCAAGACATAGGTACAAAAATGGTCAATATAAGCCGTCGTAATTTAATATTTCTTTTGAGTTCAAAAATGTATGTGTTTAGTCCGCCATATTAAATTTAGAGAGTATTTAATGTCCTATGTCCTATGTCACCCGGACCATTATTACGAATCTATTGATACCTCATTCATCAAAATCGGTTCAGTAGTTTAGGCGCTACGATGGAACACACGTAAATACAAACAAACATACATAGACTGCTAAAATCATAACCCTTCCTTTTGGCTTTGCCGTAGTTGGGTAAAAAAGAGTCGTTCCTCTCTTAGACGCCTTTTAACACAAACATCAAATAAACATAAACTAATATGATTTATTTATCGGTACCATCAAGTTGTGATGGTATCTGCCAGGAAGTGGGTGACGTAATGTGCACTAAACCGGCCAGTCTACTGTCCTAGCTCATAAATTCAAGTTAAATCGAAATTATTTCATACTAACATTTGTCCGCGGCATCGCCCGCGTGGAGGTTGGAAATTATCCTACGGGGACGAGTCGTGCTATTAAAGATGAGACTTGACGCACCAAGTGGTTTGACTTGCGCAGTAGACGATTTATGGGTCTCTTTAGCGGTATGAGGTCCCCGCTGGGGCGTCATCGGGGCGGGGGAAAGAGCGGCGGGAGGCGCAGTCAAGTCTCAACTTTAATGGCACGACCTGTACTACCGGGATACCTATGTCCTACCCATATCATATGCCAAATTTCATCCAAATCCGTTCAGCCGTTTTTGCGTGAAAAAAATCTTTACAAACAAGCTCACTTTCGCATTTATAATATTAGTTAGGATTTCTGAGGAAAACTCATGGTTTTCAGAGGATAGGAAACTATCGTATTTTTTAAGGTTTCCGTAACCTCATGGCAAAAACGGCGTCGGAATGTCGTCACAGTCATTTTTTAAACCTTGCCAATCACTAGTACCAGAGCATCGAGACTTCAGTAGACAATAACTCTCGTAACATTTATTATATCGACATGATAACTCTAGATTTACCACAGATTAAAACAATTAAGCTCGAAACCACAGAAATCATATTGATTATAAATTATAATCTATGAAAGCATAAATTGAAGCAGTCACGCATATGCAAATACAGAGAGATAATTGAAGCCATTGGGGGGCAGTTTGTCATGGAGATAACATCAGCTGTTGATTGGGTGCGCAGGCGCATAACACCGGCGGATATGAAGGATTGATCTTCTAAGATAACCAATATTTATTTGTTTTGCAGATGTTACTGGTGCAGTTTAGGTGAATTGGATGACTAAACGCCCACAGCTGGATGGTATTTTAACCGACTTAGAAAAGCTTATTGAGTTTGCAATAAGACTCTCACACTCTAGATATAGTATTTGAAAATATTTTATCCTAATAACTTCTGGGCGCCAGTGTACTTTACTACTACGTATTGCTGGAGTTGTCGATTCGTCCACAAATAAATTGAATTCGTGCGAATCGCCTCAAGAAAAACTAATATGGTAAATATAATGATCGATTCACCCGGATTCGGGCGAGTTAATTTGGGCGAGTCGCCATAAGTTTTATTGCCTCTTGTTGAACTGTTATTGTGTATTCTGTGGTTAATTGAATTTATTTAAAAGAGTAAAGAAAGATACGGTACATAGATATCAATTTTTCTGTCTTGCTCTCTCTACAAATAGAAAAGTTTGGAGTGACCAACGGCAAAAAATATTTAAAAACAAAGCTTTGTCACATCAATGCAAATGTTATTTATGCAAATAGTTTCTTAGGCAGCTTGTAGATGGTTGTATTAAGGAAATAGAAGATGTTTTATAAAATCTATTGGAATTTTTAATTGTTTTTGTTTACTACCTAATAAATTGGCTCACAATTTAAGGGAAATATAATTTAAAAAACCGGCCATGTGCGTGTCGGACCACGCACAATGAAGGGTTCCGTAGCTGGGATGAATTTATCCCAAAAACAAACGGACATGGCGGAACTATGAGGGTTCCTTGTAGACAACGAAACCCTAATAAAAAGGGCAAATGGCAACAAAAAAAAACGATTTTTAATATTGCATCTACGTACACAGACATTAAAATCCGATAAAAAAATGGATATGTATATTATACTAGTTATGCTACCTACTCTGCCTTAGAGAACAGGCGTGATACTTGTCAGCCGGGTCGTCGCCCCGTCATAGACATCAATGGAGGCTGTGGTCCTGTCAGATCCCTCATTTTTTCTCTCTTATCTTATGATCACTGGCTTTGTACCGTAATTATTATACTCGTAGGCGAAGGCGCCACAGAGTAGAAACATCAGTTAGACAACGCTTTTGGTAATTATTTTGTGGTTATCCTTATTGGTTTATGGGAGGAATTATTATGAATGATAAATTGTGGTTGGTTATTAAGTAAGATTTGAATTTAATATTGTGTAAGTACTTAAATAGTTTATTTTTGTGATCAATTATTTATAGTTTTCTATCATTCCACAAGAACAAGGAGTAAGTTATTCGGTTTATGTGAATTAACTGTACCTAACACGGTATATATAGTAAATAGTATTTTAGAGCAACCAACCAATAAAATCACTGGTTCGTAATGCAAGATAAATAACTCCCAATCATTTAGGTATGTCGTTGTAAAACAATGACACAAGCATTCATTCATGTCACGGACCTGTCGAAACTTGGACAAACAAAAACAAGACAAATGTTCTTCATAGATGACTAGCAACATTCCGTGACGTCACACCTAAAAACGCAACGCATTCATTTGTTTAAACGCCTCGCCTTTACACTTTTGTCCTTAGAGTCACAAAATAGTACTATGCAGGAGTGGTAGAATTAACCTGAAATCAATGCGAGGTGCGCCAATTCAGCTTAGTGTCTGTGATTGATTGAATTTTGTACGCACTGCCGCATATTCAAGTCAAAAGCTCAAAATTACACAAGTACAGAGTAGTGAAGTGACACGTAACAAATTGGTACAGAATTGTTATTAAATCCATCAATCACGGTTGTCCCACTGTATTTTCTGGCGCATGGCGATTCGATTCCTTGAACTGACCTGTGGGTCACGGTTCAGCTCGCCGACTGAATGGCTGTGTGGTACAGCACTTGTTTTGATTTACCATCGCGGTACGATTGAGCCATCAGGAACAAGAAGCGTTGTTTGGATGAACTTTATTATAGTTGTTCCGGTTAGAGGGTGGGTGGAGCACGAAGACTCAAGTTTATAGTAACTCAGGGACAAGAGGTTCATGGCAATAATATTAGTAAGTAATGGACTTATTTTAGTGGATAGACAGTGATCCAGCCATCCATTGCTTAAGAGTAGATTTAGAGGTCAGCGATTTTTTCAAACTCAAACTCAAAGCTTTATTGTTGTTTTCACATAAAAGTATACACAATCAGCCTATAATGTTCCAACTGCTGGGACACAGGGCTTCTCTCTGTGATAGGGCCATAACCCACCACGCGGGCCCAGTGCGGGTTGGTAGATATTGTCACATTTTTCGAGTTTTTTCGTTCTAGGACATGTCGGTTTCCTCACGATGTTTTCCTTAACCCTTTAGAGAGCAGTGGTAATAAAATTAAAAACACAAAGTAAACTTGCCTGGGTTCGAACTCACAACCTACAACTCGTTAGTCGTGGCCGATACCACTGGGCCACTACTGGTCTTAAAACACCGAAAACTATGCAAGAGCTGATTCTGTTGAGGTATTTAGTTCGATACCATATAAATGACATACACGGAACATAAAGCTATACTTTATAAGTAAAGTCTTCTTCTCTAAGCATGCTAAGGATTGTCTTCTTGTGAACACACGTTAGAGTCTGTGGATCTGTTGTTTTGACCACAGGTGCACAAAGATTGTTTCTGAGCGCAAAGAGGCCTGACCATCCATTTGATCGCATGGCAATCGGTCACAAAATAACTCAAAAGTAAGTACAAGTTCTAAACAATAAACAGAACTTAGTTACGAGAACTAACCGTTTGATCGATGAGTATCTAGCACCGTGGTGGCTGCGATATTGACCATCGATCGTATCGATGTATCACCGACTGTTGGGTTTATTGATATTACAAGCACCGTACAACACTAGTTTGTTATAGAAAAGCTTGTTGCCGCATCAGCTTTGTTATTGATCCCTTTGCTGTTTCTCTTTAAATTACTACATAAGTACTTACTATTTAGTAGAAGATTTTTTTTATATATTTTGTTATCCAATATTTAATTTTTCAGCAATAAGAGTGAATGTTCTTATTGTAAACAACTTATAATTTTGTAAACATTCGTTAATTTTTTACAAACTATTCGTCTGCAATAACTAAAATCGCATATTGCGCGGGCGCATCACTAGATCCCTCAATGATTTAATGACTTTATTTGGTTCATAAATAAATATTTAATTCATTGATTGGCGTGAGTAGGTACACATTACGTTACACGTAGTCGTGTCAAGTGAATGGAATTCGAACCATGTGTGTTCAGATTATATTTAAATAAACATGGAGGCTTGTTTAAATAATTAACTAGTTCTTTATAACGCGTGCTAAAGTATCGTAAGATTTAGTGTGGTGCAGTGGTGTAAATTCTGGTCTTCTGGTCAAAAGTTTAATTTCTCGCACGGAGGAAATATTTCGAATTGAGAAGAATTTCGACTTTGTTTCGACTATCTATTTCCAATTCTATTGTTTGTTGGGTTATTTTGAAGAATAAATGAAAATTGTGGTGTGTTCCTTAGTTCATTGCTTAAATGATTTTGCCTTCATTCCTACCTAGTTGATTTACTCCCTCCTGCATATTTAAGATAGAATCACTGGCATGTAATCCATGCAAGATTTGAATGTAAGCCTATTTATCAAAGATGTCACAGTATAAAAAAAAACACGTAGGATATACCCAATATACTTAATTATGAATGATGTCAGTATTCAAAAATTACGTAGCATTCCGAAAGTGGCTATAAAAGACGCATGACGTAAGTATCAAATTATGTTACAGATACACTAGCAAATAACAAAGATTGCACATTCCAAAGCCTTCGCCAAGTTCCGATTGAGACAATAGAATAGTGATGGGACGCATCGATAAATTGGTCCCGTTGAGTGATTCGGCCGTCCCGCGATCCGCGCCGGCCGGCCGGTCGCACCGGTTCCGCAGCATAGTACCGCCCCCGTTCCGTAATCGTACGATAACCAGCTTGGCAATGGTCGCGGGAATTGATACTAGTTTGTATCGGTTATCTTTTATAGTGGGCTCGTCGAGAGGATAAAAGATGACGTAGTGTATTGTGAAATACTATTTGCTATGTAAAGACAAAGAAACTATAATATTCGTCTTAAAGAATTAACTAAGTCTTAGTTATTATTATTTGTGTTTTTTTTTAGCCTACATCATATTGTTCCATCTAGGTGCCTTTTAAAATATGGTACTCTTTTGCCAAACCATCGCACAGTCTCGCTGCGGTACGCTGTGCGTGGTATGCAGTAAAGTTACACGCTATATCCTTACTAATTCCGCTATAAACCAGTAGCTTTGAAATGTTGATAAATGCGTTCACCTGATTGAGACTTATTCGTTATTACAGTGTTATCGGATTGCGGTAACATGATGACAATATTATGCGGGACGCCATCAGCGCGAGTTTATCTGATGTAGAAATAATATAGATCTTAGTATGATTGCTGCTTGCCTAATGTCAGTAACTGACTGATTTATATTAGTATTTATCAATAAAATCGACCGCGCCAAGCTGTTTTATGTTTAATAGTAAAAATATCAGATTTAACATTAAACAATTATAATTATGTTGACCCTGTTGATCATAGTAATCTTTTTTTTTATTTTCTTTTATTTTGAGTTCCACATGTATGGTCATTTGATTGAAATTAGGATTATTTTTAGCAAATCAGATTATTTTTCAATTGTACTAAGAGAAATAATCTGCTTTGAGAATCCTCTTTCTATTCAAGAATTATAGTTAAGTAATACTCTAAGAAGGGAAAACCTGGAGTTCAAGCAAAATTATAGATATATCTACAAAATTCTATAAAAATCTATACAAAGATTAACACAAACAGTCTAGACACTTCAAATATGCCCTGAAGCCCTGACTCTGCTGATCTTATCAGTCCCTACAAGATCCAACGAGCTCTTCGCGAGATGGAATACAATAAAAGCCTTGGGACTGACGGAATAACTACAGAAGTCTTAAAGTCAGGGCGACACGTTCTTGTACCTTTCAGCACAACTTTTTCAACACTATCTTACACACCGGTCAAATTCCTCCTGAAATGTGCCACTCAAATATCATTTTACTCCACAAGAAAGGAGACAAAGCGGACATCTCGCACTCGATAGTTCGAGATGTTACAACAATTATTAAAGTTAAAGAGAACCGTATCGATCCAACACTTGACTTTTACCAACCTCCCGAACAAGCTGGATTTCGTCCCCACTTCTCTACAACTGATCATCTCCATACTATCAATCAGGTAATAGAAAAATATAATGAATTCAACAAACCGCTTTACCTGGCCTTTGTGGATTATGCCAAGGCATTCGACAGTATAGACCATCAGTCATTTATTAATGCCTTGGAGTACCAAAATGTTACGCACAGCTACATTGACATCATTGACTCCATATATCGAAGTAGTTCTGCGAACATCAAGTTACATATTTCTGGCCCAAATTTCAACATACAAAAGGTGTCAAACAAGGCTGACACCTAAACTGTTCACAAGCGCACTGCAGGAGGTTTTTAACAAGTTGCCTGATTCGTGGCAGTCACGAGGCATAAATGTTAGCGGCCACCAGCTACCAAACCTCCGCTTTGCTGTTGATATTGTGCTATTCTCCGCATCACCTTCAGAACTCGAAGAAAAGCTCCAAGATCTGAGCACAGCAAGTCATGAGGTTGTACTTTCAATGAACAGATCTAAAACACAGGTCATGACCAACCCTGCCGGGGTTGCGAAGAAAACCGAAAGGGAGATCGTGGCCCCCGGCGACAGGGCAACCGAAGGAACACGGGTGGGTTTTAGTCAGTAAGAGTCTGACACGCCCTCCCGCTCCGCCCAGAGCGGGAGAAGTTATTTGATGATTTCCCACCCACAAAAAAAAAAAAGGTCATGACCAACAGCACCAACGTAGGGTTGAAGTAGACGGGCATGTATTGCAATATATCGATGAGTATACATACTTGGGCCAGATAGTGTTCAAGAATAGGCAAGAAAAAGAAGTCGAAAAATGAGTTCAAAATGCTTGGAAGACCTACTGGGCCCTTAAAGAAGATATAAAAGGAAATCCCCTATAACATTGAAAAGAGAACTCATCGACATGTGCACTTTCCCCGTCCTAACCTATGGTGCACAAAGTTGGTCACTTACTGAACAACAGAAGTCCAAACTCAAGATTTGCCAGCGGGCAATGGAACGCAGAATAATAGGTGTCAAACGAACGGACCACGTTAAAAATACCATCCTGCACTCCATAACTCAAGTAGCAGATGTTGGAAAAAAAAGTGGGAGTGGGCCGGCCACGTCGCACGAATGCACCCGGAGAGATGGGCAAAGATCGTTACTTACTGGACGCCTGAAGGTAGACCGCGGCGAAGGTGGTGTGATGATCTAGTTACGTTTGCGGGGCCAACATGGCCTGAAATAGCACAAAACAGAGAGATTTAGAAAGAAAAAGGGGAGGCCTTTGTCCAGCAGTGCGACACAATTTAGGGTAACAAAATTTAAAAAAAAAAATCTACTTAAAGCGTCCAAATCATATCACTCTTCTTCCCATCATATTCCACTTTTATACCCGCTTCAAAGGCTCATTGTTAGTACATATTTGCATGTAGCCTCACGATTGATTGGCTCATTCAGATGATTGATTGTCCCGCGCCGGTACAACACTATACCTGTGTTACAAGAAAGGTGGATGTACCGATTGTCGGTAAGGAAGTTACTTTAAGAATGTATATAATTATTTTAATTTTCCTAATAACTGAAAAAAAGTATTAGCCGCCAATTAAATGTTATTAAAATAAGAGAGGCGGGTTATTATAACTGATATTATTAGGATTGGTGCACCTTCGGCAATGAGATAGCCTAATCTTCATTCTGACTGGTTAATCCGCCGCACTTACACGAAAGATTCTTATTTTCCACATATTTACGACGTATTGTCAAAAATTAAAGTTAGTGGATTAGTAGAAGAACACTAGAAAACAAAATGAATAAAAATCTATAATAGAATACCGGCTCCACTTTCATAACTCCAAGCAATTACGTCAAAATGAATAAAAGTAAACAATTTTATTATTTAGTTACTGTTAAGGGACATTAACTGTTAATCGAGGGAGTTAATTAAATATTGTTTAGTATCTCTACCTGTAACTCCAGTGTGGTTTAATTAAAGCGAGGCAGTAAATGCTACGCCGTATTAATTTAATTGGGTAGAGTATTGGTATTACTTTTTATTATGTGAACATGAAAATTATTTTAATTCTGTGCCAGCTTTAGTTGTACGTTTGATTAGTGAGTGAAGATTGTTGTTAAATACACCGTTCAGAAGGATTGTGAACGATTTTCAATACCGCTATATAAAATGGCTACAAAACGGTGGTCTTTTTTCAATAAAAACCACCTTTCGTTTTACATTAAACATGAAAAACACGTTTAAATAAATAAAAATGGTATAAAAATAATCATAATTCTGCGTTTGATAACAGTGGTTTTCACCCGACACAACGTTAACAGTATTCTGTAACGGCTGTTATTATTCAATTGTTGGACAAAATAATATGCAGATGATAATCAGACTGCAGCCGAGCATCATTATTATAGGATTTAATTAATTATCCCCAAGTTTGAGCTCCACACACACACACATATGTAACATAACGCCTGTAATCCCCGAAGGGTTAGGCAGAGGTTTACCTACATAGTATCCAAGCTCCAATTACACCAAATAATGTCCATAGTATGCCAGATATTTATTTTGATGGTTTTGGTACCGCTACCTTACTAAAACCTCCGTAGGAGTTTTTAAAACTACTGGTAAGTTTTTTTCAGACTTAATACATCACATTTTTGGGGACTGAAATTCTGGAACGAATTCTTTCGAAGAAAATAAGAAGCCCTCAGAGAGAGGCCCTGTATATAATAACTTAAATAATTGAGCATTATACTACTTGGCCAGATACGATGTTCCATTTACAATAAATAAATAGCATAACTTTATTAAAGCCCACGCGTGAGATATTCTCAGCGTGAACAATAAGCAGAGCAGCTATTAAGCTGTTATCAGCTATTTCATGAATGGATTTGGCAACGGTACAGCGGCAGGTCATTGACCCCGCGTCGCGCGATAACCTGCGGGCTGCGCGTACGCCGGCTTGAATGAAACTTCCTTAGATTGTGTCTGAATTGTTACAGGTAGGTGCAATTTATTCTACAATCCTAATAGAACCATAAGACCTGTTGGATGTAGAAGAATTCTGGATCAATTTATCCGAATTAGATAATTGTTTGATGATCAAGTTTACCGATAGGAGAAGAACTGACCTTCGAAATGTAGTGCTGGCGCCGCCTATTAAGGATACCATGGACAGCCCACCGCACAAATATCTCGATCCTGAAACAACTAAAATTAGAGAAAGCACAACTGTCTTCAACCTGCTTGCAACGTGTCGTGAGATAATTCGGCCACATTGCGCGGAGAGGTAGACCCATAACATGGAATGTCTAATGGTGACTGGAAAAATAGAGGGCAGAAGACCTAGAGGCCGAAACCCAAAAAGGTGGTCGGATCAAATATCCGAGCATTTGACGATACCTATCAGCGCCGCATTCCAGATGGAAAAAGACCGTTGATAATTTGATACGGAGTCACGATTCTTAGCATGAGAGAGCGATTGAAACGAAGAAGATAATTGTTCGAACCAGTCCCATGCAATAAATTCCCTAAAAGTAGTCACTAATGTGTTGGGACTTATGCAACTTCTATCCTATTCCTGGGCTACTGCTATTCTATTCTTCGTATGGCAAGCAGATCCTTGCGTGTAATTTGACATACATAGTAAAGCTACAGTATCTGTGGTTAGTTCTTAAATGGTTGGCCATACTTAGTTAGGGCTAAAGTATGTCATCAAAGACGAACGATTTAAAACACTAAATCTTTATTAAAGGAATGAAGGTTTTGACAATGTCAAGAAAATATTAGGTAAAATCAATATTGAGTTAACATACAAGTACTGATAATCTTTTGGGGAGCTAGAAGAAGGTAACGATTCAGGACCATTTCCTGGAGGAACGATTGAATTGTACATAGATGTACCTTACCAACCTACCTACGTATTACTATTAAGTTATTAACTAGCTTGCTGATGATTTTCCGGGATGAAAGACCTCTATAATGTCTTTCCAGATATTGAGTTAGCTCTCTGCCAAAACTCATCATTATCTTTGGTAGTTCTGCCATCAAAAGTATCAAACACACAGACGGATTCTTCTCAAATATATATAAAAGAGAGCCTGGACCTGGAAGAGGCCTGTGTCCAGCAGCTGACTGCGATAATCTGAGTTGATTGTATAAACTTATTATTAAGTATTAGTATTTCCTTTGTATCAAACGGCCAATAGGTACCCTCTCATGCGCGAGTTTTTGCGAATGCAATCGTTTGATTTGAAACAGGTTTTCTATATTTTATTAACTAAAGTCTTTTTTGTTGGTTCTATCGACCTTAAACGTGTACATCACAGATGTTAAGGCCAAAGACTTAAGGCTGAACAAAAAAAAATTATAAGATTTTGTACATTATGAATATGACCATGTTTTTACCGGTTACATGTAGGCTTATACCGAAAGCCTGTTAAAATATCTCTTATAGTTTACAACATAAGCACAATCAGCCTGTAATGTTCCCACTGCTGGGACACAGGCCTTCTCCTGTGATTGGGAGTGGCCTTTTAGTCTGTGCCAAATAAATGTATTTTCTTTATTTATTTTCTTTCTTAGCTGCTGTGATTGGATGACTAAAATAACAACAACCAATCAAAGGAGAAAAATCTCATTTAAATAACGAGGTTTTCTGTGTCTTGTTAAAAATATTTCTTCAAGAATGGTCACTTTGGGCTCTCTCACATGGCCACCATTCTCTCGTCTCAACCTTGAAGGCAATGAAGGTGAAGTTTACTTCAATAATGCTACCTTAGACTCAGACTATATCATTTTGTAGAACCTCACAATATTTTGCTATCACACCCAGTTATGATAAAGAAGACCACACAACGTCAAAGAAAACAAAAATTTAATTATAACAAAATTATCATCTGCTACAAAAGATAAACAATAATAAGTAGGTAGGTACCTACCGAATTTCTTTGCAAAAAAACGAGTTCGTAGAACCGAATGTCTCGTGATAAGAGACGTTTGACCGGAAGTTTCGACCTCCTTGCTAAAGGTCGGGACAGTAACTGGTCCAACAGTCCAAGTGCCCAACTGTTGGGCCAGCGATGTGGTCCGACGACACGACGATCCAATTACACTCAGATTTACATGGAATTGGAGCGATCGATACTGACGGCGAAAGGCGGAGAAATTTTTGGACGAACATGTATGTACAGTCAAAAAAATAAGTATACACCTTGCAACTACTTTGAAACCGTTTTTCGAGTGTGCAAGAAGTCAATTAGTGTTTATAAGATATTTTTCACACATTCGATTAATATTAGTAATTGATGTTACAACATGAATAATAAAACAAAATCTGTAAATTTAGGAACCTACGAAAACGTACCACTTTTTGGCTTAGCAATGGTGTTCTAAGTAGAGTACCGCTAAAGTAGTTCAAGTTTTGTTTCAGTGACAATGTCGGGGAAATTAGAAAGTCGTTAGCACTCCGACAGTAACGCACACATCCTGCAGAAAGGTCAGCTGCGCAGGCGCTCATTTATGAAACAAAGCTTTTAAAATTATTGCATGTGCTAATTTGAAAAGCATTTTTAATTAAAGTCATTACAGATACTGCAAGATTAATAATTTTGACGCAATGATACATAAGCCATGGAGTCTCGTGACTTCAGCCTTAACGTCATAGAACATTCAGCTGCAATGAGCGGCTCAGAGTCATTAGCTTAGTAGGTATATATATAAATGTTCAGTGGTGCATCTTCAGTGCCATACAAGCGTTTTGATAGTGCGTCAGCACAACACAGTAGGTTTTTGATAATATGAAGCTGAGACGTTTATAGGATACTTCAACTTTGGGCACATCCTAAATGTACATGGCCTAAGAGATAACATGATCCAGGTCTTAAAAAAGCTTAAGCACAATGTATTCTGCTTTATCACAAAAAGAAAACAACCCTTTATCTTGAAAGGGATATAGGCATCGCATCCTTTGAAGATTCTTCCCGTTTAAACCGAGTCACAGAATGAATGAAATGCCTGATACACATCCGTTGACATAAATGAGCATAGCCAGAATTTGTTGATAACAAATCGTAATTAATATAAATTATATTATCTGGATAGTATATTGTTAGGAAATAGGGTTATCAATAGAAAATGAAGTCAAGGATGAAACACAGCTGTTTGTTTATGCTTAGGATTGTTTGTCTATTTCTCTCGGAAGCTCAGTTTGCCAAGCTAAGTATTATTTTCAGACCTAATACCTGTAAAAAAGCGACCCTAAACAGTTATCGATACTATAAAGGCTACAGGCAATTTCCATGAAGTTTTCTTAGAAATTGTTCTACTACAATGGCGTCGCACCTGTCTGCGGGAGCCCCAGTTAAAACGTGGACATGCCATGATAATATCAGCTTGTCAATGAGCACATGACACAAGTTCAGAAGTGCTTATAATAAAAGGCATGCGGAGAAGACACGAGCATCGATCACCACGGTTGCTCAAAGTATGTTGAAGAATTTTGTAATTTTGTGTAGTGGGTTTTTGGTAGATATGCCAGATTTAAGCCTGCAAACTGTGACGTCGTAAAAGAACCTTCTGGCCATCACAAATTCACGACATAGGTGTATAATTAATTAATTATGAACCAAGGAGAAATATTCACAGTTGATAACCAAACTTCAGTAATTGGCGAGGCACCAGAAGAAAAGGAATAGGTACATATCGTAACGACGTACCATATTTGAGTCCGAGCCACGTCCTATGGAAGGGCTGGTAGCGCCGTGCTGGCGGGGGCCTCGGCTTCCGATACTGGGGCCCACACGCCGGGGTGCAGCATAGGTGGAAGTATCTTTTGTCCCGGATCTTCTCCGCCGCCTTCAACCGCTCCCTGGCCAGCCTGCCTGCACACCGGCGCGGACTGGACACGCTCAAAGCAGACGCCGCCACGGCCATAGCCGCGACAAGAAACCACCAACGCATCACTACAGCATCCTTTCATTTACTATCCATAATTTTTGTAAACCATTTGTTCTTACATCATAGCAACTCGTTCACTTTCAAAACCTCACTTAATTCTCACTTATTCTAAACGTGACTTATCACCAAGAAAGCACCGTTCGACACTGATTAAAGTTTCAAACAAGCTTAACTGAGCTCCAAACAAACTGCGATAACCATTCATTAGAAATAGAACATAAACGTTAAACAATTTATGCAAAGCTGATTAAGTTTAGCGCACTTTGGCTGTAGCTTTTTTTGCGGACACTACATAACACGTCGAGTATTCAAATTCCTCGTTGAATTCCGTGTTTCGATGTCACAATTTTTTAACACAGTGTGTTTGTATGTAACACTGAATGAACGTCTCCGCGTGTTATTGTTCGAAGATGGAACGACTCGGTTGGTAATGGGAACGCGTGCGTGTTCGCCGGCGGTGACACGACGACTGGCAGACCGAATAGTTGTTTCCGAGGACTACGCACCACGCTATCCTGGGCACCTAAGATTTCGCTTTGGGTCGAACTCTTGAGAGCTTGATGAGCATTGATGGTTTCCGGTTTCGATCTGAAGGTAGAAAGCGCAATGCTCTTTAGAATAAGATAAACGAAACAGATAGATAAGAGTAAAATAAAGATTGCTCATATCATGGCACAAAACAGGGCAGAATGGCGCAAAAAGGGGGAGCCTGAAGTAGAACGGAAAGGCTGATTTCGAGATCAGGTTAGTAAAACTTGAAAGGCACGTATTCGGCATTACCGGTAATCTTCCTGACCTTAAGAATTAGATAAATAAGACAAGAGGGACGAGAGTAGAATATTAATCATATGTGCCAAAAGCAAACAGCACTTACAATGCTAGTAACAACTTCAAATGTCTTTCTTCTAATGAAGTGTATGTACCTCTTCATCAATTCATAAACCATGAAAGCAAAGTGCAAGTAAGCACACGACAAAAATAAATTTAAAATACTTGTCATAAGAAAGATATTTCATCAACATAAAAATCTGGACATCTTATAAAAAGCGTCATCTTATCGGCTTGTCTGCCGGCACGCGAGTCCACTAATTAGGCCGCGTTCTGATCTAGAGATTGCCGCGGTGATAAGCGATGATAAAAACGCGCGGGTGGTCGGCCGGTCCATGCCCCACGTCCATCACGGCTGATAGCTGCGAGAGGGTAGACAGATGCCAATGTAAACTAGCTGGAATCTCCATTTAGTAGTAAAGCTCCTTCCTCGACTGCCTCGTTGGATTAGTGGTCGCAAGCGCGATTGCTGAGCAGCATAATCAGCCGTTTGGAGAGTAGTGGTGATGAAATAATTTACATAAAGTAAAGTGCCTGCTTGATTTCGAACCCACGACCTTACAACTCGTAAGTCACGGCCACTGGGCAAACATTGCTCGAGATTTTGATTGCTGAACAAAAGGTTCAATTCCTAGATCATGCAAAGTATTATTGGGTGCCGCCCCGGTAGATCGGAGTCTTTATGTGGCCAGTTTATGGCAATAGGCTTCCCTATTACATAGGACTTAAACATAACCGACGTAATGTGTAGTGCACAGTATACGCCTCTGCCTAACCCTTTGTGGAATATGGGTACGTATTAAAATCCCGAAATTTCATAATAACTGTATAATATGTTCATTAATAAATACCATGTAAATACCGATGCTGTTAGTGACATGGTACATTGAATGGCACAGAGCAAGATGTAACGGAGCAGCAATCGAGCCGAGCATATGAATGTGTAACAATGAACTGTGTGTGACTTATGTAGTAAACCTGCGCTAATATTGTGAATGAAAGTATGAACAGTCATATGTATATGATAAGCTCTACTTTCAAATACGTCTTCATCATCATCATCATCATTTCAGCCGAAAGACGTCCACTGCTGGCAAGCCAGTCCTTCCCCAAGCATCGCCACTTCGATCGTTTCTGTGCTTCCCGCATCCAGCAGATTCCTGCGGCCTTTACAAGGTTGTCGGTCTACCTTGTGGGAGAGGCTTTCAAATACGACTTTTTTGACAAAAATTCATGTTACGGCCTAAAGATCGCGACTTCGACTTCCTACAACAGAAGAAATTATTGAATTCTACATTTAAACTGATGAAATCGTTTCAGGTTTACGGCAGTTCACGCATTCGGTCAGACCACACTGAAGCAGTTTCTCCAGTATAGTAGCCTTTATGGTCGAAGTTCTTTATAAGTATACTTTCGAACGGTGGGCAGGAGGAAGGCACTATGGTGGCGCTGTTGGTGCCAAGAATCCCTGGTAGAGATATCGCCTAACGTGAGTAGGCCCTTCACAAGATGAACCGACCACCTGGTAAAAGTCGAGGGAATTTACTGAATGCGGGAAGCACAGGACCAGGCAGTGTCACGATGCTTAGGAGAGGCCTTTATCCAGCAGTGTATTAGTATTTAAGACGTTGCAAGTCTTCAGAAAAAGCAGCCAGCATACTTATTAAATCTTCCCATTGCACTTTCTAACATGTCCTGGGCGATCGTGATAGGTTACTCTCATTTAGCATTCGTTCCCCTTGCATATCGTTACGCTCCTTTTGTTCGTGTGAACCTTTGCTCAGTATATTCTTGAACGAAGATGTGAACAGAATTTTGGCAGGGGAATAATTTTTGATGATGAGGATTTTCAACTACATAATCTAGAACACAATCGTAGATTGATTGTCAGTTACTTCAGAGCCAGAAAACGTCTTCCTTTACGTTGTCGCTTCTAACAAAGTCTTGCATTGTGTAGTTACAATGGGTTACATATTAACGATAAGATTCTGTGTTGTAGTGTACTAACTACTAGTATTCCAAGAGATAAGCAAATTAACAGAACTGACTGTGTGCCCATTATTCAGCTTTTAGGAATACAGTGATGAATCACATTCGTTTGTGATAGATTATAGAGCGTTATATAATTATAAACTTAATTGTTCGAGGAATAATTTTAGGGACATTTACTTTGCCTTCCAATGATACTGTTTCAGGCTTAGAGGTCAGTGTATTTATACATGTGTATTTTGTTTTAAAATCTTAATAAAGACAAACAAAGAGAAGCTAAACCAAACCATTTCTAAACTGATCATCAGTATCCACAACCCAACTTCAACTATTGCTGATCAACGGCCACTCTTAGTGCCACCAGTCTCCATGCTTCTACTAAAGCCTTATCCAGAACACCTAATCCATTTAAAATATTCCATCTCACAATTTACAAAGCTTAAATTAATACAATTTCCTGACACGGCCATAAAAAGATCTTGTTTTATTAAAGACCATTTTCATGAAAAGACAAAAGTCCATACACAGTGGGTCACACTGCACAATGAGCAGTATATCAAATAGACAAAGTGCGCAGGATTCGAGGGGCCCCCGATTAGATTACAGCCGCACGCGCCGCCGCTCCCAATCCGAGCCATTGTGAGCTTGATAGCTAGAAATGAATGGCTTTTATTGAGAGAACAACGTCGTTACTTATTGTGACAATAACTTGAGCCTTTTAGGACTACATTAGCATTTAAGGATGCAAGAAAAGAGCCTTCTTCGGCTCACCTTCAAAACTTCACCGTACACACGGTGATGATGATCACACGACCGACCTGTTCATACGGTTAAAAGCCAAATGCAGGATGAAACTGCCATGTGATCCAGAAATTATACAGTATTATATCGTACTGACTATCGCGGGGTAAACGTGGCCCAAGCCTACTAACCCACTGACTGACTTTTTATCACGGTATGAAACAACTTTTCATATATCAGTATCCATCACATCTATGGAGTTTTGCTAGCTAATTTAATTTGACCCTTTAGATCAAGCCGCGACACGGATAAGATACAAGCAGGTGGAGGTTTAGAAGATTAGCAAATTATGATATGAATTCTGCATTTCACACAAGCAGCCCCAAATACACTTGCAAATTAAGCTTCTAATTTTGTTGTCTTTACTACGATGTTACTATAGCCTCCCTTCAATTTCAAGACTAGTTTGATAGACAATCTGTTTAAAATGCACGTCAACCCGTATTACAAAATAGTAGGTAGGCTCATATTCTACATCTCATGAAGCCATGCACGCGTGAAGTAGTGCTAAATCTATTTCGCACGTCGAGATGTATTCGGACAACGCAACGGACAGACGCATGTCTTGACGTCTGCTTGATCACAGATATTTATATATTACTAGCCTATACTTGCCCGCGGCTTCGCCCGCATGGATGTCGGAAAATATCCCACGGGAACGTGCTACCGAGTAATACCGCTACACCCGCGTTGCCATCAACCATAATTATGTAGTTACGCGTAATTTTGAATCTGTGGTATCTTTTAAACTATTTATTTATATGATAGATGTCAAGGCATATTTTAGTCTAAATTTAATGCCCAATTTAAATAACGTATTTTATTGAATAAGGATTAATACCAGTCAAAATAGCTTCGGAAATAATAATTAATTTTTTATCAAATTCTGAAAGATTATTAAGACTATAATGGTTACCTACTGTGGGTCATCCTTAGAAGATAGACATATGTATGCAATCGCGGACTTTTTGAAGTGAAAACTTCTTTATTTTTGAGATGAATAAAACAATTGAACTTGCGACGCCGTTACAGACACCTCATTTTTGTAAACGCGATCGTGCTTTTTATTTATAATACGTTACGGATTGATAGTCTATGCAAGTATTTTCTTGTTCAAGTTTTCACTTCTGTCGGCATTCCCGGAGGGCCACGTATTTTTTTTTTTTTTTTTTGTTGAACTTTTTTAAGTTGAACAATACTGCAGAATCAATTTTATATATCTTTTGCGGTTATCGCGTTCAGACAAACAGACAGACGCGGCGGGGGACTTTGTTTTATAATATGTAAGGATAGTATCTAATCTACGTGTCGAGAAGCTATCACCAAGGTACCTACGAGTACATAGTTCAAATCACGTTTAACAACCCTCCCGGTAGAATGCTTTGATCTGGTCTGACTGCAGGGGACATTATTTCTTGTTATCATCAGTGAATTTTTAGTCACGATTGGCCGCCCCTAATATCTGGCCGCTCTAGGCCCGGGCCTACTGGGCCTTAGGGCAAATTCGTCACTGGCTGCACCGCATTTTTTTGTATGAAAATGCCTTGCGCTGCGGTCCGTTACCGCTGTAATGTACGCTTGACTTTACACTGTAAGTAGTAGATACACTATGATAGTTAAGGTTTTGTTCGGAAACAAGTTCAACTCATTAATCTTCCCGTTCATAGAATGCTCGGTCTTCTGAGAAAGGTGACTATTTGAGATGCGCACGCGGCGACTCGGCAGACGGATTGACGCCCGACTACTGTCTTTCTTGCTACTATCCACAGTAAATATGTATGACTCATGAGCTATACGACTATTTTATCTTTTTAGCCCTTTTTATTGCCTGCTGCTGTCTGGCATTGATTAATTTAGCTAAATACAGTATACATGAAATATACTTCTTGTTGTGATTGTTACGATACTGAGCAGTTGCAGCTATGCAGCTAGAACGGCACTAAAATGGAAGTGGGCAGGGCACTTGGATAGATATACTTATAGCAGGTGGACCAGAACCTTAACTAAACTCCTTCTACCGTCTGTCGTCAACCATTCTGTTAGCAGATCAACAAACAGACAGATGACCTACAAAGGATTGCGGGTAAAACCTGGATGTGACTCGCACAGACCAGGGAAGCATGGCACAAAAGGGTCCTCCCTCGTTTAACGCTGCTGCCAAATATGACGAATGAATTAAGATTGTAGACGCAATTAGCATTGAGCAGTGAGGACATGGTAATCAATACAGAGAGTATTTATATAAGACTAGCCTCCGACGGCGGCTCCGCCCGCGTGATATCTTTATAAATTATAGCCTATGTTACTTAAGAGTTCTATTACACTTTTTACACAAATTCATGATTATTGACGTTGTAATTTTCAGCAAAAGTAAGATATTTGAATTATTTGATTATGAATAACGATAATGCCATTCTCTTTCTTGTAAGTTGGAGTTACATATTTTAATTTTTCTTCTCGTGTAATTTACTATAAATATTTTACGAACTCCGTTTACAAGAAAATCCATCAGCAATGGAACTTTGACGCTCAAATTCACTTTGTTCCATTCAATTCTAATAAAAGCTAAAATTACTAAAAGATAAGTTGAATATTTTACTTGTTTATTGGAGTTCTGAGTTTTCACGGTAAAAATCATGAAGAAAAGCAATAAATGTCTTGATTCAGCGTCCATTATATACCAAATAAACAAAATTTTATCAAATAAAGTAATAAGATATAAAACTTCTATCCACAATTAATACGTTAATAATTAATAAAATTAATAATTAATTAGTTTTCGTTTCTCAATATAATAAGACAAAATTACCAATAAAATTAAAGTACTATATATTCCGCGTCAATTCAGCGAATCACTTAAAAATAATTTATAACTCCAACTTACAAGAAAGAAAATGGCACTATCGTTATTATAAAAATTACAACGTCAAAAATCATGAATTTCCGTAAAAAAATGTAATAGGACTCTTAATGACAATATCGTTGGCGTAGGTGGAGAACTACATTACTAAAATTTTCTTGTTTGGAGAAAATTGCGATTTTTATAAGCGGCATGATTTGGGTGTTACGAAAATGGTGAAAAGTTAATTTGACCAAAATCGCAGTTATTTAGTTCTCCACCTACGCTGACGATATAGCATTATACTAGTGAAAGAATGTTTAAAATCGGTCCAGTAGTTTAGTTTTTGAGTTTATTCATTACAAACAAAAATACAAATATTTGCTCTTTATAATATTAGTGTAGAAGAGTCATGTGGTAACGTGTTCTTTTTTTCCTCTTAGAGTGCTTTATGTCTGTCATAAAGTATTCTTAAACCACAACAATCGTTATCATTTGCAGCATCCGAGCTATTCCCGATGCGCACGCGCAACAAAAAGGCGACGGGAGCTATTAATTGCGCGGGCGACAACTCCGATGGACCGACAGACAGGGCGACGCGACGTTCGAATACTTTGGCCACTTTATTTATACTTTAGTAAATATATGTTCATAAATAACATAACACAAACTACTATGAGGTTAAATATACATTTCCCGCATACGCATGCTTTTGTTTTTATTAAAGAACTAGCCTTTTCCGGAAAGGACTGTTCATTTTTCCAGAATACATGTCGTTCTCCGGTCCATTAACTATCTCTATGCCTAAAAACCGCTCAAGAAGTGAGTCGGACTCGTGCACCGAGGGTTTCATACCATTTTAAATCTTCATCGGTGAATTCATCAGAGAATTTTAACACTGCACACTGCCGTGTAGAATATTGCATTTATTCCTTTTTCTTTTTGTTTTGAATTTTTTCTCACTTAGTTCTAATTATAGTCTGACAGTTTGAGTAATTTTTGCGGCCTACCCAAATGTCCTTTCTTTGGTATTGTTCGTCGAATCGTTGAGCTCCTTAATTCTGAGTTGAGCTGCACGATAACTGACAAATGCGTGCACTGACTGGACAGGCCCTCTCAATCTGTGTGATGCTTTCCTCAAAAAACCACTTCAGACACCAATCTACATGGTCTTCACATGATCTGCCCAAGATTATGTCTGGACTTTAAAAGAGACTGTGACCTCTGAGTTTGTTTCGGCCTTTCTTCTCAGAGTAGTCAGATAGGAAACGCCGACCTCATCTAGTTTTTAAAATATGATTGACATGTAAAAGTGTTTGTACAAACCTATTTACAGAAATAAAATCATTTATCATTTATCATTGTAGTTTTAGGTCAGCGCCATCTGTTAACCGATAGTGGAACTATTGTAATTTAAGTTGATGATTTCTGAAAAATTTTGCCATTTAGAGATACTGTTTTATTTGTCCTGTAATCTTTACATAAACTTCTATCACATAGGATAATTTCAGATTTTTCTCTAAGCAAACTTCGGAGATAAGGGTAGCGGAAGGGGAACGGTATGTTTATAACATTTTTCGTCAAACTACGCGGCCTAAAAAAAAGTTAAGTTTGAGAATGTGCAAATAGTGCTCTTTCATATGATACCCCATATCCTCTAGTTGTCCATGTTGTAAAAAAAATAATGTTTTATTTGTTTCTTAATTGCAAAATAGTTGGGCAAACGTGATCTAAAACTTTCCAAATTTCAAATTGATAGCATTAGTAGTTCTTGAGATATCCAGCTGTGATAAGCCATAAGGGTTCCTTTTTACCATTTTGGTACGGAACCCTAAAAATCACGTCGATCCGTTGTTGCTCTGTTGCTGCGTGAAACTTTCACGCAGCAACAGAGCAACAACGGATCGACGTGATTTTTCGTGAAAGAAGAACAAACTAGACAATGCAATCCCAGAATACCAGGATCCCGAAATACCGTGTAGCTACTGCTCGGCTATCAATCATTGAATTTTTGGAACTTATCCCGCAATTACATGAGTTACATAATACACTGAAGTAACCAAAGTGACTACGTATAGCGTGTATGTAACTTGCAACCAATATTTATTTGACACGTCATTAAAGGCAAGCTGCGCACGCGCATGCATGCGCTGTATGAAGAGCAATGGACGCTCCTGTAATGTGTTATGAAATGGGGTCGTGTAAATATTAGGTACTTCTTGATTTAGATATACATCGGTGAGGGGCTCGCGGCTACATAGAAACGCCACAAACCGATCGATCAACAGCTAAATGGGTAAGTTTAGTTTACTTTGCGTCCTTGAAGTAGTTGCAGTTAGTAAACAAAGGCACTGGGGCAAAAAAATGGGGCCCTAAAATTGCTTAGGTTTTATCAAGTAAAAATATTACTAAATTTATATACTTACAATAATTTATATATTTACATACTTTGCTACTTTTTTAACCGCTCTTTATAAAATTTACTAAAATTTGAGCGCAGCCGTAGCTCTATAAGTCCAATAATTCCGAGATACAGCACATCAAACTTGGTCATTTGAATAAAAACTTCAAAATGGACTTCAACTCCAGTCTTCGGAGCAGGATATAGGTTAAACACCTTTTAACTGAGCTGTCATGATTAAAGTCGTGTTGCAACCTGTTACATTTATATTCTGAAGGTGGGAGAAATTTTTGAAAGTTCAGTTTGAGGCTTGCTGGTCAGGGACCGAGGGCCTCCTGAGCTGAGGGCCACGGTGCACGGCACCGCCAAGCCCTCCGATAGCTACGCCACTGAGGTAGATTGGCTTTCTTTTTAGTCTTTATTTGGAGCTACAAACAGCCTGGTGATTAAGTTACCTACTAGCGTTAAGTGTTAATTCTTCTTGTCATAGCGAACAACTTTCTCACTGAAATAAAAAAAAAAACCGGCCATGTGCGAGTCGGACTCGCGCACGGAGGGTTCGGTACCATTATCTATTAAAACGAGCAAAAAAAAATGACGTTTGTTGTATGGAAGCCCTTTAATATTTATTTTATTCTGTTTTTTATTATTTGTTGTTATAGTGGCAACAGAAATACATTATCTGAGAAAATTTCAACTGTCTAACTATCACGATTCATGAGATACAGCCTGGTGACAGACGGACGAACAGCGGACTCTTAGTAATAGGGTCCCGTTTTACCCATTGGGTACGGAACCCTAAAAAACGCGAAAAATAGTACATTACTGTTGCGGCCAGCAATTAGGGCATTAGTAGACAATCGCCGAGGCGAAACCGAGGCACACATACGTGAGTCCATCAATGCCTGGTTGCGGCCAAGGCTTGTACGGTACTTTTCTTAAACAATGCATGAAATTTAAAAAATTTAAACTAAGTAAATTAATTATAAATTCCAGAATCAATGACAAACAAACAAAACTTTTCATGCGCCAATATTTTCATTTGTTTCTTCTTTACTATAAAGAGCTCCATTTACTAAGCCAGCTTAAATAAAATCTTTGATAACTTACCTCCTTGGTTGTCAAGGATCGAAGTAAAAAGTTCGTTCCGTTTTTAAATAATTTGAAAATGTGTTTTCATAATAATTTATTGAAATTTGGTAGCTAAACACGACAGATGGATTTTCATAGTCGCCGGCCGCCTACTTGCTTGTTTTTTACCAGTACAGTAATTTCGATTTAACTCAAAGAAGGTTTTCAAAATAATGTTCGAATTTTCAAGCATGTTTGAGAAAAATAACAACTTCTTTATAACAGCTGACAGACGAAGCATATAAGAGAAGTTTTTTGTACTTATGATTTATGATGTAGTACGTATCTTTTGAAGTCCGCTAACCGGAGTTACTCGCTTCGCGTATTCGGCATCAAGCGATTGAAAATAAACGGCAACCCTTCTGTACACTGGCGGACATGACGACAGTAGAAAGTTTAAAATTTAGTATTTGCATAAAAAAATATTATGGACTCTTTAATTATGGTTTTAATGTTAAAATACTTTACTTTTTTACTTTATAGAAAGTCAAATTGCATATATTGAAAGGTAACTTGGAGTAGGCTTCTTTACGGGAATAAAAAAATAACAACAAAAATGTTTGTATGTAATGATTATAAGACTTAAGATTAATTTCATTATGTAGCTTGCAGTGATAGCCTAGTGATGTGACCGTCAGACTACCAAGTCATAAGTCTCGAGTTTGAACCAATGGTACGCACCTCTGACTTTTCGGATTCATGTGCGTATTATATAATTATCATTTGCTTCATAAACGGTGAAGGAAAACATCGTAAGGAAACCGGCCATGCCTGAGAGATATTTCTCGACGGCATGTGAAAACAAGTCAGAGGCCCATGGCATAAAAAGTCTGACACCAGATTAGTCACTAACCACCCGAAAAACAAGATTAGGTACGTATCATTAACTTATCGATTCGTCGGAGAAGGCAACATTCAAACAGTGGTAAGCTATGGGGGAGACCTTTGCTCAGCAGTAGACTATAAAAGCAGAAAAAAAAACAGTATAATTGGTGACTTTATTGTCCTAGTATCTACCCCAATAATTTTTTCAGTTTTATTCTGTTGTTATGAGAAAAGTTTTTCCGCCATAAAATAAAATGTTGGCTATCGTTTCAGCGCAAGCTTGACGAAATTAACTAAGTAGTCACATTATGGACTTTGGCTTCTACTATTCCTCAATATACATGTGTGTACGTATCTTCAACAAAAACAATTTTGTCTTTGTTAATCTATATCTATACATCTATATTATACATATAATAAAACAGTAAAAAAACTGTGTCTGTACATTGAATATATTTAAAAAAAAAATATTGAGGGGGGTTTAGAAACAGTAATAGACCACGAAACCAAAAAAAAAAATCTGTCTGTTTGTCTGTGTGTCTGTTTGTCTGTTTGTTTGTACACGCTAATCTTCGGAACTACTGGACGGATTTGAATGATTTTCTTTTTGTTGTATAGGTATTAAGTCTGGGCAACATATAGGCTATAATTTATCTTGGAAACTTGAACACCTGATGCAGAGCCGCAACAGACCAGCTAAACTATAACAGATACAAAAATGGTACCATAGCAAAAATTGTTTCACGTGATGAGTATTTTCTGCTAAGAGAATAAATTTGAAGATCTGAAACAGCTGATGTGGAACTCCAAGAGCCCAGCTACACTATAACAAATATAGGAATGACGTCTTAGCAAGAGTTGTTCAACCTGATGAGCACTCTCTGTTGTCGTATAAAATTTGAAGATCTGGAACAGCTGATGTGGAACTCCAAGAGCCCAGCTATACTATAACATATATAGGAATAACGTCTTAGCAAGAGTTGTTCAGCCTGATAAGCACTCTCTGTTGTCGTATAAAATTTGAAGATCTGGAACAGCTGATGTGGAACTCCAACAGCCCAGCTACACTATAACATATATAGGAATGACGTCTTAGCAAGAGTTGTTCAGCCTGATGAGCACTCTCTGTTGTCGTATAAAATTTGAAGATCTGGAACAGCTGATGTGGAACTCCAACAGCCCAGCTACACTATAACATATATAGGAATGACGTCTTAGCAAGAATTGTTTAGCCTGATGAGCACTTTCTGTTGTCGTATAAAATTTGAAGATCTGGAACAGCTGATGTGGAACTCCAACAGCCCAGCTACACTATAACATATATAGGAATGACGTCTTAGCAAGAGTTGTTCAGCCTGATGAGCACTCTCTGTTGTCGTATAAAATTTGAAGATCTGGAACAGCTGATGTGGAACTCCAACAGCCTAGCTACACTATAACATATATAGGAATGACGTCTTAGCAAGAGTTGTTCAGCCTGATAAGCACTCTCTGTTGTCGTATAAAATTTGAAGATCTGGAACAGCTGATGTGGAACTCCAACAGCCCAGCTACACTATAACATATATAGGAATGACGTCTTAGCAAGAGTTGTTCAGCCTGATGAGCACTCTCTGTTGTCGTATAAAATTTGAAGATCTGGAACAGCTGATGTGGAACTCCAACAGCCCAGCTACACTATAACATATATAGGAATGACGTCTTAGCAAGAATTGTTTAGCCTGATGAGCACTTTCTGTTGTCGTATAAAATTTGAAGATCTGGAACAGCTGATGTGGAACTCCAACAGCCCAGCTACACTATAACATATATAGGAATGACGTCTTAGCAAGAGTTGTTCAGCCTGATGAGCACTCTCTGTTGTCGTATAAAATTTGAAGATCTGGAACAGCTGATGTGGAACTCCAACAGCCCAGCTACACTATAACATATATAGGAATGACGTCTTAGCAAGAGTTGTTCAGCTTGATGAGCACTCTCTGTTGACGTATAAAGATTGTAGATCTGGAACCCCTGATGTGGAAATCAAAGCTATCACTAATTTCACTGTATAATTATAAAATAACATAAGCTGGGAGTACCTCCACGCGGTGAAGGCGGTAACAGTTTAGGACTGATTTTCGATGAAAATTCAATGAATCATTGAAAATTTGACTCTACTGGCTAAAACTCCCATTTATTATTTTATTTTATCGAGTAAATATGCCTTCGGGCTTATGTTATTTGAGTGTTTAATTTCCTTTTCCATTTATCTTCGTGACATGGTAGCCTACCCGGTAACGCAGGGGAGCAGTCACTAAGATTTTAATTGATCAGGTATCTTCAGAATAAAACTATAACCATGACTAGAAAGAGGTCAAATCTTTCCCAACGTTCCAAAGGAGTTAAAAGATTGAGCATCATAAGATCCCAAGAATCTACCAAAGAGCGTCAGGATAGACTTGATGCTGTTCGAGAACATCGGGCTGTAACTCGCTCCGTAGAAACCTCTTCGGATCGCGAAGCTCGCTTGCGTTCTCAGCGCATTTATGCATCTACATCCAGGTCTCTAGAGACCAGTGAAGAATATGATGCGCGACTGTCCGCTGATCGTGAACGTCATGCATTGTCTCGCGAGTCGGAGATGTTTACGGATAGAGAATTGCGCTTGAGTTCTCAGCGTATCTACGTATCTGCTGCTAGGTCTCTAGAGACAAGTGCGGAACATGATGCGCGACTGTCCGCTGATCGTGAACGTCACGCATTGTCTCGCGAGTCGGAGACGTTTACTGATACAGAATCACGCTTGAGTTCTCAGCGAATTTGCACATCTACTAACAGGTCTTTTAAAACGAGTGATGAACGTGATGCGCGACTAACTGCCAATCGATTTAGACAGATCTGAAACACCAACCTGCTCTGTAACACGAAACTGTGACAAAGCGAGAGTGTTTCAGGATTGCTGTCTAATCGTCTAGGATGAGTGTACTATGTCAAACAAAAAGGCAGTAGAGGCTGTGGATAGAACACTACGAGACATTCGTCGAGATGACAGGCCGATGGGTAACGTAACTCTTTTGTTTTCGGGAGATTTTCGACAAACCCTTCCAGTCATAAGCCGGGGAACTAGAGTTTTCGGGAGTATTATTGAAAGTTGGGGTAGGTCTCCTTCCTGAAGAGAATGGTCTGGTGAATGTCCCTGAAATACTTGGAAAAATTGTTGCTTCTGAAGAGGAACTGATACGATCGGTATTTGGGAACATTCAGAGTATACTAAATCAGGAAAATTTATGGTTATGTGAACGCGCCATATTGACCCCAAAAAATGACCAAGCTGCAAAAATTAATCAAACATTTTTGGCGGATATTGTAGGGGATGACGTGGTTTATACTTCTTTCGACAGTGTTGTCGATCAGGACGATGCCACTAACTACCCAGTTGAGTTTCTCAATTCACTTACAGTGAGTGGTCTCCCTGCTCATAAAATAAGACTTAAAGTCGCTGTTCCCATAATGCTAATGCGAAATTTAACTCCGCCAAAACTGTGCAACGGAACCCGTCTTATTGTCAACGCTTTACAACGTAATATAATTGTTGCTACAATACTCACTGGGTGTGGTGCCGGTGAGACTGTGTTCATACCGCGCATACCACTCATCCCCAACAATTTCCCCTTTCAATTTAAGCGCACACAGTTCCCTGTGACTACGTGCTTTGCCATGACAATAAACAAGTCACAAGGGCAGACGCTTAAAGCCGCTGGTGTTGACCTGACAACCGGCTGTTTTTCTCATAGCCAACTTTATGTTGCTTTTTCAAGGGTCAGCAACGCTTCCGGTCTTTATATATTAGCTCCTGAAGGAAAAACCCCAAATATATTTAAAAAAAAATATTAAAAGTTGTTTGCAATATTATTGTTAATTCAGTGTACCCTTGGGATCCGCTGCGGAGTAGCGGGAACAAAAGTTTTTGTTGTATAGGTATTAAGTCTGGGCAACATAATATAGGCTAAGTATACATAATTTATTTTGGAAAATGAACAGATATAAGAGATATAAAAATGGTGTCATAGCAAAAAATATTCCACGTGAAGAGCATTTTCTGCTGTGAGAAAAAAATTTAAGATCTGGAACACCTGTTGTGGAACTACAAAGCCCAGCGACACTATAACATATTAAGGAATGACGTCTTAGCAAAAGTTGTTAAGTCTGATGGGCATTTCCTGTTGACATACAAAAATGAAAGATCTGGAACGACTCCAATCGTCTCGCTCATCCCGTTGTTTTCCCATCCCCGGGCCTTAGTATTCTACATCAGACGTTTCAGATCTTCGATTTTGACGACCCCGTTGTCGCTGGTATAAGCAACAGGATCCGCGTACGAAGTCGCGGGCAGAAGCTAGTGGGTTAATAATTTTGTTCATCAGTGTAAAGCCTATTTATATCGTATGATGTGCGCCGAACGCTGGATACAGTTCGTGGTCTATTTATTGGCGCACCGACACCGCTGGTTAGAGCTGCACACTTATTGCACGTCAGTGCACTAATGATTCATATGGTGTAAACTACGCCTAGTTTTGGTGCTTTTATGTCAACACTGATTTATAGGTTTAGGTAGAGAACATTTGAATGGGCTTAAATAGAATTCATGTTTTGACGTGAAAAAATATAACAGGGCCTGTAATGTAGAGTACAAGCACTAGTGCATATTACACGCACAAGATGTTTTACGTCCTCCACTGCGACGGCGTCCCTGATGCAGCCACCCGATTTTTTTTATTTGGTTTTTTATAACGGAACACTTGATGATAATACGTTATTTACATACTTTAATAGCGTCAGCCAAGAATATGGCTACGTGTTTGGCGCCTTCAGTACCTAGCGTCTATCAGTAGGTAGATACATATAATAATTTAGCTTAGTTACGGCACGACGTGACAGTCAGTACATAGTTGTCATTGGGAAACAGATAACTGACCAAATGAGGGTATACAGTATAAACCTCCGCCTATCGCTTCCATTTCAAGGGATTCACAAGGGTGGTGTTATTAAAAATACTTCAAAGATTAACACTAGGTAAAGACTTCAAGGTCGTAAAACTTAGTAAAATAAAAAGCATTAATTTAAATGATTCACCGCAAAACATACAGAACCCGACAATTCAGAGTAATCAAAACAAATGGCTCCGTACGTCGTGACGACACTATTTACGGGCTACAACATTTCCTTACAGGGTTGCCACAAGACTGAGAATATGAATAAATTATTTACTGAAAATACAGTTGTTACATAACAAAACATCACGCCTGAATTCCCGCGGGTTTAGACAGAGGTTCGCCTACACTTAGTGTACCCACATTTTGCCAGTTATGTTTAAGTTCCCTGTAGTAGGAGGCGAGCCTATTGCCATCAACCGGGCCCACCAACCAGACTCCGAGCAGCTACTGATAAATTCCAGATGGAAAAACCCAATAACACTGTGCCCGACTCGGAAATCGAACACAGGATCTCATGTTCAGTAGTAGCGCTTGCGACCACTAGACTAAGACAGTCAATCAGGAATAATAATTTATGTACTAAAGATTGTTAAGGTCTATTTAAATCTATGTTTCCAATTGATGTTATTTCTACTTAAAAAAATATCAACTTTATGCTGATGAAAATTAAGTTGGTTTAAGCATGACTAGTACAATTGAAAAAGTCATCAAAAAAATATAAGTTGTAGCGCAAACTGAACTTTATGTGTAGGGGTAAAAGTAATTTTTCAAAAAAAATTGTATTTGTTTACATGTTTGGAAATTAAATTGCGAACGTAGAATAATTTAATTATTGTTTAGTTGTAAAAGTTGGTAGTTGATGCACAGTAGGCTAGGCCTACGACTTGTATGTCATCCATTAATTTAAAAATAATGTATGACTGTATAATGTAATACTATTTTGATACAAGCAGTGCTATTACCAAAGTACATACGAAACTTCCAAATCGGGTCACTTGGCAGCCCTATGCACAAAGATAATAGGTACTATATCATGTTGCGGACCATACATCGCCGGCTGGTCCTGTATGAAATTAATATGGGCGCAGGAAACGCGCAGTGTATACGGTGCGTCTCCGAGCTATCTACAAATAGCTGGAGGTGCGCAATCAATGCGGTGGGTCTGATAGCGTTTCTCAAACTTTTATTTAAGAATTAAAATAAATAAAACAAAAACTAAACAACACTGAAAAAAGCACAGCAGATATAAATAAGAAAACGAGATGGAAAAATATATTTTTAAGGTTGGGAAACAGCAAACTAATAAACTCAGTGTACCTGAATTTTATTAAACTTGTAAGACGACCAACTCTATGAAGCCTAAGACGACAAGTTTATTTTTCTTTTAAGTACTAAGTACCTACCTACTAACTTTTTTTCAAACCAGTTCACCTTATAATTATCACGTACAGTGGACAAAAGTTACGCTAGTGACAGACCATACCCCTTCCTGGTTTCGCCCAATTAGAGACAATATGCATTAGTACAAATAATTTGCGAACGTATTTGATGGCCCTTCTATTAAGCCGTCCTATTTTTTAACCGGTGTTAAGGCTCTTTCAAACAGGCGCGACACGCGACGCGACACAAAGACACCGCTCGTCGCGCGACGAGCGGTGTCTTTGTGTCGCGTCGCGTGTCGCGCCTGTTTGAAAGCGCCTTTACGACATTCCCACCGATCGAGTCGTGAGCCGTGCTATGCGATTATCACCTTAAGAGTATGCGGAAGATTGGCCCATTGTACCTCGTTAGAAAAAAAAAAGGATTGTATCGAAATAGCTAATAATAAAAATAACCAAAAGAAAAAAACATTGAGAGCCACTGGCCCCTGTTTTAAGGGCATGTACGAAGCAGTTTTCAAATTACGCAAATTGTAGTGCGCGTGGTACCTAGCCCCACAAGTTTATAAAGTCTGTGCCTAGCCTTAGGTTACATGCTAAGTGCATGTCCTGATAGCTCTGTGGCCTATGTAAATGTGGATTACTAAATTGTTTGGTTTCCTTGAAAATAAATAAATAGACGTCTAACGTCAAATAAGATCCCCGAACTAAAACAACATAGGAATTATAATTTGTATAAAATTATTAAATTAATAACATACTTATTTATTTACTACAATTACTTACTACGAATAATTACTAGAATCTTCTTTTTAGGGTTCCGTACCTCGAAAGGAAAAAATGGAACCCTTATAGGGCTTATAGGATCACTTTGTTGTCCGTCCGTCTGTCTGTCTGTCTGTCAAGACCCTTTTTCTCAGGAACGCGTGGAGGAATCAAGCTGGAATTTATATCAAATACTCAAATCTACTGTCCCTTGGAGCTGTGAAAAAATCAAACTTCTAAGCCAACGCAATCAAAAGATACAGCCGTTTATGCCGCAAATTTCCGCAAATTTTCGACACTCGCAAGGGAATCAAAACCTACAGGGTACTCTTCCCATGAACACAGAATCTTGAAATTTGGTACGAAGTAATATTTATAAGTAATACTTATAGCACAGATAAAGGAAAAATTGCAAAAACCGTAAATGTTTTGTTAAATCATATAATAAAAATATTTTTAATAATTTTAAACTTACTACTCCTTTCCTCATGTACGCGTAGAGGTATTAAATTAAAATTCATATCAAATACTCAAGTCTATAATACCTTTAAGCTGTAACAAAATCAAACTACTATGTCAACGCAATCAAAAGAAACAGCAATTTAAGCCTTATATTTTCAAACTCGCAACTACTCGCAAGGGAATCAAAACCTAAATAAAGGGTACTTCCAGTCGACCTAGAATCTTGAAATTTGGCATGAAGCAATGTTTTATAGCACATAATTATAACGGAATAATTCCGAAAACCTTAAATTTTTAGTTACATCACATTTAAAAAAATAAAAATATATATAAACTTTTCCTCATTAACGCGTAGAGATATCAAGTTGAAACTCATATCAAATACTTAGTACTAATTGCTAGACCTTTGTCTTTAATTTATGCTCCTCCAGCTTTCCATATTGTAATGTTATGGATTTCATTTTGTAATAAAAATACCATAACTATGACTCGATTGTCGTGATGGGTGAACTTTTACTTATATACCTACAGGTTTGTACGGAACCCTCGGTGCCGTTTTTTTTTATCTTAACAAACCAAGTGTCCGTCTTTTTCGAATTACTTATGAAGAAAAAACACATAAAAAATAAAAACAATTAATTTTTGATAATCAACCAAATTTGAACAACGCCATCTATGAAAACAAACGTGAACTACAAAGAGACTCACCAAAACAGCCCGTAGCGGCGAGTCCGTAGTGTTCGTCCAGACAGGAGTCGCAAGATGGCGGCGCCGCGCCCGACGCGCACGCGCATTCGCCCGACACTGCGTCACACGTCGCGTTTACGGCCGCAGTGCCGCAGTGACACGCGGGACACCCGGCAGACACACCTGAGGGTTACCATCAACATAATTTATATGCCTGGATAAAGAAATAAAAGCTAACGCCTTTTTTTTGTTTTTTTGTGGGTGGGAAATCATCAAATAACTTCTCCCGCTCTGGGCGGAGCGGGAGGGCGTGTCAGACTCTTACTGACTAAAACCCACCCGTGTTCCTCCGGTTGCCCTGTTGCCGGGGGCCACGATCTCCCTTTCGGTTTTCTTCGCAACCCCGGCAGGCATCGGCCCTAGTGGATCCCTTCAAATCTGCTGACATCTCTTTGAGGCAATTAAGCCACGAAAAAAACACCTATTAGGATTTTGCTCTACGCTTCAAAAGATGGCAAAATAAACTTAATTTACACAAAGGTAAAATTGTTATTAATTTAAGAAAAAAAACGTTTTTGATGAATGTACACGCGTCAAAAACGCGGGGCGCTGTTGGTTAATATTTCTGATATTGTATTGTCGAGTAAGAAAAGAAAGGTTTTTTTTTTATTACCGCTATAAATCGACTGATGCAGTCTCTAGAAGTGTAAAAAGCGAAAGGTTTAGTCTTCTTAGTGTATTTACCGCCGTATCCTATGCGACACATGTCGCAGGCGCGCCCGGTCCAGCCCGCGCGGCACGCGCACTGCCCCGAGCGCGCGTCGCACGCGGTGGACAGCGCGCCCGCGCCGCACGCGCACGACACGCACCCGCCCGCACCGCCCGCAGCGCCTGCACCGAACCAGTAACCTTCCTGCACACAAAATGATAAGTTTGAGTGGAAATGGTAGAGAAAAGTGAGATCGTAATGATTAATTAGTATTCGGTATACACTACTGGTTAAGATATATCAGGTTTGGACTGCCTCAGTAGTCCCTAGTTACGTCTAATCTCCCTTCAGGTTCCATGTGCAAAGGTTCCTCGGCTAGTCTGGCAATTGATCGTTTTGTTCAGTTAGGATCGCTTCGTATTCGACTACCTCGTCGGTCTAGTGCTCGCAAAGCGCTACTGCTGAGTATGAGGTCTTGGGTTCGATTCCCGGGTCGGGCAAGGTGATATTGGGTTTTTCCATCTGAAATTTCTCAGTAGCAGCCCGGAGTCTGGATTTGTGCCCGGTTGATGGCAATAGGCTCGCCCCCTATTACATGGGACTTAAACCTAACTGGCGAAATGTGGGTGTACTATAGGTACACCTCTGCCTAACCCTTTGGGGAATACAGGCGTGATGTTATGTGTGTAAGTATTCGCTTCGTGTTAACAAGTGGTGACCTGGGTAGTGGTAGTGTGGTACAGTCGGTCAATAAAAACCTCAATCAGACTTAGAATCTTATCAATAGATAAATGAAAGGTCAACGACATAATACACATATTACACATGTTATACTGACAGTTAACGTAACGTGACGTAACGAGTTTAATGTAACAAAATCCAAGTTTTCCGTTGGTACCTTGCACAGATCGCAGCGCGCGCCCTCGGTGTGCGGCGGGCAGGTGAGGCAGCGGCCGGTGGCGGCGTGGCAGGGCGAGCCGCTGCACTGGCACGCCTGGCACTGCCCGCCGGGACTCGTGGGCGAGCCCCAGTACCCGAAGTCACAGCTGAACATAGGTTTTCGTTTTTAGTATAAGTGGACAGAAAGAAATAAGAAAAAAAAAATTGTACTGTAAAATTGTACTGTTTTTAAAGGGTTTCTTTGTATTTGCTATACAACATCAATTATTTATCAGCCATCACTATCGTTTTTATTTTAACGAAATTGACTCAATAGGCGGTAAGAAGTAAAAAAAAAAAACGATAATAACTTTTAATCTCGTAATAACGATTACGATTTTTTTTTCTAATTCTTTTGTGATGAACAATGGCCTAGTTTCACCCATTTTCGTTGGTGCACTTTATCCAGGGACACACTGAGCGAGGGTCGGCGTTTCGGTCATTAAGCAAGATATCAAATTTTATTATTAAAAATTCTAATTATATTTCAAATATTTATTTTCGAAGTATTTTCACCATAAATGAAAAGGACATCCAAAATATTAATAATTTTACTGTACCTTTCAAAGTTGTCCAAGGTTAACTTGTAACAAGTAAGATACCTTCATCATATTATCAGCCGATATGATGATGAAGACATCCTACTTCTTAGCAAGTTAATTTTAGGAAACATTGAGGAGTAAATCAGGATGGGTGTTTTAAGGATTAAGAAAAGTGTATTGAAACACTTTGGACACACAGAAAGGATTGGCTCTCTTAAGAAATCTTAGCCGTTTTATAGTACAGATATTTGGCTCTATTGACTAATGAGTTTGCCGATCAGCGTAAGATAATTTATCACGGACAAATTATGAACCAAAATTCCTAGTCTGAAATAAACGAATTTTGTTTATTTTAAAAGGTTAGGAGAGCCGATTTCTGCCGGGGTTGCGAAGCTGCCGGGGTTGTGAAGAAAACCGAAAGGGAGATCGTGGCCCCCGGCGACAGGGCAACCGAAGGAACACGGGTGGGTTTTAGTCAGTAAGAGTCTGACACGCCCTCCCGCTCCGCCCAGAGCGGGAGAAGTTATTTGATGATTTCCCACGCAAAAAAAAAAAAGGAGAGCCGATTTACTTGGCTAAAAAGTAGGGGAAGACTAAAGAGACGATGGATGATGTTTGGTACAATATTTGCAATCGAACAGCTCAGCACTTTTCCCTGCGTGCAATTCCAAAAATGCATGTATCGCAACGATTACCAGTTAGTACGTATTCGATTACCAATCGCGTTACTCAAACCTAGGGCTGCCATTCGTCCGGGTTTCCCCGGATTTTTCCTAGTTTGGAGGGCGTCCGGGGAGCGTCCGGACGGGGTTTTTGTTTTGTGTCAGGGGAAATCCAAAGAACGCTCGTCAAAAAGACAAGCGTTCAATTTTTTTTTGTCATAATACCGCAGACAGAGAATAGTTCAAGTACAATTTATTAGTAAATTAAGCCTTTTATTTGTATTGTTGAGGTTTAAGTTGAAGTTGATTTTCTATTAATAAAAAAATAATGTGATACTTAACGATGGTTTTATTTTATTGTAAAAAAAACTCGAGTGCCTCCGGGAAAAAATCTTCATTTCACCCAAATGTCAGGGGTACCTTGAAGTTTTTGTCCGGGGCCCGTAATTTAGATGATGGCAGCCCTACTCAAACCAAAACCAGATCAAACCATTTTAGTGCTAGTTTAGCTTACATTTACCATTTAATATAATACTATAACCAGTATTAAATATAACCTTTAAACCATATTACTTCGTATCATTAAACCAGTCTAATATAATACCAAATTAACCAAATATCAACCAACTCAGAAGTTAGTGCTAATCCAAGCAGGCACTACTTTATAAAGATGGACTGTGTGAAAGATGATAAGGTTAGAAGTGAGTGACTACCGAGATGATAATAGAGAAATAGACATGCTTCGGCAACCCAAATAAATTGGGATTAGGGCGGGAGAATGATGACGATGAGCGTGTCGACTTACTTCTCGCAGTGGTCGCCGGTGTACCCGTCGGGACACTGCGTGCACACGTAGTCGTCGCCCTCGGCGCCCGCGAGCGCGCAGTTCGGACTAAAGTTGTTGCTCGCCTCGAACAACGGACACGCGCACGGTTTGCACGCACCCTAAAAGCACAATATAGTTGAACTCATTTGAACACAAAGTGGAACTAAGTAACCCATATTTAGGTGAAAATTAAACTAGCCTCAGTGCCTCAGAGATTGTAATAAAAATAAAGAATCTTTATGAAACTTAGCAAATAAAAAAAGAAATACCTGGACAGGGTTTCCGTAGTGTCCCGGGAGACATCGCTCGCAGTGCGGGCCCGTAGTGTTGTGTTGACAAGGCCCACACGGTCCGTCCACTGAAGAAAATAAACGATTTTAATATATTTACGTTATATCATACCTGTAGGTATTCCTCGAGGAAGATAGGCAATGGTGCATAGTACAGTCAAGTATTTTATAACATCGTCACTTTTCAAATTCTATCGTTTATCTGGGAAAATAAAGTAAACAAGTGCAACTTAGGGATCAGAATAATACCTACGTTTATTTATTTCATTGTCACTACGATACGATGACACAATTTTTTTACAACTAAAACTAAGTTAAATCTGAATTTGAGTAAACAATTACGAACTAAGGCGGAATGATTTCGCGCGTTTTCTAAAAAAACAGTACAAACCTTTTTTTTTTATTTGGTTCGCGCGCGGTTTTTCTTTATCATACAATCTGTTACTTGTTCATACCATGTTCGTGATTGATCTCTTTGGTGATTGGAACTTTTATTAACAATATCCACATTCCAAATTCAAATCTCTATAGTCCCTAGGGATTATAGAGATATTTTGGTCCCTGTTTACGAATAATAAACTAGCTCTTTTTGAATAGATGTGATAAAAAGCGTATTAATCTATTTATTTACCAATTATCGATATCGTATCGAACTATCGAAGTTGACATCATAGCGTAAGAATCATTGCCATGGTTTATTTGGTATGACACAATGTGCCATGAACTGAAATGCAATCGATTATCGACTATAGTTATCAGTTAAGGCTGAAAATCACTAGCTGACGTCAGTCACGCGTTATAATATCATATTATATAGATAAATTGTAATTTAGGTGCGCTAAATTTTAAGACCGTTTTTCTTGCAGGACAGGAACAAAACAAACATGGCGTAAAAGGGAGGCTCCCTTTAGCAGTAGGGGGTAGATTTGTTGCGGATAACGACGATGGTGATCAAGCATTTAACCGCCGTCTCACCAGTCTCACTGTCAAGGCCCGCGGTGTCGTATTTGTCCATGTCCACCCCCAACCTTGTTTGTGCCAACTCGCATGGCTAAGCCTATCGCTGTATTCTTCCCCAAATAATTTTGCCTACCCCTTGCCGACCTGCCCCACCCGTGTGCCCGCGCGGACACACGCAGCGCTCTGTGTGGATGTACTGACCGGTATCGCAGGCGGCATGGTCGTTGCAGGCGCAGGGCAGGCACTGCAGGCGCGGCGCGGGGCGCGCGTGGTGCCAGGCGCAGCGCTGGCAGTGCGCGCCTGTGTGCCCGCGCGGACACACGCAGCGCTCGCGCGGGACTGTGCCGCCCCGCACGCCCGCGCCCTCCAGGCGGACCTGGCGGAAACACGACATGTCAACACTAAGATGCTAGGTAACACCAATGACCTTGATGAGCCAAGGTACAAAATTTCATATGCTTCAAACATCCTGAGTCAGAACAACAATAACTGTCACGCGAGCCGTAAACCTCATCCGTCTCTGGCCGAACTCGGCCGATCGCACCAAACATGTATGCGAGGAGTTAGTCCTGTAGCGGAAAACCTCGTTTCAATTGACCCATCGTATACTAACCACAAACATCATACAGGCATACTTTTAATTCGCCTCAAACACGCCATATAAAAAACCGGTCAAGAGCGAGTCCGACTCGCGCACCGAGGGTTCCGCACCATTTTAAATTTTCATCGGCGAGGAATATATTCGTCAGACAATTTTAACACTGCACACTGCGGTGTACAATATTGCAGGTTTAGGTCAGCGCCATCTCTTGACCGATAGTGGAACTAATTTATTTTTTGTTAATGATTTCTGAAAAAAGTGTGTTCTTTAGAGACATAATTTTATTTTTCCCGTAATCTTTACATAAACTTCTATCACATAGAATAATTTCAGATATTTCACTATGCAAACTTCGGAGATAAGGGGGAACGATTTTTTTTTTTTAATTTTTCGTCAATAGTCGAAAACTGTGGCCTAAAATAAAAAAAATGTTTGAGAATGTGCAAATAGCGCTCTTTTATATGATACCCCACATGCCCTAGTAACGCCACTTCGAATTTTAGCACCGTTCAATCCCAGTTGCGAAAAAAAAAATTCTTTCTTATTTGCAAAATAGCAAACGTTATCGAAAACCATTCCAAATTTCAAGTTGATAGCATTAGTAGTTCTTGAGATATCCAGCTGTGACAGACAAACGGACAGACAGACTGAGTCGTTCCTTTTTACCATTTTGGTACGGAACCCTAATAAAATAGAACACATACCTCATCCTGATCGAAATGGTAGTGCGCCTTCAACATGATGCCTTTTAGGTCTCGCAGCACGTCCATGAGCTGCATCCGGGTGGCGAGCTGGTCATCCCCCAGGACTCTCCAGGCACCCTCCAGCAGTGGCACAGAGATCTGCAGCTGTCCAGGAGTCTCGTGGCTTGTGTTCGAGTATGCCAGCATAGTTCCGTCTGTCATGGAGTAACAAATAAAGCATTATCATCATCTTCCTACCCTTTGGTTGGCACAACCTTTGGGTTGTTTTTTTTTTTCATAAATCTCTATTAGCTGTCATCTCATCCAGTCCACATTTCACTTACGAACAAATAAGTACTGTGGCATATTGGGATAAGTGTAAAGTACAGTTAACCTATCCTGCATTCGCAATTTAGTTTCCGATCATATAAACAAATATGTAAGTGTTTTTGGAAAAATAACTTTAACACATACACGGAAGGTTAAGATTGCACTACAACTTATATACAAGGTGTCCAAGAACCTGGCGTCCAACTGGATTCCCACGATGCCCCAAGTTCTAACAGTACTCAGAAAAATATTTTATAAAATCCACCCCATGTACTTACAGAATTATACTGATTTAAAAAAAAAGGGGAAATGAGCACCCTGTGACATACTTTTGAATGCTGTGACTGCTAATGCTGATAATTTCGATATTTCTTGGAGGTTTTGTAATCTAGGGTATTGCCGTGTCTAAATAGAATGTAAAAATAATGTACTTATTGTACCATTTTAAAATAAAATATTATTTTAACTAAAGGTGATATGGAAAACTATTGAATTTCGCAACTTTGACCGACTGTAGTGTAAAAAAAAAGTACCAAAATAGTATGGCAAGTGACGTCAAATTTTGACGCGTTTATTCCTCTTTTTAAAAAGGTATAATACTTACACATTAATTTGAAAAAAAAAAATTTTGATAATATTTTTACTCAACAACCCAATTTTTACGATGTCTTACAGAATTCTTAGAAAGAAAAATTTACGACGAATTGAATCTAACCTCTAAAGAATTACTATTGTATGCTCATAAAAATAACAACAGGCCTCTCAAAAAACAGGTTAGACCGTAAGGGACGGTATGTGCATGCATCTCACCATAGTGATTCGTTATTACAACAGGAGGGAGCAAGACAGAAACTATCTTTGCGATTTGCTGGTTCTTCTTTATGGTACCCCATTATTCAGGTAAGAGTGAGGGAGAAAAAGGTTAGAGGTGCGAGTGAGATAGATAGTGACGCTATCTGGGATCGTGCTATTTAGGATAACAGTACGGTCAGTACGCGTCACTGCCTCCTGCCGTTACTACGCACCTCTCTCTTATTGTTACCATTGATCACGTACTACGATTTAAAGCTTTGTTTATTGGACTCGATTACTCTTTGTGCTCTGGACTTTGAAACGAACTCTTTACGACGACCTTTGCCTGTGTTTGGACAGTTTGTGTTTTGTGTGTGCTACCATGGCGACCTACACTCCGCAAGAATACGCAAATATGCACTACATTTATGGAGAATGTAGAGGTAATGGACGAGCTGCAGCGAGACTTTACAGAGAAAGGTATCCGAGGGCTACGCGATATCCCGACCATCGAGTTTTCATTAATGTGCACAGATCACTATGTGACGGGCGGTTCCCCAATCAAGTAGCTGGTGAAGGACGACCCGTAAATGACTTCATACGCGATGAAGTTTTAGAGGCGGTGTCGGCAAATCCAAGCATCTCTGTGCGAGGAATAGAAGCTGATACGGGGATACCGAAGAGCACAGCACACAGTATTCTCCAAAAAGAAGAATATCATCCGTACCACGTACAGCGAGTGCAAAGTCTTTTACCTCGAGACTATCCGAGCCGAGTCGCGTTTTGTGAAACAATCCTGCAAAAACATCGAGAAGACGAAAACTTTATCGACAAAATTTTGTGGTCAGATGAATCAACATTTAAGAAGGATGGCTACATGAACCTACACAACTTGCACGAGTGGCATGTGGAAAATCCGCACTTGATGCGAGAAGATAGATCCCAGTACCGGTTCAAAGTGAACATGTGGACCGGTATTCTCTGTGGGAATATTATTGGTCCATTTGAGATGCCCGAGAATTTGACTGGCGAATCATATTTAAATTTTCTTCAAAATGATTTGCCAAACTTACTAGAAGAGACCCCACCAGATATGTGGTTCCAACACGACGGCTGTCCAGCACATTTTCGCGTATCCGTTAGAGAGTTTTTGGACGAGCAATACCCGAACAGGTGGATTGGGCGATCAGGAACAATCCCGTGGCCAGCCCGCTCACCTGACTTAAATCCGCTGGATTTTTTTTTCTGGGGAACTATGAAGGAGCTCGTTTATGCGAAGCCCATTAATGACATCGCTGACCTTCGTGAGAAGATAACACAAGCAGTGCAGGTGATACGTCAAAAAAGTTACTCGCGAAACATAAAGCGGTCCTTTTTAAGGAGAGTGAGAGCTTGTATTGCCGCGGGTGGTCAACATTTTGAACATTTATTGTAATAAAATATCTTTAAACTAACATTCTTTGCTTTTATTCTACTGGGAACCCATCTACCTGTGTGTATTTCCTTCTTGCTCACTCTTGGAACCGAAGTAAATAATAGTAGTAACATAACAGTTTCTAAGATAAGAAAGGGTCCGACAGTTACCGTTAGTAGGTAGGCACTTCGTAAAAATTGGGTTGTTGAGTAAAAATATTATCAATTTTTTTTTTTTCAAATTAATGTGTAAGTATTATACCTTTTTAAAAAGAGGAATAAACGCGTCAAAATTTGACGTCACTTGCCATACTATTTTGGTACATTTTTTTTACACTACAGTCGGTCAAAGTTGCGAAATTCAATAGTTTTCCATATCACCTTTAGTTAAAATAATATTTTATTTTAAAATGGTACAATAAGTACATTATTTTTACATTCTATTTAGACACAGCAATACCCTAGATTACAAAACCTCCAAGAAATATCGAAATTATCAGCATTAGCAGTCACAGCATTCAAAAGTATGTCACAGGGTGCTCATTTCCCCTTTTTTTTTGAAATCAGTATAATTCTGTAAGTACATGGGGTGGATTTTTTTAAATATTTTTCTGAGTACTGTTAGAACTTGGGGCATCGTGGGAATCCAGTTGGACGCCAGGTTCTTGGACACCCTGTATAGTCAACTTATTTTAAAGTTGATATTTATTGAAGTGGAAATAATGAATTGGAAACAAGGATTTGAATAGAATATACATGAAAACATGAAGGTTTATGGGAGAAAAGTGTAAGGTATAATCCTGAACTGTTAAATTCGGTTGTTATAAATGACGTACTGACCTGTTCCCAGAAGTACAACATCAGGGCCAGAGGTAGGATTTCCGCCGGTGTCTCCCCTCACGATCCCCCAGTACAGGGAGGCCCGAACTTCGCCCCCGTACGCGGACAGCTGGTCTCCGTTGAACGAGCTCGTCATCCAGTAGAAGTATTTCCACCCTTCTACCTGGAACATACACACTATGCACACTCCATATTCGACGTCGGTATTCACTTGACGTATTTGTCCAAATATTTTTTATATTTTTTATTTGGGTAATACAAAACATACTGTACAAACGTGGAAATAATGTTCATTTTGAATAAACGAGATAACGCGAATATTTGCGCTAAGTTCTCATCTCCTACGATTTGAATAATTAATTATTCAATACTCAATCATTTACTTTATTGCATTCCACGATGTGCACATGATTTAGATGATAACTTTATTATAATATTACTTTTCACACCATTATGAATATAGGAGATTACGAACTTTTAGCATAATTTATACAGGGTGGCGATTTAGTCACCTGCATCCGTCGAGGGGGTGATTCCACCTGTCATACTATGTAACTTTCACTATGAAACATATATCGCACGATTCGTAAAAAAAAAACTTTTCATACAAAATAGTCTGTCTCTGTCTACTGTTTCTTTAGAGATGCAAGTATTGGCCTTGTCATAGTTGTCATAATAACTTGTCCAGCAGTGGACATCTTTATGGTGAAACAAATCGATGTTATTATGCTAAAGAAATAGGTAATAAAATTCACTTTAATTATTATCTATCACGTAAAATAGTAGGTTAGAGTTAAGTCAAATGCATAATATGTATATAAATATAAAAAATAATTTATTACAATCTAGCCTAATAGACTAATATGCTAGATTGTAGTGCCGGGTGGTATTGGGTGTATTGGGTGCCGGCGCCGGTTCTGAACGTTCAGCTCAACACCGAGAGTTGAAAATCCAGTGCGCGATAAAATACCGCAGCGACATTTTTACGTCCGTGCGAACGGATTTATCTTTGGGTACCGGCGCCGGCAGCGGAGGCACTCCCTAAATTATTTTGTTCTTTTTAATACAGGAAAAAATAACAAAAAGAACAACAAGAAAATTAAATAACATAAATTCTTCCAGGATCAACTCACCTCATAGCTAATGACGAAAGGTTTCCCTTCCTCGTCGACAGAGGGCTCTAGCGTTTGGTTTCCTTGAGAGTCCGCAATAAGCCATGCTTCTCCTAACGGCAATATCACCTGCAAAGAGAAAAATATCCAGTACCCTAATTGCGTAATACAACACAATTACAATGTTTCGATTTGAAACAGATTGCTAATCCATTGCTTCATAAGTTGGAAAAAAAAAATCTGCTCAACAACGTAAATATCGCAATGAATGTTGTTGAACTGTCAAAATGAAACAAATTAGGCAAAATTGTGAACGAAAATAAGTTACGCAATTAGGGTATTGGCTAATTTGTTACCTTTGACCAATGTCGAGTTGACATCAACCTTTTAAATGGTCTGGCCATTTTATGAAACATACATTAATAATATATTTTTATCACCTGCAGCAACAATATTCTATTCTATTCCAGCTTTAACTATCCAAAATCTTCCAGCTTTTAGTATCCAATCAAAGAACATTGGGAAGAAACGTCCCCACCCACCAACAAATTTGAAACCAGAGTCATGCGAAGCGTCTGGTGAAAAAAAAAACGAGTGTGCTTATGACCACACGACTGAAGTGAAACTTCTTTCATCTGTATGTATATATATATGTGTACAATATATACATGTATGTACATATACTTACATATATTAATTTTCTACAACGCGTAACGCTAGTAAACTCGCAAACGAACTACTGACTGAAATATATACATATTACATTTACTAGCTATAAAAGAAAGAGACAAAGAAAATGTGCGCGCGCACTGCTCTCTCTTGCTCCTACACTGTGATACAGACAATAGGCCTGCAGTGTGCTTAGATATACGGAACGTATTTGGCTATGAAAGGAAGAGAGAAATAAAATGTGCGCGCGCACTGCTGTCTCCTGCTTATATCCCCCACTCAACTTCCGTTCGCCTTGCCCGATCACACTTTTCGTAACGCTTACGTCACGCGTTCGCCAGCTTACTCCCCAAGTCAAGCGTGCGTAAAGAAGTTTCACTTCAAAAAAGCCGACGTACTTCCAGAGGTACCAACTAATGCGTTTATTTATAAAAGATAATCTAAAGAAATATTGAAATGCACCCTAATTTCGTAACACACTTTCAATCACAATCTGAATGATTTTGAAGGATATTGCTAATCCATTGATTCATATGTACGAAAAATGTATCTGATCAATAATGTAAATAACGCAATGAATGTTGTTGAGCTATTGCTAAAGTCGACTGACGAAATTTGGGAAACAGGAGCATAGATATAAATTATTTCAACGTGTATCATTACCATCAATTGACAAGTATCGAGTTTAATGTGACAAAGACCGAAAGTGATCAATGTTTCCGTCAGATACACTTACATCTCTGGGCGGCTCCAGCTCCTCAGGGGCGGCGAGGCTGCAGGAGTCAGTGATATGAGAGCAGTAGCAGGGTCTACAGCCGCTCGGCAGGTCCGCGCTGAGCCCGAAGTGGCCCGGGGCGCATGCGTCGCATCTCTCGCCGACCACGTTACTCTGGAAATATTGTATAAGTTACCTACAGAAGTCGAGTTAATCGGTATTATCTTCTAGGACGTCCCACTCACATCTGCCTTGTTAATACTTTTTTGGTCGCTTTCAGGGTTCCGTACGTCCAAATGAAAAAACGAAACCCTTATAGGATCACTCATGTGTCTGTCTGTCTGTCACAGATAATTTGCTCCGAATCTAATGGACCGATTAAGTTGAAATTTTATGCACATATGAATTTCTGTGACCCAAACATGGACTTGTAACGTAAATAAATAAATTTTGAATATTTTGGGAAAATGAAAAGAGTTTTGCAAACTGTAACTGTACTGTGTGACATATCAAATGAAAGGGCTTTCATGAGTCTGGTGAATGTGGTCTCAAACATAATTTTTATGTTTATAAAAAAAAATGTTTTATAGTTATTTTTTTTTAAAGATGAAAATTCACCATTCACCACTTACTTCCGAAACGAATGAGCAAAAAATAAAAATACAGAAAATTGTTCTATACGTATACTTATAGATTACAGGAAAACCAATAAAATATCTATTGATGGCATATTGTGGGTACATACTTACATTTTGCAGTTGGTATGTGTGGGAAAACATGTTTTTTAACTACAATATTAAGTTTTTTTGGTATAAATTCAACTCAACTACGGAACCCTTCGTTGTGCGTGGTCCAACCTTCTGACATGCAATTAGCCGGTTTTTTTATGTATGGTTTTTATGTTCGTGACTGAACTTAACCCAAAACACCAAAATTCAAAATAGGAACTCACTTTACACTCGCAGACGTCATCGCAGACCCGCTCGGGGTCGAGCACGCCCCGCGGGTCGCACTTGCACGCCGGCGTGACGGGCGTCTGGCAGCTCGGGAACACGGCCGACGGGTCCTCGCAGGAGTCACAAAAATGCCCGGCGAACCCAGGGAAGCAGTTGCAGGCAATCTGTCGGTGCGTCTTTTCCCATTTGCAAGAGCCTGCAAGTTTGAAAGTATAAAGTTTAGATTTTGGACTGGCTATTTGATTTACCAGAGGCACCTGTCCCACCGATTTTCTCGCTCAAGAAACGTAAACAAGATTGTAAGTCCCATGAAAATAGATACATATATTATCGCTGATCGCTGACTGTTCACATCGGGCGAGTACTCGTAAGGCAGAAAACTCGCCGAGAGACTCACGCTTATCACAATGGTCATACGAGCGAGAAATCACCTTACGCCGTCGCGCACTCGTTGCTAACTTGTTAATCGCCGGCGGTGGAACAGGTGTTAGGAGGCCTAGACAATTGGCAATCGGTTTAAAGCGTTTTGCATTTCTACAACTTTCACCAGAATTTCACAGGAACAGAAGCTTTTTGGTATGTCAGTCCCATACATTTTTGACTTTTCCATCATCGTTGAAGCTGATAGAATATCAGTTTGTCTAGTGATTACGTGCCACACATAAAATGACAATTGATCGCAATGGATTTTATTCTGACAGTTCAGCCACGTTCATTGCGATTTTTTTAAACCTATAAAGCAATGGATTAGGAATTTTTTTCAAAACCCTCAGATTAAGTGTGTTGGGCAATCAGGGTGCTGATGGTGGTCTCATTATACTTTTAAGAATTTTGTAGAAACAGAGATGGTGATACAGCTAGCGTGAATTAGGACGCGAATTGCAAAGCTTCCAACATTACTTTCGTACGCGTAGTCTCCGAAGGTTTAAGCACGACACTGTGGTACGTTGTAATGAGTAATTTCTTGTGGAAAACACCCATAACACTTTGCTAGAGCTGGGGAACTAGCCGCAAGCCTTGGGTGTAACCTACCATCAGAGCCCTGAGGGTCGCAGTTGCAAGGCACACAGGGACCGTCAGGCAGTGCGTTGTAGTACCCGAACAGGCATCGGTCACAGAGAGGCCCCGCTCGATTCTCCTGTAACAAAGTTGAATATAAGTTAGTGGACATTATTGATACTCTTAAGTGTAACACTTACAACCGCAACAGTTTTCAATTTGACCGTTGAATAATATTTTGTGTTTTGTTTGTGCTTGGTATCGTGTTATCCAGTAACTTGGTTGTGAACATCAGATAGGAAGCCACTCCACGTAAAATACTGTCATACTAGTATTCAGCTCCCACTGGAAGTTGACCCAAACATATTTGGGAAAAGACTAGCCAGATGTTTATACTTTAGTCATCTCTCTTTTACCGATTCTTAGCCATTAGGATATAAATATTATGTTCAGTCACGTGTAAAAACATGTATGTATGTATAAATTATCTGCCAAAATGATAATTTTGATGATTACAGAAAAATATCTGCAAGCACATACCTACCCAAATATTGTAATTTATGATTATTTTGTTAATATTTTCCAGTCACAATCAGTAGGCAGCCGAAGATAATCGCTGTAGAACACGTAATATATATGTCAAACATGCATACCAAAAATAAAAGTTGTTTTTGAGTACCTACTCATTTTGCTTTAAGTTACCTAGGCAAATGTATTGTGTGACAGTTGAATAGAATCAAGTTCTTCTATTGCTGGGGAGTTTGTTGCGCCACTTCTTCTTCCCAGCTAAAATACTAGGAAGTGGTGAAGGGTCGGCACTATGGGGGACTGTATTTTGTAATTTTTCCGTTAATAAAAGTGCTGATTCTTTGACAAATTTTCACAAATGGCTTTTGATTTTTTTATATACGAACCGTGCAATTGACGCAAAGTATAGCGCCGGTGTCGTCGTAGGAGCAGGCGCCTCGTTCACCGCAGGAGCACTCAGTCCTGTCGAGCTCGTCACAGGGCTGGTGGGGAGCCCAAGACCCGCCGACACAGCACCGTTGGCAGCGGGCTCCACAGGTGCCATGGACACACTCGCATTTTGCACCCTGGAACATGCGCAACGTGGATTTATATGTTATTGAATGGCAGACACGTCGACGGCCCAGCAGGTGGTCAGTGATCACCGCCGCCTTTGGACATCTGCAATACTATAGGAGTCGCAGGGTCACAGCATTACGCTGAGCGATGGCCGTTTTGCATGAATGTGACGTATTTTCCCCAACTTGTTCTTTACGTGTTTGTGTTTTTTTTGCGTCTTGTTTACCGCAAATAAACGTTTTTCGTTTTCATTTTTTTATTTCATGTGTCTGTTATTATACCGTCACAAAACCGGAACACAGCAACGCTGCTTTCCAGCAGAAAAAGATAAATTATAGTAATACTTCTCGGAGAGCTCATTCACAAAGAGCCGTAGGTACTATTACAACAAAGATCTCTGAAAATACTGATGCGATTACAATTTTGTTTTCGCTGACAGAAGTCAGAGCAGTGGTGGCCCAGTGGAAATAGCTGGGACTTACGAGTATACGTAGGATGCATGTTTTAGAAGTTACAAGTGAAAAACTGAAAGAAGTTACGCAGCCACGCAGTTAGCACAGGTCTTTCGAAGCTGCAAACTTGGATTTACGCTATTGGTATCAACCCGAACATCCCAAAAAATCAGTACATTGCAATTGTTTGCGACCTAGCGCGATTTCTTGAAGTTAAAACTTCTTTAGGTACGTTGAGCATTTTTGAGATGGGACTAAACCATTGATTTCGCGACACTGTGATGACACCAGCTATTGACCATTAAAAAGACATCAACGCGGTGATTACCGCGGTGCCAATTTTTATTTTCCAAGTTTTACTTCTGTCAGCATTCCCGGAGTGCTACATAGATAGAGCCTTCCATTCCAACAGTGGGAACATTATAGGCTGATTAACATATGATGGAAATCTACATTATTTCTGCGTGACATAACTTTTTATGCAAGAAAAATGCACGGTTCCTGTGGGAATGTCTAGCTAGCAAGCTCGATATTTCATGATTTACAAACCTGATCATTGACATGGCATTTTGATGCGTGCCCGTGGCACAGACAGCGCGCGGCGATGGTGAGCGCACGCACCGTGTAATATTGGTGGCGCGCGGGCAACGCGTGCGCCGCGCGGAACGACACGCGCACGCGCCGCGCCAGTACGCCCTCGCCGATACCGACGTGCATCTATCACACACAATAAATTTGAGTAAAACCAAAAAACTACTCGTAAAAGCATAAAATAGAATAGAAAAGAATAGTCTTTATTATGTACACCTTATAAATTACAGACATAAATGTAGACATTTTACTTATTTTATCTTCCACGGGAGCTAAACCGCGGGTAAAAGTTAGTAGGTAAATGATAAAAGCTGGCCATACCTCTCCATTCTCCAGTGGTCTCGGGCTAGCAAACTGGGTAGAACAGGCAGGCTTATCAGCCCTGTTCATCCTCTTCGCTGCCCTGGCCTTCCGTCGCCGTCTCTCAGGCCTGAGGTCCCACAGCTTGCGACAGTGGTCCCTGTCTCCGAATGCCCTCACCATCCTCCAATCCTCACCGTCTTCGGAGGATGAGACCTCAAGCGACCAGGCAAGGGGACGGGGAGATGGGCCTGACTTGATTATCACATGGAGCAGTTCCATTCTCTGTAAATTTTATTAGTTTCTTTTAATAGGATATTGAGTAGGTAACTAATTGACGCAGGCTAACTAAAGGCACGGTTTCATTATCAGATAAGCTAGTGGAGTTTTAGGTAGTGGATTGTACCACGGAAATCCCAACCCAGCTTGCTCGGTAATGCTACTGATTACGCAGAAGGTAAATACCGCGCGGCAACGGTAGCCCATGAAAATTAAAAATATACGCATCCACTTGAGAACCACCTCCTTTTTCTCCTTAAAGAAACGGGCTAAAGGCGTGTGCACTACACCGGATATTCCTGTCCGGAAGTGAAAACTCCACTCATTTGGCGGATGATTTGCTTGGAAATCGGCCTAAGGCTTTCTCAAAATGTCCGAATAGTTACTTTCTACCAGATAAATTCCGAAATGAAATGAAATGAAATGAAATTTTATTTGCAAGAATTGTAGTACATACAGATGGTCGGGTTTTTTAACAAGTTCTAAATCAATTCAGAAACTAAAGCTATATTTGTATAAAATTATCTATCAGATAAGTTAACCGGACCTTACCATTAGTAGAAATGTTTGCCTTCTAAGTGATCATATACATAATATGTATATGAGCACTTAGGAGGCACACTTTTATAGGCGCCAATGGCAGAGGCAACTGCAGCCGTAGAAACGTCGACGGCAGCCGTCGACGCCACTCCTGTATTTGAGCACGTACTCAAATTCACGAGCGGCGCGTTATCGACGGCAGCCGTCGACGCGTCGACGCGACGGCTGTAGTTGCCTCTGCAGTTGGCGCGTGCCGCTCGTGTATATGAGCACTAACTACCTATGAATTGACTCTTTTGTGGTTTCTGTATTTATATATTTAACAATTATCAGGACAATTGTAAATAAAATGTACCTATATGTAGCTATCATTTAATCATTTGTGTGTACAATCCTTTGCGTTATTGTCAAAGATATGATATGCGTTATTCTCATAATCTAATCTGTTAGATAACTCGGATGTTTGACGTGTATACACCTTAGTTAGGTACTCTTACTTTCAATAACTATCGTCTAAACTATAAGTAGCTGGCACAATATTATCTTTATCTATTAAGTACGTCTAAGTAGTAGCTTTTAGCCGTGGCTTCGCCCCGCGTGGATGTCGGAGAATATCCCACGGGAATGTACTACCCCGGGATTAAAAGTACCAGTTAATCCAAGTTATAAACTATCTGTGTGCCAAGTTTCATTCAAATCCGTTCAGCCGGCCAATTAAGGCAAGCCTGATGAGGAACAGAGTATTCAAAAATAATAATATATATTCTAATATTTGCGTCGTCGGGCTAGTTACACCTTGAAGCAAATTACTTGTTTAAATAAATAAAATATTCAATGTACAGTTTTGACTTCGTTACTATTTTATTACATGTTTAATAGATAGTTAAGAATATAACATAACATAACATAACATCACGCCTGTATTCCCCGAAGGGTTAGGCAGAGGTGTACCTATAGTACACCCACATTTCGCCAGTTATGTTTAAGTCCCATGTAATAGGAGGCGAGCCTATTGCCATCAACCGGGCACAAATCCAGACTCCGGGCTGCTAATGAGAAATTCCAGATGGAAAAACCCAATAACACCTTGCCCGACCCGGGAATCGAACCTAGGGCAGAGGCGAGGGAGTTAAGAATATTTAAGTACTTATTGTATTTGTCAGTTGATTCTTGATGCTATCGTCAAAACACATGACTTGCGGTCTTTGATGGCTGCTTGTGATTCGCTCTCTCAAAGGCACAGATGGCAAACTCGACCGTTATTGGTTACAGACAAAGATCGGAGCAAGAACGCGCGACGTAAAGGAACATTAATTCGAACGGTTTTTTAATCTAAAATACAACTATTCTATAGCATTTTGGTTGAAATTTTTGCGACAAGCAGAATTAGTATCACCCATAGATATGAATATATGTATACGAATAAGTCTTAAAACTCAGTAAATATTGTGTGCTAAATGAGTAGAATTCAAGTAATTCAATTTTATTATGAAATCGTTTGAATTAGCTAATTCAAACGATTTCATAATAAAATTGAATTACGTTTAACGCCTCGCGTTGATCACCTTGTGAAGGCCGCAAGAATCCGCTGGATGCGGGAAGCACAGAACCGGTCGAAGTGGCGGTGCTTGGGGGAGGCCTATGTTCAGCAGTGGACGTCTTTCGGCTGAAATCAACACACCGCGCATTTGTGCTAGGCCCGCTGGACCAAGATTGGGATTGAGATATATTAATATTACTAATTTCGGGCGTAAGGTTTTAGTGATTAAAATCTCACATAGATTCACCTCATAGTTCTCATATTTCAGTAGTAACACATCTCATACTAAACATCTCATAGGTTGCAGGAAACATGGAAGTCTTCGCTATAATAATTTGGGCTAATCAGAATCATCGGTCAATGGCCGGTAGATTTTTAAATAAGGCCTTTCCGTAAACAGGCTGAGAGTCACGGGTTTCAATCCCTTCAAGGAAAAATACAGTAAGCCATTAGCGCATTTTTGACGACTTCCATGGTAACAAACATTAAAGTGAATAAAAAGTCTGCGGCGGGATGGTTGTGCCCGCGCCTCATTAGTACCGCCGTACAAGGCGACTACCACTGCTACCGGTTGCGTCACTGCACAATTAACGAGACATTTTTCTAATTAGCCCTTATGGCATCCAGGTATAATACTACAAAGATTTTATATGGACCTGTTTCACCTTTATTGGACGACAACAAGTTAGGATATACTTGGATAGGTAAGTTAGAGAGTAGTTTTTCTAACTTTCACAAAAAAGGTCTCTTGAACTAAATGAGCTGTCATTATTTCCTAAGAAAGCGGTGAACGGTCACACAATAAGGGCTGTGCACATGTCACATGTCTTGGAATTTTTGGTTCTAGTTCATGCTGGTTTCCTCACGATGATTTTCTTCATCGTTTTGAGAGCAGCGGTGATGAAATAATTTACACAAAGTAAAGCGCCTGTCGTAAGTCACGGCCGATACCACAGGGCCACTATCGCTCTGTTCTTTCAGCTCAAATCTCTGAAAGTTAAATGTCAAATACTGGTGAAAATTACAGATTTTCATGACGGCCTCGGACATGGTGATAATGTCAGTATCCTCTTACAGGCCGGAAATCGCCTTGCGATTCCCGACGCCCTGGGCGTCTCCTCCTGCGGCGGTTAGGGGCGTGAGGACGCGAAATTTGCCTCTCCCTCACGCGTTCCGCCTCCTCCTTCGCGAGCATTACCGCTTCGCAGGCCTCCCATTTCCTCTCGCTCCGTACCATGGCTCGAACCAGGGCCGGACGCGAGAGATCACCGCCGCCGATCGCCTCCATGAGGACACGGCGATGCTCCGCCCAAGCTGGGCAGACCTCCACCGTATGCTCCACCGTGTCCTCCGGGCGATCCACACAATGGTGACACCCGGGCGTTTCCTCCCGCCTTATCCTATGCAGGAACCTCCCGAAACAGTCGTGTCCGGTGAGGACCTGCGTCAGGCGGAAGGTGAGGACGCCGTGGCGCCTCTCTAGCCACTCCTCAAAGAGGGGTCTTATCGCCGCAATTGTGGCGTGCCCAGCGCTGGGTTGCGACAATCGCACTCTCCATGACGCCATGAGATCCCGCCGGAGCTCTGTCCGCTGTGCCGCGATTTCTCGCGGCAGCGGAGTTAAGCCCCGGCGTTTCGCCTCTTCGCGCCACTCCCAAATGTGCGCGAGGACCTTTGCCTCCAGATCCCATGGCGGTAATCCGGCAAGGAGGTTCGCCGCCTCTTTACTTAAACTAGTTTTTATTGAGTGGCATGTAATTAGGCTGCTGAATGTCCTCTTGATATTTACGGTCCAAGAGGCGATGCAAGTCCATGCATCCACTTGCATCGCCTCTATCAGAAACCTACCTACCTACCTACCTTGACAGAAACACGACGCTTGAAGCTCATCCAAGGAAGTAGTTCCCATGGTTGTACTCTTTGGACGAACTCCTTTACAAGGATCTCTACTAAGTAGGTGCTTCTAATCATTAGAGTACCTACAGTAGTGACCTGATTCTGGATGTTTGCTCTAACGATTTGCGGCGAGATAACAGACTGATAAAATGCTTCTCTTTAGTTTATTTTTAAAAGATTTGTTTGTCTTCACCACACAGATGGGCTTGTTGGACAGAACGTCAGACCCTTTTATTCACGAATTATATATATCAGATTTGTTGTAATTATGTAGCTGTTCCTGCCACTTCGTTCGCATGTGGTTCTTATACGACGTTCCCACAACCCTCGTTTCACTCCCTTAAGACCCTACGTATCTCGGCTGATAGTTTTGATTATCAGCATAATTTTACATTGACGCGATTCGTGCTGACTCCGCAGCACACCTAGCAGCATACCTTTATGGTGATTAGTCATCAAATTTCGTCATCTTGTCTGTGAGTGGTATATTACTTTTACGTAAAGTAAAACACACAAAATGACTTTTATACTCCCCTGTTTATAGATTTTGCTTATGTTTATGACCAATGTAATGGGCCAGCTTATTGCCAGCAACTGGGCACGTAATAATAGAGGAGTCGGGTTCGGACAGTGCGCTCTCGCAAAGTTAAACATTTATAACGTGTCCTAAAAAGTACAGGCGGATCTAACGTAAGCTGCCACTTCATATCACGACACTGATAACACGTTGAAGACAAAACCTTTTTAATAAATCGCAAAACAGTCTCAAAATTATCCAATAAAAATATCGGAACACACCTGTCCACCGATATGATAACACTATCACGAACGATAACAAGGTACGCTCAGTGACTCGATGCAAGCGCGCGTTGGCACTCGTACTCGATAATGTCGAAGAAAAAACTCCCAAGCGACGAGGACCTTAGTAACGTGATAGTGGAAGTGCCGAGACAAAAGAAGCACAGGCGGGAAGCTGAACCAAGTGATGTGGTTAGACATAAGCATCGCAGGAATGCCGAGCTTAGTGACGTAAAAGTGGAAGGTGTCAGACACAAGCAACGCAGGGAAGCTGACCCTAGTGACGAGAAAACGAACGTCACTAGACATAAGCAACGCAGGGACGGTGAAGTGGGTACTCATAAGACAAGACGTGAAGCAGAGCCAAATGACGTGAGAGTGGCCGGGGCTAGGCATAAGCAGCGACGGAACACACATACTGCAGCGGACGCCATTCCACACGATGAAGGCAAGAGAAGCATAGCAAAAATTTCAAGCACATCTAATGACTATGTGTACGATAATAAAGCTTATGTCGGAAGCCTAAATAATATTGCCGAAGCCAGGAATGACAGGATACACGAGCCACCTACAAGGTTTGTACATTCATATCTGATTCAAATATTATAAATATTATCGATTGTTATTGGCTATCTGCAATCAAATTTCATGGAAGTGTTGTGATTAGTTCGTTAAATGATCTACAACCAATCACATAAGTTCACAAGTGATTTGATAAAAGATAATATTGAAAATGCTTTCAAAATGCGGTGCTATTTTGCAAAAATAGCCCATATGTACTGTCTTATGCTATTAGATAAAGGCTCTTATCTTACAATATTTCAGTTTTCGGACAAACAATCAACTCGGCTATAATTTTCTGTCTCTCTAATCCGCCCGTCGGTCCATCTGACTCAATGGCGTTCCATAGTTTGTAACTACTTTTTCTGATTCGATTTTGCGTTGCTGATGTTAAAGTTTCTGTAGAATGGAATGGTAGGAAAACAAATGCATTGTGGGCTCAAAATTGTCGCTCTTTGTCGGACGACGTAGTTAAGTACTCTTATCACGTTGATATATTTTTTGTTCGGCTTAGCGGTGTTCACGTCAGTGAGGGGATTCCCACGTTTATTGAGGGAAATTCTGTAACCAACACGACTGTATTTCCAATAGGGGTAGACAGAGGTGAACAGAAGGCCCGCATTTCGCCATTTGTGCTTTGGGTCCACGTTATCACTATATCAGGAAAGAAAATGAGTCTGGGTCGCTATCGCCGGATACGGTGAAGAGGAATATACGTATATCTAACTATATGAAACCGTATATTGTTCTGTTGTTAGTCCTTTTAGTATACCACAAAGAATATTATCTGTCTACTAAAAAGTGACACGAAGCAAAAGTGTTACGAAGCCGCGGGTCAGTATTTCAGTAAGACATAAAGCACATAGTACGCTTGCCTGTAACATATTCAAAAGTGTGCGAGTAACTTGTATACCAATGTGACGTTCACCAGTTAGAAGTTGGTATGGTACATACAATGGCATGCAAGCTACTCGCATACTTCTGTGCAAGTTACAGGCACGTCAGTATTGTATTGCCACCGACGACTGTCCGTCCCAGGCGATAGAGACCAATAGATATTAATATGTATTGTGATAGAAATCTACTATAATAAAACTGAAATTTATTTTTTTGTTTGAACGTCGTAATCTCTGGAACTCCCAGTCGGATTAGATTTTTTTGCATTTGGTTGCTCCATACTTGAGGAGGGTTATAGGCTATTTAACATCACGCTACGATCCTTAGGAGCCGAGCAAAAAAAAGTCAGGATGGACACTAAAAGCGCCAAACGAAGTAACAGTGCGGGCGGGTAATGTGGCTGTTATTATAGTATATTGTGGCGTCTTAGGACTTCCACGCGAACGTTGCAGGCAAAAGCTAGTTAAGTAGATACAGTTATTTATCTATTATGACGTAACAGTACCTACCTAATATGATTGGTCGGTACTGGTTCCTAATGAATTTAGCAACAAATCAAAAATATTAATTATTTTGATAATCAATGACGATTAAGCGGATTACGTAAATGATTATTATTACTATGAGGTAATGTACCATGATCTGTACCTCTACTTACCTTACAGTTGTACATCCTCTTACTTTAGCTTCCCGGATTGTTTTGATCAGAAAATAAGATCAGTGTGTGTTTTTTTGTTCTAGTTCCGAAGTTTCTAGTTCTTAGAAAAACTCTTTCCATATTTTCGACTCCCATGGGAATGAGCTGTGAGTGTCGTCTGTATATGACAACTCCCCATAAACGAATTTCACAAAGTTTCCGATCAATATTTTGTGATAGTAAGGATGACTCACTAGGTAACATAATTTATCTTATCGATTAGTGGCGAGATAAACTAGCACTGCAAAACAACAAGTTTACAGGTTTAGTCACCGTGCCCAGACATCATCATCATCATCATCATTTCAGCCAAAAGATGTCCACTGTTGGACATAAGCCTCCCCCAAGCACCGCCACTTTGACCGGTTCTGTGCTTCCCGCATCCAGTGGATTCCTGCGGCCTTCACAAGGTCATCGGTCCACTTTGTGGGAGGCCTGCCAACGTTTCGTCTTCCGGGACTCAGATGCCACTCTAGATTCTTTCGGCCCCATCGCCCATCTGTTCTGTCCATCCTTATCATCACCTAAAATCTCTATTGTTGCCATCGCGGGCAGAACCTAGACGATGTTGGCACAAGACAAGAGAGACCTATGCCCAGCAGTGGGCGAAGTCTGGCTGTGGATGATGATGATGTTAATGAAAATCTAGAAATCTACATCGTTAGGAAAGCTGTCCTGTTAGGGTCACACAACCAAATAATCGATTAATAAAAGAATCGAGTAACAACCTTGCGAAAATCTTCAGAATAACCGAATTCGAAATATAGAATTCGGTTTCTCAGATTGGTCTGTTCAGATTGATCGGTCGGACGAATGTGATCGGAAGCGTGAATAATTATACGAAACGACTTCAACGATTTGGTTCTAATAGCAATCGTTCCGACCGTTGCAGGCAATCGATCTTGACGCTGTACCAGCCACACGCGATACGGGCTTCGGTCAGATGTTAAGTCAGAACTAACATGGTACCCTAAAAGGAAGACTTCTCGTTGTTTTCCGAGGCCTCTGTGTGCCTCCAGCACTGAAAAGCACTGGCTCCATGTAAAATTTTGGTATTCAGGGCCGTATCGTGTTTCCCAGTCACTGGGTTGTGGAGGTCAGATAGGCAGTCGCTCCATGTTAAATACTTGTATTCAGCTGCATCCGGTTGGACTGGAAGCCGACCCCGACATAGTTGGGAAAAGGCTAGGAAGAGGATGATGACTAACTAAATAAGCGGATATTATTGAAATTTGACACAACGAAACAAGTTGGAGCACGACGTTGACATTCAGCGCAGCCACAGCTTTCCCCTTTACCTATCAGGGTGAATATACCGCGCAAAGTGATAAGATATCGGTCAGGTCAGATTTGCAAACTGACTGCAATGTGTGCAATATCGATAGATTCTCATTGTCTCAGAGACAATGTAACGCCGCTGGCCGCTTATTCGCTATCTTGCCCAGCAGTACCTAAGTCATGGTTGATAAGATAGCCACTTAATTCTGCATTATGCATAAAATTATTGTATTTCCCCTACTGGATGAAACTCGCACAGACCAGGGAACCATGGCTCAAAAGGGATGGAGGCCTATACTCAGCAGCGGGCGGAACAGGGCTGCCAATGAACAGGGATGATGACAGATGATAATGAGTACTTATTTAGGAACAACTAACTAAATAAATACACCCACTACTTAATTGGAGAAATTATATTCTAGGCTAGCACAGGTAGTATGGTAAAGTTTTGATTAGCCGGTGAAGTTCTGCCCTAAGTCTTTGTATCAGCAGTTGAAAATGGGCTGTAATGCTCCAATATTTGGACATCAAAGACTAAAACATTACAAATAAGATGGATAAGAGAATTGACAGTTAACGAGTTTTTAAACAGCTTACTTCCTAAACTTCGGCCAGTAAGAACTTGATGTCTTAAACGGTTACCTATCATAAGTTCGAAAAATATTTTACCGAATTTCATTTCACCTAAAACTTTTCAATTATTATCGTTTCGTTTTTTTACTTCATTGAAGTCACGTCTGCCACTGTATCAGTTGACCTATTATATTATCAATTCGATTTTATTCTTTACTCCGACGTTTCATTTGAAGCATGCAAGCAGGCATGCAGCATGCAAGCAAGCATGCAGCGTGCAAACAAGTATGCAACATGCAAGCAGGCATGCAACATGCAGCAAGCATTGTTTCTGTCAACTGTTCGAAAGTTTAGCTTAAAATTTAGGCTGTCCCTTTCTTCATTATCACGAATCATAAATAAAATCATTGCGAGGTAATGACATAGACAAATATTGTGAACCAAAAAGATCAAAGACATAATTGTTATGCCAACTTCCACACTGGGTTCGCGTGGTAGATTACGGCCCACTCCCTCTCACAGGCTTGTGCCCCAGCAGTTGGAACCTTATAGGCTGATTATACATAGCTTGCTGTTGTTCTCAGTTACTAATACGACTTATTTATAATTTTCAGTGTATATCGCGAGCAGTACTGGGCCTGTTCAAAGTGGTCATTCGCGAAGAAAGTGCTGGCCATCGCTGTAGGAGTGGCGCTGGGCGCTGGAATAGGCTTGGCTGTTATCTTGGTGGTCACCGGGAAGGACGCGCAAGAAGTCATTGATGGCATCTTCTTGGCTTCAGCTCCAGACTAATCAAGGGAAATTTATTCTTCTTCTTAGCTATACGGCCGTGTGGTAAAAGATAGTGATCTAATAACGAAACTTGGACATTTGAAAAAACTAAATAATGGCAAGAGCCTTAGTATACGAACTTTTTCATTAGTGGTGGAAATTCTGTGCAGTAATTATTGTGTTCTTAAAAATAACTTAATTAAGATGATATGTTTCGAGTCAGCAAAACTGGATTGATAAGCAAATTGACTATCAACCGTTGTGATATCACAAATTATTTGTCAATTTTCTTTGCTGGTCGTAAGAAATGGTTATACACAGCGATTGACTAATAATGTCAATCTGATCAACAGTCAAATTGCTTGACTATAGATTTTATATTAAGAGCCAATTAAGACGTTTTCCAAAATTAATACTTTCACTTTTTCTAGAAAAGTCAAAGAATATTGTAATGGTATCATTTTGGACTGGCATTAACTTCAAAGTCCGCTCGCTATACACTACGACGTATCGTCAGATAAATCTTGAGATCACACATACGAAAAAGAGCAACCAAAAAAAAAACGATTTCTGACCTTATATACATTGGAAGGAGTATGGCGGGTTTTAGAGTAAATAAAACATATCATCACGCTTATTTTCCCCGACGGGTTAGGCAGAGGTGGCATAGTATATCGCCCACATTTCGCCAGCTATGTTTAAGTCCTATGGAATGGGGGGCGGTTTATACATAATTATCAATGATAAAAAAAATCTGCAACTGAAAGCGGGTCAGGGCTTTGACCAAGACGTAGTCCCGGATTAAATTCTAACAAAGGGGACTCTTGCTTTGATGCTGATTACTTGGTTCTAAAGTTTAGAATATAAAATACAGCGCTTTTCCGAATAACTTTTCTTGACTAAATAAAACTAATGTTGAAAAAGATATAACTGCCAACGTATATCTTTTCCAGCATTAGTTATTGTTTACCCTAACTAAACCCAAAGAAGGCAGAAGTTTCTCTACTTATAAGGTGGGGCAGTGTCTCTTCGGTTTCCTTGATTTGACCAAAATTGAGGTTTTTAAGCTTCCTGTGCAAGTGAACCTTATAAATTAGGAACTTAGGAACTCAGAGGAACTTTATAACAATTTAAATTATATTATTATATTAAATTTAATTTTGGGAGCGCAGAGTTTATCTTGTGTGCAAAAATCGTGAGGAAAACTGAACTTAATCAATATATGTCTCAAATCACAAACCTGACTTCAACAAGCGTGGTGATCAATGGTCGTGCCTTCTCTGTATGAGAAGAGGCCTTTATATTTCTTTTAACGTCTAGATACTTGCATTTAGAGTGGGTTCAGGTCGTTATAAGTAGTCAACACTTTAAAAGATTTATATTTTTGTTTCTAATGAATAAACTAAAACTATTAGACCGATTTTAAAAATTCTTTCACCAGTAGATTGCTATATTATCACTGAGTAGCATAGGCTATAATTTATGAAGTTATCACACGGGCGCAGCTGCTGGCGGAAGCTAGTATGACAACATTACGGGGTTCGAACCTCAAGCTAGTGAAAAATACAATAGACGTTGATATATTTAATAACCAGTTTCGCTCAACTATTCCTAAAGAGCCATAAAAAACCCTGTAAGAAATCGACACGTATTTCACCTCTCAACGAGGCATCCTCAAGATGACGATTGACTTGTCGCGAACCCGAACATGGCGTGTTGCCACACCGAGCGCGGACACAGAGTCACTGCACGCCGTGTTCGGGTTCGCGACAAGTCAATCGTCATCCTGTGGTTGTCTCGTTGATGCTAGGGTCACACCGACGGGAAACGCCGTTAATTATCGCGATGATGGACGTTAACCTGTAGGAATAAAGTCCATAATCGCGATAATCAACGGCGTTTCCCGTTGATGTGGCCCCAGCATGAGAGATAAGCACGTGTCGAATTCTTATAGGATTTTTTATGGCTTTTTAAGAATATTTAAGCGGTGCAGAACTGGTTAAAAATATCCACGTCTATTGTATTTTGGATTTCCGCAAAATCACGCCTGAATCAATTAACTATCTGTAGCTAGTGAATTTGGTTTATTTATTGTCGCCAGTACCGCAATGAGTAAAAAATTGTTAGATGCACTAACAATTTTTTCATCAACATCTTCGTAGCCTTTTCCCAACTAAGTTGGGGTCGGATTCCGAATACCAGTATTTTACATGGAGCGGCTGCCTTTCTCCACAACCTAGTTACTGGGTAATACGATACACCTTTGTACGACTGGTAGTCAGATTACCCATAACGACTGTCAAAGATTTACAAATGACAGCCGAGACCAACTGCATAACGTGCTTTCTGAGGCACAGAGGGGTATCAATATGTAATGGATCACCCATCCACGGACTGAACGCGGCAAGGGTAGCATTACCTTCGATCGACCCGTGCGGCTGTAATTATTTAAAACTACGAACCTTCATACAATTTTTAGTGCAACAGCACACTATACCTATTTAGTTTTAAGCATACTTACCTATAAATAATATAAAAATTACCTTTTATAAGGCCGTCTGTACTTTTTGTAAATAAATGGTTTTCAAGCATTTTTTGTGTATTTTTATTTCAAATAATTATGACGTCAAAGATAATGTTTTTAACTTCGATTTTCTTTTAAAGAATTTAACAAATTGTTACATTTTTAAGTACCTAATAGGTGTTTGTTTAGATGAAAGGGATGAATATAATTATTGTGAATAAGATGAAGGTCATGGTGTTTGAAAGAGGAGAGGGACAGAGGGTGTATCGGTGTGTGATGTGAAAATAAATGATAAGTGTGTGTACCTACTTGTTGCTGGGCATGGTCTCTGTCATGACCCATGGCACATAATAAAATCAAATAAAATTGATACTATACTATAAAGTCAAATAAAATTACTACTATGTTAAAATTATAAACGCATAATTTATAACATAACATAACATATCACCTTATTTCCCCAAAGGGTTGTGCAAAGGTGAACCTGTTGTGCATATTTTATTTACTGATTTATTTAGCTCTGAATTTATGTGTGAACAGGAAAAACTATGTTTTAGTCTGATAATCTGATAAATTCTGATAACAATAATCACGATTAGGTACTATTAAGTCTAGTACTAATCTAAAACTATTTTGCGCCTGATTAGTTACGAATAAATTCAACTGTGGTGACTTTGTGCTATCAACATTCAAGCAGGCGTATCGAGTTAGTTCGCTGACCCGAACTTGTTAGTTAAACTACTGGGTATTTAGAGAAGACCGCCGCACCCGTTTTATAGGTAAAGTTAAATAATCTAATCAGTACCTAGTTTCAGAGAATGCCGCAGACAAAGACACAATATTAGTGTGGGTACATTATACTCCGTTGGTTTAGGTAGTTACGAGTATGTATAGGTGAATTTAAAATAACCAAATGAGGAGAGCGCTGTCAAGTAACGGATTAAATGCAATACCTGTCACTTCAGTTGTCATACTACGTCACAGTTGTACTCTTCAATTTAGTAACGTTATAATTCTTTGACGTATAGAGCACCTGTCTTTTTGGGCTTTTTACAGTAGACAGATAACAAAATATTATGACTACAATTATTATAAATCTAACTAAAAAATTGTGCTCAAACAGTTACATCTACGAAAAGAAGTGATAGAGTTTAACATACATTATTATTAATAAAAGAGAAACTAGCGTAAAAATGGAAAACAGAAATAAATTTGGTTATAACGTATTTTTAAAGAAGCAAATGTCACCAATAAAAACCCTTTTTACGATTTATTTACCTTTTATTAATTACCTAATCCAATGGAGTATGGTGTAGTTAGTTTGTACCACGTGCAACTTACTCCAGCAGTCTGCAGTGACTGGGCCTGGTGGATGAACAGTGGAAGTTACTAGGTATGGCGTCCTATAGGATCAGCAACACCCAAGGACATTTTCCATGCAGTAGTGAGTAGGTATTGGCAGGAAAATAATAATAACTATGTAAGTACGATAGTCGTCTTCTCCGAGACCTATCAAGGAGGTTTTTTATTCAAAAAAGTCAGGTCCACTCTAAATGAACGTGAACTGACAATTGATTATCTACGAAAATGGATATCCCTAGATCCCTATGGTATCCCTATGGTAGAGTTTCCAACACAATGATGTAGAGTTAAGTGGTCTAACAAAAGAGGCGAATAGCCCATATAATGGTAGCGATTGGAATCTACAAGTTTATCGTAAAGTCGACAACGTAATGGACGCACGCAGCGCTACGGTATAAGTCATTGCCTACGACCACCATAAATCAGGCGCAGACGCAGCCCCAACAAAGGAAAACTGGCGGGTCTTTTAATTTCTCCACTAGGCATGTAATATTTTTGTTGAGGGTTATGATAATGTTTTAAATATGACTTCTATTTTGTTAAATTATAAAAATAAGATAAACTACACCTACCTTTTCAGTGTAACCAAACATTTTTCAAGGTTTAAGATTAGGAAAAAGTATTTTTTTTCGGAAGGGTAATAAAATACTAATAAATAATAACGAAATTATATGTATAATAACTAAATTGCTAATTACAAGCCCCACAGATAAATTATTGTTATGATAATTTTAGTGGCTATATTATTTTACTGCTTACGATAGCCCCACTTTATGTCCAGGCAAATCACTGTCCATTCCAAGGTTGCCTGGAAGAGATATCGGAAAGCGATAAGGCCGCCCATTGTATATTTTGTAGTATTTGATTTTTTTTGTTATGTATTTTTGTCGTGAACAATAAAGTATATATAAAATAAATAAATACTGTTTTGAGCCGAAGACATGATCTACCAGCTTAGAGCCTTCACCCGTTCATGTAAATATCAAACCAGGAACATCATTTCTGACAATCAAGTAACTAACGTAAAATGCAGTCATTTAGAGAAATTACTGTAACGGTATGAAATTGTAGTGATAAGGTAAAAAGGCTACAAGTTTGAACTTACTTTTATCTGAAACTTAAGACTGCACGCATTTCTCAATACATTACAGTCGTTATTGACGCATCACATACGTATACCACCAAATTAACGTATAACAAACGTTCTGCGGCTATTGCGTATCTCGGTTGCAAATATTGCAATTAAATGAAAGAAAATTTTAAACTCATATTACAAATTAGAGAATTATATCCAAGATAAGAGTGCTTGGAAACATGCTGGTCCTGCTCCATAGGATAATTTAGAATCAAGACAAAATCATGCAGGTTGCTAATTTAATTGTAAAATTTATAATTTTGTGTTATATGACATTGATTTTACATTCTGTGATTACTTCCTCATACACCGACTTATTAATTTTGGAAAATCGTCTACTTTTAAAATGTTGGTAAATATGTGAGCACCATGTATATATCACATAATTAAATTATCTGTCGTTGCTTCATTTTAAATTATTTTTACCTATTGTGGTATAGTAATTTTATTCTAGGTGCGTCGTCTTCACATATAATTATTTAACTAATGTACGTACTTATACAAACTATTGTAAAACATTTTAAAAGAGTAACGGTGGAGTTTCTTGCCTATTCTTCTCCATACGAAAACTACCTTTTGGAAGGGGCGACTAGAATCAATTATATTATATTAATATTTTTGGAAATTTTGACGTTCAAAAAGTGCCATACATGGACCTATTTGAAATAAATTATTTGACTTTGACAAGTTCCTAATGATTATCATTTGGCAAAGTGTCTAACAATTTAGTTGTAAAGCAGTTTCGTATTGGCTATCTTCAGTGACTAACTAGGATAACGTCATAAGCACCGATTGTCTAAGCTTAGTGGACATCAAATTGAAAATCATTTAGTTATTCGTGGCTTTCGCGAAAGACACTACTCAAAGGTAGTGTTTTCTTAATTCTAGTGATGAACATCGAAGCCGGTAAGTATTATGTGAAGCGTGTAAACATTACGTCTTTTGTTGTTTTATTTTTATTGTGATTCTTGTTCGTGGCAGAAGTATGGCAGGTCTGTTATTGCTAGGATTTGCTGAAGAAGAGCGAACACGAAGTCGTCTGCGAATTGTGAGTCGCTGCTTACGCGACGCTAGTAACCCATTGCAGTTGCCGGAGAGAAAGTGCTAGTGATAATAATTAATATTGTATTATGTCTATGAAAGAGTTTCACATAATTTATGTGTAATGTTGCTCAGAATAATCTAAAACTCTTATTTTCTTATTGTGAATATACATACAACTATTATAAATATTATAATATAAGTAACATGTAAAAAAAAGCAATAAATAATATTAAGTATAAAATAATAAGGTAATGTTTTAATTATTTTAATATTTACAATTATTTATAAGTAGCATTGCGATGTATGGTTTACCAACAGCTTCTGTATATAATATATCATAAGTATAGATAACAATTGGCCTTGACAAGTGTATAATAATATAAACCGCTTAATATAAAATGGACCCTAAAATGAAGTATTATAATAACGCATATAAGGCGTTACTCAACTTAGCCGCATAATAGTCGATAATAAATAGAGGCGTCAAGTGCTGGGACGAAGAGCACCGTTCCCAGTTTGTTAGTCACCGTAACGTGATATCCACTCACTACGATACACAATACCAATGTTATGAAATTCACAGTTGTCATCAAAGTTCGGTGTACAACTGAAGCCAGTTAGTCACTGGCCATGAAAAAGATAGCCAATAGTCCCGCTGATGTCGAAGACAATGATTAACGACTATTATTCTGTTGTGAACAGTGTGATGTTAAAAACATCATAATAATATGATAGTGTAAATCAAATCCTATCGAGATTGTCAGCGTTATATATTATTATCTGTCTTAACTCGTCGTAACACAGTGTACAGTGAATCGAAACCCATGTGAGAAATATTTAGTGCAGCTTTCTAAACTTGACCACAACAAATATTATTACAATACCTGTAACATAAACATCCTGAAAATGGCGGAAGATGGTGAATATAATGATCAGATTAATACTACGATAATTAATACTGTTACAAATCGTAAAAGGTCAAAGATAATCACAGCAACGGAACCAACGCAAGAAGCGAACAAAGACATACAATTGGTAAAAATGTTTTGCGTGGATTTGGGACCGTATTACATACTTAAATGCAATGGCTTCCAAGAATTCATTAAAAATAATATACCAAATTATACCTTGCCATCCATGAAGAAATTCTCTAAAGAACTAATTCCTGAACAATACAATAGAGCAAAAGCAGACTGGATGAAAACCTTGGAGTCGGTCGGTCATGTGGCGATCACAATAGATACCTGGAAGTGGCCCGACACAGAAAGAAGAAATGCTCGTAATATGTGGACTGCAACAATACATGTCGTTCAGCAAGGAAAACTTGTCTCTCAGAATTTGTTTACAATGGAGGCAAACTTTCGGACAGAAAAACACATAGCTATTGCTTTAAAGAAGGAATTAGTCGAATGGGGGCTAATAAAAAAAGTGGTGTGTTTTATTACTAATAACGGAAAGAATGACAAGCTTCTAGAAAAAGCAGTGACTGGTAAGTTCAAAGTAGCACACGTATTTTGTACAGCTGCTTTAATAAACTGCGTAATTGAAGAAGCTTTTAAAGATTTGATATTTAAAGAATTTGAAAAGAAGTACTACAAAAATAATACTGCACCAAAAAGTAAAAAGAAAGATGTACCCTTCAGTTGGCATTACTTGTATAATATGCTAAAAGATATAGTTGAAAACAATGCTGGCGACTTTAACGCAGATGAAAGAAGAATGCACAGTGAATGCGTACAAATGCTAAAACCATTTGAAGATTTTAATAAGGCGTTGTCTAGTCAGCAATATCTCACCTTATCTTATATTTTCCCTCTAATTGCTGATGTGAAATCAAAAATACATAAGTGCTCTACACTTACTGCTGTGGCAGCGGATGTTAAGAAAATACTTCTGGTCAAAATTGATGAACATTTCAAAGACTACGAAAGTTACCCAACTACAGCAAATGCAACATTTATGGATCCAAGATTTAAAAAATCTTATTTTACAACACGAGAGAAAGCAGAATCCGTGCAGCAGAATATCATAAATGAATTTAATGAATGTGTAAATTCAATACGCAATCAACAGCATCCTTCAATTTCCAGCAACCATTCAGAAGAAAATGGAAATGTATTGGGCACTTCGACGGGTGTGGACATAACATCGCTTGTTCGGGGTCAGGTGAACGATTACGCTGCTCAACAGACTTTGGTTCGAAGCGAAGACCCCTTTAAATTTTGGGAAGACTTTAATGATTTCTATAAAAAAAGTCCAGCCAATTTGTATAATGGCTCAAAAATACTTATGTATTCCTGCGACTGCAATACCTGTAGAAACGATTTCAGGAGAGTTTCTTTGGAAGAAAAATTATATAAATTATAATGAACGCAGGACTTCGTTGGAGTTCAAAAATATTGATAAAATGTTATTTCTACATAGTTACTACAGAAACACAGAAATAAATAATTAAGTAGGTACACACGGCTACAAAACATCCTTTGATAAGCCAGTCAGTACTGTCAGTAGTCCTAAACTCTAGAATATCCAATGGCTAATTGGATATTCTAGAGTTTACTTCTTATTTCATTCTCTCGGCACCACGGGTACTCAACACTAGTATAAAGCTATACATTTCAAATATATGCTGACCTCGCATTGTACGGAAACTCCATACAATGCGAGACCAGCTTATACTGGAAATGTATAGCTTGATGTGTAGCCGTGTGTACTATCGCACACGAGTTATTTTGTTTAGCCAACTTAAATTGTGCTGACATCTATCTATCTTCTAACATCTATAATAAAGCTGAATAGTTAGTTTTTTGTTTGTTTGACGAAGTCGCGGGCAGAAGCTCGGTAAATACATATAGGTACATATACAACATGTCCCAAACTTAACGCACTACGACATACACACTGTTCAATATTATCCTATACTATTAAACAAGCAATATTTGTTAAACTCACGTTCTCGAAATCGGCTCTAATGATTTCGATGAGTTGCAATATAGGGATTGGTTTACGGGGAGAAAAATCGATCTAGTTAGGTCTCATATCTGGGAAAATTTGTTTTCTCCGTATTTGAACCCGAACAGAGCCACCCAAAGTTTAGAACAAGATAATGACTAATGACGTCATGACAACCATGACATTAGAATAATGACATGGCAGCAAGGAATAAGTAGGTACTATACATGAATAACTATGAACTTTCCTATACTATTAAATGAAACATCGAGCGCGATCGACCCAATCATGACCTATGCGGGTGCTGTCTTTGCACAAGCAAGACCCAGTCACATCCATAAGATGCAGATCTTACAGAACCGTTGCCTTCGGAGGGCCTCGGGAGCCCCCTGGTTGGTTAGGAATGAGATCCTCCATCTCGACCTAAAATCCCCACCATCCACCAATTTCTCAAACGCTCTTCCAAGCGTTACTTCGATACTGCCGCCAAACATCGCAACCCTCTGGTTGTCGAGGCCGCTAGTTACACTCCCTCTAGTATCAATCAAACCCGCCGCCCTAAGCGAATCCTTACCGACCCAAACGACCCCATTACTCTCCGCCACGAGAGCAGTAGGGAAACCAGCACAGTGTACAAAAACAGACGTCTCCCGTCATTCCGACCTCGCCGTCGAGGTCCTTTGTGATCGCGACCGCGTCCCCAAGTAAATGATACTCCCCCAAACCTTGCTTGATAACGAGGTGCCAGCAGTTGTTGCAGCTGAGCACGTAGCTTTAAAAGAGATTATTAAATTATGATCTAAACTTTGATCCAGTCCGTCCCATCCTTGATGTCCTCCCTCCGGTTGACGCCCTAAGCCGAGGTTCGTACCCTACAGGGGGTGCCCTTAGCGACTGTTCACCTAGTTTTATTTAAAGTAGTTATATACCTGGCTGGAGGTTTTAAGTTTAGTAGCTTAAGGCACCCACAGGCAAGTCCGTTTAAGTAAGCATGATCTCAGAGGTCAACTACGAGATGCCCTAACAACAAAAAAAAGAGCGCGATCGAACATCGCTATTCGCTGCGTTTCGGTTTTCGGTAAAACTCCGATTCAAAATTATCGGAGCTGAAGTCGAGGCGGCGGAGGTGTAATATCAAGCCTCGTGCAGACTGGTCTGAAGCGACTCTAACAAAACAAAAACAAAAACTTCACGGTAAAACAATTACCGGTGTCGCGCTACTTTGCACGAGCCTTTTAAATCGGAACCGACCTTCCGGAGGTAGAATCGAAGCTCCGTAACAGGAACTGCTTAGGAACTGGCCAACTTATAGTGATTTATAGGTAACTACAATTGTAACTGAATTAATGCACATTATGAAAGTAGTTTGTTCAGAATCGTTTTCTGTCATTTTTAATACAAGTAATCCCAACAATAATTAAAACTACGTAAGTTACAGTCACACTTCTGTTGTATAGTTTAAGCAAACCAAAATGAACCGTAAATCAAGGCTGTAAAGGCTCGTGCAGACCAGCGCGAAATCGCGGGCGCTACAAGAGTCGCACTGCATGCATGCCTGTAGTGCCCGCGATATCGCGCTGGTCTGCAGGAGCCTTTATTTTGTTATTTTTGCGACTGAGTGCGTGCGACGTGCGTAGATTTGTAATGTGACCACAATTTTCCACCACAATCAGTATACTGAACTAATTTAATAAATAAATAATGTTTTATACATACTAGTAAAAATTCAAATGTATTATTATTATAACAGTACCTGGGCGACCGAGCTCTGCTCTGGTGAAAATAGAGAATGCTCATTTTTAATAGTTAAGGAAATTTCATACTAATCCATGTATACTGTATAGTACCTACTTATTCCATGCTGCCATGATAGTAGGTACTTACTAATTCCATGCATTCATTATAAATTATCTTGTTCTAGTTTAGTCACTAACTACACGAAAAGAAGAAGTATTTTGTCCTAAACTTTGGGCGCCCGAGCTCTGCTCTGGTGAAAATACGGAGAAAACTTTTCCCAGATATATGAGACCTAACTAGATCTATTTTTCGCCCCCGTACACCACTATGTTGTAACTTTCATCGAAATCAATAGAGCTGTTTTTGAGAACGTGAGTACAAATATATATAGGTACAAACAATTATATATATACGAATATTGCTCGTTACATGGGACTTAAAACATAACTGGCGAAATGTGGGTGAACCTGCTACAGGGACACCTCTGCCCAACCCTTCGGGGAAACAAGGCGTGATGCTATGTTTTATGCTCGTTACTATAGGATTACGGTTACCTACACTGCAGCTGAAACATATGAAATAATTTGTAAAAACATTCAAATGTGAATAACAACAGACTATCGTCAAACACGTGCAAATTCCAATCTTCTATAAGTGGTTCTTCGTCATTTTAAAATAAATAATTGACGTCAAAGATAATTGTTAATTAGGTACTAAGATAAGTAATCGCGATGGACTGAGTAAAACTTGTCCCATTGAATTTATAAGTTTCGATTTGATTTAATTCATCATGTTTGTTAAGAGATATTTGATCCGAGAGGAGACTAGAAAGGGTAGATATTATTTTTTCGGATTTTAGCTTGTTCGATTCCTGAGTGTGGCAAATTTTCTAAAATCCTTTGTATACTTTTTTTTTCGGTTTTTACTACTACACACTCTGACACCTAAATAAAAGCGCATTGTTGGATTTTCAACGCTTGGCTCAGTGCCCAGAATTGACAATCCAACTGTGTAGTAATATTTAGGCCCTTATTTGGGTCTGTTTTCCTAGTGTTAGTGAAAACAGGCATAAAAGGGCCAGTTATAAATTAGATATTACAGTCCGGCCGCTGAGACAATGCGTTTTTGACGCCTGTCAGTTTCATTCAAGCGTATATGTGTTTTGCGAATTTGGTCCTTATTACTAAGAAATATATATTATATTATAAATATAAAGCTCGATTTATATTATAAATATGCATCTTTGTATTTAAATAGTTTAATAATTCATTTAACTATGTAAGTAATGCTGTTCGTATTCTAAATAAAATAAATACTTACTTCGAATATTTTTTCAAATATTTCTTTAACTTTTACCTAAGGGCGGATCTGTTTTAATCCTGGTTAGTATGATGTCTGACGCGCACAAGCGCGTAGAAGGGACATAAAAAAATGATATAAAAAAATCCTCCCGATCGAATTTCGGCTATGTGGCCCATCTCAACGGAAATTAGCCAAGTACGCAGGAGATATTATAGTGCACAAATAAGCGAGCAAACACAGGTGCACTCTCAGCTCTGTCCGATGGGACGGCAATCTGGCACGATCGGTCAGAGATCAGGCGCAGGACCAACGGCGACACGTGCTATCCAAAGCAGGTTGCTTCAAACCACCAACTCCCACGGGGCTGCTATTGAGAAATTCTTAATGGAAAAATCCAATAACACTTTGCCCGACCCGGGAATCGAACCCAGGAACCCAAGTTCAGGAATCGCGTTTGCGACCGCAAGACCAATGGAGAGTTAAATATATCATCTAGCAGACAGCAAATATGTAAATATTTGAAGTATATAATGTACCACCTCAACATACCATGTTTCTAACGAATAAATTAAGTACTTACAATTGGCTATGATTCATAACGAGTATCTGCCAACTCACTTCATAACTTATGACGTGCTATATCCGTATCAGGCAAATACTTCATGCATGAGCCATGAAGTGTTTAGTGATATGTATTTAAGTACTTACGTCAGGCAGTGTGGTAAGCAGCTCCACGTGCTGGTAGTCCCCGGTCGCCAGCGAAGGGCTCTGCCACCAGGTAGCGGGGTCGTCGTCGTGCGCGTGCGCCGCGGGGTGGCGCCGCCTCGCCGACCCGCCCTCCCCCTCGCACACGTCACACGCCACGCCTCGCCTGGACAATCACAACATGTCATTGTATTCACTATATATCAAGGTCAAATCATTTATTTCAAGTAGGCCATAAAAAGGCACTTTTGGACGTCAAAACGTAAGTAACTACAAGAAAATACGTATATAAATATACATAATATGTGAAGACGAAACCTAGGTACCTGGAATAAAAAACTATACTACAAGGTTTTATTAAAAGTATGAATTAATCCGGTTTATAAACAAACAAAAAAACTATACTACAATAAGTACAAAGTATTTAAAATAAAATTAAATAGTGCCAAATAAATGAATTACGTTGCCTATCAACGTAATTCATTTATTCGTCACTATTTAATTTTACACATGGTACTCACAAATTTACTTATATTGCAACCAAATTAAACAATTTTACCAGAATTATTATTAGGTATATCGTGTTCACCATATTGTAATCGGGTTGAGTTGACTCGGGCCGAGCTGTTACTGACCCGTAAGAGTAGAAGAAGACCAAAGAAATGATGGATGAAATGTGTGGAATTATGGCTAGAAAAGGGGTGACTATGAGACGACGGCTACGGCGACATGGTGTGCCGACGAAAAATAAATTGGGAAAAGGGTAGGATGATGGTAAGAAGGCATGCATTTGTTTGATAGAGACAAAGATAGTGGGTTAATTCCGTGTATATATTTAGTTGATAAGACTTTATATAGATAAATAAATATTATAGGTACTTACTTTCCTGGTGTGTCGCGGCAGTATTCCTCGGCCCCCGCGTCGCCGCAACTTGCGTTGGCGACCACGGAGGAGTACGGCGCGACGTCGAGCGGAGCGGGCAGCAGTCCGCTCGTCGCTCCGTTCGTGAGAACCTCGCTCACTGTCGTGCTCGTCAGGCGGTCTAGGAGCGCTCGACCTGACAACAAGCCATAAGCCATATTATTATTTACTAGCTACGCCCCGCGGTTTCACCCGCATAAGTCTCGATTTCGTTGGAATATTGGGGATAAAAAGTATCCAATGTCCTAACCCAGGTCATGGTCTACCCATGTTCTAAATTTCATATAAAACCGTTCAACCGTTTTAGCGTGAAAGCGTAACAAACGAACTCATTTTCGCATTAAAATGTTATAGACTAGTTTTTGCCCGCGGCTTCTCCCGTGTGGATGTCGAAAAATATCCCACGAGAACGTACTACCGAGATTAAATACCTAATAGCTGAGGAAAGGTCATTGACTCCTACCGCTGCGCCCGTGTTACCGTCAACCAAAATTACTTTGTTAAGTTTTCAGTTAAATGATAAGATGTCAAGGATTACCTAAATCTAAATTAAATGTCCAATTTAAATAACATATTTTTTTGAATAAGGATTGACATTATACCGGTTAAATAGCTTCGGAAATAACGATAAAATTTTCATGAAATTGCGGACTTTTTTGTTGATCGTCAATCCTGTAAAACATAAATTTGATATATCTCTAACGGTTTTCGCGGCGCACGCCAATAAAGCTCCCAGTCGACATGATTTTTTCCGACATCTTCGACAATAATCGTCATATTTCAGCCAATTTACACAAAATCTTAATGAATTGTACACCAAAACCTTCTGCAAGAATCACTCCGTGCATTGGTGAAAACCGTTTGAAAATCCGATCGGTAGTTTTTGAGTTTATTGCGTTCAGACAGACAGACGAGGCGGGGACTTTATAATAAGTAAGGATAAGATTATAGATAGGATTAGGATTGGCCAGGTAGTTGCCGTAAAAGGAATTTCTCATGAAACGAAGTCACTGAAATAAGCAGTAGGACAGACAGACAGACAAAGTCGCATCATAGGGTACATTTGTAACACTTTTGATAGAGAAGCCTAGAAAGTATCATTATCAAATGCAATAGATGTGGACATATTTAGTAACCTGTTCCGCTTAGCTATTTCTGAAGTCTTAAAAAGACCCTGAAAGAAATCGACACGTGTTTCACCTCTCAACGAGGCATCCTCAGGATGATGATTGACTTGTCGCGTACTCGAACACGCCGCGGCGTGTTGCCACACCAAGCACTGAGCACAGCGCTAAGCGGAACAAGTTACTAAATATATCCACATCTATTGCATTTTATAATGGATTTCCGCAAGGTCACGCCTGAATCAATTAACTAAGTATCATTATTTTTCTGTAATTTTTTGGAAACTATTCTTGTTAGTGCCAAACTAGTAGCCAAATTCTGAGCCGACACTACTTATTAGATTGTCATCGACACGCTAGATAGTAGATTAGTTCATCCAGGCTGAAAAAAGTTGACAACCCTCGCCATCTAAGTCGTTTGCTACAAAAAAGTGGCCGAGACGAAGGGGCAACAACACACGTGACGTTGTAAGTACCCAGTTACCTACCTCGGTTATCAGAAGCCAGTTCCCCTCTTCAGATAAATAAATAATCACTCACGTAACACGTTGTAACAAACAAAATAGTTTTTTTTTTTCGTTTTTGAGGTACAGTCAAAGTAAATTAAGTATCGAGGCAACCAACCTGCAACACCTTTAAATTCTTCGTAGCGATGGCAATCTAAATAGAGTCGGCAAAGAATTCGGCTACGAGTTTAGCGCAGGACACATATTAAAAGTGTGCCATCGGATGTGGAACACCGCCACATGAAACACGGACTTTTAATTAAACGATGCAATGTTGTGATTGTGCTGAGCAACCCGAGGGACTCATGGCTAAGTAAAAGTACAGATATTCCAAGAAAAGTATGCGCTTTGGGAATCATCATCTATCTTCGAAAATACGAACACGCGAATACGCGATGATGAGATCTAATATAGAGCTGTTGCTACCTTGGAACTACTTGCCTATTTTGTATTTAGTGATTATAAAATTATAGATTAGTAACTTTATGCATTTCCAAAAAAACTCTATCAAAACTTATGAGTGACTGATGGCGATCTACGACTGGAGAATGTAATACGACAAAGAGCAAACTTCAAAGAAAAGCGCAATGATAGGTGCTTCTACCACAAAGCGTGGCAGTACACAAACTTTGCCTCTGTGGCGCGAGCGACATTCCGTTCGGGCTAATTTGAAAACACGAAGATCGGAACGTGTAGTCACAAACTACGAATTTTCTGTTATCTTCCTGCTGCCTGCTGCTCAAAAGTCTGACAACCAGTATTCCAATAGGTATCGTGTTACCCGGTCAGTGTGTTGTGTTTCTTGCCCATTCTTCTCCACACGAAAACTACCTTTTGGCAGGGGCGACTATAATCAATTATTTTTTTTGTAAATTTTGACGTTCAACAGTGCCTTTAATGTGCCAAATTGAAATAAATTATTTGACTTTGACTTTGTGGACTTGTGGACGTCAGATAGGCAGTCGCTCCATGTAAAATACTGGTATTCAGCTGCATCTGGTTAGACTGGAACCGGACTCCAACATAGTTAGAAAAAGGTTAGGCAGATTATGTGCTTGTGCCGAGAAATTATGTCTAAAGTACGGTAGTTTTTTTTTTTTTTAACTTGTTTTATATTATTATTTTTATTGTTTTATTTATTTTGTAATCCCCTAGTGGGATTTATAGGTTCGTAGGTATTTCCGTGGCATCACAGCGGGCCCTATCGGAATACCAGCGTTGCGGTATTTATTTATTTTTAAATATCGCAGCATTATGCTGAGATAGGAGCCTTTTTGGCCTCGCACAGGTTGTAATTATTTTTGTTTGTTAGTTTATAATGCTCCTTTTTTATTTTTGTTAATGTTTTTTTTTTTTTTTTTTTCATTACTGTTTTGTATTTCCTGTGCGTGTCCCAAATAAAATATTTTCTTTCTTTCTTTCTTTAAAGTTACTTTGGAATTAGCATAATAAAAATTGACAGCGTATTGGAAAGTTAACTGTTTTTGCCTGTACAGGCAACTGTTGTGCTGACTGTATTACGGGCCCCTCTTGTTTATACTCTGCCAGCTGTGACGCGGCGAGTGAGACTTCACTTGAGCCATAGCAGTAGACTGCTCTACTGCTATGGCTACATCTACTTTATAAAAACCTTAAATGCACTGACAGACAACGCACAGCCTAACTGCTGGCTCTAGAAGCATGAAATTTTGCACCAGGGAATGCGAGCAATTAGGAACGATTTTTGAAAATGTTTCTGGACTGTACAGACTCCAGTACCCTAATTGCGTAACTTATTTTTGTAAACGATTATGACAAATTTGTTTCATTTTGACAGTTCAACAACATTCATTGCGTTATTTACATTGTTGAGCAGATTTTTTTTTTCCAACTTTTGAAGCTATGGATTGCTAATCTTTTTCAAATCGAAACAAATTGTGATTGATCGTGTATTACGCAATTAGGGTACCTACTTGTTGTTACGGAGAAATATCGAATGGAAACCCCAGTAACACTTTGCCAATATCGCTTGCAACCACTAGACCAACAAAGGTTGTTTTTAGGGTTCCGTACCCAAAGAGTAAAACGGGATCCTATTACTGGGTCCGTCTGTCCGTCCGTCTGTCACCAGGCTGTATCTCATGAACCGTGATAGTTAGACAGTTGAAATTTTCACAGATGATTTATTTCTGTTGCCGCTATAACAACAAATAGTAAAAAACAGAATAAAATAAATATTTAAGGGAGCTCCCATACGACAAACGGAACCCTTCGTGCGCAAGTCCGACTCACACTTGACCGGTTTTTTTATTATTTTGAATATGATATTTTTTTTAATAAAAAAAACCGACCCAGTGCGAGTCGGACTTGCGCACGAAGCGTTCCGTACCATTATCTATAAAAACGACAACAAAAAAAACAAGTTTGTTGTATGACGTACAGACGGACGGACAGCGGAGTCTTAGCAATAGGGTCCCGTTTACCCTTTGGGTACGGAACCCTCAAAAACTGTACACAATGTTGGTCTGAAATAAAATAAAAACCAATATTTTCATAAATACATTCGTAGTGGTTGTATTGTCCAAGTCAATACCTCATACATTGCGGTCTGCGGTTGAACCTGGGACCACACGCAACGGGAATACCCAACGTTATGGTAGCTACAGTAAGTATTATATGGTAAAGAAATCAATTCCACCAAATTTCTTTAAAAAAAAAAAGCGAATTGACACACTACGTCAATTTGTCGTGTTATATAGCCATTCCATACAACTGTCAAAGGGTAACACTTGTGCAAGAAATGCCAAGGAACATCAAATGCCAAGCTGTCACCACTATTATAGCCTGCTTTAGAAGTCCAGCTATTAACGTCATCTCCAATTGAAACTCTCTTCTTCAGCGAAAATGTTAATTTTCCTTTAACGCTAACAAACTCAAACTTAAGAGAGTATTAGCCTGTCAGTGGATAGGGCACGTTCGCGGGAGTGCTACTGAAGCATAATAATAAGGTTCCTTATGGCCACGTTCACGAGCGCGAGCGATACGATTTGCGTCAACTAAGTGGCGTAGGCATCCACGAAAAAAGATTTTTGGTAATTCTACCACTAAGAGGGATAAACAGGAGGGGAAAGTTTGTATGAAAATCCATTTTTTTATTTTTATTTAAGAAAATCGGTGTTTTGTTTTGGCATGTATTTATTCGAACCAAATAATTTCCGTTTTGATGACCTAAAATACTAACTAAATAGTCTATGACCATGGATGTAGCGGTTAGTCAGTTCAAAAATATCTAACCCATTTATTTAGTCGGGGTGCCCTAGCTTAGTTACTGGTCTACGATCAACTTTAAGAAACGGCCACAAACTTAAAAATGAGGCACATTTATTATAAAAAAGCGTAAAGCATTAAAAGGTTAATAGGTTTTTAGAAAATCAAAGGGAAATGTTTAATTTCTCTTTTATATTTGGGCTTTCGGTAAAAAAATACATACATTTGTTTCTGGATTTTCAAATATTCAACCCCAAAAGGGGTAAAATTGGGATAACATTTTTGTATGAGGAAGTCCGTATTCCCGAAATCTACACGGACGAAATTGCTGTCCAAGTGCTATTCAATAAAATTAGTAGGTATTAATTACTAGCGACCCACCGCAGGGTTTTTATAACTTGACAAAACATCAAGGTTTTTTATTTTATGTCATTTTAATATTAATTAAATATAACATCACGCCTGTATTCCCCAAAGGGTTAGGCAGAGGAACACCTATAGTACACCAACATTTAGCCAGTTATGTTTTAAATCCCATGTAATAGGGGGCGAGCCTATTTACAAATAAACCTTCCGGAACAAATTCTCTAAATGCTAGTGGAAACCGCATCGAAATCCGTTGCGTAGTTTAGAAGAACCACGCCGTCACACAAACCGACACGAAAAACAATATGTAGGTACAGAGTGACCGGGACATCGACGCGAAAACTGTTACCATGGATTCAGTACATGATTCTGAACACCCCTGCTTGAAATTTTTCGTCAGTTATTAAAAAAAATCTGCTGGTTCATTGAAAATGTGCAATACCTACGCGGTCAAAATGTATGGAACAGCAGATTTATTTTTTTAATGACCGACGAATAATTTTAACGCAGTGAAACTGCGTTGAAACTGTTACCATGGGGTAACAGTTTTCGCGTCGATGTACCTGCCACCCTGTAGATAATAGATATAGAAGAAGAAATAATAAAAAGGCATCCATGAAAGACTCGACAGACCTTAGCGTAACATTTAGTCGGATGTCCACCGTTTTATTTATTTTCTCCGTCAGATAAGTCGGTACAAGGTGCTTTTATTCAAATGAGTGCTGATATCAGCGACTTACTGAATTTGCATTCGTGAAGCGTTGAGACAGACACTCGAGCGACTAATTGGCATGGCAAGTGTAGCGAGCGATAGAGATAGGCGCAGGCGCAGCCGCTAGTGACGTCAGCGCTTGTGCTGTTACACGTGATTTCATGATATTAGTTATTTAGTAGCTTAACGTTTTGTAGTTACATTTCTTTAGATACTTTTATTGTTCTTGTCTGAAATGGGGTAACGTAGCTATTTGAAATCTAACCCTAATAGAGATGGGGTCATAGTTTGCAACACAACTTTGCAAAAACGTTTGAAATTCATAACATCACGCCTCGTTCGCATATTGAAAATGAAAAAAAAAATGAAAAAAAGAATATTTGCGGATTCTAATGTTTATAATTCCGAAAAACAATAATTGTTACGGTCGCTAATCAAATTTTAATCAACACACAACCTGACAAAAACGTAAGTGAATATCGCGGACTACCCCGTTAGCACATCCTTCTTAACGATAATTTATGAAAACAAAATAATAATTTCCCATATCAATTTATTACGAAAAAAAAAACTAGTTGGGGAGTTCGAGCTTTCCGATTATTTCAATTAAATCTTCTATTTCAAAGAGCGGCACTGTTTAAACGGATGGACTTTGCTAAAAACATGCGCAGGAGTAGCTTTGAGCGCGCCGCGACGCCTGCGCACGCATACACTACCTTTACTGCCTATTCTATTGTTTCACAGATTTATAGCTCGTTATTAATTCTCACATTCATGGATAGGCACGAACAGTAATTATATTTCAGATCATAATATTGTTTTGCGATGGGGAAATACTAAACCTCTGAAGCTTTATTTCCTTCGAATACGACAATTCGTGACGATACATGTTTCTCGCGTATTTTCTACTCATCCGTTCACAGTACCAAATAGTCAGAAACTCAGAACTTACATGAAACATAACGAGGAAGGAATTATTACATTACTAAACAAAAAAATTGTAAAATGGAACAAAAACTTCTACGCAAAAAGGATAGTTATCCTCGAAAAAGGAGTGCAATGTAAAAAGGCGGCTGTTCCGTGGGAGCGCGATGTCCTCGGGCTCTCCGAGGTCCATTGAGCTCATTAGACCTCTCCAAATATGGGCAGGAGACGCGTTTTTGTGGGGACACTCCAGACGGACTGATGTAGACTACCGATGTTGAAACAGTACGATAGAATGCCGATGTATTAAGTTGGTTCGCGAAATTCCGAGGTACTGCTTTCTGTTAGTGTGTGTGATTGGTCGGAGTCTATTATTCATAGTTTTATGTACTTCGTAACCTATGAAACGTTGACTAATGATCTATTGTTTCCAGACTACAGGGGGCCTAACACGCACCAAAGGATTAGAAACAGTTTCTACACTTATTTTTCGAAATCGCAGCTACGTGACATCGTCTGTAACGATGACCACTATTATTTTTGGCGTCCATTTGGCTTTAATTGTGCTACGCTATGCTGTAGGATTAGAAATCGCAGCATCATATATTTTTTAAATTATGACAGCCTACAATTATCTGTTTCGTGATGCTACCAACCGCTTGACATATTCCCTTACTTTGTACAACACATGACTCGCAGTTGAAGACAACTAAGTGGTCATTCCAATGAGTTCAGAACTTAGCCAGTAACTTTTTCATGTTATTTTATGGCAAACAAGCTGACAGCCCACCTGATGTTATGTGGTTACCGACATCAGCAATACAAGAGGCATCGTAGAAGCTTTTACCAGAGACAGAGATGAAATGTACTGCTGTAATGTGCACCTTGACCAAATCATTGACAACATGGGCCTAAATCAGTCCACGGTAGTATCACAGGCGAACGTTACAGCAAAAATCGACCGTGAAGTCCATTTCACGTAAGGTTTACACCCATCCGGGTTTGTCCGGAAATGTCTGGTTTTATCCTCTAGTTCGGAATTTGTCCGGCCTTGGATTTTAAGGAAAATTTAAAAAAAATAATTATTACTGACAAAGGAATTATTAAAAAGTCAAACCGGACTTTTATGCAAATGTCCGGTTTTTTGTCAGGAATTTTCATATTTCGAAATGTTACAACCCTAATTGCACGGGGAATGCAATGAACGACGCTGGATGGAATGCCCCGAGTCCCCAACGGGCGGTGAGCAGGGCTGTCGCATGTCGGTTGCAGATTATTATCGTCTGTCTGCATCGGACGTTCGATTCGACATTGACATGTATGTAAGGATCGTAGCAGGTGGCATTCTTTAGTTTCTGCCTACCCCCATGGGAAGAAGGCGTAAGTTTATTTATGTATATAAGAAAAGGATTTTTTTGTGGATGTTTGCGACAATTATTAAGATTTTCGGTGACATGATAATGTTAACTTGAAGCTTATGTTCGCAAAGTTATACGTATTAAAAACATGATATATATTTATTTTAACAGTAATCAAGTGAACGTATGCCCACAACCCTACATACGAAGGATCAACGGCTTCCCGTTATCCTGTTTTAGATCTCATTCCATACAAGCGGTGGACTCCTGCGCATCTATTCACTCGTATAAGGCTAGCCAGACTAGCCACTCAGGTGATAAATCACGCCCAATGAGGTTACTCGTGTCCGGGTTCTAATTGAATTATATCCAGGGTAATGTGAGATTTACTCACTCAAAAAGCGGATTTAAATGAGCAAAGAGAAATAAGTCGGGATCGTGACTCAAATCTGCGGGTTGGTCGATTTGTGGCGATTCTTGTGTGCGGTTATTCATCGAATGGCTCGCAATTTCCTAATCCGTCAAAGCTCTTCGTGCGTCAAAGGCTAACTTGATAGAGAAGACAAAAAGAAGGTCCGAAATTGTTAAATCAGTTCAAAATGAGCCAACTATATTGAAGTCGGTTTTCGTGCCTGTGTGACCGCGTTGTTCAGTGGATTTTACCATCACTTAGAGAATATATTCCGGAAAGTTTGTGTGCAATACATTAATATTAAACTAACATGTAATAGAAAAATCTCGATGTTTTATGAAGTCGTAAAAACATTGCGAAGCATCGTTTTTGGCATCGCGTCTCGAGAGACCAAAGAAGGCCTCTTCTGACTTACCTTATTATAAGCTAAATAAGAAAATAGTGAATCAGCCAAGATAATTGGCGTGGAATGGAACACGTTAGCGGAGGATCGGCGCACGCAGACGTCTGTGTGACCATCTGACCATGCGTTCGATGGAGCGTAACAAATTACTGCTCCTAAGGTCGGAGCCGTACTTAGGTACGCAATGTCTTCTTTATTTTTTTTTTACTGCACGAACAATGAACGCCAATGGTAACAGTTTGACATTGACAGCAGTAAGCAGACTTTCGCACGGACGTAATAAAATCGCGGCGCGATTTTATCGCGTACTAGATTTTCAACTCTCGGTGTTAAGCGGAGCGTTGGGATTCCTACGCGCTGGGACGCCCTCTCGTCCCAGCGCGTTGAAAAAACAACTGTTGGATTTTCAACACTCGGCACTTAACCGAGCGTTGAAAATCAAGTGCACGAAAAAAAATCGCCGGGATTTTATTACGTCCGTGCGAACGTGGGCTACGGGCGGTTTGCGTACCAAAATATGAATTCTACTGATTCCAGATTTAGATAGGATAGGCTTCGGGTCTAGAGCCAAAGCCTATCCTATCTAAATATTGGAGCTTTGGTCTTTCTGCTAATCCCTTCCATTTTGATACAACAAAAGTTATAGCACCCGGCTTGGGATCGGTAAGATTTTCTTTTCACGCATTACACAGAAATCGAAGTCACTTGTCCCTAGCTTCTGACGTTTCATAATAATGCCCATGTAGGTTTATGTGAAATAAATAATTTTAATTTGACTTGGTCGACTTATACATTACATTTAAAAAATATAAAGGGCTGCAAGGGCAAGCGAAATTAGCTCTAAAATGCTTGATGTTCGAGATATTTGTCGCATAGTAAATAACGCAATGAATATTTTAGAATTGTGAAATGTAATTCTGAGTTAGAAAATCAACGTCCAGAAGGCGTCTTTAGGAGACTTTAACGTAGTATAATAAATTGTCCATTTCTTAGTACCATAAAGTCGAAAACATGCAAAGCTCGATTATCCACAGCACATATATCACAAAACTCAAACAATAGTATGGACGCCGCTCTCAGTGTGTGTCCGGCCTTACCTGCGCATGCGCAGCGCCGAGAGCGCCGGCGCCGGCGGCGGCCTCTACTGACAAGGGTGAAATTGAACAAAGGGATGGTACTATTAGTGCATCGATGTTTTTTTTTTTTGAGTTTTCAATGTGTGATGAGATGAGATGGGGCTTTAAAGCAAAACAATGTAAGATACCTATTGTAGGGTTTCATACCCGAAGGGTGCCAAACGGAACCCTTTTACTAAGCCTCCGTTGTCTGTCCGTCGGCAGGCTGTATCTCATGAACTGTAATAGGTAGACAGTTAAAATTTCACAGATTGTGTATTTCTATTTCCGCTATAACAACAAATTTAATAAAGTTAAAAATTTAAGGGGGTCCCCATCCTAACAAGGATCGTGTTTTTTCGAAGTTTTTTGCTAAATCTTGTACGGTGGTACAGAACCCTTGGTGTGGGAGTCCGACCAGCCGGTTTTTAAATAATTATTATAATTAGTTAAAAAATTGACAAAAAAAAAAACGAAACAGGTTTCAAATTCAATAGCATTTTGCTTAAAATCATACTGCTGGTGTTCAGCTGCATTCGGTTAGACTGGAAGCCGACCCCAACATATTGATCAATATTGCTAAAAAACAATGTTTTCAATCATTTGTGCCTAAGTATCGACATTCGTTAACAATTTAGGTGCGGTCAGCAGCACTCCTCAAACCAATAAAAAACTACTTTTTTATTGGTCTGAGATGCATTCAAGGAATTTTTATTTTATTGCTGTACAAATGCATTGTATGATGTTGTCTTATGATTTGTTTCCTTTTGAAAAAAAGAAATATAACCTATTTAAGTATGAAACATTACAATGATGTAAAATGTCGCTATATTTTATTTTTCGGGTAAAAAGAAAGAATATATATTATCTGCTACTTCACGTGGAGTATTCAAGCGTCATTCACTAAAGCCAATACTTTGTGGTGTGTCGGGGCAAGTCGGGGCAATACCCCGCAGCGTTTGGGCAATAAATGTGTCTTTAAGTGACACTTCATTAAAATTATACAAGTGCTTTTGTTGTCCTGTGACAAACGCAATTTCTGATTTCTATAGGTTCTTAACACGGCACGTTACCGTGTGTACTGGCTTTAAATCTTTGTCTGTAAATAATAATATTTAATTACGGTTCTGTATTTTGCATGAATGTTACATACGTACCTAAGTAAATGAGTTCTATCAAGAATCTAGAATAGAAGTTTAGAGGACCAAATGACCATTTTGTAAAGTTCCTTGTGTAACAGACAGACATGCAGACGGAGGCGGCGCGCGGCATGGGATTAGTAATAAACCAACTCTTTTGGGACGAAACCAAAATAAAAGATTTAAAAATCTATTTATTTTTAATTTTCTTTTTTTTTAATTTTCGATTCAAAACATCGAAATTATTATGTACAGGCAATATGCATAAAAGGATAGTTGACAGGAAATAAATATGGCGACTGTTGGCGTGTTGGCTGTTGGAGCCAACAGTCAGCGGTCTGACCCGCGCGCCGCTGTACATGTTTCACATAAAAAACACATACATAATATGTTTAATTGTCAAATGTCATAAGTACACACAATGTCACAATATACGTAAATAATATATTTAAAAAATCGAAACAAAAAAAACTGTGTGTCTCACGGTTGCGCCAAATAGGCCCAGACAGGTTGTCGAATCGACAATCGTAAATTATTACACATTTTTAATAACTAATTCGCCAATTTGACAGCAAATAACTGTCGGAAGAAAGGCAGTCGTCTATTAAACTGACAACATTTTCGGGTTTTGGTTTTGTAGAAAGCCTTTAGAGGACTCTCGTGATAACATTGATTGATGTTCGATTCGACACGGAAGCGTATTGAACGGTTGTTAATAGCTATGCAGTTCAACAACTAGTGCCTGACTGTGTGAAACGCACTAAGACATCGTGGTGATGTCATCAATTTAGTAATTAGCCCTGAAGTGGGACACTTTACTGTCTTTACCCCTTGATTATGAACTCCACTCATAGTGATAAAAGTATTAACAACGATAATAAGATAATGTTTCAGAGTGTGGCCAGCGGCGGCGGCGGCGCGGACGAACAACGCACCGTTTATTGACACTGTGGTCCCCCAATCAGCTGTGAAGTCACTTGAGATGTCGCGTCGAGCATGGTGGCTGTAGCGTGAGAACTTCTCATTGCAGTAACTTATCATTATGACGATAGATTTTAATGCCGTTTCAAACTGTAGTCATTTGTTTACGCACAGGTCGATCTACGCTTGCCAAGGTCGGTTCGTGGATGGGTGGCAATCCATTACATGTCGAGACACCTCCATGCCTCGGAAAGCACGCTAAGCCGTTGGTCTTTGCTGTCATTAGTAGATCTTTGACAGACGTTAAGGGTCGTCAGTAGTTCAAGTGTTACAACCAGTCATACCAAGGGCCCAGTTACTGGGTTGTTCTATATAAAAAGATTCCGACGAACTGAAAACTCCTCCTTTTTTGAAGTGGTTAAAAATACTGGTATTTAGCTGCATCCGGTTAGACTGAAAGCCGACCCCGACATAGTTGGGAAAAGCCTAGGGAGAGTCACTTTGTTTAAGATGGGTGGAGAATTTACGAGGAGATTCTCAGTAGCATCTCATTCTGCGCATTCGATTTTTCCGTCTAACTAAGATTTCGTGCATTTTCTTCTGTCTTGGTTTATTCCTAGCGTGGTTCATCAAGTATCTCATGATAACTCTCTCGTATCTTCTCAGTCTTGGCCTGTAGCTTGGTGATTGTCGATACTTTCAAACCGTATATCATGCGAGGTACGATCACCATTCGATACATGAGTCTGGCTAGTTTCCAGTCCATCTTTGCGTTTATTATCTTTGCGTTTATATTGCGTTTATTAGTATGTGTATAGTTTTTAGGGCTTATATGATAACTCGTGTGTCTGTCTGGCTGTCTATCCGTCTGCGACAGCCAATTTTCTCCGAATCTACTGGCTCAATTAATTGAAATTCGGTACACATAAGAATTTGTGGATTAAGAATTCGTGGATAGTTTTTGAGTTACGGGTTTTTTACGGGGGCACAGAGTTTGCCATAAAAAACGTTTGAAATAATTATTCCAAGATTTTTCTCTACTACCCCCGCAAGTTCTATTCACCCCGTTTTACGATGTGTAGATGATGTTATAATAAGTTCCTGTTACTGGTATTTACATAGCTGGTATTGTTAAACGAATTAGTGTGGGGTAGGTACCACAACTAAAAAGTGAAATAAAGAAAAAACAACAGACTTAAAAAAAAAAACACTACAAAGTGAAAAATAACTATAATTTTGGAAGTCGGTAGTAAAAAACGAAAAATTCAAAACCGACTTCCGACATTAAAGTAATTTTTCACTTTGTGGTGTTTTTATGGAAGGCCGTTGTTTTCTTTTTTTTTTGGTCTGTCTAAGTTAAACTTTGGCTTCCCAAGAAAATTGTGTGCGGTCACACAATAATAGACCTGTCCAAATACAGACATTTTTATAGATCTGTTTTTTGACACCTTAATGTCAATTACTGGTGAAAATGACAGATTTTCATGACGGCCTTTATAATGTGGCGGAACCGCTTTCCTAGGAAACGAATGCTTAACGAAATCCTTTACTACCGCGGCCGACAACAGAGTGCGGCAACAATAACTTTATTCATACATCTGTATAAGGTATCCTACATGTAAGGGTCTCCTTTTGTGAACTCTTCTCATTATAAGTTCCAAACTGGTGCTGATCAATGCACGGTAATGCCGTTAATTCATATCGTACGGTGTAAAATAACGTTTTACACCGTACGATATGAAAACTTACTTTCTCTAATCTAAATTTTTCTGTATTTTACTAAGTTTTTTTCACAGCACATCTTATGCTTCTGAATTAAAAACAATGAACAAAGTAAGATAAGTTCACAATATACAGGGTGTCCCTGGAAGTATGGATCAAATCGAATAGGGGCGTGGGCAAGGTCATATCCAAACTTTTTAATCCTGAGAATGTCGGTCCAATGTTTTATTGTTCAAAGGTTATGACCAATTTTAGTTTTTTCAATAAATTCACATAGTGGTCAAAGAAAAAAAAAACTAGAATATAAAAAAAAAACGCAACTAGAAGACATGTGTTCAATTAGAAAAAAAAAATATTTACTGCAAATGCTTCAGTTTGGCCAAAATTTTACTAAACTCACTCACTTTTCGAGCGATTTTCATGGGAAAAAGTTATACTAGCGAAAATTTACCACGTGCTAGAAAAACTTGCCAAGTCATAGAGATTCTTCGGAGGTATATGTAGTTCGGATATTCTTATTATTTTCAAAGTTAGAGAATTTTATTAACAAGGAGGTCGTACTTTTTTACAATTATCTAAATTTCAAATTAATGAAAATTTGAAATTTAGATAATTGTAAAAAAGTATATTGCAGCTTAATTAACCATTTCGTTTCATGTGTATGACTCGTTCCAACTGGTCCTTTTGTTTTCCTCCCCCTGCACATTTGTACATTGTTTTTTAAAGGATTTTTCTTTGAGTGCATTGATCAGCACCAGTTTGGAAATGATGAAAAAAAAAAAACAAAAATAGGTCATAACTTTGAACCATAAAATATTGCACCGACATTCTTAAGGTTAAAAAGTTTGGAAAAGACCTTGCCCACGCTCCGATTCGATTTAATTCATACTTCCAGGGATACCCTGTATATATATGTATAGCAGCGTAACAGCTATATTGAATTCGAGTATTTTTCACAGTAAATACATTAATTATTTAAAAAAAAAACCCGACTGCAAAAACACATCATTGAAAATTTCAGGTTATTGGTTTGTCCCGCCTGCAATACCAAAATTCTATAATGCTTGTTTTCCCTTTTCAGTTATGTGTTTTTGCAGTCAAGTTTTTTAAATGATTTGCTTTATTTCAAACTTTTTAGTTTTATTTATATACATATATATATATATACTTATTTGGAATTGACTCATTACTAGCTTTTATTTGATACCATTTTATTTCATTATCATTTCCTTTTTTTTTGTATTTGCAGATGTAATATATAAATATCATATAGCTTATGTTACTCCCACAATTAAGACGAATCTAACGACACCTCACATGTTAAAATCCATCAAGCCGTTTAGGCTACTGAGCGTGCCAAAGAAATAGATAGACAGACATACATACATACATACTCTCGTAAAACATTACCCTCCTTCTGTGGCAGTCGGGTAAAAACTATTAGAACGAAGTAAGTACCTCCGCCCCTGAGACGACCCACTAACCGTATTTACCTGTACATACCTAAGTGTTTTTTTCTTCGATTTCTTAAAAGCCTGTTTCAGTAACCAGCAATAATGTTCAAAAGTATTTTGGTAGGCAGATATAATTGAGGTTTTGAACGGACCATACAATAGATACGATAGTTTTTCCACAGCACGTCGGTATTTTACTTTTGTAAATACTGTGAGAAACAACACACCGAACCATCATAACACGTCAACGGTAAATTACTGTATATTTTACTTCACACTTCGAAACAAAAAACTAACCACCTTAATTATTTTGAACAAAACATCGTGTGGTGTAAATGGCGCTCCTGCGCCTGGGCCGGCACCAAATATGGCGGCGGTAACGAGCGGCCCATACACGGCGAAGACCTGCCGGCTCACCGTTGAATCATTCTAGTTAAAATAGAATTTTCGTAATTATTTAGGTAAAAAAAAAAAATACTACTAATACGAATTTGACGTCTGTGGTTAGATCTGGGTTGTACAGTAGACCGCAGTCGGTACATAGCGAAACACTGTGACATGGCGAAGGAAAGAGTGCTGACTTAAAAAAATAAATCCGTCACGTATACAGTGAGAGTCTTTATAATGTGCACTTATCGAAATGAGCCCATCTATGGCTTAATTTTACAGACGAAAAAAAAAAAATTGAACTTGAACAAAACGGTGTAACTTTTAAACTAAACGATCTATCGCGATGGAACAAACTCCGTAATGATTGGAAGTAATTAGGCGTCCTCATAAAATGAAAATTGTGGAATTAAAACTACCATTTGTTTTTCCGTCGCTAAAATTAAGCATAGATTCCCTCATTCATTCCTCATTTCAACATGTGCACATTATAAAGACTCGCACTGTATTATTTAAAAAATTATCGACACTATTTTGACACTATTTTTCTCGAACTTTAATACGTTTTTATTTAAGTATTTTTTATTAATTTGATAAAGCAAAAAATATGTGTCAAATATGTTTTTATTATCTGACTGACAGACTAAATAAATTTTCTTTTTTTTTTACCCAGGCATTATCCCTATTCGAGGCCAGTTTATCATGGGTTTGTTACCATAGACGTGCGGCCTTCTATACCTGTACTTTTATACATTGTGATTGAAAATTGAAACTTACTCTGAAAATCGCAAACTGTCAGTTATCCTGAGCCAGGAACCAGTGCTGACCAGGGAAGACTGGCGTACTTATAACATGACCGTCTGTCTGTACACACTGCCTCGGGCTGTTGTGTGAGTATCTTGCCATCAGTCTTCTTGAGCTTGGTGAGCTCACTAACTGCTGGCCACCATACCAGTTTTGTATGTTGTACGACACAGTGTTAACCTACCTCTCAGTACCTATCTACTCACGGTTCTGCACTGCATCCGATCCGAATCCGAGAATCGTCGGTTCGAGCAGCCATAGTACATACTATTTGCGCAATAGATCCAATTCTCGTAATTAAAAACAACCGACTTTCAAAAAAATTCACTACGAAGTGAAAAATAACTTTAATTTCGGAAGTTTTTGGTTTTGAATTTTCGTTTTTTGCCACCGACTTCCGAAATTAAAGTTATTCTTCACTTTGTAGTGTTTGTTTTTTATGCTAGTCGGCTGTTTTTTTTTTTAAGTTTTTATTTTTAACTTTTTAGTTCTATCTGCTGTGTAATTATCATGGACAGGAAATTATCATATCATCCATCCACATACGAAGTGGAAAAAATACATATTATAGAAGCTAACTCAAAAACTATCCAAGCATAGTAAAAAAAAATTATATGGGAAAGAAATCGGTGGACATACACAAAAAAAAACCGTACTTACGCTTCTAACATATAACCTCCTCATTTTTGGAAGTTGGTTAAAAACGTTCACATTCAAGTCGTAAGCTGTCAAACTTGTCACAAATGTTGGTAAATTGAATATATTTTTGTCAGATTGCAAATGAGATTAGAATGCGAACGTTCTTAAAAATACGGGAATTTATCCTCAGAACTCTGTCCGTCCGAATTTAGAACATTTCCAATTCAGATTGAATTCGGATCGGATGCAGTGTAGAACCGCTCTTACGGTCGATTTAGCCGACCTCAGTTTAGTAATGATAGATCTTTGGTTAAAATAAAACCACTAGTGATATTTATAGGGATAATAGTTAATTTCACTTCGTATGTAACACTTCTACTGATCCACAAGAATACAATAAGGGATAGAGCAACCTTTCAACAAGAAGATGCGAACCAGACTGACGCGACCAGCAATAATGCTTGAATTTATAACTATAGGTAATGAAATGAGGGTAGGTAACATATAAATCATTAGCTCGAAATTCGAACTCAAAAAACCTAACAGATTATCATTTTTAAATCGGAAATCGAACTTTGTACGTCACACTCAGCAGCCGCACTGGCAGCCACAAACCTATGACGCAATTTGAAAGTACATCCACTTAATATCATTAAAAAAATTGGTCAAGGGTTCCGTACCATATTTAACACTAAGTTTTTTACTATAAAGTAAAAAAAAAAGTTTCTTGTATGGAGACTCCCTTTAATTTTTTTTATTTGTTGTTATAGCGACAATAGTAATACACAATCTGAAAATGTCAACTGTCTACCTATTACGGTTCATGAGGTACAGCCCGCTCGCAGACAGTCGGACAGACAGCGGGGGCTTAATAATAGGGTTCCGTTTACCACCCTTCGGGTACGGAACCCAAATAGGTCATTAACCAAGCAGCTTTTGATCTCACGGGATGAAAAGAACAAAAAAACGGGGAGCGTATGAAATAGGTTTTGATAAAGAGAGGCGATGACGGACAGCCCTCGTGGTGGCGGCTGCTGCCATTCATTTCCCACACTACACAACATAATTATACGCATAAGTACGATACGCCCTCTGCGGCTCTGTTCAATGAAGGATGTGTAGAAACGTTGTTTAGTCTTAGCGATACGGTTACGGTACGACTTTAACCAGTTTTTTTCAGTCGGTCTAGTGGTAGCAAGCGCTACAGCTGAGCTTGAGGGTCTGGGTTCGGTTCCCGGGTCGGGCAAAGTGTTATTGGGTTTTTGATCAGTAACAGTCCGGAGTCTGTATTTGTGCCCGGTTAATGGCAATAGGATCGCCCCCTATTACATGGGACTTAAAAATAAGTGACGAAATGTGGGTGTACCTATAGGTATACCTACTTCTGCATAGCCCTTCGGGGAATACAGGCGTGATGTTATGTTATGTTATTAAGCTTAAGTTTCCTACGACAGCGGTGGCCGCCACATAACGGCCGCAGTAACGGCTGTCATGAAAATTATGGCAGCGGGGTTTGACTTTACGGTATCAAAAAACGCTATCTAGAGAAGCACACCAACTTATTTCCAGAAATATCGTTTTAGTGACGTCATTCGACGGTATTCGACAGTAAGTTGCGGACGATATGACGCACACTGGTCCCGAATGATAAAAAAGTGGACATTAAGAAATTTTTGACAGAAGGTCAACGGATTCGGCTGATTTTTTTTTTGTAGACAGCTGATGCAATTACAAATCACTTTTATAGATTGAGTTTTTGCCAAATAAGCCGTATTTTCAGAGAAAAAAAATATTGAAATATTTTTTGTATGAAAGAAATCCTAATTTTGTCTTTATCTTCCAAGATTCAAACGTATTCAAAATAAAACTTAGCGCAGCTTGTAGAGGTGCTAATTGCTCACCACTTTGTCATAGACACTCTTCTGCGATTTTGTGCTCCTTTTGAGTTACAGGCACTTTAAATATTTTTTGTATGAAAAAATCCTAATTTTCTCTTTATCTTCCAAGATTCAAACGTATTCAAAATAAAACTTAGCGCAGCTTGTAGAAGAGCTAATTGCTCACCACTTTGTCATAGACACTCTTCTGCGATTTTGTGCTCCTTTTGAGTTACATGCACTTTAAATATTTTTTGTATGAAAAAATCCTAATTTTGTCTTTATCTTCCAAGATTCAAACGTATTCAAAATAAAACTTAAAGCAGCTTGTAGAGATGCTAATTGCTCACTACTTTGTCATAGACACTCTTCTGCGATTTTGTGCTCCTTTTGAGTTACAGGCACTTTAAATATTTTTTGTATAAAAAAATTCTAATTTTGTCTTTATCTTCCAAGATTCAAACGTATTCAAAATAAAACTTAGCGCAGCTTGTAGAGTAACTCTTACAAATATATGAAATTATCAGTATCAAATAAACAAACAAGGAAATCTCAAAACGTGTTCAGACATGTTTATGTACAGGTAAGTTATTGTGTGACTCGTATGTAAATTTTTTTTTGTATAGAGTCATTGCTTAATTACCCTATAAGTGACGATTTCGGCTCTATTTGGTCATCTAGTCGAACGCGTCGAAAACGCTGAATGATGAATAGGTATATAAATTGCAATTAAAAATTCCCTTTGTAGTTTTGCGGTATTTATGTAGGAGCACATCTTAGTATGTTTTATTTTCTCGTGACTCATCCAAATTGCAAGAATATTTGGCTCATTATCTAACTACCCCATAAAGTAATGAGGTAGTTAGGTAATGAGCCATTATCTAACTACCCCATTAAGTAACGGGATAGTTGGGTAATGAGTCATATATCAATAGTATAAGGGCAAGCGGAACCCGTTTTTGTTCATTACGCGTCTTGTGCTCGTAAAAACAACACAATTTTTTATCAACTATCACCACATTGTAACTTTTATTTATTTGCCTGTAACATTTTTGTATCAAAATGACTACATTTGTGACTAATTTAGACATTTTTTCTTTTTTGAGTAATAGTGGGTGCCTTAAAAATAGTGATTTACTGTGTCAAACCATTATAAATCGTATTTCAAGTGAAATTCCAAACGAAGAGCTCAGTATTATCAAAAAGTTTTGCCAAAATTATACGTCAAACCTAGCTAGAAGATGGGACAATTCAGGTAGAAACGAAAGATTTGGTGTTAAAAACAAGGAGTGGTTGGAGTCTATAATTTTGTGGCCAACTTTAACTTCTGTGAATTTTCCTATGTTGTTTGATCCAGAATATACCATAGAGGACATTTCAGTAGACGTAGAAGAGCATAATTTATCGTACGAAGAGGAAGCGGGTGCATCTACATCAGAAGCTACCACAAATACTCCCAGAACTAGAAATAAACGACCATTTGAAGATTTAACAAATAAGCAGAAGAAAAGACGTTCTTTGTCTCTTTTGGAGCATTCCGAAGAAGAGCTGTTCTATGCTCTTATTGCTAAACTTAATGAAAACGGGCGCACTGTTTGTTCTAAAGTTATTAAGTGCCTCTCAAATAAGCCAGAAAAGGTGCAAGAAGTAAGTGACTTTTTATATAAAGCTTCTGATAAATCGATTTCCGAGGAAGACACCTTAGCTCTTGCCACAGCATTGAGTTTATCAAAATGGCAATATCTAACTTTGAGGTCCATTTTAAGTACAAATGGCACAGCGGCTTTTCCATCTTACCAGAAGTTACTGTTGAAGAAGAAAGAATGCTATCCAGCAAAAGAAGATATTGTGATATCGGAGTCAGGAGCTAAAATTAAGTTACAGGCAGTTCTAGATTTAACTGCCGAGAAGATTTTGAAAGTGACTGGTTCAAATATTAATGGTGGTGTTTTGAAGCTAGTTAGTAAATGGGGCTGTGACGGAGCTTCTTCACAAAGTTGTTACAAACAAAAACCAACTGGTGACATATTTTCAGAATCTTCTGTATTTATGGTTAGTTTTGTGCCACTTCGCCTTATGAGTGACAACGATGTGATAGTATGGGAAAATCCGCGCCCTTCTTCAACAAACTATTGCAGACCAATTATGTTCGAATTCAAACAAGAAACAAAAGAATATATTCAGCAAGTAGAAGCAACATTACAAGAAGAAATTCAGAACCTTCTACCAACAAAGTTATTTGATGGCGAATTTGAAGTATTTCATGAATTGCATATGACGATGATCGACGGCAAAGTATGCACGGCACTTTCATAGACACAGTCTGCAGCCAATTGCAACATTTGCTTAACAAATCCGAAAGATATGAACAACTTGAACCTCGTTTTTAACAAACCAGAAAACCATGATATGTACAAATATGGTTTATCTTCACTTCACATGTGGTTGCGATGCATGGAATGTATTTTGCACATATCTTACAACTTAGATTTCAAAAAATGGGCGGCTCGGGGTGAGGACAAACTGCTCCGAAAATCAAGAAAAGAGTTAACGCAGCATGAGTTTTTTGTTGTAACTGGCTTAATGATTGATATCGTCAAACAAGGCTTTGGGACAACAAACGATGGCAATACAGCTCGACGGTTTTTCAATGATTACGAAAGGTCAGCTGAGATAACAGGAGTTAATGCTAATTTGATTAAGAGATTTGCTGTAATTTTGCAGGCAATATCTTCTGGGAGAAATGTAGATATTGAAAAATTTAGAATTTATTGCAGAGAAACAGCAGAACTTTATGTCAGCGAGTACTCGTGGTATTACATGCCTTCGAGTGTACATAAACTTTTAGTGCATGGTGCAGATATTTGCCAGCATTTTTCTTTTATTCCAATTGGTATGATGTCCGGAGAAGCCTCAGAAGCAAGAAACAAAGATTTTCGTTCAATCAGAGAAAAGCATACTAGAAAGATAGGCAGAATGCAAACAAATGAAGATATTTTACACCAGTTACTTATCAGCTCCGATCCGTACATTACGAACATAAGACCGAAGTTCACCAAAATTCAAAAGCAGCAGAGGTTTGAAGAAGCCGAAAATCTTCTAAAGGATGACGTTTCACCCAATGAACTCGATTTAGAAGATGCTGATGAGGAAGAAGTATACGTCGACATTGAGAATAATCCCCCACAAGATCCGCTAGCATAATTCACATTGTAACATACGCACGTTCATGTTAGTTTATTTAAGTTTGTAAGTTTGTAATCTAGTTTATCTAAGTTATTAAGTTTATAGGTACTGAGAAAAAATGCGCTTAAAATTAATTTATGTTCTAGTTTATTTAAATTTGTAAAATAATAGTTTACTTTAGTTATTAAGTTTACAGGTACTGAAAAAAAATGCGCTTTGTTTTATTTTTTGTGTTTGTTTTATTTATTTATTTATTCATATTATGTTGACGACAGCCCTAGCAAAGTATTACATTTGTAAACAAAGACTACCCACTGTTGGGGTAGTCAAATAAAAAGTTGTATTTTACATTTCATATGACTTATTAGGAAAAAATATTTAAAGTGCATGTAACTCAAAAGGAGCACAAAATCGCAGTTGAGTGTCTATGACAAAGTAGTGAGAAATTAGCCCCTCTACAAGCTGCGCTAAGTTTTATTTTGAATACGTTTGAATCTTGGAAGATAAAGAGAAAATTAGGATTTTTTCATACAAAAAATATTTAAAGTGCCTGTAACTCAAAAGGAGCACAAAATCGCAGAAGAGTGTCTATGACAAAGTAGTGAACAATTAGCATCTCTACAAGCTGCTTTAAGTTTTATTTTGAATACGTTTGAATCTTGGAAGATAAAGACAAAATTAGGATTTCTTTCATACAAAAAATATTTGAATATTTTTTTCTCTGAAAATACGGCTTTTTTGGCAAAAACTCAATGTACAAAAGTGATTTGTAATTGCATCAGCTGTCTACAAAAAAAAAATAAGCTGAATCGGTTGACCTTTTGTCAAAAATTTCTTAATGTCCCCTTTTTTATCATTTGGGACCAGTGTGTGACGTGGCGGCTACCGCAGTCTTGGGTCAAATCAATGGGGATGTTCATGTAAGTCTGTGTATGACTGTTTGTCAACTCGACCGCTTTCAATTACGTCATTTTATAGGCCAGATTTAGTTTTTAGTAAATACAGAGGTTGTAAGTTTTGCATTATCAACCGCATAGCAGTCGCACCGTTCGGACTAGACAGGCATGGAAATATCATCGTATCATGTTGATTTCTATTATCTTTCTCAGGTGAGCTTATCTGCAGAAACGAAACAGCAATCCATCCATACTCATATAGAAAAGGCTACAGACAGACAGTTACTTGCCATTTATAGGCAAGTAACTGTCTGTCTGTTGCCTTTTCACGCCTTAACGGCTAAACGGATTCCAATGAAATTTTGCACACAGGTAGTCCATGACGTTTTGAGTCCTGTAGTACATAAGTATGTTCCCGTGGGATAATTCTCGACCTGCACGCAGGCTTAACCGCAGGAAAAAGGTAGTGAACGTATGCAATTAAGATCGAAACTAACGAAAAAATTATTAAAAAATAAAATACAGGCAGCCATAATCGTAGGTATCCGTGTCGTCACATGTAAACATCGAACTCTAAGTGTTTTCTTTTTATAAAAGAGCGGGAATATTGTACGTCTTTAGCCAACGAACTACCAGTTTTAAATAATAAAACAAAATGTCATGGCGTTGATTGAAATCACTAATGGCCTGTTTCACTACCTCCTGATAAGTTTTGGTTAACTTATCTGGTAGATAAGCGTTTACTTGGACGTTGTGAAATTCGGTATATAGGAAAATGTGATGACGACGTGATCCGTTTGTGAAATACACTTGAAAAAAAATATTCCCCAATAGACTACAAGTCAGGGTTGGAAAAAAAACAGTTTTTTTTTTTAATTTTATAAAACGAACAGTTCAAAATGTTTTAAACAAGTGTTCTTTTGTTTTTTTTTTCTTTTCTATTGTCCGATTTATCAAATTATCAACAAAAATCGACTCAACTTAAGTATACATAAGTAGGATGGACTGTATTGAAATAAGGAGAATCCCTAAAATAGTTGCGGGGAATTACTTCATTTTGACCGGCGACGAAGTGTATAAAACTATATAACCAAAAATGTTTTTTACTTTTCATTTATTTCCATTCATTCTCGATTTAAAACCATGTTTTTTTTTTAATGTTTAATACATTGTTTTAAACTTGTTTTATGTGATTTTAAACAGTTAATAAGAAACATTTTATTTCAAACTGTTTTAAATACCGTTTAAAATACGTGTTTTAAAACAACTTGTTTGTTTTATGCAAACCCTGCTATACGTAGAAATATAGACTACACTTGCGACTCGATTCCGATCCGTTCGTCAGACACTTGAAATTTTCTGTGTGTACTTCACCGCTACAAACAATAAAAATAAAATAAACTTAAAAATTAAAGAGGGTCCCCAATTTCCCATACAAGAAACATGTTTTTATTCGGCGTTATTCATTGTTTTTTCATTCATTATTATTATTTATTCAAACTACGGAAGCATTCACTCTCACCGTGCCGGACCGTGCGTGCTCCGAAAGGCACAGCCGGTTTTTTAGTCTTACTTTTAATAATTATCTTCTATTTAGGAGGTACGGTGCTTGTTCATCAAACGTTCTGTCTCCAAAGTAGTTAAATATGTATTTGGTTTGGTTTCGTTACAGAATACATAAAAAATGTATGGTTAAACAGCTCGCTAAGCATTACATAACTTTAAGGAACGTTTATAAATAAACCCCGTAACCGAAGGCGTAGATGACGTCTTGCTTGGTGATGGATATTTTTACACCCTGTATAAATGTCGATACATTAACTAACAAGTATTTTGGGGTGGCAACACGCAACATACTCAAGCAGCTCTACATTCTGCGGTGAACAGCTCTTTGTCCGACTTTTACGATTCTTTTACGATCGGTCGTGTAAAAGCACCGACTGACTATATAACTAATATTCTGTGTGGTATAATAAATCAATGGGTTTGGGGGTCGTAAAAAATAGTGATTGTATGTTGAAAGACCATTTAGACGCGGTGGGAGAAGCTATAAGGCTCTTACAAACAGGCGCGATACGCGACGCGACACAAAGGTACGTCGCGTCGCGCGACGAGCGGTGTCTTTGTGTCGCGTCGCGTGTCGCGCCTGTTTGTAGGAGCCTTTACTGTTACAAAGCTACGTTTCCGGACTGCAGTTCCTAGATGAGCCACTAAAGGCCACACTCAGTCTAAGAAATACTAGATCAGACACCATAGCCGCCAGATCTCACTCAGACTTTTCGTGGTTGTACAGTAGCGTCAGTGGTGACAAAACCAGTATAAGCTGGACTCGCATTCTACTGAAACTTCGTACTACGCTAGATCAGCTTTAGCCGACGTTCGCACGGACGTAATAAAATCGCGGCGATATTTTTTCGTGCACTGGATTTTCAACGCTTTGCTTAGCACCGAAAGTTGAACATCCAACAGTGTGTTTTTTCAACGCGCTGGGACGAGAGAGCGTCCCAGCGCGTTGGATTCTCAACGCTCGGCTTAACACCGAGAGTTGAAAATCCAGTGCGCGATAAAGTCCCGCCGCAATTTTATTACGTCTCTGTGCTACGTCGGTTTACGTCAAAGTGTTACCACTGAATGACGTGCGGTCGACTGTACTTAGACTGTGATTAAAGGCTCCCGTAAACAAGCGCGGGCGGCGCGACCCTAATAACATAATTTCTAAGAAAACTTCAGGGTAGAACAATTAGCAGTGTCGCATCGCGCCAGTCTGCACGAGCCTTTAATGCAATTTGGCTTTGTTGGCTCGTCTGTGTAAGGAATTGTTCTAAGTTTATGTTTTTCCATTACATCCTGCCAGTAGATTAGTATTATCAGTTTTCATATGTGTTTTCATATGTGTGTATGTATGTTTTCATATGTTTTTTGTATGTGTGTATCTTTGATAAGTAAACAACCGTTTCTTTAAAAATTAAAACTAATGAGTAGAAAGTAAGAATCCATGAAAGTCATTAAAATGTTTCTGGAGACATTCTTGTCAGCCCCATACCACTCCCCGTCTCATTTCATATGAAAAATGTGATTCATAAGTAACCAGACAAAATCTAACGAACTTCAACCTTATTTCGAGATCATTAAGGTTTGTCCATTGAGGAAATGGGTGATCGAAGTGTTTTCAAGAATATCTAATAGGAGAAATTTATGACATTGCTTTGTGGTTACTGTCGTAAAATAAGAATTGGTTAAGGCGTGGTCCTTGTGCACGCGATAAAACATACAAAAAATAACCTCTGTGACAGACGGACAAAAAAGTGCCATAATAAAGTTTCCCTTTTTCCTAAAAAAAATCGTTAAGTAGGTACTCATAGTCGACCTCGTAAAGCTCCTGAACAAAGGCGCGACGCGACTCTAGTTATAAACAATTTCTGTGAAAACTTCATGGAAACTGTTCTACCAGAATAGCGTCGCACCGTGGCGTCGCGCCTGTTTGCGGGAGACTTTATTGCTATACCACTTTTAACCAAAACTTCTAGTAAATTGAAAGTAAAAACAGACCTTGACAGTAACCTTAAGGTGGTAAAACTGGAAAAGGAATGACGAGGTCAGCTATACAAGAAGATTGAATGGACCATACCTAGGTTTGCAGGCTGCAGATCAGTCGCAATCATAGGTAATTTAACATTAAAACATGAGAGCATTCTGGTTATGATTTGTTCATACCATTGTTGTTGTTCACTCATGCGCAACCCTAACCTAACTACTGGTAAAGACTTAACCACAATTCGCTAGGGTATCTTATAATAAGGCCTCCAAGTCTAATAATAAGACACCCACACTTTTTATCACAATCTGAAGGGATTTGAAGAAAATTCGTTATCCATTGTTTCTTATTTATGTTTCAATCAATCGATGGTCTGTTCGACAACGTAAAATTCCATGAGTTCTGCTGAATTGTCAAAATGAATAGCACTAGTGTTGTGAATATGTATATTACGTAATTATCCCGTTGTACCAAATCGCAAGGCTCATGTGTCTGAAGGCTACTCAATTGCCAATAATCCACAAATCTCCAGGTTGGCACTAAGAATTACCATATGGAAAACACTAAACCGGACCCTAGAATCAAATCAAAACGAGGAAAATTAAAAAACTATCTCTCTTCATTAGAGCCCACACCTATTCACAAGTTCGTTTATCACTACACCTAATAGATCACCACGATGTCAGGTGGTGGTATTCTTCCCGAGAAGGCGGCACTTTTAATCTCGCTAGTGAAATATCCCCAATAATAATTGTAAACCAACTTGAAACTACTTACTAGAGGTTTACATATACACAGTACACCCACATTTCGCCAGTTTTGTGTCAATGTAGTAAATTAGAGGAAGTCCGAAAGTGGCACCGGTGACTGAAAAGTTGCGGAAATCGGTTGTCATGTTACGGGCATGTGATGCGGAAGAATGAGGAAAATATCGTGAGGAAAGTTTTGAGTATGAATGTGGATGGCTATAAGAGTAGGGGAGGACCTGCGAAACGATGGCTGGACTATGTGAAAGATGATATGGCTAGGAAGGGGGTGACTAACGATATGACGACTGATAGAGAAGTATTGAAACTAAAGACATGTTTCGCCGACCCCTAAATAAATTGAGATAAGGTCATTATTTCTGTCTCGTTGATCTAAATCACGACTGCCGAACGGTGGGGTCTTGGGTTATCAGATTTCCATCAGTAATATCGCATTAGCAGTCCCGGACTGTGGCTTTGAAATTAATCGAAAACTTTCTACTGAAAAGTTGTTTCACGAAACAAAAGTTAGGCACATCGCCGCAGGTAATGTTGACATTGTAAGGCATCCTTGTACACCGCAGTTCACAGACGACGAAGTACATACTAATCCTCTTATGGGTACTTGAAAAGCCCCTGAAGCCCTGATATTTATCATTAATTATCATCGTTGACTGGTCATTACTTATAATCGTTTTGATGATTGCCTCGTTCATCTAGTGGTAGCAAGCGAGCAGTTCCTGGGTTAGATTTACATGTTTCTAAGTGTCATTGCATTTTTACTTCAGGAATTTCTCAGTAGCAGCCCGCAGACTGGATTTGTGCCGTTGATAACAATTGGCTCGCCTGCTCCCTGTTATATGGAACTTAAACTGGTAAACTGTGGATGTAGGTACACCTCTACCTAAAGGCTCTTACAAACAAGCACGACACGCGACGCGACACAAAGGGTACGTCGCGTCGCGCGACGAGCGGTGTCTTTGTGTCGCGTCGCGTGTCGCGCCTGTTTGTAGGAGCCTTAACTCTTCGGGTGTAAACAGGTGTAATGTTATGTTACGTAATATGGTAACCCCCTTTTTCAGAAAGCAATTTCACGTTCCTATTGATTTCAGTTGTGCAATACGATGTTAGCTGTTTTGATTGGTTGACCGAAATAACAGCATTCATAAGAAGTCGAAGTGTGGTTCTCACGTTGCATCCCATATTGGGCAATATCGCAGGAAACACACAACTTCCCCGTTGTCCAACGCAGTCGGTTCCTCACTGCATGCATACCAAAGTTGTTGAGGGTCACAAATAATAAGCATAAGCGAGTTGATACTTGTAAGTTCCGAAGCCACGAAAAAACATTCATTGCATTCTCCGCTCTGCACTTCAAGACATCGTCTAGCAGCAAAACCAAAATAATATGTATAATATTCTAAATCTTTATAATATTACATGATAAAGTTTGGTTAAGACTCGCACAACCCAGAGAGCCATGGCAAAAAATATAGGAGGCTTATAGCTTATGCTCAGCAGTGGTTGGAACAAGGCTGCCAATGATGGTGATGAAAGTTGATATTTGATTAGTGAATACTTAACAGTTTTTGACGTACATGCGTTAAACACGGTCTGTTATGTCAAATTGTTTCGAATTCTGATGGACGCGCGTTTACTGAACGTTAAACATTCTAAAACGCCGCCGCTCGTAACTCAGAGCATACGTTACTAACCGGCTAGTGTTTGTAAAGTAAACAGAGGTCCGATGCTTTCGTGACGGTATCGACGCCTGCACTTTACTAATTAACGATGCGTGTGGCCAGACTTGGCTCTAATACCATCATATTATGGTGTCTCCCATAGTTGTCAGCCTGCAATTGTCCCCATAGAAAAATAGAAAGAGTGTCGATCACGCTTGCTCAATTTCTTCATCATGGGATTTAAAAGTCAGGGATTCCGAGAGTTTTCAGAAAGTGCATCTGATATCGAAGAAGTCTACAAGCTTAGAGGTCGGTATTGAGTCCGCAATCGAGTGCTAAACCAGTCGCTCACCACTATTCTATCCAACAGCTTTGCCCAATATGCACTTAATGTTTTCCCCCGTTATCCAGAGTATTAACAAAAAAAAAACTAGGCAGGCAAGTCCCTAAGGAACTTAGAACTTAGACATTCCAGGAATATCTAATGTCTCCAAAGCATACACGGAAAGGAACATGCGCATAAAAACTCTTCACCGTGCCATATTTGCCATACTCTCTGCACAACAATCACACCGTATATTATGCTGTTGGAAAACGGCGACCTCACATAGGTAGTCCACCAGTACAGAATCAAGACACTGTGTGCAACTCCCGGACAAAAATTACTCAATAACGTTCACACGGTGGCTGTAAATGGAAAACGAAGACCTTGCAGTAGCGGGCTAATCAACCCTTCTAAAGTGCCAACACAGTGTCGTCTCCCGAACAAACTATGTTCTAAGAAGTGACACAGTGTTCATACATGGAATACGTCGAGTTCAACAGCAGTCCAATTAGTATTGGGAGGGAGGAGGTAATTGGGGTAGAACCGGTTCTCTAAGATCGTTTTACTCGCCGGTCCGGGTTCAGCTTGTGCTCGTACACTCGAGTACTTCTCAATGGAATTTGTATGTATAATTGAGTGTTAATAGGAAAGTTCTGTAATGTGAAATAGGCGTGTTCGGGATATGTGTTCACAAGTGTTACCACTTTTTCTCTTGAGAAATCTGAAGTAATCGTGTCCGTTACTGTGAATACTGTAATGATGATACATACGTAGATACATATATTAAAAGTTTGTTTGTTATATTAAAAGTTTGACACTTGGCTTATTTGCTAGGTCCCCGATACCAGAAAAATGGTCGCGTAGTCTATTTAGAATCAATATCGTTTTAATTCTGTGATCAATGCCGCACTGTCAGACAGATATGTAGTAACGATTTTATCAAGTGGGCAAATTGAAATTAGGCTGAGAATCAGCAGTTCTTGAACGACAAAATTGCACACATTAGTCAACAACATTAGCAAGACAGTCCTTTAAAACGCCCGCGCTTCATCACTTCCTAGTGCTTTAGCTGGGAAGAGAAAGTGGCGCAACAACTCTCCAGCAACGTCACTCCAGCAGTCCTGACTTTCCAGCAATACTTGACCCTTTTAGAGCAGCCTCAACTCCCAATTACAGCTGAAACCGACAATGATGTACACTTAGTCACATTCGCGTGGTGACAGTGACTCATATTGCCCCGGTTCCCGATATATTTAGATTGGCACACGACCGCGAGACGGACTGTCGCGTTGCGTACCAAAATATTCGTACGTTCAGTTGTTTGTCCACCAAGGAAACGTCACGGACAATCATGGTGTGTTTGTACTAGGGCGTAATATGGCACCTCGAGTGTTAGACCGATATAACCGCCCGTCCGCCTATTGTCACAATCAAACCATTTATTCAAATTAGGATGAGAATCAGTAAGTACTAAATATTATTGACACGTCCGACACCCAATGTGAGTGTGATGCTGTCAAAGACATGAACCACTTGCTGCAATGTCCCAGGTGTTCATACACCTGTACCATGTACATTTGTTTGAGAATCTAATGAACGCCATAGCAGCTGCTAGTAACGTGCCCCCCGAGTTTTAGTTAAAGATTTTTGTTTCTTGATCAGAAAGGCCTAAGATGGATCTCTTTTCATAATAACAATAATTTATAATACTGAATCACTGAGCATGAAATTCAACCATTTGAAAGAAAGAAAGAAAGAAAGAAAAAGTATTTATTGGGACTCGCACAGGACATTACAAATTAAACTAAAACACACTCATGAAAACATTATAAAAAATTAAAAAAACAAATTTAAAAAATAACAGAAAGTCCTGTACGAGGCCAAAAGGCTCCTATCTCAGCATATGTTGCGACATTTAAAAAAAATGTCGCAGCGCTGGTATTCTGATGTCACGCCCGCAGTGATGTCACGGATAGATAGATATAGAAATAAATATTAAATAAAATTGAAGAGAATACTTAAGAAACAATGACATAATCATGACCAGTGAATAAATTGAGTCGACTGTAAACTGCGTTCGATCTGCTTTTAACAATGGCTCGAAATCAAGCTGTTCATTTATTGATAGGTTCGTAGACAATTGATTGATACTCGAACATGATATAACACAAACAGATTTCAACAAGTTATTTTCAAATTCATTGAATGTGATGTTTCAGTTTGCAATTTGCATTATTTCCTCCATCGATGCAAACATTTACATTCAGAGCTTTTGTACTCGATGCGCCATCCGGGGAGCTTTCAAACATAGTATTCATTCAGCAGGAGGATGCTGAATGATCACTGCAGAAATACATGTGTCAATTATTATAGCTTTATGTTTACTAGCTTAGAACAGTCGACGACCGATTAAAATCGGTCACCGAACTACGGTAGATGGATGTCAGTGACCAATTTTAATTCGACTCAAGGCACACGTCCTACACCTGCCGACCGTGTAACTGCGGAACTCTTGTGAGGAAGGAACACGTAGCCCATGTCACCATCACCTTTATTGGTACTGTTGAGATTAAGTTTATTTCACTCAAGGGGTTCGGAAAACTGACTGAGAAAGTACAGCAACAAAAGTAAGCCAACAACAAAATTCCTTCAAGTGCGATCACTACCTTGCCCATAACATATCAAGTATAGTAAAACGATCTTTCGTGCAAGCGTTCAAAAGTCTATTTTCAATAGACTCAATTACTCATCTCTTAGAATCCCAATATAATAGGAGAGCTGTGCGAGAACTTGAGACGTGAATGAGTCAGCCCTGTCTACCCCTTCGCAGAATTCAAACGTAGTTATACCTGAGTTATGATTTCCACGCAAATTTGCTCAATGGGCCGCTAAAACTAGGGGCGCAGAATAAATAGTACGCAAAGACATGAGAGGGGGAACTGACTACCGATATAGACTGCCTGACCCATCACCAAAATATCCTACTTCACACATCACGTCAACAATTGTCAACTTTAGTTATTTTGAAATAGGATTCGAATTCATTTGGCAGAATATTGTGACATATGACGGGGTTCTTAGCAGTCCGAGCTGAATCATCGGTCACTTACCCCCGCGTAGTTAGAAAATAAATTTTCTAGATAAAACTGTTCTGTAGTGACATTGTTTATGTTTCCGATTTATGTTATTATATTTTTGGTACATTGTGATTGTAGGCATTGGCAATTGGCAACTTAGATGGGAAATCCCACAAAGATTTTTCTAAATAAACGACTGACCATTTTACTGCACGATGACAGGTATAATTGATCCAGGATGGAGCTGACCTCACCGAGGTGACGTGTAAAACTGCAGCATGGTCTTCTTCTTTACGTGTCAAACGAGCCACTCGAAATATCCAACCAAAATGTAGCGACCTGGAAAGCACAGTCGTTTGTTTGTCTCTTAAATCCTGGCGGGCAGTTGATCTGCCGGAGTGATGAAGTGTGCCCCCTGGACACAAACTGCAGTGGCCAATCTGGAAATTTAAGGTATCCAATCTGACTGAATCTTAATAGTGTAAAATCGATCCGTCCCAAACAGTGAAGAGGTTTTTGTGGTGAAAAGATTCCCTTAACAGGATATGTCGCATCTTCTTTCCTGCATGGTTAAATCCATCAAGCACCAAATTATTTATACCGACCAAGCTTCGGCTGATAGTAAAAGGCCTAATTTTTCATTCGTCTCTTTCTTGTATTACCTGTGTATGTGCATGCAAGTAAAGACAGCAATATTGTTTTTTTTTTTGTCTATTTCATCCAAAATCGTCCCATCGATATCGTGCTGTTCCTGGGTTATCGGTGGTGAGTGTGGTGATCGTGACAATTCTTGTTTATTGATTCTTATATCTTTGTCGTATTGTGGGCGTGCTTGTCCGGCATGGCACGTCTTAGTGATTTAGACTACAAATAAACAATTTGATCGGCTTAAGTAACATTATATTTAAGGCTTTTAAGCACTTAAGTAGTCGTTTATTTCAATACTGTTAGCGAGATCGGTCTGGTTTGGACGCATTGTTTGATATCAATGGGCATCTAAAACATTCCTCTCCATTGCTGTGTGAAGTCACTAGCTAACTAGATGTCGATTTGGTTTTGTTTTATCTAGATTGTTTATCTTTAGTTAAAAGTTTTATCAACAAAAACAATTAAGAACCATTTCACTTGGCTCCCAAAAGGACCTCGTGGCACGGTAGGTAAATAATTACCGGCCTGACTAGTCGGCCACATAATAGAGCCTAATCACACAAGACAATAGCCCTTCCCCGAAGGGCCTACCTGCTCTGCTCACCCAACAATGCGTTTGACTAGTCATGGATACAACGAAGTGTGAAATACCGTTAAAAACTTTTAGTTTTTGGAGTATGGTGTTAAAATTATGGACTTTGAAGATTTGTTTGTGTATATTCTCCACCATTTAACTGCATTATGTTTCATCATTCATGCGTTACTTAGTATTAAACTGTCTGCACTTGTCAACGCTCAATGCGTTGACAAGTGCAGACAGTTTATTACTAGTCACACACTGTGATCTCTTGTCTCTATACGAGAGGAGGCCTTTGTTTTTAAACTGATGTATAAACACCAGGCTAAAGAAATGGTCTCTCAGCAATGATAGAGAAGCATATTATTGAAACTCCGGCAGTACCGACAGAAGTGAAAACTTTAACAAGAAAATACTTGCATAGAACATTGATCCGTAACACAATATAAATAAAGAGCACAATCGCGTTTACAAAAATGAGGTGTCGGTAACGGTGTCGCGAGTTCAATTGTTTTTTTCCATCTCAAAAATGCCCAACGCGCCTAAATAAGTTTTCACTTTAAAAAACTATGAAACTCTTGACATTTTATTAGCTCCCGTCTCACGTCAGTAGCAATGAATGAGATAATTTGCAACACGGAAGTGTGACAAAATGATTCATATTTTGTCAATATTGCACGTCTGAGCAGTTAATTTAATTAATTAGGTCATAAACTGGAGACGCTCCACTCGTTCATGTCAGTGGGCGAGTCTGCGCGCGCGCATATTAATAGCGCGGGAGATAGTGACGCGGCAATGTGACCATAAAATAATAATCAAGTGTAATGTATGGACAGACAGCATTATGTTACATAGGTTTAGGTTGCACCTCGCGATAAGATATGGCTGACATAGCTGATGCAGTGGCAGTGATGTTGGTTGTGGATTTGACTCCTGCATATGCAAACAATCTGAATGAGATAACATCACGCCTATTTTCCCCGAAGGGTAAGGACAGAGGTATGTTTTACACCCACATTACGTCATTCCCATGTACCTATGTAACAACAGACGAGCTGATGAATAAATCGGTTCCAGATCCGGACGTTTCTGAGAAATTGGATAAACAACCAACTTAGCGATCAAACACTGACCCTCACGGTCAGTAGTGTCGCTTGCGACCACAAGACCAATAACTAACGACGCAATTTATAAGTTAATTAAATAAATATTAAGATTTATTTGATATTAAGATTGTAGCCGTGCCGTTCTTTCGAAGTATGGTAACCATGGCACCCGAATTTATGTTCCATCTCTTTGAAAGTGGTAACTACCACCGTCTGTTTAAACTTATATATGTATAAGGCTACAGCATCTATATGATTTCATATTTTGACAAAATGATTAAATCGCTGGTCTCTTAGTAGAGCGTACCATAGTGGGGTGTACCCTGCTAACCTGTTTGGTCGACAGGGTTCTGTTCGCGTGGTTATGACATGATCTTGTCGTAATGTTGCTTCACTAAGCTGCTTACAATTTCTGGTTCTATAGCCAATGCCACAGAGAGCACTTAGTGGAAGTGTGTGAGGAATTTTGTGCAAAGGAAAAATACAGATCATCTTTTCTCTACCCATCATTCTCCTGCCCTTGTCCCAAGGTCACAGCATGTCTTCATCCTCCATGACATATCTATTAGCCATCATCTCAGTTGTCAACCTCTTCCTAGCCATATTATTATTCACACATTCCATCCTTTGTTTCTCTCATACACAAAACCTCACAAGATGCTCCTCATTCCTCCGCATCACATCTATACCATGCCAAGTTGCCAACCGATTTCTACACAATTAACTTATCAGTCACCGACGCTACTTCCTCCAACCTCCTACCAATGTGACGAACAACATTTTCACTTGACGGAGCTCACTGAAGCGTATCGACGCGTAGAGGGAATTACGCCAGAATTTACGATGTCAGATAAAATCTAAAGTAGGCACATGTTCCTTAGAAATAATCAAAATCAATGGAGCGCAACTTTCACGTATGTGGAAAACGTAACATGAAATGTAACACAACAACTAGAATTTGTTGCTACGTTTTCAACGTGTTGAAAGTTTTGAAACATAAATGCAACATGTTTCATGTTGCATTGCACATTCGGACAGCATGTTCGTTTCAACGTTCACATAATTATGTGTACCCACCATTATGTAAGGGGTAGCCCTTACTACGTAGGTCCATGGTAGAAGATCCGGTGAGTCTGACTAAAGATTTGGAAACAAGAAGTCCATTATGAATCTCCACAATCCCATTGCTGGGCATGGGCCTGTTCCTAAACGGCTGTAAATCAGCGTTGTGGCTATGCTGTACAAGTGTACAGTGCTCAACATTTGCTGAGCACGCTCCTTTTGTCACTGCAATGTTTTTCAATATTTTTTAGCTACTAGTTAAATTAGGTTTTTAAGGTACCTATTAGTTATTGTTTAAGAGAGGCAATTTTTTTTTTTAAGTCATCATCATTAATAATAGGTATTTTGCGTTATAATATTATTACCTACATGCTAAACGGTAAGGCCACGGAGTGAACTGATGGAAGATTGACCGCCTATTGCTCACCTAAGAGCCTATAGAACTGCGGCTACTAATGCGGACAGATAGGCATCGTTTCCGAGAAGGGATCGCACGCATGCCCGGGCTGACAGTGAAACTGCCGCCGCTGACAGCAGCCCTAATTAATTGAACGTCTAATTAGTGAACATTGGGCATTTACTTGCAGCAGTCATCATTTAATTTGTTAGGATTTAGGTTTCACGCCAGTAGGTAAGCTGTACAAGCAGCTTACTAGAGAGAGGATTTTGGAGACCAAGCAGTAAGGGCAGGTAAGATAGGTACCTCATTTAGAGTCAAAGCTACAGGAAAGGTTATTAGGACTGTCCTTGAATTTTTAATTAGGTATATATAATGGATGCTTGATAGCTAACTGAATTCCCAGATCTTGTAAAAATGGTAGGTAGGTATAGCCAGCTAGAAAAATGTATAGGTATTCTAAAATTGTCGCATTTCCACTATTTCTAGAAATACCTACTGTACCTACTCGGTTAAATAAAAGCTCCCGCAGAAAGGCGCGACGCGACACCAATGAACAATTTCCGTGAAGTTTGCATAGAAATTGTTCCACCAGCGTTGCGCCGTCGCGACGCGCCTGTCTGTGGGAGCCATAAAGGTTATTCCTCCACGCTTTTTTTTTTTTTTTTTTTTTTTTTTTGTTTTTTTTTTTTTGAGGGTGGGAAATCATCAAATAACTTCTCCCGCTCTGGGCGGAGCGGGAGGGCGTGTCAGACTCTTACTGACTAAAACCCACCCGTGTTCCTTCGGTTGCCCTGTCGCCGGGGGCCACGATCTCCCTTTCGGTTTTCTTCGCAACCCCGGCAGGCATCGGTCCTAGTGGATTCCTCCACGCTTGAAACTCGCTAATTCTTCACAACATGTTTGAAAATATTTGAAATGTACACGACTTACCAGGTTTATGATGTCGATGTTTCTTGCCTTTGGCGGCGACAGCCGTCACCAGCAGCGCTAACCAGAGCCAACCCCACCGCATCCTAAGTACCTAGCATCACACTACACAATCAAAACACGAAGATTTTGTTCCAAACAACAACTTTTTATCTAAAATTCACGATCAAGCACTCATTTTCTTCTCACTTTTAATTTAAAAAGACACAGGTTCGCCAAATTCTACATAATAAGCAACGTTTCACACAGTTAATCGGTTTTCAAAACATGATGTGTAGAAAAGCACAAAAGTTTTTAAAGCTTACGCACGAAATAAAATACGAGAGGACGCGAATAACCTTACGCATTAAACCACAGCCACCGAAAGCTAGTGGTCGACTGAGGTCGACTGACGGGAGAAGACGGCCGAACGACCGAACCGAACCGAGTCCGACTTCTTGACACGAACCGGTCACAGGCGGCAGGCCGAGGAACCCATGAAAACATTGAACACACAACAACAATAAACTTTTTAGATTCTAAATAACTGCTATTAGATATTAACTAATCGAATTGAGTCAGAATTAATATACTGTAACTAACGTTACACTAGTTTTAATTCATCAATTTGTAAAATAATGGTAGCGAGCTTTTCTTTAAAATATTTTGTTCGAAGTTCAAAGCTCTTTTGCGTAACAAACATATCAGTCGTAGTGTCGCTACTCGACGTGAGAGGCCGCTGATACAAATAATCAAGTATACGTTTCCTTCCTCTAAATAATCACATATTATGTGATTGAGTAAAAAAATTAAAAAATAGTCCTAGTCATGTTCTGTAGATATTTATTAACTAATTGTTATTTATACATTATTATTGAGGCAGTTAAAACTAACCCAATTTAGAATTATGAAATAGGCACTGCCGTCGTGGACAGCTCGATTGCTAGAGGAGTTACTTTAGACTATTTTCAACAGATGGCGCTCTAAGTCACTATTTTACTTTTCAGTTACCACACTCGACACTCGCTGGATCTTTTATCTTCTTTATCTATATTTAATAATATTATAAAAAACTTAGCGAAATTAAAACTACATTAAATATTTTTGAAGTAGATAATTGCTACATGGTCTAGGAACGATTCAACTGCCGAAAATATAATTTTTAGATATATCCAGCATCACGTAGATAATTCTACTGGATAGATTTTGTTCAAATTATACATAAATATCCCTTATAAGTCTGGTCAGTCTGTAGGCTATTAAATGATCACCTATTTTCTATGGAGGTTGAGCAATATTGTATTTTGTTCGTATTAATCTAAGATAATTTACCGCAAATTGTAAAAAGACCAGCCAGAAAGTTAGAATATTGCAGGTAGTTCCAGGTATAACCTTCATTTCGCTATACCTTTATGGAGTTTAGCAGACAATTGTGACATAATATAAGAACGTCTGTTTCAGTCCACTTTCAACATAGCCAAAAACTTAACGGTTAGACGGCTGCTTTGCTTTGCTACTACTGAATACTGGCTGCGGGTGTCGACCTCAGGACGAGCTGCTTCCACACGGACAACTCGCTCGTCGCTTGCTCCCGCGTCAGAAGCCCTGACACTCTTTATATATTTTGGCTGCTGAGACCAAACTTACAAACGCACTACCTATACAGGGACGTTATTTAAAATGTGGCTGTTATTTTAGTATATTGTGGTGTTTTACGACTTTCATGCGAATGAAGTCGCGGGCAGAAACTAGTTATATATATATGTTGGTAGCAATTCGAACGAAAAAGTTGGAAGCTGGAAGATGCAGCAAGGTGTTGTAGTAATATAAAGAGGCTCGTCCTCTGAAAACCCATTGCATTCCACCACCGGTTTAATTATTAAGCACATGAAGCAGTTTAGCTTATTCTTTGGTATTTATTGCAAAAGTCCATAGCCCGTGACCACATATCTACACATTTCTTATCCCTTGTCAGCCCACGTTCGCACGGACGTAAAATTTTGCCGGGGGATTTTTCGTACACTGGATTTTCAACGTCTGCTTAGAGCCGGGAGTTGAAAATCAAACGTTTGTTTTTTCGACGCGCTGGGGCAGCATGCACTCCGTTGAATTCTCAACGCTCGGCTTGACACCGAGTGTTGAAAATCCAGTGCACGATAAAATTCCGCCGCGATATTTTTACGTCCGTGCAAACGTGGGCTTATGCATTGAAATACCTTCACGTGTGGTCATACACAGGGCCCTACTTGCCTACGTCTGGCGCCTGACTGCCTCGTTGGTCTAGTGGTCGCAAGCGCTACTGCTAAGTATGAGGTCCTGGGTTCGATTCCCGGGTCGAGCAAAATGTTATTGGGTTTTTCTATCTGAAATTTCTCAGTAGCAGCTCGGAGTCTGGATTTGTGCCCGGTTGATGGCAATAGGCTCGCCCCCTATTACATGGGATTTAAACATAACTGGCGAAATGTGGGTGTGCCTGCTACAGGGACACCTCTGCCCAACCCTTCGGGGAAACAAGGCGTGATGTTATGTTATGTGTTATTATTTGCACCAACGACAGCCCCATTTTATGTCCAGGCAAATCACTGTCTATTCCAAGGTTGCCTGGAAGAGATCGCGGAAAGCGATAAGGCCGCCCATTGTATATTTTTAGTGTTTGATTTATTTTTTGTTGTGTATTTTTGTGGTGTCCAATAAAGTATATATAAATAAATAAATATGATAAACAACATTGAGCAAAAATGATTGCGGAGAAACGACTTTTATTTTTCGGGTAATAAATCGCTGTTCACTATGTCCTTAACAAGCATCTACCCAGGCATAGTTCAGAACAAAAAAAAAATCATCCGTTATAGGTATCAACACCACATAAACTCTGTCTCTAATATCTTATAATGACTTAGCCCTCTTTCAAGTTGTACTACCACCAGCCGCATAGGTAGGTACTTATGTTCACTATATCGTGCGTCTGATATCTCTCATGTCAGATTGCCGTCTCACCCTTCCGACTTTTAGAGTGAGGGAAGAGAGAATGCACCAGTGTTTTGCGCAGTTGGCTAGTCTGGCTAGATCGGCCGCCTCGACCGAAATTCGGTCTAGAGAGTATTATTATTATTTTGTTTACTGGTATAAAGTTCAGAAGGCCTGGCACGAACGAACAAATTTAATATTTAAAATATATATCTACTCGTTTCGTATTAAGTTTTAAGACTTTATTCTTTGAGTCAATTTTAACCAAAATGCTATTCGGATGTTGTTCATTGTATTTTCGATTCAAAAATCGTATGAATTTTGGGTACGTTTACATCGCGCGTTCGTGCTAAGCCCTCAGGACTCCTTTATAAAAGAGAGTGCAATTCTCGCAGCAAGTCTCTCTGGTTTGCACACCAGCAGAAGTTGACAAGTGAATGGGGTGTCGGCCTGATATAAGCCATCATCGTGGTAAGGCGTATGGCACCCTCTGTGATTATATAACACGACTAAATAGGGTAGGAATAACATCAATTTTCAAAACTCATACCAAAAAACTTATTTATTTGACGATTACAATTATTCTATAATATCTATGAATAGTCGCAGAATTACAACGTGTATACAAACAAAGGATGAGGATTCGGGTCGGCGAATTCGACCCAATAACATACGAACGATAAGCCAAAAATGTTTAATGTCATATCGATAAATTTACATCGCGTAACACTGGCCGGGGGCGGGCGGGCCCCCCCCCTGCGGGCCCCGGGCCGCTAGACGAACCACTCGTCCTTGTGCGGCACGGCGCTCAGGCCGCCCGCCGCAGGCGGCCCGCCCGCGCCGCCCCGCACGGGCCCGCAGGGGGCTGCGGGTTTCCCGGCAGCCGTGTCGCGCCCACCTCGCCGCCCGCGCACCCGCCGCCGCCATTACTGCTCGCCAACTCTTGCACTGCTCGCAAACAAACAAATTCGTCAATAACCATATTACGTCCGTTGGTGCAATGGCTTAGCTCAGCTTAATTTCTGTGATGGCAGCGGATTTACGATGCTTCTGGATTGTGTTGGTCTATGGACGGTTACTTAACATCAGGTGGTGCATCGGCCTGTTTGCCATAAAATAATTTAAAAAAAAACCCTAACTTGGTGTCCTATGAAGCATTCGAGGAATCATAACAAGAGGATGAGCAACAGTATTCTCTAAGTGTCTTAATCTTGTAGAGATATTATGAGCATCAGAGTCAGCGTTTACGCACTGCACCCGATACAAATCCGAAAAATTTCGGTCCGAAGTAATCAGTATATTCATTTGTATTTAAAGCGTCTGTGCTATGCATAAGTACATCCGAGTTTTCTTGATAAGTTTCGGTCCAACTCTTCTTGATACGTATTTTCTCGGACTCGAATCGAACGCTGTGCATACACGCATTAAAATTGCAAGGGGCTGAACTAACGGGAGAAAGGAGACGGTAAACTTACTATGTAGCCGTGTACGCTGGTTGGCGGCGCGGCGGCGGCAGGCGCAGAATGTGATGGCAGCAGCCACTGTCGCCACCAGCGCCGCGGCGCCCGCGCATCCCACCACCCATGCGCCCCCTGCGCCCGTGCCGCCGCTCTCTGACAAATTAACATTCATTTTCTTTATTCATCGCATACTCAAATATACATTTTAGTATTTCAAATAAAAAAAAAACATATAAAAAAAGACATTTAAATACCTAGTAGCGGTATCGGGAACAGGGTCCAAGCTACAGGCGGTCAGGGCTCCAGTGAGAGGAACCTCCTAAAATTACGCGCCGTTTGCAGGAGCATCGCTTTCAGAATCAAGCCCTTGATCCAACTGTCTAACGAGAGCCTTCTCAGGTGTTAGTCGAGGTTCTTGGCTATAACGCTATTGGTTAAAACGGCACAATGATGGAAGTAAAACATAAAATAAAATAAAAACAAAAAGAAAGAAAATTCGTTTATTTATGCCAAAAAACAAGAAAAGTAAAAATTAAACACGAAAAAGATAGATGTCTAATCTACAAATTCTACATGAACAGTGCAGTCCAGTACTGGCGACAAACCACCCACTACCACCAAGTGTATTGCAAAAGGCATAACGTTAACAAGTGTAATGAATATGGCAATAGCTTTAATCCATTGTTGTGTAGTGTCATTGCATCCATAGCATGTCGATCATAGTGCAGTGCTCGTGTTTGCACTGTGGTATTTAGGGATGGGCTGTTATTCTGGGCCTGACCTGGGCAAAGCGCGGCGGTGTCCTCGTCAGAGCCGTCAGCGCAGTGATCCACACCGTCGCACATCAGGTCTGCGCTGACGCAGAACTCGCGCTGCTTACAGCGGAACTCTTTGCACCCATGTTCTGGAACAACGGTGCGAAAAGACATCAAAAATAGAGTGAACTCGTTGGATGTGCAGGTGATACGAAATATAGCATAACAGAAAGTATGGTTCGTGGTATAAGTAGACAATGAAAGAAAATAAGAAAACTCCCTAAAAGTTAAGAGCGTTTATTCTGAAAGTTGGCAACGTCGCAAATAGATGTCAAATATTTACGTGTCTTGATTAATTTGGCAATATTACTGTAAATATGGCTAACTAGCGAACTAAAAAATTTATTATGAAATGCAATAATTACTATCGTAACATCGAATATTTAGTTTTAGAAGTAAAAAAATATTTGGAAACTGTCTAAATGCCTTTTAGGGTTCCGTGGTAAACAAAGAACCCATAAACATAGTTTCGCCATGTCCGTCTGTCGGTCTGTCTGTCCGCGGCTTAACTCATAGACGCGTAGTACTAGAAAACAGTAATTAATCACGCCGACAAAGTAGTAAAATAAAATCATGTAAATATTTTTTTCCCTACACGTAAAGTGAGGATGATTTTTTTTTCATCTATCCCATAATGTGGGTGTCGTTGGAAAGGTCGTTCAAAAATATTGAGAGTTTGTGACAACCATTTTTGGATTCACAGATCCGTTTTCAAAATAAGTATTAAGCTTTAAAAAGCCTATTTCTTTTAGAGTCATGTGTCCCCCCCCCCACCTGTCAGCTAAATGGTTGATTTGGATACGTGAAAAAATTCACGGCGGTAGTATATATAACGAAATTAAAAGGAAAACTAGCACAGCTAAGTAGAATTTACAAGTTAACGAGTAATAATCGACCAACTTACATTTGCGGTTGCAAAAACTTGTTCTCCCATACATTCCGTATCGCAGAACATGTTTTTCAACTACAAAGTTAAGTTTATTCTTGGGATAAATTCATCCCAACTACGAAACCTTTCATTGTGCGTGGTCCGACACGCACTTGGCCGGTTTTTTTTTACACCTAAAGCGATTACAAAATCAAATTCAGTGTTTTAATTGCAATTCATTATTAATTTTATAGTTCGCTAGTTAGCCACATTTCTTATTTCTATACAATAATATTGTCAAATTAATCAAAATAGCGAAATATTTGACATGTATTTACGACGTTGCCAAGTTTCAGAATAAACGCTCTTAAGTCATATGAATAAAATATATAATGTAAAATAGTTTGTTTTTTTCAATTTCTCAGATTCGCATATTAGACGAGCTATAAACATTTGCTGTTTAGAATGAAAAGTGAGTAGAACATGTGGTTTTTTCGAGTGTATGTATATTTAGACTGAGCATTTCCAAATTGTTCGTTGATGGTGAACGCTGTCGCTTTAGCTTGGTTTCCCAACGGCACTTCTAAGGCAAAGCTCAATCACTCACTTCTACACCATATCTGTAAACAAGTAGGATTTCATTTGTCGAATTACGCCTAAGATCAAACACTGATCCATATTTGTATCAAACGCAAGAAGAAGCCAGAATACCGTTTAATATATTATAAAGAGAGAAAAAATATATCTGTATTTCTTTGTAACCGATAAAATACAAGAAGCCGGTACTCCGCTGCCTGCCAACCAAGCGAACTGACCCGAAATCTTGGTTCTGATTGAAAAAGGAAAACATATTTATAAATGGCGGTATGCCTTAAGAAAATTGTACACAGTCGTACAGAGTCGGTAGATTATATCTAGAATATGTTTTTTTTTTTAAATAAGATTTGTTCTATAGTTATTAGTATTTATCGAGTTAAAAAACAGTTGTTTTTTAAGTAAAAAGAATAACAACCTAAAAATATTGCGCGTGCAGCACCGTACACGTGATAAAATGAAACTTCTTAAAAAAAATAAAGCATGGGAGAGATTTAGTATGAGAGACTGGAGGTTTTAAGTGTAGTAGCTTAAGGCACTCACAGGAAAGCCCGGTTAAGTAGTCATGAGTCTCAGAGGTCAACTACGAGATGCCCCAAATAAAAAAATAAAAAAGCTCGAGTTGATATGTGTGTAAATTCATTAAGAAGTTTCACTTCAAAATATCATTGTCAATTTCTTCGACTATCATATCAAGTTCATTCATGCTGTATTTAATTTATTAAGGATTTTAAACTTGCCCACAAGACAGCATTGCTATAGCTAGTCTAGATCTTGCTTTGCTTTAAAATTACATAAGGCCAAACACAAACAATTTGCGGCCAGAAAATAAGAGAACAAGATCTACTCCCGAAAGAGAAAATAAGAAATAAAATAAAAACTATACTTTTTCCAAACGTAGGTATATCACGTAAACTTCTAACCTATTTTCTTATATAAACTTGTTACCTTCTATTCTAGAAAAAAACATATTCAGTAAGCGTTACATGTCCTCTCTAAAGTTAAAAAACCGGCCCAGTGTGTGTCGGACCACGCACAATGAAGATGAATTTATTCCTAGAAAAACCTAACTTTGTAGTTGAAAAACATGTTCTCCCATATGAAATGTATGGATGAACATGAATTTGCACCCGCAAATGTAAGTTGGTCGACTATTACTCGTTAACTTGTAAAGCCTACTTAGTTGTGATAGTTTTCCTTTTAATTTCGTTATACGAAACTGAACTGAACTGTTACTGCTGTGAATTTTTTCAAAACCAAGCATTTGGCTGGTAGGGGGGGGGGGGGGACGAAGACACTTGACTCTAACAAAAATGAGCACTTTAAAGCTTAATATTTCGAAAACGGATTCCTGAATCCACAAATGGTCTTAACATACTCACAATATTTTTGAACGACCTTTCTAACGACACCCCAAATTATGGGATAAATGAGGAAAAAAAATCAAGCCCACTTTAGTGGTACCCTAAAAAATGATTTTATTTTACCACTTTATTGGCGTGATTAATATGTATACTCTTATCAAATTACAGCTTTCTAGTACAAAGAGTCTCTGAGCTAAGCCGTGGACTGACAGACAGGCAGACGGACATGGCTAAACTATAAGGGTTCCTTGTTTACCACGGAACCCTAAAAAACATTAAAGAACTGCAACATTAAAAAAAACATCCCTTATCAATTGAAAACCCTGTCACTTGCAACCGGACAATCAAACTGATGTCGTCGTGCGACCGGAAAATTGGGCATTCATCGTCGAAAAAATCCGCTCAAAGGACTCGAACAATACCCCGGGCTTAACGAGCCACGAGCCACCAACCAGAGATACGCAACGATAAGTAATATGGTTAATGCTAATCGCCTATCAGAACCAACTTTAATTGTGTCCTACATAAAACAGCTGAAAATTCTTTAAAGTGAAGCAAAACAGACTCCTCACCGAAAAACTGCTTTTGATCTCCAAAGGGGGATTGTTTCTCCCTGCCGCATATACACCGCGCTCTGTACAGTGTACAGGTAGGTGATAAGGGTAGCGCTCGCGTGGAGCACGGCATGTATGAAATGCATTGTTTAAAATGTTATTCCGGCGTCTCAGGCGGTGTCGCCAAGCGCGTTTTTGTTGCATAATTCAATGGCATGAGCGCTTAACATATCCTGCTTTGTGAGACCAGTCAGTTGCGTTCACTGGAATTTTAAAACTTCCAGTGTAATTTCAAACGCATTGTTTGCGAGTTAAAGATGATATTTAATGAAGAATTCGAGCAGGAACAGCGTTTTGTGGGCACAAAGGGGAGATCGCTGCTCAAACGGTTTGGATTGTTGAAATTTGAAATATTTAGAATAAATCTTTTGAATATAATAAATTTTGTAAATATAATCTTGGATAGGCAAAGCTAGATCTGAATAGAATCTAGGTATTCCTTTTGTTTGTATAATTTTATGTTCCAACACAGCTGGTCGATGAAAGACCCGTACATAGTTAAGAATCCATAAACAAGACAATAATCGTAACAAAACCCATTTCGGGAGATCTTAAAACAACTACCAAATCGCACTTAAAACTTTCCCAATGAGTCTAGTCGAGTAATCTTTGGAAGTATGCAAGTTGAGGTGCAAAGTCGCGCAGCCGTTGTCCAGAGGGGTCTCCAGGGGTCGCTTACCAACTATGTCTTAATGGGGTAAAGTTGGGAAGTTCCCACACTTCATTATCAAGTGACGAGCGATATGAACTAAGTTGTATCAATAGTCGACACATTTGCACGACAACTTTCAGTGTATTAAAGATCATTAAAGATCTGTTATGCTGTTTCCCTACTTTTAAGTTTGCAATATTATTTTTTTTCTACGCATTTATCAAACTTTTAATCAGTTTTGCAACTGTTAACTATCTCATCGATTTTATAAGGCCCTTACGGATTCACTTCACCCTTGTATTAATGGCCTATAACATTTTTAAGCGCTAGGGCTTTTTCAATGTTCGTGCAGACGGCTCTGAGGGCTTCAAATTTAATGTCCGTGACATAAAAATGATACGAGACCTCATCCACGACGGATCAGCTTAATGGTGCCACTTTATAGCTTTGATAACTGCCACTCGATACAGTCATATTGTTTGAATGTTTCTGTTAAATTAATGCAAATCAGACTTCTAAGACAGGCCTTGGTATGCTTCAAAGCTCTTTATGTTGGTTAAGTTTAGCACAACAAATTCACATTGAGCAACAACTACTACGTATTGAATGCACCAGATGATCCAAAACGGGTTCAGCTTCTTTTTTCGTAGAATTCCAGAAAATTTGTTGTATAAAAACAATTTGATAGGCAAAACTTGATTGCAGTTTCACGCATTAATACCTAACAATATGAACTTTTTTAGTGCTATTTCCCCATTTTTGCCGTGTTTACAGATGATCGGACAAATACTCAATCTGAAATTCCTGGCGATAGAAAATACACTGAAAAAGGAAAGTTATTTTTCACCTCTACGAAAACATTCTATATGTTGAGTCCTATCTTGCAGGTTCTCAATCAATATAATAATACTTAGATCATAGCTAAAGAGCACATAGACATTTAAAATAAACAAACAAAATTATTAAAGTATTTTATTTAAAGAAATGACTCAACTGAGGGCTTAATTACATCCCAATAAGTATGTTATTAAACCATCATCATCAGTCCTAGGAAAACGAATACAGCACACGCTACATAGTTGAATGAACAATGGAATGCCCCAGGGAGGTATAATTGGATCAATTTCATTTCGACCACCAATAATAACACTTGATTAACAAAATAACTATTTCTATAAAGACATACATACTATAGCCTCACATCAAACGACTAACCATTCCTTATTTATAGGACTACAAATACTCTCATTCATCCAGCAAATCGCCTAAAAAATGTCGACAAGTAATAAAATTCCCATTAAAATTCTATCGTGTCGCATCCTCGCGACTCCTGTTCGCAGTTTCTTTCTCTGATCCTTCCAAGTCCCCGTCGCGTGTTTCTAAATCCTTTGGAGTATGTTTTTCCACGCGGCCAAGCGGAAAATCTAATTGGTGTTATGTACGGCTCAAAGGTGAAGACGAAACAAACGCTTCTGCTCCAGTAATGTTTTTGGACAATTTAATTGCTTCCTTTGTGCGCCTCATTGTAATTTGATATGCATACTTGAGTGAAAGAGATGTGTCCTTAGATTTAATTATATCATGGGCTTTGTGACTTCTGCCTCAAACGTTAGTATGAAAACAATGTTTGTTATTGTTTTATTTGGCGTATGAGGCAAATTATACTACCGTGTTTATAGTTAGATTGATATGATTAAACGTATATAGTATATATATCTAGTTTTGATTAATTGAAATTATAATAACATATATTGTATTCTCTAAAAAACCCATTAAGTTATAGATAAAAACTGAACCAAATGGTTATAAAGGTTATACGTTAAATTGAAAAGCAATAATGACGATTACAACCATTAGGGAGGCAGAACAAAGTAATGATAATGAAAAATCGGCTGAGCTGTACGTCCATACATGAGTCTGAGCATTTGTGGGTCATTATGAGACACGTAATGACCTGGACAATCGTTTATGAGGTAAAAAGTGAACGAATAAAAGAAAGTTATTGAGGGTATGAAAGTGTGACAGTTTTAAATAATCCGTTAATGTTCGTTCATCAGTGATTATATCAGGAGAATTAAAATATTTCAGAAAGTAACGAAGTTAGAGTGCTGGTGTTGTTGGCGATAAAAAGAAACAGCAAAGCAACAGGTCAATATTGTCTACAGAAGTACAGACGAACCTAGAAACCTCAGGGAACACAATAAAAATATATATACACATATATAAAGGAGGAGGAATGTGTAAACGAACTGCCCTGTCGACTGTTTGTTCGAATAAATAAACATTTGGTGAAATTAAAGAGGGTGACGACGGAGGGTCGTGGGCGTGCTTCGAGTTTTTATATAAAATCGCTCAGATCCTCGTATTTATTGGGACAAATAGATGGTTATTGCTTCATTCCCGGTCTAGTTTTATCCTTTATTTACTTTCAATTGGATTAGCTATAATATTATTGAAAAAAGAGTTATTGTGACGGAATCTTGGCATGAAAATTGATTCAATTACAGTTATAGTTTTATTCTACTTTGTTGTTTTATTTATAAGTTTTTAGCTTGGTGACCTATTTATTTATATGATACTAGCTGCTCGTGCTCGGCGTCTCCCGGGTGTATTTCCGACTTTTCCGGTGGATTTCCAAAATTTTCTTACATGCAGACTTTATCTAAACAATTATGAATACAAGAAATAAATCAGCCAAATCGGTCGAGCCATTCTCTAATGACGATCTTTCATACATGCGGCAATAGATTTTTATTTATAGAGAAGCATTATTTTTTATGTTCTCAAAATAAACTAAACGTGAATTCATGCTACTTTTTGTTCCTTATAATATTTGTGGGCCAAATTTCATTTAAATCCTATTAGTGGGATAATACTAATGATGTAATACTATCTTGAATTAATGCAAGCCTAGTACTTTTTGTTACCTATATAAACTATTTATGGGCAAAATTTTGCTACTTTGGGTTGTTACATTTAACAATTTTCATAAGGATCTTAATTTTTTTTTTAATAAGTTATAGCCAATGTTACTGATAATTTAGCTTCGTATTGGTGAAAAATTTATTAAAATCGGTTCAGCTGTTTCGGAACCTATTCGGTACAAACAAACAAACAAACAAATCTTTCCTCTTTATAATATTATTATTAGTATAGAAGTTTAGATTTATATACCTACACACAAAACACTTAATAGAAACAAATACATAAAGATAAACAAAGATAAGTACTGCATATTTAGTTCGAAATTCCTTTCAGCTATTTGTGTTACCACTATAAATACATTGTTGTTGCTTTTCTGTCGAATTCGAAAAATACCTTAAGAAAATTCACTGGTTCGATCTGCCGCGTTTGTTGACTGTGGTGATGCTAAATACTTAGTTCAAAATACAAGGGTTGTCAGTAAGATGAGTGTACTCACTGGGGTCTTTGACGGAGGTGATGACGAGCCGGAACCCGTTGGCGTCGGTGCCCCAGTTGTCGGTGACGTACTTGAGCGTCACGAAATTACTGCGCGTGAACAGCGCGCCGACCTGCTGCTTGGTGTTCCGGCAGGAGAGGTCAGCCTGGAAGAAACACAATACAAGTTTTAAAAGATTCAGGTGTTTAACTAATGTCGTTGGTGTCGTAATCAGTTGGTCCAATGATGAATTATAGAAGGTATTTTAACCGTGGTTTCACTCTCATCTAATTAACGGGATAAGAATAATTCCATATATTAATCAAGGACTACTCTTGTGTTTTCAGTCTAAACAGCGAACCGCCTTCCCAAATCGTGAATGAGTAACAAACATCTAAACTTTCGCATTTGTGTCGTTAGTAGGATTGATAATTAATTAACTCCGAATTCATAATGCAAAGGGCATTGGAGAGGGCTATGCTTGGAGTTTCCCTACATGATCGAAGCAGAAATGAAAAGATACGCAGGAGAACCAAGGTAACCGATATAGCCCGAAGAATTGCCAAACTTAAGTAGCAATGGGCAGGGCACATTGCTCGTAGAAAGGATGGCCGATAGGGCCGAAAGGTTCTGGAGTGGCGACCGCGTACCCGAATACAAGATGGAGATTCCTGCGGTCATCGGACCTTCTGAAGGCCGCAGGAATCTGCTGGATGCGGGAAGCACAGAATTGGTCGAAGTGGTGGTGCTTGGGGGAGGCCTATGTCCAGCAGTAGACGGCTTTCGGCTGAAATGATGATGATGATGATGATGATAATGAATTCATAATTAAGAACGCCTTTTTTTGTATCACAATAACGTGAGAAAATATAGGTAACACAACCTTCTTATCAGGTACGTGTCAAACGAAGACACAGTTATAAAGATAGTTTTAAGTATCTTTACATATATACCTGTGTACCTGTGTATCATGAATGTTTTATCCGAAATAAAGGTTTTGAATAAAAATTAATTGAATTAGTCCAAAAACTATTTAAAATAGAAATCATGAACAAGCTATGTAGATGATGTTACCGATGATAGGCATGAAGCTTCCGAATCGGAGGCAGCAGTACCACAAATACCCTAACATAAGCAGATCTCGAAACAATCGCTTCTCATTATCCCTAGACTGAATCGTTGCTCCATTTGTCACTCGAAGTGAACTATTGTGGAAACACTATTGTTCCACTCATGTGTCAAGAGCTGGACACTGGTGACACTATACTACTAGTGATACAATACAATGGCCCAATACTTGAGACATTTGCTAGATTAGACTTGATAGGGATTGCACAGTCAGCTGTGTTTAATACTAACATTACAGGTGCTGTAGGCAGTCATGGAGTTGTAGAAATGTTGGGCTTTGAAGAGTGTCGTCTTTGTAACTTATACTTGTGTGAAAGTCACTTTTTCAATGTGTTCTTGGAATAAATTCATCCTAACTACGAAACTTTCACTGTGCGTGGTCCGACACCCACTTCGCCGGTTTTTTAATTTCTTATTTTCGTATATTTATGTCCATTGGCATGCTTTAAATGATAGTTTTTATAATTCATTACTTTTACAATACATTCAATATTCATTATCGTCACATTTAATTTAAAACAGGTTATTTAATATTATAATAATTAATTTATAGAATAATATATAGTTTTTCCAGCAGCCATTATATACTTTAAAAAATAAATTATCAGTTAGCTCTTTAAAGTACATTGGTAACAAATATATTCTAGTTACAAGTCGAAAAAACATCTCATTTATTTTAAAAACGAGTTTTCAATTTTGAAGACATTTGGTAATTTTGCATCATGTTACTACTACGAAAGTATTAGTAGTACTTATAGTACAGTATTCCCCCAGTCCTCTACCAACCTGACCATGCAAGATAAAATAATCAATTAATAAATTAACTGAATAATAATTATACTTACAAAACTGAAACCATTAGCTAGCGAGTATTTTTATCTATAATAATTATGACAGAATGAAAAATGGAACCAAAAACTCGGTAGCAATTAATAAAACATTACCATCAATTTAGTTGAAAGGTATGCTTAATGTGTATGTTTTATAAATTTCATAAATCTAATCAATCGATCTAAACAAAAACAGTGACAATATATACTCAAAATGTCTAAAAGGTGTTACAATATGTACATATCTGTGTTCAAGTTACTCGATATGAGTGCATGTTAAAATTTTCTTTTTCGTTTTCTGGTTACCAAAAAATATTGAAAAAATATATATGATTACGTAAATTAAACTAAGAAACATAATTATGTTTCTTAGTTTAATTTTCGTAATCATATATATTTTTTGTTAATGTTAAATATTTTTTTATAAACTATCAAGTCATCCAAATAATAAATGTACTGTGAAACTCTTTGGTAAGTTACTAAAACTCATTCTATTTCCTTTATAATTGAATATGTTTAATTGATGATGAATACTATCAATAGTTCCTTTCAATCGTGATTCATTAAATCTAAAGTTGATGTGTCGATGAACATTTGATAATATCCTGAAGTCTATTCTACTCATACATTTTATCCCACGACGGCGATACGAATATAGCATCGAACAACAGTTCCCACGGTGTTCAATCATAGCTTACGGAGAGTCTATATAAATCGGCGGCAGTCGCTTGATCGCTCATGCGCCGGCAATATTTTCTTCATCGAGCCGGGCTTACTGACGATGTCCGGGCTATATCGCTGTCATATTTCAGGGAGAACGATAGCGAAGACGTGACGACCCCCGGATTTGAACAGCCCCCTCCTCCCCCATACATCACGTCTCGCCGGACACCCAGACACCCTCCCCCTTGCATTTCAAAGGCACTAGTGGACTTGCATTTATTCTTATAAACTGTGTTTAATAAAGCTCTCTGGTTGATATTAAAAATTCTTCCTTAGCTCCAGGTTACGGCGAGGAATGAATTAAGAAGGGTTTTGTTATGCTAACTGTGCCGGGTGGCTGTATTAAAGACTTTAATAGCTATAGCTCGCCTAAAACATGGTTTTAATTAGAGAGAGAATCAGTTGGAACACTTGGAAGTTTGCACAAAATGAGTTAACGAGTTCTCTTTCTGCAAAACTACAAAGTTTGCAACGGTTCTTGTTTGTGACTGTCTTGTTAGTTTTACAATTACAGTGCGCTCTCAAAAGGACTTTTTATAGAGATCTTGCAGTTTCCGTGTAAATTGGAAAACGAATATGGAATTTATTTTACTGACATTAGAGAAAGCTGAAAATGTTATGCTCAAATGCAGAATATATTAACCCTACACGCAATGGTGTTTTTACCAATACCAATTTTCTTAAGTGATTGGTAGCTATTCTTTTTCAATACATTCTAAACTACCATAATATTTATTTTCATTATTTATTTTTAGGCGCAAAGGCGAACGTAATGCCTAGTTTCCATGTTATGGGCAATAGTAAATAGAGCAAAATCCTATTCATAATTATATGACAATCACAAGCAACCTCTTTATTACGCCCTCGTTCCTTAACAAAAGGGGTACAAACTAGTATTCTTAGCGCACAATGCAGTGAAGATTGCACCTACTTGCTATTCAGAGGCCGCATCACTGAGCCTCGTTCTGAGGGAGACGGTAACTTTAAAACGTGATGCAGCTTCCAGGACTTACAGCTCACTCACTCTGAGTTAAATAGGGGGCTTTAAAGTAGTTAGTGTGAGTTATGTTGAAGAATCTGTGATCTTGAAGCTTCTTTTGTTACTGGCTTTGTCTTTGAAATTGCGTTGTTGTAGCTAATAACAGGAATTTAAAACATCCATAAAAGGCCGTCTTATCAATTTAAAATTATGATGCTTCATTAAAATGTCCATATTTAATTTGTGATTTGTTTAGATAGCCTTTGTATCTTTGTGATATTATGTAATTTTAAACATGTAGTATATTTTAATGAAACTTAAGTTATCTACTTTTATATTTACATTTCAAGTCGGGATAACGTGCCCATAGCAATCTAGTTATCTGTAAGAATTTTGTATCATCGGTTCGAAAAGAAGAAGAATAACATTACTTTGATAAGAATCTTAATAAACTTCAAGTATAATTTAACGAAAGACCAAACAACGGAATAAGCACAGCTCTGAAACAAGCCTACACGAGGAGCCATTAATAACAATAGTGTGCTAAAAGCCTGCAATATCGTTTTAGTATTGATAGATTGTTCGCCCATCGCCCTCGAGAACATTAGTAATTTATTTCTCTAAATCGTTTCGGTGTACGTGCCTCGAAATATAAGCAGCATCACTATATTTTGTACCATTCTCAAATTAGAAACTGTAGATTTAATATTATTAGTAAGCACTTCATATCTTAGTCGATGAAATGTGAAATATGATTTATTTTTTCAGTTAGTACTCATAGGTTATTTAGAGTTTCATTAGAACACATGAAACATTGTAATGATTGATTGGTGAGAATGGTAGCCAGAATAATATACGCAAACAAAATATTTTACTGTTATGTTCAGGATTTATAAGAATATTGTTAAACTAATCTAAACGAATCTTCCTTTCAACGCAACGTACACAATAGCGGTCACAAGAGCATGTTGACACCCGCATAGCTGCGAAACTATTTCAAACATCGCTGGCCATCATCAAAGTGTTTGTTACTTATTGTCTCAAACTGTCGCAGATAGTTGGCAACTTCACACAGGTGGTGAGGTGGCCCAACTCATCCTTTGTGCGTCATATATCCTCAAATAGTTCCACCGACCGACGAACAAATTTATTCCATTTAAGTTCAGCCATGTTACGTATTGTATTGTTTCGCGGCTTCGCGTGAATTTTTACGAAATATTCCGAACGGAATGCTGAAGTTTGGCCAGCATTTCAAATGTTTCATGTGATGTGGTGTTTGTTGTAATATATTAAGTGTAATTCTTGCAAACCGTTTCGGAATTAACGTTTCGTTTTTTTTTTTTCTATTTAGGTAAATACATTCTTTCGGTTTTTTGGTCATTAACATAGCTATGGTGGAATGTTTATAATTTAACAATTAAGGTACATAATTGTAACCAAATATTTGTAAGAAAGCGATTTTTTTTGATCTAATCCTACATCTGAATTCAAATGTTAATAAACTTATTGCAAAACCTCATTGTCAACTAACAGTGAGCACTTTCCGAGCATTTCCATTCCTGCTTTATATTAAAATTCCATTAACCACAGTTTACATTTCACTTAGCATTTAATTACACACGTCACAGCCTATCACGGCTTCATATTCGCAGTCAAGGTTTCCTCATTAAAACTTCCATTTGAATGTAACCGTCAAAGTTTTAGTGACAAGCACATATTGCTAAGAATAGCACTAGCCGCTGCAGGTTGGTGCCCAGCAGTTGGAGCCTGGTAATCCAAGTTGGGGAGGTCCTAACTTCGGCTTTTGTCAAATGTCCAACAACTGAATACGGGATATATTTTACATATGAAAGTTGGGATTGCAAACTTTGAATGTCAGAAATTGCTTCGCTAAAGTAAGATGATCGCGGCTTGAACTTTTTTGTTTTGGTCGCTGTTTTTACAATGCCGCAGTAAAACATGAGATTAATATTGGCACAAATGCAAAATGCGAATCAACAACTGATGAAGGAATTTATGTAAAAATTAATTAAAATTTTAATTTTTACATTAATGGATTTTAGACGATTCCTTTTTTTGGCGATTCTTTTACTTTGGATATTGTTAATTCATGAAAATAAAAAGGTGAAGTTATTTAGAACAGCTGACTAGTAATAATATTCGCCAATAATTTTAATTCACAATCCCTAAAAATATAAACACCCAAGCAGAACAAAATAAACATCTTGGCACAAAACTTGGCAAGTCTACAATGGGAGCTAAAACTTGGCCGTCCTTTGTTCCAAGAGTCGTTGCCAAGCAAACTTGGTGAATTTAAATTTAAAATTGACAAAAGTTGCATTACAATTCGTTTGTTAATTATTTGGGGTTTCATTCAACACCTGGCGTCTTTGGTATTTTTTTTAGATTTCAATATAAATTAATTGTTGTTAATTTTGAGAAATTTATTTAGAGGCACCTGGGCCTTTATTATTGTAATCCAAATGAAAACTTGAATACAGAAACTCACAAACTCTACTATACTTAATGCGCTTTATACAATGTGGTGAGGACAAAAATGAAAACACTTCACTAAGTACTACTAATGAATCCAATGGAGCATTTTGAAACTACCAAATTAATCCTAACATCAAAAGAAAAAAAAAGATTTTTCAAACACACGAAATGGTTGTGATGGACCGACTATGGGTTTTGCCAATCAGCTGACTAGCTATAGTGATAAAACTATTGGACATATTCGATTGATATTTTGTATGCAGACTGAGACCGTAATTAGATATAATTAAGAAATTTTTATTGACTGTAGTGTCCACATTGCCTAACCTCAAATTATGAGGCCAACTAAAAACCATATCCATTTTCAATAACAATATTCTTATAATCATTACACTTTTCATGGCATATAATATTAAAAACGTATTGATTCGTTAGGGAATGCAGGGACTAAGCAAGTTGGCGTTTTATTTAATTCCACCTTGGTGGCGGGACATAGCATGAATCTATAATGACTTTGGGTACTGACTGAAATTATACAAATTACTTTGATCGTAAATGCTAAATATCGAAGAAAAGGAAAAATATGGAGATGTGAGATAGTACAAAATAGGCTGGAAGATAATGCCTTAAGACATTAATTGAGTCCGCCATAAGTAGGTTCCATCATGGTGCATTAAAGAGTAATACATATTAGTAAAATCAACATAAATTTATGTTTTTAGGCGTAATGGAGTCCGCCGTGGAAATTGACAAAACAAAGAATAAAAAAAACCTATCCGATAGCATAGGTCTTTTTTATTATTTGTACTTTTTTTTTTTTTTTGTGGTACTTTTTTACTGTTTGTTTACTTACTACAGGTGCATGTCCTAAATCCTATATTTTGCAGTCTTTTTTAAATATTTATTTTTAGCTTTGAGTCTTAAATGGGAAGTTGCCATAATGATCGACGGAAACGCAGTCTGGTACCTACACTCTTCACACATATGTAATACTTAGTTGAAGAAAAATGCATGGTAGCAGGCGTGCCTATTGCACAGAGGAACTCTCATTACAAAAACCTCCGTATAAAAAAAAAACGTAAAGCGAACCAAATAATTTTAACTCCGTCTAAAAGGTTTCGATTAAGTGAAGCAGGCGCATATTAGCAGTAAGTTAATCGTCTGAACGTAGTGTCTGGCATCCATTACCATTCCGTGGAGGAATCAATAAGTGATGCGGATGGTGTGATAGCGTTGGAACGAGATGGACCATTTTTACAAAATAGAGGGTTCTTTAAAAATTATGAACTTTAGTTACCACTAAGATAACATAGAATACATTAATTCTATGTTCTACATCTATGATGCGAAAATTATCGTAGTAATGACGTGTGAATAGAATAGGTACTTTGAGAAAGCGTTATTTTCTGTCCTCATTTGTATGATCAGTCTATAATGTTCCCCCTGCTGGTACGCGGGCCCTCCTCTCTGTGAGAGCGAGTATGTCATAAAACACGTGACCCCAGTGCGGGTTGGTGGATGTTTACGAACTTTTTGGTTCTAGGACACGTAGGTTTTTCCTCGTCAGAAACAGGCGTAAATAATGGCAAAATGTGGGTGCACTATTTACACCGCTGCTCAAACTTTTGAGAAATACAGGCGTAAATGTACAACAAACAGTTGTTACCTTCGGCGGCGCCGTAGCATGCGCCCCGTCATACACATACAGATGATCGTTGCAGTCGAGCTGCAGCAGGTCAAAGTGCAGCATAAACCGCTGCAGGATGCTGTGCGTCTGAAACGTCACCGTGCAGTCCAGGTTGCGTTCGTTGCGGGACCAGAGCACGCCTCCATCAACCTTGCGGTACTGCCGCTGTAAGAAGTGGTCTTTGCATAGGGAATCCATGTAATCTGCGGACAAGAGAAATTTTAATTAACAAAGAACATAGTTAATTGATTCAGGCGTGACCTTGCGGAAATCCATAATAAAATGATGATGTGGATATATTTAGTAACCTTTTCCGCTTAGCTATTTCTAAAGAGTCTTGAAAAGACCCTGGAAGAAATCGACACGTGTTTCACCTCTCAACGAGGCATCCTCAGGACAAGTTAATCGTCATCCTGAGGATGCCTCGTTGAGAGGTGAAACACGTGTCGATTTCTTCCAGGGTCTTTTCAAGACTCTTTAGAAATAGCTAAGCGTAAAAGGTTACTAAATATATCCACATCATCATTTTAACAAAGAATATATAAAAAAGTGACGATTTTTTTAAAAAAGCAAAAGTTTTTGATCGTACTGTGACACACTGCATTACTAATATTTAACTGCATTCGATTAGACTGGAAGAAAAAAAATCATAGCTTGTATGAATTTTCAGCTATTCACACTTTATGTAAAGAAAGACACTGCACTTAACGACGAATAACTCATTAATCTATTTTATAAAGTCGATGATACAGCAAGCTCTGAGTATGAATCGATACGCAAAGTCTTGAGACGACGATAAATTATTATCCTGCCAAACTGAACGAGGTGGATACGACGCAAGACAAACATTCACCTTAAGTCCTCAGTGACGGACATTCGATTAACTTTACCCTCCGGAGGGTGACAAGGGACCCCAAGACTTAATATGCCATGTATTTGTAAAGTAAATTACGAACCATCCTACCTATGTTATGCTTAGACAAAATAATAGCGAGAAAAACCTATTTCAATACAGCGCTGGTGTTGAGGTTAACATGATAAAGCATTTTAAATGACTTAATTAATGTATCTTAGTGTAAATACATATATTGGGTAGGTATCAAAGAAAAAGCATTGGAAACCTTTAACTTTATAACTATCTTTTATTATAATAAAACTCGTAAATGAATCTGCATATGCATCATCAGCACTCTGCAGTGACTAGTGACTAATTTTAAACAAAATTAATAAACAACTGAATTATAATTAAGTTGTTTTTCTTACTTCCTCTGCATAATTCTAAATGTCAGATAACGCATTCCTTCGATTTATCGGATACTATGACAGGTAATATACTTTCACACGTTATTCCGACGTTTCCAATCTATATTAAACTCTATACTTCATGTCTAACGTTCTAAATCGTGTTGATGTTGTTTCAGATATTGATGAGATAAAGATTAGATATCTGAGCCAGGTTATCTGCTGGTTTCGAGCCAGTCCTCAGGAAGCTACCAAGCGTACAGAACAAGTGCTAGTTGCAGACGGTTGTCTGCATCTTTAGATATTATGTGAGTCAATTCTGCTGTTTCTTGTTTATTTTCATTTGTTTAACTCATCCTTATATTTATAGTTATATTAAAAGATTTCGAACTTTATTTCTCGTTTTTATTTCTGACAGTATTTTATGCGTTGGCTTATCACTTTTATACCAGGGAGTCTTTATCAAAGCGCCACAAGTCATCAACATTTCAATTGTTCAAAATTTTGTCATGTTTCAATTTCAGGTCTAACTGCAGTATAGTTCTGATGTTGGTGGTACTGGTGGCTGGTACATCATCAGCACCAACCTCACGTCTCCTCAGAACCATGGTGTCAGGTGTCACCACCGGCCTCGAGGTTCCTACTGACGCCATAGCTGGGACTGGAGTGGGAACTGGCTCTGTGCAGCTTGTGATAAATGTGCATACCGACAGCAATGGGAATATAGAAGTGTATACGAATTAAAATGGTGAAATTCAGTTGGAGAATAGCGTTTTTTGGGAGTGTGTGAGTGCAACTAAGTTAAGTGTATAAAGAAATGTTTATATTGAAAACTTCAAGGTTTTCTTAAAATGAGTGCGAGATGGAATATATGATACAAGATGATAATTATAAAAGAATAGGCTCCCGAAATCAACGATGGCATTCGACCTAAATTTGCAATGACATGATACAGAAAATGGAAAAGAAGAAAGTAAGAAAAAAGATTACAAAATCCAGGAAAGGAAATACCACTAGATAATCAACGCCAATTTGGAGATAACCGAGATATAATTCCGTGAGATTACAACAAAAACGTGTGAAAGATAAAAGACGAGATAAGAGAATCGTAAACGCCATACAGTTTTATTTTATAGTTATCATACTATACAATATACTATTAATTGAATGGATACTTGCGGGAAGAAACGGTCGAAGCGCTCTGACTCATTAAAATAATAACATACATAGGAATCCTTTGATTGTAAAACGGCTTTTAGGAGTAAAACGGTCTTTGAAAGAACAGAATTTGCTATAAGAATAGTTACTACCATTTTCCTGAATGTGGGAAATTAACAATAAATGGTATTATATTGCAAAGATATACGAAAACTACGCCTAAAGAAAAAAAAATTGGTCCATCAAATCAAACGAGACCTATATAAAGAAAATAGAGGCTACACTAAAGTGGCAAGTAACATACTGAGATTTCAACGAGTATTTTATAGTGACGTTGCTTCCACTGAAGGAATTCAGCTCAAAGGAATAGCATTCAAACAGATCCAGCGTCTTGAATTTGAGAACATCAAACAAGATAAACAGCACGACACTCAAGAATCCGGCTTTTAGGCAAATATTGAAATATATCGCTCTGAAAGATATCTTTTATCGCAGAGCTAAATAAAATAGTAAGTTTGTATAACTATACGTTTATATTGTGACGTGTTTTTGTAAGGGGTCTCCGAAAACGAAATATTCTAGTATTGACAGATGAATTTTGAATAGATTGGATGATGATAAGCACAATAAGTGTTCGATGATGATAAGTCTATGGGAAAATTCAGACAAAATGTAAGAATTTTCCGAATATGACGAAAAAGTTAGAGATTTGACCTAGGAGACACTGCTACTCTTCTGCTAGAAAGAAGAAGCAACATTAAAAGCAGTGAAGAAACAACTGACAAATAAGTCTGTAAGTCAAACTCAGTTCGCAGAATGTAAGCGAATTTTGGATTGAAAAACGACCTGCCTGAACCCATTAACTAATTGTGACTTTGATTTAAAACTCTATTTGAACAATGAAAAGTCTATAACGTAATTGTTAGTAAACTACATAATTGAGAACGATAACAATAGGTTTCCGATATACAAAGATTGATTGAAAGAGCTTTTTGTAAATATTCATTCATTTCATACGGTGGGGACGCACGTATGAATTGAATAATAGAATCAGAATATTTATTTTTATATATTCTAGTACTTTTGCAACAGTGCTATATGCACCAGGCAAACAATGTTGCAGAACGGTGAAAAAAAAAAACTTGCAGCAATCCGACAGAGACAGGGGTCGAACCGTCGTTTATTGTATGTATGTATGTTATATTAAAATTATTGTCTATTGTATGTCTCTATAAGTTAGCAATATCGTAGCGTCAGCCCACAGATCGATATAATTATTGCTTGCAAACATTATTTTACCGTTTGTATGAACGTCTTTTTGTTGATAAAATGACATTTATCTATATGTAAAAGGTTGTTGTATCTTTTATATTTTTTATTAAAAATAATAATTATAACATTAAACTTTACATCTTTTTATTTACGTATATAACGTAGAACCATGATATTACAGACGGGGTCTTAGTAATGACCAGAAGACAAGAGGGAACAATAAGTATGGAATCAATAAATATTGTGGTGGTACTGCGCGGATTATTTGCCACTGGTCTGACCTGAGCATGGCGTTATTACCCGAAATTTATTTAGACTGCAGTAATAAATTGCCAACGGTTCTGTAAAATATTGATATTTAGCCGCATTAGGATTAAGGATAGGCTGGCCCCAACCTAGCTCAACCCAATTGTTTATTGCATATCTTACAAGATCTTAATAATAATTACAAGTATAAAGCAAACACTCTTGTTTGCTTTATTACATTTTACAATTTAAAACGACTTTTGCCCCACCCAGAAATAACGTTATTATCATAACCATCATTTCTAAGTGTTGCCAAAGTATTATATGCATTCAGTTGCCATAATTAAAATACATACTTTGACAGTGTTGCCACAGTGGATATTATAAATCGATATTAAAATAATACATTTCAAATTAAATTTAAAAAATCACGACACAAGTAGGTCTAGTCTAGGCAAATAATAATGTGAACAATGAACACCATTCCTTGCCACCCAATAACCTTTTATTAGAAACCGTAGATTACTGAAATCAGCCGACGTCACTCGAAGCGATCACGTAGAATGGTGGATTGGCGAGGTTGATGAGTAACCACTAGGCACCGTTGCTACTGGTCCATCAAATCAACGGTAATGTTGGTTTAGGAGGAAAAACTTGGTTGGTTTTTCTTTTTTCTGTCACTACCTTTTTATACATAAACAAAAATATGAGATCTCTTTTTACTCGTTAGAATTATTTCAAAACTTATTAATGATTCGTTTAATTTTGATCCAGAGTTTTGTCATTAAAAACTAATTCAAAGGGTATTCAAGACCACAAAACCTCTTTTTTCTTATACAAGAACCGATAGCGAGGACTTGTGTCCAGCAGGTGGGCAATAAACGCTACAAGTAGTAATAACCAGCAAGCAGACATAACATCACGTCATATTTACCGCCCCATTCTCCATTCCCCTCGCGCTAAATTATAATGACGCTATCTCACCACTGATATGCAGTTGTGGGATAGCCTCATTATAATTTTATTTACTTTAGGATAAAGTGTTTATGGAGATAATTAAAATAAATTTGAATAATTGTATTTTATACACACATAAAATTACTCCTTGTTTCCCAAGGTTGGGAGGGGTTTCCGGTTTACTGTAGGTTGTATTTTATAAAAACCCCAAAATAAATAATTTTCTTTTACTTCCCAATTCTTAATCTTAACTCTAGTCTAGTACATTACTGGCTAACTTGTAGTGTTAAATGTCAGGAAACATAAAATAATTATTTAATGTATTTAGTACTTAAATAACGTAAATGTAAATTATTACAATTTGTCATGCAATATTGTTTGCTCTACCTATTAATTTAATTCACCTACAAAATAGCCAAAATATCGGTTAGCGACCACGGTAAAATGTATTACATAGCCATACACAAAACGTCTGGGAAGCGGCGCATCTGACATACATCTGCGTTCCCTTTCTAAGATCAAAGGGGCCTTTCTACCAACGTATACCTACCCTACATTAATCCATCTAATAAGCGACGGCCACAATCTTGGGGTTCGTCCGTGTACCATGCGTCGTGGCCAACACATTACGAATCGGACAGCCGTTAGACGTACATTGCTCGCTTGACGGTGCTACTCACCCCCGAACGCCTCTTCGAGTCACCGATGGAACGAGAACAATTACGACTGTCGATAACTGTCTGATAATCGGTTGGGTCAATAGTTATAGTGCTAATTAGAATTAGGTGTAGTTTAATTGGAACAATTAAATGTACTGTTATGACTATTTTATGACGTAACCTCACACCTAGTTTTCCCGAAGGGTTGGGTTATTAAGGTGTGTTTTCATAGGTTAGTCATTCTCAAACTCTGGGGCCCTGTTAGCCATTATTGTTCCAGTTTGGAAAAACGATGGCGCAACTCGTATTCATAACTCCACCTTTTTCTCGCAGTGGAAACTATGAGATTTGTAAGTATTTATTTGTAAACCTTTTATAACCGTAGCAATAAATATTAGCAATGTTACATGTAGGTATGTGCTTCAGCGATATATAATCATTTTTCCAATCCGTATGCGGCGCAGCTAGAGGGGAATGTTTTTGCTTTAGCTGGACTACCGGCGTGGTAGCACAAGAACGTAGCAGTAGCTAATTATAAAATAATTAGACTCCGTGTGTGTTAACAAATGCCATTACTCATTAATATAGAATTCTTCTAGTAAAATGGAAAAATACTTAAACTTGTCGTTTTTAACAGTATACTGTATAATACAGGAGAAAACAATAAGAACCACTCGAACAATCTCCCTAACAAACGTCTACATCCAACTCGAAGCTATTCAACAAACCTCACTAAATATTACATTATAACAAAAAGCCTGGTACCCAACCCTAGCGCGTCGCTCTAATTTGCTCAAGCTTTTTGTCTAACCCTTCAGCGTCGGTAATAACCCAGTTTTTACGCAAGTTCACCTTTATGCCGCAGCGGCAGACGAAAGGGTTATTTGCCGACTTACTTCTCTTTGAATGATGTGAAAATATAATGAAGTCAAAAAAGGATCTTGTATGTGTTATGTATACTTGCTTAGGTTAGTATGTAAGTGGAGCGCTGAATATGTATGAGAACCACTTAACGGAATACGTTGCGACATGAATTATCCATCTTTTAAGTTGACAATGATATTTTGATGACTTCCAGATTATAGTGCTCATAATAGTAGGACGTTAGTTGGAACCCAGGCAGGCACTGTACTTTGTGTATTCAAGTTCATCACCACTGCTCTCAAAACGGTGTAGGAAAACATCGTGAGGAAACCGGCATGTCCTAGAACCAAAAATTCGAAGACATGCTACAGCCACCCACCCGCACTGGGCTCGCGTGGTGGATTACGGTCCACTCCCTCTCACAGAGAAGAGGCCTGTGTCCCAGCAGTGGGAACATTACAGGCTGATTTTGATGATGTGCTCATAATTTACATGGACTGAGACCTGCGTCTATCCAAATCAGAAGATAGCAATATAGCTTGGCGCAGGCCTGCGGTGGTAAAACGTTCCCGTATAAACATTTTCACAAGCTCTTTCTAGTACTTAGAAGATGTAAATCATTTTCAATGTACTCTTCTTCACCAGCTCGTGTATTACAAGGCCTGACCGAATTATGATTACTCTTGTTTTACGGCCCGAAAACCAGCGTCCCTCGTAAATAACGTTTAATAGAGAATTTTTAATTTAACAAAGTAAGGCTGTTACTATTTTCCTTTTATTAGAATTTATTACTCGCTGTGCCTGTGGCGATGGAGTTTATTTTTAATTTATGCTTTTGTCTCTTGAATTCAGTCTTTAAGTACTTTAACACTTAACAAATATATGAGGGTCTGTCTTTTATTTTTCATACACGTATTTTAGCTTAAGGCTGTATCCCATTTTCTTACACAAACGTCACATGGTTTGTGAAGTCCTTGAAAAACGTTTATTGTTTCAGTCAAGAAAGTTATCAATTTAACTTTAAAGTAATATTTCTTCCTTAACTGATTATCGGAAACATTATCGAAAACTACCTACTTATTTCTGCATTTAAACCTTAATAACTGCGAAGAAACCAAAAATAATTATCGTAAGTTACCAAACACACTTCATATCGAGTAAATTACGCTTAAAACTCGTTGACGCGTGAAATGTGCAGCGTCACCGCAACCCACGACACGTAGCGCGCACATACGCGTTACATGATAAGGTGCATTAATGCTGGCTCCGTTTATTCCCAAATGCGAGGTGTGATGAGGAAAATAAGCGAAATGTCGATGCAAAAAGTTCAATAGCTTTCTCTAGGTTTCCGTACCGAAGGGTGTCAACAAGACCCTATGACTAAGCCTACGCCGTCTATCTGCCTGAATGTCACAGGATTGTATCTTATGAACCGCCAGTTGAATTAATAACTAATTGTAACAGAATACGTGTAACCTCTATCGTCGTAAATAAATAATAATACAGAAGGCAAACAGTTTTTGTTGTTCCGAAAACATTAGGGCGCGAGTCTGAGTGGCAACTGGCCGGTTCTTTTTTTGGGACAAGTCTGCGACAAACTCCCAACCCCTGCTAGAAAATTGTCAAGACAATGAAGCTCAACAATTCCCTGAGATTTTTTTTGAATGATTGAACTATCTCTTTTTCCAGCATTATAACGTAACTCAAAATTAATCAGCATTTCCAGAATTGCTACTAAACGTAAACTGTCCAAATGTACCGGGGCATCCCAATTTCGAATGTAATAAAAACAAGGTGGATATAAAGCACGGTACATAACACATAAAAAAAACGCGTCGCCACTAAATCGCTCCAAAAAACTCGTGTGTACACCCCTTAACACTACAGATAACACTTGAAACTAAAACTCTTGAGGAGGGAAAGAGTGCGCGATACATAAGTGCCTAAGTTAGAGCAGATAAAAAAGTTTCAAACTTGCAATAATGCACTAAGTTGTTGTGGGGCGCTACCAAGGAAGTATTATTACACTGTTCTACTAGTTTGAGTATGCCAACACTGTCAGCAAACATAGATAGATTACATTAAGAAGGATTTTTTTTTGTTTTAGGAATGATAATAACTCCATTCTTCATCATATTTTTTTTTCTTAGTCTGATTTCGATTGTGATTGAAGTCCACTTGACGTAAATGTATGATACTCAAGAGTTTCGTAAGATAATATGTTTAAGGTTTTATATGAAACCTTTTAGTCTATCGGATAATGGTCTGGAAAGCACTTCACTCATCCTAAACGAAGTCGGGAGTACACCCTCTTTAGAAGTAGGGGGGTGAGGCGGAGGGTGGAGAGCGGAGGGTATCGACCCACGCCATCATACCGCTGGGTCGTTCACCCCGCGCCCCGCGTAGTCGTACCGTAGGCGGCTACGGCGTAGCCTCGTAGCGTCGTAGCTACCAAAGGCATTTTTTTCCTTTTTTCCTCTGTTTTGCTCCAATATTGAGGCTGTTTGTTATTTGTTTTTAGGACAATGTAAGTATTAGAGTAGAACGTTTGTCGTTATGGGTTCTCGTTACAAATTCAACAGGGCTTAGTATTGCGGAGGAGAATATTTTTATGGCTCTTTGATGAGAGCCGCCGCTTAGTGGAAAATGTGAATGAAAGGTAAGACATACGCTACTCTCATGATATTTGTACGCATGTTTCAATTTATTAGAAGATATTACAGAATAAGGATTATCTGGGAACTAGTGCTGTGCTATTGAACGACTTTAGGCTATAAAGCAGGTATTTTTAAATCCATTATTTATATTGTTCAAATTGATAGATAGGTACTCTTTTTTCATATTGATCTTGCAAAGCGATGTGTCCCTAATTACAAGCAGTTTTTTTCTAAAAACTTTACATGTATTTCTCCCATAACAGAAATCCAAGCAGTAGTGTAGACAGCCAGGGTGCCTGGTTCGATACGATACAGTTCATCAATCCAAGCGTTGGACCCGTTTAGGACCGTCATTCTATATTCATCACAACTTAAACGTCTTTGATACGTCTTTGAGACTATAGTAATAATACCTAAAAAATTAGTACGACAATAATACGACATAATTTACCATACTACCTTCACATAACATCATTTGACAATAGCCGTGTCCGTGCATGGTTTCAAGTTATTGATGTTTTTCTAAATAAAATTTTGTTTATACCAAATAATCCCTAACACCTTCCATTGTAGTGCCATGTTCAGCAGTGGACGTTAACATCCAGTTGAGAACAGAGTTGTCCGCGGGACATCGCTGGTCCCATGTCTGTGACGTCATTAAATGGGCGAGGACACGGGCCGCGCTTGTAAACACCACGTTACTGCACTATTCAGCGCTTTATGTCCTCACTGAATTGCGAACAGTGGCCATCAAACTGAGGAATAGAATAGAACATGTTTTGTGCGCTATTTGACAACTTACTTCAATAATGTTTATGTGGTTCTTTCCTAAAAAGACCATTTCAGACACTAATCTGCATGCTCCTCACATAGACTGAGTTTGTTTCGGTGTCACTTCTCAAAGTAGTCAGGTAGGAAACATTGACCTCATGTAGCTTTTAAAATATTATGGTCGTGTAAAAGTGTTTGTATAAACCTACTTACAGAAATAAACATCATTTATCACAGTGGATTTTTGTTACATATCCGCAACAGATGACGTTCCAATATAGCTACGATTAAAAAAATCGGCGACGGCACTCGGTAGACCAGACGGTTCGGCGCGAATGGATCGCAAACATTTGTTACTATACCTATAATCGCAGACTTTCAGGCGCTACTGCCCAAACACTTGAAACCTACGCATAGGGAAAACAAGGAACAATATGTAACCCACAAACATAGACATAACATAACATCACGCCTGTGTCCCTCGGAGTTAGACAGAGGTATATCTATAAAATATAAACTTCGCCATTTATGTTAAGTCCCATGACAGGTGACGAGCTTGCAATAATGTCACATTTACAATAACTAGTTACCTACATTTTAATACACATATCGAAAAACCCTAAATTGCTGATCGAAACTTAAAACGAGATCTTACTTAGAAATTCAACCTTACCCTCCCCCACTTAGGGCGCCTGGGGTGTCCAATAATACGCCAATAATGTACCGGGACGCGCGTATTGCGTATTTTGAGCACGTTCCTATATTACTGAACGGTATTTACAATATACGTGCGGCTTTGGGTTGTCTATCAAGGCCGTTATTATTATGGGCAGGAAATAATAAATTATTATTATTTACATTCATCATATTTTTCTAAAGACCGAGCGAGACTTGATGATTTTTGGCGAATTATATAAACAGAATGTTACTCCAGAATAAAACCTCCGTAACCCCAAAAGTGTTTTATTATTAAAACATCCTAAAATGAGGTAATTGTAAATTATTCATGTTTGTATTAAGAAAATTACACAATTTATTTTCAAAGGTTGACCACTCCGTGCATGCGCCACTTCGGTGGATATTAACTATGTCCAAGATTAGAATTTTTTCCCAATGAAAGACAATAAGCGCTACCTTTCATTTCTTTTATTATAATTCATTGGTAATATCGTATGAAAACGTTCAGAAGTCACTGTGGGTTTTGCTTTAATACACCGATCCTATTACGGATTGGGATACCTTAGAAAAGAGTCATTGAATGACCGTAGACTCCTACACAATAAAAATTGGATCTACAGACTGTTACGAAGTGTCCTCTGAAACCATAATCATTACACAATTTGACATGTTCCAGACTTCCCCCATACATTGTTATTATAGTTCCCTATGTCGGAGTGTAATGGGAGGGTTTGCCATGCCCTTTAGTTCCAGAATATTATTTCGAAGCAGTCTCTACGAAAAATGTCTTCTGATACCATTAACGGGAACTGATTTGTTATGCTGCGCTGTGGTGATGGTGTTCATGGATGTTAAAATCTTCCGAGACTTTAATGTGCGATTCATATGGAACAATGCAATCTGCTAAAAAGGTCCCATTACGTAAGTGTAGCTTGAAACCTTATAGCACAAAATGTCATAAACTTTTAATTGGTCCTGATAGTTATCAGTGTGCATCAACCAGAGGCACTCAACTCTTGGGTCGATAGGTTTTTTGGGTCCTACGAACCAGCGAAGTTACAGATGTAGATGACAGTAAAATTGACATCACACAATCCTACATGGGGCGGGCAGAGTTTGAGAACAAATCTGCTAATAAACAGATGCCCGACTACAAACATTGGGCAGAGGTACGCCAGACAATATCACACGTCTGGCTGGAGGAGTAACCCTTATCAATGGCGGAACTTGTTACCTTAATTCTCCGTTTTCAAAATCAAAATTAATGCTAGTAATTCATAAGAAGATTAAACACAATCATTATAAATACTCGTATTATTCCGATTAAATATCAGCTACGATTGTCGACCATAACAGCCTACCTACAGTTGACTGCCCCTGGTTTGCAGATCTTATCGTGTATCGGCAGTTAAAGGAAGCTGCCAGTAATAATTTTCCCCAATTGCGGTATTGCGTATTTCAAGCACGTATCCCGCGTAACATGCATATTTACATTAAATGTGACACTGGCCTTATATCCCACAGTTGTACTTTGACAACGAAAGTGGACACTAGGTATTCGAAGATGGTGAGTACGTCGAAACCATTGTTAGGTAAGTATCACGGGTATTCTAAAAAAAATTTATAGCTCTAAAGACGTGTAGCCCGACATGGCTCTCTTTGAATGTTTCGAAAAACAAAACTAGCCTAAAATGTGGTGAATTTGACAGGTGTTTGACATAGATAAACGTGTTACAGTAAATTTTCATGATAGTTTTCCATGTCGAAGTGTAATGGGAGGGTTTTCCATGCCCTTTACTTCCAGAATATCATTTAGGTACATAAAGAGAAAGACACATATCATGACATCTCATTTCTTATGACTATTAGAAATTCATTGAGGGTCAATGAGAACGAGAGCAAATGATCTTACCCTTTTCCTCAAAATAATATTTACAGAGTAGGTACATGCGTGTCGCTGATATCATGAAATCTCATCTCATAAAATTATCCAACAAAATCAGTGTCGGAAGACGAGCCGAGACTATGCACTACGCAAGAAACGTCCCAAATTCAGGCAACGACGGGGTCACAAACTAGTGAGGGTTACTTCGGGGTATTTTTATATTCGGTGTGGACCGCGGAGGGGCGAGAGTGGTATCGACAGCCATCTTTTTGCCCCCAACGAGATTAATTACGAACGTCCCGCCGTGATTAATGTTCCACGCTAAAAATGTTTGGAAACTGAAATCAATTTTGTCTTGAAAACATCGTTGGTGTGTTAGAATTGTTGTTGAGAGTGTGGTATTTTACATTAAAATCTACACTTTACATAATGATAATAAAGCTGAACAGTTTGTTTGTTTGATCGCAATTTTCTCTGGATATCAATAAAATATCAAAATTGCATTTGATAGCCCAATTCTTGAGGAAGGTTTATAGGCAATTTAACATCATGCTACGAACCTTAGCAAAAAAAAACTTAAACCGCGCGGCACAGCTAGTGTAAAATAAGCGGTGACCTAGGTCTCTACATAGGAGGGTAAGAGCAGTTTCTAGTCGAACTGTATACAATACTTATACGTAAAAAATATTGTTGGTTTGAGCACACACTTGTGCACTATATACACACATATCTCCTGCGTACTTTGCTAATCTCCGTTGAGATTAGCCGACGTGGCCGAAATTGAATCGAGGGGATTTTTTTAATTGTGTGACCTAAAAGTGATGACCTAAAAGTGATAAATGTTCATTCATTAATTACTTAATTATTAATAATAGTTTATCTGGTGAATATACAAATACCTTCACGAAGCTAATCGTGCTACTCTAATTTTATGAAATATTGTTTTATATTTATAATTGAAAAGTGATCGCAGGTAGGTATTAGGTAATGCACTACTTATTGCATATTATCGTATTGTACTTATTGCATATTGTTATATGAGAATCCAATGAAATTATATATCTCAACTAAAAGGCGACATGTGTAAGTCCTTGCAGGCATCCTTAAATACTAGCACAAAAAATAAGCACCAATTTCCCTGACCTGACCCTGACGCATACACACAATGGCATAATATCGGTGATTACGTCGCTCCATTCTCGTTTAAACTACTCATTCCTTGACTGAACAGCAAAGTGTACTGGTGACAAAAGATTCGATTTTCAAATCGGGTTTTTTATTCGAACAAAGTTTAATTTGAACAAGGAAAACATTTTTGCAGTGAGCGTTTTTATTTTTTTAAAGTGATCTGTCAAAAGATGGAAATGGACGGTTTTAGTGGCCAGTTTTAAATTATTTTTTAAAACTTCAATGTTATACATAATCAACTTTATTAAATGTATGTGTGAAAAGTAATCAATGGTCCAGATTACTTTTTAAGTCTAATGAACATAATATTATTATAATATTTGTTTTATAATTCGCGTCAGAGTGTCGGTACTACTGAGTGTTAATTCTTGTCTTGCGATGAACTTGTATTCGTTAATTTTCTGAAGAATCCCAATAATGATTACAGTGCTGAAAAGTGAGTGATTTTTATACTTAATTAAAATATTTTCACGTTTCATTAGTAATTTTACACATCTAAATTACACTCATGTGTTTTATACTAATCTTGCTTAAACACATGAGTGCTATGGGAGTTAATGGAATACTAAAGACTGATTTCATTGATAACTTTGTTCTCAAAAATACTTTTATGTATATTTATATAAAGATCTAATTTTATATTTAGAGGCGAATAATATTCTTTGCAACGGACAAAAAGAATTTAGGAAAAATAAGACAATTAACATGGCTGTTTATGACTTTTTCCATACTGTTATGACAAATACCAATTAATAAAAATACTCCAGTGTGTGCGATATTTTGTGATATGACCCAGGCATTTAATTATATACTACATAATATTTTACGAAAAATGCTTGATGGTTGCAGGGTAACAGGAAATATCCTTGGAGCTCTCAAAGACGTACCTACACGACAGAAAGCAAATAATAACAAAAAGGTTGACTGGTAGAAAATGCCTATGGCATTAAGTCCGCCTCTGTGTGCTTGAAGTATTAAATAAATAACAATAATAAGCCAAATTAATATAAACACCACCAAAAGTGAAGAAATCTTTCTATCGGATGGACGTTATATACGGAGTTCCACAAGGAAGTATTCTAGGACCACCGCTTTTTACACTTTACATTAATGATTTTCCAATGGCAATCAATAATTCTATGACACTATTCGCAAATGACAGTACAATAACGATAACTTGTATTTTTTTGTAAATAAATAATATATACCATAGAATGGTTAAACAATAATAATTTAAAAAAATATTTAAACAAGACTATAATTAAGCATTTTAGCCATTGCGTATTGACTCTTTCCAATCTTGACATAACATACAATGACATTATAATTGTACAGATAGTACGTTTATGATTAATTTGCAGTTCAGCAAGTAGCATTTTAAGGATCATCATCTGCCTAGCCTTTCCCTAACAATATCGGGGTCGGTTTCCAGTTAACCGCATGCAGCTGAACTACTAATTTAAATGGAGCGACTGCCTATCTGACCTCCACAACCAATTTACTGGGTAATACGATACCCTTGATAAGACTGGTTGTCAGACTTTCGGGCTTCTGACGACCCGTACCAACTGCCAAAAATCCACGAATGACAGCCGTGACCAACGGGTTAACTTGCTTTCCGAGGCACAGAGAGGTCGTGATATGTAAAGATGGTCACCCATTCACGGACCAACCGCGGCAAGCGTAGCTTAAGAGCGTTCTTCCAAAAACTTGGCAACGTCGCAAATAGCTGTCAAATATTTACCTGATTAATTGGGCAATATTACTGTATGGAAATAAGAAATACGAATAACTAGTGAAGAATATTAATAATGAATTGCAATTATAACACTGAATTTGATGTTGTAATCGTTTTTGGTGTAAAAAGGCATTTGGAGAGTTTCCAAATAGTTTTTTACATCTTAAACTAAATATTCGGTATTACGATATTAATTTTTGCATTTAAATGTTAAAAAATATGTTTATTTATTTATTTATTTCAGACATAATTCTAGTCCATAGTTTTACATTTAACATTTCAATTAAAAACTATTTAAATTCTAAACAGATAAAAACCCAAAATAAAATTGTGTTTAATAAACTTTAAATATTCAACAACTCATTCAAAATAATAATTAAAATTGTCTTTAAATTATAAAAAGGTCAGAATCAAATAAAATGTCAAATCTAAAACTACTTGAAAACAAGTTATTTTGGCTAATATACTTAAGTACCTAGTCGTAATATAGTTTTATTTTATAATTATGTTTATTTATTCTTCATTTTATCTTTACTTATCTGTCTGTCGAATTAGATGTTTAGTGCGCGATGAATTTGTTTGTGAGAGGTGTATTCTAATATATTAGGTAAGCTAATTGTGCCGTGGTGCAAGTGTTACACAGGAATCCTCCCTAGATGTTATTAGATATTGTTACCATTACGAGAAGAAAAGCAGTAAGGGATATCCACTCATTACAAAATTATCACAGGTACTTTGTCATTGGTCTAATTTAATGAGCACCGATTATTTTTTTTTATTTTTTTTCAGTATTATTTAGGTTTCATGATCATTCTCCTGCTCTCAACCCAATTAAATTTCTTTTACTACCATACGTTCTCTAATAGGCGTCACCCTGGTAGTCACACACTTTCTAGCCATATCATCTTTCAGACAGTCCATCCATCGTTTCTTTGGTCTTCCCCTGCCCTTTAGCCATCCATATTCATACTCAAAACTTTCCTCAAGATATTTTCCTCATTCCTCTGCATCACATGACTGTACCATGACAACCGATTTCCACACAACTTATCAGTCACCGGCAATTCCGTCATCGTGTCCAAATGACGCGTGCTCGCGGCAGTACGAACAGTATTCTCAGTCTGTTCAAAGATCGGTGGGATTCTCCGATGTTACGGAGGTGAATCCAGCTCCACGCTGAATTTTAATTTTAATTGTATGTCATTCTGTGTCTGTACCTACTAACACTAGAAGTTAAATAATATTGTTACTGAGGACTTTGTCTGAAAAAAAAACTATTCTTTTATTTAGGTTTAATTAAATATAAAACACAAAAGGTGGCAAACATGCAAAAAAGTGAATTTTGTTTTTGGCTTGTTAGACAAATTATCGTAGTATTTAATTATTACACAACTGTTTGTCTACAAAAACCGGAAACTGTCTTAATTTTCTCCAATTTCATGACTATTTCATTCCGTATCTCATAGTTGCTCTAACAAATTCACCTTAATTATTGATGTGATAATAATTAATTGAAAAAGTGATTACAAATCGTGATATCGGCCACATAACGGATAAACCCTCAAATTATCTTAATCAATATGTTAAGCAGACAGCACAACATGATAATCTTTTAAATACAAGAAAAGTATTTATAAGCATGCGACCTGTCGTATTATATGGAGATTAGATCAGCTTGATCTTAAGACCCCATGCTTAATCGATATCAGTTTGATAACAATCGGCTAAGTGTAAGTTGTACCTACGTAATTAGTGTTCCGTACAAAAACCAAGACATACACAACATAACATCACCCCTGTAATCCCCGAATGTTAGGCAGAGGTTACCTATAGTACATCCATATTACACCAGTTATGTTCAAGTCCTATATAATAGGTTGCGAGCCTATTGCCATCAACCGGGCACAAATACAGACTCCTACCTGCTACTGATAAATGCCAAATGGAAAAACCCAATAAAGTTGCCCGACCTGGCAATCGTACCCAAGACCTCATGCTCCGCTAGACTACCGAGACAGTCAAAAACCAAGCCAAACAATTTTACCTTTATTCGGATAATAAAATCTTTGTCATTATGTTCTCGAATTTCTTCAGATTACTAAGAATTATATTTTTAGAGACAGCGAAGCAACAGCGGCGACATTAACTTCTTTTAACGACAGTTATTGCTGAAGTATTTGAAAAATACTTTACACTTAATGTGTTTAATATACTTATTGTGTTTTTTATTTATGTTTAGTTAGTTGTTATAAATAAGGTAAGTTTAATTTGTGATCTCCTGTGCGAGTCCCAGTAAATAATTTTACTTTCTTTCTTTCAATATTTTAATCAAAATATAACTTTGAAAACTACTTTTTATATAGCACAGACAGACAGGCAGTCACCGAGGTAACTTTACAAGTGATTCGTTTTTCCAAATCTGTTACAGAACCCTTAAATGAGTACTTAAATAGGTGTCGGTGAAGTAAATACGCTGTATATCAATCCTAGATAACGCCACAGGTGGTCAGCAGTCGAACAGTGGTGCCCTGAACATGAAGACGTTGTATATAATCTTTCTGACCGTGGGGTCTGTGGCCTTGCTGGGTGCAGTTGGAGGTAATTTTTATTTTAATGTTGTCCCGTTTTTATAAAAAGTCCTAGTCCGAGTATTATTTAACAATGGAGAAAAAAAAAAACAATATTTGGTTGGACGTGTAATAAGTGTTGTAGAAAACAGTGCTTTCTGAATTTTGAAAGAGTATATTTTTATTTACCTTGAGCATGGAATTATCTTACAAAAATATTTTTCATGGAGCAAACTCTCTATCATCATCTTGCCTTGCAAATATCCTCGTCAGAACTTGGGCGGTTAAGCGACATCTAGATTATACCTACAGACATACGATATTCACACAAGCACTAAACATAACATATAAAATAAATACCTAAACTTGGCAGATGTATCACAGCTACTTCAACTAAACTTTACGAGTAGTTTAATCGACTCAAACTAAAAACTACGCGCAACTAAAGCACAGTTAATATCCATTGAACAGTCTAGATCCAATTGACCCAGTTATTTCAATTAACTACCTGTTACTGCTGCATTTCATATGCTTCCCTCAATTAAGGCTGTTTCAAACAGGCGCGACACGCGACGCGACACAAAGACACCGCTCGTCGCGCGACGAGCGGTGTCTTTGTGTCGCGTCGCGTGTCGCGCCTGTTTGAAAGAGCCTTTAACGTTCCACAAGCATTATACTGAAACTTTCATAATGAATCTAGAAGCATTCAAATTCAAACTGCATTTATTTCAAATCAACTAATTACAGGCACTTCTGAATTGTCAAGGGATCGGTCAGTCAGAAAGATAAAGCTAGTCGCCCATTCCAAAGCGTAGTAGGACCTACCTATGGAGAAGAACGGGTAAGAAACTCCACGGACACTCTTTTAAATCAAAATATCGTTACAAAATATTTGTTACATCATTCATGTTGAAGTTATACATGTGAGAACGATGCAGAACGTTAAAAGCGTCCGTAATAAGAAATAAAACAAAAAAAAAACAATTAAAAAAAGAAATAAATAATCCGTGGCAGCTAAGAGATGACCAGTCCGTACTGATAGCACCTATTCACAAACATGGTGCCAAAAAGTTTCCGATTGTCAATATCCCTGTAGGTATTTATTTAATTTCCGTGAGAGAGAACCCTGGTATTCAGCTGCATCCAGTTAAACTGGAAACCGACCCCAACATAGTTGAGGAAAAGGCTAGGCAAATAGATGATGATAGAGAACTCTGCAGCCCTAAAAATATAGGAATTGCTCAACTATTTTGAATGTCTCTTAGCAGTCACTCCAACCAGCTGTGGAAGGCGAACCCAACCAAGTAAAGTAAGGCAGATAGTGACTGACTAACAAACCTCAATATGTTCTTATTTTCAGGTCTAATTGCTTGGGGCGTGATAGCCTCCAATAACTGCTTGGTTCCTGAAGTGGCCACTGAGCTACCGCCGACAACGCCCGTGGTGACTTCGCCAACTACTGAGAAGACTAACCCATCTACGGCAGAGACTACCCTACCGCCGGTGACAGTGCCGCTTCCACAGACCCAGACCTACCCGCCTACAGAAGAACCAGACCCCACAGTGACCGTGCCTTTCCCTCAGACCCAACCGACTACGAAGCCCACGCCAGTTGAGCCTGCGCCCCCTGTACTGACCAACTTGGACTGGTGGGAGCACTGCGCGCTATACCAGATCTATCCGCGATCTTTCAAAGACAGCGATGCGGACGGTATTGGAGATTTGAAGGGTACGTTTATGTTTCATAATGTTATTAAATCAAATCAAATCAATTTATTGCAAACATGTTGTACAGAGGTTGTTATTGGTTTCAAACATGCACCCTGTAAGGGCACTGCAAAACAAAATAAAATTAATAAATTACATTACATTACATAAACTCAATAGAATAGAATAATTATTGTTAATTGTTACTGTAGCTATCGAATTATATTATATTGTTTATTATGAGTAATAATGAATAAGAGTAAATTAAATGAAAAATAACATTGGTTAATACAGTTAATACAAATAAATTAAATATTTAGGTATGTATACAAACAATGGTCAATGGTCAGCTATTTATGTCATTACTTTTAATTTATTTATTAAAAAAATAAATTAAATTAATTTTTTTCATCAAAAAACTCTTGCAATGTGTAGTAGCCATTTCTGGTTCAACTAAGTGAACAATTTTGTTTTAAATAAATTGTTTATATTTATTTATTTTAAAGACTTCGGTAGTTTATTAAAAATCTTGATACACATTACTACAGGCCTGAATGGAAAATGGATAATTTTGAAACCGGTAATGCTAGATCATTTAGGTGTCGCAAGTTTCGTGGCAACTAAATATTAGAGTAGGGATTAGTATCCATTTTTTGTATTTTTTAGATTAGGATTCATGTAGAACGCTGGTATTGCGCACCTGTATGCCAGCGCGTCTACGCGACGCTTTCGACGTGTGTTTTCACGTAGAAAGTTGGTACGTCAATTATGATAGTATAAAATACTGAAAATTAATGCGTTTGGCTAAGTGCTGACACACTATTAAACCCGGCTATATTGATATAGATGATACTTATTTTAAGTTAGTAAATATACTTATTTTGGTCAGATAATGTTGTTGTTATAATAATCGTTATATAATCACGACTTTAAAGTGGCATTACAATGATTACTGAATAATGACGATGTCAAATGTGTATTTATGTGTGGATGACGTTTACGTGAATACATTATTATGTCTATTTAATGTGATGTAGCTACTATAGGAATAGTTTGGAGGCTATTATTAACCGAAAATGTAACCATAGCATATAGTGTTATTACGTAATGGTAATTTCCTGTTCAATGCAGTAAAAAAATATACCCAGACAGAAAATGATTCTAGTTGTCATGAACTAAAATTCACACCAACAAATGCATCATGCAACAAGTGCACAAATGTATCTTTATTTTTCTTTTCTTTTGCTTATATCTCGAAAATAATGTGTCCTAGCATCATTTTTTCATATTTTCAATACAAAAAGTGAAAAATTCTATATAAAACACGTCGAGGCAACCAGGTAAAAAGGCCAAAAATTCACGAGGTCGGGCAAACAAGTACAATGTTTGCCCTAACTCATGAGTCGCGTTTGTCAAATTCGATTTTAGTTGTGTCAAAATTATTTTAATAATTTTAATAATTTTTTATTTGCTGAATGGCTTTAATTTGAGTGATAGTTTAGTTAGGTGTACAAGAGAACCGGCACCAATATCACATTTATTTGATACTACTTCAAAGTTCAATACTGTCGTAGATAATATTACTACTTGAATGTAGTGCTTATAGGTACACATCTGCCCAACCCTTCAGGGAAACAAGGTGTGATGTTATGTCATGTGAATGTAGTTCTCGATAATATCTAGCAGTTGGTTACCGGTACGTTAGTTCAACCATGGTTCAAACCCAAGGCTTTTTATTTTCAATTGAAACACAGAGAACACAGTTGGTTGAAACTTGCACCCACACTCACGCACTTCTTCTTTGGGTTCTGACTTTCTTTAATACTAGTTTAGAAAAATCTTGATTATTCGAGTAGTTTAACAGTGAAAGAAAACATAGAAAGAATTCCTTGACTAACAAGGTCAGAAACTACTATGCATAGATAGAGCAAGCTATAACGTTGATAAATTGTTCTAGTTGGAGATTTGTCTCAGGACAAGATATTCAGTTAACACAAATATTTTTTTTTTCTGTAAAATTTTTAATTGATAGTTTCAAGAGCGACTGCAGAGGGTAGGTAGGGTCCAAGGTTCGGTCCCTAGGTCGGGCAAACTGTATTAGGTTTGAATAGCAACATGGTTTCTCGTTATGTGCCATGTTGATGGCAATAAGCTCGGACTTATTTACATGGGACTTAAGTGGTGAAATGTGGGATACTTGTGCCTATCTCATCTCTGCCTATGTCTGTTACTTATACTTATAAGAGGTGAAACCCTCTTTGCAGGTATAATGGACCACATGGAGCACTTCAAAGACGCTGGAGTGGACGCGATATGGATGTCACCCATCTTCGAGTCCCCCATGATTGACTTCGGGTACGACATCAGCAACTTCTACGACATCCATCATGAATACGGCACCATGGAGGACTTTGATAACCTGCTGAACAGGGCACATGAAATTGGTACGATTGTCTCATTTTTCTGGGTCTACACAACTACATTATTAGCCTGTAATGTCCCCACTGCTGGGATTCAGGCCTCTTTTCTGCGAGAGGGTTTCTATGGGTCCTTTGGGATCCCGTGGTTACAGCCGACCTACTCCCTCTCACAGAGAAGCCTGAGTCTCAGTAGTGGAAACATTGGATTAGGCCTATGTTGTTCGGATCGACGGCGCGTTGTGTTCCACGCGCGCCTCAAAGAGATGTCTGCACAACTGAAGGGGTCCGCTAGGGCCGATGCCTGCCGGGGTCACGGGAAAGGATACCGTGGCCCCTGGCAGCATACAGGCAACTGAAGGAACACAGGTGGGTTTTAGTCAGTAAGAGTCTGACACGCTCTTTCGCTCTGCCCAGAGCGGGAGAAATTATTTAACATCAATATAGGCCTTTTTTTTGGGTGGAAAATAATTTCCCACCCAAAAAAAAGGCCTACGTTGTTGTTGAATGCTTTTATTTGTCAGGACGGTTTTCATTTTAGTCATAAGTGGTCTCATTACTAGTACGTCACGACCTCTTGTTGGTGCTGTTAGTCATTGTGCTATTGCCGATTTTTGTTAAAAGTAACAGCATCTTCACCAATATTTGAATACGTTTTCTCAAATGGTTTTGCATAATTTGTATTCAATGACCGATTATTTCTTACGAAACATTTAGAACGCGCAAAATTGTTTTTAGTTCTCTCAAAGTATCAGGCAATATTTTAAGAGTTTTGATGTATCAAGAAGTGTTTGTACAACCTACTTATAGAAACAAAATCATTTATCATTTAAAGAAGGTCAAATCACTACGTATTTAATAACGTTTATATAAACAAAGTATTAAATTATCTTAACGTAGAAATGTAATTAAGAGATTAACACAGTAATTTATACGTGATCGTACATAGTAGGTAATTTTATCAGATTAGGCGATGCAATTATAATCAGAAATTTGTGTTTTAACAGAGCAAGGGAGTGCCTCTGCAGAACCATGATGGCGCTAATCCCAAAAAAAACCCTACTAGGAGCATAAAAATATAATTTATGATTATGTACTGTAAAGATTGTTTGCAAACGGGAACCTTACATCATGCAGGCTGGTAGAAAAATGACTCTGCGGCGAATTGAATATGCAGCGATTGTTTTCATAAAACAACGGCGCGATAGCCGCGTAAAAGAGAGCACGTCTTATTGAAATAAATAGCGAAAATTCAGTATTGCTTCTTAAGTAGCGCCTACCCTTTTTTTATTAGTGTACTATGGAGCAGTGCTATAGCTTCCGGTTCAGTAAGAGCTCATAGCGCTTTCAGTAAACGCCCACCCACGCTCACCTACTCCTAAGAAGTTTCCGACAATAGCTAACTTACGTTCTTCCTGATAGCAGCTAACGCGGTTTGAGTTTTACATGTCATTTATGCACCCCTGCCTACCCACTAAAGTATGGGCAGCTACTCGTATGTAGTATGACCGCGGACTAGGGTAAGATAATACACGAAATCTTCCTGATCGCAATCACCGTAGCGTCGTGTTAATACGCTAAGCTGATTGCGATTATTAGTTGCTATCAGTTGATACCAAATAACAAGCCCGATCTAAATGATACAGGGACTCGTGCGCAAGTTTTAAGACCGCAATGATTAATATTAGCTCCGAAGTTTTCATTTCAGTAGTTTATGTTGTAGTACCCTTATGTCGCAACATAATTACGGAGGTATTGTTTGCTATCACCATCATCACCGGCATTCTTGTTCCACCCACTGCTGAGTTTGCTGTCACTTTTGTGCCATGCTTCCCTGGTATGTGCGAGTCTCATCCAATACTTTACGCCACCTTCTATAGGTCGTCATCCCTCCCTTTGTTTACCATGGTCGGGTAAAAATGGAACTGCCATGGTGATGCCTCAGATTCTTTCTTCCATCGCGACCTCATGGTTTTCAGGACCATTTCAAAGAACGATGCTAATGAATCTCTTTTCAAATATTCATTATGACTGATCATCGTTGTAGATCACGGGATTAGTGCCAGTTATATCATCAAGTTACGCCTGTAATCGTTAATGATGGCTTTTCGAACGACAGTAATGTACTGACTTATGAATGCAGACCTTTCGTTTCAGTCAAGCCATACGTCTTTACACGCTAGGATACGCCTATGCACAGTACACATAATACACATGAGTTGCCCAAAAACTCAAACTCAAAGCATTACATTTCAACTAAACCATTTACAGGCACTTTTGAACTGTCAAAGAGTCGGTCAATTAGTCAGAAAGTTGAAACTCGTTGCCCATTCCAAAACGTAGGTCTCTATGGAGAAGAATGGACAAGAAACTCCACGGATACTCTTTTTAATCAAGATATTACAAAATCCTGGGTACATTATTATTTTGCTTCTTGTTTTTCGTGTGATTAGATGCTAACCTGATGTCAGAGTTTTAAAGCCGTCTATGGACTCCTGACTTGACTTCACATGCCCTCGAGAAATATATATCTCAGGCATGCCGGTTTCCTCACGATGTTTTCCTTTACCGTTTTTAAAGCAACTGATAATTATACAATACGCACATGAATCCGAAAAGTCAGAGAGGCCTATGACTTGGCAGTCCGACGGTCAAACCACTAGGCTATCACTGCTATGCTTTTGCTACTATATGTGACAACTTCGAGTGAGAACAATGTAAAAAAAACAATTTAAAATAAATTATAAAGGTGCTCCGTCACCGCAAGCATTTGCATGTAATGTAACGTTACAGATTCGATTTTGAGCATTACGGTACAATACTAGGCAGTATAGTCCCTAACTGCCGAACATTCGCCTGTAATGTTACATTTCAGATTCAATAATACGTATTACAGACATTGCGAACTGTAATGCTCGCTTCATCTCCCTCACTGACGTAATGCTCGAATTGTATCATTCAGGTTGCGCACTGTAATGCTCGGTTCTCCTCCCTCACTGATGTAATGCTCGACTCTGAGCGTTTCATTACAAGTGAATGCTGCCAGTGAGGGAGCACCTTGACATTAAAGATAAGCTCTCTGTCAAAAACCATCGCGTCATCTATTCCGTGTATGCAGTACTTACTAGAAAGCTTACGACTTTTCTCCCGGGATTCACTGGCTTGGTGATTAATTTAATAACATAATCATTTTGTAGATCTTTCTCAGATCAGATAACCAACCACAGCCGGAAAAAACATATTATTTTAATGATACAATCAATTGATTGTTTTTTTTTTCAACGTACCGATATTATCCGGCTACTGAGGATTATAATCCTCTTAGATGACATGATTAAATTTGTTATTTTACTGTGATTATTACGCAGAAATATTTTTAAACATTTTGTAGATAATGATGTGACTAATAACAGGGCATCGCGCCAGGCTTACCAAAAAAATTGTGTGTTACTTTCTATTTACCAGTCAGCACTTTATACGTACCTACATTATTTTAACTTTGGTTTAATTATATCGGGTCTCGTGGCTACATAATAACAATGGGTCGATCGAAGGTTAAGCTACGCTCGGTGAGGTCGGTCCGTGGATGGGTGACCATCCATAACATACCGAGACCCCTCCGTGCCTCGGAAAGCACGGTTACCCGTAGGTCCCGGCTGTCATTAGTAGATCTATGACAGTTGTAAAGGGTATTCAGAAGCCCGAAAGTCTGACGATTATCCTTACCAAGGGTTATGGTGTTACTCAGTAACTGGATTGTAGAGGTCAGATAGGCATTCGCTCGTTAGATAAGGCTAGGCAAATGATGATGTAGGTTCAATCATTTTTATTTTTCGATTTCAGGAATCAAAGTGTTGCTGGACTTCGTGCCGAACCACGCAAGTACAGAATCTGAGTACTTCAGGAAGTCAGAGGAAGGTGACCCTCAATACAGAGACTTTTTCGTGTGGGCTGACGGGTACCCGGACCCTACCAACCTTACTGACCCTACCAAAAGGTTACCGCCTTCAAACTGGGTAAGTAAGATAATCTTAGTACATTTTCGTGATATTTCAGTCACCACCGCTACCACACAGGACTGGTCATCGCAGTATGTTGTTGTTATAAGGTAGCAGATACTTAAGACTATAGAGGTATGAGGAACAGGGTGTAAAGTTCACTCATCCTCTATAGAAAAGGGAGGATCCTCCGACCAGACGGGTTTCGTGTCTGGGGTAACTGCCTAACGATTGATGTCGAGAGGTCGTATATATACTCGTATTGCGGTAAACTCTGCTTGCACGATGCAGGATTAGTGTGACGTCAGGTCTTTGAATCGTAGTTCACATGGGGCGTCGTAGATGCCGCCACAAGCTCCATTTAAACGATGCAAGTCTCCAGTAGCACACAATAAAATTGAAGCAACAAATAAATGACTTGCACCGTCTGAACACTGTTTAGACGAGCAATTTTGGTAGTTGTTTCAACTAATGGTATGCCGTGTAAATCAGGCTTTAGTGGTTCTGTTTAGTGATGAGGAACAAAAAAACGATGGATGGACTGTGTGAAAGATGATGAATGGACAGAAAGGGCCGGCTTGTACGAATGTAAAAACAAACCTGTCAGATCCGAAAGAGGCACATAAGTACTGAAATAAAAAGTTATTGCTATTCCAAATTCATATATTTAGTACCAAAACTACCCCAATTCCACAAAAAATCGCAAATTTTCAACAGGTTTTTTTTGCTATGGCATCTCGCAGTTGATCACTAAGGTCATGGCTGCTTAACCGGGCTTTCCTGCGGCTGCCTTAAGCTTCTACACTCAATGCCTCCAGACAAGGGCAAAAACTATTTTAAATTAAAACTAGGCGAGCGCTCGCTAAGGGCAGCCCCTGTGGGGTACGAACCTCGACTTAGGGCGGCGCTGGGGGGAGGACAGCAAGAAAGGATAGGCTGGATCAAACTTAGATTTTGATTATGATACGGGGTATTTAAAGCTACGTGCTCAGCTGCAACAACTGCTGGCACCTCGTTTTCAAATAAGGGTCGGAGAAGAGTATCATTTACTCGGGGACGCGGTCGCGATCGTAAAGGACCTCGGCGGCGAGGTCGGAATTACGGGAGGCGTCTGTTTTTGTAAACTGTACTGGTGACCCTATTCTTTTCCTGGAGGAGTGTAATAGAGTCATTTTGGTTGCAAAATTTCAACAAGGGTCATTAGTTATGACTTGTATACACCCGCTAAACGACGGCCGCACGAGCAACATGAAAAAGAAAAAACCTGTAAAATACCCCATTTAAAAAAAAACACATAAATAGACTCTCAGTACGATATTTAACAACATCCTCACGGATAGAGATTTTTTTTACATGTTTTACAGTTGAGTGGAAAAAGAAGACATGCTGCCCTTTTTTTATGGGTGGGAAATTATCAAATAACTTCTCCCGCTCTGGGCGGAGCGGGAGGGCGTGTCAGACTCTTACTGACTAAAACCCACCCGTGTTCCTTCGTTTGCCCTGTTACCGGGGGCCACGATCTCCCTTTCGGTTTTCTTCGCAACCCAGACATGCAAGACATGCTGCCTGACCTCAATTTAATAAGGGGGGAGGATGATGTTATGAAGATACTTCTATCCATTATCTTCACATTTGGTTTCCTTGCTCTCTATTAACGACTAAGGTGAGGAAATAAGGCAAAGTATTAACTAGAAACCACTCAGTGCAAAGTTTTAGTCTTTATTTAAACGACCACCATAAATAAGGTTCGCATTCAATTTGGTTAGTTAAGCTTTAAATTAGCAAGGGCTCGATTGCACCACGGCTTAACAGCAGTTTCCATTATTTACCACTTGCTAGTTCAAACTATTTTCGTATCGGCAATATTTTTAGATAGTGCACTTGTTTATCTTTTAATGAAATTTTAATATGTGTTAGTTAGCGCATTAGTGCCGAATGAGTTCGGTTTAATTTCTAAACAAATGAATGCTGCAATGCAAAGCTAAGTAAATACGGCTCGAATGTATGGCAAATCTTTTGAAAACAAACGATCTTAAAAGGACTGAACCTTGCGATCTTTTTACGTAAGTAAGTAGGTTTAGATAGCCGGTTTAGTCTATAGCTTCCCTTAGTCATTATTTAACTTATTAAAGTATAAATAAAGAAAAGATACTGCCATAAACATCAGCGGTTTACAACTTTTATAAAACTTCGATTCTTTTTGAATGCGTAATGAGGACTTTCCATTAATTTACCATTCACTTTAAGATGTTTAAGTACTTAAAATATAGGATCTTCGCAGTTGTAGCGCAAACTGAACTTTATGTGTGGAATTTAAAGTTGTTTTTCCAAGAATACATATATGGCAACTAAATCGGGAACGCAATAATAGATAGACCATCAACTTTGTCATGATGTACCATCCTTGTCTTTCTAGGTGAGTCAATTCGGCGGTTCAGCATGGGAATGGAGTGAGAAGAGACAGCAATTCTACCTTCACCAGTTCGCCGTCGAACAGGCTGACTTTAACTTCAGGAACCCAGCCGTAAAGCAAGAGATGTTCAACATAATGAAGTTCTGGCTAGACAAGGGAGTTGACGGCTTCAGAGTCGATGCGTTACCATACATGATCGAGGCAGATCCTGCTGACCACGACGGAAGGTACCCTGACGATCCCTTGAGTGGGATGTCGCAGTTCGAATCTCATCAGCTCGGGTACACCATTCCCCTGTACACTAAGGACTTGATTGAGCTGTATGATGTTGTATATGAGTGGAGGGAGTTCATTGACCAGTATAACGAAGAGCAAGGAGGTGACACAAGGTTAGTAAAGTATTCAATCTTTACTTAGAAATTGATCAGTCGTTTGTCATCAAATGAGATCTTTGTGTTATAATATATCAAGTCTTAATAACGAGCTAATAACGGTTTTTAAATTAGTAAAAGCTATTACTGAATCAAGGAAATGGTTTCTTCATTTGTTATTATTCAAAGAAAAACACGTTGATTTGGTCGAATATTTTCAATCGTCCTGAAAGTAACAAAACTCTTTAATAATTCCGATCTTACATAAGTATTCAATCTTCGCCAGCCCCAAATTATTATACTTCAGTTAACAACAAATTGGAGATTGAAAACTTTGAAATTACAATATTGAATACTTTGTGATTTCCCTATTTCTTTAATACTGCTAGTAGGTATTTAGGAAAAGTCCGTAATAGGCCTTAAAGTTATTTTCGAACTATTTTCTTTAAGCTTCTCACAAACTGAGCGATCCCGCCTACGAATTCCTGTGTTGACTATGCTGTTTTGGTCACAAGGTGAATTTCAAATTCCTTACTTCCAGGGTCATCTTCTCCGAAGGTTATGCCAACATTACCATGACGATGCTGTACTATGGCAACGAGCAGGGAGCCGTCGGTGCACACTTCCCGTTCAACTTCGACTTTATCACGGACGTCTCTGCCAAGTCTAATGCCAGAGACTTCGTGTACACCATCATGAAGTGGCTGACTTACATGCCGTATGGAGCAGTGGCTAACTGGCAGGTAATGAGGAGTTAAAATTATTTCCGTGAAAACGTAGTGTGGGAATTAACTTGACCATGTCAAGAAATTATGATAAATGAATAAATTACGATACCAAGTTGAATAAATTTTCGAATGCAATTAATTGAAAGCAAACTTTCAACTTACCGACCAATAATCGGAAACTCAATAATAAGTGATCAATTAGTCACGAGACTTACTTTATTTTTTTATCTCCGAAAGAAAAAAGAAGAAATCTTGAAAATCAAAAATTTCTAACGAGTCCTAATCAATTACAGTTTGGCAACCACGACAACAACAGGATGCCGACTCGCTTCCGTCACGACATGGTGGACGGCCTCAACTCGCTGAACATGATGCTCCCCGGCACTTCGGTCACTTACCAGGGCGAGGAGATCGGCATGAGGGACGGCTACGTCAGCTGGGAGGACACCGTCGACGTGGAGGCCTGCAACCGAGGAGATGAGGATACCTACCACTTGTACTCGCGCGACCCTGCAAGGACACCCTACCATTGGGATAATTCTACCAGCGCAGGCTTCTCAACCAGTGAGAAAACCTGGCTCCCAGTCGCTGAAGATTATAAGGAAATTAATCTGGCTAAACAAAAGGCAGATGCGAAGAGTCATTTTAAGGTTTGTTACATAATTGTAGATTTAACTGAATTCTCCGATGACTGTCATTAGAGAAAAAATCGATTCGAGCTTAGAACAAATAAAATTTGCAGGGTCCCCTCTAGATTCTTGAATTTCGAGATCTATGACATTAACCATGATACACGAGAATCGTCATTGAAGTCAACTTTATCAACAGCTGTCTGATATACTCTGTGACCACTAACTCAAATAACTCTCTTTTTTACAGGTATATCAAACCCTCACAGCACTTCGTAAGGAAAAAGCTCTCTCACATGGAGAGTACGACATCAGGGCACTATCCGATAGTTCCTTCTACCTGGTCAGGAGCCTGAGAACCTACGACACCCTGGTACTCCTGTTCAATGTTGGAGAGGCTCCAGATACGATCGTTCTAAGCAGGGTGCCGCATTTGACGACACCAGCTACTGTCTATGTTTCGAGCATTCAGTCTAGCAGGGTCGCTGGGTGAGCATTTTTTGTATAAATACCAGCTTATTATTGTTCCACTGCCTCTGCTCAGAGAAGGCACAAGCACTGATCACCACGCTTGCTCCAAAAGGGTTGGTGATTTCAGACATTTTTTTTTTTTTTGTAATTTTAATATAAGGTAGGTAACTAATTAGTTTTGAGAATCACTCATGGTTTTGGAGACCCTCTCTTGACTCACCTGCAGAATATCCTACCTAGAAGTCAACTTAACAGATGTGACTTAAGATATACTGTACCTATAGGGTAAATACCATTAAATCGTTTGGAAGACATTCGAGCATTAGGAGCACTGAAATTTACGAAAATAACAGTCAAACTAACCCCTAATGAGTTTAGAACTCCTTACCTCCCTCAATCATAGGAAAAATTAGATTTATTATGTTTCTGAGTGTCAACAATATTTTGTGTTTCAGAGATGTCATCGACGGTTCAGAACTGACCTTGTCCGCAGGCGAAGCGTTGCTACTGCGGGCACCACCAATTTGAGAACTATCATTATTTATCATCCCAATGTACATATACAACTATTTATTCATAAGTTATAAATGATAAAATTAATTAAAAGATAAATTATATTTAAAGGCTTGTTTTTATTGCATGTTGTTTTGTGGTGTTATGGCGCAACCAAAGCCTCAACGTGTTTTTGGGTTGCCCGAATTAAAGGTTTTAGCAAGCGTGTTGTGAACCTACTTTCTATATTTATACAGAAACAGAAATTTAATTTTTTCATGAACTTAATTTCCATTTTGCCATTAAATGAATTGTCCCGCTACTTGGGAGAGGCCTATGTCAAGCAGTAGCCTATATCTATTTCAGGTTGATTACGTACTGAAACTGAAAATGTTTTTGATTCTTGAGTTTAAAATTTACGGCACCATGCAGCTGCGACTACACAAGACATACTCCATTAAATTTAAAATTGGTAAATAAAACCGAATGTGAAACAACGAGACTATATGCAAATACCTTATACTTTTGATATAAATAAACTCATTTTCCTATCGGTGTTAATTGCTAGTGCTTGTTTATTAAAATTGATCAATAAATTTAATTGGAAGGTTAATTGGTAAAAAGATACTCGGGATGTGGTAGAAGGGAGGGTATCAAGCTCCACAAAACTGTAAAATTAAAAATATTCTTTGATGGAAAAACTGTTACAGTACAGTAGCATTAAAATAATACGAGTTTGAAAAAAAATTATTCAGAATGGCCGCATAAGCACTAACCATTAAACTCAGGATAGACTGTGAATACGGTCATAAGTCAAAACATTTACTTGTAACTGCTTTTACGTTTTTTATTCGGTTGATCCAATTTTTTATTATAATGGTCAACGTAACAATATGTTTTCCCCAAACTGTTTAGCAAAGTTGCACCCATAGTACACCCACATCTCACCAGGTATGTTTAAGTCCCATGTCATAGGGGGTGAGCCATCACCAAGCCCAAATCCAGACTCCAAGCTGCCACGGAGAAATTCCTAATGATGAATTTAAATTCCTCCCCTTCACTTGCTATTGATTTATTAAAAGCAAATGTTTCAGCCTGTCCTGTGGAATTTAAATTTAAACATATAAACCCTGTGGTCTTTGTAAAGGCTTTTAAGTAACTAAACATTAAAATTACTGAAGATCTGTGGGGCATGTATACTAAAGTTTTTTCCTACGTAGGTAGGCGTGACATATACACATCATTTTTGTAGTTCTTTATTTAATATTTATTTTAAAATTGTTAATTGTTCCTTTTCACTGCATTTATGTGCTACATAAAAAACATAACATCACGCCTTGTTTCCCCGAAGGGTTGAGCAGAGGTGTCCCTGTAGCAGGCACACCCACATTTCGCCAGTTATGTTTAAGTCCCATGTAATAGGGGGCGAGCCTATTGCCATCAACCGGGCACAAATCCAGACTCCGAGCTGCTACTGAGAAATTTCAGATAGAAAAACCCAATAACATTTTGCTCGACCCGGGAATCGAACCTAGGACCTCATACTTAGCAGTAGCACTTGCGACCACTAGACCAACGAGGCAGTCATTTATGTGCTAATTAATTAATAAACCCACCTTCGCCCAGAACTATCCTTTCACTTTCACTCTACAACAACCACAACACTCTTATTATTCCTACTAAGCATGGACAGCAAACTTGTGCACAGTATGGAGGAACTGGAGAAGCTGTTTAGCTCCCGCATGCGTGAGTATGAAGATAAGCTAAAGAGAGCTACAGTTGGAACTGACCCTGCACACTCAGATCTTGCTGCACTATCCCTGGACTTTTCTGAGTTTTAATCCTTTGTTTGCCAAACTTTCACTCACTTCAAAACTCAGATTGAACTCCTGTCGTTGAGTCTAGAAACTCATGAGACTGCGTTGCGAAGAAAGATTTTGCTGTTTCACAGTATTCCTGAGAAAACCAATGAAAAGCTGTGTGACTCAATTCTACTTATTATATCCAAAGAACTAATGATTGAAGACATGAAATTAGATCATTTAGACATATGCCACAGACTTGGAGCCTCCCAAGGTAAAACCAGACCAGTGCTGGTGCGATTTCAAGAAGTAGAGTTTCAAGGGTAGCGGCATCACCATTTAGGAGTTTCTGACTAAGACTCGCCAGCAGCTATATATAGAGGGAAGGATTATTGTCTTGACGCCTGACAAGTCACGCCGGAAGATAGCGTCTATGGGTGAGCTTGACACGTTAATCGCGCTATTCCCCGCTCCCGCCAGTGCCGTACCCAATGATCCCATGCCTAGCGCTTCTACCTCGTCAACCGTTGCATCTACATCGCCTGTACCAGCGACCCCCAAAACGAAAGATCGTGAGGAAGGCTCGTCGTTAAATTTAATAAAGACTAGCACTTTAGACACGGGTAGCATTAAGAACTTATTTACGGCGCACCTAACTACCTACCCTACCTACCCTACCTACCCTACCTACCCTACCTACCCTACCTACCCTACCTACCCTACCTACCCTACCTACCTACCCTACCTAAAACCTCACGGAGCCCGAGACCTTTCCAACGAATGCAAAACCGTGGAAATCGGTTCGTGCGTTCTGGAGTTATAGCGTCAGGAAGGAAAACCCGACTTATTTTTATACAGTAGAAGATTATCTATCACCTCGCATGTATTACACTGACCGCTTTGGGATACCTACTTTTTGTGTTAAGTTGGTAGGTACACTTTAAAAGTGAGATACCCCTTTTATTAATCTACCCATAGTATTTACTTTTCGTTTATCTTTTTCTCAAAACTTAGCTTGCCGGTAGATGGTATGATTTTGTGTAAATTGTGGTGTAAATTGTGTAATGTATATGACGTCCTACCAGTGTCATTTTTACTCATGACGTTACGTTTAGTTTCACGGCGTTTATCATAGTCTGTATCTTATTGTTGTGGCTCATAGTCTTTTTAGTATAATCAAAATTGTTGTTAGTTTTTTGTCTTTTTTTTTGTCTTGTTATTGATTTATTTTCTACAATTTTTTATGTACCTACCTAGATTATAAATGTTGTGTTAAAATGTCTACATACTAGAGCAAATAGGTGCTCTTATTAGTTAAGCGTATAAAATTAGTAATATTGTTTTGTTTTTATGCATTTAAGTAGGTAGTTAGTAGTTCTTGATATTCTTTCTTTAGTTCTTGATATTCTTTTTTTTTGTATTTTGTTCTTATACATTTTATAACTTTTGCAAACTATGATTGATCCTCTTCTAGCAGTTTCCTTAGCGCGGCGAGTGGTTCTTCCTCTCTTCTCACTCTTAGTGATCAGATTTCCTCTTTACTTTCCCACCTCCCCAACAATCTCAACATAGCCCACATCAATGGCCAGAGTGTTGCTTGCCATTACTCTGATCTTCTGGCTTCCATTAACAATGCACATATAGATGCTTTGCTGATCTCGGAGTCCTTCCTCAAACCCTCTCTTTTATCTGTTCTCTGTGTGTTGTTTATGTGTTCCCTTCCTGGCTTTGTTCTTATTCGTAATGATAGAACTGGGAAGGGAGGTGGTGGTGCTGCTATCTACTTGCGGACTGATATTCCCTATAAGATTATCAGCACATCACCATCTTCCTACTCGGGGTCAGCAGAGCATCGTTTTCTAGAAATTTCCTTACATCACGTTAAAATGTTTCTTGGAGTTATGTACAGTCCTAACCTCAGTGTCGATTACTTTGACTCTTTCGATTCGCACGTAATCTTAATGGGCGATTTTAATACTGGTCTTCTTAAAAATGACAGTCGTACTCACAAACTTCAATTTCTCTTATCTTCTTTTAACCTTAGTATTCTGCCTCTTTCTGCTACTCATCATTTCCCTAACTGTACCCCATCTTTTTTGGACCTCATGATTGTCTCTAATACTAATAATGTATCAGTCCACGGACAACTCACTGCCTGTTTTTCTTACCATGATTTCATCTTTATATCCTACGGGATTCGCCCTCCCAAGCGTAAGCCGCAATATATTTTCCTTAGGAACAACAGGGGCGTTGATCTGGAGGCATTGCTACGTGATGCTGGTAGCATCGACTGAACGGCCGTCTTGGAGCTCTTGCATCAACGATATGGTTCGCATTTTTAATAACACAATACTTAGCTTATACGATCGTCATGCCCCTGTCCGTCGGGTCAAAGTCAAATATGTTCAGGCTCCCTGGCTTACTCTTGCCATTAAGGATGCGATGGCAAACAGGGACAGAGCCAAAAGGAGTTTAAACGTTGTCCTTCCGAGCGCAACTTTAATGCGTTTAAGGTACTGCGTAATCGCTGCAGTCGTATGTGTAGAAATGCAAAGAGACGCTACTTCCATAATTTTCTCGACAACCGCAACTTCGCAGAAGTCTAGAAGTTTCTAAAAACTGTCGGTATTGGTAAGTGTCCAGTTGCTTCCAGTAATGACACTGATGTGTGTGCTCTTAACAAACATTTCTCACATCCCCCTGTTACGTTGGATTCGCAAGTCAAATCAGCTACTTTAAATAAACTTTCCTGTTTGCCAGTGCCGCAGTGTCCTTCTTTTGGGCTAAGTCCTGTAAGTGAAATAGAGGTCAAAAAATCTATTTGCGCTATCTCCTCCTCTGCAGTTGGTAATAATAATCTTTGCTTAAGAATGATTTCCCCTATCCTCCCCACAATACTTCCCATCTTGATTCACATTTTTAATTTCTCATTGTTTTCTTGTACTGTTCCTGAGGCCTGGAAACAAGCCCATATCATACCCAAAATTCCTAACCCGGTCTCACCGACCGATTATCGACCCATTTCTATCTTCCCATATCTCTCTAAAGTTCTTGAGCACATTGTTCATCAGCAACTTTCTGCTTTTCTATTTTCTAATGACCTTCTTAGTCCTTTCCAATCACGTTTTCGACCTGGCCATAGCACAGTAACGGCTCTTTTAAATGTTACTGATGACATCCGCTGGGCTATGGACCACAAATCTCTCACCTTACTTGTACTTCTAGACTTTAGCAGTGCCTTTAACTCTGTCGATTTCGATATCCTTCTAGGGATCCTTAAATATTTCAATTTCTCTTTTTCTACTAACTAACATTGGTTGGTTCGACTCCTATCTTAAAGGCCGCTCGCAGCGGGTTCATCTCGAAGATTCTTCTTCTAACTGGTGCTCTCTTACCGCGGGTGTATCGCAGGGTGGCGTTCTCTCTCCTCTTCTCTTTTCTATTTTCATTAACTTTGTCACCAGAGTCATCGCTTCCCACTTCCATCTCTATGCCAACGATCTGCAGCTTTAGAATAATTTCTTAAGGCAAGATGCGGAAGCCTGAATTCTATTATTATTTATTTAATACTTCAAGCACAGAAATGTACATAGGCCGACTTAATGCCATAGGCATTTTCTACCAGTCAATCTTTTCAACCTATTAGCGAGTGGTCGCTGTCCTTTGGACTGCAAATCAACGCTAAGAAATCCCAGGCCATAATTATTGGGAGCAGGTATATGCGGACTAGGCTCAATGTTGCGTCGCTGTCTCCACTCTGTCTGAATGGTGTTCAGATTGAATACGCAAATTCGGTTAAAAACCTGGGGGTGACCGTGGACTCTCACTTATCGTGGACTGCCCATGTTGCTCAAGTCAGTCGCAAAGTGCACTACACGTTCCATTCGTTGAAGTGCCTCCAGAGCTTCTTGCCCTTGAAGACCAAAATCTCCCTTGCTCAAACTTTTATACAGCCCATCATAGACTACGCTGATGCGTGTCATTTGCATGCCACCTTTTAAACTCGAGCGTTTGCAAAATATCTGTATTCGTTTTGTTTTTAACCTTAAACAGTATGATCACGTTTCTATCTTTCGCAAGATACTCAAGTGGCTCCCTATTCGACTTCGCAGGAACTCTTGGATATTGTGTCTGCTATTCAACATCCTTCACAACCCTAAAACCCCATCCTATCTGTGGGAACACTTTTCCTACGCCCGTCCTTTTGATGCACCTTGCAGGTTGCATCTTAAAAACCTCCTTAAATCCCCTCCCTACTCAACCGACTTCTACTCCTACTCCTTCACTGTGCACGCGATTCGGTTATGGAATTCACTTCCGCCTGACATTAGGAACTGTCAAACTGTTGAAGCATTTAAACGAAGAGTGAAAGAACACTATCTTTCCACTTCGTCATAGTTGCATAGTTATTTTAAATCACATTATAATTATATATATTGTAGTGATATTTATTTTAGAAGTATGTATGTAATGTAATAATGTAAGTATATTATTATATTGTAAGTTTATACTGAATTAGTGATTTTTTCTTCTTCTTTGATTTATGTTTTTGTTTTGTCTAATACGATTACACACGTTGTCTACATCTCATTTTATATACTTTCCTGTCGCAGGTATGCTGGAAAAGATTTCTTAAGAAATAAGCATTGCTTTTGTACGTATTTTTCTGTTCCTTTCTTATTGTCTGTTTATATGTGTGTGCATAAATGGTTAAATAAAAGAAAAAAAAATTGTGAAACAATTTTTGAGACAATTGCACTCTATTTAGCTTTAATATTTAATTTATGTGTAGATCAAGGGATATTCCCGGATTTAATGAAATACAGTAAAGTTATTCCACTTTTTTAAATCCGGGGACAACAAAGACACTAATAGTTAAAGACCCGTATCGATTTTGCCGGTTTTCAGCAAGGTCTTTGAAAAAGTAATGTTAAATCAAATGCTCAATCATTTTAATCGTAATAACATCCTACCTACACGATCAACAGTATAGTTTCACCAAAGGACGTTACACAACCGACGCCGGTGTCACTTTATTAAAACACATCTTTAATGCATGGGAAGTGGCACGCGATGCAATAGGCATTTTTTGCGACCTACCCAAGGCATTTGATTGCGTAGATCATGAAACACTGCTCCTGAAACTTGAGCATTACTGACTGGATAAACTTGCGCTGAGCTGAGTAAAATCATATTTGAATGATAGACTGCAGCAAGTTCAAATAAACGGTGTAAATTCATTGGGTTTAAAAGTCAAAATTGGTGTTCTACAGGGCTCGATATTGGGTCCATTCCTTTTTTTAGTATATGTCGGAGTTGATTGTGAATAATAATTGTGGGTAGTCAACAATTTGGTATGGTTTGTTTTTCTTATTATTAATTTATGTGATTTTTACTGTCAGTTATTGTCTAATAAATCGCAACATAATTTATTAAGTACTCGGTGTACGCACTAATTGATATTTGGCAACTTATTTCGATAATTATAATCGATGGTTTTGTTCAAAACAATTAATGACAGGTTACTTTAATTTTAAAAGGATTTACTTTGTGAATTCACTATTGTTTATTTACGATAATTATTCTTGTATTATTTGATAACTTTATAATGTCAGTCTTATTAGATTTAGCACATTTTAGTGTTTTGTATCAAGTAAACACGTGACGCACTTCCGTGCGCCATCGGACAGAGTTGTCGTAGTGGGATTGCAAGGTGGGGGCATCGTCTTATAAAAGAACGTGCACTCGTTATGTGAGTCAGTCTATCTTCGGATTCGACTCAATAAAGAGCCCTGCTCCCGACAAAACTGTCGGTTTACCTGGTACAGCACTGCTGTATATTCACATAGCTGTATTGGCTTGCTGATAGCGAGCGATACACTTTTTCATTGGGTGGCTTGGCCACTATACGAACAGTCCGTTCGATTGTTACTACCTATTCACCTACTTTATCTTGTTACTAATTACCATTTGTATTGTGTTTGTTGTATTGAATAAGGAGACACTAGAACTCGTCGAAAAGACGGTTTTCCTGGGGATAACGCTTGACTTCAAAATACAGTGGGGTCCTCACTTAAAATCACTTGCAGGACGGCTTTGTTCAGCCGCTTACGCTGTTTGGGAAATCCGAGACTGGTCTATTTAGTTACTTTCATAGCATCATGTCTTACGGTATTTTGCTGTGGGGACGGGCTGCAGATATTATGTCTATCTTTATGCTGCAAAAGAGGGCCGTCAGAGTCATCTACAACCTCCGCAGACGAGAATCTCTAAGGGAACTGTTTAAGAAAATTAACATCATGACGGTACCTTGTCAGTATTTATATGAAAACATTATGTATGTTCGAAAAATCTACATCTTTTTAGTAAGATACGTGACAGGCATAATTTTAACACTAGAAATAGGAACAAATTAGATCAACCCTGTTTAGAATTGTCTAAAGTACACACTTCTTTTATGGGGTACTCTGTAAAATGTAATAATAAAATACCACTCGATATTCTTCAACTAAATGAGAAGAAATTTAAAACATGCATTAAACGCACACTATGTAGACAAGCATATTATAAGTTGGATGATTATATCGTAGATAAAAATGGTTGGCTTAATGCTGGTCCTGCTCCACAGCCACTTGGGCTCACTACTTAAAATTTTAATATTTGGAAGAGTTGCTTCCCCTTTTTTTTTAATTTTGTTTGACATTACGAGCTTAATGTTTATTTTTGTTTTACCAAGTAAATTGTTGAATGCTCCAATTAGTTATGATTTTCTTTCTTTTTGGAGGTAAAATTCTATAAATTTCATAAACACATTGTAAACTATAGTTTTGTATAATTTAGAAGCATTTCTATTTTTGTAAATGTGAGACCATGGAGCCGTTTATTAAGTTATTAAGATGTATGTTGACTTGAAAGAGCATGGCAGTTGAGACTGTCATGCTCACTTAAGTGTCTCGCTGATGGTGGTGAGTGTGTTGGATCATTCGGTTCCCTATAAAATGGTTGAGCTGGATGGTGCTGATCCACGCGTCATGTTCGTGAACAGACGCCGTCAGTTGAAACTGATCATCTCTTATCTGCCAGGGCTTATTTTTAATCTTATATTTTCAATTGCTTTTGATTATTTTTTGTACGTTGTTCTCACATATAGAAGCAACAAGAATGATGTACCCAGGATTTTGTAATATCTATATTTAAAAGAGTGTCCTTGGAGTTTCTTGCTCAAATTATTATAATTACTGATTATGATATAGAGAATATGAACCTTGTTCCAGCTTTGAGAAATGTTGAACTTAGTATATTTCTCATCTTTTGACTTGGTTATAAATACCAAAAGAACCTTGAGCGTCTCCTTTATAGTTATGTACCGACAAAAAAGTCAGTAGTTCTTTTCAGTCATTTCGGTCATTGAAAACCCGTCAATGACCTACAGAATCAAACGTTTATATGCCGATTCAATTTGTAATCGTAATGGAATAAAAAATGGTGCACTAGTTATAGGCAATTGCATGGTGGTCTCATATCACAGTAGTATGGACTGTAATTTGCAGATAGGCGGTTGGTCTGCTCGACCGTGGGTAATTGTTGGTTACATCCGCTGGCTCTAGTGATGTAGTGTGTAGCTACTAAGGTAGGTTTCTAATACCATAAACCAGTTGAAACTATACTTATGCATGTGCGTACATTCAGGGAAGAGGTGTCAATTTGCTTAACAATTAATTATTGTTAAGTAAAAGTAAGCAAAGCGAAGACCTTCAAACTCAAACTCAAAGTATTTATTTCAATTAAACCATTTACAAGCACTTTTGAGTTGTTAAAGAGTCTGTCAGTTAGTCAGAAAGTTTAAGCTAATTGCCCATTCCAAAGCGTAGATTTCTATGGAGAAGAACGGGCAAGAAACTCCAAGGACACTCTTTTAAAAATATATATTCAATAATCAAAAGCAATTAAAAATATAAGATTAAAAAGAAGCCCTGGCAGATAAGAGATGACGAGTTTCAATTGACGGATGATGTCATTGATGCCGACGTGCCGTGCCTGACCTGCGCTCTTATTGCAGGATAGGCCATGGTGTCCGAGACAGTCGACACCTTCACCGCATTGGCAGCGATGCGGAGCCACACAAGGAATGCCCAGACGCAGACAGGTGGTATCACCCAGCATAGTGCCTATGTTGGGTGACGGTAGCGCCTGAAGCCAGAGGCCCGACTCCCACTCACCCACAGCCAGCAGGCGGGCACGCTCAGCAGTATTGGTGGACGTATTAATAATAAGATTGTTCACTGGGAATATTTGTTCACTGGCCGATCTGTATTCGGACAAGTCGCTTTCCAGGCGTTCTCCGCATCGGTCAAGCACGGCACTTCAGAGTTAACCAGGCAGGGGGCTAAAATTTTCCCGGTCAACTTTTCAGTGCTGTGGACAGAGGACAGGATCGCGGGTAAGCTAATACTGGTAATTTTAATTTTGTTAATAGTGAACAATTCATTTTCCTGACTTTACCTACGATACGTCCTTCCTAGTATTATAATATGGAATGTTAATTAGATAATAAAATAAAATTAAAATATATAAATTAATTAATGTTTTTTTATTTTTTTTATTTTTTTATTCTTAATTAATTTTTGACTGACAAACATGGAAAAAGATGATACTAAGTATTTTAAAGACAAATGAACAACATTCAACCGCGGATCATGACAGTAAAAATGCAGGGCGATCAAATATTGTAACAGCTGTAGGTATCAGTCATAAATATCAGTATCTGGGCGACCGAGCTCTGCTCTGGTGAAAATAGAGAATGCTCATTTAATAGTATAGGATACTTTATACTAATCCCATGTACATATATTAATTCCAGGCTGCCATGATAGTACGTAGTTAATAATTCCATGCCGCCATGTCATTATTCATTCATTGTTCTAAACTTTCGGCGACAGAGCTCTGCTCTGGTGAAAATACGGAGAAAACTAATTTTCCCAGATATGAGACCTAGCTAGATCGATTTTTCGCCCCCGTAAACCCCTATATTGCAACTTTCATCGAAATCGTTAGAGCCGTTTTCGAGAACATGAGTACAAATATATATATATATACAAATATACAAATATTGCTCGTTTAATAGCACGTGTTTTCACCACAAATTCTGCATGATTAAATTATAATCAGACCATAGGTCAAAGTTATCGTAATTTCAGCAACAACGAACACCAATCATCAATTAATAAATATCAGTTTAGATAAAGGCTTATTACAGGACTTGATAAGGAGTATTTAAATTGAGGTCTCTTTAATGAAAAGCCGGTAAAACCAAGATGTCGTGGAAACAGACTGTGGGGATAGCGACATTAACCGCTGTGGTCGTGGGTGTGGTGACGGGGGCGGTGATGAGGGAGGAAGAGGTACTCGTAGCACCACCAGAGCTGAGGGAACTGGACTGGTGGGAGCACACGGTGATATACCAGATCTATCCCAGGTCATTTAAAGATGACGATGGTGATGGTATTGGAGATCTGAAAGGTGGGTTCTTAGATTACTTGCTTCTTCAATTTTTTTGTATTATTTGCGGACAAAGCATTTCAATTATACACATGCAGAGCAGCAAATGAAGCAATTCTCAAAGATAAATTAAAACCTTTAAAATACGTTCTTGCAAATTCTAAAAGGTCGTTAATTTATTTTCTATTTAGCCTACAAGAGATGACATTTGGGAAAGATGAGACAACCAGACCTGTTTAATCCTGTCTTTTATATTTAAAATCCACTTAAAAGTGTTTTCAACTAAGTAATTTACGAGTATTGATAAGACATATGATTTAGATTGTAGTATTTACAATAATACATTTGATAAACCAACGATTTAATTATACAATGATCGGCAAGTTTGTGCGATGCAAAACATGCAATCACTAAACAAAATCAAAAATTAATTATTGAATATTTAATTTAATATGAGCATGGGGGCTGGGAACCACATTGATAATTACAATAAATTTTGTCTCGGGTGGTCTTAAGACTATCCCTTGAGGTACTCCGAGCGTTAATATTTTAGTTTTGCAGGTATCTTTAGGTAATTCTTGAAGAATTAAAGTAGGTATGACAGGCGGTAGGGATATTTCTTATTCATAAAAGGTTTATGACCTAATAATGACACCAATCAGATTATTGGCATCACTCAACTCTGTAATACACTTATCCTTACTTTTGTTTCGCCATTCGTAGGAATTACTTAGAAAAGCAGTCTTCTAAGTCGTTCCTATCAGAAGGAGGGAACGGGTACAAAAACCCATCTATTAATTTATATTTATTTTTTGTTCTTTCTCCAGGTATCACCAGTAAACTAGAACATCTAGTGGATGCTGGTGTTGGTGCTCTCTGGATGTCTCCCATCTTTCAGTCTCCTATGATAGACTTCGGATATGACGTCAGTGACTTTTACGAAATACATGACGAGTACGGAACCATGCAAGATTTTGATGACCTGGTGAATAAGGCTCGCGAGTTGGGTGAGGGATATTAAGTTTGTTTAATCTGATATCTTCACAGTTTACTAATAACCTAAGTTTTTTTTAGTGACTTTAAACATTGCAAAAAGCAGCTGTCGAATTGATATGTTTTCATATTTTAGGTTTAAAAGTCATATTAGATTACGTGCCAAACCACGCGAGTACATTTTCCGATTACTTCATCAAATCGGAGGCCAGAGAGCCAGGATATGAAGATTTCTTCGTGTGGGCTGATCCAAGAATAGATCCTGAAAATCCCCAGTCGATATTACCTTCTAACTGGGTAAGCTCGCTATATCTCCACAGAATTACAGAAGTCGGACTTGGCCTTTATTTACCCTTTTGTAAATCTTAAAACTTTTGGTACAGATCAGTCAATTTGGTGGCTCAGTATGGGAATGGAGCAACAGACGCCAGCAGTATTATCTCCACCAGTTCGCCGTCGAGCAAGCCGACTTCAATTTCCGAGAGCAGGCCGTCAAAGACGAAATGGTCAAAATTATGCTGTTCTGGATAGCTAGAGGAGCTGATGGCTTCAGGGTGGATGCCATCCCACATTTATTCGAAACGGCTCCAGATGCTGATGGGAACTACCCCGATGAACCTCTATCTGGGAATATATTTTTGAGCCCAGAGCAAGCTGGATATACCACGCAGATTCATGTGAGGGACTTGATAGAACTGTACGACGTTGTGTATGATTGGAGGAAAGCTATTGACGAATGGGCGGTGGACAATAATGCGGAAACTAAGTTAGTTGTGAAACTATTTATAATTTTCCTGACTTTGATGTCGATTAGACTATTTCCTGCTTTAGGCTATTTCAGATTGTAAAAAATAGTTGCAAAGTATTTCTTATGTCGAATCGAAATGTGTGAATTAATAGATACATGTGTGTAGGTTAATGATTTTTTTCATCCAGGGTACTTCTGGCAGAGGCGTATACTAACATCAGTATGACAATGTTATACTATGGAGACGAGCGTGGGAGGATCGGTGCTCACTTCCCCTTCAACTTTGACTTCATCACGGCCCTGTCTGCTAAGTCTACTGCCAGGGACTTCGCCTACGTAATCCGGCGCTGGCTCACCTACATGCCACAGGGAAATGTCGCTAACTGGGTGGTAAATATCGTATAAAAAATTACAAACTACTATATAACTTGATTTGAACTCCTGATGATTCGATATCTGATATCTTTCTTCGTATATTTCTAGTTCGGAAATCACGACCAAAGTCGCATGCCATCCAGGTTCAGAGGCGACATGGTGGATGGTTTGAACGGCCTCAACATGTTACTACCAGGAGTAGCTATTACCTACCAAGGCGAGGAGATCGGCATGAAGGATGGCTTCGTCAGCTGGGAAGACACCGTTGACGTAGCAGCCCTTAACCAAGCCAATGAATCAAACTATTTAGACTTCTCTAGGGATCCCTGTAGGACACCGTACCACTGGGACAACACGACAAGTGCTGGGTTTTCAACAAATCTTACAACTTGGCTACCAATAGCTGAAGATTACATGGAAATTAATCTGCAGGCTCAGAAAGATGTGTCTAATAGTCATTTTAAGGTAAGATATCAAAGCATCCTACGTGAGAATGAAAGCTATAGCCATAAATGATACCAAAGTTTTATGGGTATTTGGAAGGCATAAATAAGTGGTCCAGAAACGGGCAATTTTTTTGATTTTCAGCAAAATTAGAAGCACCCTTCGTGAAAACGAGCCATTTAACAACAGCCATCAGCAATCTTTGATGCTGCTTATAAGAACTGAGTTATCTTTTCCAGGTATACCAATCTCTAACCAAACTCCGTAAAGAGGTAACCCTCTCACATGGCGAATATGACGTGCAAGCCCTAACAGAGAACACCCTGATCTTGATCAGGTACCTCAGGACCTATGAAACTTATGCCTTGGTCTTCAACGTCGGCGACACAGCGGACACAGTCAATCTCAGTGGAATATCGCAGATGTCTGAACCTTTGACCGTATATACTGCCAGCGTTCATAGCAACCGGGTCGTGGGGTAAGGTCCTTTTGTTCATATTATAGTTTAACTTTGAACTTTAACAAGAACTAGTGGAGATTGATTAGGGAGTGAGAAAAGGAGTTTTCAATCAGCTAAGCCGATTGCTTTCCACAACTTTCATCGAATTCTTTTTTTTTTTAATGCTTTATACCTACATTTTTTTAAATTTTACTAGAATATTTTTCTATGCTACCGACCAGAGTCGATTGTTTGTCGGATTTCGATTCACAAGTGTGGAATTGCTTATTTGATTTCCATTATCCTTTACTGTCAAAAGTCTAAAATATGTTAATTGGTTTTGATAAAACAAAAAAAGATATAATATCAAGGCTAGATATAAAGTTATAAATATAATCTTAAAAAGTAGCTATTTTATTTATAAGTACGTAATATAGCTTAATTGTTATCTTTATTCTCCCGGCGCATTCTTTGATTGGGGATAATTATCGAATAGAACATTCTACTCTTTATAGTAAAAAGATTTTTATGTTTTGTAATGTATCATACCGCTACTTAGGAGTTTAGGAGAGGCTTAATTATGTATCTTATTTGTCAATACGGAACAAGGCAAACGAAAATACGAATTATTTTTTCTTGTTTATAGTATAGTACCCTAATTGCGTAACTTATTTTTGTAAACGATTATGACAAATTTGTTTCATTTTGGCAGTTCAACAACATTCATTGCGTTATTTATGTTGTTGAGCAGATTTTTTTTCGAACTTATGAAGCAATGGATTAGCAATCTGTTTCATTTCAAATCGAAACCAATTGTGATTGATCGTGTATTACGCAATTAGGGTACTGGCCACACTGGGTACGAAGTGAAACGAAGCTAAGTTCGTTTAGCTTTCTTCCGCGTCTTTTCATACTTTGGTCCACACCGTGATGTCCACACCAAGCGAAACGAAAACGGAATAGTATGAAAAGACGCGGAGGAAAGCTAAACGAACTTAGCTACGTTTCATTTCATTCCCGTGTGGCCTGCGTTTTAGAAGACATTCTCGCACACATTTTAATGTTGATGAGTCATTATATTACCATACCTACTCAATTATTCAATTTTTATTCTGTAATCGACATTTTCTTGTAATTTTATTTTATTTATTTTGTGGCAGCTTGATGATCGGAAGTTAGATAGTGAATCATTAACGGGTTTCGGTGTCCAGAAGACAACATTTTGTACATAATATGTATGCCTGATGGTTACAAAATTCTCACTAAGCACTTCAGTGTCTTCAGTAACTTTTTGGACACCTTTCCGGGACAATAGATACTACATACATACATAAACTTACGCTTTTTCCGAGGACGATAGGCAGAAACTACAGAACGCCACCTGCTACGATCTTTACAAACTTCCACGTACTAAACAATTTCCACATTTAATTTTTCAGGACCGACGTGCCTTTGGATAACTTAACACTGCAGGCTGGAGAAGCGATCGTACTTCGTGCACCTCCGACACTTTGTTAAAAGGGGAGAAGATGTGTCTATCAGTCGCGCGGACTGCAGTTCCGCATTGAGTGTATAGTAACTAGCCCTAAATATTGCATGTCGAGCTTTAAAAAGAGACTGTCACTGTTTAAAACGACGCTTTTTTAATTATTTAATCCTTTTATTTCCCAAAAATTACATTAAAAAGATTCCATACATTATATCATAAAATATTAATATTTTGTTTTTAATTAAAAACTAGTTAATCCATTCATAATAATTTAAGCATGCATTTTAACTGTAACAAAAAACATAAGCAAAAATAGATATACCTATAGGTATTGATATTGTTATACTAATTATACAAACAAATAAACATTGCGTATGCGTACTTATTACTTGTTTTAATTAACACAATGCCTTGTTTAGTCAATAAGCTCTTTGTTAGAAGATTTTGATTGTAGCGTTGTGCATGATGTGGTACCAGGTTTGCGTTGAAATAAGGTTATCAAATAGGTATCTACCTAACTTTATTATTCTAAATTACTTATCATAAATGAATAAAAATAAACTATTAAAATTACCCACACCAGAATAAGCCATTTGTGCAGAACACAGTTGGGTATACAATAGGTGGGTTTCATTGGCCGAAATTATAATAATCAATAATAATTAAACCATTTCACCATTTTACTATGTCGTATACGTTTCTTCACACTTCAATAATTATTTATTCGCAATTACATAATTACCGAAAATTAAATGAAATAACCCACTTCCAACTCAGCACTTACTTTACCGAACCTTTTAGCTTAAAGCCGAAACAAATCAATACTAATCATTAACAATTCCTGTGACTTCTGTGAACTTTACACCCATTACTACATCAAACCGAACAAGGTCCAAACTCCAAATTTTAAACCTGGTATGTACGAACTTAAACTTAAAACGTACTCTACTTTGACTTTAATAAAATTCTACCTTTATAATTAGTACATACCTAGTCCTACTTATTCGTTTATTTTAATTGCATTGACATTTTATTATATTCCAATCTATTCTGTTACAATATTGTGAAATTTTATTTTGTGCAGTATTTGTTTAACCCGAATGTTTTTTTTTTTATACCTGGTACCGATTGGGATGACCCAATCGGTACCAGGTATAAAAAAAAAACACATTGGTATTGGACATTGTTTATGTGCCAGGTATATAAACAATGATGTTTATATACCTGGCACATAAACAATGTCCCATCACTAGTCGACAAGGTCGATCATAATTGAATCATGATATGTTTATTTGTGTCCACGATGTGGTGGGTGTTCGTCGTGTTTTTGGTCAGCAGGGTGGCAGGTGATGTTGTCCCTGCCTGGTGGGACAATGCCGTCTACTACAGGATGCTGGTGGATAGCTTTAGAGATGGAGACGGGGACGGACTGGGGGATTTGAGAGGTGAGGCTATTGCAACTGAAGTTATAGTTTTATTGAATAGGTGCGTGGCTAATTTTGAAAACTGTTTAAATTGGATAAATGTATAATAACAATGCTCTGTTAACTTTACAAAAATAACTAAACATTGGACACTAATGATGATAATAAATTAATAATTAACAAAATGATTATGGTATCAGGTCTTCGCCATCTTAAAAATTGTGGCCATTTTTAGATGGAGAAGACTTGAAACCACTCTCAAAAAATGTTGTCTTAAAGATTGTTGAGATCCGAATTTCTCAGACTTAAGTCCTCAGGTAACACTATAAACAAAACGCCTGACAAATAAAATCGACGATTTATATCACTATACGTATATAATGAAAGTAATATTCTTCCAGGCGCATTAAAACAAATGAGCTACGTGCGTGCTTTGGGATCTGATGCTATTATACTGTCGCCGTTAGTACCCAGGAGCACCGACTGTACCAAGCCAGGAACCACGGACTTTAGTGAGATAGACCCGCGATATGGAAACCTGGACGATTTCACCAATCTGGTGGAGAAGGCTAAGAAATTGAGTAAGATAACTTTATAACCATTGAATATATAGCAGAATATAATTCAGCAAAAAACATCAGCACAATAACAATACAAGAAGTGAAGCCAATTATGACTGACAAGTCATGGCTAATGGTTAACTAAGTTTGTGTTCGTAAAATATAATTTTTTGTTTAACGTTAATTGAAGTCTACCAGTACGTTGGTAAATATAGGCTGATGCAAAGTATTATGAACTAATTTATATTTTTATGGCAGAACCAGATAACAGCTCTATAAACACGTAAAAAAGATGTCCAAAATTGACGTTTAATTGTATATAATACGGCTCATCGGCTACTATTAAAAATCACAGAAGTATTTGAACTGTTTCTAACAGAGCTGAAGATCGTGGTCACGCTGCCATTACAAGCTGTCAGCACAGGCTCTGAGTGGTTCACATCGAGTGCTGATCGCGTCCCGGGATACGAACACAGGATCATGTGGAAGGATGGAACCATTGATGTTGTACCAGCAGTAAGTATCCCTAAGTATGCTTATCATTGAAAGTAAGAACTAAGAAGAGCTTCAAAAAGAGAACATCCCAACCCAATTGGATACTACCGGCTGAATGTAATGACCATCTAATTGATCTGCTTAACATTTTAAAGATTACTTTGATGATGATGCCGAAAATTACGTGACGGAAATTCCGGGTGCTTTATGATTAGGTGGTATGAAAATTAGGAGACGTAATTTCGGCCTGATGTGTCAGGGAAGTTAACAAACATTACTGGCCGAACTTTCGACCGCGTAATTTCGGCAGATGTGTTGACAAAACCCAGAACGCATTAAAAGGAACTTCACCCATATTGATTCTCCTGTCTGCCAGTAACAACACCTGTCTGTCTTCCAAGCATTATCATATTGGCCATGCATATTCATTATCAGTAATCGGTTATTAGGATACTCATGAACGGCAAATGTGTTCAGTCTATAATGACGTTAAAAAGCTAGACCGCTTTTTGATTATCTTCTAGTCTGAACATGGAATCAAGTGGTCCTGGCACGCGACCCGTTTCTCATACTTCGGCAACTCCAACAACGAGGCAGTCCTGAACCTTTGCTGCGAGAGTGTAGCAGCTGCGTTGTCAGCAGCTCAATGTACTTGGCTCAAGCGAGGAGTGGCAGGAGTACTCCTCAATCCTGACTTCCCAAGAGACTTGGTCTGCGGGGAACAGTTGCTGAAGAAACTGGTTGCAGATGCCTTAAGTTGTGCACGCAGCAGTGGTTTGGAAACCCCGTGAGTTTAACACTAGTTATTAGTACTTATGAGTGTCTAACTCGTTGAATGTATATGCTGTTGGTGTTCTTTAATAAATAAACAAAAGCCGTATTTTGGGCCGAAATAATTTAGATTGCGATCGACAAGCCGAGAAGAAGTATTTACCTATGGTGACATTTAGTTCACCTCTGAGGTATTTGTATATATTCTTAACTGCATAAGGCTATACTGCAACTATTTTACACTTAGCAGCTGTTATGAGTATATCATCAGATCGTAACCGTTCCTTGACCATAACTGGGAAATATGGCTTAGTTAACTGAAGTTGCGAGATGGTTATAAAGGTGACAGTTTTATTAAAATTAACTAGTTACATAATTGAATGCCCCATTATTTGCGAAATAAATTCTATGTGAATAAAGTTTTGTGACATGCAATATTTGTGAGAATAGAGTAACAAGATGTGAAGTCGGTATAGCGTGCTTTTCGGTGACATTACAAATTGTTCTTACATTAGAAATGTTTTAGGCAAGGCTAATTTCTGGATATGTATGTTCACTATCACTCCGGAATGGCTTTACTTTTCATTCGAAATAACTATTAATAGGTATTTCAAGCCTCTCACTATTGTCCTCAGGGTTGTCCTCGTAGACTCATCGTTAAGACCGGAACAAGCTGCCATGTACTACGGGGACGGGGTAGTAGGAGCCAACAGCATCCTGAGCAGGGCGTTGACGACTCCCTCCAGGTCTACTCCTGAAATGGTGCTGGGGTTCCATGCCTCCATAGTGACTGCGCCGCTAGACAGAGCTACATGGGTCGTGAGTTCTGCTGATCATCTAAAGGCAGCTTAGATCAAAGCAAATGCACATCCTATTTTCACTGTACCAAATTATTTTTGTGATATAACGAGGTGGGTTTTAATAACAACGGAGTGGCAAACATTATATTGGAGACTCCCTTTCATATTTTCATATTGTTGTTGATTTATAAAAAGGTCATCTACTGTATGATTTTTTTTTATCCAGAATTTTATCGTCAGTTGTGTTCATCCTTGAACACAATGAATAAAGAATGCTTTAAAATAGAATAAACGATGTTTATGTGACATAGTTTTTAATCGAGGCCAATTTTCTAAATTAAGAGTAACATTATTTACAGTTTTATATCATCGTTTGTGTTATTCACTTGCAAAAGCAACCAAAGTAATAAATGGGCAATTATATGTCCTTGTAATGAAGGGCCTCCAAAGAAATCTAGTCTTCAAGAGTATTGCTTAGGGACCCGGGACTTAAGTCGTTTAATGCCTGCGTCGGCCGCGGTTCAGTCAGTGAAAAACTTTATTTATTACCCGTGGGACATCGCGTATTAGCCGCTCCAATGAATTTATTTGTGGAAATAGCAAGTAAATAGCTGGCTGGCCGTATTGTGTGATTCAATTATTCATCCTTTCCTTTTAAATGATATGCGAAGGCATATCATTTATGTGCTTCTGCAGTATGTTTGTCCGATAGATTGAAACCAGATTATAAAACCGAATGAAATGGGAACTATATTCCCATTTCATTTTTCAGACAAGTAACGCAGACGGCAGTCGCACAGCATCTCGCTACGGCAGCGATATGGTGGACACCGTGAACCTCCTAGCGCTGAACTTACCAGGTTCCGCAGTCATCCAGCAAGGAGACGAACTGGCGGCAGCAGACACCATACTAGAATGGGTTTCTGGCAACACCTGTTGGCCAAACCTAGGAGTGCCTTGGGCAGCTCCATTCCCTTGGGATGATTCCGCAACAGCTGGGTTCACTACTGCAGAACCCTGGATGCCGTTGGCTCCTAACTTCCGATATGCGAACGCCAAGACGGAGTTCGCAAATGATTTCAGTCATGTTGGTGTCCTGAGGATCGCTGCTGCGCTTAGGAAGTCACCGGCTTTTGGGCCTCATGTGGAGGTAGATAATGCTTTTACTAATTATTTATAAATATACCTACGTTTTTGTATGTTTAGAGGTAGCAAGAGACACAACTGAAACTCTGCAAACAACGCAATATGAAAAAAAAATACAAATATTCCAATTGAATTGATTCGTGATGTGGTATACATCACGAATCAATTCAATTGGAACCGATATCGGCGCAATAAAAGACACGGGATGCGCGTAAAATGACACAACTACTGCCTACTGAGTTTGGGCAAACGCCTGCGCAATTCACATAAAGCCATTTCCCCGATTGCCAGGCGGGAGATAAGCAGCTATTATGGCTTATATTTCTCCATCGTTCGCGGATGATATTCCTTTTCATGGGGTGATAGAAAAATATGAAGCGTAAGCGACCGTAATTCATTAAGAATATCCGTATCATATCCAAGATATGAGTATATTACTTACTAAGAATTTGTGAAGGATTTCGTCTCTCGTAAGCATAACGGTATTTTTTTTTTGACCAGCGTTCATATCATTTGATAATAATCAATGCACTGTAGTTTATTATGACCTATACCTCAAAAACCTTCATAATAATATAAAGTTTTGCTAAAAACTAATTACTTAAAAGTTAAAAAAGCACTTCACGATTTTATTGACCATAAAAACTTCGACACTATTACTTCGGTAGTAAAATGATTAGTACTCCTAATGAGTTTTTCTAACGCATTTAGTTTAAAAACGTCAGCACAAATAAATTGTCCTCGGGTTAACAAAAGCTCGGTAGTAAAAAGGGCCAGGGTTTTTAACCCTTGTCTCTTTTAATAGTATAGGTACGTAGAGACTTAAAAAATGTCAATCAAAATAATTAATTCTCGACCCTCAATGTGCTTTTTGCAGATAAAACGGCAGAATGGAGCTGTGGTTATCTTGAGGTGGGGTACAGCTGGATCCCTGATGGTCATCTCAAATCTCGCGAAAGAGCCAACTGAAGTGGAACCTTCCAAGATTCCTGGGATACCACAGGAGATGACCGTAGCCACTAGTTCCACAGGATCCAACTTTTCTCCTGCTTCTCATTTGCCTATGGATAAAACGATAAAACTGGCGCCAGGACAGACGGTGCTGCTAGCTGGGGGCCCCAGACATTGTGGAGGACCTGGCCCGGTGGACAAGATAGCCAATAAACTGGCAGAGGGCTGGCAGAAGATCAACAAGTACTTTAGTCAATAGTTGAATGTTTTTGGAATGGGTATAGAGAAATAATATTAGTATAGTAACGATGTCTGCGATGTGTACAAGTGGCCTCACTCCGAATTATATTGTATCTAAACAGAAAGGTTAAGTGAGATTTTCTTGGTTTTGTCAATTTAGTAATTAACAAATAAGTAAATTGTATCAAATGCATCATTATGATCCTAACAGTATTTTGAATAATGAGTAATTGTATTATTGTACCACTATTGTAATTACGAAGATTATCGCAGTTTATTTTTTTTTGTGATGAGGTACTAATTATTTTCATTAAAACTATTTCTGCAACAAGTGGGTTTTAATTTGGTCTGGATTTGCGTCATAATTGTTTTATATAGATAGTAAGCTGCAGCTTCAATAATGCAGGTAAGATAACGCAAGATAATGTGAAACTTATTTAAAAAAACTGGCCAGTACAAAACCGAACAATATCACCACAAATAAAAAAACTGTGTAACAGGTAGGTAATATATGTCGCCATATCCTAAAGAGAGCCAACATTTTACAACTAAACGAAGAGCCACTTCCAAATTAAAATCAATAAAGCCGCCATCAAAACACAAAACCTCAACACGAACAATATCAAACAGATTACACATTTATGAAGTATAATTTAGACGTAACGACACGTCGCCGTAACGACCTAATATCGTTAAGGATACGTACGATATAAAGAAAGCCGTACGCCCCAAACTAGAGGTAATGAATCGTCTAGTATATTAGAGACGCACACTGCGAAGGGACGACGCGCGCCGCTTTTACATTTCAGGGGCTATTGTCTTGGTGACCTATTTCCGGACAGTATAAGAGAAACGTAATTTTACATAACTAACCTGAACGTTATTTGGGCAGGAAAGGCTTAACTCCAATTTGTTATGTAAGGATATTAGACTTTTTGGAAGTTGTGAGTACCTACTTAGGGTTACCGACATCGTTGGGTGAGTTGCCGCGAAAGTTCTACTGAAAGATACTCCTACTTAAAATAACTGAAAAACATGCATCAAACATAAATTTAGCTTCGCCTCAAGACGCTGCAACTTGAGAACTAACACAAGAAATACAAACCGGCGCCAATCGTCCGCCTTCCTAATAAAACACGAAAAATTCAGTTTTCATAATTTTGCGAGTAAAAAAGTAATTATATTTAAAAGACTCACAGAATTTGCTCTTCTCGGCATGGCTGTAGGTAGCATAAACCACGAGGAGAAAAAGTAGCGCGCGCGCCCTCATGGCGGGGCGGCGCGGGCTCACTGGGGCCCGGCGCGGCGCGGACTGAGCGCGGACCCCTATCGACCCAGGCGGCCGCACCGCGCATGCGCCACCTCCCCGCACCCCCGCACCCGACAGCCCCACCCCGCACGCGCTCACTACCAACCCAGGGTTGCGAAAATTTGGAAAATGTGGAAAACATTGAAGCTGAAAAAGAAAAATTGGTCCTATTGAAGGATTCGGTCATTAGCGGTGAACTGGTAGTGCTGCAGGAGGTCCTTTAACAAAATCTATCTCAATCTATCAATATAAAATTTCAGGTATCACTTCGAACTAGAACAGGGTGTTACAAGTAGGGACGTTTCGAGCGTTTGTCGAAATCACCACAGTCATAGCAGTAATTATTGTCATACCGATCTCGAATAGACGTATCATTGTTCACGTAATAGACAGCTCTTGAGAGTCGCTTTATGTAAAATTAGTCTCATGGACGAGGCACTTGAGGATTATATTGGTCATCAAACAAGTTCCTATTACTCCGGATACTTCTCTACTTTCTTAACAAATGAAGACATTTACTACTGATTCCCATTCTGACCTGACCCACCACTACTAGAATACTTAGCATAAGCTTTTTCTAAACTTGTCTCTTACGCCCAGTCGCATTCTTCATTCATTCAGTAGGTACAAAGATTGTCAATTCAAACCAAACTATCTCCCGCATCTTATTTGCTACTAATCATCAACACTAAGCTAGCTTACACTATTACTAATGCTTCCATGCCTTCTTTCCCTTCAAATAACTATAGCCAAAAAAAGGTATAACTCCCAAAACCGCCCCTCCTAAGCCCAGCTTCTGGCAACCCTGTCGTGCTCAGGCATCGTACGGCGTCCCGCGGGCTCGCGCGCCCTATGACTCACAGAGTGAATGAACGAACAGCACCGATGGCGGAGCGGACGCCACCAATCAATGTTGCATTACTACTCTATTTACCAACACTCACACGGCTTTGGGGATTAACAACTCGCATCTCTAGTAGAGAATCAAAAATATCAAAAATGGGAGAAAAGGCCTATGGTGTACTTATGACCTTTTATGGGAAGGAGAGCTTGCCCATGCGAGAGTTTGCCCGGGCTTCAGCTGGGCGGGCTTCCTTTTCTATTTTAGCTGAAAAGTTTACTATGGCCTTCTCCTTATCTCGGGTCCTACCTTAATCATTTGCAATCGATGTGACAATTAATGGTTGAAGCGCACACATGAAAAAAATTGCTTTTCATTTTGCATGACACTTTTAGTGCCAACGATTGCGCCAGAAATTTTCAAAAAATCTTACCTTTCTACCTGCATCATAAAGGAAAACTCTGTGCAAAATTTCAGCATTCAAGGTCCAAGGGTTTGGATGGGCGTTGATGAGTTAGTTAATAAGTGAGTCAGGACTTATTTATTTTATATTATGTATTGACCATTATAAGAGTGTACGGTAATCCACCTGAAGGTTTTGGTTGCCATTCAAATACCGGTGTAAAAACGGGTACTTAAGTAACAAGTAGTCTTTCAACTTAGAGTGGCAACAGTGTAACGCAATCCTCGGGTGCTACAGGATGTGGCCTGAAATGTTAAATTTTAAGTCAGGAGGAACCCCTTATATGGGGTCCTCTAGGGGCTCGAGATAATGTTCTAAAGAGTCCTGAGCAAAATAAAAAATATCCTCATTATTGATTGCCCTTAAACTTTTTACTCTGACCCCTCCCCCTCCTTCCTCTGTCTCCTTTGTTTTGGTTTGTTTGTTTTTTTTTTGTTTTTTGTTTGTAGTTTGACAACCAGTCCTACCAAGGGGTATCATTGTATCCAATAACTGGGTTCAGGGTTGTGGAGGATAGGTAGGCAGTCGCTCCATGTAAAACACTGGGATTCAGCTGCATCCAGTTAGACTGGAAGCCGACCCTAACATAGTTAGGAAAAGGCTGGGCTGATTGATTTGTCAGTGATCTTTGTTTAATAGCCTTTAAAAAGGTTGTGAAAGGTTGATCTAACCTAAGGATACCTATGTCTCCTCTAGATGAATTTGCAACTCTATCATATCCCAATCAACGTTGGCCAAAGTCCTACACACAATGAACGGTTGAAGGGAAGATTGCAGTAATCATTGCGATTGGATGAATTGGTAATGATTCAGTTCTTATGAGGAAGTCCTCTTTTTATGCACTGCATTCCACGACACTTGTGTGCAGATGAGATGTACTCCACTATGAGGGAACCATACGGGTCTCCGGCCCAGCATAAACTTGATAGAGTGAATAATAACAAAAATAAAATACCAAAATTACCGTTTTAATCAAATAATATCGCACTATAAAACTGGATAAAAAATGTAGTAGAACCACTTAATAAAAACAAATCTCTTCCAAAAAACTTCGTTTCTAAAACAAAAATTAAAAATTCACACAGCAATGAATACCTTTATCAGTGCATAACACGCTTAATTACGATATTCATACGACTCACAACGACATAACTTGTCAAAAACCTTCGAAAAAAAAAAAAAGAAAGACTGGCTATAGATAAGGAGGCCGGAACCCCCTAAAGTTGGTATTAGTCTCGAACCAGCAAGTGTCAGGTCCTTAGACCAACGCCGACTTGTCAAGTTGACGGTAGAAGGGTACCCTTACTGACTGGCCCCCCTCCCCGCCCCTCGTCTCCTGCGCAGGCACTCCTCATAAGAGCCACTTGAGTCGAGGACCCTCCACACAAAGGTATCTTTTTGACAAGTTTTGAGTATATGGAATCATGAAACCGTGTCAAGATTAGCTTACAAGTAATGTAACGAAATGTGCGCCGCTCCTGGAAAATGTTCAGTTCAGAATCTTTCTTGAAGACTAAAGATTCATCTAAAAGAATACTTAAATTCCATCTTCAATTTTCAGCGAAAAATATCCATTCGTATTTTATCATTTATGTACGCACAATAAAATACATAGAGACATACAACTGTACTAGTAGGTAGGTATGTAAATTGCCACAAAGTTCGTGATAAGCTACCATCAGCAAACACCAGCAAATAATATCAAACATAATTTTAACTTGAGATAATTTACGATTTAAACGATATAATAAAGAGTCCTTAATTCGGTCCCCAAGTCCAGAAGATAACCCATTAGTAGATATTCAGCAGCCGCCGGAAATCTGCTCGATAATTTGATATATTGATTGCTCGATATATCGAGCAAAAATTCAGCTGCCCCCCATGATATGGGGGAAGGAAATTAAAAGATACACATTTGACTACACCTTTTTGGAATACAGGCGTGAGATGTCATGTAATGCTCATGTAAAAGCATGACATGACGTCACGTCTCCTCAGATAAAAACTCTTATATGCCGCAGGATAATTGCAAAAATCTTTTTCTGCGAAATTTCTGGGATTTTCGCAATAGGCCGATAGCCTAATTGCGTAGCATAGATTCAATCATAATCCGAAAGATTATAAAGGAAATTGCATTGCTTCATATCTGCTCAACAACGTAAACAACGAAATAAATGTTGCTGAACTTCAAACTCAAAGGCATTGCCATTGTAAGTGTGTTACGCAATTACCCCGCAGATGAGCAAGGCAATTGGAAACTTGAATGTTTCTTGGCTAACCTAAGAATCAATTCTTAACATCTTTATTCTGTTTGGTCAAGACATGACTCGAACGTAGCGGTTAACCAATCAGCGCAGCCTTCAGTTGAAAACGTTCGTATCAGCCAATCACCGTTCATACTCATTGTCATTGATAGCGAGTAACCTAAGATAAACAAGTTTTTTGAAAAAAAAAAAATCTTTTATCCTGTGACATATACATTCCAAAATTACAGAGTTATCCTTTCCCTTAATCATTACATCCTGGGCAGTGGTCATGATCGTCACTGCATGGTTAGTGGCAGGTTCGACCATCTTAATAGCCTTCCTTTCTCGAGATTGCAACCTAATAAAGCCATCTCTAGAAGTAGCGTCAGTTACAGTATGTGAGGCCTCTCTTGCTTGCTGAGACTAGTTTAACACATCTTTCCACAGATTGTGTGTGACGAGGAAAGTGATAGTAAGAGAAAATTAATTATTCGAATTTGATTTTGAGAGTCTTGTCTTTTCGTCGATCAACGTAAATGCTTTTTATAACAATACCTCCAATATCTTTTGAAGCTTCTGTTGGGGCTTTAGACAGCTCTGTGGATCTAGTTTTTATCAATAACCAGAGTTAAATCTTCGGTAGAAACCAAGCTAAATGTCAGCAAAAACCGCAGATGCAACAGCAGCAGTAGATCCTGTCAATAAGCCTTACTATCATAGACCTTAGCAACTGTTGGTAATGTATTCCGATTCGCCATTGAAGTCGATGGTGTCTCGAGTGCCTGTTTGTCGGGGATGCCTCTGTTATCAGATACGTTTCTGGGAAGATTCACGCACCGATCAAAAACTCGTTCCTTAGTTACGATAAGAATCAAAGCTTTAGTCGAAAATCGTGAATCTCTTCATAAACAATAATAAATTATATTATACCTGAATTCTTCAATTTCAGTTCGTTCTTGACAAATAAAATAAATTTAATGATGTCCCAATACCTAATTGGTAGCTGCTGATCATCAAGTTGGTATGGTCCCAATAAAGCACAAGTAGTCTCACTACGCCTCGAACTCATTATTTAAAAATCACAAAATCCACTTTTAACATTGTAACAATCGCAACTGTACTGTTATAACATAAAAAAATACTTTGGCTATGAAGAAAACACTCACAAGTCAAGTGAAGAAAGTACTCGAAACAAGTTCAAACTTGAGGGAATTTGCAGGTTGATTCCTCGGCCTCGAGGCCTCGCGTAACGTGTTGGTGCATTCCAATCGAAACGTTGTAGATATATTATACCTAAATAGAACAAAAAGTAAATATTTTTAAAATATTTAGTTCGGGAGCCAAAATTAAGGATAGCTAAATATGTATTATCATAAAAATTACAATTTTTCAAAGCTTTTGATGATCGGTAGAACCCAAAAGATATGGTTGTATTATTTAAAATTATTTTGGTAATCTATGATCAATTACGCAAATTTGCAAGAGGTCTTGCGTTAAGGAAAACATAAAACAAAAAAAAAGTTGGGGTCACCCTAATGCACATCACTTTGAAGGGACAGGCTTCTAAGATACAGGTATATATAAACCTAGTTTAGAAGTCAGGGTTTTTCACTTTTGAGAACTAGCTTAAGCCATTTTTAGATCAAAATAATGTAAATACATTTATGGAGAAACAAAGATTTATTTATTTTATTTATTTCCTTTCTGGTACTGTCGTAAAGGTATGGTAAGGTAAACCATTTACCATACCCATATGTTGACAAAGTCAAGGTTAACACATCGTTTTCCTTTAATCGTCTAGCATTAACTTTTTAATGATAATTCATTAGCTCAGCCCAAAGAAAAATATAGTTGGTGCAATTCAAATAGCAAGTTGGTGATCATAGGGTCAACCATCATAATCATCTCAACTATATTAGAGTCGGCTTCCAGTCTAACCGGGTGCAGCTGAATACAAGTATTTAACATGAATCCACTGCTTATCTGACTTCCACAACCAAGTTACTGGGTAACACGATAGGGTCAGTCAACTTTCTACTATCATAAATTATATGTTGCTGCTGCTGTGTTGTTGTCGCTGTTGTTGTTATTTTTGTTCTATGTTGTTGTTGTGACTTTCCCCGAGGTTATTGTAGTGTTTTTCAACCTTAACGGTGGTCGTAGCATCGCCAATCTGCAATGTTTCCTTCCTATTAAATTAGATTAGATAAAAAGATAACACAAGATAGTAAACTGACGGTCACATTAGTCATTTCTTTATCTTGAATGAACTATTAACAAGTTAACCACTATTCATCATTATATGCATACGATAACAAATGGATTCGTTATCAGAAATTGAATGCTATATATACGTCATTTTAAAAACGCAACAAAGGTATTTTCTTAAAAAATAGATATATTATGACTATATCTATGTCCGTATCCTTGCCAGTCTTAAATGGTAGTGGACAGGGTATAATGCTCGCAGAACAGAGGCTCGATGGGGCCGAAGGTTCTGGAGTGGCGACCGCGTACTGGAAGACGTAGCGTTGGAGGCCCACAAGGTGGACCGATAGCCTTGTGAAGACTGCAAGGATCCGCTGGATGCGGGATGCACAGAACCGGTCGAAGTGGTGCTTGGGAAAGGCCTATGTCCAGCAGTGGACGTCTTGGCTGAAATGATGATGTCAGTATTATTTGGTATCAAAAACGTTTCTAAATAGTCATGGGCATAATACTAATCCAACGGTTTTGTATTAGAATCAGAAAAACCTTAAATTAAGCTGAAGTGGAACTAAATGAATTGCTAACTCTATACTCAATAATATATTTTTTGCATTCCACAAAAAAGATATGATCATTACGGACCCTGTCGGGCACAGCAATGTTAGAGACAGGAAAACGGGTTTAGTTTGACGAGTTAGTTGTTATATCTATATAACATAACATCACGCCGTAATTCCCAAAAAGGGAAAGGCAGAGGAATGCCTATATTTACGCCCACATTCCGCCAGTTATGTTCTTAAGTCCCATGTAACAGGGGGCGAGCCTAATGCCATCAACCGGGCACCAATCTAGACTCCGGACTCCTACAGAGAAATTCCTGAAAGAAAAACGCAATAAAACTTTACCCGACCTGGGAATGGAACTACTAGACCAACGAGGCAGTGAAATGAAATAAAATTGTTTATTTTGTAAATAGGATATCGGAATCACTTTTAAACGTCATCAAGAAAAAATAAGCTAGATGAGGTCGGCGCGCGGCGTTTATTTCTGACTACTCTGAGTTGAAAGGTCGAAATAAACTCAGAGGTCAGTCTCTTTTAAAGTCCAGACATTAATCTTGGTCAGATCATGTGAAGACCATGTAGATTAGTGTCTGAAATGGTCTTTTGAGGAAAAAAAACCGCGCAGATTTGAGTGGACCTGTCCAGTCAGTGCAAGCATTTTTCAGTAATCGTGGAGCTCATCTCGGAACTTAAGCAGCTCAACAACTCGACGAACAATACCAAAGAAAGGACATTTGGAGAGGCCACACAAAGTACTAAAACTGCCAGACCATCATTAAAACTAAGAAAGAGAAAAACCGGTCAAGTGCGAGTCGGACTCGCGCACAAAGGGTTCCGTACCATTATCTATAAAAACGAGCAAAAAAAAAAACACGTTGTTGTATCGGAAACCCCTTAAATATTTATTTTATTCTGTTTTTTAGTATTTGTTGTTATAGCGGCAACATAAATACATCATCTGCGAAAATTTCAACAGTCTAACTATTACGGTTCATGAGATACAACCTGGTGACAGACGGGCAGACAGACGGACGGACAGTGGAGTCTTAGCAATAGGGTCCCGTTTTACCCTTTCGGTACGGAACTCTAAAAATAAATAAAAGAAAACAAAATGATTCACAAAATCCTCAGTTCCTCACATTCACAATAATTAAAGTAATATAATACTTTACAAAGTAATCATGTCATTTTGTATATAATATTTGTAGTTTTTTTTAAAGTGAAAACTTCTTTAGGCGCGTTGGGCATTTTTGAGACGGGACTAAACCATTGATTTCGCGACACTGTTACGACACCAGCGTTTGACCATTAAAAAGACATCAACGGGCGATACATTATTTCCTGCAAAATAAAATTGTTCAAGTTGTCACATCTGTCGGAACTCCCGGAAAACAACTGATTTGTATCCTAAATTGTCCCACTGCTGGGCAGAGATCTCCCCCATACTTCGCCATTCATCTTTGTCTGCTGAAATAGACACTTACAGCTTCACAAGGCTCTGTCACAACAGCAAAACCTAACATTTCAACAGGATTTGAGTTCTTTAAGTTCAGAAATTCAGACTCCTAAAAATAATCTAAATCTGTTCCCACGGGTTGCAATCGCGATAGCCGCATGGCAGAGTGTCGGGAGGAAATTGCCAACGTAAACAGTGAGATGGTCATATCGCTACAGTTGACGCTTGCTCTTCCACCGCGCGTTTTCCTAGTCGTGTACACATGTTCTTATTTCGTGGTCGATGTGTAACAGAACATTACGCCTGTATTTATCAAAGGGTCAGGTAGATGCGTATAGTACATCCACATTTCGCCAATTATGTAAAGGGGGCGAACCTATTTCCATCAACCGGGCACAAATCCAGACTCCGGGCTGCTACTTACAAATTACTAATGGAAAACGAACGCATCTCTGAATCGAACTCAGGAGTTCAGGACCTCACGCTCAACAGTCGTTTCGTTGTCTCAATGTTATCCCGGGCATAGGTACACTTATTCAATCATTATCATCATCTGCCTGGCCTTTTCCCAACTACGTAGGAGTCGGCTTCCGGTATAGCCGGTTGTGCAGCTGAATACCTGTATTTTACATGGAGTGACTCCTACTCAATGATTGCACTAATAGGCTCTGCTGAAAGTATCGATAACTTAAGTTATGTTTTGACAGGCATGATAAAGCTGTTCAATATATCTTCATGACGGTTACCTAATTAGAGCGCTCGACTGTTGCATTGTTATCGTAAAACATATAGGAGCTTAAACAATACTTTTGGTCCCTCGACCTTCATAGTAACGTAACTCCCAGTTTTATCCTTCCGGGTTAACAGGCATACGGAGGTCATGCACGAGGACTGAGGAGTGCGTTCAAATACTAATGTTTATTCACCTGCCGTAATTTGTCAAACAAATAGCGAACTGGCCGTGTTTCACACAGTTTTTACGGCTTGACAAAACAATAAGTTTTCTTTATTACAAGTAGGTTGTATTAAACACATAAATCTTCCGAAACAAATTCTCTAAATGATGGTGAATGGTAACGCGGACACATAGACTGACACGAAAAGCGCCTTTAATTTCTAATAATTATGTTTATAGGTGTAGATAAGAACTAACATAAAACATAAATTTAAACTTAACTATAAGTAATATACACAAAACTGCCCTTTTTACACGACTACCCAAAAAGGAGTTGATGTTGTGTTGATGTTTCCAGGATTCGTGTATATGTATGTATGTGACTTTCTTTGTGGCATTACTTTTAAAAGCCTAGACAGATTTGGATGTATGAGGTATCGTTAGAGTCACCGATTGACGTAGGCTATATTTAAGAAACAAAAACAACTAAATGGCGGCAGTATGGCTCCATATTCAAATGTGTAAATAAAATAATTTCTTCATTACAATATGGGTATCCAATTGAAGGCCTTGATGAGCACATTCCAGAACTATATAATTTATTGGCATACATTTTACAAAGGAAATAAAATTGTTTATTCTGTAAATAGGATATCGGAATCACTTTTTTTTACATATCAATCATAGGTAAAATAAAAAATAAAATAACATAAAATGTGATTGCTCAAAATGTGATCACTGCGTGGTGGTGAAAAAAATACCGACGTAAAAGTGACGATAAATAGCCAAGTTTCCAACCAAACCCCCATCTTGTAGCTCATAAAGCGCGACTTGTTAGGGTAAAAACATGGGAGGATCACACACATCTGTAGTTTTCCTTCCCACAGAAATGATTTTCACACATGCATGGTCTGATGTCGTCATTGACTGACAGCCAAGTATCTTAAATAAGAAGACGTGGCCCCCAGTCTTCTAATTTACAAACCTTGCATATACTCTCTAGTATGAGTTTTTGACATATTTACGTCACAAAATGCCAATACCTCAACGATTTGGCGAGACCATTGCAACGTTTGTAAATTAATAGACTTAGCCCCCAGGTCAGTTTTGTATCCCACGTAGCACAGCTTCATTCCAGCCAGCAAGAAGTATGTCAACAAACCATACAACAACCTCTGTCTATGCGTCAACCGCAATTAATAAAAATCACGATACACTATCGTTACACGTACACAAATTATCACAGATAAGCCGCTATCACCCAAACAATCGCAGATACGTGCTGCGCGTAGAAGCAGAGCCTAAATTCGGCGTGTTATTATCATCAGCGGTGGCCTGGGGTACCTAACAGCGGCCTCTTCCTAACCACGGCCGGTTGGTATTCGAGACCTCTGCTGATCCTGGCAATTGTTTTTTTTTATCTTGTAACCTTTTTTTTTCACGGTTAATCTTGATTGATTCACGTAATTAATCGATAGATCGAGGACAGCGGTTTCTTTTTATTTTCCTTTGTTTGCTTTTTAATCTTTTTTTTGGGGATTATGCACGGGTGTATTAATAACAAAGACATAAACTATGTTTTTTTTTGGTAAATTATAGTTCTATTTCAATCGCTTTCTGTTACATGTTTCCACCAGAATATCTAGGTAAAGGTTAGACAGAAATAAATAAACTGCATATTCAACGTACACGCACTTAATCAGTACATTTATTGTCTATTGGACTTTACTTTTACTCTACCAATAAATGAAATGCGTCAGTTTCACTCATCTTCATCACGGAGAAATACAATGTATATGAACTTCAGCTTCAGAACACAAGTAACTTTCAGTAACTGAAATGCTAGAGCAGTACGTTTGAAACACTACTCGGATGAAGCTAGCAAGCCCAGCTATTGCCTTCCTGCCCAACCATGCGTCAGAATCGTATTTAAAATTGAGGGACTGTCATCAAAGGTAGCGTAATTGTAGAGCTGTATCGAATGAGCTCGTCCGTCTCATCGTGGAAGTAAATGCTAGACCGTCATGTATCTATTTCTTCCACCAAGCAGCAACAGCTGTGTTCCTGCTTGAAGGGGTGGCTGTCGGAATAAGTACAGCCACATGCAATATCCCAGTTTGGCCCAGTTTTACGTCTGGCAAAGCAAAGCATCGGCGATGTCTGTGGTTCTACAGATCTCCATAGACTACGGTGACTTACAGTCAGATGGGTGAACCATTGTTTTGATGTTCCGGTACGGTCAAGGAGCGATAATGATAAGCAATTCCTTTCCCACATAGCGGGCATGTGGGTCGTTTTCAAACTGTATGTACTTAAATTTTGTTGTGTTTATTTTGTGTTATCGTGACACAAAAGTAACACAAATGAAGAGTAAGGGCAGAGTCACAACGAAGTCGACGTATCAAATTCAAATTTTTTTCTTGCACGTCCTTCCATTTTTGTGGATGTTTTGATTTTAAGGGCTCTCGGTAACGTCTTTGTTGTTCAGCGGGCGTTAACAGAATCTTTCCTAAAACGGAAATGGAATTACTATTGACATTTAAGTGAATATACTGTGACAAGTCCTAAGTGTCACGTGACACAAAAATAATAACAATGGTCACACCATTGAACAAAATGACCGTTTCTCTAACCTTCAAAAAAAAAATTTTTGTAATTTCACCCTCGAGTTACTCATGAAACATGAATATGCCTTTATTATACCATTAACTACACTGACATGCTGCACTATAGATTACTGTACTTACCGAATTCAAGTAATTTGGCACTTTTAACACAATTTCTTAAAGTCCTTTTTACGACGCGCACGAATCGAAACCCACAGTTACAAAACAAAATGTTGCAGCCGAAAGAAACTAGTGCCCTCTTGTTGTATTTTGACGCATAGATTTGTCATACTAGGAATTTTATTTTTTATTTTAATTAATATAAAACATCAACGTTACTATAAGGAATCACACAATGGAATGGAATATGAGACACGTGTTTATGAGCAAATAAATAAATATGTTCTGTGTTTTATAGTACATATATTTCATATAACTTACCCCTTCGCGTGACAAAACATTATTGAATCAGGTTACATAGTGCGAGCTTATTTAATATTTGCTGCATTGTTTAAATACGTGCGACTGTGGTCATAATAATTTTGTATGAAAAACAAATTATGACAGGAATTCAATTTAGTTTTTCAAAGCAATAGAACCAATTTCCATATTAAAAAAACTATACTTGCTATTTTATTACTAATTGGTCTGAATGTTGATTTATATGTTTACATTTTTAACTTTATTTTATTTTACCAACTTGTTAGTGGACACATAAAGACAACAAAATAAAGAAAACGACCCATGTCACCTTCTCGAACTGTCATTTTCATTCAAAAGATTTGCAATGATGCAATCGGAAAATTATAAGGTGAACAGAAAAATGAATCTAGGTGCCTAACATATTTATTCCTTGACTGTGCATATTCTTGTACGTATATAGGTACCTATAATATGAAATACCAGTTCTCAGATTACTGGTGTCCTAAAACCCAAGCCGATAAGCAAAGAACGTTCACCCATCCAGGGACCAACCTCAGTGAATGCAGCTTTACCTCAGAGTTTGATCGATTTACGGCTGTAAATTAGTCAAGCGCAGCTTATAACTGAACACAAATATTTAATTACACACACTCATGTGCCTCGGTTGTTATTACCACGGTGCGCAAGCGCAACCACTGAAGCGTTCAACATAAAGAACACACGCCTCGCCTTCTGTCTACCCTGATTGCTGCACGCACATAGAACATACTAGCACGAATATCACGCTAGTATTAAATTAAAGGGTTGGTAGAGTATGTACTTAAGAAATTCAATTGTTGCAGTATTTTCGCAGATAATATTAAATCTTCCTAGTAACGGTCAAGGAGCGATAATTTTAAGTATTTATCAAACAACTGTATAGAGGGCGCAAGGCATCTTTTCAAACTGTTATTTTCATCAAATTGTTAAGGTTAGGCAGAGGTGTACACACGGCTACACATCAAACTATACATTTTCAGTTTAAGCTGACCTCGCAATGGTACGGAAATCTTATACAGTGCAATATCAGCTTATACTGAAAATGAATAGAATAGCACACCCACATTTCAATAGGGAGTGGGTCTAGTGCAAAATAATAAGGTGCAATCATCCTTGACTATACATGAAAACCGGATAGAACCCAGTTCTGGTACAAATGCGTAGATCCAACTAAAAGGGGCCTTTTAAAAGGATTTGAAATAAAATGGGACATATACCGGTAGTCTTTAGGAAGCTTGGGGTTACTCCCGTCTGGCAACGTTCCCGTTTGGCAACGCTACTTAAACTTACCTATAGCGATGTATCGCGTGCAGCAGGTATAGTCAGTACGTTAAATCAATTTATTAAGCAATGTAAATATTGTTGGAAATGAAAAAAGTATGTACCTATTTAAGATTTTTGTAGTGTCATTTTTTTATGTATCATACAGAGTGGCAGTGACATCGACGCGAAAACTTTTACCATGGATTCAGTACATAATTCTGAACTACCGACGAAAAATTTCAACACTATTCAAACCTGCGCGGTCAAAATATATCGAACAGCAGGTTTTTTGTAAGGGTCTCTGCCACCATGTATAAAAATATAATATAATATGACTAGTAATTATTTAAACTCAGCAAAGCAAAATCAACAACATACGTTACTAGAATATAGTATAGGTAAACTTTTAATATTTAATTTTAATTTAATTTAATTACATGCCATGTTTCCTTTGCCATTACAGATAATAATATATCTAATGCGACAAAGTAACTTAAAATATACTTAACTATACCTTACATGCTACACAGTACGTGGCCCTTGTGAACTCACCCAGTGTACAGGTGAATATGTCTATGTCACCCACCACTGAGAGTGCGCAGCGCGCGAGTCAGCGATGTGCGCTCCAGCAGGTTAGTGCGCGCACTCGGCACTACCAGCAGCGGCGACTTCCGCCGCCACGCCTTGTACCTATCCGGTACATTAAACTCTATTTCTGATAGTATAAATGAGTTTTGTATTGTTCATTACAAATGAGTATATCTATTTGTGACTATACAAACAAGTCGAAAATATAAAATTAGAACTGAACATAGCTAACATTAAATAAATTCGGCACACTAGAACTTTTTACTCTGACTGTACTTTAACGTGTGCTCAGGTACGTAATATTTACAAACATAACCAATGTATATGTAGTGTTGCCAAACGGGAATATTGCCAGACGGGGGTAACCCAATTTATTTTCTTTATAATTATTTAAATATATATACATAATTTACATTACATAAATAATTAATGAATTACACACACTTATTAATTTACATTTTTTATTTTATTTTTATCCCAATTTATTAATAGTTTACAAACTAATAGTCTTAAAATAATAGGATTAACACTTTGAAGGACACTATACGCTCATAGGCGTCATAACAATAAAAATTCTATTGTGTCTCGTGTACTGTCCTTCAAAGTGTTAATATCTAGATGTATAAAAGCGGAGGGGAGAGGAATCATCGGGCATCAAAAAAAAAACCACAGAATAGAAAAGTGGCCAAAAGGCCCAAAAACCGTTTATCTATTAATATAGTTTCATTTTCTTTTCGACCCACATATATGTGTTATTTGATTTTACTTGGCTAGATTGTAATCTAAAATAGGTTTTGTGGATTTGTGGTCTAATAATATATTATATATTATATGTATACTTATTTAGTGGACGAGCCTCAATTAACATTCCATTAAGTGACAAAACCGTGATTACCATACGGTTAACATTAACTGAACCAGTTTGTTACGCAATCTTATTTAAATCACTAATGTCTTATTCTTCTGGTATGTGCTCAGCTACAACATGGCGACATGACTGTTCTCTAAACAAAACGTAAACCAAACTACCTGATGAAAGTGTAAACTAACCCTGTTGAGGTCAAATTCTCACGCAATCACTCACTAAAACGAATTTGTAATGTAAGTACACATTCACCTGTATTTACAAAGAAGGAAACGAATTTTAGAAAGAAAATTCTCACCACATTCATCCAACAATAATGATTGGATTATCATTATTAAAATTTAATGGAAAAATCGTCAAAAAAAAATCGACAATTAAGGTTCTAAAATTTACCTTAATCGTCAAATGAAAAAAATCTTTAAGTGATTCGAAATAGAATTTCAAGTTGAATACTTTATTCAATTAATCAAATCAAATCACTCATTGTAAGAGGTACTACAAATTGGTATCACAGATACGTTTCCTGATCTATTTGTTTACCTCTTCATCAAATATTTTTGGAACATACCATACATATAGTTAAAGACTATGTCTCATATACTATCAATCAATTGATAATCATTGGGTGCCAATTCATTTAACCTGAATTTGCTCGTCTCAGTGAAGAATATTGTGAATACATTGAGCAGACTACGACATCATTTTGATTCAGTACAAAAATATTAGTTTTCTGTTGTCCTTATGGTTGCCGTTTTGATAACGATTTTATCACGATGTACCGATGAAACCGTTATATTCCCAATGTATTCGTATAATGCGAAAACAATGACACACTTCAGTTTTGTAATTGGTTTTTCCAAAAAATGTAGCGCAAAGAAATAAAAATAACGCGTTTCATGAGCAACAGAATGTTCAGCAAGTTCCTAATAACTGTAACAAACGTGAAACAGCGCCACTCGAGTGCTTCGAGAAAACGCAGTACACAGCGCCACTGCAGCACAGAATGCGCACATTTTCCAAGTCGCTATTTACGTAAATGTAAAGTCATATAATATTTAAGGCATAATATTCAGAAGTAATTTTGTGTGGTGTTTTAAATTGAACTAATTCAATTTAAAACACCACACAAAATTACTTCTGACCACTAATGGTGCGTTAGGTGCTGGGGGTGCCATACGGTGGTATCGAGCGATGCGATAAGTCTGTCCGCCCTTGCGTGTGCGCCCCCGCTCGCGCGCTATCTTGCGCCGGCGCACGTCGGCACCGGGTCGCGTACTCAGTGGTCGCGCGCGCGCCGCCCGAGCGCGACATGAACGTGTTTACGCAAACGCCGTGCGACGAGCCCCGCGCCACGCACTACATCGAGATCGTGGAACCAGACCCCGCCGCCTGCGAGCCCTCCGCGTGCCTTCCAGAGGGCTACGTCCAGCGCAACTGCCGGCTGCTCAACGAAAACATCCGCACCTACACCCCCACCGGCGACGTCCACAGCAAGGGCACGCTGCGCTACGACTTGTGCGCCACCATGTCACCGCCACGCTCTCGTATCCTGGAGCTACTGCGCCCCGAGGACCCTGGCCGCGACGCGCTCGACGCCATCGTGCGGCCTGTGCCGCGCCGCGGCCTCACCAGGCCCCTTGACGAAGACACACGAAGGTTTCTCCAGCGAGCTCTCCAGTCGCCCCATCCACTCTACTCCACATCTGCCACACCAGAGCCTCATCATAGGCCGCCAGAGTCATCAGAATCAGATAAAGATCCAGAACCAGCGTCACCCGCAGATGAAACCTCTCACAAAGCAAAGAATTCTAATCTAGAGCGTTCACTGGCGGACGAGCTGCGGGAGGCCGAGGAGGAGGAGCGCGGAGAGTGCGCGCGGCGCGAGCTTCTGCGGGAGTTCCGGCGCGGCGGGGTGGGCGGGGTGCGCGGCGCGGTGGAGCGGGAACGGCTGGGGCGCCTGGCGCTGGCGGTGGAGGACGACGAGGAGGACGGCACGCTGTCGGCCACGGCGCGGCGACTGGATGCGCTGCTAGCGACATCGCGCGACCTGCACGCCGAGCTGGCCGACATCCACGCGGACCTGCAGGTGCTGGCCCGGCGCGTGGCGAGCCGCGACATCTGACGCGTTCGTACCGTCCTGCGCCTGCGCCGCTCTCGCACGCTTCGCACAGACCACTTTTCGCACATAGCACAGACCTCCATGAAGGAAATGAATTTCCTTTCGTTCAATTATTCTTCGTCGAGTACGTGGCTGACTCGAGCGGAGTGTTGGCTCATGAGTATTTCTCTGTGGATACGAGAGTATCGCAAGCGGATGCATCGATATAATTAATTTGGTCGAGTTTGGTCGGTAAACATCGTCGGTCAATCGGCTCGTTATCTGCGTGCACTTCAACAAACCAATCTAGTTTACTGCATCATTAAGTGTCTCGTGTATTTCGTGCTACTTTCACTTTGCTTGTCGTCTGTATCTATCGCCGCATAACTTGGGTGTTAGTGATACGTAAATATAATTGTGTACATCGCTAATTAGGATTTTACACCGAGTTCCGCTGAAGTGAGTTTATTGTGAAAATATTTACAAAAGCTATTTATTGGCGTAAGTTGTACGTTTTTTGAATTCATTTCCTGAATTGTTGATTTTGGACGGCAGCGAGAGTGACCCTTCGTTATTTTTTTCTTCGTTTCTGTAGAAACATTCCGTTTTTGGATAGAACAAATTAATAAATATTATCCATCGCACTGATAATTCCAAGTAAACTAGTAAACTTGCAGCTGTAGCAACGAAACGCGATTTCATAATTTTATAATCCTCTTCACCAATGCGGAACGATTCGCTTCACTGGTTACATTAACACCCAGTATGTGCGAGCACTATCATCGTACACACTGGTTACATTAGCACCCAGTATGTGCGAACACTATCATTGCAGGCTGATACCTGGTTTTGAAGTTTCAGGCGCTTGCGATACCCCCCAATCAGATTCAGCTAAAATAATGGCCGATAGCAAATAACCCAGCGTGTGTAGGGTGATATATTTCAAAGGGCCTGGACAAGTGGCAATCGCTTTCAATGCGTTTAGTATTTTTACAACAACTTTCAACGGGATTGACACAAAGGTAGCTAGTGTCAGTCTCGTACATTTTTTACTTTTCCTTGATCTTTATCGCTGATAAAATGTCATTTTGTTTAGGACCTCTGGATAAGCTAGGACGCCCTCAGGCTAGGTTGAGCGACGACCTTCGCAGAGTGGCTGGTAGTAGCTGGATAAGAGAGATCGAGGATCGCATTAACTGGTGTGCAATTATCGAGGCCTTTGTCCAGCTGTGAACTATGATGGATGATGATGATATTATCTGTATAAAGACGACGTTTTGCGATCACCAATTCGGTCACCACATGTGGTGATTTAGACATCGTCTAGGACCATTTTCGTAGAGGTCTATTAAATTCTTTCTTGTCATAATCCGTTTATTGATTTTAAACAAATAAGTGATAATGAAGACTGCGCTATGTCATGTCAGAAAGCGTAATATAGTCAGATTTTGAATTAAAAATATATATATATATAAATGTCATGCAGTTTTAAGATGTCGAAGAAAATACAAGTAGAAAAATATTATGTAAAGTGTTGTTACATGTGTTGTTATAACACACAAATGTGTTGTTAATATGATATTATGTAAAGAAGAGTATAATATGCAGAATACATAGTAGTGTTAACAGACAACCTCGATACTGATGACAATGACCATGAGAAACTCTTTTCATTTAGTTAATTATAATAATTATAATCTGTAAATATTTGAGACTCAAACAATAACAAATGATAAGAATCGTCTGACCAAACATCAGAAATACAATAATAATTAAGTGTTTAATCTCTCGGTTTGATAACATTAATTATTATAAAATGTTATGCATTTTTAACATTAATATGACGTACGGAGAATAACTTTCTGGTGAAACCTATTCATTGATTCTGCTGTTCTGTAACGAGATTTTTTAGTACTCACAGCCACTTGCATGGAACTTATAACATGTATACCAAACACCACTGCAGTCTGCCCACCCCTATGGGCTATACAGCGTGATGTTTGATAGCAAAAACGAAATGAAATCAATGTGTATCTGACTTTTCTTAAAACCGTTCTCTTGTTTCTTTAATATTCTAACAGTGCCAGAGTCATGAAAATTTTCTGCTGTAAGCAGAAAATTTTCATGACTCTCGTCATCCTTCTTTGTTTGATTCGTTGACTCTGTCCTGCATGACCACTCTAGGAATACTTTGTCCTCATCCGTTGTTGCTGTCCTAATTCTCCTACCATTTTATCCCAATTTATCTGTGTTCGGCACAGCTTGTCTATTTCTTCATACATCTCAATCAGCTGTCACGCCCTTGCTAGCCATATCATCTTTGGTTCAATCCATCCATTATTTCTTAGGTGTTCTACTTTCATATCCATCCACATTTATTCTACTCGAAAATGGTTGTTGTAGGTATCATCCATTATGCAAATCAAGTAAATACTTCATTTTACTACACTTTCCTGTTATTGCATAGTTATTTCTGGTTTATATACGAGGAAATACTTCACTAAGTAATAATTAGCAGAACATATAATTTGCGTCGTGTTGTTATAAATACATTAAGTACTTATTCAAACTTTTTTATTGTGGATGTTTAAAACATTAAAGACATGCGATCATTTAGACGAGTAGGATCCAAAAGTAATATGTAATGTTTAATAATAGCTATAATTTATCAATTATCATTCCAAAGTTGTACGTTCTCGATCTTTCGACTATTTTTCCATTTGTTCTTACAATTTTGATGTAGAGTCGAGAATTCTTCTTCAGTTATATGAATCTATATTCACAAGATAATGCACATAGACTATATCCTATGTTTCATTCAAGTAAGTTCATTGTTGGGTCAAGTTGGAATTTTTACCGCATTAAAAGTGTGAACTCGCAAAAAAATTTGAAGAATTTTGCATTGATTTTTGCTGTCGATTGTATATTGAGCAAATCCTTTTTCGAGTAGAAATGTCTAAGGAAATAGAAAAGTTAACCTATCTACAAAATGAATGTAGGTACAAAATAAAGTCTAAAGGCGTATATTCAATAGGCAGCAATTGACGCGCGACACCTGCTGCAAGGGTTTTGGCACTCGCGTGACGTTCACAAGGAAACGCTGTTGGTAAACACTTGTGTAATTATTTGGAAAATATATTGAAAAAATTAAATGGCGGCAATAGTTCCGATTTTGGCCACGTGCCATAAAATCCTTGTACACAGCAGTACTCTTGGCTGATGGGAGAGCAACAAGACGAAAGCGCCTTTTCAGATGCACATGATTACAGACGGTTTCTGTCTAAGAAATAGTTGTGTTTCGCACAGTTGTGGTCTAATGAACTCACGGAACCCAAAGACACAGTAAATCTAAAAATTCTGTTATCATTTCAGGCGTCATCAGTGCGCGCGCGGCGTTGTACGGCGGCTGCGCGTGCGCTGGGCGCAGAGGCGCGTGCGCTGCGCTACCTCGATGATGTGGTGGCACTCCTGCGTGGTGACATCGGTGCCGCAGCCCGCGCGAGGGCCTGGCCCTTCGCCCTCGGCAGACGGCAGCCCGGCAGGAATTATGTTATTTGATCTCAGGTAGGACGTGATTTATTTTAGATTTTACCCGGGGCTTCACCCACGTGGAGGTCGTGAAAACTCAACAAAAACCTTCTCCATGAAAAAATACATACCTTTATGTCCCAACTTTCATGGTGATCGGTCAAACGGTGTTGCGAACTTGCCAGTTTTTCTATCTCATCCTATACTTGTTAAACGAGCAATATTTGTACCTATATATATTTGTTTGTTTGTAGATTTCTACTCACGTTCTCGAAATCGGCTCTAACGATTTCGATGAAAATTGCAATATAGGGGTTTACTAACACACATAACATAACATCACGCCTGTAATCCCCGAATGGTTAGGCAGAGGTGTACCTATAGTATACCCACATTTTGCCAGTTATATTTACGTCCCATATAATAGGGGGTGAGCCTATTGCCATCAACCGGGCACAAATCCAGACTCCGGGCTGCTACTGAGAAATTCCAGATGGCAAAAAACAATAACACTTTACCCGACCCGGGAATCGAACCCAGAACCTCATGCTCAGTAGCGGTTGCGACCACTAGACCAACGAGGCAGCCAAGCAAGCAGCCCCTATACCCCCTGCCCCCAGGGGGTATAGGGGTTTACGGGGGCGAAAAATCGATCTAAGTAGGTCTCATATCTGGGAAAATTAGTTTTCTCCGTATTTTCACCCGAGCAGAGCTCGGTCGCCCAAAGTTTAGAACAAAATAAGAAATGAATGATGACAAGACATTATTGACATTAGAATAATGATCATGACAGCATGAAATTAGTAAGTAACTACTATGAATGGCAGTATGGAATTAGTAGGTACTATCCTACACTATTAGAAAACCATTCAATAGAGAATGGTTGTCTAATAGTGTCATCACCAGAGCACAGCTCGGTCGCCCAGGTACTGAATACTAACATCAATTTTTAGCTGATCCGACAGACGTTGCCCTGTCCAATAATTTATACAAAAATCACATAGAAAAAAGCATTTGCACTTTAAAAAAGCAACTTTCCCAATTTCCATTCTCTAAAAACCTTATTCGGGCTATAATGAGGAACATTACAAAAAAAAACTGTCCTGTCCAGTGCCGGTTTTAGAAATACTGGCGCCCCGGGCGAAGTTTCTGTGGCGCACTACTCTTGCAGAGTAGAGGGGCGAGCATTTTAGCTTTTGTTCTAGTTTGAGGAATAGGAAAATGCAGGATGTTAAAATGAGCGTAGCGAACTCAAAAATTGCACCACCCCATCACGGAAAATATAGGATTTCTTTTATGCAGAAAAGTTTGAGAATTCAGACTTCAGAGAACGCAGGGTGCAAGAGCGAGCTCAAAATTTCTTAGCACCCCGCTGCGTCTTTTCTTCATATACGGCGCCCCGGGCGGTCACCCAACCGCGCCCTACCCTAAAGCCACTACTGGTCCTGTCCATCCGTTCTCAAGTGATACACTTACCAACGAACAACACTTGATTTTTATTTATTTAGATATAAAGTAGATTTAACCCGCGTTTTACTACTATGGTTTATCCTAGGAGCCATGCATTTTTCTGGATAAAAAGCAGTCGATATGCTAATATGCCAGTGTCTGCGTCCTATAATATAACTCTATGCAAACAATAACAGTAGAGAACACTCGAACGACCGTGGTGGCTCCTAGAAGACTTTGACATATTCCTTCATTTATAATTTAATCTTCAATCAAGAATATTTTTTTATCATGTATGTATCTATCTACCTATTTTCCAATAATCACTATCTGCTGAAATATTAGGTAATAATTACCTAACATTTCAGTAGATAGTTCACAATTTATTCCTCATAATTAAATGTTGTCCGAATCATATCGAAGTATGTACAGATAGAATATGCAACTACTCGTTATCAACAAATCTTGTTCCTACTCTATTCTGAAGTGCTGATAATAACCTAGTATTAAACAAACATCAACACGTGACTAATCATTTTATTATAATCATATGTGCGGAATCCACACACAAATCTTGTTTTATTTAAATTATAAACCTACATAGTTTTTATTGACACGAAAAAATGATTAGACATCTCAAAAAAAAAAACTAAATGATATAATGTTGTGTAACATTATAAAAATAAAAACTAACTTTTTGTCGGTCTGTTCCATTAATGAAAGAAAAAAATTGCTGTATAAATAAATATCAATTATATTAATCGAGTTTGACCCGTCTACCTTGGAACGTGTAAAACTACTGTTTTGGCAAATACAAGGAATGATGATATTATCATACACCCAAGGAATGATGATATTAAATATCATACACCAGAAGGTACATATTAAATAGACTACATAACTGCAAAATCTTGATATTTAACTCAAGTAGCTATGCTTATGTAAGGGATAAGGCAAGTTTGAAATCATAGATGACCCATCTAGCCTATAGGCCAACGGATCTTGACTATAATTACGTTTATCAATCAATCAAAGTTAATTAATACCAAAGTAAACATTATTGTGACCATTTAATGATAAACAGTTAATCGAACTGTTAAGGCCTCATAAACAGCTCGTAAAGATCTACTGCCACAGAGTACCCGTAACTATAAACGGGAAAAGATTGACATTTATCCTTTTGCCAAACACCACGTTGACCAACTAGCTACTGACAATATGTACGTAAAAGGTACTGTATGTTGTGATGTTGATTCATCAGTCACACAACGGTCTTTCGGGCAAACGTTCTTCAGACAAGGGAACTTCGGTAGAACGTGACGCACTCGAAGCCATGAAAGGATAGTATAAACGCATCAGCGGTTCTCCTGGAGTGGGTTGCGTTACATCTGTCCACTCACATGCTCACTTGCCTTTTAATAGGTCTTTACCTATGAAATTGCCGTTCTGCCGTACTGGCTATTTCAAGTCCAATTTTTTTCTTTTTCTCTAAGAATTCTAAGTTCAAATTATTTTTATTTTTTAAATATAGAATTCTTTTTTGAAAATTTGTCATTTGTTTAATGGTTAACGTTCTGTTTTCATCGCATTTGTACGTTTTTCGTCATCATGAATACTTTAAAAATTCGAGTGATTATGGAGTATGAGTACCTACCGTCGTGCAGCAAAGCGGCAGAAGCGGCACGCAACATCAACGACGTATACGGAGCGAACACTACTAACGATCGCACCACCCGTTATTGCTTTGCCCGTTTCCGTTCTGGAAATTTCGACCTAAGAAATGAACCCTGTGGTCGACCGAAAACTTTAGTCGACAAAGACGAATTTAAGGCAATCGTCGAAGCTGATGATTCTTAATCTACAGCTGAATTAGCAGCAGCTTTCGATGTTAGCATCAAAACAATATTGGTCCATTTACGTCGAATTGGTTAGGTAAAAAAGCTTGACAAATGGGTTACCCACGAATTGAATGATCGCCAGCGCGAAGCACGTGTCAAGTTGAGCTTTGCACTGCTCAACAGGCACACAAACGAAAGCATATTGAATCGCATTGTTACTTGCGACGAAAAATGGATTTTGTCCGACAATCGCAAACGCTCAGAAAGTTGGTTAGATCCTGGTTCAGCACTTAAACAATGTCCCGACCGAAAACTGACCCCTAAAAAGTGATGGTCACTGTTTGGTGGTCTAGCGCCAGTGTCATTCATCACAGCTGCTTACCAAACGGGATGAGCATTACTGCAGATGTGTACTGTGAAGAACTGAACATAATGATGGAGAAGCTCGCACATCTCCAGCCAGCTTTGGTCAATCGTTCAGCTCCGCTGCTCCTGCACGACAACGCACGACCTCATAGTGCACAGCAGACGGTCTCCAAGTTACAAGAGCAGGGGTTGGAAGTTCTCCGTCATCCACCGTACTCATCAGACCTTGCCCCTATAGACTTCTACTTTTTCCAAAATTTGGATAACTTCTTGGCGGGAAAAAAAAATCAATAACCGAGAGGCAATTCAAAATGCTTTTAAAGAATGAAGAATTTGTTGCCTCCCGTCCAGCAGACTTTTTCAAAAGGGCATCAATAAACTATCACTACGTTGGCAAAAATGCGTTAATTGCATGGGTAATTACTTTGATTCATGAAAATAAAAAATATGGAACAAGGGCGTTAACTTATTTCATGAAAAACGGCAATTTCATAAGTAAAGACCTAATATAAATCTAAATACTACATAATTTTGCATCAATCCGGATCATCCATATATCAGTCTATTACCTACTCGATCAGTTTTTCGTAAACATGACCAAAGTTCAAATGGCCGCGATATTGATGGAGCGGTAAAAACGGAAGTTCCGTCTTATTTAAGTCATAAAAATAATCAACATTCCTTATGTCCTAAATTACTTGCTAAGGTACGAATCGTGCACAAAGTCAGTTACAAAAACAAACGAAATTGAAACTTTTTGTGCCTTGAAACGAGAATAGAAGACACGCGAAACTATATTCGACAGGATCGCGGTATTAGCTATGTAACTACTGTGTTGCCAGCTGCGCGGAATTTACCAGCAGTCGGGCATTGTCGCATGTCGATCCAAAATGTAAATAGGCGGACCCTCTTTACAACATGATAGGATTCCTTGAATAACATTGTCATATCATGTTTTCCCAGAAGGGGAAACTGGAGTTGTATAGTATCTACACCTCTATTTCGAAAGCTATATTAAGGTCCACTTGGACGGTTAAATCCTTCTCCATTTCATTAATTGATATTTAAATCGAAAGTAAACTTTTCTATCAAAGCCACCTTCTTCTGTCTGTTTTTAAAACTTAACTATCAAAATGGGCAAAAAGGAAGAAATTGCTACCATCCTTCACCTGTTCATATTATTTACTAGTAATCTTTTCTCACATCTTCTGACAACTCGGGCCAAGTTTTATTGGGTTTTCCCATTATGAAATTTGTCAGTAACTATTTGGAATCTCGATTTATCTACATTTTTACATGGACCTTAACTGGCAAAATATTTGTGTTCTATCCTTCTATCTATCTCTTCCAAGAATAAAGACGTGATGTTATGAGATGTTCACAATATTCTTCTCTGGGTTCACTTTCTCCCACTGGTAAATTGCTGGTGGTAGCTGGCAACCCAGTGTTGAAGCTAATTACCGGCGGCGCGCGGTGCTGGTACCGATCGCGCCGCAACCGAAGCCGTACAGACTACACGTACTTGCATGTAGCGGGCATGCTAAGAAAACTGGTATTTCTACAATTTTACCCAGCGGCTATGACAAAAAAAGGATTTCCTGAATTGTTAGGATAAGGAAAGTCTGAAAGTGAGTCCTTCCTGCTTCGGTAGTGTTATGCAGCAGACTGACGTAATAACAAGTTAGTCTACACAAGTTCTATAGCTGCACAGAATTAAACACACATATCAGACACAAAAAAACATCACATTCGAGACCACATTGCAGATGGTTTCAGGACTCTGCAATTCGTTCGACATACACACATCAAAAGTGTCTAGGGATCAACATATATTTTTGCAATAACTTTTCTCCTGATTGATATTAATTAAAATTTTCTTTAAGGATTCATCAAATAAAGTGTTTTCGTTTGTCACAGTAACGATAAACCAAGTCACCTTTGCATTAATAAAGAAATTTGCCATTTTCCTAATAAAGGGATTTTTGACATTTGAACCACTAACATTAAAGTTCGAAAAAAAGACTGAAATAACAGTTTTCTTTAAAATTTTATTGGGTAACTTAAACAATTAATAATCCGTGTTTCTACCGCGAACACTAACAACACAAGAACATCGGTTTGGCATACTCAAAATGAGTTCATCCAAATCACGCTGTGGAATGGCCGCCCATGTTCGTTGCAACAACAAAAAAAGGTCGACTTGCGACTGGATACCCTCCATATTCGGCAGAGCTCTTCTCTGTAGCATATCCCATGCATGCTCAATCGGGTTCAAGTCTGGCGACTGAGCAGGCCAGAGCAGGACATTGATGTTAGCTGCGGCGAGAGTCTGTCTTACAACTCTTGCGGTGTGCGGTCGTGCATTATCATGCATTAACTGAAATAAGGGACCGATTTGCACTTGTAGAGGAACGATGACGTCAGATACAATCGTCTCAGCATAAATTTGAGCGTTGAGGTTGCCTCTGATCCAAATCAACTCAGTTCTTCCGCCGATCCAAATACCCGCCCATACCATGATGGTTCCACCACTATAAGGATGGACTTCCTGGCAGGATTTTAATCGCTGTTGGCGTCCAGGGGTTCTCCAGTGTCGTATACGTCTTGTATCCGGTCTCATACCAAAACGAGACTCATCAGAAAAGCACACGAAACGCCATTGTTCTTCTGCCCAATTTCTGTGTTCAAGAGCCCATTGATATCGAATCCTACGATTGTGCATTGCTATAGGTGGTACCCGTAGCGGTCTTCGGGAATGAAGGTTCACTTCATGCAAGCGGTTTCTGACTGTTTGGTCGCTAATTAAGTTCCCTGAAGAGTGATGAAGCCTCACGGCTAACATCATGGCGGTTATTGTTGGAGCTCTTCGAGTTAAGATTTGAATGTATCGGTCTTGTCTCCGTGTGGTGCAGCGATACCGTCCTCCATGGCGCTCAGCCACGGTACCAGTGCTTCGGTAACGTGTCCAAAGTCGACTGATAACACTCTGACTTGTATTCAGAGCTAAAGCCACAGTACGTTGCCGGGAACCAGCTTCTATCATTCCCACGGCTCTGAGCATTTCTTCCCTGCTTAAATGACGTCGCCGCTCCATAATAACGTTGGTTTTAATCAGTAGTAGGGAAACAGTAGCACTAATAATGTCTTCAATGCGTTGTATGTTTTTATAGGGAAAATATTGACAGCTGATTTTCATCTTTTACTCGAATTTGATTAACAGTTCCTGTTTCAAATTATGAAATGCACCAAAAAGGATCCATATAAGTTTATATAATCATAAATTTATTACAAAGCCACATCTCAATCTCAAGAAATCCGCATAAAAATGCTTGATCCCTAGACACTTTTGATGTGTGTATTTTCAATATTTTGTTGATATCAATCTGCCGAAGTACCGATGCAATTTGAGCAACAAATTGAAATTTGATCAACACAGTTTCACGAATCTTCCTGCGACGCATGCACGGTATTATACCCGATCATGAGTTTTTAGTAGGCCACGAACAATGCGATAATTACTCAGATATGAATTCTCGATTCTGTAAACTGCATATAACTGTGATTTCAAGCAAATACAGCAATTAGTTTACAATGTTGTGCGCATGCCATCAACATGAAATGGCATAATATGGGTTTGTTTGGACTGGTAAAACCCGTATTCTCATCGGTAATGTGTGCAAAGTCCGTAGGGTGATCAATTCATAGTTAAGGCTGCTCTTGTTGTCTGCTTAGAGACTGATAGAGACTGCAGAGCATCTGAGAATGGTTTGTTGAGATGGGTTAGCGAGCTAAGTCTCATTAATAAAGGGGACCGGAAACTGCTTGAGTCTCGGACAATGTCGAATTGTCGTTCAAATGTTGTGATGGCTTTTTGTGGGTTGCTTATCTAAAGCCAATCTTAAGAAGGTCCACCATTAGACAGAGTCCAACCTTTTTGAAAAATACCTACTAGGTATATTTATATCAACTTTAATGTCTCTAACTGGGTAACTAGCTCTACCACATGTGGCTCTACATTGCACTTCGCGAGCCTACAAAAACGTTAATGATGAGTTTTGTTCAAAGAGTGTCCGTGGAGTTTCTTGCCCGTTCTTCTCAATAGGAAACTACTACGCTTTGGAATGGGCGACTTTTAGCTTCATCTTTCTAACTGACCCACTCCTTGACAATTTACAAATGCCTGTAATTGGTGTAATAGAAATAAATGCTTTGGTTTTTTAACACAAAGAAGATTATGTTCTAAAATTACAACATAACATCACGCCTTGTTTTCCCCGAAGGGTTGGGCAGAGGTGTCCCTGTAGCAGGCACACCCACATTTCGCCAGTTATGTTTAAGTCCCATGTAATAGGGGGGAGCCTATTGCCATCAACCGGGCACAAATCCAGACTCCGAGCTGCTACTGAGAAATTTCAGATAGAAAAACCCAATAACTAAAATCTAAAATTAATTTACCAATAAAAACAGTCGATCTACAAAAACGGAAGACTGTACCATTTCCTCACTTGTGTAAAAAAATCGCAGCAAAAAACGTAGTATGTTGGTATTATCACGGTTTAATCACACTAGGCCACCGCGCGCCGCATCGAGTCGACAACTATTGCATAAGGTCCGCTTGCCTTGGACCAGTAGGTGGCGTGCATATGAACGAGTCACTGCAAAGGTCATGCACCATTTGTTTTATTAAATCAATCGTTCCCTTGTGTAAGATAAAATTAACAGTAAATCCACCAATTTTGGGATATTGTGATTGTTATAGTCATTTGCAGCAGTTTATTGGATAGGGGTACATATTTGTGTCAAATCATATTTGGAAGACAAATGCATCGAAATTCGACCATAAACTTGACTTAACCTATAATTCCGGCCACTACATATGTGTATCTATCTGATCGATTTTACCCAACTATGTTGCGGTCGGCCTCCAGTTTGACCGGAAGTTGCTGAATACCCGTACTTTACATGGAGCGACTGCCTATCTGACCTCAACCAACCCAGTTACTGGGTAACATGACACCCCTTCATAAATCTGGTTGTCAGACTTTTGGGCTTCTGAAAATTAGTTAATTGATTTAGGCATGATCTTGCGGAAATCCATTATAAAACGATGATGTGGATATATTTAGTAACCTGTTCCGCTTAGCTATTAATGTATATAAATATATATATATATATAATTATAAAAAATATAAATTTCAGATCCTCACAACAAGCCTTTTCATATGATATGTCACACGTACAGTTTGCAAAACTTCTTTATTTTATTTTTTAACTTGCTCCCGAAAACTGACCACCTTCAAAATTCATTTATCTTCGTTACATGTCCATGTTGGGTCACAGAAATAGATATGTGTACCAAATTTCAACTTAATCGGTCCATTCGATTCGGAGCAAATTGACTGTGATAGACGGCCAGACAGACTGACCCACGATTGATCCTATTAGGGTTTTGTTTTATCTGTTTGAAGTACGGAACCCTAAAAATTTACTAAAAATACTTATATACATATGTAAGCTAAACAAAAATAGTGAAACGAATTACTTATAGCTCTATTTCAGTAAAAAATCTAAAATTGCAATTCAAGTTTATAAAATATCATGATCTTTAAAGAAATCTTCATAATTATGTTATTTAAGAAAGGAAATGACTTTTTTGTGTATTAAGCAACATCCTGTATCGGAGGGTAAATACGAAGGAATAATTATGTGGGCTTTATGTAGGTATCTTTATTTACGCCAATCAAAATGTCAATAAATTCCGGTGACACATGGACAGAAATCACTTATCGTCTCAATTATCAATACAATTAGTCTTACAACCGCAATCCGATTGGTCCACCACAGCGGTATACGGCATCATTACATCATATTAACAAACAAATACACTTAACTATCACATATTTAGGCACTGCTGCAGCCGCGCCCGGCCGTCCGCAGACACGCAGCTTGGAAACGAGAGTGCTGCCAAAGGACCAAGGTTTTGTTGCTTCAATATGTACGAAATGCGCATATACTGAAATGAAATACACGTCTAACAAGTGACGCTATAGGTTCGTTAGCGGATCTTTTGACAGCTGGAAGTCAAAAATCTGACAGATCGAATATTTTATTAATTTATTTAACAACACTATCATAACAGGTATTTTAGAACCAAAAAGTGTGTCTAAAAGTTACAAATTATAACAATAGCTTCAGGGTTATTCTTGCCAATTCATTCCAGGAACAGCAAAAGCTCAAAAAAAATAAACCAATAAATAGATGTATTAGATGACCTATGTATATTCAATTAATAAGCAAAAACTTATTGGTACATAATCCCCTAGCCTATGAAGTTGGTACCTTCCTAAGTTTCCATGAGATAATAACCCACAATGAGACTAACTTCCGAATTCTCAACGTCATTTTCTTAAAGGACTTTCTGATTCCACAATCCTAACTTTTATTATAATATCCTAACTGTACTAATATTATAAATACGGAAGTGAGTTTTTTACGCTTTCACGCTAAAACGGCGGAACGAATTTGGATGAAATTGCACATGGGTATACCATGACCTGGGTTAGGACTTAGGGATTTTATCCCAATATTCCCGCGGGATCGAAATTTATGCAGTGAAACCGCGGGGCGCAGCTGGTTCACCATAATGACACAATGAGACTTTCCGGTAACTTAAAATGGGGTTCATAATTTACCCGAAAGGCAATTGAATATCGGCATCCCTTCTATACTCACAGTCAAACAATATTTAACGATATAAACACGAACGCTCTGATTGTGCTGCTCTCTGTAGGAACAATTGGGAACCACAACGAGCTCGCTACACGTTCTGTTATGGACGCCAAATTACGCTATTGTCAATAATTAATACGCTGCGGCTTTCATTAACAATTGTTTTAATTTACAATTGTTTATTGTAAACGCGTTATTTGTGTTCACGCCTATATTTATTAGTGGCAAAATAATGCCAGAAAACGTACAGCCACGGGATAGGGCGCGACTGGAGACCGGCTTCTACTGAAAACTATACAAGTAAATTCAATTCTGAGATTGGATCCAAGTCCCTTAAAGAACAATACATTCCTTGAGTAATTTTTAGACAGCCACATGAAGTGAAGAAGTAGTAAATAGCAGGCATCCGCTTACTGCTCGCAAAATCTAATTTAATTAAAAATACTCATCATATTATTATCACACATAATTATCCCATTACAGACTGTTGGCTGGAAAATAAATCAATGAAAATCGTTTTATTGAACTCTCGCTCGTGATTGCAAGTCATTAACTTTTTAAGCATTGCTAGCAACTGATAATGTTAATAATGAATGTTTCAGAACTGGAGATATTGCTGACTTTTCGCCCGGCTGCACTCTCGGTCTCGAATATTCGACACGCCAAGGCATAAGACACCAAAGGACATACTACTAGTGATATTTATTATTCTTACGCCCAGGTTACGACAAGGTTGCGGAATCGCAATTAGTTCCGCCACTCACAGACGTTCATTACTGTAAATTAATCATTAACCAACGATATCTCAACAGTTAGAGCAGTGGTGGCTCAGTGGTTACGGCCGCGACTTACGAGTTGTAGCTCGTAGGTTCGAACCCATACAGGCGCTTTACTTTGTGTAAATTATATCATCACAGCTGCTCTCAAAACTGTGAAGGAAGACATCGTGAGAAAACCGGCATGTCCTAGAACTAACTATTCCAAGATATGTGACATCTACCAACCCGCACTGGCCCACTCCCTCTCACTGAGAGGAGGCCTGTGTCCGAGCAGTGGGAACATTAAAGGCTGATGATGCTATCTTATCAGTTAATTTCGGCACCATTCTTTCTTTTATCTATGGCCGGTACATTCGGTACATATAAAGAAATCATGACAGTGGAACACATGTTTTTTTGTGACCGGCGCGGGCGTCGTTTCCGGTCCGTTCCTAAGTAGGCTTTGTTTATTGATTAATTACCGGTAGTGAACCAGTCTGTGCGATGCTTAAATTATTTTATAATTGTATGGAATACAACCACAGAAACGAAATATACTTACTAGACTTTGTTAAAAGTTTATAAGTATACGAATTATTTCTCAGTACATAGAGAATATTCTATTTTCCAGTCAAAAACTCATATCTTTTAGAAATAACTTAAAATAGGTGTTGTAATCTATTTTAACATTATATTTCATTCAATTAAAGGTGTAAGTTTTTATCTACATGTGAATCCGAAATTTGAAAAAAGAAACGAAATAAGCCAACATAACGACGTATCTCTGATCTAAACCAACGTTTTATTTTAGTTTTGTTGTAAAAGTAGTTAATTCATGCCTAATTAATGGGAGTTATTTTTGTAATAAAGTTATAACAAGCAGGGGTCGTTGATATTTCTTAGTAAGTATTGTACTTAAAGAGCTCATTAAGAAGTAATGATATTAATAGCTATAGTAGTTACGGAACTCGTCATTATTTATTTATTGTGTACGTCAAATGATTTCTATTTTTACAATGTATTGTGAAATTCATTTCCAAACTAAATAAGAAAGAATTGAAAATATTGAAAAGTTAAAAACCACAACGTTTATTTTAAAACATAGTGATTAATTTTTCTTTCAGTTGTATCCGCATCATAATTTATAATTTTTACAATATTGACTACATGTAAACTAATTTTATTCAAAAAAGAACTATAATTATTGTAAAATGCAAATTCAACAAAATCTGCTTGAAAATGAGAATCAAATTGTTTGAATATTTAACTATGACAATAATGTTAATTAATTAATACTCGTTTTCGGATCTCTTAGACTGAACTTGTGTGGTTAGTGATTGATCTAAGTAACCTTAAATAACAGTTTTAATGTTACAATTAAAATTGTTTACTTTAAGCTATTAGTCAATAAAAAAATAAGTAGGTAAAGTCAGGAAAAAACATGATATTTAACACTTCAGTTTTTTCAATCTTAATTATTGAGCAAAATATTTAATTAAAATCGAAACAGATGTAAAATTATAGAATATGAACTCTTAGCTATTATAATATGAAATGCGGAAAACCAGTTTATCGAATCCTCTTGTGTAAATTTTGATGATGTGTAAATGTGACAGTGTTAATGGACTTTCGTTGCTGACCGTACAGACAATTATATTTTACGAGTATCTTTAGTGCTTTTCCAGTATCATGCATGAGGGGAACTAAATGCAAGCGCCACACTACAGGATTTTGAGCACTTAACTCACTAATTATATCCACATTATCGTTAACTGACGTCTGTCTGTGCGGCCGTAAGTTCCTCGACTTGCTAAATTATAGTTTAGCATTTTGTTAAAAGCATTAACACTTAAATTAAATTATCAATTAAACAGTTTAATCAGTTTTAATTGATAAGTTTTAAGAGTGAAATCGGAAAATGAGATTTTTTCTTATGTGACATCTTGACACCACAAAATGCCGCATTAATGTAAGTACTGTTACTAGTCGTGAAGACTGTTGAGTCACATGTAACCTATCTACCAAATGGAGTAGGTAATAAGGAAACATGATATCTACATCTTAATAATAATTAAGATATTTGTATGGTCTCGTCTCAACTCAATATAAACTGTGGAACTTACTTTTCTTTTATTTTAACCTAAGATTTCATTCCTAGTTCAAAAGACTAGTTACTCACATACAGGGTTACTGTTAGTTCGGACATGTCCGACTTTTTTGCCCCTCATCCAGACTTTATCCGGCCTTGTCGGACTTTTCAATGGCATACGGGGTAATTTTTTAGAAAAAAAATATTATTAAATTAATACTTAAAAACGAAATTTTAAAGTAAAATTTCTTGACTTTTTTTTTACCGTCCGGCTTTTTGCCAGGTCATTTAAAGTTTCGAAATACCCTACCTAGGTAACAAACTTATATAGCTATTAAAAACTATTTTAATTTTAATATAATTTGTTTGGAGTTGAAGAAACCTAATTAATACATAACAGTGTTATAAAATATATAACACAGCTGTAGACAAAACCCAGTGGCACGGAAATCCAGCCAAGTGTGTTTAGTCTGTTACCACGAAATATGTCAATCAAATTGTTGCTTGACGACACAGAATTTAATATAACTTTATGCACGAGTAAAAAATAACTATACAAAGGCGGTCTTAATGCCTTAAATCCGTTCTTAATCATAATATCTCTGGCATAAGCCTCCGGCTGTTTATTTGTCCACGATATTCTCAAAAACTACAAATCCGTTATTTTTTACTAAATAAATCAGGATGTCTATTGAATCAAGATTGCCTCATTGGTCTAGTGATCATTGAATATTGGAGTGGTGCGGACACGTCCACAACTAACCATTTCTAGTTATTTCTTCAAGAAATAAAACATATACTTGAAAACATTACCTTCCCTCCTGGGGCAATCGGGTAAAAACATAGGTACTTAAACCCAGATAGTTTACCATAAGCGACGTTCCCTCTCTCTAATCAATGTAAAACCATTCCACTTTTCATCGTCAACAAATTAACACTGAAACGCGGTTGCATAAATCGAGCAGCTCCCAAAATCCTAATCCCCGGCACTCAGCATGCAGGGGTTATTGATTGTAACAATAGTTCATTACGCGCGGCGACCGCCTAAACAGAGTGATTAATGTTCCGGTGTTGCCAGCCTCCGTGTAAAATATCGCCCCTTCACGGAATATGACATTGTGACACGGGAGTGACGTTTGGAAGATTTCGGACGACGATGGGAGTCCTCCCATGGAATATTAAATAGTGTACCGTTTACATCAGTCTTGTGCACAAGATTCGGGCACTGAGGTCTTCTGAGATATTGACGAAGTGATATCGGTGATGACTATGCTCATGCAAGCTCATCACTTTGTACATAGCATGTACATAGTTACTTAATATTGTTTCAACTTATATCTTCTTGGAAAGAGCAGACATAAAGGCATAAACAATATTGCAAAACAAAATCGTTTTTACATTTATTTAGTTTTTACCGACTCGATTTCAATAGGTAGGTTCATCCAATGGGTACATCTCTTATACCCTCTGCCTATCGAAAATAAAGGAAGTATATCCAAAACCATTAAACAAAAAATAATTATCAAAACGAAACAATAATCCAGCATTATGAAAATTAACTAACAGCCCAACTGTTAAGGGTATTATTATTTGTCATCGTTATTTAGCACTGAACCGGTGCGCGGTGCCAAATTGCCATATGTTGGCAACACCGCAGCAGCTAGCGGCGGGGGGAGGGAGACGGTCCGTAATCTCTGTCCCTGACAGTGTGACGCGAGGGTCGTCGCCCCAGCCCTGCCGGGCCGCTTACCAGCAAGCTTGAAGTTAATTGCTCGTGAACAGATTATTCAGCAATTTTTCAGAATGTTTTCGGTTTGAGTGAGATGATATTGTACGTAATTCTAAAAAGTTAAGACAATGGTGCAATAAAAGGGGGTTTTAGAACGTTGTTATTTGTTATGCCCTAATCACTTGGTCTCGCTGCAGTGAGTGATTATTTTATAAAAAAAATTTTTTGGAACGAAGTTTCTTATCGCACGTTACTCAGTTGGCGAATGAGAGCTAGACCGAAAAACGTGTAACATTTTGACTGTCCCGACACACTTTTCTTACGTAACAAAAGTGTCGTGAATATTTTACGCTCTAGCTCTCATTCGCCAAGTGTGATGTTACATGATGGTCAATATATCGGATATAATTCTATTCGCTGATGATGCTTCTCTTATTTTTTAAATAGAAAAAATACGGATGTCTTACATGTCAACGATATTCTGCCAATTCTTTCGAAATGGTGTGCAGCTAATAATCTTTTACTTAATACGAACTAAACTAAATGTCTTAATTTCTCATTACCAAATATACCTCAAGTAGGTCTAAATTTACAAACTTGATGGCAAGAAACTAGATGCTATTACGGAAAATGTGTTTCTAGGAATTACTCTAGACTCGAGATTGCAATGGGGCGCCCACATTAGAGCTCTTTCAGGTAGATTAAGTTCAGCTGCATATGCACTAAGAAAAATAAGGCAGTTAACTGATGTAGCCACAGCTAAGTTAGTATACTTTGCTTATTTCCATGGTATTATGTCTTATGGCGTTCTGCTGTGGGGATCGGCAGCTGAAGTAGATTCAAAAGAGGGCAATTCGCGCGATCTACAAAATGAGTCCTCGTGAGTCCCTTAGAAAAAAATTCAAAGAAATTGATATACTGAGTAATCTCAGCCTTCTCTTTATATCTTAGAAAGTATTTTGTATGTTCGCAAAAACTTAGGACTTTTCAAAATAAGAAGCGATTTCCATAATATGAAAGCGATGGAAATGTTTACACGTAGTAGACATGAAATTGAGATACCCAAATTTAGATTAACTAAAACTAGTAAATCATTTCTTATAAACAGTATCCGCTTTTATAACAAGTCACCAAAGTCGGTTACAGAACTAAGCTATGGAAAGTTCAAAACCCATATCAAACATGTCCTTATCAAAAAAGCATATTAAAAGATACGTTGAAGACAAGGAAGTTTGGCAATAATTCCTTCTGCACATGTGGGTTCCCTGGTACTTCATTAACGGCATAACAATGTAAATGTCTATTAACTGCTCCCAAATTACGATGATTATTTTATTTTACTTTTTTTACATACTTCCTTGACATAATCTTTTTATTATTTGACATTATATACCTACAATTTTCTATATTTTTTTTATCAAATTTTATTTGTCACAGTTGTAGTGGCAATCATGTCATTTGGTTTAAACAGGTCCTTATTTTTATTATTTTGTTAATCTTTTATATAGATTCTTTTCTTTTAGATTTTGTGAATATGAGAACGTTGTAGGCTGTAGACTTGTGGACCATTTTCTTTTTTAGTAAGTACCTGGTACGTGTTGATAGGCCTACACTGTCCTCTCATACACTGTAATTTGAAAACATTGTAGAAACCATTTATTTTTAAAAGAGTAACCGAGTTTCTTGCCGGCTTTTCTCCATAGGAAGCGACCAATTGGAACCGTGCACCTAGCTTCTGACGTTTCATAAGTATCCTTGTAGGTTTATGTGAAATAAGCGTAAGATATATATGAATAATATAGAAATAAATGTAAGATAAGCGACAGGCATAATTTTAACACTAGAAATAGGAACAAATTAGATCAACCACGTTTTAGATTGTCTAAAGTACACACTTCTTTTATGGGGTACTGTGTAAAATGTTATAATAAAATACCACTCGATATTCTTCAACTAAATGAGAAGAAATTTAAAACATGCATTAAACGCACACTATGTAGACAAGCATATTATAAGTTAGATGATTATATCGTAGATAAAAATGCTTGGCTTAATGCTGGTCCTGCTCCACAGCCGCTTGGGCTCACTAGTTAAAATTTTAATATTTGGAAGAGTTGCTTCCCCTTTTAAAAAAAAAAAAATATTTTGACATTAGGAACTTAATGTTCATTTTTGTTTTACCAACTTAATTGTTGAATGCTCCAATTAAGTAATGATTTTCTTTCTTTTTGGTGGTTAAATTCTTTTATTTTTTTTAGATACATTGCAAACTATAGTTTTGTATAATTTAGAAGCATTTTTATTTTTGTAAATGTGAGACCATGGAGCCGTTTATTAACTTATTAAGATGTATGTTGACTTGAAATAGCATGGCAGTTGAGAATATGTCATGCTCACTTAAATGTCTCCCTGATGGTGGCGAGTGTGTTGGATCATTCGGTTCCCTACAAAATGGTTGAGCTGGATGTTGCTGATCCACGCGTCATGTTCGTGAACGGGCGGTCATCTCTTATCTGCCAGGGCTTATTTTTAATCTTATATTTTCAATTGCTTTTGATTATTTTTTGTACATTGTTCTCACATATAGAAGCAACAAATGATGTACCCAGGATTTTGTAATATCTATATTTAAAAGAGTGTCCTTGGAGTTTCTTGCCCGTTCTTCTCCATAGAGATCTACGTTTTGGAATGGGCAATTAGCTTCAACTTTCTGACTAACTGACCGACTCTTTGACAATTCAAAAGTGCCTGTTAATGGTTTAATTGAAATAAATGCTTTGAGTTTGAGTTTGAGTTTGAATAAAATATTATGAATTTGAATTTTTGAAAAAGCGAAAGGAACTACGTTCCAACCGTCCCCCGACACCTCTCAACAGTTTCTTGGTATTCAATTGAAAGGGTTTGATTGTTATTCTTGCTAAGGTTCTAGATACTAAATCCAATAACTGTGGCCTTCACATGAATCGGACACAAATACACCGATAAACAACTGATACAAGTCATAACTTCCCTACCGAACCATAAGAAGGAAACATATATTAATAATTCCGCCATAAAACTTTATACAACCAAATTATTTTCAAATTACCCCCAAAGCGAGTTTAAATTACTTATGTAAATGTGGCAGATACCTGGCGAGGTTGGATCGCGTGTTGGACCAACTTATAATTGAGGAGGCTTGCTGGCGGGGCGCAGTGGAGCCCGGGACACCACCCGACGAGGTTCACCACAGTTACCAGTCGTGGCCCCACCATTCATACCGTCCGCGGTAACGTGACCCGTGAGAAGACAACTTTATAAATAGTGCGGCAGAACTAGTGGCTAAAATTTGTTTTGAACTTTATGAATTGGCAGTGACTGAATGTTTAATAAAAATATTATACACAGAATAAACTTAATTCTATCACATTATTAAGGATTAAATACAATAAGTTTCAACCTGTGTCTAAAATGAATTTGTTCGAGTAAGAAGTTTGAGGACCGCTCCCGCCATGAGGCTAGCCCGTCAGTAACCTTAGCCTAACTATGGCCAATGTTGGTCACGCTTCGATGTCCATCGCTCGCTAATTACTTTGATAAAAATCCGCTATACGAGTAGCGTTGGACATTGAAGTGTGTCCAATATTTGATCCGTTTTGTACTGGAGACATTGGGAGTATTGTACCAAATTGCACTTTGTTTGAGTCGCTTGTAATTGCAAAGTTGCACTGTATTAATAAACACTATGAATAGGCTGCCTTTATAAGTTCACATGATAGTTCATCCCCTCGATTGCAAAGACATTCCGTCACAAGATGTCTACAGTTCTCATGAGGTGCATTAATTAAAACACTATAGACCTTAGATCCACGACTTTAGAGCTGCTAGAAATTAAAACTACCCTTCACAGTTTTCTACTGTTTTGGCTTTTACACCACAAAACTTAAGATTAACTTCAGTAACAGTTATGGATAACTCTAAACAAAATGCAGCCTGAAAACAGCAAGATGCAGGCTGAAGTCAGCTAATGAAAGAGGCAAGAGGATTTTGCCCAGCAGTAGGATAGACCTGTCCTCAACAGAGGGTGGCACAAGGCTGACAATGATCATGGTGATGACAATGGCAGGTTGAAGGCCGAGCGATATATGCACGCATATTTTAAAGCACGTTATTAACCAAACTAACAGCTAGGCAAAACTAATAACTTAATACATAGTTACCGAAGCTACAGCCTATGCTTAGAATCTCACAAATGTGTGCAGTAACTGCGCTGGTCTGTAATTGCATTCCAGCTGACCTGCGCCCTTCATCAATCAAGATACCACTCAAGCTTATGTTATATTCTCATTAGATACTGGATGTAAACGATTCTAGCACTTTGGTAATGTTTTCAAAAATTATTGTAACTAAATATATTATAATTGTTATTTAAAATGTCCTGCATCACGTTAGGATAAAAAGCTTCAACACTGAAAAGATTACAATATCTATCTCACTAAACAAATACTTAATAAGTTTAAAAAAGATTTTTGATTATTTTCAAACAATAGTTATTAATCAAAATACCTATGAAGATTGCAAGAGCATGAGATTCTCATGATTAGGTACATTCTAATTGTAGCTTAAAATCTTGATATTAAAACCCAATTTTTATGAAAAGGTCGTTGGAAAACTGGCAATACTGAATTATATTTGCATAGTTTAAGACTGCATCAACGCCACATGGCTTCCATTCAGTTATCATCAAGATTGCCGTTTTCAAATCTAAATTGAAAATACGTGACCGAAAAAATTCAAAACACAATTTACCCTGAACAACTCGACAACGTCCTGAATTCACGGAAAACCACGAAGGAAGTATTATAATATTTATAAATGCTTCGCTCCGGAAAGATTAACGCCGACATGATAGAATTATGCTTTTTGAATGGCTTTGATAATATTAAATGAATTCCGTTGCGTGAGTACACACGGGAGCGTTTTAGTATCTACATCTACACACGATTCTGACAGACGATTAAAACGTATGTAACATCTAACTTAATGTGCCATTGAATACAAGTTTTATTAGAATAGAAAGAAACCAAAAATGTTGTGCTGCAATCTCCGGGCACGATTTTTTTGTCTGTACCTTTGCGCCTTTGCTGTTTTTGTATGCCTTTAAGACGGACTTCGCAATACGGAACCCAACCACAAACGCGTTTGAAAATAGAATATTTACATATTAATGTGGCTGGACCCCTACAACCGGCCTCCTCCGTACATAATTAAAGCTCGCATTAGCTTTGTGATGAGCCCCGGCTGCTTACGCAAAGCTCCGCAAACGAGCCCTCGGGAATAGGGGGCTACTCCCGAGTCCCGAACATATGGCTAAAAGTTTGGACTCAGCTTCATACTTTATTAACACTGTTTTGATGGTGTCATTGCGTCATGAGAGTTTGGAATAAGTATAAGAAACAGGTTACTTTAACTACGGATCAAAGAGGCCAGTTCTCAGAACACAGAAATTAATTAACTGAAAGTGAAAGTACTATAACTGGCCGGGAAGAACGCGTCAATGTTGCCATAATCAGCGGAAATACACACGGTTACGTGCGGCACGGGAAAAATCTGAGCGGGAATACGCGCTGAAAGTTGATTTCGCCGCGTATTCTCGCTCAAATTTTTCCCTTTACTTAGCCGGATGCTGTGTTGTCAGTGTCAATATTCTACAACAATAATGACATTGGTCTTGCACGCGGTTCAGCTGTGCTGATCGCGTTCAGTTTCGTTGGTGAAATTAGCACTAAGTCGGTTAAAGTGTAACTCCAGGACTTTGCCTCAAATACTGTGTCTCTGACCAGGAGTAGACCTCCTGCACCCGTCACCTACTTAATTTGGACATATTTTTCTGTTGGTTAAGCCGTTAATTCTGTCGGGATATATATCTCAGTTCATTCCATTCTTAATTAACATTATGCTAAAATATATAATTGTGCGGATTTATATTATGCATAGTTTAGAAAAAAATTACCTAAGTAACAGTAGATTGTTGAAACAGTGATCGTGAATATTGTGATGTGAATACAGTTTGTTTGCTGGCAGCACCAAGAATTAAGTGTATTTTTTAAATCAAACTTCTTACAGCAATCCGAACTTCTTAATCGTAACTAATAATATTATAAATGCGAAAGCGCGTTTGTTCGATTGTTACGCTTTCACGCTAAAACGGCTGTACGGATTTAAATGAAATTTTGCACATGAATAGACCAGGTTAGGACACATGATACTTTTTATCCCGATATTCCCATAGGATCGATACTTTGCGGGTGAAACCGCGGGTTGTAGCTAGTGTCTAAATAAATAATTTAGCTGGATTTCATACCTAACAGAAATATAGTCTCCTCAAAGATTCTGAATAATTATTGTCTTTATTTGTGTCTCTACTAGAATCTCCGACCCAAATCCAAGATTTCTTTTTACGTAACCCCGGTTCAAGTTACAGTTAAAATTAATCTATTTCTGTCGATAAACGATATCTACCGTAGTTAGTTCATTTATTAGCCATTACGCTGATGAAACTTCGTTCCGTAAAAGAATGAGGTCAAACTATGAAACGAGATACACGTAGATTCTAATTTATTTATGTACACGTTTATTGTGTTTCTTAATTCGTTTCAATTGATAAAACTAGAGTCAAAACTTCGTTAACCAATATGAACCCAAAGAAAGCGTTTTGATCGTCGAGGTGTATAAGACTAGTTAGTAGTCAGTCTCCTCCAGCTAGCTTCTTCATTTCTTCAGATTCAATCGATTTATCTGAGTGCTTATTGTTACAGCATGTAGCTATCGAGTTGGACAGCTACGCTTCTGGACCGTCGCACACAGCAGTCGGTTAGTTTCACTCGATATACTAGAGTTAAATCTAAAGCACTAGCAGCATTGTTGTGTTCTATCTTCAAGGCTGCTGACACTTCAATCCTGCCTTGATTTACTTAACGTCACCTCAAAGATTGTAACTCCTAAACAAATATTTTCCACCAGCAAATCCGGCGTCGCACTTTCCAATATGTAAGTCCTCCTCATAACCATAAAATGTCATTAGGACCACAATCAATAATTCAAAGTAAAATACCACTCAAACATAACCGCCATCAGAACCACAACAAACACAGAGTCACGTGCTCCTCCAGAGTTGCGTGTCAACCCCGCCATGAATCAAAGACTTCCATAAAATTAACCAACTCCATAGCCTGGCGGAGTAACCCAGCCAGGGTTACTTGATTTACGACGAAAGGTAAACGCAAATAGTTGGCATTAGCTACGATTCTTTCTGCATTCATTTCTAATGGTTACGCAATATGTCATGTTCGGCTCCGTAGCTGAATGGGGGGTTGTTTAGGAGTCAGTATAGGAAAAACAACTGGGAAGGTGGGTTCTGTATTATCTAGAGTAGTGTAATGGTGCGCTGTTCCAAATCAAGTCCCTGTTATCCCCATAATTTGGTAAGTCAGATGGGTGTAAGAAATCTACTGACATACAGCTGCTCTACATCTGGACAGAAAGCCATAAAACTGTTATTTTATTAACCCTCTACCCTAATTCTAATTGCGTAACACACTCGGAATGACAATTACCACTGCATAAGGTTTATGACAACTTTCCCATAATCAGCACTCATCAATTATTCTGGTTGACACCGACAGAACGATGGTTTGTTGCTAGTCTCTGTACTTATTCTTTTGAAGTATTCCCAAACATAATCCATAATAATTATAAACCTATTGCATTAGACAGCATACCAGATATTGAATTAATTCGCCAATTTGTGACATTGCGCCGTTATTTACGACGCAGCAGGCGGCGGTCCACGTCATGCGATGCTTGCATTGTTCACCGACTTTAAAGACCTTCGCCATTTTGATGTCTGTCATTAGCTTTACGATTTGAATTTACAGATCATATCAGCAACTTTCAATCTATTTCGGTTTTACTGCTGATATGCCTAACTTTATATCCCATACATAAAAAGGGCTTACCTTTAACCGGTTAACCATATATTTGAACCATAAAGTACTGTGTAACATGAGAAGAAAGCCCTAAATTACTAGGCATAAAGGTTTATTAGGTTCCGGTACTCGGCACGTGTAAATCCACAACACTTATATACTATACGATTTAAAATTATTTCATGCTTTCATTAAAGTTTATCAATTTGTCAGATCACGCTTTGTTTCTTCAAAGGGTTGGGCAGAGGTTATGTTATGTTATGTTATTTTACCCACATTTGGCCAGTTACGTTTAAGTTCCATGTAATATGGGGCGAGCATATTGCCATGAACCGGGCACAAATCCGGACTCCGAGCTCCTACTGAGAAATTCCCGATAAAAAAAACCCAATAACATTTTGCCCGACCTGGAAACGAACCCAGGACCTCATGGTCAGCTGTAGCGATTGCGACCACTAGACCGACGAGGCGTATTATTGATGATTATTTCAGAACCTTTGAACCGAATTAAACATTGTATCCTGATTCTGAACTCCATAGAGTAGATCTGCTTTGGCAACCATTAGTCACTAGATCGAAACCACAATTTAACTTATACTATATGCAAATCTAAAAATAGTTTCACTTTATTTGCTCGAAAGAGTATTTCCATTTCAAAGCATACCGAAACATAAACATGAAACCGATTTATCTCTGACTCTTGCTTTTATAAGTAAATATTCATAGAATATAATAGTTGTACCGATGTTCCCCAAAACACAACGTTTATTTTATTTCCAGGATATTAATGTCTTTCCATAAAAAGAACTGCTCTATTATACAGAAGTACTAATAGTTAGTCGTATATCTTGTTTTTCGGCAAACAGTCAGTAGGCAGGTACTCGGCTTTCGAGACTAGAATTTTTTAATAATTCTAGTTAAACTAGTCTTTATTAGAAAATTATTATATACAGATTTGTCATTGTTTTTAAGATTGTCTAGTAGGTACATAAATATTCAGTTGTTATCAACTGAATATTTATGCATCTACCTATTTTTGGGTGGGAAATTATCAAATACGTCTCCTGCTCTGGGCGGAACGGTACGGCGGCGGCGTGCCAAACTCTTACTGACTAAAACGCACCCGTTTTCCTTTAGTTACCTTTATGTTGCCAAGGGCCATGGTAACCCTTTCGGACTTTCCTGCGACCCCGGTAGGCATCAGCCCTAGCGAACCCATTCAGTTGTGCTGACAGCTCTTTGAGGCGCGCGTGTAACACAAGGCGCCGACGACCTGGGCCTGGTCCTTATCGGACGGCGAGATACCCATTGCTCACCGTCCGCAAGCCCGTGTCTACAGTGGCCGAGAATCGGCCTACGACTCCCGACGCCCAGGGCGTCTCCTACGGCGGTTAAGGGCGTGAGGGCGCAAAATTTTCCTCTCCCTCACGCGTTCCACCTCCTCCTTCGCGAGCATTATGGCTTCGCAGAAGGAGGTGACGGCCTCCCATGCCCTCTCGCTCCGTACCATGACCTGGACCAGGGCGGCTGCGAGAGAAAACTGCCGCCGATCGCCTCCACGAGGACACGGCAATGCTCCGCCCAAGCCGGGCAGACCTCCACCGTATGCTCTACCGTGTCCTCCGGGCGATCCTAATAATGGTGACAACCGAGCGTTTCCTCCCGCCTAATCCTAAACAGGAATCTCCTGAAATAACCGTGTCCGGTGAGGACCTGCGTCAGGCGGAAGGTGAGGACGCCGTGGTGCCTTTCTAGCCACTCCTCAAAGAGGAGACTTATCGCCGCAATTGTGGGTACCCAGCACTAGGTTGCGACAATCGCATTCTCCATGTCGCCATGAGATCCCGCCGGAGCTCTGCCCGCTGTGCCGTGATTTCTCGCGGCAGCGGAGTTAAGCCCCGCTGTTTCGCCTCCTCGCGCCACTCCCAAATTTGTGCGAGGACTCTTGCCTTCAGATCCCATGGTGGAAATCCGGCAAGGAGGCTCGCCGCCTCACAGGAGACTTTGCGGTATCCTCGGGCCAGCCGGATGGCCATGACCCTTTGGGACGCGTTCAACCGGTGGGCTGGCCGCCGTTTTACGGAATGCGCCCACACCGGTGCCCCATAAAGGGCCATGGACCGCACGACCCTCGCGTAGAGCCTCCGGCAGGAGGGGTTTGGACCCCCTATATTGGGCAAAAGCTGCTTCAAGGCAGCCCCGGCACACTCCAGTCTGAGAGCCAAACGTCTGAAATGCTGACGCCACTAGGGAGGTCGGCGCACAGCACCCGGTCTTATCCGATGTCCCACAGAAGTGGCTCCAGGACCGATCCCTGTGGGATACCGTACGACATCTCTCGCCGGTTCCATTCTCCCTGGGCATGGGACCGGGGTAGATAACAGCTCTTTCCGTCAAATAGGTGACACACGACAGAAGTAGATCAGCATCCGGTGATACCGGAGTGCCTCCCCGATGCAACTCCAAGTGTTGACCTGCCGGGGTTGCGGTTATTGTCCGAAAAGGTTACCGTGGCTCCTGGAAATATAGGCAACTGAAGGAACACGGGTGGGCTTTAGTCAGTAAGAGTCTGACACGCCCTCCCACTCTACCGAGAGCGGGAGAAGTTATTTGATAATTTCCCAACCAACAAAAAAAAGGGCAGAGCGTTGAAGGCATTGGCAATGTCTAGAGACACCGCCAAGACGACCCCACCCCGGGCCACAGCATCCCCCGTCGTGAAGGCCCGCACGCGCATAATGGGCCGATAAGTGGACGGAAAGTTTTCAGAGGCTTCCTAATGTGGACCAGTTTCCTCATCTTCCAACGAAGTGAGAACTGGCCCCTCTCCAAGCATGCGCTTAGGAACCCCCTTAGTCGAGGCCGGAGAGTCTCTAGGGCCAGGACCCAGGCTTTTCTAGGTAAGCCGACGGGTCCTGGGGCGGTATTTTTGGCATTCAACTTGCGTACCGCCACTCTCATCTCTACCTTGGTCACCTCTGGAGCATCTTCGTCGTTGGCGGTGTGGTCCGCATCGGGCACCGCAGTAGGCGGAGCCATTTATGTTCCTGTCTGGAAGGGAACAAAGCGCTCACCACGCCTCGCTTTCCTTTTGGCCGCCCTTGCTACCTCATCCGCCTTTCTCATCTCCCCAGCTAATTGCCATTTAGCGTCGGATGAAGGAGATATAGGTGGGGGTGACCGCTTCTCCGCCAGGGCTGCGGCCCTCGCCGCCAGAGCTAGGGTCCTTGCCCCCTGTGTAGTCGCCTCGCTGTTGCTCCCCCCCAAGCGGCACCTCTCGGGGTCGGCTCCTCGAAGGCCGGTCAGAAGCTCCGTGTTTTACTTGCGGAGAAGCTCCATGGCGGCTGTCAAGCGGGTGACCTCCACCCGCATCTCGGACATTCCGTACGATGGAGACCCTAGGAGGAAGGCCTCCACTGCCGCCATGATAGAGACCGTAGCCGCGGATATAGCCTTGACTTTAGATGACTTGATCCTCTTCAAGGCCACACCATTGATCGCGACCACCTCGACCTCCGCAAACCTGGCTGCTTGCTCTGAATTGGAGCCGCCAGCAGCGTCCGGCTTACCACCAGGGTGGTCCGCCTCATCCTTGGGCCACCCCCAGGCCAAATGGGCCATTTCGGCGACCACTCCACCCTGAGCACGTTTCGCGGCGTTAACCCGCGCCTTCGTGCCCACAGGTGAGGCGGTGACCCCTCCCGACTCCTCAGTTGAAGCCTCGGATGATGAGACCCCGGGGTCGAACCCCGCACCGATTCCGCTTGAAGGTCGCACGCCGCTTGAAGCGACCACGATTGCCCCACCCGCACCCTGGTTTCGAAGCGGAAGCTTCACCCGCAAGCGCTCGACCTCGGCCTCTCCTCATGAGAAGCGCTCGCGTCCCATGTCCTGGTCGGACATGCTTTGGTACCCTGAGGTACAGGAGCCTCCTCGGCTCTTGTTGCCGTCGCCGACAAGCAATTTCTTCTCCGCCAATAAATTTGGCACGTTAACGTCATTTTGGTTTTTTGATTTATTTAAATTATCCATTCTGTTCCCACGAGTAATGAAGGAATTATTCATCCACCTAGGCAGAGCCTCTTACACAAGGTAAGCCTATTTACTGTACAGTTCGGCATGTATCTACAGGTGGAGCGCTAACGACTGGTCCCCCACCAGCCACTCATCATCTCGCCAACTTAGGATTAGGTGGTTTATTTTTATATTTTGTCCTCCCTTTGGGCCGAGCGGTTTAGCCAAGCCCCTGACGGCGCCATTAAACTTGACTCCGTTCGCTGTACAGTTAACCTGACTCAGCGAACCCGCCAAAAGTTCTCTCCTCAAGATCGCTCTTGAGGGAAAAACAACAGTTGACAAAACTCGATCGATCAGGAGCAACCCGCCTCCCTTGTTCCTCTACTGTGCCCTCTGCAAATCAGAGTGACACGTGGTAGAACGTCGAGGAGCATGCCCGCAGAAAGTCACAAACAATACCCTCTCCGAAAAACTCCAACACCTTTTTCAAAGAGATTATTGTTCATGCCCAGGATGCAGCGGCCCGAGAACTGCTCTTCCCCTCGAACGTTTCCATAAGGGACCAGCAGTTATCAGACACACGAGGAGGGTTTCTGCACCCTTTATGTACCTACCTGCCTGGGACAATCCAACTTGACCGTTCATTGTAGCGGTTGCAAAGAAGTATATAGGTTCGGCGCGCGGCGGTCAGTTTTAACCAAATGTTACAAATCTGAGAATAATTAAGACATCAATTAACACATTATAAAGATTGAAGCAGTGGTGGTCCAGTGGTAACGGCCCCGACTTACTCGTTGAGTTCATGGGTTCGAACCCAGGCAGGCGCTTTACTTTGTGTAAATCATTTCATCACTACTACTCTCAAAACGGTGAAGAAAAACATCGTGAGGAAACCGGCATGTGCTAGAACCAAAAATTCGAAGACATGTGACATATACCATCTCGCACTGGGCCCACGTGGTATATTACAACCCACTCCCTCTCGAAGAGAGGAGGCCTGTGTCCCACCGGTGGGAACATTATAGGCTGATTATGGGTATAGCAGGACTGCTGGACTAATTTTTATTAAATCTTTTAAATACCTTCAAACAGATACCTAATAATGCATCTATTACAAAGCCCAGGCTCTGAATCGGAGCGGAGAATTCTTATCAATACCCACCAGAAATAAAGAGACCACGGAAACCTTATTTGCTTCTTCAGTAGATGATTATTATTGGCTCTATTTATTCCCTGAGGAGCTTAAAATGAAATCTAGCTATTACCTGTGTACCTATCTTATAACTACGGATCTCCAATTCAATTGTGTTGAACGATTTAAAGATACCAGGTTTCTGCTGCGTACTGAACGCTCCCTTATTTCTTTATTTCCTGCAAAGTACGAGCCTGTTATGGCTGAGGGAGGTTCAGTTTAAAGATTGTAATAATGCATTAACTAGATGGTGACAGATTGCGAACCCGACGGTTACGACCAACGGGTAATCCATTACCCACTGACAGTTTAAACTTGCCAAGTAATTGATTACGTCGCGTTATCCGATTAACTGAAGACTCGATAATTGAATATGGCTGTTTACCTCCTATGGATAGTAATATTTTGAATATTAACACATTACATTAATGTAAACAACATGTTTTTATTGGCTTATGCCACCAACATTTGAACGCTGTAAAGATATCTTGCAAAACATAATATGACCATTTGTCTAAAACCACGTTCCTTTTTCATTATTCCTTCACTTCAAAAGTTTTTACAGGAAACTAAACTACTTTGTTAAAAGCGCCATCTAGTATCACATTTATTAACTATCAACGATGGTAACCTTCCTCTGACATTACCATCTAGCGGCGAGTAGTAGTAATCTACTCAATTAATTCTAGTTATCACTAGATGTCGCTGTTAACATATTTTAATACTTGGAAAATTTAGTTTATTTCATAGAGGGCCGTTTATTGGAGTACATAAAGAATGAAACCATACTCTGTCTCTAGATCGTATGCGATATCTAGCTAGGTCTGCCCTACAAACACCATTATTATCAGGTATTTAGTAGGCACACAATATGACCCTTAAAAGGGAAGATAATTAAGAGTGACACTTAGAGACTACCTATATGTTAAGACTGGAGTCTGAACTCGATAAAAACAGACTGTACAAATACTTTCTTTTCTACAGTAAATCGATGTGAAATGTTCGTTTACGGCCTGAGAACTGATAACTATCTACCTACGGGCTATAAAGTGTTCTTTTTGCTACATTTCGTCTGACATGCGAGGAACATAGAACGAGGAATTGCGTCCTGCTGAAAAAGTAGGATATTCTTTACTGGACTTGAAATCCAGTCAAACATTTTACCTTTGAAGATCTGGCATAATGTTTCGAACGTCTGCCAACGTAGTTCCGGCATTGAGCCTAATTTCAAATGTCAATTATAATGAAGGAAGAGAAACGAATTTCGGGTAATATATACGGGATAAGTTAACTGATAAGTTTAGTTTAATAATAGATTGCATTACCTAGCACTAAACTACACAGTCGGTTACTAAACACATTGCAAAACGTATTTTTCATCAACACAGCACCGGCCCGGCCACTGCTTCTGCTACTATGTCGCTCCCATGACCATCCTCTATTGAGGTAAACAAGGTAAGAACCTCGCTTATCAACCTCACTATAGACTTTGCCACTACCCTACCACTATCCCATCTTAAAAATGCCACCTCCACACACCTATTCACACATCGTTCACATCACTTCGCACCTACCTCCCACTGTCTCCGGCACTCCGCCCTCCGGCACTTGAGTGCATGGCGCTAACTAGTGCGGTCGCCAACGTTGCCGCTGCGGCTGCCGCGGCCGGCGCAGGCAAGAAGAACGCACAGGTCCAGTTACAGGCCGAGCTCAACACGGATGATGAGTGGAACAAGTTTCTGACGAGAGATGGACTGTTGGGTAAGTTATCTATTGTCGATGTGGTTTGCTATGCGTCAAACTCAAACTCAAATCATTTATTTGAATTCAACCATTTACAGGCACTTTTGAATTGTCAAAGAGGTCGGTCATTCAGAAAGTTGAAGCTAGTTGTATTTAGCTTTATAGGTATCTGTTACGTTTTCAAATAAGTAGACTATTGATGGACTCTAATGAAAGCACCAAAGTCGTAGCCAAAACAATTACCTACAACAAGAAGTAGAATATTTTTTACTTTGATCGTTCAAGATTTGCCGGCTCCCAAAACAGAGCCACGAACAATAGATAATTAATTGTCAGTCTCATTAGTCAAGGCTTCATTAGTTTATCCACATTTTAATTAAGCGTTTGCCTTCTTTTGTTTATGTCGAAGTTTATAAAAAAAAAACAAGCATTGATCAGGATATTAATTGAAAATCTAAAATCACTTAGCCGCTTTGGCACTTAGCAATTTTATACCATCAAACCATGTACCTGTTTACGAATTAACACTTTCAGCAAAATCTTTTGGCGTCATGTGGACTATTTGTGTGACTTGTTTTGTATGATGGCCAGTGGTGGACGTGTACTCGGAGTGGTGTGGGCCCTGCATCGGCATGGTCGGCAACCTCAAGAAGATCAAGGTGGAACTGGGCGGTGACAACCTTCATCTAGCCGTGGTAAGACTTAGATACATGTCAACATAATTATGATATTGAGCTGATATATCCTATGAAGCCATGCCTATTTATTTTATTTCCACAGGCAAAATCAGACACGATAGAATGCCTAAAAAGGTTCAGGAAGCGCAGTGAACCTACCTGGATGTTCATCGCGGTAAGTTTTGCGATTAACACAATAACTTATTCTCTATAGAATAGGTATTATGTAGGTACACTAAAAATACAGATCTTATTAAATCTAGAGTTTTTTTTTTTCTTCATATAAATCAATGGGCGGTCTCCATTATATAGGGAAAACATAAAATTTCTGTTTGGAAACGGCGCAGGTTCTATTTGGAAACATGTTACTGACATTAAACACACTACGATATGAACTGATAAATTAGCACAAGAAATGAGTGTGACGACATGTGCCTTGTACCACCCTGTACGAGGTATACCTACACGTGTCTTGACATACGTAGATGCACGTAGGTGTTCTGTAGCTGTCTATATATCCTCATATGTGTGGAACAGTGGTTTGTTGCAAACTGGTACGGGTGTGAGTATCGACCAAACGCCTGAAAAAACTACTGTTCTATACATTTATATAATTATCTACCGCTGTTAAAGAAAGTGTTGCTTGAAAACTTTGTTTTGACACTGAAGTTTTTAGCTTTTGTGTTTTACAGCTACAGCTTTTGGTATCGCAAAGCGATACGAAAAAAGCATAAAGTTAAAACTAAGACAAAATACGGTGGGAAGATCGGAATTGTAATCAATTTATACTGTTAACGTTCAACAAAAACTCACATCTTTCTAAATCTGTCACATCTTAATTCCAGTCTGGTCAACTCCTAAATGTGGTGTTTGGAGCCGACGCACCCCGCATCGCGCGCACCATTGAGCAGGAGCTACGCAATGAGGTGCTGGCCAAGAAAGGCGAGCTGGAGCGACCCAAGAGAGCGCCGCATGAGCTTACTCCTCCAGAACAGGTGAGGAAAAAATTGGTAACATGAGCCTGGATATAAATTAATACATTACCTGAGGCCTAATTATATGTATATCGACAGGTCTGAAAATTTTTACTCTATTCGTGTGTGCGATTATTTCAACCTTGACCATCCCAAAATGGCCAACGTTAGAAGATTTTCGGCGGAAGTCCTAAAGATACTTACGTATATTTACATAAAGCCACAAAATTTTTCTCTCCATACATTTTCAGGAGGTCGCAACAGCCCAAGAGAAGATTGAAGAAGAGAAGAAAGCCAAGGAAGCAGCTGCAGTCGAAGCGGCAAGGTTTGCGCGGCGGGAGGCGCGGGCCAAGCGCCTGGAGATGCACTTCAACGACCTCTGTCCCGCACTCATGCTGCCGCACGCGCAGAAACATTTGAGGAAGATCACGGATACTATTGAGCCTTTCGGTACGTTCTTGTTAATCAACTTTACCATAAGTTATGTAGCTTTCCGGTTTGGGAATGTACGATTATCTAAATTTAGACCAACATTCATTCTTTGCGCTAAATGTGAGAGAGATTTGCTAGACGAAAATAGCAGCACGAGCTCACTCTTTAAGAGAGTTCCCGCCACTAATTTCTAAAAACTACCACAGCTAGGTACTTCTGTAAGGTTAAAACACCACCAATGGCATTCTAAGTCTAAAACGCAGTGCAGTTCAGCATTTCAGAATTAGAATGCCATTTTTTGTTGCTGTAGCATGTAGCACCAACAAAAAAAAGTAATCGCAGTTTAAAATACAGCGTCTTACAATTTCAGGTGTAATTTTGGCAGACAAATGCCCGATCGTAGTGGGCAAAGAGGGCGCCAAGATCTTGGCGGTGGAAGAACCAGAGCTTGGCGAAGAGAACGCGGCGGCGGCCCTCATTGAGAGACCCTCACTGGCGTTGATATTCAAGAAGATGCCAGAAAAAGAGGGGGATATTATTGGTATTGATACTTTAGTCTTAGTTCAACAAATCATTTCAAAGTCAATGATTTTTTTTAAATAAGCGCGCTTTTGCAAATTTTTAGTAATTGCGCCTGTTTGTCTCTGCATCACCCAAAGGTTGCCAAGCAGAAAATGCCTATGGCATAAAGGCCGCCTCTGTATTTGTGTGCTTGAAGTATTAAATAAATAAATATGCGGTGAGCGGTGGTGGAGTTATGTCCTGCAGTGAAACTCAAGTGAGCGAAGAACTTCAATTGGTGAAAGGATTCCTTCAAGGTCAAACTCAATCGCTTTCAATCTTCTGGCTGTATTTTCTTGTCATTCACTCAATTAACAGAGTGGCAAAAGACCGATATATACGTAGTTATAATTGTTTCTGCATTTCTCATAGCCCATTTGAATCACCTACATTCCTTATAGAGCTCACTCGCCGAGCTCTCTGTGGAGACGGCCTGGCTGAGGATGACGAAGCGAGGAAGAAGCTGCCCACAACAGAGCTCCGTGACGGCAATACAATAGGGCTGTTCGTGCCCAAAGACCGGCACGAAAGGGCTGCTGTACTGGATGTGCTGTTTCCTAAGGTACCTTTTGACTTTATCTAAAGATAGTTAATTGATTCAGGCGTGACCTTGCGGAAATCCATTATAAAATGATGATGTGGATATATTTAGTAACCTTTTCCGCTTAGCTATTTCTAAAGAGTCTTGAAAAGACCCTGGAAGAAATCGACACGTGTTTCACCTCTCAACGAGGCATCCTCAGGATGACGATTAACTTGTCGTGAACTCGAACACGGTGTGTTGCCACACCAAGCACCGAGCGCAGGTCGATTTCTTCCCGCTCCGCCCAGAGCGGGAGAAGTTATTTGATGATTTCAAAAAAAAAAAAAAAAAGGTAAGCAATTAAGAATGATCAGAATTGCAGAATTAATAGGCCTACTCTTGGGTTTACAAAACAAGTCTATACAAAACTTCAGATCTGCCTGACAGAGAGAGAAAGTCCAAAGCAGTGGATGCTCATGCCCACTTCTTCATACCGTTCCCCAGATGGTAAGCTCAGTAGTGGAGCCAGCTCCGCCGGCAGAGCCGCCGCACATCCTGATAATGTTCGGCGCGTGGCAGCGCCGCGCCGTGCTGAGCATGGCCAGCCTGCCCAAGGTGGCCACCCGCCTGCTGCGCTACGGGTTCTTCGCAGATCCTAACATTGAGGAACCCAGGCTCTTATGCAAGAATATTGATCAGTACGAACAGAGGCCGGAGAAAGATTAGTAGGTTTTGTGCGATATGAGGTCAGAGTTAAAACTGACACAGTTGTATATCGGTACAGTCAACCACCCATTAACATTTGAATACGAACATCACTACAACGACGTTAACGAGCTGTCTATTTCAAATTATTATCCATGGAACTGCGGTTGACTGTACTGTTATAAGTCCATTTAGTCCCTTTTACATCCTGATTTCCTTATCACCTCTAAATATTAAGATCATTGATGCAAGTATTCAAATTATTGTTGATGTGAAACATCTATAGCGGCGGGTCAGACCGACTGCCAAAAAATAGAACAGTGCCAATGCCAAACCAACGCCAACGCCAATGTTGGCGTCGGTCAACTATCCTTTTATGCATATTACCTGGACATAATAATTTCGATGTTTCACATCTGACAGGCGTCCCGCGGCGGCAATTTTTATTTTTTGGTTTAGTATCCCTCTGGTGCTTGAGAGTCACAATCCATACTAATATTATAAATGCGAAAATAACTCAGTCTGTCAATCTGTTACCCTACCACGCCTTAGGAGCGTTTATTCTGAAAGTGGGCAACGTAGCAAATAGCTGTCAAATATTTCACTATTTTGATGAATTTGGCGATATTACTGTATGGAAATAAAAAATATGGCTAACTAGTGAACTAAAATATTGATTATGAAATTAAAAATAATATTTGGAAACTTTCCAAATGCCTTTTTTACACCTATAACGGTCACAAAATCAAATTTAGTGTTATAATTGCAATTCATTCTTCTCAGATTTGAATGTGGACCATGACCTGGGTTAGAAGATAGGATTTTAATCTGTGAAATCCACGCGGTTGAAGCTACGGGTAAAACGTACTAAAGCTGTGCCACAATCTGATTTCCAATTACAACTCCACAGTTGCGAGACCATAGTCCTGATGATCGCAGTAGGGCTGGCCGAGCCCGAGCTGGCGGAGCCCGACGAGCTGTTCCCTGAGGTACAACATTCACGGTCAAAAATGACGTAAAACTATTAGTAACTCATTGCAATATCACTCTTATTTCATTGTGATGAAGTAAAAATTAGAATGATTGGATAAAACTCTCGGTAATCATTCAAAATATTTTACCTTACCGAGATAAGAGTTACATTGCAATCACTTACTAAACCCAGATTCCACACAAGCAATTCCTTGCTTAAAAGGTGATCTCCAACATTAGTGTCTAAATGCCTTTTGTAATTGAAATAAACAATTTTTTTTTTTTTTAGATTAGCACAACGATTTTTTACACGACAATTTTTTATCGCAAACTGGATTTTCAACTTGCCGAGAGTTGGTTGAGCAGAGCATTCTAGCGCTTCAAAAAAATACACTGTTGGATTTTCAACTCTCTGCGCTAAGCAGTGTGTTGAGAATCCAGTGAGCGATATAAGTCCCCGTAAGAACAAGGGCTCAATCGTGAACGTCCTAGCGTAGGGTCCTCCCGAAGATCTGCTGACCCTGGGCCCGCTGCACGTCAGCGCCGACCACGTGGTGGGGAAGGAAGAGTGCGCCAGGTTCTTCCCGCCAGGGTACAGCGAGCCGGAGAAGAAGCCCAAGAGCAAGAGTAAGAAGAAGAAGAAGGTAATCACTCTACACCTGATATTTCAGTTTATTGTGTATCCAGATCCTGCAGCAGTTAAGCCTTACAACTAGTGTGTTTCTACGTCGTTCTCACTTGTATAACTTTAACATGAATTATGTAAACAATATTTTGTAACAATATTTTGATTTAAAAGATTGTCCGTGGAGTTTCTTGCCCGTTCTTCTCCAGAGGAACCTACAACCTTTATCTTTTTGACTGACCAACTCCTTGACAATTCAAGTGCTTATAATTGGTTAATTTGAAAATAAATGGTTGGAGTTTATTTGTAAAAAATATTCTGGGGCCATATATGTAAAAGCCATCATTGTTTGTTCCGGTGCGAAAGTGACTTCAAAATGCGATCCTAGAACTTAATCACGGTTTTTAATAACCTGTTTAACAAATCAAGTCAACTTAAACGATGGATTCTTGTTATTTTCGTCAACCAATCACTACAACACAGGGTGATTTCGACAACCAAATGAACCACATTTACTGATACTTTATCAGATGGCCTCAGGGCCTAGACAAAGTGACTTTCTATCAGCCATGACAAAGATTGAAAAGTCAAAAGTTTTGTCAATCCAGTTGAAAGTTGTTGTAGAAAAACTAAACGCTTTGAAAGCGATTGCCACTTGTCTAGGTGAGCACCATGTATCTATCACATAATTAAATTATCTGTAATTGCTTAATTTTTAATTCTTTTTACCTATTGTGGTATAGTAATTTTATTCTAGGTGCATCGTCTTTACATATAATTATTTAACTAATGTTACCTATTCAAATTATTGTAAAACATTATAAAAGAGTAACGGTGGAGTTTCTTGCCCATTCTTCTGCATACGAAAACTACCTTTTGAAAGGGCGACTAGAATCAATTCTAGTATTTTGTAAATTTATTTTTATATATTAAAAACTGCCTCGTTGGTCTAGTGGTCGCAAGCGCTACTGCTGAGCATGAGGTCCTGGGTTCGATTCCCAGGTCGGGCAAAGTGTTTTTGGGTTTTTCTATCTGAAATTTCTCAGTAGCAGCCCGGAGTCTGGATTTGTGCCCAGTTGATGGCAATAGGCTCGCCCCCTATTTATTACATGCAACTTTAAATATAACTGGCGATATTTGGGTGAACCTGCTACAGGGAAGGCGTGATGTTATGTTATGTTATATTAAAAATATAAACGAATTATTCATATTTCGCCAGAGACGGCATGCAAGTAAAGAAGACAGCGCAGAGGAAGCACCGGACCCAACACAGAACACAGAGAACGCAGACGCCGAACCGAACGGGGACACTGAAAACGGAGATGATGGAGAGGAGAACGGGGACGGCGAGGAGAATGGGGACGACGGGGACGACGACGAGGACACTGGGGAACTGCATGCGGATAAGGCGACCTCGCCGCCGCCGCGCTAGGCGCGCTAGTGATATCTGATGATGTAAGCTGAAAGTCTACAGTCCTGTCACAGTCATTTATCCTCTAACAGCAGCAACCCAACATCAACCTTATTGTAAAAATAGTAAAGATCACTGTGATTTTGACAGATTTGTCAGTGGCAGCAACTCCAGGAATTTATTTAGATGATTAAAATATTAATATCAGGTTGCACCCTGAACGATATGTCAATATTATCAAAATCAGTACTACTATAAAAAGTATATTGAAATATGTAGTATTTATATCCGTAACACAGTACAATAAAACAATGTATAATAATATTCTAAAATTTGTATTTTCATTTATTTATAAATAGTCAATTATAATATATTTGTATTAACAATAAAGTAAATGAGTAACGACTTAACTGATAAGGTGGAGGGGGAATATCTTACAGTGCGGGCGCACCTCACACTACTGAGTCTTTTCGGTTCCTGGAACAAATACAAGCGAGATATACTACTCCAGCAAATGAGAAAGGGGTGAAACAGTCTCCTAGAGACCCGCGTACCGCACATTAGTGGTATCAAAACCAGATAAGCTGTACTCTTATTCTATTGAAACTCCGTAGTACCTACGCTAGGACAGCTCTAGGTCAGTGTTACCAGTGACGTTTGGCCTGCTGTACTAATCACGAGCGCACGTCATGTTATATGACTCTTATGAAGTAAACGTAAGGTTTAAATTGCAATGAACTTGTATATAAAATACAACGTGCTTATATTAGCAACGTGCTTATATTTTATACGCTTGTGCACGGTTTTAATAGAAATTCGTACCGTTCTAACGTGCAAAATGTTATGATGATTATATCCATGCATATTCCCTGAGGTATTGTGAGCAAAACTAGCCATTAATTTGTTTGTTGCAGCATATGCTGAGATAGGAGCCTTTTGACCTCGTATAGGACTTTCTGCTATGATTTTAATTTGTTTTTTAATTTTTTATTAATGTTTTAATGAGTATGTTTTAGTTTAAATTGTGATTTCCTGTGCGAGTCTCAATAAATACTTTTCTTTCTTTCTAATACCCAATGAATAGGTATTACTGCAGGTCGTACCATATGTAGTGGTTGTCGTGGTGCGGCGCGCGCATGACGCCGACGCCGCCGCCAAGGCGCCGATAGTTCATCGCGCCACACAGGCGCCACTGGTTTGATTCTGGGTCGAACACCTGCAAACCACGCCAATTAATATTAATAGCGATGGACAGAATATCGTACAGTACCCGGCAGCAGAACATGTCGAGGTTTAGAATAAAAATTGCGTTTGTAAAAAAAGAAATAATGAACATACATTTATTTACCACAGACTAGGAATGTATTCCGTTGTAGAAAAAAATTAAGGAACGTGCGTACGGCACCGTCCTGTACGATATTTTACGGTAAAAATTTGGATCACACACACATCCCACTGTTCATACGGTTAAAAATAAAACTGGTATGAAACTTATTTTTTTGATACGGTCCCGCTTATCCCTTGCTGCCTCAGCGACGCCCTAAACCGAGGTTAGTACCCCACAGGGGGGTGACCTTAGAGTGTAGTCGCTTGGTTTATAAGTTTTATGCCTTAGCTGGAGGCCTCAATTTATTAAGGCATTTACAGGAAAGTCCAGTTAAGTAGCCGACCACCTCCGAGGTTGACCTGGGAGATGCCACTCTAAAAAAAAAACTGATTTGTGCTCCCATAATTATACAGTAAAATATTATCTGTACCTCTATGGACTTGAGGTAGGCGGTGCCGTCGAACCCGCCGACGGCGTACAGCTGCCCGTTGACGACGGCCAGCCCCACGCCGCTGCGCCGTGACGTCATCGCCACCACGGGCGACCACGTGTCCGTGTGCGGCTCGTACCTGCGGCGGGGACCGCGATATCTCATTTGTCATTACAGGTATAGAGAGCGTAAAGGTGACTTTATTTAGTAATACGACTTGCAAAAAAGTTGATATCAATCTTTTTTACCCGACTGCTCTAGAAGGAGGGTAATGCTTTTCGAGAGTATGTATGCTTATTTCTTTGACACGGTCAGAAGCCCAAACGGCGTGAGGGATTTTAACAAATAACGTGTCATTACATTCGGCTTAATTGTGGGAGTGATATAGACCATACTACATATTAACTCTTAATTATTTTTATCTAAACTTGTAATTGACCATATTCGTGTCATACATAAATTCACTAATGCCTAGCTGTAAGTTTTCCAAAAATTATAAAATTAAATAAATAAATAAACATTTTTATAAAGGGTGTTGAAATTTTCATTATTTTTGCGATAAGACACACCATTTTCGAAATATAAGCAAAAGAACAGAATAAAGATACAGTACTATTTGTGCACCTGAAATCGAGGTGTTGCACAGTGGAACGAATGTATGGGAGCGGTTGGACGTAGACATGTCCGAAAAAAAAGAGTAAAATTATGCCAAACTAATGATGCCATCTTATTCGATTACTTAATGCCTTCATAACTTGTGCTGATGAATTTCTTCATAACTCCCATATTTCGGGAGTAATTTGAGAAAATGTGAAATTTTACTATGAAAATGAGTGTATCGAGCTCTCTCCCTCCTGATTCCGGGCTTGTTTCAAGTAGCGGTCTCTAATATCATAATGCTAATACTAAGAGCTATATTTAATACTAAGACACATAGTGCGCCAAATGTGCACTTTCTGGGATAAAGAGTGATGTTTATTTTATAACACAATTTTTTAATTTTTTGTTTATTTTGTTGATTAAAACCGTTTTTCTAAAGGTTTACCTTATTACAATAACATTTCTGATCAGCCAATTAGAGAAGATATAAGCTAATTAGGATATATAATTAGGGACTTAAGGTTTACATATAAAACTGATGCACTAATGATTACTGATAAGAACATTGCTATTATTTAATTACTAAATGGCTCTTAATACACTAATTTAGCATGCATCATTTACTAATTATCACAATAACTAATTACCTTGCAATATTTAACAAAGGATACCTGGGATACCTGGATTTTATATAAATAGGTCACTATTAGTAACTTTAAAATCAGTGTTGATTTACACCTCGTTGTATCCAAGCTAATCTCGCAATGTATTTTCCAAATTTTAATACAAATCTTGATATTCACGTTGCTTTATGCGCACGCGCACATAAAGATTTACGCGACTTTAACTATTTGTTCAGTGTTTTAAAAGATAACAGTTGTGTTCAGTTATGTGAAAGTGCTGAAACAAGTTTAAAAGACTGGTGTCGTCGATTTTGCTACCGCATTTATGCAAAATGGACACAGTCTGGAAGAAGCACAGATAAGTTTCGGAAGAAACATGAGATTTGGCTACAGGCTGCAATTCAATGGCCGGAATTACAGAATGAAAATATGGAACCTTCTACAGAAAATATAAGTGACGTCATCGAGCCCATAATTTCTCCTGCTAAATCTGATGCTTCAACTTGTACACATCCTAGTCCTCGTAAATCTTTTGAGGACCTTAGTAACCGGCAAAAAAGAAGACGCACCACTGAAGATAGTCTTTCATGCAGCAGTAGCAGCGCTGAAATTATGTTTTCGGCCGAAAGGGCGCTTCAAAAGGCAGGACAAAGCGATACAGCTTATGTTATGAAATACTTGACGGAGAATCCAGAAGAGGCCTCAAAAATCAAAGCCTTCATTGAAGGTAAATCAATTCAGGTACGGGAAATATCCCCTTTGAAGGCATTGGCTCTTTATGTATCGATGAACTTATCGAAATGGCGCTATAACACTCTTCGGGATTTCAACACTCAAGAAGGAGCTCTTCAATACCCGAGTTACTACATGTTGGTTAAAGAAAAAATTAAGTGCTATCCGGCCAAAGAAGATCTCACAGTTACAGAGAGCTCTGCAAAAATCAAATTACAAGCCTTGATGGATTTAACCTCAAGAAGACTTATTAGGTCGTTAGAAACCCCTGTTGATCCCAATCAACAGCTCGTATTGACCAGCAAATGGGGTTTTGACGGATCATCTAGCCAAAGCATTTATCATCAAAGGACGAGTGAAGATGAGCAAATCGATCTTGCTAGTAATTTTATGATTAGTCTTGTACCACTGCGGCTCGTCTCAAAAGGTGTAACAATTTGGGAAAACGAGCGACCATCTTCCACTTCATTTTGCCGGCCAATATTGTTTAAGTTTATAAAGGAAACCAAAGAAAATGTGCAGAGAGAGATGGCTGAAATCGAAGCAGAGATTGAAGCCTTAACTCCATCCACCATCACTGATGGAATTAGTGTCAAACACCAACTGCTGTTGACAATGATTGATGGTAAAATTCATTCCATTATATCCAATACAGCAGCTTCAGTGTGTGACATATGCAAGGCTTGTCCTAAAGAAATGAATAATTTAGAGTTAATCAAAGATAAACACGCAAACGAGGACATGTATAAATATAGCTTAAGCACCCTTCACGCTTGGATTCGCTCAATGGAATGCTTATTACACATTTCCTACAAATTAGACATAAAATCATGGCAAGTAAGGGGTGATATAGCAAAAAGGCAAGTTGATGACAGGAAGAAAAGAGTTCAAGAGGCTGTAAGAAGAGAAACGGGCTTACTTCTCGATGTTGTGAAACAAGGCAGTGGATCCACCAACAATGGCAACTCGGCAAGGAGATTTTTTGAAAACTACACTAAATCTGCTGAACTGACCGGAATAGATGCTATGCTTTTAAGAAAAATCTGTGTGATCTTGCAGTGTATTTCATCAGGAGAGAAGATCAACGTAACTAAATTCCGAGAGTTCTGCTTTGATACTGCTAAGCTTTACGTGGAGTTATACCCATGGTATTATATGCCTTCTTCACTTCATAAAATTTTAATGCATGGGCCAGACATAGTTCAGAACATGTCAATTGTGCCCATTGGTTTTCTATCCGAAGAGGCATCTGAGGCTAGAAATAAAGATTTTAGAAAATATAGAGAGGGGCATTCTCGAAAGCATAGCAGTATCTCATGCAATGAAGATATTATGCACAATCTTTTACTGTCTTCTGATCCACTTGTTACAAGTATCCGTCCAAAAGGAAATAAGTTTGTAAAAAAATCTTCTTTTAAGGAATTTTATGAGCTTACGGATTCTGAGAAAAGTGATATCGAATTTGTTAACATAAATGATTTAGCGGACATCGATTCTGAATTTGAATTAATTGATGATGATGATGATGACGAAGATAATTAAATGATGTTATTGTTTTAAAATGTGTAACTTAGTAAATTAGAGCTTACGTCTTAATTATTTATTGTACTTTTAATGAAACTAGGTAATTTATTATCAACTTACTTAAAAGTCATACTCTCATCAGTTCTTGTGAATATTTTTGTTAATATATATTTCTGTATATATATAATATATTTATAGACCTCTTAATAAGTCTGTCTGCGGTTTAAAGTAAATACAAATGGGGAAAAAACGTTTTTTTTTTTTAATTTTCATTTCCTTTTATCCCAGAAAGTGCACATTTGGCGCACTATGTGTCTTAGTATTAAATATAGCTCTTAGTAATAGCATTACGATATTAGAGACCGCTACTTGAAACAAGCCCGGAATCAGGAGGGAGAGAGCTCAATACACTCATTTTCATAGTAAAATTTCACATTTTCTCAAATTACTCCCGAAATATGGGAGTTATGAAGAAATTCATCACCACAATTTATGAAGGCATTAAGTAATCGAATAAGATGGCATCATTAGTTTGTCATAATTTTACTCTTATTTTTCGGACATGTCTACGTCCAACCGCTTCCATACATTCGTTCCACTGTGTGTTGGTGTGAATTTTTTTTTTCATGACAACTAAAATAGTTTTATTCCACACGTTTTTAATCACGATTTAAAATATATTTAATCAGACAATCAAAATTTTAGGTGAAAAACGTAAAATTCAATTATTTTTATTATGATTATATTATTATATCTTAGTGCTGTCAAACTAAAATATAGTTAAGTTGTGTCACTTTAGTCTATTTCAGAATAGGAAATCATCGTTTGAAAGGAATAAACGAAATTTTGGTGATTTTTAGAGGCATTTGTGACAAGCAAATTGGCACCAGTATCCATAAATTGATCTGGGACACTTGCGCGAAAAACATTTCCGCTAAAGACTTGCGCGAAAAAGTTGACGGGAAGGCCCGGTCGCTACTGACGGGATGGATTTTCCGCGGTCGATAATATAATTCATTTTGCCATTTATTTACGAAATGAAGTAATTGTTTATTTATAAAATAAAATAAAATTTAGATTCTATTAAAGGGTTATGTTAAGAATAAAGTATTTTTTTAAATTTCTTATAAGTGTTTCTAAGTATTAGAAAAAAAATATTTATTTGTCCTGAAGTTTTTATAAAATTGCGTTATTTTAACATTATTTTTTTTGCTATATTTTGTATGGAAGTTGAAAAAAGTAGTTCCGCCACGTACAAGTAGACCATATAACGATGTTGATGATATTTTTAATTTTCAAAATCAAAAGTGGTTTCTTCTAACAAAACGATCAAAAGTCAGACTTACGTAATTTTTTGGAAACTTGTTGTGAATTTTAGTGATTTTCCACGAACTCTTAATTTATTTGAAAAATCTCTTTCTGCTATGTACAAGACAAAAAATTCGACTTTTTAAATCATAAATAATTTCATTTAAATTTTGTTTCTCTTTCTCACAACTAATGGACAAAATTGATCTAAATCAGTCGATTTCGTGCACGGATTTTTAAATCGCTAATACTATAGCGTTCATAAACAGGGTTCAATAAATCAAGTTGGTGAATCTCCACAGACGTGACGGGGAAAATTATGAGAAAACAAAAACAAGTCCCTCACCTCTCTGCCGAAGACAGCTCGGTGCAGTCGTCCCGGCCGCCCACGGCGTAGATCTGGCCGTCGAACACGGCGCAGCCCAGGTGCTTGCGGCGCGTGGACATGGGCGCCACGCCCGTCCACTTGTTGGCGCGCGGCTCGTAGCGCTCCACCGAGTTGAGCGGCGCCTGGCCGTCCGAGCCGCCCACGGCGTACAGCGCGCCGCCCAGCACGGCCACGGCCACGCCCAGGCGCCGCGTCGTCATGGCCGCCACCTGCCCGCGCGCGACCGTTTTCGTTGATGATTTTTCAATTACAATTGATCAATGCTCAAAAACGGTGAAAAAAAATTTCATGAGTAAACCGGAAATTCGAAGACATGTAACGTCGACCAACCCGCGCGTTGGATTACGGCCCCGGTGAGGAGGCCAGTGTCACAGTAGTAGGAACATTGTCGGCTAATTACACTTTTCAAACAATAATTAATGGAAATAGTGGTGAAACATAAAATTACAATCTAATATAAAAATATAGATAAATATTTTACTAATTTCTTTAAGTGAGCCATTCCGTAAGAATTTAACCTGAACAGAGTTTTTGGATACTTTTGGAACAAACCATAGAAAACTGAATAGTGGTAATATTAAGTGACCTTGGTCCAGCGGTTCTCCTTGGGGTCGTACCGCTCCACGTGGTTGAGGCACTGCACGCCGTCCTGGCCGCCCACGGCGTACAGCGCGCCCTCCAGCACGGCCACGCCCACCGACGTGCGGCACGACGACGTCGGCGCCACCGAGCCGCACCACTGACGCGCAAGGGACACACGTTACTATCACAATTATAGATCACTAGCTTTTGGACGCGCAAAAATGGTTACCGGGGGGTCAGCTTTATAAATATGCTATCACGGACTTTTTTGTTGAACTTTTCAAGATGTACAATCTTGTAGAACATTAATTTTATGTATCTTTTATAGTTTACGCTACAGTTAAGCTCCCAGTGGGCATGATTTTTTTCCTACGTCTTCAACAATCATCGACATAATTCAGTCAATTTACACAAAACTTGAATGATTTATACACCCAAACCTTTTTTTTCCGTCCATTGATAAAACCGTTTGAAAATCCATTCGGTAGTTTTTGAGTTTATCATATTCCGACAGACAGATAGACGCAGCTGGTGGCTATGTTTTATAATATGTAAAAATAATAAAATAATATATAAAGATTTACTGGGCATTAAACACCTAGCGCTGGTTTTCAATTGAAACCCTGTAGTGAACCTGTCTGTGTGTTCGCAGAACTTACGAGCTTGGAAAATAATGATAATAGTGGAAGTAAAGAATAAAAATTAACTGCACAGTGGAGGCTTTTGGTATGTGTGATTGGTGGCAAATGGTCAGGCTGCGGCGCCCACAGGGGTGGCACGTACCTGGTTGGTCTGCGGGTCGTACCGCTCGATGCTGTTGAGGTAGGACTGGCCGTCGTGGCCGCCCACCGCGTACAGCAGGTCGTGCAGCACGGCCACGCCCACGCCGCAGCGCCGCTTGGACATGGGCGCGACCATCTTCCACTCCGACGTCTGCGGGTCGAAGCGCTCCACGGACGCTATCGCGTCGCCGCTGCACCAGCCGCCCACTGCGAATAGGACTTCTCCTGGAACGACACAACACTTCAGATGAGTATTTTTATACACCTTCGGCAGTAGATTTCATGAAAATAGCTCGTGCCTAGAAAAATTATCGCACATACAGCTAAGAAGTTAAGCCCCCTGCCGCAATCGGTGTTTTCCGATAATTATAACCTGCTTCAAGTGAATAGGCAACAAGCGTGCATAATTTTCGACCGCATCATCACATACTATGAGGTGTGATACTAGGTCAACGAAATAATAAAAAATAAATATCCTCACAGCAAGACTGGGCTGCTGAGCGTTGAAATTTTTCGTTGGTTATTTTTTAAAAATCTGCTTTTCCATACATTTTGACCGCGTAGGTGTTTACACTTTGCTGTGAAACAGCATATTTTTTTTTCAAAATAACCGACGAAAAATTTCCACGCAAATGGTTCAGAAACATGTACTGAATCCATGGTAACAGTTTTCGCTTCGGTGTCCCTGCGGAGGAGGAGTTCAGTGATACAGAAGAATTATACAGGATAATTCTCTTGTAAATATGATACAGAAGAATTATACAGGATAATTCTTCAGTATCACTGAACTCCTCCTAAACGGCTAGATCGATTTTGAAAAAATTGAACCCAGTAGGTGACGCTGTGATCGAGAAATTTCAATTGGACGAGCTCGCCGACAGAAGTCAGTGTATTATAAAAGTTAACATCAAAATCAAAGCATCGTTATAAAGCAGTAATTACTCTGAGCTACCAATATACCTCTTCTCGTGGGTTTCCTAGGCCGTGTCCTGGGCCCCTGCATGAGCGGCCTCTCTTGAGGCAGCAGCAGGTAGTTCTTGGCCTCATCCAGCAGGTCTCGACACGCGTCGTCTGATCTGATGAGCAGTTCTGATGATACTGTGCCCACTAGGAACTTGGGACTCAGGAGCGGTAGGCGGACGTGTTGTAGGACCTGGAATTATGTAGCAGCAGCAGAGAGCACATTATTGGATGGTGTAAAAGGTGGTTTCGTCAACTTATGTGGTGGATAATTTCATTAAAATACTGATTTTCATTTCTTTTTAAACCACTTTTACGTTAAAAATACCCACACGCCCTGTGTTGGCCGGGATATCTACCAAGTAAATGTCACCTGCAAAGTAGTACATCAGTATACAGTACATCAATGGTAACAGTTTAATTTTAACATCGCCTTTATTTCGTAGCAGTAAGGGCGGTTTTCGTTCAAGTGTTACTTCTGACGTTTGATTGACCAAACAAGTTTCCTTATAATATTATTGTTATAATCACCTGAGCCAGGTGTTGTCTTCTCTCGGCCACATTGTACTTTACCCAGGACATGACTGCCTGGAAGGTCTGTTCTTCGGAGCGCACGTTGAGCTCGTCTGAGGACACTATGTCGATTAGCTGCGCGGCTGGCAGCAGTAGGAACTCTTCACTTTCCATTACCTGTAAATCGTTGTGCCATTTAGTTGGAAAATAAGGAGAGACCTTATTCCAGAGGTCTCAAATATAGTTTTAAATTACGTTAGTTAATATTTTTAACACAGAGGCACGGATTTCGGCGTACGAATTTATTACGAGATCAGCAATGGAAGATCCTCTGCTAAGCTAAAATCCAAAATTATCCGAAAAGTAATAACTGCGTTAATAATATTTCTTTTATAATTTATGAGATTTCTGAAATACACTACAACACGAGTACAACTTCAATATTTTTATGCCGTTTAAAATAACACTAGTAATTTCTAAATCAACTTAATTCACACTAACAAAAAGTTGGTATTTCTTTAAGTGAAAAAACAAGAATTTGAACAGCCTTAAGCGATCATACTAACCTCTGGAAAGTTTTGTTGTGTGAATTTGTCGGCGATTCGGAGCAGTTCTCTGCAGGAGTGCGTGTCGGCGAAGGCGCGGATGCCGAGGCAGTTGGAGCAGTCCAGCTGTCTCTTAAGGAACTCGCAGCACACGTCCTGGATCTCTTGAAGTTGAAGTAGGCACGCCGCGGGAAGTAAGGCCTGAAAAGTAGCAATTCTATTTGTACTGAAGAGTTCTGGAAGCTGTGTTAACTGACATGATAGCTGTTGTCGAATTAACAAAAATATTTATTATTACGTACTGAGCAATTTTTTATTAATTAGCAAAACTTCACATACTTTTTGGGTGTGCGCATTGAAGAACAAATATAATAAAAAAGTTGGCTATTATTTATTTAACAAAATATAAAATTTTAGTTCCCGAAGTATAAATAACTACACTCAATCCAGCTGTTAAGGTCATAAAAGACAAGTAGACAGTCCATAAGCTGCTCTTTAGTTCACACACCTGCACATTACTCTCCTCGACAACTATGTGCGCTGTATAGCAGAACTCCACCAGCTGTTCCATGGCCTGTTCGTCCACGTCGCGGATGGTCACCTCGGTGGCGCGCGACTCGGCCAGCTCGCCCGTGAACATCGCGCGGAAGTACGGACTGCATGCTGAGAGGATCACCCTGGAAATATACACAGAATTTTTCCAAAGAAAAGTCGAATCAAAATCAAACTCAAAACATTTATTGAAATTAAACCATTTACAGGCACTTATGAATTATCAAGGACTCGGATTGTTACTTAAAAGTTCAAGTTGGTTGCCCGTTCCAAAACGTAGATCTCTAAGGAGAAGAACAGGCAAGAGACTCCATAGATACTCTTTTAAATCAAGTAAGGTATTACAAAATACTGGGTACAAGTCGAATGGAAATAGTACAAAAAGAAAAAACGGATTGCTCGCAGCAGTTTTCGGTTGATAGAAGACAGCTGAGACTATGTGACGTCGCACATTACGCTCTCATTACATATCATTCAAGAATTCCACGCCGCGTCAATAATGAGATATTATTATTAAAATATTCAAACAAAGATACAACTAGGTCAATATAAAAAATGAATATTTTAATGATAAGATATCAAAAGCCTTGTAAAGATTATAGTGTTTACGTACTGTTTGTAAATATGTAGTTCCATTGTCGTTAGCGTATTCCTTACAAGATATCTAGTATAGTTTGACCGAGACCGCTGTTCCGCGCCTTAGATAAGTGTGCGCGGGGATTTCACGGGGGGTGCAGGCCACTCATTTGTCAATGCTCACGGCGCGCGGCGTCCTTTCCGCCGCTCATTCTTCAACGCCCCCCGCCTCGCTGCGCATTCCTAAGGCGCGGAACAGCGGTCCCGGTCAAACTAGAGAACCTGGGTGAACGCCAGTGTCTAACAGACATTTGGTGTTGGTAGTTTGAGCTAGCGTGATTGTACCGATACTAAAGAGCGTAAACGTTTGACGAACGCTAGATGCGAAGGGTAACTAAAACTGTGATAGTTGGTTACCTTTATGAGTTTCACATAACATTACGCCTGTTTTTCCTAGAGGTCTCGGAGGTGTATAAAATAACCGCAATTCTGTAGTTTAGTGTTAGGTTAAAGCCGATGTAATAGTTGGCGACCCTATTGCCAATAACCACACACATTCAGAGGATTACGTACCGGTGTGCGAACAACTTCCTATTGGCCACGTTGAGTACGACGTCGCACAGCTCGCGATGGCGGCGCAACGCGGACAGCTCGCCGAGGATGGCGCGCGGGTGTTTCTCCGAGGTGTGCGACAGGCGCGCGCCGCCGCCCCCGGGCGACCCGCCCTCGCCCATCCTGAGGACACACCCGAACCAGGCCTATAGCTTCAAGGTCTCATGTGACCCAGGGTTGAGCCCTGCGCGCTTGTATTTAGTTTGGTAGATGAAAAGCGATAACAAAAAGCACCTAAAGCTTCGGCTTAAGATTCTTGTTCACACGCCTTTTTTGCCGTTAAAATCCAAGGTTTCTTATTTTCGCAGTATGTAGACACGTTCACCAGTTTTGTATGTAGGGATCACAACGGAACTAGTCCGTACCGTAGTTTTGACGGCGAAAAACCGTGTGTAAATTAGTGGCCTTAAACTTACAATACAGCAAAATTATATTATATTCTAGCACGTTCATATAGGCAGTTAGACACGGAAGGTAGGGGATTGAGTTCTCCATTTAGACGAATCTAGTAACAGTTAGACTACAAAGTTTTACCTTTGATCAAGAAATACTTATTCAAATAACATTTATCTTAAAATATTTTTTAGGTTTAAATTTTAAATTAATTACTTCATGTTCCGAGCCTCAAACAATATGGCGTCGGGCCGGACGGAAAGCCCAAAGGGCAGCATGCGGCCCGCGAGATTCAGCTTGTGCTTCGCTGAAATAGAACATAGATTTGTACGTCAGCACTTGTCAACAAACTATCGCGACAAATATAAGTATATACAGGGGGAGCAACATATTCTTGGTCAAAAATATAAACACCGACTACATAGGTCTATAGATATTATAAGAATATCTGCTGCTTACGAGGAATTTGGTCATGCTAAGAGAACAAAACAGGATGGACCTAATTCTTCATTTCGACGATGTCTTGTACCTGCCTCTCTAATATTTTTTGATGTCCTCATAATGATTTACAAACTACGTGGTTCGTCTTTAGGTAATGACTAGTGGGTCTCGACTAAAATCGCAGTCTATCTATAGGAACGAGACAGAAAAGTTGGGTGCTGTACCTAAGTTATGCAAGTGGATTTACAAAGCCGTTGTATTCAAGCATTAGAAAAGGCGATGAAATATTCAGACGAAAGCCGTGCATGACAACTGTTGTTGAGAAATCGATACTGTCTGATTGTTGAACATAACTCATAATACAACATATCTCAAATTCTAGGAACTTATAATGTAGGTAGTATGTGTCATCGATCCACACTCCGGGGTTTCGTCACAACACGAATATTCTCATCAGAAACCCTAAAGTGTGAGTTTAGCTAATGGGATTTTCATGATGTGCCGAAACGGGGCACAGCTGTGCAAGCCTAGATACTCTATACCAGTGACAAGCAGAAGGCAGTGGCGTCACCTGTGGCGAAGCTCTAGATCTCACGTGTTAGTCACAATAGATACGGCTATCAGGTGACGACTAGTAACTATCGATAATCTAAGTGTCCGTTAAAAAAGAGTCTTCTTGCGACTGTTTAGCAGATAAATAACGGAATGATGAAATGGTGTAGGGATACACCAGCTGTTATTAAAGCTCAGCAAATCGCGAAATAAATTATATTTATAAATAAAATCGACTATTCATTTTAATCATTCAACTCTTTCCTGCCATCGCGTCTGCGCAAACATTAGTCACAGCGAGCAGAACTAAAAATATCTGCTTTTATCTAATTAGATCATTAGCGAAACTCTACAATTATTATCACAACATTATACGTACATAGACTAGTGGACTAGTATAACAATGTGGACTCGCTTCATGACCTACTTTATGTCTATGAAATAATATGGGTCACTACCTGTTCCATCACTTTATTGCATATTTATAGACCTCGGAACATGATTGTGATGTGGGCTTTGAATTGGCCGACAGAGACAGTTGGACGGAAGAATGCTCCAAATTACGTAATCGTACAATACACAGAAATAAACACAAAAGAAAGAAAGATAAAATATTTATTGGGACTCGCACAGGAAATCACAAATTAAACTAAAACACACTCATTAAAACATTAATAAAAAATTAAAAAACAATTAAAAAAACAGAAAGCACAACAATATTATTAGGAAGGACGAAAGTTACCTAAGTTAGTAACTAGGTCAGCTTGGTGCTAAAATGACAACCGCCTTGGAGCATGCGAGCTTTGTCAATATTCGTGCATTGTGATGCAGTTTGCGTATTTCGCAATGGTAAATACGGGGATAAATAAAAAACAGTTTTTTTTTACATCATAGTCAGAACAAAAAGGTGAATATTTTTAAACGCATTGCTGTAAGGCCAAAACGAGCGTTTTCTGCCGCCGAAACACAGGGTATACTGAACTTTACGGTAACCTTAGCTGTTTGTCAACATACTTGCACGTCTCTCAAATACGAAATACGCAAGGTTAGCGGTTGCATTGTCTCGTTTATTGTAAGCAGCGAGAGCGACCGTTAGGCACTCGTGCCTGCAAACGTTAGAGAGGATACGGGTATCATAAGGGTCCCTTCACACTATCGATAAACCTAAGCGTAGCTAGTGTGAAGGGGCCCTAAGGGCTACATTGCGTTTGTATCCTTTGGCAGGGAGATGCATAGAAGAAGACATAAGCGCACGGGCGCTTTTTTAAAGCGCCATTTGATTAATAAGATAAGATTCTCAACGCTCGGCTTAGCGCAGAGAGCTAAAAATCCAATGGTGCGCATTTTAACGCGGTAGGGATGCGTTCTGTTGGACTCGTGCGCATTTTTTTACCGCCAACGCCCTTGCCTACGGAGACTTAGCCCATGTTCGTACGGACGTAATAAAATCGCGCCGAGATTTTATCGCGCACTGGATATTCAACTCTCGGTGTTAAGCCGAGCGTTGAGAATCTAACGCGCTGGGACGCACTCTCATCCCAGCGCGTTGAAAAACAAACTTGGATTTTCAACCCTCGGCGTTAAGCAGAGCATTGAAAATCAAGTGCACGAAAAAAAATCGCTGCAATTTTATTACGTCCGTACGAACGTCGGCTTACGTTGCCTATCCCAATAAATTAGGGGAACCTGGGAAGGATGATAACTATGCGTATTCATAAATCATAAGCTAAATCACTAATCTCTAATAATTTTTTTTACGAAAATCAGTCCACACTTCCATTAATGCATTAAATCATTCATTCGTTCATTCATTACCCTGGTAAGCAGTAGTTTTGTTTTATGAAGTTTCATACCTGATTTTGTATGATTCTGCCACGCTGATTCTAAATCTGGTGTCAGTTTTTCTCTAGCAGCTCGAGTTTTTGAAATATTAACATATTACATTTTTAGCGAACAATACTCGAATTATAAAATGAAAAAAAAAATTGTTTCTCTAACTTAACATGAAAAAATCTTTCTTTTGTAAGATTTTCTTGCATGAATCGAAACTTCAGCTTTGTTTTGAATTCTCCAGGCGTAATCAGCCATCATATTTGTATTCCAACGACCCTGGTATCGCTCTTCCATCGTGCGAATGTCCTGAAAGCGTTCTCCTTGTTCTTCACTTAAATCGCCTAAATTTTCTAGGAAGCGGTCTAAATGGCTGAAGAGGAAGTGCATCTTGATGCTCATGTTACATCCTAGTCTTTGAAAGAGCAACATGAGCTGCTCAATGTGTTGAATGTAGTCTGGAGACTTTTTATTACTAAGCAATTTTGCACAACCCAAACAAATTCAATCCATGCAGATTTCTCTTTATATGTCCAAACAGTCAGTAAAATTTTAATCCTTTATTAGTTCCCTGATTTGAGGATCGTCACAAATACCAGCTTTTATTTTTTCTGTGCTCAATTTCGGGAATATTTTACTGGTATATTTAAAACATTCCCCATCCTTGTTGAGAGTTTTTACAAATTGTTTTATAAGACCTAATTTTATATGGAGAGGGGGTAATATAATGGTCTAATAACTGATTTTAAATTCGGTAAGTCCATTTGGAACGATTTTCGCAGTTTATTCCGGTAATATTCACAACACAAAAATAACAGTCATCGTAATGATTATTCGGTTCACGCCAAATCATAGGACTTTTGAACTTCAAAGTAGGTCTTTTTTTACTAGCCCATAAACGCAATGATGTTACGCAACTACCACATACAAAATTTAGGATCCATGGCTTACTAAACACTTGTAATGGCGTCCCAAAGAAGTCCAAGTTGGCCTTTTTTATAAAGTCGGACGCACTTAAACGACATTCTCGAAACATATATTCACCACAAACAGCACAAAAACTATTTGGATCGTTTAAGAAAGTTCTTCTTAGTGTAGACATACTTATAGATTTATTTATGGAATTTAATAAAAAATATTAGTAAGCTTGGTAACGAAATTTTAAGAAGTACCTGTATCACAAAAAGTAGAGCTGCTAGAAAAAAACTGAGGATATATATGAAATCAGCGAACTCAAATGACTAAGGTAGATATTACACTATCATATATATGACCATAGATTTATGATCTAAGATATAATGATATTGTAAAATAGTCATTTAATATGGTTATGTTCCCCTTAGGGGATATTACACTATCATATTATAATTAACCGTCGGGTTCCCAGGTGATGGCGGGAGGGGTTCACATCGGCGTCGAGTCGACGATGAAGTATCTGGGACTTGTCCTCGACAGCCGGTGGAACTTCGTCGAACACTTCCGACGTTTGGCTCCCAGACTGGAGCGGGCCGGGGCTGCGTTGAAGCGGCTCCTGCCCAATCTAGGGGATCCAAACGCCTCCTGCCGGAGGCTCTACGCGGGGGTCGTGCGGTCCATGGCCCTTTACGGGGCACCGGTGTGGGCGCGTTCACTAAGGCTGCGGCCAGCCCGCCGGTTGAACGCGTCCCAGAGGGTCATGGCCATCCGGCTGGCCCGAGGATACCGCACGGTCTCCTGCGAGGCGGCGAGCCTCCTTGCCGGATTACCGCCATGGGATCTGGAGGCAAAGGTCCTCGCGCACATTTGGGAGTGGCGCGAGGAGGCGAGGCGCCGGGGCTTAGCTCCGCTGCCGCGAGAAATCGCGGCTCAGCGGACAGAGCTCCGGCGGGATCTCATGGCGTCATGGAGAGTGCGATTGTCGCAACCCAGCGCTGGGCACGCCACAATTGCGGCGATAAGACCCCTCTTTGAGGAGTGGCTTGAGAGGCGCCACGGCGTCCTCACCTTCCGCCTGACGCAGGTCCTCACCGGACACGGCTGTTTCGGGAGGTTCCTGCACAGGATAAGGCGGAGGAAACGCCCGGGTGTCACCATTGTGTGGATCGCCCGGAGGACACGGTGGAGCATACGGTGGAGGTCTGCCCAGCTTGGGCGGAGCATCGCCGTGTCCTCGTGGAGGCGATCGGCGGCGGTGATCTCTCGCGTCCGGCCCTGGTTCAGGCTATGGTACGGAGCGAGAGGAAATGGGAGGCCGTCACCTCCTTCTGCGAAGCGGTAATGCTCGCGAAGGAGGAGGCGGAACGCGTGAGGGAGAGGCAAATTTCGCGCCCTCACGCCCCTAACCGCCGCAGGAGGAGACGCCCAGGGCGTCGGGAATCGCGGGGCGATTTCCGGCCACCGTAGGCGCGGGCTTGCGGGCGGTGAGCAATGGGTGGCTCACCGTCCGATAAGGACCAGGCCCGGGTCAACGGCGCGTTGTGTTCCACGCGCGCCTCAAAGAGATGTCAGCATAATTGAAGGGGTCCACTAGGACCGATGCCTGCCGGGGTTGCGAAGGAAACCGAAAGGGAGATCGTGGCCCCCGGCGACAGGGCAACCGAAGGAATACGGGTGGGTTTTAGTCAGTAAGAGTCTGACACGCCCTCCCGCTCCGCCCAGAGCGGGAGAAGTTATAAAAAAAAAAAAAAAAAAAAAAAAAAAAAGGGGGGATATTACACTATCATATTATATCATATACCTATCTACGAAGCTCACAAATTACCCATAATATGTCTATTTTACAATTTCATTATATCTTAGATCATAAATCTATGGTCATATATATGATAGTGTAATTCTATATCATTCTTATACTTCATATTAAACTTGACACTGCTACAGAGGTAAACCAAAACCCAGCATTATTCTGCAGAATTCAACTCTGGTAACTAAATAACTAAATATTGTAAAATGTTCCAGAAACCACATAAAAATTTCAGAATTCGAATGGTATCCTTACATATTATAAAACAAAGTCCCTCGCCGCGTCTGTCTGTCTGTCTTGACGCGATAAACTCAAAAACGACTCGAACGCATTTTCAAACGGTTTTCACCAAAGGACGGAGTGATTCATGTGGAAGGTTTTAGTCTATAGTTCATTAAGATTTTGTGTAAATTGGCTGAAATTTGACGATTATTGTTGAAGATGTCGGAAAAAATCATGCTGACTGGGAACTTTATTGGCGTGCGCCACGGAAATCGTAAAAGTTACATAAAATTTATGTTCTACATCATCAACAGTAGATTGGTCGAGTACCTGGAAACGAATAACCTTCTCTCAAACAATCAGTTTGGTTTCAGAACTGGCAAGTCAACTTGTGACGCTGTACACGAGCTTGTAGATTACGTGGTTAGGAATATTGATTTCGGTAAAAAAACTGTTGGAGTGTTTTTGGATCTGGCAAAAGCCTTTGATACGGTCTCTGTGCCACTGCTTCTCAGTAAATTGGAAAGGCTGGATGTAAGAGGTAAACAACTTAAATTGTTTGAAGATTACCTCTCAGGTCGCTGTCAATCTGTGAAAATTGATAAATTTGTTAGCAGTGACTTACCTGTCACTTTTGGTGTACCACAGGGTAGTATTTTGGGACCCAGTCTCTTTCTTGTGTACTTAAATGAACTCTGTGGACATACTTCTGTAGGTGGAAAGGTAATTTCTTATGCAGATGACACTGTTCTTCTTTTCTCGGCTGATACGTGGGAACGGGTCTATGCGGATGCTCAACATGGTTTTGATACTGTGTGCCACTGGTTGAGGAGTAACATGCTGATACTTAACGCTGATAAAACGTAGTACATAACATTTTCAATGCGTAACTCTAACTCACTTCCTACTTTACTCTCTTTAATTGCACACAACTGCCGTAACAGTGGAATCTGCCAATGTCCAACCTTGGTCAGGACCAGGTTCATAAAATACCTAGGAATAACAATAGATAAAAATCTCTCTTTTAAACTCCATATAGAATTAGTCACTGCTAGACTAAGAAAACTTATGTATGTTTTCAAAAATCTGAGACATGTAGCAGACCCCAAACTAATGAAGCAGGTATATCTGGCACTTGGTCAATCAATTTTGTCATATTGTATTTCTGTCTGGGGTGATGCACCAAAAACCGTACTAAAGCCACTTGAAGTAGCCCAAAGAGCTATTCTCAAAGTAAGCACTTTCCGTCCCTATTTGTTCCCAACTTATCATCTGTACCAAGCCTGTGAGGTCTATCCGCCAATTATTCTTACTGCACACTGTCTTGTCGCAGCATATGAAAGTAACTTTGAAAAACCAAGTATACCATCCAGGCGACGAAAACCTATACCCAGTACAGACAGATCCATGTTTAAACACTCATTCGTTAATAGTTACTTCTGCTTCTTGGGTCCGTATCTTTATAGCAGGATTGATGGAATTGTCGACATACTTGCCTTAAATAGCAGAAATTGTAAGAATGAAGTGTTTCAGTACATTCATAAACTGACCTATGAAGAAACTGAAAACCTCTTAATTGTACCACATTAAGTTCATATACTCACCCTCCTACACACACTTCACTCATCTACATTCAACACAAAAGGAGGTCCACACCAAACCCCACTCCACATTACTTCATTTTTATTTTATTTACATTAATTTATTTGCTGATAATTGATCTAAAAATAACGAAATATGTATATAATTATAACAAATTTGAACTTGCAAGCGTTTAACTGTATATTTTAGGAATGAGCGCTGTTTGTCTGAAATACAGGTATTTATTTATCTAGTTCAGACACAGATGTTTTGTCGTATTTTATGTTAATATAAGATCCTTTAATGATATGTCTTTATTTATGATGTACTATCTTGAATTTGAAATAAATTATTATTATTATTTATGCGTTTACATATCTCGGGACCATGGGGTCCCGGTCTTTTGGAATGCGTACGAGGGGCCGAAGCCAACTCGCAGAGGCCCCTTAGACGAATTTAAATGAAATGAGGCATCAACCGACGATTATCCCCGTACGCACTGTGCAAGTGCACAAAAGGACAATCCCCGGTTGATGTAGGACTATCGCAGTACATGGGAACAAAAAAAATTGGACTTTGGGTTTGGTTGGCTATAGTGGATTGGTTATCAAGAACTATGGTAGGACTATGACTCCTGCCTGACCAATGATATATAATATACACGGATAAGATGGCAGGGGGTGACTTGCACACTCAATAATGGGCCCCCGAAAAACTGTCGCTAGCACATAGTGACGTAGCGACTAGGGGGCAATATGTCTTGAGGTGCTTGAGGAGTGGAGAGGTATTCCACGGCTTTCAGAACAATCCCAGAGCCCGGAAGATGGTCAATATCCCTAAGAGCACTTACTGGAATACTTCCTTCCTCCGAGCACATTTGCTCTTGCAAATCTCCACTCAAGCCGGCTAATTAAGGCAAGAATGAGGTGGGAGCTCCGTTCCTCGTCAGTATTCACTCCAGCCGGCCAATAAAGGCAAGCCAGAGGTGAGGAATAAGACTTCTCCCGGGAGATAGGGTCCGTGGGGTCGCTACTGCCCAACAGCTCGCCACTTGCTGCCCTGCGGGTTTTTGTATCTCTCTTGGTCTGGCTCCTCATCCTAGACCCGTTCCGGCAAAGTAAACTCTACCGGCACAGACCTAGAGTTCGGAGCGCACAAGCCCCACCACGACGTCAACGTAGAGATACGGCGGTGGAGTTATTATTATTATTATTATTTAATTGGTATTTGACATTTCTCGGGACCCTGGGGTCCCGGACCTTTGGTAGGCGTACGAGGAGCCGTAGCCAACGCGCAGAGGCCTGTTAGATGTTTTTAAGTGTTGAGGCACCAACCGACAATTATCCCTGTATGCACTATACAAGTGCACCCAAGGACAACCCCCGGTTGGTGTAGGACTATTGCAGAACATGGAAACAAAACATAATGGGCTATGGATTTGGGTGGCTATGGATTAGTTACCTGGAACTATGGAAGTACTATGTCCCCTGCCTGATCAATGTTATGTAATACACGGATAAAATGGCAGGGGGTGACTTGCACACTCAATAATGGGCCCCCGAAAGCGGTCGCTAGCACATAGTGACGTAGCGACAGGGGGGCAACACTACCTGAGGTGCTTGAGGAGTGGAGAGGTATTCCACGGCTATCAGGACAATCCCGGAAGTACGGTCAAGATCCCTACCAGCATCTTACTGGAATACTTCCTTCCTCCGAGCACGTTTGCTCTTGCGAGTCTCCACTCAAGCCGGCCAATAAAGGCAAGAATGAGGTGGGAGCTCTGTTCCTCGTCATTGTTCACTCCAGCCAGCCAATAAAGGCAAGCCAGAAGTGAGGAACAAGACTTCTCCCGGGACATAGGGTCCGTGGGGTCGCTACTGCCCAACAGCTCGCCACATGCTGCCCTGCGGGTTTTTGTATCTCTCTTGGTCTGGTTCCTTATCCCAGACCTGTGCCGGCAAAGTAAACTCTACCGGCACAGACCTAGAGTTCGGAGCGCGCAAGCCCCACCACGACGTCGACGTAGAGATACGGCGATATTATTATTATTATTTATTGTACGTCTTAAAAAGTTCAACAAAAAAGTCCGCGATAGCATATGTTTATCTTCTAAGCAACAAATGCGTGCACTGACTGGACAGGCCCTCTCAATCTGTGTGATGCATTCCTCATAAGACCACTTCAGACACCAATCTACATGGTCTTCACATGATCTGATCAAGATTATGTTTGGACTTTAAAAGAGACTGTGACCTCTGAGTTTGTTTCGGCCTTTCTTCTCAGAGTAGTCAGATAGGAAACGGCGACCTCATCTAATTTTTAAAATATGATTGACGTGTAAAGGTGTTTGTACAAACCTATTTACAGAAATAAAATCATTTATCATTAAGGATGAACCACAATAACCAATTTTATCTTCCAGAATTTGATAAAAATTTCATTGTTTTTAACCGGTAATATATTAGTCCTTATCCAATAAACTATGCTACTTAAATTGAGCATTTAATTTAGATAAAAATATGCCTTGACAACATTTCATTTAAATGAATGGTTTAAAAGATATCACATATTCAAAATTACGCATCACAGAATAATTATGATTGACGGCAGCGGTAGGAGTCAATGACCTTTTCCTCGGTTATTAGGTATGTAATCCCGGTATCAGTAGTACGTTCCCGTGGGATAATTTCCGACATCCACGCGGGCGAAGCCGCGGACAAAAGGTAGTATTATATAAAATCCATATTCATTACACATAATTATTTAAACGCGAGTATGAGGAAGAACAAATCAAAAAGTGAACAAGTTTACAGCCAAGGCCACTCGGCTCCCTAGCAACTCTCACCTAACCATTTAACTAGGAAACTAATTGTTCATGCTGTTCATTCACATATTTACACAATCACCTTGTGTAATGTCAGTGGTAGCGCACATCAAACGTGATGTAACTGCTTACTGCTGCCGTAAAACATTATAATTATGTAAAACTTTAATTCATATCTGGGTTGATTATGTTTAAATTATGAGTTCATATTATTTTTTATGAGTGTAGGTCACTAGGTAATATAAAGCTTTGTTAGCCTCTGTATGATATACAGATTAATGTTATGTCAAATTATTATTTTAAGTTATTTTAACAGCAGCTTTGTATAGAAAATCATTATGCTCCTTCTGAAGCAGCTGGATGATAGTTCCCAAGAATCGAGCTGAATGGCCTACAATTAGAGAGGCCTATGGCCAGCAGTGGATTGCTGTAGGCTGATGTTGAGGCAGTCAGGTGGCAAAGGAAACAGGACTTTTAGAAAATTATCTTATGTTGGCTTCAAATAACTTGGCCCAGTAAGTGACCATGTTAATCATGGCAGTGGGGTTTTATTCTGGCTTATGATTGTTATTTTATTATATTAATTATGTTTATGTTGTGAGAAGAACTCAAACTAATGGCATGTGCATTACTCCAACTAATAAAGTGCATATTTAATTCATCACAGCACAGACCTATTGTTAATAGTTATAGTTAGAGTATATGTTATTGTGCGGTCAATGAACTCATCTAACATACACAATAAAATAGTACTGAGTGAAAACAAACAGATTGTTAATAGTTCATTGTTTTAATATGTATATCAATCTAATTTAGTTTTAAATTAATTTGTAAGCACTATTGACCCAATTAACAAGTGTACTGCAAACCTTAGCATATTGCTGGTTAAACATTAATATTCCTGTTTTATTTATTTATTTAAACATAAGCAAAACAAATCTATTGTTCAAGTTTATAGAATGGAAACAAGTAGGGATAAGCTGTTTTGATTTATCAGTTCTGTAACGAATCTAATACTTCATGAGAATAAAGCTGTTGAGATTGGTTTATCTGTTCGCTACATAAAATAAAAGGTACTCATGATAACACAAAGTTCAGACTCAAATCAAACAAGATATTACAAGGAATCCTACTTCCCGCTCATTCTCACACGATATGAGACATAACATGTCAAATGGTAGTTGTTGCTACTAGGCTGTATAAACAATCAGCTGTCGCCAGTCCAATATTTACAATACAAACCACTCAGACACAAAACAATGACTTCATGTTTCATGATAATACGGTCATCAATTAAAAAAAACTATTCAAACTATGTGAAAAAATATTCGTGCCAATTATTTGTCAATGATATGAAAGTTCACTCACCTCTTGTGTCCGCGTGAGTTACCCAGCTGCAACCGCAGCGGGGGCGAAGCCCAGCCCCACACGGAGTCAATCTACAACACACGAGCCAGACAGACCGTCAGACAACCCCGCTTCACACACAAACCAATCCTGTTTGCCAATACAAACTAATTTATGCAATGTATGCCCTCAGCCTCACTCAGCACTCACCTTTGACGATTCCTTTTCGACCTCACAAAGAAACCTGACCTCAAAGGAGTGTTATACACTTATTAAATGCCCTGAGGAATGTAAAACAGTTAACGGCACATCGATTTTACGATTTCACAAGTTTTTATGTTTACTAATGTTGCAGCATAGATATCGTACTTTTGTCCACTAGTCAATTTTTTGAAGGTCTGATCAAAATAACTGACAAGGTAACAAACGGCCTTCAATCAGAAACTTCTTTGCTTAGATCTTTTCACATTAATGAAAATTAATCCACATAAACTTTACAAAACTATATCTCAATATTTTTCTTACATTTTCAGAATTAGTACACATTTTATTTAACAAAAATAATTTAAAATCTGTTTTATTTATCAGAATTTCGAGTCAAGATTTCGAATGCACATTAGGTATTGTCATTCTTTAGCAAGTTTTTGATTGCCACAATAAAAAAATTCAAAACTATTTTCTTTTCTAAGAATAAAGACTTGACAACCATTCTTACAGGTTTGCTAATTATAAAATTGCAAATTATTGGTAAAAAATAGGTAAATTTAGTTTTAGAATATAATTTTGAAGTAGTTTCGTGAATTCATGAGGACTTATCAAAGACATTAAATTATTGGATGAATGAACACCACAATCGTCAGCTGATTAGAATTGACATTGACATATAAATGACAATCAGGATTTGACATCTTGTTGTTGACGTTTCCATCAGATTTTTTTTTTATTTTTTCTAAACTGTGTTCCCAAATAATATTGTAAAATTCGATGTTCGCATTCAAGTAAAGTAAGATAGTGAATAATATTTATTAATTAGAATCACAAAATGTCACTGACTCTTCTATTAGAGAAATACGATGTATCCACTGACGAGGGATTACAGAAAGCGCTCAACGAGATTGAGAAAGAAGAGGTAAGTTGAGTTGTTTTGGTGACGATGGCACGGGTTTCATTTTACAAATGAAGTATTTTCGCAGTCGGAGGTTGATGCGGCGCTTTCCGGAGTGCTATCCAAGGCGTGTTCCCTGGAGGGTCGTCTTCGGACGGCGAGTCAAGCTTACACGAAGCTGAGTGAAGTGAAAACAGATGCTCAAATTGCCGCTGATATGGTGGACAAGACGGCCGGTCTTGCGAGAGACGTTAGTGCTAAAGTACGGCAGCTGGACCTGGCTAGGGTAAGTAAGAACCAGTATATCTGTGTATTCATTGCTTTGTCTACTTTACTGTCGCAAATATTTTGGTACCTACTTATCAATGAGTGTTGATTTTTCTTCCCAGTCTCGCGTGGCAGAATGTCAGCGTCGTGTACACGACCTGATAGACCTGCAGTTGTGTAGTGCTGGAGTGGAAGCAGCTATCAAAGCACATGACTATGAAACTGGTTTGTCTTAAATTTTCTAACATTAACTTAATATGTTGTTTAGATGTATATTAATAAAATTTTACATTGTAACCATTAACCATGGAATTGCAGGCCCAGCAACAGTCTAAATCAAGAAGTTCCCTGACTTTTTTCTCATAGACCACTTTCAAAATTTAGCTGGTTCCGATTGACCTCCTGCGGCATTTTTTTTTTGTGACATTTCCGTATTCCCAAAACTCGACAAAAAATGTGAAGATTAGATCTAACTATGGAAATTTGCATTGCCAACATAGACCCCTGTCAAGACTTCTATGGACCCCTGGGGGTACACCTGGACCACTTTGGGAATCACTGGTCTATTTAATTTATACAAATTAAATCATTTAGATTTACAATGTTCAGATATTGATTATTGCATATTATTTCAGAAGTGGCAAAATAACAAATTACATGTATTAACTGCTTAGTTACATTGGTTGCAATGTCACTACCAATTACCTATAGAGGAATGTCAGTAGTTGGAATATTTAACATGTAGGTACTTGTTTCAGGTGCTGGTCATGTGTCCAGGTTCCTCAGTATGGACCCAGGGTCAGTGGCAGCAGCAAGGGCACGCGGTGCGCCTGACCCGCGTGATGCCATGACACGCGCGGCTAACACGCTGCGGGAGCATCTTGTGCGCAAGTGTGTATATAAAAAATAAAACAAATTTAAGAGTTTGGTACAAAATAATGAACTTACTTTCCAATATCATCCCAGACTGCCTGACAAACTTAATTTGCTGGCAAGTTTGCAAGCAGGTTTGTGACATCTATTGGGGCAGTCCAAATAAGATAATTAAATTCAGTAAAAAACTCCATAATTGTATTGCTATAAGTTATGTAAACATGTAACAGGTTTGAAGAAGCTGCCCGCAAGGAAGATGAACCCAGTGTGGAGCGCCTGTTCAAGCTGTTCCCACAGATCGGGCGAGCAGAAGAGGGAGTGGACCTCCTCGCAAAATATCTCGCCACACAAGTAGTCAACATTCCATTCCATTTCCGGCTGTATTCTGTTTTTGACTTATTGTTTGCCTTTTTAAGTATTTTTGCTACTTTCTTTTTTTAAATGCCAATTTCCCTCCAGACAGAAGCAGCGATCCGTCGCGCATGCGTAGTGTCAGACGTGAGCTCGGAAGCGGCCGTGTTCGCAGACGCCGTGACGCGCGTGGTGGAGGCGGGCGGCGCGGGCGTGGAGCGCGCGCGCGTGCGCATCGCGCCGCACGCGCCCGGCCTGCTGCACCGTGCGCTGCGCGCACAGCAGCCTGCGGTATATACTACTACAACAACTATGGGTTCTTTTGGCGGGTGGCCATAATTAAAACGAACGCCGCCATTTTTTTTTTCAATGCGTTCACAAAACTATTGCACAAATGTTTACCAGCAGCGTACCCTTGTCAACGTGATTCGAGCGACAAAAGCTCCTTGTATAGCTGTAGGTACATAAAACTAACTACGCAGCACAACTACATACACAGAATTAAACCTTATTCTTTATGACTAGAAGTCCTCAGCATCACTACCTGTGTTTAAGCTCATAATACACATGCCTGGAACCCGCATAAAAGTAAACAAGTAGCTCTCATGCTATTGTGACATAATCATTTTTTATTGCCGTCGGCTTTTTAATCAGATGAACTTTACTACATAACTGCAACTAATAGTATAATTTAGCACACGCATAATTTATGACATGTGCTACTTTTTACCTGAAATTAATTCTGTAGGTAATGAAATTCATATCCTCTTATGTAGGTTAGTAAGTCCTCATAAGTCTTTTGTATGTGGGATTTATATCTGGACAATAAAAGATTTCATTCCATTAAAAAAAAAAAAACCCTGCAGGTTTGTGCTGGCGTCCGTCGCATCTTCACCGAGCTGGTCTTAGCGCGACGCCTGGAGTCAGACCCTCACAGAGCCGGTATCTCTCACCTAAACGCGGAGCCAGTCCTGACTGAACTGGCCCTGACGCACTCCCGCATCTGGCTGTACTTTGCGTTCCTCAGGAGGAAGGCTGAGGTAAGCTGTGGCTATAAATATTGTTTCTTCATTGAGCTGGAGTCAGACCCTCACAGGACTGGTATCTCTACCCTGAGCATGGACCCGATTTCGACTGAACTGGCCCTGACGCACTCTCGCATCCGGCTTCACGTTCCTCAGGAGGAAGACTGAGGTAATCAGGTCTCAGCAGGCCCTTGACTGTCGAATATGACGAAAAATCATAGAAATGTTTCATTTTACCTTGCAATAAATAATCTCTGACTTGAATAAATCTACTACCCCATACATTTCGATGGAATAAATAAACATCGCATTTACTTATTAGAATTGTTCCTATATTAACAATTATTGTTCATATTATTGTTAATCATTGAAATTTCAACCTTATGTTAATGCTCATAAAAGTTACGGTACACACAGTTTGTGTCTTCTTTGCACAGGTGGACGCAGCGCCTCTAAAAGAAGCAGAAAAAAAAGCGTGCGTAGACGCAGTGGAGAAGATCATAAACGAATGCGACCTCATGAGAACTGCGCAGGACATACTCGGACATTATCTCGCTTTGGAAAGGTATACCTATATACATACATGATATTTCCACTTCTCTAAACTCTAAATAAACAAAGTCGCTTATCTCGTTAGAGAATGTATTCCGGAAGGTTTATACATATAATTCTTTTATATTAAACGTAAACATAGTACTGAAACTTGACGTTTTGTCAAGTCATGAAATAGGCACTTTTTTGAGCGCTTACATGGCGTGCGCTGACTACACTGTTATATATAGATAAATTTTATGTTCTACTGGATTTTAGATCTTCACAAAATCAACAAAAAAGTCCGCGATAGCATATTATGACTATCTTCCAAGGATAATCCACAATATCCATTTTTATCTTTCAGAATTTCATTTTTTTAAGCTGTTTTTTCCAAGGCTGTTTTGACCAGTACATTATGAATCCCTAACCGATAAAATATGTTATTAAAATTGGCCATATAATTAAAATTAAAATATGCCATCGGAAAATAGTCATCACATTATTTAAATGAATACTCTAAAACATATCACAGATTTAAAATTACGCGCAGCAAAATAATTATGTATAACGCGGCGAGGCACCATGACAGACAGGGGTCATGACCTTTCCTCAGCTGTTAAGAAACTGCGATTATTAAAATTAATGTATGAATTGAATTAATAAAGTGTTGGTTGAGGCTGTAAAACATTAATAATTAAGTATAATTATGGACGTCCAAACTCCACAAACGGAGAAGGACTCACCATGTTTTTCATATGTCCAGTTAAAAAGTAGTGGGACCAAAGACAATATAGACACTTGTTTTTTTTATTTTATTGTAAGGCTCATTCAGACGACGTAGGTCATAACCACAGATATATGGTCAGAACAATACAGTGTTTACTATATAATTTGGGAACATCGCCCAGTTTCGTAGCAGTTTCATACTGCATTTTGTTTTTACCGTATGAACATTGGGATGTTGACGTATGCATTAGTACATTGCACCCGTACGAATCCGGGGCGGGTCGCTAGTAAACAATAAACAACAACAAATATCAAATTTACTTGTGTGTAAATTAAGTTGATTTTAGAGTTACTAGCACGGGCTAGCGCACGTTCATGGTTACAATATAACTTAAGTATAACTAATATACTTTATTTCGTAGCAGTAATGCCGGTTTTTGAAGTTCAAATTTTACAATTATGATTGGCAAAAATAAATTTCGAACGCAGTTTGCCTTCTTGTGATCTTATCTTTTTTGTAGGTACTTTTTGGAAGAGAGCGTAAACAAGGCGTTGAAGATGGCAACCCCGCAGGTCGGAGCTACGACGTCCAGCCTGGTGGATGATGTGTTCTTTATAGCCAGGAAGGTTATCAGGTGAGTTTTACTTTTGGTCGATAATACATACTAATTTATTCTAATACAAGCTGGTCCCGCGGCTTCGCCCACGTGACAGCGTATTCTATTGGTATTGTAAGTTAATCGAAACCTGAAGTCAAAGTATATTTGTAATATCCTCCTCTTGTTCGTATAAACTTAAACTTGTTAGTACATTATTTGGTTTAAGTATATGAACGAAAGTAAAAACTTCTAATTCATTATCACTCCCAGGCTTAGCACGAGAACCGTAGTAAAGAAGGGTTTTGTCGACGAAAGAGTAGACAAAAATGACGTTTCCGTGTAGACAGTAGAAAGTTTTGTGCTGTCTTTAGCATGGCGATTACTAAATCAAATGTGAAGAGAAGTGTCTTCACTACCCTAAACAATTTTCTACAACGTCAAGCATGACGTACAATTTCTCTCCGATTTTGACCGTTTGTGATGGAAAACTTACTTCCGAAACAGTCTACATAAAAAAGGACCTATACAAAGATTTGATAGTTGTTTTCGTTAAGGTGAGTATTTTACTTGGTGCTTTGTTGCTTTTATCATATAATAGGCTGAAATTAACTTGTTGGGTTCAAATCGCCGATATACTTAAACCCTTACCCTTACATATTATAAAACTAAGTCCTCTGCCGCGTTTGTCTGTCTGTCTGTCTATCTGAACGCGATAAACACATAAACGACCGAACGGATTATCAAACGGTTTTCACCAATGGATGGAGTGATTCTTGCGGAAGGTTTTGGTGTATAGTTCATTAAGGTTTTGAGTAAATTCACTGAAATATGACGATTATTGTCGAAGATGTCGGAAAAAATGAGAGATGAGAAAAAATGAGTGGGAGGTTTACTGGCGTGCGCCGTGTAAACCGTTAAAGATACATCAAATAGATAGATCACTTTTTTGTTGAACTATTTAAGAACTTCAATCCTGTATATATTCTACAGGACTTCAGTTCTTAAAAAGTTCAACAAAAAAGTCCACGATGGCATATGTATATCTTCTAAGGATGACCGTTATTACCACAATAACCATTATTATCTTACAGAATTTGATAAAAATTCCATTGTTATTTCCGACCCTATATTGACCGGTATCATATTAATCCTTATCCAATAAAATATATTATTTAAATTGGCCATTTAATTTAGATTAAAATATGCCTTGACATCATGTCATTTAAATGAATCGTTTAAAATAATTATGTTTGGAGCACAGCGGTATAAGTCAATAACCTTTTCCTGTACTATTAGGTATGTAATCCCGGTACTGCCCGGTAGTACGTTCCCGTGGGATATTTTCCGACACCCACGCGGGCGACGCCGCGGGCAAAAGCTAGTATAATATAAAATACAATAGACGTTGATATATTTAGTAACCTGTACCCTATTGCGTAATACACGATCAATCACAATCTGTTTCGATTTGAAACAGATTGCTGATCCAATGCTTCAAAAGTTGGAAAAAAAAATCTGCTCAACAACGTAAATAACGCAATGAATGTTGTTAAACTGTCAAAATAAAACAAATTTGGCTGAATCGTTTCCGAAAATAAGTTACGCAATTAGGGTACTGTTCTGCTTAACTATTTCTAGAGAGCCATAAAAAATCCTGTAAGAAATCGACACGTGTTTCACCTCTCATCGAGGCAGGATGACGATAGACTTGTCGCGAACCCCGAACACACGTCACAAGTCTATCATCATCCTTTTTTTTTTTTTTTGTGTGTGGGAAATCATCAAATAACTTCTCCCGCTCTGGGCGGAGCGGGAGGGCGTGTCAGACTCTTACTGATTAAAACCCACCCGTCTTCCTTCGGTTGCCCTGTCGCCGGGGGCCACGATCTCCCTTTCGGTTTTCTTCGCAACCCCGGCAGGCATCGGCCCTAGTGGGGGTCCACTAGGGCCGATGCCTGCCTTCAATTCTGCTGACATCTCTTTGAGGCGCGCGTGGAACTCAACGCGCCGTCGACCCGGGCCTGGTCCTTATCGGACGGTGAGCCACCCATTGCTCACCGCCCGCAAGCCCGCGCCTACGGTGGCCGGAAATCGCCTCGCGATTCCCGACGCCCTGGGCGTCTCCTCCTGCGGCGGTTAGGGGCGTGAGGGCGCGAAATTTGCCTCTCCCTCACGCGTTCCGCCTCCTCCTTCGCGAGCATTACCGCTTCGCAGAAGGAGATGATGGCCTCCCATTTCCTCTCGCTCCGTACCATGGCCTGAACCAGGGCCGGACGCGAGAGATCACCGCCGCCGATCGCCTCCATGAGGACACGGCGATGCTCCGCCCAAGCTGGGCAGACCTCCACCGTATGCTCCACCGTGTCCTCCGGGCGATCCACACAATGGTGACACCCGTGCGTTTCCTCCCGCCTTATCCTGTGCAGGAACCTCCCGAAACAGCCGTGTCCGGTGAGGACCTGCGTCAGGCGGAAGGTGAGGACGCCGTGGCGCCTCTCTAGCCACTCCTCAAAGAGGGGTCTTATCGCCGCAATTGTGGCGTGCCCAGCGCTGGGTTGCGACAATCGCACTCTCCATGACGCCATGAGATCCCGCCGGAGCTCTGTCCGCTGTGCCGCGATTTCTCGTGGCAGCGGAGCTAAGCCCCGGCGCCTCGCCTCCTCGCGCCACTCCCAAATGTGCGCGAGGACCTTTGCCTCCAGATCCCATGGCGGTAATCCAGCAAGGAGGCTCGCCGCCTCGCAGGAGACCGTGTGGTATCCTCGGGCCAGCCGGATGGTCATGACCCTCTGGGACGCGTTCAACCGGCGGGCTGGCCGCAGCCTTAATGAACGCGCCCACACCGGTGCCCCGTAAAGGGCCATGGACCGCACGACCCCCGCGTAGAGCCTCCGGCAGGAGGCGTTTGGATCCCCTAGATTGGGAAGTCTATCGTCATCCTGAGGATGCCTTGTTGAGAGGTGAAACACGTGTCGATTTTTTACAGGATTTTTTATGGCTTTTTAGGAATAGTTAAGCGGAACAGGTTACTAAATATTATATCTACGTCTATTGTATTTTATAATTGATTTCTGCAAGGACACGCTTGAATCAATTAACTATAACTTCCAACATCAATCGTTGGGCAGTTGCCCGCCAAACACGACTCACGTCTGGTCGGAGGATCCTCCCTTTTCTATAGAGGACGAGTGAACTTAACACCCAGTTCCTCATGCCTCAAAAATAGCCTAAAGACTGACCAGACCTTAAAAGAAATAATTGTGCAAAATTAAAACACAATCTATTCAGTATTTTTTGGGTCAATCCGGAACATAGATCCAGACAAACTGACAAAAATTCTAAATCCCTGAAACATACAAAATCCTTTAAAAAATATAACTTGAAGGTAATATTTTACTCTAAGCGTTTTCAATGAAAATATCTAAATCACACATTATCTCAGTGTACAGTTTTGACTTCGCTGTACATACTGAAATACTGAAAAAACTTTGTCATCCCCCCATCTCGGAAAGAATATTTTTGCTCTTCGATATCTGAGTGCAAAAGCCGTTTTTATCCGCTAAAGGATAAAGTAAATTGAATTTAGAACATCGTGTGCAGTAAGCCTGTCAATTAAAAAAATCACCTATTTACTTCTCCCTCCATGGTGCCGAATTTATCATAAAACCTTTTTTAATTTGTTAAAAACTCAGACTTGGAACTTTCTTGGTGTACTTTTTTTAATTTGCTTTGCGCGCGCCGTTTTCTTTTCACGTCATATGTTAAAACCTTAGGTTAAAAACAAGAAACCTGAAAACAAGTAAAAAACCTAAAATGAGTGGATCTAGCGACGAGGAAGTTTATTTGACGCCAACGACTGAAACTGTTAATAATGCGCAAATGAGCTTTCTCCCTCAACAATCACGCGAGAAGTATTTGACACAGTACGATATTTTTAACACATGGCGACTAGCTAAAGGAGCCAAAACTTTCTCAGAAACCGGTTTACTGGCATATTTTATTGAATTATCAAAGAACAAGAAATCAAGCACTCTATGGAGTACGTATTCAATGATAAAAGCAACAATAAAATTGAAAAAAGACATACATATCGACAACGATCTTACATTAGTGGCATTTTTAAAAAGACCCTCATCTGGTCATCAACCAAAAAAATCGAAGGTTTTCACAGCATCTGAAATTAAAAAGTTTCGTAACGAACCACCTGATTCCGTATATTTGGCGACAAAAGTAAGTCAGGTGCACATTCAGTATCTATCTTAGTATATTAATCAACTACTTAACATAATCTAATACGTACTTAGTAGATGTGGATAGGCATAATTATGCATGCATATCATTTTTATTAATTTATCAACTACAATACTCTTTACGTTACAGGTTGTTCTTATTATTGGTATAAACGGAGCATGTCGAACTAATGAACTAACACAACTTAATGTCAAAAACATAGAGAAACATTCAGATGCCTTACTATTAAATAATTTACCTAATACATAGACAAAAAGAGACCGCAACTTCGTCATTCGCAAGGAATACGTAACAATTGTTGAGAAATATCAAGCTTTACGCCCGCCTAACACTCCAATCATTTGATTTTTTCTACAATATCGCAACGGAATGTGTGTTAGACAGCCTATGGGTGCTAATTAAATTGGCAGTATCCCACGAGAAATGGCAACATTTCTTGAACTTCCAAAACCCCTGTTGTACATTGTTTCCGACGAACTTCAGCCACACTTTTGGCCGATTCAGGAGCTGATCTCCTGTCCCTTAAGCGCCATGGAGGCTGGAAGTCCAAGGGTTGTAGAGGGTTACATAGAGGATTCCATCCAAAATAAGTATAAAATATGTAAAGGCATCGTCGGAGCCATTACACTGAAAGAGCCACAGTCAGATCCTTGGACTGGCCCTTCTACATCAAAAGTGAGCCGTTACGAAACACCTAACCATCGCCTTCTCTCGCCAACATTTACGCCAAAGGAATCCGATGGATCGGTATAACTATTAAGTATGACAGATAGTTACCTAACAAAAATATTACACTCAAGTAACTGTAGCAACGTTACTTTAAATTTTTCTTAATTATACCTGAGTATTATTTGTTATATTTAAAGATTATTCTGTAATACTTACCTATCATAATGTAGTAGTTAATACCTAAACTGAAATAAAAGAATATTGTGAGTAAATGTGTTTTTTTTTGCATTTAGTCATTTCCTCGCTGAGGTGGGATGAAAATTTACGAGTTGCTCTCGAGTGCAAAGATTTTCACCTCGTGCTCTTTTGATTCCCGCGCTAACGCTCAGGATTCTAATTTTAGAATCCTTCGCTTGCTCGGTCATCAAAATTGAGCACGCGGTTAAAAAGCAACTTTGCACTCTTGTATAATAAATAACTATTGAACATTTGTCATTTTAATAAATGCCATCTTGGAATTTGATTTTGCTCGGGCCGCAGTCTATGTATCGTCGTTTTGTATAATCTATTTGTGCGATATAGACGAGCAGTATCATCGGGCAGCGTGGACGGCGCATGCGCCGTGCTGAACGAGGTGAGCGCTGCGCTGGAGCGCGGCGCGGCGGGGGCCCTGCGGCGCTGGCTGCGGGCCCCGCCGCACGAGCCGCTGCCGCTGCCGGGCCCGCGCCCCGCTCGCTACCCACCCGACCCGCAAGATAGAGACGTGGAGGCGCAGAAGATACTCTATCTAGTAAGTGAGTTACTGTACACGGCGCCGCGGGGGCCCTGCGGCGCTGGCTGCGGGCCGGGAATTTATTTAAGATTCCGAATGCAAGTTTAGCAGAGCCGATGACTAACTTTTCAAACATAACTTGTAACTTTTTTTGATGTGAAACATCTATAGCGGCGGGTCTGACCGCGTGGCGACACCACGTTGCCACGCCAACAGTGCCAATGCCAAACCAACGCCAACGCTAATAATGTTGGCGTCGGTCAACTATCCGTTTATGCATATTACCTGTACATAATAATTTCGATGTTTCACATCTGCCAGGCATCCCGCGACGGCTCATTTTTAGGGTTCCGTAGTCAACAAAGAACTCTTATAGTTTTGCCATGTCCGGCTATCTGTCTGTCCGCGGCTTAGCTCAGAGGCTATTATATTTTTATACCCATGCCAAATTACAGCTCTCTGCGTGTGACAAAGTGGTAAAATAAAATCTTTTTTTTTTTGGTACCTGCCCCTAATTGGGGATGTAATTTCTTCCCTTCTATCCCATTGTGTGGGGTGTCGTTGGAAAGGTCGTTCAAAAATATTGTAATTTTTCTGAAAACTATTTTTGGATTCAGGGATTCGTTTGAGAAATAAGCTTTAAAGTTGTCAAAAAATAAAAGGCCCGTTTTGACATTTGTCATCGCGACGTAACTAGTTAAGTAGCCATACGGCTCAGTACTCTACTCATGATAAATCTATTAACCTTTTGAACGCCAGAGCGTAAACGCTTCGGCGGCGCCCCTGCTACGCCAAGCCACAAATTCACCTCAAATACCTACAAAAAAAATAGGGATTCCAACATCTTATCGATAAGTTATCGATAACCAATTAATCATTGCTTTTCGTTCCATATTTTTTAAATATAATATTACTCGTTGCATTATTCTCTTATTTAATTTGACCCTATTTGGTATCATACCATCATTAAACACCAGTTACAAAGCTCTAAACAACCTAAAAGCAGACATTATAACTACAAGCGAATAAATCAAATAATAATAAGGTAAATCACTAATCTCGTTCATGACGTCATCCGCTGTCGGGAAGACCCGACTCTGGCGTGCCTGGCACGACTTTTGACAACTTTCTCGCATGCGAGTAGGGATGTGATATTGTGGGACATAATAAATAATAATCATATAGTATTTTAAACAATTTAATCAGTTTACTTATTATTACTCCGATTCTTCGTAACTTGGCAAACTTATGTCATCCAAGTCCTTTTGCTGCCATACTTTTCTAATTACGTTCAGTATATTTACGTAAGTAACTGAACGTTTTTCTTCTGGCACTCGATCCAGTTCAAAAGCGACCAGTCTTGCAAACGCAGCATTTCGCAAAATACTGCGTTCGCAAGGATTGGATTTTAACCAACCAAGACCTAGCGACTCGCTAGGTCTTGGTTGGTTAAAATCCAACGGAGGTAAATTGGAGACGTCACACCTTATACACGCGCACAATAATAATGCCGTTACAAATATTACCCCCGATCATAATTATAAATGTATGAAATCACTAGCGCTCTCCCGTAGCGCTAATGACGTCACCGCTTGACGTCTATTCCCGACTGTGGCGTACAGGTCACTGTTTATGCGCTTTTGCGTAGGGATGCGCGAGAGTGGACAGTAAACTGTCGATCTATGGATAACAATTATGATTTTTTTTCCACAATTTTACAAATATGCATTGGGAATATTCAGATACGAATAGTTGTCATTAAAAAATAATCGTCGAAGTAATAGTAAGCTACTTTTAATAAAATATTTCATAAATATGAAATATAAGTTACCTTATTTACCCATCACTAGCTGTCGTGTCTTGACGACTGTGGCGTGAGGAAGAACACTTTTTTACGGATTTCGATTAGCAATTTTTAATTATTGTTTTTTCTAGTGAAATGTAAATAATGAATATATCTTTGTGCTATTTTACAATATTTCATTAATGTAGTTTTAAATGATAGGAAAAAGAAACACTGAAAACTTAATTTAGTACATTTATTGTGTACTTAGATTATGTCGTTTTCTTGTCGGCTGTAGACGACGGTGGCGTATTTGGCACGTTTTCGTTTGTCGGCTATATCCGACCATGGCGTTCAAAAGGTTAAAGTTTGTATGAGTATTTGATCGATTTGATGATGTATTGTAAAGTGCATTGGATTAAAGTTCTGATTAAAAAATTTAACTTCAACTTTAATATTGCAGGTATTTTGGAATGAAACAATGGTACGAAAGGTCAATTTGTCTTTAATTTAATATATTGTGGTTACAATAACATTCACTCAATCACAAAGATCAAGAAAAAGCGAAAGTGAATCTTCATTCAATCTTTTTCTTCGGATGATGAGCCAAAATCGTCAGTTGATCTATCGTCACCTGTAAATATAATTATTTCATTTTCAATTTTATTATCAATATTGACGTCTCTGTCAAAATCTTCCTTAATTATTTTTCGAGTTTTTCCTACCACTTTTGCCCAGTCTTCTTTAGTAATTTTGGCATAAGCTTCTTTCAGCAATGTCATCACTTTCTTGGTAAATATATAATGTGAGCCTGTTTCCAAGCTGACGGAAATGTGCAAGAAGAAAATGAGTGGTTGAAGATGTGAGTGAGAATGGGAAGTAACGCGAGAAGGATAACAGTTATCATTCTTGAATACAACTTATCATTACCGACTGCTGAATAAGTAATCGCAAGTAAAGATTTGTTAACGTCATCCTTAGTAACATCGCTAAGCTTAAAGTGAGAACATTGTGGTAACGGCAAACTAGCAAGACTCTCTAGTGTCGCAGCTTTGACAGACGGATCAAGAGAAAAGGGAAGGAGAGAGAAATGCTTATTGAGATCATTGAGGTTCACATCCTTACACTGGTTAGTAGGCGACTTGCCTATGCCTACAGATTTGAGAAATTTCCATACATTGGAAGAACTACGATTATTCAGTTGATCGTGGAAACAGCGTCTCTTAGCATCTTGACACAGGTGACTGCAGCGATTACGTAAGGATTTCTAATAAGAGAGATTTAGCTCTGAAGGTCTGCGCTTAGGTCTGCTCTTAGCTTTATCCCTGCGAGCCATAAGCTCTTTAATTTGTAGCATTATCCATGGTGCAAGAGTTATGTCGAACTTTGACACTTTGACACGTCGGATAGGGGCATGCTGATCATATAAGTCGAGAACGGTTGTGTTAAAACAATTCACCTTATCGTCGATGTTATCGTTCTCAACCAGAGGGGTCCAGTCGAGATCGCCAGCATCACACTGCAAAGTCTCCAGGTCTATGCCCTACATACCTACTTTTAAGATATAATAACTCCCAACAGCCTTTACTATAATGACACATCTAAACTACAGGCACACATGAACGAAGCAGAAGCCGGTGCGGACTGGGCAGAGCGGCTCGCGAGCGAAGCGTGCGCAGCGGCCGGTTCGCTCGCCCGGAGCGGAGCGGAGCGAGACAAACTGACGTCTTGCGCGGCCGGGCTGGGTACTGCGGCCGCTGCATTCAGGGCTGCGCATGACCTGGCATTATCAGCGTTAGCGGCCGCGCTGCATCCCAAGATAGTGGCCTGGGCACATAGGCTAGTGGACCCGGCGCCACATACAGGTACTTGTTTAGTCTGGTTGGATTTGCAAGTTATTATAACTTAACAAATAGACGTTTAGATGAAGAATTAGCATTGCAGGCAGAGTTTTTTGCGTTATATACTTTTACCCAACTCAAAAAGTGGTGAAAGGATCGGCCTTGGTAGGTAGGCATTTGAGTAGGCGATTTTTTATTTTGTTTGAATGTTCAATCATTACCTAAGATTTTTACTGCTTGCACGACTTACGAATCCATTGTTCTGCTTATATGTATGCCGGTGAATTTAATATTGCAGACGAGATGGAAGACGACGCGGACGCTCTCCCTCAAGCACTGGAGCAGCTGACGGAGGCGGCGCGTGCGCACATATCGTCGCGCGCAGTGGACGCTTTACTCTTAGCGGCACTCGCAGACCTCGCCGCTAGGGCCGAGGCCGCGCTCACACACAACAGATACGACCGGGTATGGACAAATTCAAATTATTTTATTTAACATAAACCTACATGGGCACTTATGAAACGTCAGAAGCTAGGTGCACGGTTCCAATTCTTCCTATGGAGAAGAGCCGACAACTCACTCACCACTCTTTTATAATAATTGGCATTTACAATGTTTTCAAATTACACTGTTAATAGGTATGGGAGGACATTGTAGGCCTGTCAACAAGTACGAAGAATTGAGACTATAAAGTCAACTGTATCACTCGTGCATACATTCAAACTCAAAAGAAACTTTTGTGCTGAAGGCTTTCACTCTCGTTTAGTTCCGTAAAACGGTCTCTTTCTAAAGCCTACTCCTCATTAACGGCTAGGTCAGAAATTCCCTATAAAAAAAAATGTTATAGATTCATGTATGTACATCATTTCACAAACAGGAAGTTTTCGAGGGTGCTAAAGTCTTGAGGTCAAAATGTAAGTTCAACATGGCGGCTGCGAAAATTTTCAATTTAATTCGTCACTAGCTTTTACCCGCGTGGCTGTCTGAAAATATCCCACAGATACGTACGACCGGGATTAGATACCTAATAGCCGAGAAAAAGGTCATTGATTCCTACCGCTGCGCCCGCGTTGTCGTCAACCACAATTATTTTGTTACGCGTAATTTTGAATCTGTGATATCTTTTAAAGTATTCATTTGAATGATATGATATGAATGGCATGTTTCAATCTAAATTAAATGCCCAATTTAAATAACATATTTTGTTGGATAAGGATAAATATATACGTAATACCGGTCAAAATAGCTTTTGAAATAACAATTAATTTTTTATCAAATTCTGAAAGATTAAAATGGTTACTATAAGTAATCTTTAGAAGATAGACATAGTCCGCCATCGCGGACTTTTTTGTTGAAGTTTTTAAGGTTGACAATTCTGTGGAACATTGACATATCTCTTACGGCTTACGGGCTTGACAATAATCGTCATATTTCAACCAATTTACACAAAACCTTAATGAAAATGAATTATACACAAAAACCTTCCGCATGAATTGCGGATTTTCGAACGGTTTTCACCGTTCAAAAAAAACAAACCGTTTGAAAATCCGTTCAGTAGTTTTGAGTATATCGCGTTCAGACAGACAGACGCGGCGGGGGAGTTTGTTTTATAATATGTAAGGATGGGTGTCGTTTTCATGGTTTTCGAGGGTGTTAAAGCTGAGGATGTAAGGGGGAGCACACAACAACAGGACTCCCCAATTTCAACCTCAACTGCGCGCGATAGACTGCCACTGACAGACGAGACACTGGCGACCGACCGGTTGCAGTATAACCATACAACAAGCCAACCTAAATTCTCCAGAACGAAAGGATTCGCTCTGTGGTCACCAACCCATTTAAGCAGCGTGGCGACTACGGACATTAAACGTCCCATGGATAAAGTGCCAAAACCACGGCCCCCAGTTCCCTGTGGTCCCGCTATTCCTGGTCAAGTTGGCGGTCACGGTAATGGCGGGAAAGGGGGTGCGAATAATCCTCTGGTTACGGCAGGCTACCAACGAACCCTGCCGTTTCGGGCGACGCAGGTGCTCTCGGGGCATGGTTGCTTCGGGAACTACCTGTGTCGCATAAACAGGGAGCCGGACGCTCGGTGCCATCACTGCACCCACTGTCGGGAGGACACGGCGCAGCATACACTAGCAGAGTGTGCCGCATGGGAGGGGCCGCGCCATGCTCTCGTATCTGAAGTCGGAGCCGACCTGACGCTGCCGGCTGTCGCTCGTTCGATGGTCGGGAGTGCCGAGTCGTGGGATGCAGTGATCTCCTTCTGTGAAACCGTAGTTTCACAGAAGGAGGCTGCGGAAAGGGAGAGGGAGATCGAGACCACTCTCCTGATCCGTAGCAGGCGGACTGGGCGACGGCGGAGGGCAGACAACGTCCTCTTCCAGCCCCCGTAAACGGATCCGGAGGGATGGCGGACTCGGGGACGTCCGCCACCCCCCATCCAGCAGGACCCGAGGTGGCGGCGCGTAGTGTTCCACGCGCGCCCCTATTTGACGTCGCGGGGGGAGTGTAACACCTAACTCCACCCGCGGGCATGAAGTGGTCCGCAAAAGCGGGCCGGCAGCAGTCGAGGATCATGGAAGGCGCACTAGATCCCATGATCCCCGGTCCAAGTGTGGGAAGGGAACACCGGGGTGGTTTTTAGTCAGTAGGAGTCTGACAGACCCCTTCGCCCGCCCCAGGGCGGAGGACATCCATGAGGATCTTCCACCCAGGAACAAAAAAAAAAGGCTACGGACGTGCTAATGGACGTTCGATTTACCGAACTTGAGGTAGAGCTGGGTCACATTAACTGCCATATACTGGGGTATTCTGAAGTCCGAATACAGGGGACGACACGATAACCCTGGAGTCAAGTAACCTATTCTACTTTCGCGAAGGTGATCAGCTCTCCCATAGCGGTGTCAGCTTCCTGGTCAACAAGGAGCTCACTAGCAGCATTGCGGAAATCAGTAGTGTGTAGGCATGGGTAGCGAACCTTGTACTGAAACTCACTGACAGGACACAGGTATCTGAAAGTGACACAGGTATGGTATATGCGCCGACTTCAACATGCTCTGACGAGGCAGCCGAGGCCATGTACGAGAATATTGCCAGTGTTTTGTCAAAGGCACAATACCACAAAGGCCCGCTACAACTTAGTTATGGGAGATTTCAATGCCAAAGTGGGAGCACAAGAACGCGGTGAATCGCGACTTGACTGTTCGGTTTGGCGCGCCGGAATCACAAGGGCTCTTCTCGATAAATTTTTCGAAAAGAAACCCCAAAGGAAGTGGACCTGACAAAGCCCTGGTAATGTGACAAGGAACGAGATAGACTTCATCATGATGGTTAAGAAACATATATATAGCGATGTTTCACTCTAAATATTAACTTTCGAGCGGAGAGAATACGAGATTTGCCATCCCACCGACGAAACTAAGAACTGCGAATAGCAAATCGTGATTTCTAAGTCCGAGATAGAGATTTAGAGATTTTACGGGCACTTATACTCAACACGAACGGCGAAACCAGCGGGACATCATGCAGATTTTGCAGATGACTACCGAGTCGAATTAAAGCGCTAGTATACGGAGGACATCCCGAATGTCGACAATGCGAGACCAGTAGCCTAATTGCGTAATACAACACAATCTGTTTCGATTTAAAACAGATTGCTAATCCATTGCTTCATAAGTTGGAAATAAAATCTGTTCAACAACGCATATAACGCAATGAATGTTGTTGAACTGTCAAAATGAAACAAATTAGGTATAATTGTTTACGAAAATAAGTTACGCAATTGGGATACTGGGCGGCTCTCGAGCAGCTAAAAAAACAAGGCACCAGGTGAAAACGGAATAACGACAGAGCTCCTTAAAGCGGGCGGGGCTCCAGAATCCCATTCCATTTGTATCCAAGAAGGTACAACGCCCAAGGCGTGAAGTAGGGGTGCGGTGATTATATATTAATCACTTTTCTGAAGAACTATAGACTTCTGAGTCACGTATACAAGCTGTTCACGAGGGTTTTGTAGTTTTCAATATAGCTTGATTCGTCTGTCACTCAGGAGGGTGGGCTGGGCGTGGAGCGGCGCGCGCGGCGCCTGGCGGCGTGGGCCGGCAGCAGCGCGGGCGCGGCGCGCGAGCGGTGCGCGCGCCTCACGCAGGCCGCCGCGCTGCTGGCGCTGGAGCTGCCCGAGCACGCGCGCGACGCGCTGCTGCCCACGCCCCGGCTCGCCGCGCCCGAGGCCAAGGATATACTAGCGCGCAGGTAGTAGATCGCCATCATTCTCCTGCCCTTATCCCAATACTAACATATCTTTTTCTTCCATACTTCTCTAATAGTCGTCATCTCGGCACTCCTTTTCTAGCCATATCATCTTTCACACAGCCCATCCATCGTTTCTTTGGTCTTCCCCTACTCTTATAGCCATCTACGTTTTCATACTTTTCTCACGACATTTTCCTCATTCCTCCGCATCACATGCCCATACCGTGACAACCGATTTCCACACAACTTTACAGTCAGTTCCACTTTGAAACTTCCATCCATTCGCGTAACACCACACAGTCTTCCTTACGTAGATAAACGGTGATATTACATCGCAACTAGCAGTAAACTGAAGCAGAGCTATTATGCCATATCTTAATTCATCAAAATTAAACGCTGTTACCATAGAATAGATAAAGTCTATTCAAGTCTTTTGTTTCCAATTGATGTTATTTTCACTTAAAAGTAATCAACTTTATACTGGTGTAAATTTAATTGATTTTAAAATAAATAGTACTTTTGTAAAAGTCATAAAATTTTTTGAAGTTGTAGCGTAATCTGTACTTTGCGTGGGTATTAAATTCGTTTTACCAAAAAAAAATATTTGGAAACTAAACCACGATCGCAATACTGCATCTGCATCCCATACTAAGATGCAATATCCTGTGACCGATTGGCATGGTGTATTATGCACTATGCCAATCGGTCACAGGATATAGCATCTCAGTATGGGATGTTGCAACGAAAGGTCATATCCTGAGGGCAGAGCGAGCACAAAGAGCCGTACTAAAAGTAATGACAAGGAAGCCCCATAAATACCCAACAACACAACTGTACGCAGACTGCAAGATTCTTACAGTCCGTCAGCTCTTTGTGCTTCAATCTATCCTTAGGAAACATAGCAGCCTTCCCCCGTCTTACCCAACAAAACGCACAAACCTTTCCCCAGGCACCCAACACAGGACCACTTTCGCAAGGCATCAGTATTATGTAATTAGCGCTTACATTTACAAAAAGATTCATAAAAAACTGAATATATTAGACCTCAACAAACACAACCTAAAATTTAAAGTGACGGAATGGCTACTCAAACAGGACTATGCCGCAACGGAGTCTTTATTTACCTACATTGCCTAATAAGCACACACTAATCTCCATGCTTGCACGACTACTTCTATTCTTGCATCCATATACACTCGTACATACAAATCCCCCACTCACTTACACACCAACACCACATCACCTACTTATCCTCACTCATATACAAATACCTACACACCTACATTCACACTCATTCACCCTCACCCTCGCACTCTCACTAACTGATACATAATTTAAATATTAAAGTAAATTATAACTTGTTTCCCTTCTGAACATAAATCGACACAGTCCACTCATACATTATATCAATTGGAACCTCATTGTGATACACTGTCTCTTAAGATACAGGATACCCTAGTTTAAGAGACAGAGTTCAATCTATTGTGTACAGATTTCTGCAGCATCCAAATGTTTTATGTTTATGTTCTCTACAATAAATTAAAAATTGTAAACCTATAGTGCGATTTTCTGTATATGTTTTTGGGAAATAAAGAATTATTATTAATATAGGTACAGAAGGCAAACTCCATACTGTTAACTGCCATACGCTTCGACGTGAATGCAAAATTAGCTTCATTTGTCCCTCTTCCATCAATCAGTAAAAACAAGAGTATTAAGGATCTTATCCATACTATATTGTCTGCAATAAATAGAAAACACTTGTTTCAGGACCGACTTCAAAATGGAAGACATCAAGCGCTTGAAGCTATAGTATTTATTGATGTTTACTAAGTATCTGTTAAATGTGTACTAATTATAACTATAATATATTGAAATGCATTTAAAATAAATATATTTAACTACAAACACTTCTCTTGATTATTTCTTATTAAGTCTATGCAGTCTATTCTGCCAAGACCGTTCAAATAAAACAAACTAATATTATTAACATTTTTAATTTCTAAACATTATGATATTATTTCCAAATTTTAATACATTTAATAACAGTGTAACAGCTAATTAAATATAAGGCAAATACATTGATAAGTTTACAGTAAAAAAAAGTTATTCCAATACCATGTAAAAATTAATTTGTGCAAGTAAAATAAAAGTGACCTATGTTATACTTGCGACTGTCTTCTTCTAATTTAAAGAGAAAGTAAGAGAGAGAAAGAGAACGCCGGCAGAAAAAAAAAACAAAAGAAAAAGTAAAGTAATTAAGTGTCATGGGATAAAATTGTACACATAGGCCCGAATACACTACTTCTATCTTTTATCAATTTAATTTTAGGACTGATATGTTCAGAAATATAAAATATGTGGAATTCTGTAAGGCACCTTTCATTGTAATCACACAATAATATTATCTAAAAATATTGCTTATATTAAGTAAAAAATAAAGCATTGATAGTTTGTAAAATGCGTATACATTAGTAATTAAATCAATCGTCTCAAATTCATACATTTTAGAAACCAACTAGTGTAGGCTGGTCACAAAAAGCAAATAGTATAAAAAAGTAAGACATACACTGAAGGTAGCACACATAATAAAAAAAATATATAATAATAAAAACACATAAATAGTAGTATAATTGATATACTTCATTTTAAACACAAGAAATTATCGCAAAATATAATTGAACAGACTCAATAAGGCGTGCTAGACACTTGATCGGCCTTAATCGGCCGGGGAGTCGGGGAGTAAAATTGAAAATATGTAGCAATGGGGGTTAAAAATAGAAAATTCGTCATAGGTGGCAGCACTATTTACCGTCTACAAGCCGTCATTGTTTTGTTTATGTTTACTTATGTGTCGATCACAAATAAAACGAAAACTAGATACATAAATGTATGCAATTTTGAGTGTAGCACTATTAAAAGACGAGCTAAGGAAAAGGGAAGCCTTTCCTGTAGTAGAAAAGTAAATAAAATAGGATGATCTTCCTGACTAAGATGTTAATTTTACCATTGATCTAATAGGATTATATAAACACACTCGTCAAGTGCCTGCACCTTACTATAATTTACATAATCACACCTCAAGTGCCTGTAGGTAATGATCATCACTTGTACACGAATTTCTCCTATAAGTCTTCAGGTTTAAAAAGGATAGCACATAGACTCGACGAAATATTACGGTTCAAATTTTTTTATCGAAGAGCTTTCTCCACAGTTTTCGTCTTTAAACATCTTTGGCAAATACATGGATCTCCATATTTTTGCTGGTTAACGGGGCATATTAATTAATTATGCGTAATAGAACTCGTTTGTTTCCAAAAAAATATATGGATAGTGACAGCTAGCTGTCAAATTCTTAGACGCTAGATAGTAGCGACATCTGAGGTGAGCATGTGACAGTTTTTATTCCCATTGCTTCGAGTGTTTTGTTGTTTAACAAATACTAACACAACAAATATAATCGAACAAGTGTTTAGCATGCCTAAAGAATTAACTTACTTCTATTTTAATATATTAAAAATCTTTGTTTATTTAGATTGGACAACGTGAAACAGTTAAAATCATTTTAATATATTAATTGCATTAGTTAGTGCTAAGTTTAAAAAAATGTATAAACTATTAGAATGACATATTTTGCCGATATATTATCATTATGAACATAGTTGCGAAAAACATTCTAAAGCATTTGAATCTTTTATAAAAAGTATTAACATCATTGAAGTATTAGTGTTTGTCCATTTTTTTCAATTAATTATTATTTTATTGATTAATCTTACAAAGCTACAATACAGAAAATTATGTATAAACAAAAAAATTGTATACATACGTACCTGAACTGGTAGTTAACACTTAATAAGACAGGTGGTTAAATATATTAACAACTAAATTAACAGAATAAAGAACAATTGTTCAAATTTTATAAACTGTACAAAACTGCACAGGTACTCATGAAAGATAGATATAATTATAGAAATAACCAAATGATTAGAAAAGAGTTTATTTAAGTAATAATAATACCTGTCTATTATAGTCCCACTGCTGGGCAAAGGCCCCTTCTCATACGGAGAAGGCATGAGAATTGATCACCACGATTGTTCAAGACGGGTTGGCGATTCCAGACATATATTAACTATATAAGTCCAGGTTTCCTCCCGATGTTTGTCTTCACCGATGTCAGTATATCCAAGATAAAATTAGAGGGTACATAAAAATTGAAAAAGTCACATTGGTACAATACGCGCAACGAAAGATGAGACTTGACCGCGCCTCCCGCCGCTCCTTCCGCCGCCCCGATGACGCCACGGCGCGGACTTCATACCGCTAAAGAGACCCATAAATCGTCTACTGCGCAAGTCAAACCACGTGGTGTGTAAAGTCTCATCTTTAGTGGCACGCACTGTACTTGCCTGGATGTGAACCCACCTCGTGCAAGATAGGCAAGGCCATCACGACAAATTAAGTAAATAAGTTATGGCAGTTATAAAGTTAAAAGCAGCTGCTTTTCAGGGAATATGTTTAACAAATTACACTAAGCATTCAAGATATTAAATTGCTTAGTTTTGTTCATAATATTGCTGTCTATGAACCCGTTATTTATTAAGGCTTTATAGCATATTATACGCATTTAAATAAATTAAAAATATTACCTACACATACTTCGTCGGTTGTCTAAAATACTGTAAGCAAATAGGTAAGGCAGTTTTAATTTTAACGTTAATTTTTAATCTATGTAGTTAAATATACAATTTGTCAAATTATTGCGTACACAAGGCACAGTGTATAAGGCTCAGTTTAAAAAGTGTATAAAGTGGAATTTAGACATTTACAAATAGTGTGCAATGATTTTGAAGAAGACATACAAAACGAATGGCACTAGAATCTTCTATTCTATGCCATACGTACATCATGTCTACCACAACATGGTCGAAATACTAGCATTTAAAAGATAATTTAAAGGAGAGCTTTTCCCCGAATATACAAAAAAAATCATTTTGCGAAAAGTGTCATGATTTCATTTATTCAGATCATGAATTTGAGCCATCATACCCTGTAGGTACATTATTCTTTGGTTAACCCGTTAAACACCCCAATTTTAGTTACCGTAATACAATAATTATTTTAATAATAACGTAAAAATAAAAAATATTTGTGCAAAATAAAATTGGTTAATATTATTTAAAAAATATGCAAATTAGTTCGATGATTAACGATGGCGGTAGTGTGCCAGCAAAAAGTGTAAAATTAATAAATACTGTAACATTATTGATAAGTACTTGATTTTGTTCGGGCTTAATCTAGTTAATAACATTTTACTTAAATATCTAACATTTAGACCAGAGCAAGTTATTGAGCTTAAAATTGTCACCACATTAATTATTAGAACATTTGAATTGGACACGTCATGTAATTTTTCGCTTATTTTAAATAACTATAATAATTTCGAAATATAATATTTGATTCAATAATGTTCTATAAAAATTAGAACACATTCCTTCATTTTAATCATGGCAACAAACCCATTTTTTTGACATGTGGCAACTTTCTCGCTCGATAGTATTTACAAATATTATGTTGTCGCAACACTAAACAACAATACAGTGCTTTTATAGTGACAATGATGTCTTTTAGCCTTCATAAACAAATCTTTAAATGGCGTGATTAGGGACCTAGAAAGGTTCTACGAGTATAAGGTGTTGTGTTCGAATGAGCAACTTGAATAACAGAGGCAGCTTTAATGCTTCTTTTTCGACTTCTACGACTATAAAACTAGGCCAATTTTTTCCTATCTTTCAGACTAGTGTTTACTTCCCCTTGTCCCCCCTCACGTCCCCCTACCTCCTTAGTACCCGACGCGGGGGGGAGGCGACTCCACCGCAGAGGTGGTCTGCTTGGACACGACGCGCGAGCCCTGCGCCAGACCGCCAGCGCGAACAGCCACGTACTTTAAATACGCGTCCACTAAGTACGCGAACATCGCTACAAAACCGAAGAACTGTAATAGAAAATGAAGAAATTTTATTTATGAAGTTTTTTATTTGGTAATTAACCTGCACTGGGCTCACGTGGTGGATTATGGCAAATCCGTCTCAGAGAGTATGACCTGTGTCCCAGCACTAGGAACATTGTAGGATGATTATGCCGATTGATCATGAGAATTTTTCGATATTTTAATATCAAATGTTGTGAAAAAACGTCGAATGGATCCAACTGAATAATTGTAAGGAAAGTTTGTTAGCAAACATAATGAACAGAATTGTATGAGAAAATTGAGCCAAGTTCTATGGGAAACAATAAGCGGAAATAGAATATTATTTACTGTTGTAATACATAATATAAATAAATCTAGTTCCACCTACTGTTTAAAAATAAGAACAAAAACAGTCACTATTATTTGGATCAGAAGATTATAGTATCTCTAAAAGCAAAGCATCCTAATAACAAGGAGGTTGATAAATGAAATGAATGAGTAGTCTATAAAACTTACCGCAGCAGCAGAATGAGGGTTATCATGGACAGTCGCGGCCAAAATCGACACTAGCAAATAGAAGAAGGTCCACAGTGCGCAGAATCCAAACTCAAGCTTCAGCCAAGGGATCTTATAGAACTTCTCCAGGATATGGAACAGGTACAGGCCCAGTAAGATGCCCGTGAACCAGAAGGCGATCATTGAGATCCAGCTGAAGAAAGACCCTTTGGTTTGGTTGCTCAGCCAGGAACATTGGATACATATGAACCCGAGGAGACTGCATAGCTGAAATTAAAGTCAAATAATTTATTTCAATTAGGCACATAAAAGACACTTTTGAACGTCAAAATTTACAAAATTATTCTATTATTTTGACATCACCAATGAATACTGACATAAAGCAAGTAGCAACTTTAATAGCATGTGCAAACAGCATGATTTTGGTCCATTCATAACAAGTGTGTCCTCGGCCAGAAAGTGCCTGAGCCTTCACTCTTTTAATTAAGATTTTGTATATTCAGGTTTTGTTGTACCTATTGAATATGCAATGTGAATTTAGTTTAAGCCTGAATGTTATACTGGATTTTTTTTCTCTCTTATTTTTCTTTGGTACCTTGTTGTGTTGTTCACACTCTTTCTTTCCGATCTGTTTTTAGAAGTGAAGACTTTTAATTGGCTGTCAGTCTCACATATAATTTTATACTTATAGCAACCCTCAAACCGTGCCGTCCAATCAGGGCGTCTCGCGGTCGTTTGCCGCCGCGATACATAGAGTGAGACGACTATTTTGGTCTCACTCTCTCGCACGGCCGTTACTAGTCCGCGGCGTGGCGCGACAGTCCGGTGCCCACACGCTTACCACGCAGACGCGTTCGCAAGTCCGTCGCGCCATCGCCACGTGCCCGTGTCGTTAGACTACTACTTGTGCCCAATGTACCGAAACAGTAATATTTTAGGATTCTGTAAACCCTGTGTTCTTATACCTACTATTAAACTCTTACTACCTATCAACAGTGATTTTCTATCCCTGAGAACTCTCCTCTCATATGTGGCGCTCCAACGTTCTTTCGTGTGACATTAGTGCATAGTAGTGAGTGTTTTGCAGTGACGAACTAAAATGCCAGTGACCAGGAGTAGAGCGGCTAGTTTAAATCGGAGGGAAGATGCAAACGACGCATTACCCGTCCCCTCACGACCAAGCTCGCCGGCCGCGGCGTCCGCCAATCAAGATGGCGACGACGCGGACTCTTTCGCGCCGCGCGCCGATACTAACGCTACCTTTTCCAACGAAAACGTGGCGACTATTATTGCCTCTCTCCAACGCTCTCAAACAGAAGCATTTAGGGAGTTGCTTAACTCGGTGTCGCGGGTCAACGCATCAACCCCGGAATCACTCGCGCTACTAGGGCAAAATACCCTAGCCCGCTGCAAAGCCACCTTCTCCGGCCGACCGCAGGAGTCGGTTGAAGCATTTATCGACGCCATAGAGGCCTATAGCGAGTGCGCGCAGGTAGCGGATTCAAACATCCTACGCGGCTTAGCCTACCTATTCAAAGATCAAGCAGCGACATGGTGGCAAGGAATAAAATACTCTGTGTCGTCATGGCGCGAAGCTAAAGAAAACCTGATAAGTGCGTATGGTGACCGCCGGCCGCCTCATCGTATCTACCTAGAGATATTTGCGACGCCGCAGGACAAAGAAAACACAGACTTATTCGTGGCGCGCGTTCGCGCCCTTTTCGCGCGCTTACCTAAAGGTGACGTAACGGAGTCAGCTCAATTAGATATGACCTACGGACTCCTCCACAGCAGAATAAAGAAAAGACTGCGAAGAGAAGAGTGTCATAATTTCTATGAATTACTCCGCCTTGCACGAAATATAGAAGATTCTTCCGACGAGAAACACAAAATGCCGCCGACGACGAGTGAGCGTCGAACACAAACGCGCTCGCCGCCGTCCACTTCGACGCCGTCTACACAATCCGCCGACCGCGATTGTGTCCCCGTTCGCGATAGTGCTCCCGCTGCTCCGGCGCCGCCGTCGCAGAGCCCGCCCGCTCCGCACGCGCCTCCCGCCCCGGTTCCGGCGAAGCAACGAGTTTCCTGCACCTACTGCAAGCGGTACGGCCACACCAAGGGCCAGTGTCGTAAGTTGCAGATCCAAGGTGAGTCCAAATCCAAAAATAACTCTGCGGAAGTGATAAGTGATAACGGTGATAAAAAACAAAGTGGCCAAAGTCAATCGTTTTATTGTGTTCAATCTCGCGACGTATGTAAACAAAACTTTACATCGCAAATAATTGAATCTAAACAGTGCTTTTCAAATAAAAACATTGCGTCAGTTAAAGACTCTATTGGTAAAGATATTATTACTTGTTGCCATAATGATGTTTCTTATAATAATAATTCGGGTCATAACTCACAATTTGTAACAAATATGTGTAAATGTTCAAATTCTTTTGACGTATATGTTCATAGCTCACAAACAGAAAATAAGTGTAGAAATGTATGTAAACAAAAGGGTAACGTTAACCCATTATGTTCTACCAACGGTTATACCAATATTTTGTGTAATAATTTTAATAATAATAATTCGGGTAATAACCCCCAATATTTTAAAGATATTACGTGTAACACGTCCGATAAACAAAACGGTAATAACCGATATTATAACGATATTTTGTGTATTGATTCTTGTAATAAAAACCATGTTAAGTCACAATTCGATATTAATGAGACTGTGTGTTTATATGTAAATAGTGATAACTGTGTTTATAGTGGAGATGTTTTACCCCGCGGTAACGGTCATGCGAGTCATACGGAACCCCCTATTGGTCGCGAGTTACGACCTATTTTTAATATAAAAATTTTGGGCTTTACCGGTACCGCGTTGATAGATACGGCCGCCAAGTATTGCATTGCGGGTCATACGCTATATACTCTCCTTCTACGTCAAGGTCATCCGCTCAGCTCTTCGACACGCGAAGTTAAGCTTGCCGACGGTGTAGCCCGTACGATGGATGTACTTTCTACCACCTTAGAGGTGTGCTTAGAAACGAAAGTTATCACGATTCCATTTTATATATTTCCCGATGCGACAAATAACGAGACTTTATTAGGTATCGATTTTATAACCACTGCTGGAGTAGTTATTGATTTTTTTAAAGAATTCTGGTATTTCAGTAACAATGATACGGTAAAATATAACTTGTTTTTCGAACCTACCTCGCGTGACGTGTCCTGCGCCTCTACTAATGTACTTCGGGATGATGAAGGTACCCACCTTAAACCAGGCGAGCGACAAGCGCTCGCTGACGTCCTCACCAGGCACGCACGCGTCTTTAGAGCAGGGGGAGGTCCAACACCATATGCTGAACACTGCATTGACACAGGTGAGCATTCGCCTATTGCTGTTCCTCCTTACCGCCTAAATCCCTCGAAGAAAGAGCTAATGAAAGCTGAAATAGGTAAAATGTTACAAGATGACATAATAGAAGAATGTGAATCGGCATGGTGTTCACCGGCGCTGATGGTGCCGAAGTCCAACGGTGGTATCCGCTTCTGCGTCGACTACAGGCGTTTGAATGCAGTCACCAAAGCTGACACATATCCGATGCCACGCATCGACGAGTTACTACAGAGTACAAAACGGGACTGCTACATGAGTACGCTAGACCTTCGATCTTCGTATTGGCAGGTAAGGGTAAGGGAAGCTGATAGAGATAAAACGGCTTTTGTTTGTCCTTTAGGTACCTACCGTTTTAAAAGAATGCCGTTTGGTCTCCGGAACGCACCCGCTACCTTTCAGCGTCTCATTGATCGTCTCCGATCATGCTCTGCTTTACAAGATGTAACTTTATTAGCTTATTTAGATGATCTGTTGATAATATCCCAGGGATACCAACAGCATCTTCAAGACCTCGAGGCAGTTTTTAGACGTCTGGTCGAGTTCAACCTCCATGTGAATAGGGAGAAGTGCGCTTTTGCTCGTGAAAGCGTTAAATATCTTGGCCACGTCATTACACAAGCAGGTGTTTCCACCGACCCAGGGAAGGTGAGTGCTGTACTCGAGATGAAGGAACCAGGAAACCTAAAGCACCTGAGAACCTTTTTACAAACATGTTCATGGTTCAGAAAGTTCATACCGAACTTCTCAAAAGTTGCCGAACCATTGACACGTTTGACTAGAAAAAGTCAAGTATGGTCTTGGGGCTCAGAACAGACCCAAGCATTTAATGAGCTGAAGAGCCTACTGACCACAGCTCCAATACTGGTACAAGCCGATTTCAGTCGTCCCTTCATTCTGCGAACTGACGCAAGTAACTACGCCTTGGGCGCAGTTTTATTACAGGGCGACGGCAATCAAGAAAGGCCGATTGAATATGCCAGCCGACTCCTCAACGCAGCTGAACGCAATTACTCCACCACGGAGCGCGAAGCACTGGCTGTAGTGTGGGCGGTGGAGCGTTTCAGGCCCTACCTAGACGGTCAACCAGTCGTGATTGGCAGTGATCATCAGCCTCTACGCTGGTTGCTCTCACTGAAATCGCCAGCAGGCAGATTAGTCCGTTGGGCTCTAAAACTCCAATCTTTTGATATCCAGTTCCAATATACCCCAGGGAAAGCAAATGTTGTGGCAGACACGCTGAGTAGACCGATTTGTTCTGACGACACGAGTGACAAGTGCGGTGTTTGTTCAGTTATCTGTGACCTTCCCACGAAGACACCTAGTCAACTACGTCTGGAACAGACTTCGGACCCTGAAGTGGAAAAGATTATTAAAGAGTTAGAAGGGCCTGATGATGTTGCCTCTCAAAGATGGTTAGAAAGGGGTTACCTCATGGATCAAGGAGTCCTCTACCGTTACAACCCGGACTCCGAGACTGAATCTCCTCAGCTAGTAATACCTGCCTGCCAAGTGGCAGCTATTTTAAAAGAGTTACACGACTCTCCAACAGCTGGTCACCTGGGTAACCAAAGAACCTACCAGAAGGTAGCACAGCTCTATTATTTTACAGGTATGCGGAGAATAATCACCGATTATGTATCAGCCTGCATCCACTGCCAACGGTATAAGGCTAACAACGCCAAACCCTCAGGTCTGCTCCAGACACCGGTCATGAACCAGCGGGGTGAGGTGTTGGCTATGGACCTGTTCGGCCCTCTACCGGAAGGAGACCAGGGGGAGCGGTGGATCTTTCTCATTGAAGACACTGCTACTCGATGGATAGAGCTGTTTGCGCTTAAAGAAGCCACAGCAGAAGCCTGTGCTCATGTCCTCATCGAGGAATATTTCATGCGGTTCGGGTTGCCTCGCAGGATTATTTCGGACAACGGTGTCCAGTTCGTTTCCGCACTCATGCGACAATGTATGTCAGTCTTAGACATTAAGCAAAATTTTGTTCCTCTGTATCATCCACAAGCTAATCCTGCCGAGCGAAAAAACCGCGACCTTAAAGCAATGCTGGCACATCTCGTGGCAGACGACCACACCTCATGGCCGAAGAAGTTGTCGGTGATTCGCTTTGCCCTGAATAGCGCAAAATGTCGCACAACAGACAAGTCACCAGCTTATTTGACCTTTGGCAGAGAGATGCGGTCACCCACAGAGGTTGTTCACGACCTTCGTGCCATAAGAGATAAAGAAAACTTTGTCCCACAAGTTACCCCTTACCTCGAAAACTTCTTACATTCGCTGTCAGCTGTTCGGGAACGCGTCGAAATCCAGCAGGACAAGACAAAGCAGTACGCTGATGCTTCACGCCGACCATCTGACACCTTCGAGGTAGGTGATTTAGTATTGCTTAAGTCTCACTTATTGAGCAAAGGTTCAAAAGACCTCACTTCAAAGTTCTACCCTCGCCGAGATGGCCCTTACCAGATCACTAAAAAGGTAAGTCCAACAACGTACACCATCGCGAGCACGGAACAACCTAATGTAGATATAGGAAAATATCACTCCGAGGACCTGACACGTTACCGAGGTACCGACGACTCCCTACCGAAACCCGTTATTCCGAAGCGGAAACGCGGACGTCCAGCTAATGCTGCTGTTAAAGAAGTACCAGTCCAGGAGCGGGGACGTTCTCCAGGGCTGGAGGGGGAGTATATAGCAACCCTCAAACCGTGCCGTCCAATCAGGGCGTCTCGCGGTCGTTTGCCGCCGCGATACATAGAGTGAGACGACTATTTTGGTCTCACTCTCTCGCACGGCCGTTACTAGTCCGCGGCGTGGCGCGACAGTCCGCTGCCCACACGCTTACCACGCAGACGCGTTCGCAAGTCCGTCGCGCCATCGCCACGTGCCCGTGTCGTTAGACTACTACTTGTGCCCAATGTACCGAAACAGTAATATTTTAGGATTCTGTAAACCCTGTGTTCTTATACCTACTATTAAACTCTTACTACCTATCAACAGTGATTTTCTATCCCTGAGAACTCTCCTCTCATATACTCTGATTGTTTTAGCTGTAAGTCATCCATAGTAAATAAAATAAATAAATAATTATAGAATTGACATTAATAATACATTTGAATCAACAATTTCTTAGTTACGATTGAATAATTTGCATGTAAATATAAGTAAAACAATAATTGTTCCCCCCGTTAAGCTCGCTAAGCAGTATGTTATTCGCAATGTTTACTACGCCTTATGTCAATCTATTATTATTTATTGTATTAGCTGCTGGGGCGGCGCCACAAAAACTGCCTTTAAACCTTTGGAAGTGGCCCATAGAGCTATACTGAAAATTGCAACATTTCGACCTATTCTGTTTCCAACAACAGAATTTTACAAAAATTGTGGTATCCTCAACGTAAGGCAACATTTCATTCTACAAACCATTTTACTCCAACACTTAAAAACCCCTCTTACTACTATTACGAAACGACGGAAAGACATGATTTGTACGTTCCACAAACTCATTTTGAATACACTAAGAGATTTTTCTACTATCTTGGCCCTTGTTTGTATAATAAAATTAACGCGTCGTTATATAATTTACCACACAGCAAATGCAAACTCACCCTCCTTGCATTTCTCCTGAATAAAACCTACGACGAGACTGAAAGTGTTTATTGTCACTTACATAAAGATAACCTCATTTCCTATTATTCTATATGCACGCACACGCACTCACTCTCACACACTCATACACACACATATACGCACTCACTCGACTCAGCACATCTACAGTCCTCATTCTACATTGTTTTATTTTATTTCAATTGTAAGATTTTATCTTGTGTTTTGATACTGTAATCTCCAAAAAGCATAAAAACATGATTTTACGTGATACTCAAATTGGGAGTCGAAACGGTCTCTCCTAAATACAGATCACTGAGTAATCTGTATCTAGGAGAGCAGCAATTCACCCAACAATTAATTGTACTTACACCATGTAAATTAATGTATACTTTATAAGTCTCTCATGTTCAATTTAGGATATATGGTCGTAAGCGAGAGAAATTTAACATTCATTATAATGGACAACCTCTATTAAAGGAAGAGGAAACTGCTTTTCTGGGAGTTGCACAGGGAAGGCTACTTCTCTCGGAAACCACACGTAGAAAAAGTATGCAACAGATTAAACAAATTCGTTTATGTTCTCTACACACTGTGAGACCTCGTCGCAGGGTACGATGTTGACTGCGTATCACGGCTGCGTTGCATCGATTCTACAATACGGCCTTGTATGTACTATGGGGTAACTCAACAGACGCAGATAAAGCCTTTAGGGTACAAAAATAATTTGGTATTTTACCATGGGAATCTTGTAAATCATCGTTTCTAAAATTAAAACTCCTGAGATTACCCAGTATGTATATTTTAGACTGTGCAAAATTTATCCGACGGCAGTTTGACCTGTTTGAACAAGCTCAAGAGCGTTGCCGTCGAAAAGTAAGAGATCCAGATAAAATAGTTCTGCCTAGGGCACCAAGGACTTCTCTGCATAAAAGAAAACAGTGGCACTCCGAGAGTGCCGACACTCCGACAGACATGAAAACTTGAAAAAAGAATCGGCACCGCGGTAATCAACACGTTGATGTGTTTTTAATGGTCAAAAGCTGGTGTCATCACGGTGTCGCGAAATCAGTGGTTTAGTCCCATCTCAAAAATGCCCAACGCGTCTAAAGAAGTTTTCACTTCAAAAGAACTGTTGTGGACTCTATCTATAACAAAAAACCAAAGAACTTTAAAGAGTTACTTAATAATTTATTTTTTATAAATTTAAAATGATGGCTACTGGAAAAACGATTTTATTGTATGAATTAATTTATAAATAATGTTAATAATCTATTTTAAATGAATGTAACGATAATATTAATAATTAATGTATTATAAAGTTAATTAATAATAGAAACATTTAAAGCATGCCATTGGACATAAATATAATACTCTAGCATTAAAAACATAATAGTAATGTTTTGCATGTCAAATGTCTGACTTTGTATTAGGAACTTATTACCGACTATAAGACCAACACCGCACCAATACTTACTGCGAATAAATGATTATGATAAAAAATAGAATTTTTGTTGATTGATTGTTGTGCAGAGTTGAAGTGGGGCATTGATATGATGCCTTGATTATTTAAACGTACCTAGAACTTACAGTGAGTGGCGAGGCAGTGCCAACACAGAGCACTCTGTCTTAGCACTGTACCTACTCGTTAATCTGATATCAGACGCTTCAGTCGAGAGAATTTAAAAATTCGAGCTCGCCTTGCTCGCTCCCCTAGATTTTCGCTTTTTTTAACTAGCCTATTGAGGAGACGAAAAAGCTGGATCCGCCGCACAGTGGGCTGAAAATCGGCTTTCATAGACATTCGATTTTTTTTTCGAATTGGTCAAATTTTTTGATTGGAATTGTTTAAAACAATCATGACCTTGAGGTATAATTGGTATGACGTCATAGAACATAGTGGAAGATAGACTTTTGATTTTTTTTCAAAATACTTGTATGGTAATTATCATAAAATCTTCAATATCTCAGCTATCGCATATTTGCGCAAAAGAATTCTTTCACACAAAAAATCTCCTATTTTTTTGCCAATTTTTGATATATTTCACTTTTATGGCAGAGGTGCGATGAAAAAGAAAAAAAATAAAAATAATTTTATTATTTTTATTTCTTCATTTATAACGATTATAAATGAATTTAATTACGCATTAGAATAATATAACAAAGAATATATAGCACAATAGTCTAGGCCATCGTGAGCCGCTTTTTTAGTCATTGATTTTTATACTACCTAGCAGAAAAACAGCATCTTATACGTAAAAAAACAATTCTTAAATTGTTGACAACAAATACTCGACTTTATCGGAAGCCTGACCCTTTTAGCCTATAACAATTACCGAGAATTATTGCTAATAGGTACCTACCTATTAACTAATAGGTAGGTGATCACTGATCACCTAATTTAAGTTTTATTATGACAATGAAGGGTTTTTAGGCTAATTACTAATCGTTCTCCAGAGGAACTTACAGAATCACTGTGCAGGTGCCTAATGAGTTATAATCATTAGGGTTAATTTAGTTCTGTACAGATATCTCACAGGTATTTAAAGTGCAGTATTGGGAACAATTATTCAGTTCACATTGATTTCCCCTTGTGTTAACAGTGAAATTGTGCTTGCAAAAAATGGAGAGTTTATCTACTTACCTAGATTTCTTCATGATTTTGAAGAATTCGGGGAAGTACAGTGACAGCCTTGCACTATATAATGCTGTAGTTTCTCGTTTGAACTTAAATCTCTCCGATGAAGATAATTTAACATTAAAAGAATATTGCAGAAGGATTACACTAGCTATTACAAGGAAATGGAAGCAAGCCAACAGAAAACTGGAGTGTTTCTTAAAGGAACACAAAAACTGGCTTGAGACTGATATTGATTGGCCTAGTTGCATAAAAGTACCTGCTGCTTCAGGCATTGTGGATTCTGAAGTAAATGCCATATCTCCTCAACCTTCCACATCTACATCAGCAGCAATATCAGTTGGAACAATGACAAAAAGAAAGGCACCAACTCGTAAACCATTTCAAGATCTAGGAAAGAAACAAAAAAGAAGGAGAATTACAGATCAAGAAAATTGTGAGTCCAGTGAGATAGCATATGCTGCTATCATAAAGATGAGACAAGAAGGAAAGGAGAATATTGCTTCAGCACTAGAATTCATGTTGACAAATCCAGGAGCTGCTGATAAGTTCAATAATTTAATTCATCAATCGTTGGCCAAGCAAGTTTTCACACCCGAGAAGGCACTTGGCATATTTCTCTCTTTAAAATTATCTAAGTGGCAATATATAACATTGAGAGAAACAGCCATACGTGAAGGCGTAAAAGATTTGTATCCATCTTATTACAAAGTTCAACAGGCGAAATTACAATGTTATCCTTCCAAACAAACAATAACAGTGACGGATTCATCAGCAAAAATTTCTCTTCAAGGATTATTAGATTTAACAGTCAAAAGAATCTTCGACAGTTTACCTGAGTGCGTAGAACAGAAACAGTTAATATTAATATCGAAATGGGGATTTGACGGTGCGTCTAGCCAGAGCAGATATAAACAGACAATGGACAGTGAAAATGATGATTCTAGTGTCTTCATGACATCATTAGTTCCATTGAAACTAATCAATGGCAGTGACACCATATGGAAAAACCCGAAACCCTGTTCTTCATCATTTTGTCGTCCCGTGCGATTTAGCTTCATGAAAGAAAGCAAACTGGTTGTCAATGAGCATTTAGACAGTATGAAAGAAGAAATAAAAGCGTTGAGACCGACAGATAGTGGCAGCAACAAGGTCACCCATGACCTTAAGATGACCATGATCGATGGCAAGGTCTGCACTTACATCTCTGAAGCCAAAGCCAGCTCAGTTTGCTATTTATGTTTGGCAAAACCTTCAGAGATGAACAATTTAACGGAAGTGTTAAAAAGGCCTGTTTCTGAGAATTTATACGAATTTGGGCTGTCTTCGTTACATGCACGCATCAATTGCATGGAATGCCTTTTAAATATTTCTTACAGACAAGATCTTAAAAAATGGATGGCAAAAGGGGAAGAAGATAAAGCTATTCTGCAGGCAAGGAAAAAAACAATCCAAGACGGTTTCAAGCGGGAACTGAACCTGATCATAGGTGTGGTTAAACAAGGCTCAGGAACAACCAACGATGGAAATACAGCACGGAGATTTTTTGAATTTCCGGAAAAAACCGCAGCCATTACGGGTCTGGATGAGAATTTGATTCGGAGATTTGCTGTTATTTTACAGGCTATTACATCAGAAGAAAATATATATATTGAAAAATTTAAAGAGTACTGCCTAAAGACAGCAGAGAGGTATTTGGCACTTTATAACTGGTATTACATGTCGTCAACTGTGCACAAGTTACTTGTACATGGGGCAGATATTATAGCTTGTAATGCAGTAGTACCAATTGGGTGTCTTTCAGAAGAAGCATCAGAGGCTCGTAATAAGGACTTTCGAAGATTTAGATGTCATCATTCAAGAAAAAAGAGCAGACAATGTTCTAATGAAGACATTCTAAACATGCTTCTTCTCACTTCAGACCCTCTCATTTCTTCAGTTAGACCAATTATGGATGTAAAGAACAGGAAAGCTCTCTTCTCTGAAACTCGGGATCTTTTGGATAACCTGCAAGAACCCGATGTCGAATTTTGCGATATAAATCAATTAGATTCCGAATCTGAATCAGAATCAGAATGTAGTGATTGTGACTAACAGTAGGTTAAGATGTTTTTGTTTATTTACTAACTTTTTATTAGTTTTACTTTTGTTAGTATTAATTTAGAGCATGTCTGTAAATAATCAATTAAATTTTATTTTTAGAATGTATTTAGATTTAGGTACTATTTTTGTTCTATTTTTTTTTATATAAAACTATTTAAAATTTAAATGTAAGTCATATTTGTAGTTGTATATTATATGTTTAACTGTTATTATACCCTAATGATAATAACCCATTAGGCACAGTGATTCTGTAAGTTCTACCTCTGGAGAACGATTAGTAATCAGCCTAAAAACCCTTCATTGTCATAATAAAACTTAAATTAGGTGATCAGTGATCACCTACCTATTGGTTAATAGGTAGGTACCTATTAGCAATAATTCTCGGTAATTGTTATAGGCTAAAAGGGTCAGGCTTCCGATAAAGTCGAGTATTTGTTGTCAACAATTTAAGAATTGTTTTTTTACGTATAAGATGCTGTTTTTCTGCTAGGTAGTATAAAAATCAATGACTAAAAAAGCGGCTCACGATGGCCTAGACTATTGTGCTATATATTCTTTGTTATATTATTCTAATGCGTAATTAAATTCATTTATAATCGTTATAAATGAAGAAATAAAAATAATAAAATTATTTTTATTTTTTTTCTTTTTCATCGCACCTCTGCCATAAAAGTGAAATATATCAAAAATTGGCAAAAAAATAGGAGATTTTTTGTGTGAAAGAATTCTTTTGCGCAAATATGCGATAGCTGAGATATTGAAGATTTTATGATAATTCCCATACAAGTATTTTGAAAAAAAATCAAAAGTCTATCTTCCACTATGTTCTATGACGTCATACCAATTATACCTCAAGGTCATGATTGTTTTAAACAATTCCAATCAAAAAATTTGACCAATTCGAAAAAAAAATCGAATGTCTATGAAAGCCGATTTTCAGCCCACTGTGCGCCGTTGAGCATTATTGATGCATCTAAGTACATATGTATTGTGTAACGATCATAACAATATTGAGATTGCCTAAAAGACAATAAAATTAACAATGATGGAATATAGTATAATGACGTTATACCATGGATGGTCACGCTATTTGAAATATTATAGAGTTTGTTTCGGCCTTTCTTCTCAGAGTAGTCAGATAGGAAACGCCGACCTCATCTAGTTTTTAAAATATGATTGACGTGTAAAAGTGTTTGTACAAACCTATTTACAGAAATAAAATCATTTATCATTTATAGAAAACAATATCATCGTCGCGTCGATGGGAACTTTTACAAGGACGCTATAAAATATTTATAAAAATAAGTAGGATCTAATAAATAACATAGTTTAGCAATGTATTGTATCGACTGCGCAAGTTCCAACAAATGTTCTTACATAAATGATTCAACGCAATAAAGGAAACAAAAGGGAAACGCTTTCATCTTATCTTAATATATATAAATCTCGTGTCACAATGTTTGTCCTCAATGGACTCCTAAACCACTTAACCGATTATAATAAAATTCGCACACCATGTGCAGTTCGATCCAACTTGAGAGATAGGATAGTTTAAATCTCAAATTATAGTCGCAATTTTAATTTATTGCTAATTATTTGTCTGTTATTATTTGACAGTCACAATTATCTGTTAACTCCAAATGATTCTAACAGATGTCGATACCTTTCGACTAGGTTGAGTAAGTAATCAATAGATGGCGCTGCTATGGTAAATCTACAAACGTGTCATATAAGCTACATTTTAACAGCATAATTATCACGTGTTGTTGACGCTATAAAATTAATTAAATTTATCTACTATATAAAAATAAGTGGGGTTTTCCTTCCTGACGCTATAACTCCAGAACGCACAAACCGTATTCCACGGTTTTGCATTCGTTGGAAAGGTCTCGGGCTCCGTGAGGTTTTAGGTAGGGTAGGTAGGTAGGATAGGTAGGGTAGGTAGGGTAAGTAGGGTAGGTAGGTAGGGTAGGTAGGTAGGATAGGTAGGGTAGGTAGGGTAAGTAGGGTAGGTAGGGTAGGTAAGGTAGGTAGGTAGGGTAGGTAGGTAGGATAGGTAGGGTAGGTAGGGTTGGTAGGTTAGGTAGGGTAGGTAGGGTAGGTAGGGTACGTAGGGTAGGTAGTTAGGTGCGCCGTAAATAAGTTCTTAATGCTACCCGTGCGAAGCCGGGCCGGGCAGCTAGTTGTGCTATAAGCCTATGACGAATAGATTTCATTGAATTGTTTTGTATATTATATGAATAAAAACCGTTCGCATGATGGTATTTTCCATCGGTAAAAATGAGGACCTTCCTTGAACTTCCATACAAATTTTCACCCCTATTGAACCACTTTGGGGATAAATTTTCAAAAATCCTTTTTTAGTGCTCACCGTTAAAAGGAACTGTCTTCTAGACCTAGCGGATTGTAGTCAGTGAATTTAAGTTTTTTTTTTTTTTGTGTTTATCATTGATTGTCTGCTTTTTGGGGTGTAAAACTAACCTACACGCATCAAAAACGATGCTAAAATATAGGAATTTCCGGCGCACCATGGGCTATCTGCTATCAGTTCAGTTACCAACTTACCTACTGAATTGACTGGCAAATATTTTATACAACGGCCACCGCCGTCGAATCGAGAGAACAAGAAGGAGGTAAAAATCCAGTCAAGGTTGTTGATTTAAAGATTGTGTCACGCAACTTGCGTGGCTCTATGCACACAAGACTTTATATTCTTGTGCTCAAGGGCGGATCCAGGGGGGTTCATGGGGGTCATTACCCCCTTCACCCCTGGGCTGTGTCTATGTCGATCACTGATATTTTTTCTAATATCATTGATATATTTAATCAAATAAATACTTTGCACGATGTTGCCACGTATTGTGTTTGCTACACAGAGTACATTATACGTTTGCTACACATGCGCGAACACATGCATCATTAGACCGGTATTATAATTATATGATGATGGACCATGATGTTTTCCGCCGGTTATTCTCCATAAGAAATGACCAACTGGAACCATGCTCCTAGCTTCTGACGTTTCATAAGTGCCCATGGCCCATGTAGCTTTATCTAAGGCTAGCTACTAGACGTTGAAATTAAATACCCTAGAATAATGTTAAGACAAGGCGCCCCGGGCGCTTGCTTTTCGTAAATAACCTATTCAGGAGAGGAAAATGGACCTCCCTGAAAAAAGAAGACCTATACATTTTTCGCAAACTATTACTAAAAATACCTACATAAACTGAGAAGACCTCCGGGGCTCATTTTGTTTTGCCGCCCCGAGCCCCAGATAAGCTTACTCAGCTACTGATTGAAGCCTGTCCTGACTGGACCCCGACAATGTGACCCCTTCTGACTCAAAAGCTGGATCCGCCCTTGCTTGTGCTATGCATGTTGGAACTCGAGCTATGCGGCCTGCAGCCTAATGGCGTAACAGTCGTTAAAATCTATTGTTTGCATCATGTGACGGATTAAGGAAACAATGCAAAACCACGGTAATTATTATAATATTACCGTGGCAAAACTTAGTCGCAAGACGAATGAATAGGTAGGTATATGAAGTAGTTAGGTACGCGGAGGTCACAGTTGACTGATGACAGCAGCTATACTATACCGTCATTATGTTAAGTGTTAACTCACAATAGCATACAGACACAGTCCTTCGGGGAAAACAGCACACCTGTATGTCTGTATACCCCTTCGGGAGTGGGCGTGACGATTAGATTAAAATAGTTACATCGCATGCCGCATTTGTAAACGGCTAGCTCCCCCTTAGCGCTATTTTCGCGTGAACTACGTCATATTTAACGGACCGCGATCAACACGATTAACACGACATTGAAGTACGTACATTCTGGAAGGACTTGACCTTTTACCTTATGAATAAAACAAAGGGGTATGGTATGGTACAGTAGGCTGCACATCAGTGGTAACACGATTATAAGCTGGTCTGTATTGAAACTCCGCACTACGGTAGGCCAGCTCAAGGTCAAAGTGCTACTAACGACGTGCCGTCGTCGACTGTACCTCATATAAAAGTTTGACCTGAACAAAGCCTGTGAAAGTGTTTTGTCTTGTATTGATTTTTCAGTAAGTTTGCTTGAAAACGTGCCGTTTTCTAAAGTGTGATAGGTATAATATGAATTATTTAAGAATTTTGACGTCATCCGCCACAGCCGTTAGTCAACATGACGCCAGAATAGTCGACATTGGTTCAATTACAAAAAAAAAATATTTAGCTGATTACAAAAAAAAAACATTTTGCTGATCGTCATTAACGAATTATCTGAAGTCTGAAGTAGATTAGCAGCAACTCAAACGCTAATAATATCAACAGACTATCCACAATGTGTTTTTTAAATGTCCCATTTACTGAAGCAGTCCTTGTAGCCAATTGTCCCCAGATATTATTATAATGTTGGTGATGATATCCTTACAACTTAAATAGTCACCATAGTCAAAATCGGCTTGAAATGTATTATTGTTTCCTATACTTATAACATTTGAAATACATAAATTACATTTTTTTTTAATAACAAAAAACTTTAATATAAAATATTATTACTTACAACTTGAACAATCTTCAGTATGCCCGGTATGGTCTTGATATAGGCCGGGTCAAACCGTATGTTGGTCTGGACAGCAGTGCTGGATGTGACTGTTGTTGTTGTGGTGTGCTGTCCGGGGAAACCTACTTCTGCCATTGTTGATTAACTGGAAACAATCAAAGTATTGGATTTGAATTTGTGACCAAAGATAACAACAATAATTACTTAATCTTTGCTTTTAGTACTAAGAAGCATAGAGCTCGAATGAAAAAGACAATTATATTTTTGTCACTTCATTCAGTCAATAAGTTAGTTTCAGGAAATTGATTCAAGTATTATATTAAACTTAGACAATACGCAAATCAATAGAACTTCACTCCAACTTATTGCAATTTGATTTAATTAGGTTTTGCCCATGGCTCGCTCAAAATAGTGTGAGGAATATTATAAAAATAAATATATTGATTTCTACATTTATATCTGTATTTTTTATGGTTTACATAATAAAAAATATTCTATTTAGATATATTTTCGTGATAAAAAGTGGCCAAACTGACTCTTCAGATAATAAATAATTGTTCTATGTAAAAAAGAAAGTTGATTTGTTGCTCTATTTCTGTGAGAAACAATAAGAAATTTACAAACATACCTGTGTTTATAATATTAGTAGCATTTATTTTGATATAGATAATTGATTCAGGCGTGACCTTGCGAAAATCCATGATATAATACAATAGACATGGATATATTTAGCAACCTGTTCCACTTAGCTATTCCTTTTTTTTTTGGGTGGGAAATTATCAAATAACTTCTCCCACTCCGGGCGGAGCGGGAGGGCGTGTCAGACTCTTACTGACTAAAACCCACCCGAGTTCCTTCGGTTGCCCTGTTGCCGGGGGCCACGATCTCCCTTTCGGTTTTTTTCGCACCCCCGGCAGGCAACGGCCCTAACGGACCCCGGCAATTCTGTTGACATCTCTTTGAGGCGCGCGTGGAACACAACGCGCCGTCGACCCGAGCCTGGTCCTTATCGGACGGTGAGCTACCCATTGCTTACCGTCCGCAAGCCCACGCCTACGGTGGCCGGAAATCGGCTCGCGATTCCCGACGCCCAGGGCGTCTCCTCTTGCGACGGTTAGGGGCGTGAGGGCGCGAATTTTGCCTCTCCCTCACGCGTCCGGCCTCCTCCTTCGCGAGCATTACTGCTTCGCAGAAGGAGGTGACGGCCTCCCATTTCCTCTCGCTCCGTACCATGGCCCGAATTAAGGCCGGACGCGAGAGATCACCGCCGCCGATCGCCTCCACGAGGACACGGCGATGCTCAGCCCAAGTCGCGCAGACTTCCACCGTATGCTCGACCGTGTCCTCCGGGCGATCCACACAATGGTGACACCTGGGCGTTTCCTCCCGCCTTATCCTGAACAGGAACCTCCCGAAACAGCCATGTCCGGTGAGGACCTGCGTCAGGCGGAAGGTGAGGACGCCGTGGCGCCTCTCTAGCCAGTCCTCAAAGAGGGGACTTATCGCCGCAATTGTGGTGTGCCCAGCACTGGGTTACGACAATCGCACTCTCCATGACGCCATGAGATCCCACTGGAGCTCTGTCTGCTGTGCTGTGATTTCTCGCGGCAGCGGAATTAAGCGAGCCATAAAAAAAAATCCTGATAGAAATTTCATTTCATTTTTGATTTCTTTCAGGGTTTTATATGGCTCTTTAGAAATAGCTAAGTGGAACAGGTTACTAAATATATACACATCTATTGTATTTTATTTAGTTTGATTTAAAAAAGTCCCCAAGCCCATGTTAACAGATTGGTAACATATTTTTTGTTAATAAAAAGATAACCATGTGAGTCATCCATCATTAACATATTTTACATGATAACTCTGATATCAGTTAGACTGCTTTAGCATATGCAACATTTGAAGCTTATAAAATCTGTGTTATTTGATACATTTGGACAAATGTGCCAGAGCTACATGTAGAAAAATTCTGTTTTGATTTTTAAAAATAAGGTGACTGCTATCCCCAGTCTGAGAAGCACTGGTGGTGATACCTGAGTATGCAATGTTTCTTGCCCATTACAGTAAATAGTATATATTAGGTATAATGATGGTGTTAGTAGTGTACAAAACAATATTATTTTGCATTATTTTGCTGCTGATAATACATGTATTGCTGATTTAATCACTCACTAAGTGACTCGGTAATTCCTAGCTGGCATCATTGAATACAAATAGATGATATCAATTTTTTCCAAGTTAAGCCATTTCTGATTGCCAATAAATATATATGTTTTTAAATTTATCAAATATTTGAATTTTTGTTTGACAGATACATTATGATTTCCTTGCAGTGTCCGTATTGCAGTAACATTTAAATTATCTTATAGTGCTATGATGTTCACACAATGGGGGTGTCTATACTTCTATAGGCACATTGGAGTCCATACTTTACACTTATGGGAATGAAACTGTAACTGGTAGGTCCAGTTGAAAAGAGAAAGTTGTTTACCTTTACTGTTTCTACAAGGAAAAAGATATATTTCATGAAATTGCTGTTACATTTGAAAAGATAAGGAATAGATAAAGGAAAGCTATTATAAAAAGTATCCCCATTGGTGGGAGGAAAAAATAAAATTAAATTGTTGATAAGCTGGCCTTGACTTGTTGGGAACTAGCCATTAAAATGGGTGTAAACACTATTGGTTACTGTGCTATTATTTATCCAATATAATATGCAGTTTATAAGGAAGGAAATGCTCTAGCTTGAGGGTGTAAGTCTAAAACCCATATTAAAAGTCAATGCGTACTTTGATGCAACTAGCAAGCACGTTTAAGCCACGATATGCCGCCTGTCACGACCTAAAATAGCGAATATTGAGCAACACATCACAGAAATAAACAGTGCAACTTAGTACAAAAACTGCGATTTCTTTTCTTACCTTATTTAAACGTTCAACTTAGCTATAAACACTTTTTCTTAGAAGTAACTAAGATATTTACAGTTACGGAACTTGCACTAACGATTAAAAATAGGTGTAAATTAATATCAGGTGATAAATCGAAGACCAACAAATGACCAAACCATGAAATGAATCCAAACGTCAGAACTCAGATATTGATATTTTAATAACGTAACAATTTGTTTAAAATTCTGTTTACATTAGCATCAAAAATAAGAACAGCAAAATTCAAGTAACCATTTATACGAGTCAGAGTAAGACAACAACACCTTTCGTTTGAAAGAATGGAAATGCAAAAAAATTACAGCTGATGAGTACCGGAACGATTCCAAAATGACATTGACAATGACACTAACGACAGAGTTCGCTCTAATACTGAATCCAACAAAAAAAAAAAGAATTCAACCCAATAAATGCTGTCTATTTTCAGTCAGTTTAATTTTTTTACAGCTGATTTCACATCCATATCAAATTTTATACATGTACTCCAATTTGTTGTCAAAATAGTAATATAAAAATGATAATACATGAAGAAATTAAAGGTTTTGAACGCACGCTGATGATTGAAATATTGACATTTCTGTAGAGATGCATAGCATGTAGACTCAAACAGAATATTAATCGATTACAAAAAAAAAAGATTAAAGACGACTGCTAGATGTTAAATCACGTAAGCTTCTTATCCACCCGTAAATTAACACGATAATTAAGATATTACTGAGGAGCTTGTGGCTAAATAATAACAGCAACGCGGGTCGTTCGAAGTTAAGCTACGCTTGGCACGGTTGGTTCGTGGATGGGTGACCACACAATATTGAGACGGAGACCCCCTCTGTGCTTCGGAAAGGACGTTAATCCAATGATCCTATATGTCATTCGTAGATTTGACAGTCGTTACGGGTAGTCAGAAGCCCGAAAGTCTGACAACCAGCCTTACGAAGGGGTGTCGTGTTACCCAGCAACTGGGTTGTGGAGGTCAGATTTTTATTTATGTTTTCACTTCTGTCGGCACTCCTGGAGTGCCACTGTTTTATTATAAATATAAAATCATCCACATAGACTAAGTGATAAAAAAAAACAGTGACACCCTGGTAGTGCCGACAGAAGGGAAAACTTGAAAAAAAAAATCGGCACCGCGCTAATCAACGCGTTGATGTCTTTTTAATGGACAAAAGCTAGTGTCATCACAGTGTCGCGAAATCAATGGTTTAGTCCCATCTCAAAAATGCCCAACGCGCCTAAAGAAGTTTTCACTTCAAAAACGTATTACTGAAACTAATTTAAAAACTACCCAAGCAAACTATAAAATATGAGGGGTTGTGCACTAGACCCGATCTTTGTCCGTACGAATTTAGAACACTCCCAATTCAGATTGAATTTGGATTCGGATCGGATGCAGTGCGAAACCACTCTTGGCGCGGTTTCGCACTACGTCTGATTCCAATCTGATTGGCTCATTGGTCTAATCAAATTGCGCGCGCTTCCCTGGCTTCCTGATAGCCACTTCCGTCGCTTTTTACGAAATCACTCCCACAGATTGCAGTAAAACGAGAGGAAAGATGTTACACATAAAAAAAAAACCAATGAACCGAGTCCTATTTTTAACCGACTTCAAAAAAGGAGGAAGTCCTTTTTGAAGTCGGTTAAAATCAGGACTCGCCCCCGAGCTGCAACGCATCGAATTGGGTTTTCGGTATTAAAGTAATTCACTGTATTTTTTTAAGACCATCAACACTGGACATGAAAAGAAAATCAAAAAAGTTTCATATTGAATATGAACTTTTTTTTTATAAAAAAAAAACTAAATGTTGAGGCCTGTGGCCATGGTTCCTGTTGCCCCGCCATAAATCCGGCCCTGTCTATCGTACCCATCCCCTTCAACCAAATACGCAGGTGGCTACAGGAGTTCACTCACACACAAGCGGAGAACTGGGGGACCTTGACACCAGGCTGCAGGCAGTCCAGGGAGGCTATACCATCCTCGGATAGCAGGCTAACCAGGTGTATATTACGCTTGGATAGGAACGGTCTGCACCTGGTGACAGAGACCATCACGGGACACTACTCGCTAAACATACACTTTCACACAATTGGCATAACGGACAGTCCTTTGTGCAGGGCGTGCATGGAGGCTGAGAAAAACCGTCACGCACGTGCTCTTTGAATGCACAGGCGTCACACAGATTAAAACAGAAACTCTCGGGTCACCCAGATCTTTCACAGATGTTCTGAACAGACCAAGAGATTTAATTAACTTCTGGAGGGAAATGGGCTGGTTGGAATAACCACCAACAGCCGCCATGGCCCACACACGGACAATGGTCCACCTGAAGGACTAAGTGCAGAAACTAAACTTCATAACAAAGAACATAGAACCCACACGGGGCGGCGGCGGTTACCTCCTCAGTGCCCCGAGACACCTCTTAATACGGTCTGCACAACACGTGTCGTGTCAACAGTTCTGTCATATTGTTCGTTAGATTGAAAACTACTACAACTTAAACTTTAATGTAATATTTTGACTGTGAATTTGATGTTGACAGGGGCACAGTTAGCCGACGTTCGCATGGACATAATAAAATAGCGGCGATATTTTTTCGTGCACTTGATTTTCAACGTTCTGCTTAGCGCCGAGATTTGAAAATCCAACAGTATGTTTTTTCAACGCGCTGGGACAAAAGTGCATCCCAGCGCGTTGGATTTTCGACGCTCGGCTTAACACCGAGAGTTGAAAATCCAGTGCGCTATATAATTTCCCGCCGCGATTTTATTACTTCCATGCGAACGTTGGATAACCTGATTTTTCTAAGCCGACGTTGAAAAAACGGACTCTTGGATTTTCAACTCTCGACTTTAAGCAGAGCGTTAAAAATTCAGTGCCCGAATAAAATCGCCACGATTTTATTACGTCAGTGCATACGTCAGCGAATTTGTACCAAAGATGAGAGCGTTCAAACAAAAAAACCAAACTCTTCAGCTTTATTTTGTATTACTTTTATAAGTTATAATTATAATTTGACTTGAATCGATTGTTTTCAGTGTGACTTCAATCGATTTGATTGGATCATTCGAAGGGGTCATCTCTATACAACAGCAGTTATTATGATTTATCATACTCTGTGGTTATACTGGTTATTATATTTTTGTGGTGATAACAGTTCGTGTTTCATAATTTTCTTAGAAAAATCTTTTAAGGATATATATACTCAGAGAATAAAACGACTATCTCAAAATTCGGCGTTGTGCTATAAAAAAGTCACAAAATACAAGTAAATTTTCATGTACAGTAATAATTACGTGCGAGGCCGTCTCGTATGAGTAAACAAATAACACCCGCGAAGTTATGTATGACCGCGGTGTGCTTAGACTGTATGTTATTTAAAAATATGAGTCATTGATGTTTTACCCGGCTCAGTATCGGTTAGTAATATAGTGTCAAGGCAACGGTGACTAAATTGTTCGGAGCATCCTCGGCTGCGCTTATCGCGATGAGGCTGTTTCAGTTCTCGTGATTCGCTTCTCCGTCTACCGTGTTTATAATAGGCAGAATAGTGCGCGTCGTGATTTATGTAAGTATGAATGTATTATTTATTAACTTTTTTGTGTAAGGATAAAGTCCTAAGCTAAAACTTCTAATCATAGCAGAGGCTGTGTATTTATAATTCAAGACTCTACATCTTTAATTCAGTAAAAAAACTAACACTTTATTAAGCATTCATTTGGTAAACCAGAAGGTTATAATCTAGTTATTGTTATATTTATGTATTTAAAAATGTAAGCAATAAGTGTAGAAATTTTTAAATTAAATAAACTGCAATAATATTTTTCTTAAAAAAACATAAATAGTCAAAATCATCATCATTTCAGCCAAAAGACGTCGGCTGGACATAGGCCTCTGCCAAGCATCGGCACATCAACCAGTTCTGTGCCGGTCAAAAATCAAAATACTTTTAACAAATATAGGTTTTAATTATATCCCTTTCATTTCATTGATCAATTGCGGTTTGCTAACAGCTCTAGTTAATTCAAGTTCAATTTCAAGGATATCTATATTAGCTACAACTCCTTGTAGCTTCGATGTTGTTATCACTTCCGAAATCTTCTTATCATTTACTAGAGTTTCAATAGAGTGTTTCGTACAAGAGGATGATAGATAGTGATAGGTATCTTAAATTCATCTTGAGTATCTACATACTAAATAACTAGTGCATATTTAAATAAAACGTGAAAAATTTATTTGGTTTTGATGTTAAAATATTAGCATTTTATTTCTAAACATTGTGGTAAATACCTAAGTTACAAACAGGCAAAATTTCTAACTGGTCAAAACTTATTTTAACTAGTTTTAGTCTAAACCCTTATTAAAAGTTAAAACACGTTTCCTAGACCAAAAACCTTTTAGAACCAGTTTTTAACCGATTTCGAAAAAAGGAGGAGGTTATGCAGTTGGCGATTTTTGTTTTTCCCATACCAACTCCGATTTCTCAGTGATTACTGAATCAATTTAAGTGATTCCTTTTTCATTTGGTAGAAGGTCCCATAGCAATTTTATTAACTTTTCTCCCGTAATTTTTGAGTTAGAATATTCCTACTACACCATCGACGTGTAAGTACGTATTTACCATATCGGCGTGTAGGTACTACTTATAAGGTTAGGGATCAAGAAATCAGCAATCAAGTTTCCAAAGTCGTTATTCATCATAAATTCTGTTATTAGCTCGCATTATTACGAAAATCATTCTTAGTTTACAATACTTAGTCTTGTCCTTTGCAAACAATCTAGGTTTTTTTTTTCCAGTTATCCACGACATATAAAATTATACATAATAATATATAAATAAATCATCGCTATATAATTGGTAGTCATAAAGTCAATATTATTGACCTCACTCCATTATGACTAATTCGATGATTCACTTAAAACCAATTAGCAGCTGTAACCTGTGCTGTTCCTCTTGTTATCAATACTAATTGAACTGGCTCCATTCAAACACCACCGCCGCCCATTCCGACGTAACACCGTATACTTACGTGATTAATGAAGAAGTCGAGGCCGAATTGATTGATCTCTGAAATAGGGATGATGTAGTGGCAGATAGCTGCTTCCAAAGTTTAAAGTGTCATAATCATAAAAGATGATAAGAATAAACATCACGCCTTGTTTCCTCGAAGGGTTGGGTAGAGGTGTCCCTGTAGCAGGTTCACCCACATTTTGCCAGTTATGTTTTAAGTTCCATGTAATAGGGGGCGAGCGTATTGCCATGAACCGGGCACAAATCCAGACTCCAGGCTGCTACTGAGAAATTTCAGATAACACGTTACCCGACCTTTTTTTTTTTTTTTTTTTCCCGACCCGGGAATCGAACCCAGGACCTCATGCTCAGCAGTAGCGCTTGTTACCACTAGACCAACGAGGCAGTCAATAAGAATCTTGTCTTATAAGCATTCGTCTGACTAAACATGTGTAGTATCCACTAGCGGCGCTAGCTCTAGGGTGCCTTTCCACTGAGGCGATTGAAGTGACTAATCCTAGACGAGACGCGGTGTGGATTTCAATCAATGTGCCCGTCTCCACTCCGCTCCGCTCGTTTTACTTCAGCGGAAACGCACCCTAGAGCTAGCGCCGCTAGTGGATACAACACATGATTAGTCAGACGAATGCTTTATTTACTTACTTATGAATAATCGGGCGCCAAACCATTTTTTTTTTACAACAGATTCGATTTTAAATTCATGGGGTTGAGAATCCAACAGAGCACGATGAAAAATTCCCCGGATTTTCGACTCCGACGGCGACTGAACCGTGTGTGTCGCATTAAAAAACCGCCCGTGCTTAGACCGCCAACAGTCTGTCGTGCGTAGTCTCTTTTAACCGATCGTCTCCAAAGCAGTGAAATTCCCTGTATTGATTGAAACCCATCTATTTCAGCTAAGCACCCACCATGGCGTACCCCAACCAGTTGCCTCCGCCTCCTCCGCCGCAGACCATGGGCTCCACCAACACGGTGTTCATCACTGAGACGCGGTTCGACCCCTCTTACCTGAAGACTCTGCCCGGGATCCTTAAGGCTATTGTTGTTGTAAGTGTTTCTGAAGCAGTTATAATCCACGATACAGAAAGGCAAACATACCGGCAACGTTTGTGATAGTGGTAAGTGGGCACTATCGCCCATGAACATCTGTAATACCAGAGACATGGCAGATGCGATTACAGCGACAAAGCTGATACTTATGTCTCATCCTCATTCGCCTATGATTACGCTGGCACTTTTGCCCTTCATATCTTTACATAAAACTGCCTTAAGAACAGATCACTACACTTGAGCTGGCACCTGCGAAGTTTCATCATAATTTTCATCCGTTGTAGCACTTCTGCGCCTTACAAATTACAAAAAGACCGGGATATAATTGTGGTCATAAAGAACTTAGGTCCGCATTTTTGCAAGCTATTTGTCTTGCCCTCACAATATTTGCATACGATTTCTACGACACAATCCTAGCATGAAGCATTTAAATCTCATACTTTTATGTCCCACACGCGATTAGCACCGAACAAAACAAATGTTTGTAATGGTAAACGGTCGTTACGTCAATCGGTCATTATTTATACATTACTTACAGGCATAGATAACAGGTGACTAATTGCAAGCATTCATGATAACGTACACACCTGGCGGCAATCCAGGAAAAGGTCCTTGCTCCTAGAACTTACGTACAACGAACATTGTCGGTCTTGTCTTTTTCACAGAAACTCATGTCTTGGTAAAATAGAAACAGTGAGTCAGTCAGCAAAATTGGTGGAGGAAATAACTACCCAAAGTATAGGGGATGTACTTATAAGTATCGGCTCTCGCGGAGAGATTTTTAATAATATGGTTACCTCCGCAAAAGATCAAGCCCAATCGCTTGTTTAGATCAGAATTCACTAACTCTCATTTTTTTCTAGGAATATTCACCCCTATTTTTTCTCCATGCATGTTTGTCCCATACGTGCAAATGTTGAACTCTGTACAAGATTACAATACAGCTGCACATCCGTTAACATAATTAAAATTCTCGGAGCCTGCGCCGGGTGTTTTAAATGCTCTTTATTTTGAAGCACTCAGGCTAAAGCAGTTTATCATTATTTATGATACCAACAGTTCGACGAGACCCGACGGAGTTTGACGAAATAGTTCGAGAGGACTATGGGTATTAGGGAAACCGACAACTTCTAGCAAATAATAATCTGGGTTAGAATATTAACTTGTACTCTTGCGGGGTACAGCCATCATTGCCGTAGTAAAGGTATCTTTATCCACTACCGTTATCGACTTCAGGATCACAAATCTTAATAAATATAGTTCTGTTTTTTCATGCAATTATCTTTTCCAGCTATTCAACCTAATCGGGTTCATCTGCATCCAGTCTTCCGCGTTCTGGTCAAACGGCCGAGGCGTGTACTTCAACATAGTGGCCCACTTGGGGCTGTGGTTCTCCGGGATCCTACTGATGCTCTACCTGTTCCACGTGGTGGAGAAATACCACAACGTCAAGTGGCTGAAGATCGAGATGATCGCCTGTGTGGTTATGGTGTTCCTGTACCTGATTGCGTCGACGATCGTCGTCGCGTTTGGAGCGGCTGCGTACTCCGCTGCTGGGGTAAGTTCTCAACCTTAAATCATGTTTGGAACCTATCTATAGCATTGCTCCTACATGGTACTTACTACTTACATTCCAAGGTTGCCTGGAAGAGATCGCGGAAAGCGATAAGGCCGCCCATTGTATATTTTGTAGTGTTTGATTTATTTTTTGTTATGTATTTTTGTGGTGTACATTAAAATATATATAAATAAATAAATACTTAGATATTGGTAGAAATCAAATAACTCCCAATTCTTCTTTAAATAATTCTTTGACATTTCTAATTGTGGAAGAGGAAAATTGGAAACCTACATGAAACTTAAAAAACTCATCAGACTTCTCCAAAAGCTTAGTCATTTTGTCGAGTCAATAAAGTATTATTCTTCTGAAGTCCTACGTCTTATCATTCTTGTAAATAGTTACGTTGATAGGTACTAAAATAGTTAATCTTAGAACGTAGGTGTGACAATGTCACTGACTCTAACTTTATCTCAGCATTGTTGTTGCAAAATTGATCGAAAGTGAAACCTTTAAAAAAAAGAAATATATACTCCGAAACTTTTGAGTGGTTCTTTATGCAGATGACTAAGAAATCCGCTTTAAAGGCATAGTACACACGGCTACACGATATCAGCATAAACTGGAAATATATAGCTTAATGCTATATATTTCCAGTTTATGCTGATATCGGATTGTATAGGATTTCCGAACGATGCGAGGTCAGCTTATACTGGAAATTAATTACATATTTCGATACCAACATGTCCTCCTCATAACTGTTATTTGTATTTATATATAACTTAGCTACATAAAACAATCACCAGTCGACTGTATCGCCAATCGCCCTGCCCATCTGTTAATAACTCATTGAAAACAAAAGGCGGCTCGACCCGACTGGCACACATTATTATGTGCGGGCCGTACGTGACCGAGCTATTAAATATCTATAAATATGTTTAGTATTGCGTTATACCGTGTTTTACTATCAATTAGGAATTGAAATGAGGTAAATGGTTACGTTTTTGTTAGGTAGGAATTTTATTTTAATTCCTTCTTCTCGTTTATTCTTTAGACAAATAAAAGATCTCTCCTACTTCCACTTTCGTAATTTTTTCTGTAGTGTACTTTAAATTATATTTATGGTAGTTCGGCTTTACCTCGTTCGTAACCAAAACATTTGAGTGATGGGCCTAAACTCTTTTGTAGATAGGTAAACTCTTTAATCTTGCTGAGTGAATCTCTTTTCTGTAGATTGAAGGTTCGTAAAACCACAATAGCGATATTGTGTAATTTTACAAATTCTTGGCTTACTGTTTTCTTCTCCACCCAATAGGGTGCCCTACGCATGCCATGATGACATTACTGTATTTATGGGTCCAATTTACGACTCCTAAACCTTTATAGCGACCATTACAAAGAGTAATTTGTTTATTATAGGTATGAGGAACGTGCTTATTTAAAGGCTACTACTCAAGTTTCCCTTTACCATCATCAGCCGTCTGACCAAGAATACTAACTAGCCATAGTTGATTTGTATTCCATGCAGATTTAATAGAAAATATTTAAACTGTATCAAATCGACCGCTTCGAATTCTGTTCACAGCGATTCGCTCCATGAGTTTTCAATGTCCTAGATTGTAGATAAGCTAGACCACTACTAGATACCTAAATTCCTATGCAGACCATGCATCTACTGTTGTGTTTGCTGATGTCAGTATTCGGTCGAGTGAAAACCTTCAAGTATCTTCGACTGCTTGGTATTTTTTCGTTGAAGTAATATGTTCATTTTCAACTAAAGTCATACAGTTTACGATTTGAAAACAAAATAATATGATAACCTGTCGTATTATTATCAGTATATATATAACTACAACCACTGCTCATGATACTGTGTACTGTCGCTGTAAGGCGCCGTAAACCGTAGATATCCCTTTTTTCGTATCGCTAACATCGTTCTAAGCTTTCAGATTAATTTTTTTTTTTTTTACTCCAGTGGCTCATTACGCAACCTCCTCTGAAGCAGAGCGTACTACAATAACGTCGCCCGAAAAAAAAAAAGATTTTTTTTCGGGCGACGACGTTTTGAACCTCTGATTCGTATATTAGCCCTCCATGTACTATCCACTCTGGTTCACCTCTACCAACGTTCTAAACTTCCAATACCATTTCCAGTTCTTCGGCTACCTAGCGATGGTGCTGTATGGGATCGATGCCTTCCTGAAGTACAGGGCTCTGAAGGCAGGTGAACTGGCCCAGGGTCACAGAGTACTGGCTAAGCAGACACACGTCACGACTCCACCGGCGCTGCCATAGCTAGAGAGGTGGTAAGGAGTAGGAAGATGCAAAGGAAATGGGATTATTTGGTTTCTCGTGTATGTGGGTCCTTGCAATTCGCGAGCGTGCGTCAATTGACTATGTCATTGTTATAAGGTAGAAATTTTAATGATTGACGCGCCTTCGTGAAATGTCACACACAACTATTCCTTCGTGGTTGTGACAGGATATGTCACAGGTTTTGTAAAGAGATTATCTACAAAATATCAGTGTTCTCCTTCAGCAAGTAATTGCTCAAGCTGACATTTTGACAGTTGTACATAGTTAGTAAAACTTGCAGCAAGTTGATTTGTTGTGATTTTTATACTACCCAAGTTGGTATCTAATGTCGACTTGTGCAACAGCAACTTGCTGAAGGGCATTGTACATTATTATTTATTTTGTAAGTATAAAAAGTGATTTGCGACCGCCTGTTTATTACAGCCGATGATGGCCAATCGAATGTGTTTTGAGTAAGCATGTTCTATCCACCAGTGAATTAATTGACATATTTTTGGTCTAGTTATTCTTACAAATGACTTATGACATAAAAGTAAATGTTTTTTTTTTAAACGCGCTCGACTTGGGGTACTTACTTTAATTTCGAGAAGTTTATATTTTGGTTATTTTCATTCTGCAGTTGTAGATGTTCATAGAATTTTTGACATAGTTATGTTAACAAAAAATCATTTAGGAATTTAAGGAAATAAGGAAAAAATAATTTAAAAAAAAATATAGTTATAATGGGTTTCCTATCGGTTATACCATGTTCATTAATTTAGTTTTTTCGGATAACGATATCATATTTACTCAATTAAGAAATTTTCTGTTTCTACTATTAATTATGTAAGCACTACTTCTTGGTTAGCAACATTTTTTCCAGAAAACAATTAGCCTACTATATTATAACTCAAGATTTAGTAGTAGAAATGATAAAAACATTAAATATTTTTGACAAATCAAAGGCAATCATAACAACCAACTTCTTAGGTCTAAAATCAATGTTCACCATATACTAATTGAAGATGATTTTATTTGTATCACAATTTATTTACAAAGACTAGTTGTAAGTGTACTATTTAGTATTGTATTTAATTCCCACCAAGTTATGTTAGTGGCCCGGTTTCTGGTAATGGTGACATTACTCAAGTATGTCAATGACATCTGCTGGACTCCGATAAATTGAGAATAAATTAACAAATCGACATACTTACTAGAGATAAACAATGATTCCGGCTCCAATAACATTAGTAACAATCAATGATGCATTTGTCAGATTTATGCATTCGTATTTATTAAAGTTTCTATCCGTTTAATTTGCGATGTCGATGAATTATATTTTTTGTCACTTACATAGTGTGTAATGTAAAAACTGAATTGTTTTCTTTCTACTAAATTTAATCTAGAACTCCAGCTGTGTGTCATACAAAAATCACCTGATAAATGTCCACATTTGGCGCACACGTTTCCAGTCATTTGAAGGACAAACATAACTATAATAACTTTTTCAAACAATAGAAAGAAATATGTGTGTATATTGAGCATCTTTTTATGGTGTAAATGTATTAAAATAATGTATTTGGTTAGAAATCGGGCATTTTTACGTTAGTATTGCACAAGGGCTTCAAATACCTCAGTGTGTACCTACTTATTAAACTTAGTTACTTGTTTTTGAACATTTTTGACTTCCAAGGTTTTTCTTGTTGTATAGATTTGTTTTGAAGTTCTTTTGGGCACGTTTAGGGATGTCAGAATTTTTATTTGACACGTATCTGCAATTAATTTAAACACAATCTGTTAATAATGTTCAAAAATAATCTATACTTACTGTTTTGTAGATATTATAAAATCTATTATTCTTATACATTTTTGTGATAATATTATAGTAAGTGCTAACTTATTTAATCGTGTTTATAAACATTTATTCTTATTATAAAGTATTTACCTACTTATTAAAAACTTAATACTTTTTAATTATTGCTACATCTATATTTTTTTGGAAGAAAAATCTGGATAGATTTTTCTTCACACAGCGTGCATAAGGAATACCTTTCTAATTTCATTAAAAGATCATTTTAAAGTATTGCACACTGATTTTCTTTCAGTCTCAATTCAAATGTGTTGGCGCAAGTCAGTACGCGTGGAACCTTATTGTAGGTTAATGTATTTTAAAACGATTGTATATACATAGAAACGAAACGTACCCCTACCGCTGTAGATATAAGATGTCTGTATAATTGTATAAACTTCCGTCCACTGTTTTCCACTATTTAAAGCTTTGCTCACGTTATGTGTCAAATGTATTTTAATTACGTGATTCTATGATTTAGGCTCATCGGTGTAAATTTTGCTCTAATATAAATTTATAAGAAATAAGTCTCTAACTTTATATAGCTCATTCGTCTGCGCAAGATTTGATAAAACTTTAAGAAAAATGTATGTACTTTGAGTTCAGAGTAGGCTGTACTAGACGATGTAAGGGTATATAAAAAAATACATGGACCTGCGGTCCAACAATAATCAACATCTGTTCAAATCCGTTCGTTTTTACGATTGAATGAATGCAACTGTTTAAATTATATTTTAGCAATTAGCAGTTCAGACTTGTAAATAGGTGTGCGTTACCCCAGCCAGAAAATTTCGAAAATCGTCATCTAAGTGCAATACATAATTAGATATACAGCTTCTGTAATTGGTAAGCAGATTTTTTAATTAGGTAGCTTTTTTAGCTGATAGTTTTTAAAATTATTTGATTAAAACAGTTCCGATTGGAGTAACGTTACCGCAGCCAGATCTTTTGTTTTCTAATGGGTATGTTGATATAAATGTTACCTAAATATCAATTTGAAATAAATGTTACAACTTAATTTGTATTTGCTATGGTTGCGAAGATATTTAGAATCCTGCTGCGATAAGGTTTGCACGATTTTTGCATCTCGGAATTAACTAAACGGATGATTATAATTTTTGTACAGGACATCTGGCTAATTAGTTATAATTTGTTACGTAATAAAAGAATCCACAATAATGTACCGTTTTGAAGTTGTTTTAGTAAATATAAATATGCTTTAATAGGTCCTAGTACTTACAATAAGCGCTCAGACTAACGTTATTATATAGGTAGTTACTGCCTATAATTGGTACTGAAGTTTCATCAGTATCCTGTACGTAATTAAAAAGTTATGATGAAACTTCAATAGCCGGGTTTTTTGACGACCGGTTAACCGAGTTTCCTGAAGTAGTGGTAACTGAATCTTATATCAATAATTAGATATACAGTTTTATATGCTAGGACCTATTAAAGCATATTTATATTTACTAAAATAACTTCAAAATGGTGCATTATTGTGGATTCTTTTATTGCGTAACAAATTATAACTAATTAGCCAGATGTCATGTACGAAAATTATAATCATCCGTTTAGTCAATTCCGAGACGCAGCAATCGTGCAAACGTTATCGCAGCAGGATTTTAAATATCTTTGCAACTATAACAAATACAAATTAAGTTGTAACATTTATTTCAACATACCCGTTAGAAAACAAATATCTGGCTGCGGTAACGTTACTTCAGCCGGAACTGTTTTTTTACCCAATAATTAAAAAACTATCAACGTACCAAATTAAAAAATCTGCTTACCAATTACAGAAGCTGTATATCTAATTATCTATTGCACTTAGATGACGATTTTCGACATTTTCTGGCTGGGGTAACGCACACTGTAAATAAGTACGAATCGTTAGCTGAGGTTTGGTATACCTATATGTTAAGCGCTAAACACGTTTATGGCAAATGATTCAATAGTTTATTGTAAGTACAAGGAAAATCAAAAAGGTTAAATAAACCGGGGTTGGATGGCAAAGGACTATTTATGATCCATTTTGCATTTATAATATAGAATAGGTATTTGTTGCGCATGGCAATGTGAATACCTAATAACAAAATTCACTCCCTTTTCCCCCCATTGGGGTGGCAGAAAGTACAGAAGGCTACATGCTACAATCGTAGAAACGGATTGTCGAATTTATTCAATTCATTTCTCACAAAGTAGGTTTAGCTAGGTACTGAAATTAAAAATATTAGTTTATATATTGGCTACATTACATTTATCTATAATATTTATTAAGTATTTATGAATGTAAAAAATCCAGAAAATGCAGTTTATAAATATTCCGGTATAACCGCCTTTTGTTAATATTTTCTATGGTCATTGTTGTATCAAATAAAACAATTGAAATGTATTCAGAGTGGTTTTATTGTGTTAACAGTATTTCAATTCAATGTGGACACCTGAACGTACACAATCAACAAATGCCGACACTTCGATCTGAAAGGGCGAAAGGGACAGTAAGGAAAATCTCCCTTCATAATCGGCCTATAATATTCCCACTGCTAGGACACAGGCCTCCACTCGGTGAGCGGGAGTGGGCCGTAATCCACCACGCGGGCCCAGGGCGAGTTGATAAATATCACATGTCTTCGATTTTTTGGTTTTAGGCCATGCTGATTTCTTCACGATGTTTCCCTTCACTGTTTTGGTGATGAAACAATTTACATAAAGTAAAGCACTTGTCTGGGTTCGAGCCTACGACCTACAAGTCGTAAGTCGCCGATCACCACTGCTCCTACACCCACCTAAATGTCCCTTAGCACCTTTGAAATCCAAGTATCAAAACTGTATAAAACCTGGAAAGCAAAACGAAAACAATATTTCGCCTAAAATTGTGCATATCGATCGTTGTACGTTAAGGTCTGCGAATAAAGTATTATAATCTTCTTTTAGATGGCATCTAAATAGATAAGAAAAATATTCGGTCACTGCTTTTAAATACAATAAATTGATCGTCTAAAAATGAACATTATTTTATCACATAAAAAAATAACGATTATATCTAAGGTATACTTAACTGAAACAATCATAATCGAGTACATTACTGATTGTTTCAAATTGATGATTTTACTGAGGCAACACTGTAGGACTGTGTTGCCGATTACAACTTTTGAATTATAACGATTACATTAAAACTTAACAAAGTCTGATATTGTATTGTTATGCATTCATTAGGTATTTATAACTATAGTTAAACAGGTATGGATCAATGTCCTTTGACTTAAAAACAACAATCTAAAAATTATTACAAAATAATACTTAAAATTGTAACAAAATACCCTTAATTAAACAATGGTTTCAAGTAATGAAAACTAATTCTATGTTTTAATAGTGCTTTGGAAAAGCACAATAATATTAGGTCGTAATATCATAGTATTTATAAAAGTCTATACAGGATTTCTTTTTAACCTTTCACTTTACTTATCATTATGAACAACTTTTACTATGGGAACAAACCTAAAATCGAAAAAAAAAATCTGCTGATCCCTACATTTTGACAAGTTATGCGAACATAAATGTAGGGGACACAGCTGATTGTTTTTTCGCGATTTCGGCTTTGGTACCATAGTAAAAGTTGTTCATAATGATGATTAAATTCACGTGTTTAAGTTTGCGCATTGTTGAAAATAATAATAATTATCCAAAAGTATGGTGGGTTAACTTTAATGTGAGTAATAATAACCCAAAATATACATGGCATAGGTACTTATTTGTAAGTAAGTTATTTTATAATATTATGTACAGATAAATGTGATAAGTACCTCAAAATACATTCTTATAAAATAGCACTATTTTTGTATAGTAAGTAAGTTAATACAAAATATCCCTAGTTTGATGTGCGCTATGCTACCAGTTAGAAATTAGTGTAGGTGGCACAAACAAACTCTTGAAAACAGTGTCTTGTAGACAACATTTTTAATGTTTCGGGTTCACTAGGCAACAATTGATGCGCAACACTTGACGCCTAACATGTTCGGCAACGTTACACAGCAGCGCGCCGCGTTGCCAGCTGGGGCGCATTATGACGCGCGGCTTGTTGTTGGTTTCCGTACAACATGCAATTGAGCATCAAATCCATCAACCACACGGAGATCACTGAATACATTTTCTTTATTTTGTAAGTAATTTCTAACCCACAAACGTGTTTTTTTTTTCTTTTTGATGTATTTTTCGATAAAATTATAACCACCGCCTGATCAAGGACATAAATATTGTATATTCCAGTGACATTAAATCTAATCTATTTTATTTTGTATTGTATTGTAAAATGACTTTATATTTAACCTATTCCATATTATTCTTTTATTCTAAATTAATCTGACTAAATATGACTATGTGTGTTATTGTGTTTGATTTTATATTGTTTATTACTGTTAATATTAATTGAAATCATATCAACGTCTTGACATTTATTTTTATTTTACTTTTATTTCTGAAATGTATTTGATTGTATTTTTATAAGTTTTAACAAAATTTATGACAACTGTTCACAAACTCAACAGCAAACCAACATTGTTCTTTGCAGTGCCCTGACAGGGTTCATATACAAAAACCGACAGTAAATATAGTAAAATGTGTTATGTGCATGAGAGCAAATAAATAAATAAATAAAATCAACACTATTTCTTCTGGCGACATGTTGCTAAACAAAAGTTTCGTGCTATTTTCAACATGTTGTGCAACATGTCGCGCGTCGAATGTTGCCTAGTGTATACGAGGCTTTAAGGCTCATTTACATGGAGAGAGTTTTCTCACCTCAAGTATACGAATAATCCTTTAATTTAAACTTATGAATGCAATTCTCGCCTGACGTGACTGTATTATCTATGTCTATGTTGAAGACAAGGAAGTTTGGCAATAATTCTTTCTGTAGATGTTGCTTCAATTGGACCTGATTAACAGCATGACTATCCTAACAGTTAAAGACTATTGCTCCCAAATTACGATGATTTATTTTTCAAATTATATTTTTTACTTTCTTCCTTGACATAATCTTTTCATTATTTGCCATTAAATAAGTAGCTAAAATTTTAATTTCAACACTATAATACAGATAGTGCCATCCACGAAGACGCGCCCCACTCCGCGATTACTGTACTGTACGCTGTACTTTAGTACGGAGTTGGGCGCGTCTTAGTGGAGGGCACTATCTATAGTGGCTTTTGTTGACAGGATATTAATTCAGTTTTTTTACAGTTGTAATGACAATCAAATCAATTGGTTTGAATAGGTTTTTAAATGTATTATTTTATCGATCTCTCATACATATGTATAGATTAATTTTTATTTTATGAATGTGAGAATGTTGTAAGCCTTGTGAACTATAGATTTATTAACCACATTCTATTTTGTTATGTACCTGGTACTTGTTGACAGGCCTACCCTGTTAATACCTACTAACCAGGGCTCGGAAAACGGTTAATTTTCCAAATCGGTTTTGGTAATTGACCACGAACGATTGCGGTTTAGGTATCGGTTACCGGTATATTAACCGGTTACACTATTTGCGCTGTAGCATGGTGCGGGTGACACTTGCCCGTATGACGTTGACATTTGTCAGTACCACGTAGGGATGTGAGGTTATGCAATTCATTTTTATCGCTAACGATACTCGCAGCGTGAATCTAGTTCTCTTTAATATTGTTATGAAAATTAGTGTATTATTCAGTTGTGCAGTGTAACTACGTGTGTGCTACGTGTATAAACTTGTCAATATAAATGTTTTATGGCTACATAATTATCTTTGTACTTATATAAAATAATCAAAATCGGGTTTATGTTTTTTTTTTCGTGACAACATTTTTGCTCTATGGTGCATCGGCGCGGCGGCCATGTTGTTTACCCGTGCGATGCTGTGAGTGCGAGTACGAGTGCAAGCGCGTTATATTGTGACTTAATGTGACACGTATTACGATTTCATTGTTTGTTTTCATTTTTGTTAAATTGTTATTTGTTATAAGTTTGTTGAGTTTGTTGTTATTACCATGCCTAAGCATACAAAAAAAACTGTTTTGGGTAGTCAGGCCAGGGAGCTTGTTGTTCGCCTCCGAGACTACTTTGAAAGAGAACAACAAAATAATGGACCGTTGTTACCATTGAATCATATTGTAGAACGAGTAGCCGAAGCTCTTGATATTGGCCGCAATACTGTTTCGCGTATAGTTGCTATTAGAAATCATATTTATGATTATTATAGAAGAATGGAGCTACCCACATTGCTCAAGCTTCTAAAATCATTAAAAGAAGCTGACTTGTTCAAAGGAGGTATTACTTCGCTACGGCAAGTTATAAAAGATATTGGCTTTGTTTACAAAAAAGTTAACAAAAGAAAGATTATTATGGATAGGACTGACATTGCCCTAGCAAGATGTAGATTTTTAAGGAAGGCCAAAAACATAAGTGATTGGAGCAAAGTTGTCTTTTTGGATGAAACGTGGCTAAACGCCAACCACACAGTGGGTAAAAGTTGGACCGACGATACGGCACAATCGTGTACCAAAGTGCCGGAAGGCAAAGGCGAACGCCTTATTATTTGTCACGCAGGTACAGCAAGTGGATTCGTCCCTGATTGTTTGCTGGCTTTTAAGTCAAAAAAAACTACGGAGTATCATGAGGAGATGAATTACGAAAAATTTAAAGATTGGTTCATAGGTCTATTAAACAATTTAAAAGAGCCTATGACCATAATAATGGACAACGCACCCTACCATTCGGTGCAAGTTAATAAACCCCCAAACCAATCCAACCGCAAAAGCGAGTTGGTGAAGTGGCTGAGTGAAAACGGAGTTACAGCAGATATAAAAATGTTAAAGACGGAGCTTATTGCCTTAGTCCGACGCCATAAGCCACCAACTCCTACCTATGCTCTGGACGAGATGGCAAAAGAAAAAGGCCACCAGGTCCTTCGACTACCACCCTACCATTGCCAGTATAACGCTATTGAGCTGATTTGGGCCCAAATAAAAGGTATGCTTTTAATTTCAATTCCCATTTTGAAGCTTTATAAAAAAATCAGCTTTCCGATCGTAGCATGTACCTAGTTTAAAAACATTACCAGATACTAGATTAGGCTGATTGATGATTATTTGAATACTTTTTTTTATAAGTTCGTTTATTTTTAGGTTACGCCGCAAGAAATAATACTTCGCCGCCATTTACGGCAAATAAGATGTTGGCCCTATTACAAGAGGCCATCAACAATGTTCAACCTGAAGACTGGTCGAAGGTCGTGAATAAAACAAAAAGGGACATTATGTCTGATTGGGATCGTGACATACATATTGACAACATAATTGAGTCATCGTTAATAATATCCGTCACAGATTCAGATGATGAATTGAGTGACAATTCAGATGTTCCTGACTCTGATATGAGTTTAGACGAATAACATGTATTTTTTTTTAGCAACCTTTTAAGCAACCTTACCCTATAAATGTTCTGTTGTATAATTAGACCTTTTAAAAATAAAAATTGACCTACGCACAATATACGTTTTTTATTATAAAAAATATCGACTATCCATCGTAGCAGTACATCCCATCACTAAATACGTCTATGGCGTTACGTTATACGCATAACACTTTGCTTAATTTTTCATTCAATTTGATTTTATTTCTTGATTAGAACATTCTGGTTGGGTTTAATTTAATTTACTACAGTTATTAATTATTTAATATATTACGAATGTGGTACAACTGAAATATTAAGTCATAAATTGTAAATCGCGGCAACTTTCAAGAGTGAAACGAAATGTTACTGAAACTGTCACCCGCACCATGCTACAGCGCAAATAGTGTAGTGGGAGCAACCGTTTTTTACAAATTCCAATTCTGTTGAGCGAAATTAACCGGTTAATTTGAGTTTCGACGGTATAAGCGAGTTCTACCTAGTACGCCAACTCTCTTATACAAACAATAACAAAGCTCTCGCTCTACCCCAACTAATACGCAAATTAATGTGGCAAACGGCGGCGGCGGGCGTACTTTTGAGTAAAACCATTTTACTCAGGTTAGCGCGAGTTTTAAAATCTATTCGTTGTAATAACCGGTAACCAAAATTATTTAGGTTTAGGCCAAACCGTTTTTGTAACTAACCGGTTAATCGATGAACGGTATTATAATGATTTTATGAACAATATTAACCGGTTTCAAGCCCTACTACCAACACTGTAATTTTAAAACATTGTAAAAACGAATTATTTCCAGAACCGAGAGTAACCGTGGAGTTTCTCGCCGGCTATTCTCCATATGAAACGACCAATTGAAACGGTGCATCTAGCTTCTGACGTTTCATAAGTGCCCATGTAGGTATAAGTGAAATAAAATATTTTTATTTTATGCACATTTTCGCTACAATACGGGCAAGAAACTTTCTCCCTGTAATTGGGCCATAATATCGAATTTCACGCCTGAAACAACGGGTGTAAAACGATAGTCGAGGTATTGGCCATTCTTAGATATGTTTTAAAACCATTATTGTTAACAGTTTAAATATAGGCACACAGATAAGGCACAAACATTAGCTTTTAGTTATAGTAATACATAATTAAGTAGAATCATTTTTATTCTAATAAGCATAGAGAGAAGACTATAAATCGTCGCTAGATTATAATTTAGACTTTTTAGAAACATATTTTTAAGATTTTTATACATTCAAAAATGGATAAAAAAAAAAAAACAAATTACAAAACATTTATTTAGACTAAAGATATTTCGGAAAATAAAAGGCCCGTTTTGACATATGAGAAAGACTCTAGAATGTAACTTGGAACGAAACTGAAAGACAAGAGAGACAATAAAATAATAATTAATTACATAAAGTGTTTTAAAAAAATACATACATTTTAATGGCGCATTAAATAATATGATGGAATATATTGCGAGTATAATACTCGCGAAAAGAATAATTCTTTTCGCGCTTACTTTATAGTAGCATGCAATTTCTAATTCTTACGAAACGTCTCAAAAACAGTTACGTTCTGTCTTTTTTTTTTAAATACTACTGTTGTAACCAATTAATTACTGAATTTCACCAGCTTCATTCGATTTTAATAGTAATTAAATATTGTGTAGTGATCTCTACTGAAAAGAATGAGCTTGGCGCTCAAAGCCGTAAATGAAATTTTGAATTGGCGACACTGGTTTCTATAGAATGGTTTGTCTCTCACCAAGCGGCACGTGACTTAGGTTGTGTGGTCGTTTATGTTTGATATTTTTTTCTCGACTCGGCTTTACTTTTGGACTATTCCTGTTTACTATCACGTTGACCTTGGCTCTTCTATTTTGGACATTGATTTAAAGATAGTGATTTGGACTCGGTTTTGTTGTTTGTTGTTATATCGTACGAACTGTTTCAACATGTCGAAAAGAGGACGTATGTACAATCAACAACCACACACGCGAATTGGTTGTAAAGTTAACCGAATACTTCGAACGCGAATCAGTCAATGATGGACCTTTATTGCCCGTAACGCAAGTACATGATCGCGTCCCAGAAGCACTTCGAATCGGCAAAAAAAACTATTCGAATCATCTTGAAGGAAAAGTATGGGCCTTCCGGTACTGAAGAAAATGTATTACCTACGCCTAAAAAGAGTAAGAAAAGAAAGCCTGTAACAGGTATTGACACATTTAACGCAGACGCTATTCGAAACCACGTGTATGCTTATTACACAAGAAATGAATACCCAACTGTGAGTAAATTGCTGATATCACTACGAGAGTGTGGCCTGTTTAGTGGCAGTTCCACGTTTTTAATAACAATTATGAAGCAAATTGTATTCAAATACAAGAAATCCGACAAGAGGAACATTATGATGGAACGATATGATTTAATTTTGCACAGAGTATCATTCTTGAGGGAGATGAAGAAAATCACAAATTGGGTCAATGTCATACACACATCAAAAGTGTCTAGGGATCAACATATATTTTTGCAATAACTTTTCTCCCGATTGATATTAATTAAAATTTTCTTTAAGGATTCATCAAATAAAGTGTTTTCGTTTGTCACAGTAACGATAAACCAAGTCACCTTTGCATTAATAAAGAAATTTGCCATTTTCCTAATAAAGGGATTTTTGACATTTGAACCACTAACATTAAAGTTCGAAAAAAAGACTGAAATAACAGTTTTCTTTAAAATTTTATTGGGTAACTTAAACAATTAATAATCCGTGTTTCTACCGCGAACACTAACAACACAAGAACATCGGTTTGGCATACTCAAAATGAGTTCATCCAAATCACGCTGTGGAATGGCCGCCCATGTTCGTTGCAACAACAAAAAAAGGTCTTCTTGCGACTGGATACCCTCCATATTCGGCAGAGCTCTTCTCTGTAGCATATCCCATGCATGCTCAATCGGGTTCAAGTCTGGCGACTGAGCAGGCCAGAGCAGGACATTGATGTTAGCTGCGGCGAGAGTCTGTCTTACAACTCTTGCGGTGTGCGGTCGTGCATTATCATGCATTAACTGAAATAAGGCACCGATTTGCACTTGTAGAGGAACGATGACGTCAGATACAATCGTCTCAGCATAAATTTGAGCGTTGAGGTTGCCTCTGATCCAAATCAACTCAGTTCTTCCGCCGATCCAAATACCCGCCCATACCATGATGGTTCCACCACTATAAGGATGGACTTCCTGGCAGGATTTTAATCGCTGTTGGCGTCCAGGGGTTCTCCAGTGTCGTATACGTCTTGTATCCGGTCTCATACCAAAACGAGACTCATCAGAAAAGCACACGAAACGCCATTGTTCTTCTGCCCAATTTCTGTGTTCAAGAGCCCATTGATATCGAATCCTACGATTGTGCATTGCTATAGGTGGTACCCGTAGCGGTCTTCGGGAATGAAGGTTCACTTCATGCAAGCGGTTTCTGACTGTTTGGTCGCTAATTAAGTTCCCTGAAGAGTGATGAAGCCTCACGGCTAACATCATGGCGGTTATTGTTGGAGCTCTTCGAGTTAAGATTTGAATGTATCGGTCTTGTCTCCGTGTGGTGCAGCGATACCGTCCTCCATGGCGCTCAGCCACGGTACCAGTGCTTCGGTAACGTGTCCAAAGTCGACTGATAACACTATGACTTGTATTCAGAGCTAAAGCCACAGTACGTTGCCGGGAACCAGCTTCTATCATTCCCACGGCTCTGAGCATTTCTTCCCTGCTTAAATGACGTCGCCGCTCCATAATAACGTTGGTTTTAATCAGTAGTAAGGAAACAGTAGCACTAATAATGTCTTCAATGCGTTGTATGTTTTTATAGGGAAAATATTGACAGCTGATTTTCATCTTTTACTCGAATTTGATTAACAGTTCCTGTTTCAAATTATGAAATGCACCAAAAAGGATCCATATAAATTGATATAATCATAAATTTATTACAAAGCCACATCTCAATCTCAAGAAATCCGCATAAAAATGCTTGATCCCTAGACACTTTTGATGTGTGTATATTTATCGATGAGAATTCGCTGAACTCGAATCATATCGTGCCGCAGTCGTGGACGGAGTGGTTTACTAACTTGTTAACATACCTCCCCGAACAGTGCATAATCATTATGGACAATTCTTACCATTTAGTTCAAATAAATAAAGCACCTACTCAAGCTGATTTAGTGGCATAGCTAAAGACAAGGCGTTGAAGCTAACATGAAATTGTTGAAAGCTGAATTGCTGGAACTGGTAAAAGAAAATAAACCTACGAAACCAAAATATAAAATTGATGAATTGGCACTTCAGCATGGACACAAAATGCTATTTAGTTGATCTGGGCACAAGACAAAGGATACGCAGCTCGCCACAATACAAAGCCGCCATCCACTAAGAAAATGATGACATTACTGAAAGAAGCTTGTGCCAAAATTACTAAAGACTGGGCAAAAGTGGTAGAATAAACTCGAAAAATTATACATGAAGATTTTGACAAAGACGTCAATATTGATAATAAAATTAAAAATGAAATAATTACGTTTACAGGTGACGATAGCTCAATTGATGATTTTGGCTCATCATCCGAAGAAAATGATTGAATGAAGATTTGACGTTCGAAAAGTGCTGATTTTCAGCCTAGTTTGAATAAATGACTTTTGAATTCAATCACTTTCGTTTTTTCTTGATTTTTTTGTGATTGAGTGAATGTTATTGTAACTAAAAATAATAAATTAAAAACAAATTGACCTTTCGTACCATTGTATCATTTCAAAATACCTACAATATTAAAGTTTAAGTTAAATCTAATCAGAACTTTAATCCAATGCAAAGAGCATTGGATTAAAGTTCTGATTAGAAAATTTACAATACATAATCAAATCGATCAAATACTCATACAAACTTGAATCGATTTATCGTGAGTATCGAGTACCGAGTCGTATGGTTACTTCACTAGTTAAGTCGCGATGACAAATGTCAAAACGGGCCTTTCGTTTTTTGACAAATTAAGTACTTTGATAATAATTCGTTAATATAAAAATCGCTAGTAACGGTATTTTTAAAAATTTATTTAAAACACTGCACTGTCTTATGCTATTATTCCTTTTTGCATTGCATGGTTGCTGCCATATTTATACCGTACTATAAATATTGACTGCATTTATGGCCAAAGACCTTTCGTCTTTCAAAATAAAACTTACACAATTACTACACAAAAATACATTTTGTGCTAAGCAGCAGCAGTAAACTTAAAAATGCTCAATACTTTGCTCTTAAATCAAGGTTTTTTAAAATGCACTAAACAACTTATTACATTTTAAATTAAAAAAAAGACTAAAATGGTTATTTTAGAATTGGCAACCATTGAATTTAGGCAAGGAACAATCCTTAGATCATAATCCAAGTTCCATAGAGAGAACCTCCCTTTTCCTCCCTCCATTGAGACCATTTCGAAGCCAACTGCTGTTGTTAATGAGGAGAACCAAGTCAATATGTTATGTGGTGATTAAGATCTTACGCCTTACTGTGGCGGCTGCGGCGGAAGCCCTCGCTTCCACGCCTTGTACTTCAGGTACCCGTCAAAGCCATACGCTATGATCGCGCATAGACCGAAAAACTGCAATAGAATAATAATGGATTACCATACAAAATGGGTACAATGGGTTGGCATGATCTATCATTAAGATGGGAATACTCAAATACAGTTAAATAGTAGATGAAGGATCATTTGACATACGAGACTTACTATTAGATTTCACATTTTTTTTAAGCCTTTTATTGAAACAATCTAGTGACTAATCACTAGGAACTATTGGTATTTCAGTCAAGATGGATGGGTAGAGGGATTTCCAGTTTATAGAGTTTCTGTTAATCTTAAACATAAGGTTTCAGCACAAGCATCCATCTTTAAACTTTTGAACGCCAGAGCAAAAACACATGAACCTGCCCTCAACGCCAAGCCACAAATTCCGCGCAAATACCTACCAATAAATAAACAGGCATTAAAGTAATGTTCAAATTGTTTATTTTGTGTTTCTGTATACCGCTTTTTCTGTCACGTATTTGTGTCGTTGGCGTCCAGGGCAGTTTTCGCTTGTCACGTATATGTGACCATGGTGCCCAAAAGGTTAAAAGAAACTAAGAGTAATATTTGATAAACTTACCCCAACGGCATACCCCACACTTTCGCCAATAGTTGTAGCGAATATTGAACATCCAGCATACGTCACTGATACTAGGACACAGTAGGCAAACTCCCATTTTAACCATGGCCATTTGTCAAGCTTCTCTATAAAGTGGAATGTGTACAGAAACAGTAGAAGCCCAGTGATGATGATACCAAACCAGTAGAGAATGTTGTAGAAAATAGCGGATACCCATGACCAAGATATCTTTATGCATATGAAACCGATTATATTGCATGTCTGAAAAAAAGAACAATTATATTTTAGGCTGTGTTGTCTCATTGCTTATCTGAAATCTTGAGATTGCGATAACATTCAACTACTTAATCTGGTGACATCAAGGTTAAAAGGAGATAAAAATAACTATTATTTAATCATACTGTTGATTAAAATATACTGCAAAGAATAGGCCATTACATTAACTCCTCTTAGGTTATATAGAACTGACCAACTGAAGATACCAAAAATACATTATAACCGCATCTTTTCCTATATGTCAATCACCATGATGCAGTAGCATGTTTTGCCAGCAATTAGAAATCGGAATTACTAAAATGAAACACAAACCACTACTGTTTATTTAAGTTTATTCAAGAAGACGAAGTTATCTTACCAACTGAACTAGCTTGAGTATCCCGGGCACCGTTTGCACATAGCCCCTGTCAAACCTCACGATCTTTGTTGGTGTTCTATTTATTGGTGCCCTCGATGGCAGCGGTGGAGGTGCATCCACAGTGTTATTCATTTTGAATTAGATGCTAAAAACATCAATAAATCTTTAAAAAATTACTATGAAAGTTGTGCTGTTTCCTAGGAATAAATTTAAGAATTATTTTGTGACTGTGTCTCTCCTCAGGCTGTTGTAAAAGCTTTTAAAGATCTTAAAATTAAATCAACAGAAGATCTCTGGGGAATGTCTGTAAAAGTCTGAAGATCTATAATTGAAACCATTGCGTCCTATTTAGCTTACATATTTAACACCAGTATAGACCAAGGAGTCTTTCCGGATCTCATGAAACACAGTAAAGTAGTTCTATTGTTGAAATCCGGTGATAGTAAAGAACCCAACAACGTGTTTGAAAAGTTGATGCTCAATTAAATGTTACGCCACTTTAATAAAAATTCCATCTTTCATGAACAACAGGACGGTATCACCAAAGGGCGTTGTACCACTGATGTCGGTGTCACCCTTATAAAGAACATTTTTAATGCTTGGGAAGAAGCACAAGATGCCATTTGAATCTTTTGTGATCTCTCGAAGACGTTCGATTCTGTAGACCATGAGACAGTTCTGCTGAAACTAGAGCACTATGGGCTTAGGAGTACAGCTCTTGATTTACTTAGATCATACCTGACAGATAGAAAGGTTAAAGTTCAGGTAAACGGCGTAAACTCATTAAGGTGTGAAATAGCAATGGGCGTTCCTCAAGGTTAGATATTGGGTCCATTCCTCTTTTTAGTTTACATTAATGATTTAACCCAATTACTTCAAAATCAACCGAAGGTGGTGTTATTTGCAGATGGTCACAAAATCTTGAAAACGTGAATAGCTCTATTCTGCAAATTCAAGATTGGTTTACGGTAAATAATTTAGTACTTAATAAAAAATAAAAAAACCAAATGCATTAGATTTAAATTACCTAATGTTAGAAGTAGCGAATGTGACATCATATTGAATGGAGAAAAATTGGAATTTATTAATCAAACGGTTTTCCTAGGAATCACGCTAGACGAGAAATTACAAATTACCTCATATTAAATCTCTTGTGGGGCGGCTAAGCTCGGTTGCTTATGCTGTTAGAAAGATAAGACAGTTAACAGATGTAGAAACCGCGCATTTCGTCTATTTTAGCTACGTCCACAGCATTATGTCATATGGCATTTTGCTGTGGGGTCGGGCTACTGACATTGAATCCATCTTTATTTTGCAAAAGAGAGCTGTCAGAGCCATTTATAATCTACGTCGCCGCGAATCTCTCAGGGAACTATTTAAAAGGATTAATATTATGATGGTACCTTGCCAATTCATTTATGAAAATATTATGTATGTAGTTAATTGATACAGGCGTGACCTTGCGGAAATCCATTATAAAATGATGATGTGGATATATTTAGTAACCTGTTCCACTTAGCTATTTCTATAGAGTCTTAAAAAGAGCCTGGAAGAAATCGACACGTGTTTCACCGAGCGTGCTTGGTGTGGCAACATGCCGTGTTCGAGTTCGCGACAAGTTAATCGTCATCCTGAGGATGCGTCGTTGAGAGGTGAAACACGTGTCGATTTCTTCCAGGGTCTTTTTAAGACTCTATAGAAATAGCTAAGCGGAACAGGTTACTAAATATATCCACATCATCATTTTATTATGTATGTAAGGAAAAATCCACATCTTTTTAATAAGTGATAGACATAATTTTAATACTAGAAATAAAGATAAACTAGATCAACCATTTTTCAGATTATCTAAAGTACATAAATCTTTTATGGGGTACTGTGTTAAATGTTACAACAAAATACCTTGTGACATATTGCAATTAAATGAAAGAAAATTAAAACTCAGATTAAAAGTACACTTTGTAAACAAGCATATATTACAAATTAGAGGATTATATCTAAGATAAGAGTGCTTGGAAACATGCTGGACCTGCTCCATAGGACAATTTAGAATCAAGACAAAATCAAAAAGGTTGCTAATTTAATTGCAATATTTATAATTTTGTGTTATATGACATTGATTTTACATTCTGTGATTACTTCCTCACACACTGAATTATTAATTTAAAAAATTAAGAAAATCATCTACTTTTATAAAGTTTGTAAATATGTGAGCACCTGTATCTATCACATAATTAAATTATCTGTTGTTGCTTTATTTTTAATTCTTTTTACCTATTGTGGTATAGTAATTTTATTCTAGCTGCATTGTCTTCACATACAATTATTTAACCAATGTATGTACTTATACAATTCTTATAAACTATTGTAAAACATTTTAAAAGAATAACGGTGGAGTTTCTTGCCCATTTTTCTCCATACTAAAACTACCTTTTGGAAGGGCGACTAGAATCAATTCTAAAATGATGATGTGGATATATTTAGTAACCTGTTCCGCTTAGCTATTTCTAAAGAGTCTTGAAAAGACCCTGGAAGAAATCAACACGTGTTTCACCTCTCAACGAGGCATCCTCAGGATGACAATTAACTTGTCGCGAACTAGAACATGGTGTGTTGCCACACCAAGCACCGAGCGCACACTGAATAAAATCAATTCTATTATTTTGTATATTTGAGTTTGAGCTAGTTTTGTTACTACTTATTTTTTACCCAGTAAGGTAATATTTGAGATTAATTACATAGGTTCTATGACTAATCTTCTCTGTTAGGTAATATATTAATAATAATGTTGTAGGTATATAGCAATCACTCTACCATCATCCATTAGCCAAATAACACTAATTATTAAACTTATTTTCCTGCATTGGTGCAGACCTATATACAAATATTTTTATTTGTTGAACATAGGCAGGTTAGGTCTAGATGTTGTCATTATTAAAGAATGCTATGTCTACCAATCATCAGTGTACAAATAAGCTAGGTACAAACATGCTGACAAAAAAAAAATAGATACACACAGCATAGATCATAGGTTGAAGAGATGTTGGCTTGTATGTGATAACTAAATATCTGATGTGAAGTATATAATCATTGATGTCATAAGATTGATTTTAATTTTTGTGCATCAATAAAAATAAAATTATATTACTGATTTTTTTAAACAATGTGAAAGTTTTCATAACCTTAAGAGATCTTGGATCACGGATTTAATTAAATAAAAAACTATAGTTGCCTACATGTTTACGTCAACATTCTATTATTTAAGCAAAATTTCCTTCCTGTCTCACATAATTATTGTAATAGAATATTTGTACATTTATTGTTTAACAAAAATTATGGTTGATGGACACGCCCAAAAACACTAATTAAGCTCAATCAATTCCTCCTGCCTTCAAGTCCTGTGGTTTATAAGATTGTAAGTAGAGAAAATGACTATTTATTATAGTTACCCTGGGCGTCGTCGGCGCAATACAAATCCGGTATTTTACTACGTTCCACTGGGGATATCTTTTCCGGGGAATATGCCTATGATTGAGTTTTCTGGATCATTTGTATTGGTACATCATAAAAATATATAAACATACACTTGTCGTAAAACATGAACCTCTCATAGATTTCTTCAAATTAGTCGAAACCACTTGTTGATAGTCAAACTAAAGTCGAGACATTTTAATAGGTAATATTTGACGTCTGTCAGTTTTATCTTCATAGTGAGGTGACCTGCTTAAAAACATCGATGAAAGTGAATGAATCGATACGGACTTGAAACAAATGTGAATTTAAAAATCATCAGGCGAATCCCTGTCCCATTATTATTTTTTCTTTCGTAAATTGAAGGAGCAAAATAAGACAAGTACATAATTTAACAAAAAAAAATGCGTTTATTCAGTTTGAACTATCAGAACGGTTATTATTATTAGTATTGTCATCTTCATCACTGCTGTCAGCACTCAGTGATATTATTAATTAATTTTCAATAATATTGTCTATTCCCACATCTCGTTCAAAATCTTGTAAAATTATTTTCTTTGTTTTCTCTACGACTTTTCTCCAGTCTTCTGTAGTGACTTCTGCACACGCAGTTTGTAGCAGAGTCATCATTTTAGCAGTACTGAAAGGTGTTTCAATATTGTTCCGCGCTGCATGACCCTTTATTTGTGCCCAAATAAGCTCGATGGCGTTATACTGGCAATGGTATGGAGGCAATCGAATAACTTCGTGTCCATGCTCTAGGGCTAGTTCATTGATTACATAGCGGAGGTTGGACAGCTTAGTTGCTTTCTACCAGATTTAACAACTCAACTTTTAATAAAGTTGGACTTGCATCCACACCATTTCTTACCAGCCACGAGACAATTTCTTGCTTTTATTTGCTTGAGTTGGTGGTTTATCAACTTGTACAGAATGATACGGTGCATTGTCCATTATAATTTTCGATGGGTTTTCTAAGCTGACTAGCAGCTTCTCAAACCACTCTTTAAAAACCTCAAAGTTCATTTCCTCATGGTAATCACTTGTAGTTTTAGAGGCGAATGCGAGGAGGCAGTCTGGAATAAAACCTTGAGAAGCTGATCCCGCTTGACATATCGGGCTCCTTTTCCCGATGGAACTTTTGAGGTGGAGGCCACTGTATCATATGTCCGCGAAACCGTATGGTTCGCATTCAACCATGTTTGGTCAATAAACACGACATTGTCCCAATCTGTAATTTTATTTACTTGATGTAAGAATGTTACTCTCTTCAAAATAATATCGTAGCGTTCTAGCAAGATTTTCCGCTTATCAATTTTTTTTAATCTAAAGCCAATCGATTTCAAAACCTTTGATAGAGATGATTTACCGCCAAAAAATAAGCCTGCGTCTTTTAACGAACTCATTAGCTTTTCCCGTGTAGGATATTCTTTTCTCGAGTAATATCCATAAATGTAGTTGCGAATTGCAGCAGCATCAAAATTATCAACGCCAACGATTTTCTTGTCCTTCTTTCTTTTTTTCGGTGTACGTAAAGTATTATCTTCTGAGCCTGATGGTCCGTATTTCTCTTTCAGAATTTGAGTTACTGTCCTCTTCCCTATTGCCAATGCTTCGGCAACGCGTTCTCTCGGTTGTGTCAATGGTAAAAGAGGCCCATCGTTAACTGATTCACGTTCAAAATAATTGTACAATTTCACCACTAGTTCGCGAGATTGACTGTTTAGCGTTTTCCCCCGTTTCGACATGGTAAGACTGTAATGTTGTTCTTGTTTACTAATCGTTATTTTTTTTTTTTTTTTTTTTTTTCTGTAGGGCATCTCGTAGCTGACCTCTGAGGTCATGACTACTTAACCGGTCAATCCTGTGGTTGCCTTAAGCTGCTACACTCAAAGCCTCCAGCCAGGGGCATACAAAACTAAGCTAAAAAGCTAGGTGAACGCTCGCTAAGGGCACCCCCTGTGGGGTACGAGCCTCGGCTTAGGGCGTCACCGGAGGGAGGACATCAAAGATGGGACGGGCTGGATCAAAGTTTTGATCATTATTATTAATCGGGGAATTTAAAGCTACGTGCACAGCTGAAACCACTGCTGGCACCTCGTTATCGAGCAAGGGTCGGGGAGGAGTATCATTTACTCGGGGGCGCGGACGCGATCGCAAAGGACTAATCGTTAAGCAATCCGAGTCCTATTTATAGCCAGGTAAACGTAGTCAGTAAGATCAGTCCAATAAAAAAGCCGGGTCAGAAGAAAATAACAGAGAGCACACCAAAAACACACAGTCACTTCACACAACGATAAAAGACTGTGAAAGACTGCGTCATGTAGTGGCGACATGACATGGCGTCATCGACAGGCACAGGTGCTGCCAGCAACATCCCACCTAAATTGTACCTAACATCAATGATTTTTCTTTTTAGTTATTTTTTGTATTTTATAGTTAGTTAAAAGAATAATAATATAATTATGTTTTATTATAATCACAACGTGGTTATTAATTTATGGTGATATTTTTTCACAAGTAATCATTGCATTCGAATCTACTTATCAGCATTCGATTTTTAGAGTAACATCCCTAGTGTTTAAAAAGAAAAAGGGTTAACTGACGCAATATTGTAACGACGTTCAGTTCTTTAGATCAGAAATTGTTTATTATGTTTAGAATGGTTTATTAGTGAAAGCGAATCGTAAAATTACTCGTATCGGTCATTATTACAATAAACATGTAATCGTAATAGAAAAAAGTTAAGCAATTGTGCAGTTCTAACAAAACGAAAAAATATAATATTTTATGCTCGCTGTTACAAGGTTACGTTGTTGAATTTTGATGAATTGTCAATGTTACCTATTAAAATGACTCCACTTTAATTTTCTTTGGGTCCATTGAGATAGTAAAAACACGGAGGCGCCGCGATATTCTATACATATATTTGCTTATACAAATATGGGTGAAAAACGAACTAGAATGTGAAATATCGTGTTATTTCACTCTTTCTAATGTGGTAATCGTATTTGATAAAAGAGACAACAATATTTCAGTTGTTCCTCATAATGGCAACATTTTGTTGAGACGTAGTAACAGTTGTAGGTAAGTGCCATATCCGCCATAATATGCGACAAGTTCATGGTAGTTCTGCTGTCAAGTGGTTGTTTACTTTTTCTTTTATTGAGATTTGTGAGAAAATTACGTGGAGTTTTCCTTTAAAACTACATATATACGTTGGAAAACACCAATTCAATATGCCTGTGTGTTGTATTGTGAAGTGTGGTGCAAGAAAGAAGGAAAATCAACCTCAATTATCTTTGCACAGGTTAGTAGCCGGTTTTCATGCAATAGTACATAAAGTGATAAACTTTCGATGAAAAAATTGCTAGGTGATCATTAAATACGGCTTAAATTTTAATATATGGGTTTATTTCCGTCCAACAGACCTTTTTATTATTTCATAATTTCATTCGTTTGTTTACAATGATATGTCATGGTGGAATAGTGTTGTACCGTTTCCGTAATAGTTTCTGATACTAGTTCCTTCGCTGCGCTGAAATGATATTGCTAGGTCCGGCCCGTAGTTTACAGCAAACTGTACTCTTTGGTTCATAGCACCGAGAGACCGTTCCGCAGAGTTTTATCTAGTGTATACGATTTTTTTGTTGAAGTTTTTAAGATGAACAATACTGTAAAACATACATTTTATGTAACTTTTATGATTTCCGCGGCGCACGCTAATAAAGTTCCCAGTCCGCATGATTTTATCCGACATCTTCAACAATAATCGTCAAATTTCAGCCAATTTACACAAAACCTTTCGTATGAATCACTCCGTCCATTAGTGAAAATTGATTGAAAATCCGTTTAGTAGTTTTTGAGTTTTTCGCGTTCAGACAGACAGAAAAACAGACAGACGCGGCGGTGGACTTTGTTTTATAATATGTAAGGATGTGTATTATTCCGAATGTTCATTTATGATAAAATTGTTAAAAATTTAATTCACTAATGCCCGTTTTCACCGACAGCTAAGTGACACTTAAATGAATACCTAAATAAAACTGCACTGTTGGATTTTCAACTCTCAGCGCTGAGTCTACCGTTGAAAATCCAACAGTGAACTTTTATTAGGGATTCATTTAAGTGTCACTTAGTGAAGGTGAAAACAGGCATAAGACTTGCATGCTCACTCGATACTAAATATTTGGCTTTGTTTAAACGTTCACTTGCCAAACATTAGGTTTGCGTTACAAATATTTGTGAAAACTTTATTTGCTAAGTAATAATTCTATAAATGAAATTATAATTATGCGGAAAATTGTTTGGGAAGTGATAAATTGTCAATACTCGTTTTTTTCTGTTACAACGGACTATTAGCTAATATTTTTTTAATATGATTCAACCGTGATATCTAGTAAGATTCGTAATACTATTACGTACTAGTATCGATACTCGAAATAGTAACACTATGTTCCCTGAATGACACAACCCTAGCATTGGCAGCCATTTTATGAGACATTTTGAGTTGTAGGTATGCACCTTTTTTTTGTAGGTATTTCCAGTCCATACTTATTAAATGTCTATGATAATATGCGACAAGTTCATGGTAGTTCTGCTGTCAAGTGGTTGTTTACTTTTTGTTTTATTGAGATTTGTGAGAAAATTACGAGGAGTTTTCCTTTAAAACTACATATATACGTTGAAAAACACCAATTCAACATGCCTGTGTGTTGTATTGTGAAGTGTGGTGCAAGAAAGAAGGAAAATCAACCTCAATTGTCTTTGCACAGGTTAGTAGCCGGTTTTCATGCAATAGTAGATAAAGTGATAAACTTTCGATGAAAAAATTGCTAGGCGATCATTAAATACGGCTAAAATTTTAATATATGGGTTTATTTCCGTCCAACAGACCTTTTTATTATTTCATAATTTCATTCGTTTGTTTACAATGATATGTCATGGTGGATTAGTGTTGTACCGTTGTCTAGTTCCTTCGCTGCGCTGAAATGATATTGCTAGGTCCGGCCCGTGGTTTACAGCAAACTGTACTCTTTAGTTCATAGCACCGAGAGACCGTTCCACAGAGTTTTATGTAGTGTATACGATTTTTTTGTTGAAGTTTTTAAGATGTACAATACTGTAGAACACACATTTTATGTAACTTTTATGATTTCCGCGGCGCACGCTAGTAAAATTCCCAGTCCGCATGATTTTATCCGACATCTTCAACAAAAATCGTCAAATTACAGCCAATTTACACAAAACCTTAATGAATTATACACTAAAACCTTCCGCATGAATCACTCCGTGCATTAGTGAAAATTGATTGAAAATCCGTTTAGTAGTTTTTGAGTTTTTCGCGTTCAGACAGACAGAAAAACAGACAGACGCGGCGGTGGACTTTGTTTTATAATATGTAAGGATGTGTATTATTCCGAATGTTCATTTATGATAAAATTGTTAAAAATTTAATTCACTAATGCCCGTTTTCACCGACAGCTAAGTGACACTTAAATGAATACCTAAATAAAACTGCACTGTTGGATTTTCAACTCTCAGCGCTGAGTCTACCGTTGAAAATCCAACAGTGAACTTTTATTACGGATTCATTTAAGTGTCACTTAGTGAAGGTGAAAACAGGCATAAGACTTGCATGCTCGCTCGATACTAAATATTTGGCTTTGTTTAAATGTTCGCTTGCCAAACATTAGGTTTGCGTTATAAATATTTGTGAAAACTTTATTTGCTAAATAATAATTCTATAAATTAAATTATAATTATGCGGAAAATTGTTTGGGAAGTGATAAATTGTCAATACTCGTTTTTACCTGTTACAACGGACTATTAGCTAATATTTTTTTAATATGATTCAACCGTGATATCTAGTAAGATTCGTAATACTATTACGTACTAGTATCGATACTCGAAATAGTAACACTATGTTCCCTGAATGACACAACCCTAGCATTGGCAGCCATTTTATGAGACATTTTGAGTTGTAGGTATGCACCTTTTTTTTGTAGGTATTTCCAGTCCATACTTATATGTCTATGGTCCGACATTGTCAGTATTGCCATAGGGTGCGTTCCGAGTAAAGCTGTAATCGATTTGAGCGTGGTAACAACCGTACCGAGTTAGCGTTATCGCGAAAACGATGTTCCGTGAATCGTCATAGATGACGTTATGACATGCGCCATCTTGCGATAACACTGACCATGTCCTAAATTAATATCACTGTGAGCGCTGTCAAAAATAACATTTGTGCTGTTTTGTTTTGAGTTACATCATAACTTTAAACTAACGTGGCGTTTTCGTAATTGTGCTTCTGGCTACAGTTGCCACCTAACCAAAGAAAAAGAAGAAATTTGTGGTGTATACTCAAAGAAATACTATAATACAACCATCTTATGCAAGCTTTGGGGTCATGTTATTAGTTTTGACGTTGACCGATCACTGTGAGCAGTGTGCGCGCGTTCACAAGCGTTCCGAATTGTTGACAGCTCCGAGCTGTCATAATCGTTATTATTCGTGATATCTAAATAAGAAAGAAAAAAGAAAGAAAAGAAAAAGTATTTATTGAGAACGCGAAATATCGAAGTGAGCGCTGTGAGCGATTAAGGTGTAACTCGGAATACGGCCATAGACTACTGTTAGTATTCTCACGGAGGGAAATGTACGATGCACATCGCTAAAATTGCGATTGTTGTGATGCGATTTTTTTATATTGGTATTTTTTGTATCGATTCAGAATTTACAAGTTGGTCAGTCAATTTTATTTAATGTTTGGTATACCTACCAGCACAGATAATATAATACTAGCGTAGTATCACAAACATTCCATTTCAAGCATTCTAAATATAGTGCCATCTCTATGCACAAGAACAAGCAAACGGCAAAAACTCGCTCACCAATTTCTGAAATGTGAATTTGGGACTAAAGGCAGGTTTACACGAAGACAGAGCGCTGGCTCTAGTCGTACAGACTTGCCTGAGCTGACTTTGCTGGTGTTGTTTACTCAAGGCCAGTCACTTCTACATTTTCCTTCTGGTGTACGTGTGTTCGTCTCAATAATAAAATAAATTCCGGCCAAAACAGGCTGCTGAAAAAGAAATGTCTATAGAACATAATTGTGCGTTATTATTACGAAAGGAGTTCAAAAACAAAAACACCAAACACATGTGCACAGCAGATGCGCCAGCGACTGTTCCGATACGTTTACACGGGTCCTGGCGCGGGATATAAGGGGGACACGGGTGAAGGTCACTGGATAGAAAAATAGACGGGCAGTCTTTTTGGGGCCAATACGAAGCCAGCACCGCCTGCCAGTCTTAAATAGTGACACCCACGAAGACGCGCCCAACTCCACTCCGCTTCGTACTGAAATACAGCTTTAAACTTAGTGCCTTTGTACATGTCCCGGTTGCCGGATAGCCGGTGCCGGGTACCCGGTGGCTAATTGTATGGGCATTTATGTTATCTTACGCCGCCACACAGTGGAAAGAGTGTATGGGAGAGGTTGGACTTAAAAATTTCCGAGAAAAAAAAAAGTCTAATTTTGAAAAACTAGTAACGCCATCGTATTACATTATTAAATGCCTTCAAAATTTGTATTGAAAAATTTCTTTCTATCTCTCGTATTTCAGGAGTTAATTGACAAAATGAGAAATTTCACTATGAAAATGACTGTATCGAGCTCTCCGCCGCCGCCGCCTGATTTCGGCCTCGTTTCAAGTTGCGGGCTTTACTATCGTATTACGCATAGCAAAAGGTACATTTAATGCTAAGACACATGGTGCGCCAAACGTGTACCTTCTGACATATAGAGTGCTGTATGTTTTAACTGAATCAAGCTCTCTGCCTCCTGAATCTGATCCTATTTCAAGTTGTGGTCTTTACTAGCATAATACACAAACCAAGAGCTGCATTTAATGCAACAATGAACCAAGATCAACTTAAGTCTATAACGTAAAAATAAACCAGGAGAAATATTGAGCAAACTTTGAACGTTTTTGTAAGTTAATTAGCCAAATTCGATAGTTCATTTTGGATTTATTATCAAAATGTACGTGGCCTTAAAACGAATCTTAACATTTTTTACCATAATACGTCCTTACAAGATTATGACATAATTGTGCATACATAATAGGCCTTCCATAGTTCTAGGTAACCAATCCACTATAGCCACCCAAACCCATAGCTCAATATGTTTTGTTTCCATTTTCTGCAATAGTCCTGTACCAACCGAGGGTTATCCTTGGGTGCACTTGCATAGTGCGAACAGGGACAATCGTCGGTTGGTGCCTCATTTAATTAAAAACGTCTAACGGGCCTCTGCGAGTTAGCGTAGGCCCTTCGTACGCCTTCCAAAGGTCTGGGACCCTAGGGTCCCGAGAAAAGTAAAGAAGTAAAAATAATAATGATATAGTGCGCGTAGGTGGTGGCGTTTTGATAGCGGTTTCCAGGAAGTTTAAGTCGTATCGATTGCCGCATCCGGAGAGTTCATGTGAGGACTTGTGAATCAATATTGAAACCGGCTCGCGTGGCACAAAAACACATAAATTCCGTATTTGTGGCGTTTACTTACCCCCTCCTGTGACCTCTGATATCATGAAAGTATTCTTCAATTACGCTCTGGGTGCTCTAGACCACGGTGATCGCACTCTTATCTTAGGGTGCTCTATAATAATAATGTAATTTGGAAAATTTATGAGCAAAACACAGGTCATGCATAACCATATCTTAAGGTGGATCCAGACTTGGCGAGGCATGCGCTCCGCACGGCGCACAACGCATGCCTCGCAAGGTGTGTACCTTTATATTCGTGGCGAGGCATGAGCTACGCACGTGCGAGGGCGAGCAAACATAATATGTCGGCAAATGCTTCAAGATCAAAGTGCCTCAGTGAGCATTACATTAGTTGTGGACGTAGCCGCGCATGCACGTTCGAGGCGTGCGCCGCGTACAATATCAACGCACGCTTCGACTGCGAAAATGAAACTGCGTTTGTTCGGGCCAAACAGCGCGCAGCGCATGCTCGGGCCGATCCAACCCACACAGTAGCAGTCAAGATGGCGCCTTTTCATCGCGTGCGCGTATCCGCTGCTGCTTTTATAATTATTAATTCATAATTAATTAATTAATTATATTTCATTCATAATTAATTTATTAATTTTATAATTATTACCGATTCATTTAAAACCATCTTATCAAATGTTAAATATATGTAGGTATTTTAAACTGTGTATAATTCAATAAAAAAATATCAATTTTCTGTGAACAATACGATAATTTTCCTTTTCTCATCTGCAGCGACCTAGGTACCTAACGAGAAAAAAAATCTGTCGTCTCCTTGTGTCGACAGCGACACACATCCGTCAAGTAATTGAAATGAGCAATGCTTTAACCAGCCAGCAGCGATTACGACGGCACCACGCGAAAGTCTAGGTATTTATCGCTGCAAGTACGGCTGAGTGAAGGAGGCCTAGTAGTAGTTGGTAGTTCATAAATAATTGATTATACATACCTGATCTAGTTACCTTGCTTTTACTTTCTCGACTTTTTTCCCTTCTATAAGATCCTAGAAGAGAATTAATTATTTTTTTCAACTCAGCGACGGTTACATTTACTTCGTTCGCGATTATACGCCATGCGTCTTCTCTTTTATTTTTATTAAAATAATGATTATGTTTAGGTTCCCATTTAATCGATTATTTTCGTATAATACAACTGCTTTTCTTAAAATTTCTTTGTCGTTCATAATGCGCGCGTACATCCGCAGCGAGGTGGACACAACCGTCCAAACGAAACGCACTGCTCGCAATTAGCCGGCCGCCGCACACGCGCTGTGCGCCGTGCGGAGCGCATGCCTCGCTAAGTCTGCGCGCCTACTTGCCTCGCAACAAACATGATCGAGGCGTTTGCTTCGCACGCGATGGCTCGACCCGAGCATATGTTGGTATAATTTGTCAACACGCACGCCTCAAGCAGAGGTATGCGTTGTGTGCCGTGCGGAGCGCATGCCTCGCCAAGTCTGGATCCACATTTACTAATAATGGCGAGGTGAGTAAATGTTTCCTAGATTTTATTTGTTAAAAATGTATGGCTAGCTGTCAGATTATTAGATGCTGGCAAGCTGGAGATTAGCGTCATGAGGGCAGAGATGAGGAGAGAACCGAGCGTAGACGCATTCTCTGTCTACGGGACCGAGAGTACTACTCCTACAGTAAGTATCATTGAGATAGAAAAAACACTACTTATTAAATGTCTATGGTAAGTATGGACCGAGTTTGGAGCATTGAGATAGTAAAAACCATTGAGATAGTAAAAACACGGAGGCGCCGCGATATTCTATACATAAGTTTGCTTATACAAATATGGGTGAAAAACGAACTAGAATGTGAAATATCGTGATATTTCACTCTTTCTAATGTGGTAATCGTATTTGATAAAAGAGACAACAATATTTCAGTTGTTCCTCATAATGGCAACATTTTGTTGAGACGTAGTAACAGTTGTAGGTAAGTGCCATATCCGCCATAATATGCGACAAGTTCATGGTAGTTCTGCTGTCAAGTGGTTGTTTACTTTTTGTTTTATTGAGATTTGTGAGAAAATTACGTGGAGTTTTCCTTTAAAACTACATATATACGTTGGAAAACACCAATTCAACATGTCTGTGTGTTGTATTGTGAAGTGTGGTGCAAGAAAGAAGGAAAATCAACCTCAATTATCTTTGCACAGGTTAGTAGCCGTTTTTCCTGCAATAGTACATAAAGTGATAAACTTTCGATGAAAAAATTGCTAGGTGATCATTAAATATGGCTTAGATTTTAATATATGGGTTTATTTCCGTCCAACAGACCTTTTTATTATTCCATAATTTCATTCGTTTGTTTACAATGATATGTCATGGTGGAATAGTGTTGTACCGTTTCCGTAATAGTTTCTGATACTAGTTCCTTCGCTGCGCTGAAATGATATTGCTAGGTCCGGCCCGTGGTTTACAGCAAACTGTACTTTGGTTCATAGCACTGAGAGACCGTTCCGCAGAGTTTTATGTAGTGTATACGATTTTTTTGTTGAAGTTTTTAAGATGAACAATACTGTAGAACATACATTTTATGTAACTTTTATGATTTCCGCGGCGCACGCTAATAAAGATCCCAGTCCGCATGATTTTATCCGACATCTTCAACAATAATCGTCAAATTTCAGCCAATTTACACAAAACTTTAATGAATTATACACTAAAACCTTCCGCATGAATCACTCCGTCCATTAGTGAAAATTGATTGAAACTCCGTTTAGTAGTTTTTGAATTTTTCGCGTTCAGACAGACAGAAAAACAGACAGACGCGGCGGTGTACTTTGTTTTATAATATGTAAGGATGTGTATTATTCCGAATGTTCATTTTTGATAAAATTATTAAAAAATTAATTCACTAATGCCCGTTTTCACCGACAGCTAAGTGACACTTAAATGAATACCTAAATAAAACTGCACTGTTTTTCAACTCTCAGCGCTGAGTCTACCGTTGAAAATCCAACAGTGAACTTTTATTAGGGATTCATTTAAGTGTCACTTAGTGAAGGTGAAAACAGGCATAAGACTTGCGTGCTCACTCGATACTAAATATTTGGCTTTGTTTAAACGTTCACTTGCCAAACATTAGGTTTGCGTTACAAATATTTGTGAAAACTTTATTTGCTAAGTAATAATTCTATAAATGAAATTATAATTATGCGGAAAATTGTTTGAGAAGTGATAAATTGTCAATACTCGTTTTTTTCTGTTACAACGGACTATTAGCTAATATTTTTTTAAATATGATTCAACCGTGATATCTAGTAAGATTCGTTATACTATTACGTACTAGTATCGATACTCGAAATAGTAACACCATGTTCCCTGAATGACACAACCCTAGCATTGGCAGCCATTTTATGCGACATTTTGAGTTGTAGGTATGCACCTTTTTTTTGTAGGTATTTCCAGTCCATACTTATTATATGTCTATGGTAAAAACATATGTCTATGGTTTGGAGGAGTGTTTAGGCTTGTCAATGTCATCAATGATAATGAAATGTCATGTCAATTCGACTTGTGCGAATTTCAGTTATATTAAAAAGTAATTGTTTCGTATCTTCGTATCCAGTGAAGTGCTGACGAAATAATAATATTCTGTTTATTTTACGAGAAAATTAATCAAAACTACGCTTTTAATAGTTCCGTGTTCAAGTACTTATTGTGAGATTTTCGCCTTATCCTGTTACATCTCGGTGAATAGTGTCGAAGAGTACTTATCACCGGTTACAGAAGTAAACATTTGTTATTCTTGAATATCTTTACGTGTGATGGGAGATAGGGATTGGAGACCGTTTATCTACGGCGGCCTTGCGTCGATCGTCGCCGAATTTGGTAAGGAAACTATCAATTTTTCTTCCAGCTGAACATAACCTTAAAAATGTTATATCACCTGGAGTACATAGAACTATATTGTACCCACGTACTGAGAATTTGTATTTTATATCATAGTGTCCTGCTAGATATTTATTGTATAACTGTAAAGAGGTGGTTTCTAAGGTTTGTCATTATTTGATACCTACTGAAAGAGTAGTCTTGACCACATAATTCTGATTAAAAGCTGAATATCACAGTGACCACCGGATTAAATATGTATACTATATAGTCAATGATTTTATAAAGGAGACAGTCAAACAAAACATTGTTATTGGTATGTTTCATTCTCAAATAATAATTATCAAGAATCTATAAGAATTATTTTCTTAGAAAGGCTGTTACTGGAACATGTTGCAAATAACTAAAACATTGTACCTAACTAACACAATCATTTCTCATTTTAACACTATTATTAAAAATCTTATCTAATTAGTGGAAGACAGACTTACTTTAATATATAATTAGGGAGATCAACTAGAAACAAAAGTGCTTATCTACTCAGCAATTAATGACTTGTAATGAAGGTAACTGAATGACTATAATCTTTCTTTCAGTTTAAAAGAGATATACTATAATTGTTCACCATCATACAATTAAAAACTACTGTAAAGTTTTACAATAGCCTCAAATGACAATTTTGTCATGTCAGCATGGAGCACAATACCAGTGGTCATGTATGTCAGTCAGCCCTTCTATTTTGCTGACTAGCAAATATTTTTTATAATCAAGTATTATCCATAACATGAGCATAATCAGCTTATAACATTCCCACGGCTGCAACACAGGCTTGCTGTATGTGAGAGGGAGTGGGCTGTAACTCACCATGTGGTACCCAGTGCAGGTTTGTAGATGTTGCATGTCTTTGAACCAAGATCCGAGAACCAAGCATATTGGTAAAATTTTCAAAGGAAAAACTGTTTCTTTTCAGGTACATTCCCAATAGACACCACTAAAACCCGTCTCCAGATCCAGGGTCAGAAGATAGACCCTCGCTATGTGGAGCTGCGGTACACAGGCATGGTGGACTGCTTTGTCAAGACCTCTCAGCAGGAGGGAGTCAAGGCTCTGTACTGCGGGTGAGCATTTGCTTATTCTAATAATTTAACTGAAGAAAATTTTTCTTTAAGTTTTAATAGTTTAATAGATGTCAGGTGTTGTTGTTATTTAGCTAAATAAAACACCAGAACTTCATAAACCTTACAATGGTCGTGTGGGCACACAGGGAAGGCTATGGGGAAAAATATGGCAGTATCTAATTACATCTGTATTCTGTCTGATTATATATAGTTCTTACGCAATCATAGCTCTAATGACTATGTAGCTTATGTTTGCTGTCTTATTATTACTCTATACTATGTAGCAATAATGATACAGACTAGTGTATAGTTAATTGCACTGATAATAGGTTGTCACAGGACATCCCTGCCTACAAAACAATTATGTATGTTTGTATCACCCAGGCCCGGGTAAACAACTTATGATAATTGGACCAATGACTTCCTGCAACAGTCTCACATAAACAGTGAATACACACACACATAAACTCACGCCTTTAGGCTCGTGCAGACCAGCGCGATATCGCAGGCGCGACAGGCAGCGCGACCCGTGTCGCGCCCGCGATATCGCGCTGGTTTGTAGGAGCTTTTTTCCCATGGGGGTAGGCAGAAACTATAGAGCGCCACCTGTTACGATCCTTACATCCTCCTTTTCCTTGGTGTACGTTCATAAATCTGGTCATAGGCTGGCACGCCGGCGCCGGTGGCGAGTACTATGCACCTGACCTTTCTGAAGAACATCAGTATGGACAATATATGTTTTTTTTTAGGGCTTCCCCTCTCGGCGTTCCTCCTCTCACAGAAGGACCAACCTCACCGAAGAACCTCGGTGAATACAACCTTTGCATATTTATGTGGTTTGGCAGCTGGTATTTTCAGAGCCTATTTCGATGGTCCTATTTCTTAAGAAATTGCTATTCCTCAACCTGTCTTGTCCGAAAAGTTTATCAGTAGAACATTATAATAAAGGCTGATTAAAATCTGCTGATAGTAAAATACCAGTTCATACCAGCGACCCCTTGCATACCTCGATAAGTGGTCATTGATAAACCCGACACTATTGTTCATGGCTATCGCTATGCGTGCAAAATCGCGCGCAAACCACTACAATACCAATGACGTATATACATCATTGTACAATACGCAATTTATTGAATCATGCGATAAGTGTGCTGATGCGTGCCCTGTTTTGTTCCGTCTCGTTATCTTCAGATGAAAACAACACGTAAACAAGACAAATATCTTAAGATGTGTTTACGTTAGAATTATGAACATTATTATTTACTGGTCTTATGTTAATTCTGTGCCAAGATGTGAGTGTTTGATCGACTGTCCTTCAATTATAGCAAAAAAGTGCTCATTCGTCTTTAAATACGTACCTACATTTAAATTCGTAATTTTATTTCTGGTCGTTAATCATCATTTTCCATGATGTAGTTAAGTCCATATTATAGGCAATCAATAGATCTATACGTAGATAATGCTTGTATTTTATTTCAATCGTATGATGAAAATATTTGGTTGATATGCAAATCTCACGTTATCGTGTTTGTACTTCGTTATCCATGACCTTCATTATTTGCGAATGCTAAAGAGTAAAGACCTATGAAGCCGAAGTTATTAGGTATTTTCGTCAATTCGACGATGCCCGCGACAGCGCGATTCGCGATGGCGAATCGCGCTGTCGCGGGCATCGCAGGAATTTGTTTTAATTATTTCTGGTACAAAAGGTTTTCTTTCAGCTTTATTTTTATTCTACGAGAGAGTATTGCGATGAGTCAGAAATTCAGGATTCTGTCTGGGTTACTAAACAAAGGCAGTCCGCAGAATATCTAGACATAAGCGGCCAGTTGAATCCCGTGAGGCGTTCCAAAAATAAGTGGCAAACTGGCAAAGGAGCACTGCTGATCCCCGATTCCCAGAATCTCCCTCCATTAGCCCCCTCCTTATAGGCTATGACCTTCGCGACTCCCACATCAGATACGCTGTCTCCAAGTCTTGATTTATTTTGGGCTTGCCAAAATATTATGATGCGCATTTCGCACAGTGTCGCTAGAAAAGGAAATACAAAAATATCGTGTAGCTTCGAAATACTTTAATGCTGGGGCTACATTGTTGCGTTATCGCGCACTTCGCGCGCTGTCTGTTGCTCAGTGGGACGTCGCATTGTCACGATTCCAAATTGTATATCGTTTGCTTATACAATTTGGAATCGTGAGATTCCATATACCTACGATTCCAAATTGTCCGCGAACAAATTGTTCATCGTCTGCTCAGAGTGCCTTAAAAGAAAGGGAAATGTTTATATTGTATTCTTCGTGAACGTAATGCTACGACAGCATTGTCGCGATAAAGCGAACTATACGCGCGCGTTGCTCATCGAGGCATCGAGCGATGTGCGATAGAGCGCCTGAAGTTAAGTTCTACTTATTGCGACATTGTGGCCCCGGCATCAGGGAGACGTCGAGCGATGTGCGACAGAAAGCGCTCGAAGTTAGTGTTTGCCTTATCGCGACAATGTAGCCGTAGCATTTCGGCTCCTGAATTATTCTCCACACTGTTGCCTTGTTACCTAATCGTAGTGCTTTCTAATCAGTCAAATTACTAGGAGAGATACTGAGCTTATCTGCTTATCTCTTTATTACAATAATTTTAACCATCTCACGTGTTATTTACCCTTTAAAACGAGTACTTCTAGCAGGCAGTCTACATGCATAGGGGTATTACACTATCACATATCTAGGATCCTATTTTCTGTCATATGTCGTTGCAATCGTCTATTAAAACAAAATTCTGAAACCTTTTGGAATACAATATAACAAATAGAACTCTAAAGAACACCAATGAAGCCAAGACAATGTGTCCCGGCCGTCCGGCAGCAGTTTGCATTTTTTAGTACAGCAGTGTTGCCAACAATAATTTTAGAATTCCACTAAGCATATTGTGAACTAACGCCAAAATTTCGTCGTACTTGTTATCCTTCAATAAAACCGTGAATTTAGAATATGGCAGTAGCAATAGTGACAAGGCAAAATCACATAGTTATATGGACGCATTTTGTATCTGGAAATTATGAAAATAAATGTGAAAATACAATAAATAATATTCAATATGACAAGACCTGTTTCTATGATACTATCTTACAACAAATGTCAAAAATCTTCGATCAAAGACGATTTCATTCTTATGTTTGTATTACATTACATATCATATAAATATGACTCATAGATCTATATGTTATAGTGTAATACCCACTTTACGCCACTTGAATACAAAATTAGTCATGTGCTTATGCACCATAATAATTAAGGTAACTTGCAAACCAGGGCACATATAAATAAAATAAGTGGTATTTAGAAGACGCGAATTTCACAGAATAACGTAGGTTGAGTTCAATATTGTAATCTTGGCGAACATTCAAACGTAAAAAAAAAACGGTTCACCGAAATTGTATTTTTATTGTTACATAAGCTTTGATTGCTATCACTTCAATGTAAACAATTTATTATCTTTTATAAATCATTGTCAATATTTTGTTTATCATTAAACTTTACCTGCTGTAAGTTTTGAAGTAAGTACTTAGTTTTTAGACCAAAAAGATATCGCGGCGACTGTATGGGCATTTAGAAGAAAATGGGTACAAATCACTGCAATTCCGATAATTTTTCCTACTACAACCTAACAAAATGATGGGTCTCTGAAAATTATCAAGACATAATACCTATCTCACCCATCCAACTGCATGTTTGCCTGCACGTAGGTCATGTCATGCGTCATTTGTTTAACTTGCCCCGCTCTGCGGTAAGCAATATGACTACGTTATGTAGGGAAGCAAACAATGCCATAAAGAGGCAAAATGTTAACAGACAATACCTACTGTATTATTTTATACTATCATAGCTTTTCTTCATCACTGCAACGTGGATAAAGGAAATAGCACACATATAAATTCGGAAAGGGATCGTCACCGTATGAACTCGAGCCATTCGGTATTCTTTGTATGAAACTCCCTACTGCAACGCACACTAATCGGAATCGTAACGTAATGGCCTCGCCTCGGGACAAGCTCACGAACCGCGGCGATACCGTGACCATCTCTTTCCGAGTTGATATGTGTGCTATGACCTAAATCCTCACTACTTCTTTTACTACCGATAGTTTTGTAGCTGTTATGTTATCATTCACTCCCTTTCAACTCCTGAAATCATCCCCCGCACACGATCCATTTACCTCTTCTTAGTCTTCTTCTGTATCTACTTCTTTGAGACTAAAAGTTACATAAACATACAAAAGTCGCGCCTTCTTCCCATGGTGTAGGCAGACACTACAGAACCCCACCGGCAACAATCCCTGCCTACCTACTCCTTTTGCTAAGAGATAGGTTTACATTATTTGTATTAACACCGGATTTATGTATTTATCAAAGTCGTTGACTTATCTCCAGCATCTGGCCAGCCGTCCTCCGGCAGGCGACGTACGGCACGATAAAGTTCGGCACCTACTACTCCCTCAAGAAGTGGATAGCGCAGCACCGGGTGGATGGCGGGTCGATAGAGCACGTGCCCACGAACACGTTCTGTGCAGCCTTCGCTGGCGGCCTGTCGAGCGCCATTGCCAACCCCACGGACGTGCTTAAAGTGCGGATGCAGGTTAGTTGACATGGTATGTTGGTTACTGATGAGTAGTATTAGCAGGCGGTATTAAAGTTTTCTTTTCTTTAAGGATTGAATTTCTGATTCAATCTGATTCAACCAAAGATTTATAGATTCTACGTTTTTGTCTTTTTAAAAATATTTTACTAATATTACAAAAGAAACCAATTTTTTTTCCATTCCTATTTGGAAGGGGAAGCGTACCAGCGTACTGCAGCGGAATTTGCTTATAGAACTTGATAGACCTTTAACCTTATTTGATTTCCGCAAAGCGGTGCCGAAGTTCGATTATTTTCAAAACTTCGCGGTTAATATAATATCTCCTTTATCACGATAGCATAAAAGAGTACTTACCTTAATCATACATAATAATAGTGTCGTCTTCTCAGGTAGGTGACGAAAAACGCAATCTAGTTCGATGCTTCATAGAGATATACCACCTAGAAGGGGTCCGCGGCCTGTGGCGCGGCGTGGGCCCCACGTCGCAGCGCGCGGCGGTGATCGCGGCGGTGGAGCTGCCGGTCTACGACGCCTGCAAGAAGCGCCTCACCGTTCCTCTTGGAGACTCGCCACTGAACCACTTCGCGTCAAGCTTGCTGGCTAGTCTCGGCAGTGCTGTGGCCAGTACGCCGCTGGATGTCATCAGGGTAAGATGCCATGCTCTTATACATTAAAGTTCCAATCCAGGTGGACCAACCAGAAGAAGAAAGTGAGCAGTAATTTTTTTACTAAAGCAACTCTTGAAAATCAATTCTATGAAAGTGAAAACCAACCGCATTTACGTTCAAGTAGTAAAGAATAGTAGATTGTTATACAAGGGTCGAAAGGAATCAATTCCCATACGAGGTATTTAGACGCCCGAGCGCAGCGAGGGAGGCTATAGTCCGAACAGGAATCGATGACATTCACCCGTGTTAAACACTCTACTTTTTATTTCGCATTTAAGGAAAGTAATTGTTTTTAGTTTTTCTAAAATATTTATTGATAATACTAACATGAGTATTCTAGTACCTATTAGTCTTTTTAAAATTGTATTTATAGAACACACCGCGTCACCGCCGCGGGTCGTCCCGCTTATAGGTAATTTTTTAAATTCACACTGGCTCTTTATACACTAACTAGACTACAGCATTTTTTTTTAGTCGACTATTTTCTATAAGGGGGTATTACAGTATCATATCTATGATCAAAGATATAATTAAATTGTAAAATAGACATATTATGGGTAATTTGTGAGCTTCGTAGATAGGTATATGATATAATATGATAGTGTAATACCCTCCTTAGTGCATTTTTTCGTACCCGATTACCTTACCAAATTTAGTTCTATTTTTAAAATTCATTCCCGCCCTAGGGTGGTGAGCAGGGTCTTCCACCCGCTACTTGGATCGAACAAACACTACTTTCCGAGTATGAGAAATGAAAAAGCTATTTTAATTCCGTGTTTTATTGATTTGTCACTAAATCAATTTATTATCTGTTACAGACAAGACTAATGAACCAAAGAAAACTAAAGGGCCAGGTGACGAGATCTACCGAGACGATATACAAAGGAACAGTGGACTGTCTATTACAGGTATGCCTTATCTTGCCTTAAATCACCTATTTCAATTGGCTCTTCAGTATTTCACCAAGTGTCGAGTTACAATTGAAATGTTACTGTATCACACACGATATAAAGCTCACATTTGTATACGTTATTTTGAGTTGAGTTGTTTGGATGTGTGATGATCATAACTGGGTTCGAAAAAGGGGGTTATAGGTTCCCAAATCGGTCTTTCTTCAAAAGATTCCTAAACCTGCCCTCTCTAACCTATAATATATTGTGGCAAATAAAGAGTTTATTCATTAATTCAACCCTTTACGTGTACCCTCAGACAGTCCGCAGCGAGGGTTTCCTGGCGCTATACAAGGGCTTCATCCCCACGTGGCTGCGTATGGGCCCCTGGAACGTCATCTTCTTCCTGTCCTACGAGCAGCTCAAGCAGATGTACTGAACACCCAGCAGCTGGGAATGGCTTAGACTTGCTTAAGGTGGTGAGGTATGTAAAAATTGTAACACTGGATCTGCGAAACCCGCTCTTACTATTACGAAATAAGGCGTTGTCAAAGTCAAATTATTTATTTCAAACTAGCTGCGCCCCTCGGTTTCACCCGCATAAGTCTCGATCCCGTAAAAATATCGGGATAAAAAGTATCCTATGTCCTTCTCCGGGTCAAGGTCTATCCATATCCCAAATTTCATCCAAATCCGTTCAGCCGTTTTAGCGTGATGTCGTGACCAAGGGAAATAGGGATTCATTTTTATATATATAGATAGGCCCTTGTATGGCACTTTTGAACGTCAAAATTTACAAAATAATAGATTTGATTCTAGTCGCCTCTTCCAAAAGGTAGTTTTCGTATGCAGAAGAATGGGAAAGAAACTCCACCGTTACTATTTTAAGATGTTTTACAATAGTTTGTATAGGTACCTACATTAGAAACACTACATGTCAATGTAATGTTGCCATGAATGTGTCGGCTGTAACTTTTTATACTCGTGAATACTTATGACGTAGTTATCGGAAGCTTCAAAGATTGGCAACCAATGTAAACTTGTGAAATCGGTCATTGATTCGTTCCAAGGAACAATCATAACCTCTGTGTAAATGCCAGATAATTTAGTGACGATAAAAAATGTCTACATAGAATTGATTTAGAGATGCCGCGATACTCGCTATTATTCGGTATTACTCGATTGTTTTTTTGTTATTCGTCGAATACCGAATAATAGTGTCTTTTATTTGACATTCGGCGAATAGTTGTCTCTAAATAAAAATAAACTTTTAATGAACAGAAAAACTATAGACTTAAAAAGAATTAAACATTTATTAATCTTTAAAAACAAAACACACGTAGTATTATCTAACAATACCTTTAAACGAGCAATTCTCGTATATACGTATATATATAATCTGAATCTCGGAAACTGCTCCAACGATTTTCATGAAATTTAGTATGCAGGGGGTTTCGGGGGCGATAAATCGATCTAGCTAGGTTTCATATTTAGAAAATGTTCAAAAAAAAAAAAGCGAGCAAAACTCGGTCATCCAGATATTTATCAATAATATAAAAAGTTAGCCAAAAATCTGTCATGTTGAAGTTAATTAGTTAGGCTTTTTAATCAATCATTTAATATTTAAAGTCTAAGAGGGGTAGATTGTGGTGCAGAAAAACTAGTTTTTCTGCACGATTCGGATCAAGTCGGTTGCGCTATAAACTATATTATTATTTGAGAATAAATAAACTTTTTTATGTTCCTTTTTTATATCGACTAATAATGGCGGGTATTCGACTATTCGCCATAGGGAATGGCGATTAATCGGTATTTGACTATTCGCTATAACAATTATTCGCGGCATCTCTAGAATCGATCCCTGTTGGATCGATTCTATTGCAATAAGTTTTAGGAAAAAGCCAACCCATAGTCCCATGCCATTCTAAAAAGGCTTATTTTTTATTATTATATTTCTAGATCACCATTGCGCAGATGAATCGAGATCGGGGCAGCATGATAAGATGAGTGAGCTTACAATTACGTAGTTATAGAAATTATAAATTCGTCTACCACAAAAATATGATTTGTTTCAACTGAAAAACTTTGTTATCAGCATTTTTTCAGCCTATCAATATATTAGGCAAATATATAGACACAATTGTTAATATTTAGGAGTAACCTGACGAATGAATTGTGGACAAAGCGTATCGAAAATCGGAAGTATGAGATACAAACTTTTTAAAAGTTTACTAAAGTAGAAACACAGTAGAGCAGCTTAAACTTTAATGTAATAAAAAACGAAATATTTGAGCTTTTGTAAGTTATTTTATGTTAAAATCATACAAAACTCCTTTTATTTGTTGTAGTTCCTTCTTAGTCGTAAGTTCACATCTTGTGATAAGTTAACTTTGTATTTATTATACGGCCATGTAAAATACTGTAAAATTAAAATATATTGATGTTGCAAAGCGTAATTTTGTTGTTGCGTAAACAATAAAATGGCGCTGATGATTATAGTCAAGTTCAAAAGTAGTTATATACAATCAACTTATAGCCATAAGCTTAATTAGTATACACTGATTCGGTAAACCTTTTACGTGTTCATTTTGAATAACTTTTGTAAAATATACTTTATTTATTACGCGCATGTTTGCGTACAGGTTGCGCTTACGCATGAATATGTTTGTTAAAGTTACTAAAGTAACAAAATGAAAGTATGCCATGTAATTATAGTAGATTGTTATACGAGGGGCTTAAATAACTTATTCGATCGAGGTAGTTTTACTCCCGAGCTTTAGCGAGTGAGTAAATAGAAAACAAGTTATAATGGGTTTTTAGTGCCTGTGTTACACTCTACTTTTCACTACGATTGCGAGAAAATAAAATATTCCAATACAATATGAAATAGTTTATTTTATTTTAAAAAATATACAATTTGTTCAATCAGAATTTTTAAGGATTTTTTTTATTGGAATGCGGTATTAAGTACGTTTCCATGGGATAATTTCCGACTTCCACGCGAGCAAAGCCGCGGGAAAAAGGTAGTTTTACACATATGAATAAAGACTTTTTCGTTTTTTTAGGCTCGTTGGTTACAGACAACATTTAAAAAGAAATTACTTTCCTCTAGAGCAAGATATACTATTTTTTCTCCGGTCTGGTACGCTACAATGACGGCTTTTTTGAGTAAGTGAAAAAGTAATTTCTTTCTTTCAATTGTTTTTTTTTCTTTATTGTTTAATAATATTTTTTTATTATTTAATATTGTATTGGATTATTTTATATTCTAGCAATCGTAGTGAAAAGTAGAGTATAACACATGGCGCTAAAAACCCATTATATCTCGGTTTCTATTTACGCTAAAGCTCGGGAGTGAAACTACCTCGATGGAATGGGTTATTTTAGCCCCTCGTATAACAATCTACTTTTGCCTTATTATCTGTGTAGTGTTATGGTTGTGTGGACTGGGAATAGCACGTTGTGTAATATTCAGTAAGTATAGTCATGGCAGTCAAAAGACTGCAAGTCTGAAATCTGGTCTAACCTTAAAATACCCTCTTATAATACCTATATAAACTTGACATTTATTAACGCTTTATAAATTGGTAAGCATTTTGGTGTCAACGAGCAGGCAATCACAGTACCCAGGCGTGAATATGACACACATGTGCCGGAATCAACGCACACCACCAAACACCCCAATTACAATATTGTGTTAAAATCATAATACGTACAATTTTTTTTAGTTTTTTTTTTATGTTATTAACAGATTCCGGCGATACATTGAGTTAAAATGTGCCATGACGTCTCCAGTATGTAGATTTTATACTTACTTGTGACGTAGCGACCTCCACTCCCCAAATTTAATGCGTTTTATCTAAGTTATTTTTATAAATATGATAAAGCTAAAAATACGTGTCTAATATTTTTTTTATTATCTGACTGACTGACTAAATAGAACTTCTTTTTTTGACCCAGGTATTATCCCTGTTGTGGTTACATTACAAATCTACGCACGCGTACAGTCGCACACGTCTATGGGTCTAGCGTAGTAGGTATTTCGTTCATGTTGGTTTGTTTTGACGGTACAGCGGAAATGTAGCTGTAATTTATGTAGTTTTAATTATTTTTGGGATAAAAATTATCAATGTGAAAAAATTACAGAAATCGTTTCACTATTCTGAACAAACCACTTTTATAATGTAATGCATTAATTCAGTTACACATTTCTAAATCCCGGTGCGCCGGTCACGGTGCCGGTGTGCTGATCACGCGGGTACTGTATCCTCTTTATTTAATTAATTTACTTTTAAGATCTAACTTCTAGTAGGTAGTTGGTTTGTGAAGGCGTGGTGGCAGATACTTCGTGTAATTTACTGATACTCAGCCGCTTCTGGTTAGACTGGAAGCCGACCAACATAGTTGGTGAAAGGCTAGCGGATAATAATGATGGATGAATGGTGATGACAGTAAATGATAGACATATCATGTGAGATTGGGATTAAAGCACAAAGTGCTGACTTTTAGACGAATATTAATGTTAATCTTAAATCGTTTTTGTACAGTTATTTTTATGTTGCATTGATCTTTGCACTATGGGCTATTTCGATCTTATGCATAGTGTTTTTTCGTTTTTGAAATCCTCATGGTTTGTCAGATTCAGTCGGGTCCCGACTTAAGGTGGATGTAATACAACTCTCTGGCCCGGCTACACGACCCAACTTACTTGCTTAAATCGCAATTTGCACAAGCAAGCACCTTGAAATTAGCACAAGTAAGTTGGGTCTCGGCCTGGACATAAGGTGAAATCCAATGTTCATGTCTAAAAGGCTATTATTATTGCATACAATAAGTGAGAGTGTAATACGAATGTTTAAGCATTTTAAACATATATGAACATGATCGATGGCTCTGACACTCCTCATTCGTTTTATGTAAAACGTTGTAAAATGTTTGTTAACAAAGCTATGTAGTTTGTAAGTAGAACATTTTGTATATATTTATATGACTTAGTAGAACTTTGTTTTTGAAAGTCACTTTCAATACTGCATTTTTCTAAAATCTATAAGAAGAAAATTAAAAAGAAGCTAAATGTAAATCAGCAGGCAGTCTTCAAACGTATCTTTCTCTGCACACTAAGTGTGTAACACACTTTCAATCACAATCCAAGGGTTATGAAGGAAATTCCTAATTCATTACTTGATAGGTTTGAACAAACGCGACTATTGTAAGCAGTTAAATACTCGTGCTTAGTACAGGCGTCTGCGTCATATTATGGCAATTTTTTACTATGTATTCTAATAGAAGTAACGATTAGTCTTCGTTATGAACCTCTGTCACAGGATCTTTAGAGCATTTTTTATTGTAAATTAATGTTAATGTCGCTTAAGAAAGTGTTTGTATGTATGTGTCGTGTGAAACACTAGAAATAGAAGCTTACACTATGAATATACACTAGGTACAAAGAATTAGCCAAATTAAAATAATCCAAATATACACATTTGTATAGTATTCTGTGGTTTTATTTTAACATTGTAAAAGGATTCCGAAATTTGTAAAATATAAGAATTGGTTCAATATGAATAAAAATCTATGTTTAAATATACATTTGCTCGTTCTTATATTTCTAAAAACATTAACGTCGCGTCTGTAATATTTAGAAAAACTCGGATAGTCGATCTTAGGAACACAAGTGGTATTTACCGGTCAAAACTTAACTAATAAAGTGATGATTTTTTTATTATACTTTGTCCGGGACCGCTGTTCCGCACCTTAGGAATGCGTGGCGGTACGGGGGGCAGCGTTGACGAATGAGCGGCCGGCGGGACGCCGCGTGCCGTGAGCGTTGACGAGTGAGCAGCCTGCACTGCCCCCCGTCTCGCCGCAAACATACCTAAGGCGCGGAACAGCGGTCGCGGTTAAAATATAAATAAAACGTTATCCTGATTTAAGACCTGCATTGCACTGGACAATCCGTATCATCAAAGAGTTTATATATCTTTTCTTCAGATATAAAACCTCCTCACTCACAGTCTCCAGACACAAAAAAAAAAAAACATCCATCAATTGCTACCAAAAGTGACGCAGCCTTATTTTCGCACTATTTTTTACAATGCAAAAGTATATTTTTAAACAGCTTTAATTTCCGATGGATCACAACGTGGTGGAGTGTGGGTTAGCCGAGCGGGACCCTGGGATGTGCGTGTGTAAGGGAGGCCCGACCCTCGAGATACTGAAGGAGATACAGCGGCTTTATGAAGAGAGGATGGAGCAAATTAATAGGGCCTCAGGGTCTACTAAGTTGCAGGTGAGTTTTTTTTACGGAAATATTAGAACAGAAAGTAATAGTTAGAATGGAAAAGTATAAAGGACTATAAGTTTTGTTGTAGAATTCTACCAGCCGTATGTTTGCTTCGTTGATGGTCTATAAACAGAATTAGAATGACCGAATAATCAAATTTTTATTGTGTCTTTTCTTCCGTGCCGTATAAGATGAATTTATTGCCTTCAGTGCAGTGGCACTATTGATTGCCAAACGTAGGAAGTGTTAGTGGTCATTACATCACTGGGCGTCCTCTAATGTTATTGTATATGGTAAAGAGTCTTGTTCTGATGATTAATAATAATTATTTAGCCTCCACGAGAGGCAGTACTTAAAGCGCACTGAAGAATTATCATTTGGCTGTATGCGGAATTACAGGACCGGTTGTTGTGACGATCGATGTTTAATTGGGTTAGGCCTTCGTTCAGCAATGGACGTCTTTCGACTCAACGGTGGTGATGATTATCATAACGTTTTAACTCGTATGTCAGCAACAAGTGGAGCTGCTGCGGTCGTGGGTGGGCGATCTGGTGGGACAGAATACACTGCTGGCGCGCGCCGTGGAGGAGCTGGAGACAACGGCTACCTCCAAGCTGTTGCAGGAGCGACGGAAACATAGTGAGGTATAAATCCTATTGCATACACAGAAAAGAGCAGAGGACATTGAATAATAAACTTTATTGTCTGTGAGTTACAGTTCAAACGAGAAGGACGATTGGGAAGATCGGTTTGGGTATGGGTCGATGTCTATACCTTTTTGCACTTAAGGAGATTAAGAACAAAGTGTTTTATTCAATTTCATCAGACTATACTCTGAAAAGGTGGAGTCGCGAGCGTAGAGCGCTAGCGTCTCCAACTTTTAAACGATTAGAGCTGAATTTTTATACAACTTTCGTGATATGAATTTGTCTTTTTTACCTAAATACTTGTTGGGAGTTTTTGTAACGTCATGAGTACATACAGAAGTGTCGCTCCGGAAAAACGTATGAATACAAGACTGGGTAGGGATATCCATTACAGTTACGTTCCAATATTTTGCTTAAAAGTATGCATTTGTAAAAGAGTTAAAAAATCTTTGCTTTTGCATTTGGTGCAGTCGCTTTGTTATTGAAACCTTGGACTCGAACACCACCTGATGTTACATCAAATAGTGTCCCATTTTCTTGATAAACCATTGAATCAAGAGCTACCTTCCAAAGGCTGGTGATAGTGCGATGTTTACGGTTGCCGGGTCCAGTTGACTACACGTACGACTTGCAGAGCTAACGGGCAATCCGCACCTCAATTATGACCCAATCGAATCGGTTAACTAGCTAGCCGCATATCACTATTACCGGCCTACCTTTCCCCGAAGTAGGCGGTCTACTCCTCTTGTTCTCCCTTCGCTGTCCTGTAAAAATATTCACCGTGAATACTTGAAGTGAGCTGTCATTCCATCTGATGCCAGGGATTGACACTATTGACAGTTCACTTCCAGCGCACTTCACCCATGTCTTCACGGTGAGTTTTTTTACAGATTAGACCGGCTGGTCCTCATCAGGTGGTGTCCGAGCTCCGTGCGGAGTGCGCGGCGCTGCGACGTCGGCTCGCGCGCAAGGACTCCGACATGCGAGGTCTGGTGGAGGTGTTGAGGAGGCTCCGAGAGTTTGACTACTGCACTCTGGACGGGATACACTTCTTTGAGGTCACAGAGTCAGATATATTTGGGTCTCTTGAATGGTGAGTGAGGCTGATGATATTATGTAGTTTTTTTGTGTTGTTTAATTTTTGGGGTGTGCATCAAAGGCAAAAGTCACAGTAGGTAATTTATTCGACAGAAACACACGGTACATAGGGATAGGATGTGCATATACATCTCGGAAAGTTAGTGACCAGTGTCAGTGTTCAGCTTGTTACTATTTTTGAGTAATGGATACAATTAATCGTACGTCCATGATAACATTTTGACTTTGATTACACCTTTATGTCGTAGTATTAAGTGTGCTCTTTGTAGTTCAAATATTTCTTGAGAGAGCTTCTAATGGCAGTAAAAGGTTTTGATAGTTTACGCTGCAGAGATATTCTTGAAATACCTTTGGTTTTAAGCAACTAGATCATAATGATTTCCTATCATTGCGCAGGCGACAGAAGAAGCTGGAGCAGGGAGACTCGGTGAAGACACGCAGTAACGTGAAACATGAGACAAACAGATATAAAACTAGTCGACATTTTAGAGTCGGATAGAACATTCTTGATTGATTTTGTATTTTTTTTTTGTGTTTTGATTATACTTTTATTGTATTTATTCACGTTTCATTATTGTTATCTGTTGCAACATCCTTACCACCTGCGTCGTCGTTAATATTTCTAGTATTTCCGGTTTCCATTTAGTGTTAGTGATGAAACCAATAAAGATATTAATCTGTAAAAATAAGGTTCATGTACACACATTCAAGAAATCCTAGGGTTTTGTTGTGTTGCAAAGTTATTTTTATAAGATCATCACATACCGATTGCGCCAAACAAATAAGCTAAGTACTAAAAACGCACTCCAATAGTACCTTTGTCATGTCCATACAAATTTATAATGAGTTTGAAATAAATATAATATCTTTATCAATAAATTGAAACTTTTTCTTGTAAGCAAATCCTACTATAGTATAAGCGAATACTTAAATGTTAAATTATAGGTAACTTCAAAACAAGGTATCCATTTATATCTACAAATACTCATAATACGCAAAATATACAATAATAAATAATAAAAAATATGAAGCTTTCAATAAATAACTTACCTTAGGAATAATAAATATTAATTACGCAATAAATAAAAAATAATAATAACTAAATAAAACAGTAATTAATAATTAATATTAATAATTTTTTAAATAAATGGTTATTCTAATGTTACTAAATAAATAAACATATATAATTTATAAAACAATAATTATAATTCTTAAATTGAATTCTGTATTAATAAATATATAACTTAGGTACTAACTACTTAACTAATAATACAATTTGTCACATTAAACGACCAGTGCTCTTCCTCCTCTCTCCTACTTGACCTATGCTGTGCCCGACAGGGTCCATAATTGTGACTAATATAATTACTTCCCTACCAACTATATACATTATGGTACGACATAAAGAATTTGATATTTGAAGTAAGTAATCAAAATTGATCATTAATGGACATAAAGATAAAAATAAATGTTTTTTTTAATTTAGAGGAACCCGAAGAGCATGATATGCGGCAAAATGTCCGAGCTCAAAGTGATAAACGAGTCACTGCATAAAGAGAATATGGCGAAAGACAGGTACAATATTAACGTACTAGTTTTTATCCGCAGTTTCACTCGTACCTACTTCATGAATGTTCAACAGCGTTCTTCTTTTTTATATATAGCTTACTGCTATAAAAAAGGCGCTATCAAACTCCAAGTGTGTGTAACCATAGAAGTGCGGCTGACTGAACTGTGATAAAAAGTATAGTCATATTCTTAAACACAGCTGAAACAAACATAACTGGCGAAATGTGGGTGTACCTACTAAGGTACATTCCGTCTAATCCTTCATCCAAACTTTTTACTGGTAACTCTCAGTCTGCATCATAACCACTGCTGGGCAAACGCATTCCGCCATCTAATAATATTGTAGAATTAGGTACATGTTGTTGTTTTCTTCATTACTTCTTCTAAAAAAATATTTTTTTTTGCAGAGAAATAAGACAGCTGAACAAGGATGCCCAATGCTACGAACAGACAATCATGAATCTTAGGAAAGAAATGTCCAACTGCAAGTTTCACACGGTGTAAGTATAATGTTAACAATATCTTAATAATAATGTTAGTCGTATAGTTTGTTCCAAAAGTATATTATGAAAGTGTAAACAACCCCAGCACGCGTAGCATGACCACCGTAGAAATGGGTTTTGTCGACGGAAGAATAGACAAAATGACAGATAAACAATCACAATCTGTCATTTTGTCTATTCTTCCGTCGACAAAACCCATTTCTACGGTGGTCTTGCTACGCGTGCTGTTCAGGTTACATTCTTACGCAACCACTCACTAATAAAGGTCACATTATAAAAGGCTCATTGAAACTATATATCTCACCACTTTTTCAAAAGATTCATGTTAATTAATTTTAATTTTAAAACATCAATTTTCATTCATCCAGATTGAGTTTATAAAATACCCTCAACTGTCAAGCGATAACATCTTTAAGGATATTAAAAATTAAAATTTCAGGTTTAAGTATTCAAATAACTAGTGGAAAATTGAAATATTCAGCGAATAAGTCAATAACCATGCCATTTCTTTTGACATGTACTTGCGTATGATTTACATTGTTTGTAATTTTCTTGTAGCCCAGTTATTAAATTGTTTAGACGTTTTCGTAAAACCAATTAATGTGCTACAAACAAAGAAAATGTTTCACTTAATTCATTCCATAATTCATTTCATGGATTTAGAATTAGTAAAAGAGTCAATAAAAAATGACTACCATACTTAACTAAAAATACAATAAATAAAATGAACATGATATACCCGAACGGCATCCTGCGATAGATTTCAAACTGTCGACGGATGAAATCCGGCCGACACGAAAATACATTGTATTTGTCTTTCATGCTTCCAAACTTAATGTTATGATGGCACAAGGCCCATTAAACTGGCAGGTGCTAAAACGAATGATTCGGTAGCTAATTTCCTGTTCTTCATTACCTGGGTTCATTTCATCAACGTGTTCTTGGGTTGTTCCATTGGGAATTTCTTAGCTGCCCGAAGACTGTATTTGTGAACGTTTGATGGCAACAGGCTCGTCTTCTATAACATGAGACTTTAACATACCTAACTGGCGAAATGTGGGTGCAGCATACACCTCTGCCTAACCTTAAGGGGAATCCTGGCGTAATGTTATGTTACTGTTGAATACGAGGCTTTTGGCTACGTTGTATTGTTTAATGTAAAAACATTAAACAATACAACGGGTTCCGTACTTCAAAGTATAAAACGGAACCCTTATAGGATCACTTCGATGTCCGTCCGTCAGTCAGTCAAGACCCTTTTTCTAAGGATCGCGTGGAGGTAAGAGGTTGAAATTAATATCAAATAGGTAGGTCTGTAGTCCCTTGGAGCTTTAAAAAAAAATAAGCGACATATTTTGATACTCGCAAATAAATCAAAACCTACAGGGTACTTCCCTTTGACCTAGAATCATGAAATTTGGTGCGAAGCAAGGCACAAGTAAAGAAAAATGTCCGAAAATGTAAGTTTGTAATAAAAAAAAACAGTGGCACTCCGGGAGTGCCGACAGAAGTGAAAACTTGAAAAAAAATCTGCACCGCGGTAATCAATGCGTTGATGTCTTTTTAACCGTCTTACGAATTTTCGATCAGGTCACGTGTCCTGACGCGAGTTTGACATTTTTTACCCTTTACAAAAAAAGTGCACAACGCCGCTAAAGAAGTTTTCACTTCAAAAATCAATTACAGTCTCGTATCGGCATTCGTACGAGGTGATCGCGTTCATTAGCTAATTAGTTTGTTTACGTCGAGGCGTTTACCGCGCTGCGCCCGACACGACGACGGCGCGCGGCGGCCATCCGTGTGTACGCCGGTCGGCGCGACAACAGAAATGGATGAAATTACTATTGAACGGGAGATAACAAATGAAGTCGACGTGATGAGTGATCCGAGTGTATTCTATGAGCAAGAAATGAAGGGAGAGGAACAATATTTGCAGGAGTATTCACAGGAAGCGTCCGAAAATTGCGAAGAGCGAAGATCAAGTAAGAGAGAGAGAGAAAAAGAAGATGAGGATGGGTGGACGGAGGTTTGCAGAAACAAAAGCAAGAAATATAAAGGGGATAAATTTGAAATTTACATTTCATCCAATGATAAAATGCCAAAACAGTTTGCACTGGCTAAAATATTTAAAAATGAGGGGATATTATGTATCGACAAGATTAAGTATATTAATCCTTACAAGATTAGAGTCGAGGTGAGAAATGAGGACGGTATGGTGTTACTGGAAAACTGTAAGGAGATTACTGATAGAGGTTGGAAAATTCAAAGGGCTATGGAAGTTAATTTGTCCTTTGGTGTAATTAGAGACGTAGATATCGATCTGACCGAGAAAGAAATGATGGAGCGTATAGAGTGTGCGGAACCCGCACAACTTGTATCCGTCCAGAGACTCATGCGCAGAAACTCAGATGGTGAAGGTTGGAAGCCCAGTGAGTCTGTACGCCTTAGCTTTAAGGGCTCATTCCGTCCAGCATATATTTCCGTTGATGGATTGCGTATACGAGTCGAGCAGTACATATTTCCCGTGACCCAATGCTCACGCTGCTGGAAGCTTGGACATTCGGTACAAAGATGCCCGTCAGCTAATGTCAGATGCCCAAAATGTACCGAGGCTCACGATAATTGTGACACCACTTCATTTAAGTGCACCAATTGTAATGGTCAACATATGGCTTTAGTGCGATCTTGCCCGGCATACTTAAAGGAGAAGAGGTTGAGGGAGTTAATGGCGGATTTTAATTGCACATACCGACGTGCTTTGACAATGTATGTCCCAGTTAAGGAAAACAAACCTGCTGAACGTGTCATAACAGTAACAGAATCGAAGGACTTGACGGCTACACAGGCTGAGAAGTTGTCCTTTACGGCCTGTCTACAACAGCCTCGTACAGAAGTTACAACACAGGCGCCTAGGGTGGACAGGCATCAACCGAGTGCTAAGACTCATAAACAAAAACAGTCGAAGAAACTTAATGAAGTTGAGATGTTGGTAGAAGAGGATGGGATGGATAGACAAGAAGATGCAAATGAAGAGAAGAATAAGACGAGAGAAGTACAATTCAATGAGCTTATAAGTAGGCTGAAGGAAATTTTGTTTTTGAAAGGAGAAACAGTTCATCAAAAGGTGCAAAGTTGTTTAAAATGCTGTGTTTAATGGGTAATATTAGTAGTAGTAGAAAATATTTCAGACTGGCCAATAATGAAGCTAATATTAGATTATTTCGGTTACAATGAATAATAAGCTCATAAGACTTAATATTATTCAATGGAATGCACAAAGTGTTCGCCCTAAGTCATTAGCATTAGAACAAATACTATGTCAAGAAAAAATTCACATTGCAGCACTGAGCGAAACGTGGCTGGAACCGGATAGTCATTTTAAGATGAGTGGCTATAGAATTTTCCGTAAAGATAGGCATGATTCTTATGGTGGTGTAGCATTACTGATACATAGATCTGTAGAAGCTTGTTCACATATTTTTAGGAGTAGTAATTCAGATATTGAAGTAATAATGGTCAAAATTAACAACTGTGAATTTATTGAATATGTATTCTCCGTTTATTGTGCACCTTCAGTTCGCACCAATCAATCAGACTGGGACAGTCTATTTAACAGCGTAGACAAAAAAGCTGTTATTTTAGGTGATTTTAACGCTCACCATACGAATTGGTCTTACAAAACAGACTCACGAGGTTCCCAAATGTACGATGCTCTCCTGGAAAGTAATTTTGTAATTTTAAATGACAGTAAAAGTTCCACACGTATCAAATTAGTTAACAATCAGCTTCAAACATCTTCACCTGATGTGACATTAGCTACTTTTGACATCGCGATAAGGTTGAACTGGTCCACTACAAATGAAAACTTGGGCAGCGACCATCTTATTATTAGGGTGGTTACACATTTGGAAGCGAATCGGGATTCCATAATTTCGCGACGTAATTATAGGAAGGCAGACTGGATATCCTATCGAGACCTTTTAGAAAACCTGCTTAAAGATTTTATATTTAGTGAGGATGACCTTCAAAAATCATATGACACATTTGTTAATTGTTTAAACATAGCAGCAGATCGCTTCATACCACATTATATAATAAACCGTAATCCAAGCAATAAGTTTTCACCTAAACCGTATTGGTGCGCTTCCCTATCCAAATGTGTAGCTGAAAGGCGTCTAGCACTTTCGGAGTTCCGACGTAACCCTAATCCGAATAATTTAATTAAATTGCAAGACAAAATAAGAATCTCTCAAAGATTAATCCGGCAATCTCGAGATAAATCTTGGCATGAGTTTTGTACGTCATTGGATGGTAAAACCACTCAAAGAGAAATGTGGCGCAAACTGAAGTGGCTAAAGGGTTATAATATGCCCCACTCCCACGTAGACAAGGAAAAAGCTAGGGATCTATTAGGTAGCCTTACACCTGACTATGTACTTCCCGATGCTCCAGAATTTCCTCCCGTAAAAACAAGTTTAGATATTCTCATTACAAGACAAGAATTAGATACTTGTATACGCCATAAAGATACATCGCCAGGTAGTGACAGAATATCGTACTCAATGATATACAATTTACCTAACAACGGAAAAAACATTTTAATAAAGTTATACAACTCGTTCTACGCAGTGGGTTTTGTTCCAATGCAGTGGCGAGATATCACTATTGTCCCGATCCCGAAGCCGGGTCGTAATCCTCAGTCATCCGGATCTCTGCGTCCTATAGCTATGATATCGTGTATTTGCAAAACCTTTCATGGTATTCTAATTAAACGGTTGGAGTGGCACATTGAGAGAAATAACTTTTTATCTTCCCATACATCAGGTTTTAGAAAACATCACTCAACTTTAGACAATCTGGCAAGCTTGGTGTTATTAGTTCAAACCGGGTTTTCTCAAAATCAGATGACGATAGCTGCCTTTATGGATATCGACAATGCGTACAATAATGTAGATATAAAAAGTTTAGTGTGTATTATGCAACAATTAGGAGTTAGTTCTTTAATGTGTAGGTATTTGTGGTTTTTTTTAAAAGAAAGATATTTAAGAATGCAGGTAGACTCGGTTTCATTTTGTAGGTATACGTGCCGCGGTTTGGCTCAGGGTGACCCTTTTTCGCCTCTGCTTTTTAATTTAGCTACTGTAAAGATTTGCAATAATATCAATAATGTTTGTATTTCCCAATACGCTGAATTTTGCGTTATACATAAATTGTGATAATGTGCGGGATGGAAGCAAACAGATACAATTAGGTCTAAATAAATTCGTTGATTTGCTTTCTGAAATTGGGTTAGATATTTCACCTTCAAAGAGCAAAATATGTGTTTTTAAAAGAGGTTTTCGGAGAGAATTAGTTGATGTAACTATAAACGGAATGACGTTGGAAGTGGTAGATAATGTGAAATATTTGGGACTATGGTTGGACAGATCATTGCGCTGGGCGAAGCACATAAATGAATTGAGAGGTAAAAGTCTGAGATTGTTGAATATTTTTAAAGCTGTGACGGGTGCGGGTTGGGGAATACATCCGATTGTTTTGAGACGGGTCTACATGGCTATGTTTCGGAGCAGGTTGGATTACGCTAGCGCGCTGTACGACAGTAGTTGTAAAACACACTTGGGTAAGCTAGACAAAATACAAAACCAATGCATGCGTATTATCGGAGGATTCATTAAAAGCACCGCCATACACGTGATGGAATGCGAACTCCACCTTCAGCCACTGAGTGCTCGTAGGTATTATCTTGCTGGCAAATTCTGGTTTAGATGCAAGTCCTTTTCAGGTAATGAGATTATTAAAATGTTAGATAAGCTAAGTAATTATTGTCGTAATGTTTATTGGAGGTACAAGAAAAAACCCCTTTTAGTTTCAATTCATGAACTTTTTAGAAATACTTCAGTTTATTCAACAACACAATTCGAAATGTTTACGTTGGACCTATGGGTTAGTGGTATAGATCTTTCTGTTGTACTGGAGCCAGATATTAAGACCATCTGTAAGCCAAAACAACAGTATAAACCTTACGAATTACAACAGATTTGCAATGAGTTTTTAATAAATACTTATTCACATTTTTATAAATTATACACAGATGGTTCGAAAAACGATGATGGTAGTAGCGGTTTGGCACTTTATGATCCTCAAACAAATAGCTCCATCCAATTGATGATTAACGCGAAAATTTCCATTATGTATACGGAGTTGATAGCCATAGCAGAAGCAATTTCTTACATTGATTCCTTTATGGCCGGGAAATATGTTATTTTGACAGATTCCAAAAGTGCTATTCAACATCTGGCTCGATGCACCTCGAATTTTCGAGGCACACCGATAGCCTATAGCATTTTGGAATCGCTCCGCAAACTTAGGATTAGAAATAAAATAGTGAAAATTCAATGGGTACCTTCACATGTGGGCATAACAGGAAATGAAGAAGCCGATCGTCTGGCCAGAGAAGCTAGTTGTAATGGAATACCATTCACCTGCTTACCCTTATTCTCGGACTGCTTATACTTAGTTAGGGAAAAGTGCACAGAGATTTGGAGGGAGCATTTCGACGAGAGGTCATTATCTAAAGGCATCTGGTATAAGACCATACAGCCTTGCCTTACGCGATCACCGTGGTTCGCAGAGTCTGGTTTGTCTAGAACAGATGTTGTGACAGCCCTAAGACTTCGGTCCGGGCACATACCGCTAAACAATTTTGCGTTCCTGATGGGTAAATCCAACTCACCAAATTGTGCTGAGTGTGGCGTGGTTGAAGATGTTTACCATGTGTTGGCCGAATGTGCCCGGAACGAGGTGGAGAGGGTCAGCTTAATGCTCGAATATGATGTGGATCTGCGGGAAATGGGCATGTGTAACTTGATTCTGGCCCGTCCTTTGTCAGAGGAGGCTAAGTCAATTTATAATTTAGTTAAATTAGCCATTAAGCGTAGATAAGTCAATCTTTGTGAGGCCTATGAGGGTGGCATGATCATGTCTGATCAAACCCTCTATTAAAAAAAAAAAATAAAGATTAAAAAAAAAAAAAAATCAATTACAAACTTACATTTGCAGTTGGAGAATTGACCGTGACGTATGTCGATGTATGGGAGAAAATGTTTTTCAACTACAAAGTTAAGGTTGTTTTTGGGATTAGTTCATCCCAACTATGGAACCCTTCATTGTGCGTGGTCCGACGTCCGACACGCACTTAGCCGGTTTTTTTAAATAATGTGCGTCTCCTTTCTTTCCGTTTCCTGTTGTAGCGAGGTGACCACGAAGGATGCCGAGGTGATGGCTGGCATGTGCTGCACCGGGAACGAGGTATGGACGTATGCTGTTGGAGTTTTTCTAGTTTAAGTGCTAAGAATTGTTTACTTCGGTCCAAACACATGATACTCTCGTTGTATGGTGCATTTTTATAAATGCGTTGATTTTAATAAAAATGCATATTTTTACATATGTACCCACCTAGATTTAGACGTATAGGTACATTGCAGAAACATTTTCGTAGACTAAGCGAAATTATATCCTTGTTGCGAGTTGTTTTAATACATAAAATATTCAAAGTTATTCTACAATTATTTTTTTTGCCACTAAACTTGTAGACCCTTTTTACTGTTTTTTACTTTGATATAATGCTTAAGCACCGTTTTGTATGTACAGTCGGTGACCCGAGATCCACCGTATTTAGCAGTTTATTAGGTGAGGTAGATAGTTAACTCGGGTCACCGACTGTACACGTTGATTCCGTGTGCGGCCCTAGTGTGGCGAGTGGGAGCCGGTGCAGGACTTCAGCGAGATGTTGCACAACGAGACGCTCAAGTACCAGGAGCGCGTGCACAAGATGGAGGCCAATCTTAAGGTAGTGTCAATCAGCTGTTTGAGTTTGGGGCCAGATATTCATAATCCCGCGCTTAAACTCTGTGCGTGGCTTTCGCAAATCCTTAATTGACACGTTTATATAGCATTTGTTTTTAACAGTAGCTTTTGTTACCCATGCACCCCATGTTGGGTCTTAGAGCCGATATCAGACGCTTCACTCGAGTGAAGGTTCATTTGTGTTTCATTCCAAGTTCAAACGACACCGACAAAATTATATAGGAATGAACGTTCATCTGCTCCTTTCATTTTATTTATCGATCATTTGATAGGCTAGTGAAAGATGCCGAGTGGCTAAATTCAACATCATTGGAACGGTTTACTAAATGAATTTATTTGTCACTTTGATTCATTTTGTGTTCAGACGTTTCATTTCGAGTGAAAGATGCCGAATGAAAGGCAAAAATGAACAAAAAGATAAGCGTATGATATTGACTGTACAAACATTTCAAACATCATTTCCTCCGCAGTCGAGCGGCGACAGTATCCGCGCGCTGCGCAAGGTCAACGTGACGCTGACGGAGGAGATGCACTCCATGCGCCGCGTGTGCGCCGCGCTAGACGAACAGTGCCGCGCCGCCAACATGCGCGCGCAGTTTAAGGACGACATCATCAAGGAGATGCGCCGCCAGCTCAAGCAGGCCAAAGCCAAGGTAAATTTATAAAACCCTTCTTGGTAGTCGGGTCAATTTATTTATTTATTTTTATTTATTTCTCAGTATATGGTACTATCGGGTAACGCATTATATCTAAGCATTTTGAAAACAAAATCCAGTGAACACGACCCTTTTTTTTTTTCATTTGTAAGCGATACTATAGCGGCCGAGCGCTGAGAGCAAGAATAGTCCTTAGAGTGTACAGATATGCGTTTCTTCGATAGTACATTGAGATCTTACATAAAACACTGTTTCACACATACTACCATTGCTGGTATAGAAATATTAAATAATAAGCTAAGTACATGCAAATCAGAACTAGGTACATTATAAGAATATTATATAAAATTATGAAATCTTGTATTAAGTTTATGAATTTATAATTTTAATGACAAATTAATAGACTGGTTAAGATTCTTCAAAAATGCATTATTTATAAGTCATAATATTAATATTAAAATCTAAAATCTAAATCATAATGTCGAAAATATAAATCATAATGTCAACATATAAATCACAATGTCAAAGCATTAATGTCATTATTAAGATTTTAATTACAATATCAAAATGTATGATTTTAAAATTCATTCACAGAATAAAAACACATGTCTAAGTGCCAATCAAACATTTTATATTTAAAGTTATTAATTGGTAACATTCTCAGGACAGGTGGTAATTTATTACAAATTTTAATTGTCGTACAACTGGCATTTCTCCTTATAATTGCAATCTCTGAGTAGGTACTAGTAATTTCCCGGCATTTTTTTGTTCAGTCTTTCGGAGACTTGTTCATTTAATGGAATAAATGAGGGTATTTTTAAGAAAATAGAGAAACTTGAAAAATATACAGACATGGGAGTGGTAGAATTTTTTATTCCTTAAATAATGGCCTGCAATGATCAAAATATTCCTTTTCACTCATGGCAAAAAAAATATCTGACATTTTTTTGCACTTTGAATGCCCTTTCCACATCCACTGAATTACCACATATCACTAGGCCGCAACGCAATACTGATGAAACATACCCATGATCAGCATTTAGGACTGTTTTTTTTACTGGACACTAGTCTTAATTTACGAAGAGCATTTGTTTTCAATTAATATACCTAAAAATAAAGCTGGTGGTCCTGCTTGCAGAATTGCATTATTATGTCTAATTGCGGTTGGTATTACTGACTAGTTACGTTTGAAATTGAATTATTTTAGTTTTTTTTTCAAAAATAACATGAAGATTATTGTCCCCCAACCATTTTATCACATTAATTAATTACTGTTAGTATCAATTTCTATGTCAGTTTTGTTGGAACATTTTATCAGAAAAGTAGTATCGTCAGCCGTCGTCATTAATGTACAAAATAAATAGTGGTGGACCCAATACACTTCCCTGCGGGACCCTAGAACCATATATATTTTTAGTTCTGAACAATATGTCGTCCTAGTATCATTTACTATCCTAAACATACCAGTGCTCTGTTTATTTATTTAAACTTTTCGCACTCAAAATGGTACAAAGGCGGACTTTATGCCTTAGGCATTCTCTACCAGTCAACCAAGACTCTGTTGGTGGTTAACTTTTAAGCCAATCATGCGCTTTGCCTCTTATGCCATATTTCTCTAACTTGTAGAGAAATCGTTCGGGTGATACAAAATCAAATGCTTTGCTCATATCTAAGAATACCGACAAGTAGACATTTTTTATTAAGAGCTTCGGTAATTAGTTTCACTAAAGAAAAACAGGCTAGAGTCGTTGAACTATTTTTCCTAAAACCAAACTGACTCTCCACAGTTAAATTGTATTTAGTTACAAAGCTGTTTATTTTGCCATGCATTGCGTTTAAAAAAAAAAATGCAAAGATTGGGATCAGTGTTATGTGCCTATAATTAAATAGACTGTTTTAGTCTAGATGGGAAAACACCTTCTTCAAAAGAGAGGTTTATTAGGTTTAGCACACGTTTTCAATGGAATATAGCTCCGCTTCTAATAAAACTTTTTCTCGTATTACGAATTACTATAACAACAAACATTCGCTTTGTTTACGATTTGATTGTAATTAGTTTCTGGTATTGAAACCGGGTTACCGACATCTAGCGAATTTTATAGTAAAGTGTACTGGGTGTAGTAATGGGATAATTAGCCACTATGACCATCGTGGAGAAACCCTGCGGTTTAACCATGTCGAATTTTTCAGTGACAATATTAAACTTTTTAAATTTTTCTTTAAAATGCATTAACTAAATCGGTTTAGCCGTTTTCATGTGGTACGGTTATCAACGAACAGCGTTCAATTTTTATTTATGTAGACGCCAGTCTCATGACAGAATAGAATATTTTTTATTTCGTACACCATCTAAGTTATATAGATATAAATAAATGTTGAAATTTGACATAGCCTGACACGATGGGCGGTGTTATCGCTAGAAGTTCCTCTTCACTTTTACAGCTAAAAGAGTCGAGTACAGAGATTACAAGCCTGAAGTCGAAGGACTTCGTGAGTGGCGACGCTGAGTGCGGGCGCGGCGCGTCGGTGTCGTACGACTCCGTGACCATCGCGTGCGTGCGCGCGCAGCCGCGGCGCAAGCGCGACGTGCCGCCGCGCGACGCGTCGCTCCAGCCTTGCGACTGCCGCACGCCGCTGAACCTGTCCAATGACGACTCCCTTAATATTGATTGATGACGTGGTCTTGTTTTGATTATGGTAATAAACGTTGGTTTAGTTTATTTTTAAATGGTTATTTGGGATTTTATTGGAAATATTTTTGTGGGGAAAACTGATGTTCATCGCCAACTGCAACTACGCAACTACGTTGGGGTCGGCTTCTAGTCTAACCGGATGCATCTGAATTCCAGTATTTTACATGAAGCGACTGCCTATTTATACTCCACAAACCAGTTCAGTAACTGGGTTGTTGAGGTCGCAAACTCGCAACATCAGTTTTACCACACATCATTCAATTTTCCCCATCGTGTTACCCAGTGCAACACGATGGGGACAGCTGATAATGCGAATGACTTTATATTATTATCTCCTACAATTCATTAAGCATGGCATTTTTAGATTTTATGGAGCTGGAGTCATTACCGAGTCTTGTATGAAGTTGTAGGTAGTATAGAACTCAGTAACGTTGAAGAATAATTCATCAATGTTGCGTAGGCGCAGAACCGTGGTTCTTTATTATTTACTTATATTTTATTTATTTATATTGAAAGTATGCGTTTATTGAAACAAAATCTCTTTATTATACTAGTATTATGGAAGTGCCTGTCATTTCTAAATTCCAGTTGGTTGCATAGGTAACCTAAAAATTTATGTTCAGGAAGTTATTCTACAGAAAATCAAATGATTCCGCGACAAGGCCCAGCAAGATACAGGTAAACTTATGTGTTTTGTAGCAGTTTCTATAACTAAGTGTTGCTAATGCAAGACGACGTGTTCTAAAGTGACCAGCTGCCTTCGCTGTCAATTGACTAAAGATTCTTTACAACCTTTGTAACACGCTTCGTTCGTACCTGTTAATCAGATTGTCATTGTTTTTATGGTTCCGTACCAAAATGGTAAAAAGGAACCCTTATGGTGCGACTCAGTCTGTCTGTCCGTCGGTCACAAATACAGTCCTCAGATTAAAAAAAAAAGTGTGTTATTTAGAGACATCGTTTGCAAACTTTGGAGATGGGGGGGGGGGGGGGGGGCTGGGGCTCACACACTGAATGATTAACTTTAAAAAAATTAGGAAAATCGCCTACTTTTATACTTTTACAATGTTTGTAAATATGTGAGCACAATGTATCTATCACATAATTAAATTATCCGTCGTTGCTTCATTTTTAATTCTTTTTACCTATTGTGTGGTATAGTAATTTTATTCTCTTATCTGCCAGGGCTTGTTTTTAATCTTATATTTTCAATTGCTTTTGATTATTTTTTGTACATTGTTCTCACATATAGAAGAAACAAGAATGATGTACCCGGGATTTTGTAATATCTATATTTAAAAGAGTGTCCTTGGAGTTTCTTGCCCGTTCTTCTCCATAGAGATCTACGTTTTGGAATGGGCCATTAGCTTCAACTTTTTGACTAACTGACCGACTCTTTGACAGATCAAAAGTGCCTGTAAATGGTTTAATTGAAATAAATGCTTTGAGTTCTTTGAGTTTTGAGTTTTTCTAGGTGCATCGTCTTCACATTAAACGAGTAACGGTGGAGTTTCTTGCCCATTCTTCCCCATACGAAAACTACCTTTTGGAAGGGGCGACTACTTTATTTTGACGTTCAAAAGAGGCCATACAAGGGCCTATTTGAAATAAATGATTTGACTTTGACTTTAACTCTCTCCGAAGTTTACATAGAGAAAAGTCTGAAATTATTCTATGTGATAGAAGTTTATGTAAAGATTACAGGAAAAATAAAACTATGTTTTTAAATAGCATATTTTTTTAAGTAATCATTAAATAAATTGCATTAGTTCCATTATCGGTCAAGAGATGACGCTGACCTAAAACTGCAATATTCTACACCGCAGTGTTAAAATTATCTGACGAATAAAGGCGTCGCCGATCAAAATTTAAAATGGTACGGAACCCTCGGTGCGCGAGTCCGACTCGCTCTTGTTTACTTTTTATGATCTTAGTGCAATGCCGATAACAGAAATATATAAAAAAACGTCTAACGCGGCGGTAAACGATGGCAAGTCCCTGAAAGTTGAAGCACAGAGTTCTGACGTCGTGACCGATATTGAAAATTATGGACACCATATCTTTATTTTTAGTATTTTCCTATTGATTATTTTAAATAGTTTTAGTGAGTAGTTATTAACCAGTAGGTAACTGTAATATCTTAGCATAATAATGTTTTTCATTATAAGTAAAAAGTAGTAGATGTGATACGTCAAAACTTAGCTAATTAATTAGCCAAGTTTTGACGTATCAGTTCGTCTCGTCTCTTCAACGATAATTACGCGAAATGTCATCCTACTTCTCTCCTACGTGTCATCTAATAGTATGATATTGTGCCGTTTTTGAAGATCGAATGCTGAGAAGGTAACCTATCTATAAACCTCTTTTTACCCATAATATCAAAGTTTCAACCTTATTTCGACTACTTAAAATGAATCGGTTCCTTCATCTCGTGCCTAAAGAATCTTTGTGATGTTCACAATTTATTGTTATTATACTCAGTGACAAAGTGCCTTTATTATCTAGTGAAACTAGATACTTCACAGCTACTTATATGAATACACTTTTATCACGATAGTTATCTTTAATGAGCGTACGGTAAATTGATTTATTTTAGTATCTTGTGTTTGGACCAACATGAACACTAACTGCCGCACTCAGACACGTCTCTAAAAAATAATCTATCATTAACTTTAATTGACAAGTATATTTTAGCACATGTTAACAAAATTAATATGTTTCCAATCTGTCATATTTTTGACTGGCAGTGAATTTATCAATCATTAAAGGTTCAGGCACACACGTCAGTCACGTTAACGTCAAGGCGCCGTTTAGTCAAGTCAATTTCTGGGACGTGTAGGAATAGATAGTTAGTCAGTCAGTCGTAGCAACGCCTCGGTTACAAATTGTCTTTGTTACACCGTCACGCCATAGTTTGTTCGTAGGAATACAAGTTTTGACTTGCCGGTGACGCGTCCGTCGGCGACTGAGACACGCCGGTAGTGATGTGGCTGATGTGTGTGGCTGATGTGTGTAACCAACGTCCTACAACTTCTAAGTAACTATATTTTTGACGTGACTAATCGGTGACTTGATGTTGACGTGACTGACGTGTGTGCATGAACCTTCACATACTTACATGTCAAAGAGTTAATGATTGGTTTTTCGTTTTAAATGTCGTCTCTGAGAGTGGTAGTAAAAATGGTAAAAAAATGCTTTATTTATTACGAACTAAAGTTACTGAAAGCTAAATATTGCTTTTTTTTTTGTCTCCACAACATCCAGTCGAGCCCTACGTGCGCCGCGAAGACATCGACTCCTAACGTGAGCACCGTGCCCCTCATAGCATGTGCCACATCCATGCCCAACATATCAGTCATAGAGAGAGTGCGTTTGTTTTGTTTTTAATTAGCTTTGATGTCCGTTCCGTCCGAATGAGTCAGGTTGTAATTAAGAATAGCTAATTGTCACCATGTTGTTTGTGTTTTGACGAACATCTATTGCTTACTAACACTATGCTTTATTATTTATAAACGTTGGTTACAGTTAAGTAGTGATTAACGTTTGATTAACCTTACATTTTTGACGTTAAAAAACGTTTCTTAACTTTAAGCAACATTTATAAATCAAGGCAATGATTGGTACAGAAACAAACCAGTTAAAATGAGTTCCATGGCACGGTTCTTGTGACGAAATTGGAGACAAATATACATTTTTGGAGAGGCTTGTGTTCAGCAATGTGTTGAAGGAGACTGAGAATGATTTAACAAAACTTTTCAATTACTTTAACATTGTTCGCAGTCCACATCGGTCCCGGCCCTGGTATCAGACGCTTCGATAGGCGATCTTTATAGTCACTTCAAGAGATGCTGTACATCCAAGAACGAGACATTCCAAATAAATACTATGCGCTTTCTTGGCCATCCCAAGGGTTCTCCCGGGAGTCGTTCCCCAAGAGAATTTCCTAGGAGATGTCCAAAAAATGAGCCTAGAACCTCTTCTCCCAAGGATGCTCTTAATAACTTTCTCCACAAGGACACTCTTAGGATCTGTCTCCCCAATAAGTCTCCTAGGATCTGTTTCCCCGGGGAGTCTCCTAGGACTTCTCCTCCCATGGAGAGGACGGGTTCTAGGAGTTCTCTTAATAACTTTCTCCGCAAGGACTCTCCTAGGACCAGTGGGCCCAAAGACCCTATTAAAATCTGTCTCCCCAAGGAGTTTCCTAGAAATCAGGACTCTCCTAGGTTCTATCTAAAGTCCAAGAAGACGAGATTCAAGTGTGAATGTGGCAAGTCTTCAGAGTTACTCTCCAGTGATGAGGCAATGGAGACGGCAGACAATAGTGAGTGTGTTGAGGAGCTGTACTTCAATGATGAGGCAAAGAAAAGCGGCGGTTCTACCCCGCGGTGAGGAGCTTTTTGATGTTTTTTTAATTATCAATGTTTATGACGAAAGTTTAGGAAAATCTAATGCAGCTCGCACGTTATGTGGAAGATATAGCAAACTTTTAAAAATTTGAGCTACAGAAATATTGTCAATGATCTGTGCACTGATACTTGGAACTTTTGAATGAGTACTCATCTAAAAGTAAAAAAAAACGAATATAAATTTGATCCATTCAGACATTTTCAGGGTTCAAAATTTTAATTTTCTCCTGGGACCTAATCCCATAAACAGCTATTCAATATTTAATGTCCATCTAAATATAACTCGCAACATGTTGTTGGTCGCACAAGTTGACGCGCTCCTTTACGACTTGCGGACGTTTTTATATCGACGACCTGCTTTCAGGGGTCACAGCAGCAAGGAGAGGAGCACCGATTTTCTGAAGGTGATTATGGAACTTATTCATTTTAATGAATCGTGATCATTCTCATTTTTAAGATACTTACAGCAATATGTTTTTAAGAGTAGTTTGGCAACCGTGGAGTCTGTACTATGGGCGTTTATGAAGGGCGGGTGCTTTTAGAGGACTGTCTTATGTAATTTTGACGTTCGAAAAGTGCTGATTCTCAGCCTAGTTTGATTAAATGACTTTTGAATGTTGAATTTGAATTTTATGGGCCCACAAATGGCCAAGTACTTATTTCTAAATGCCTAAGTTCTCGTTAGCTTGGATTTTCGCTTCCGAACGGGGATTAGGTTCCGAACTTTAAAAGGAAAAATATTTTTAGGCCCGACCCATGAGGCACATGACCAAAGGTGACTAGTCCGAAACTAGTCGGGTGCCAGTCGTGACTAGTCTGAAACTAGTTGTGACGTCGTGACCGATATTGAAAAACAATTTTCATTGAATACTGATTATAAACTGAATAAAAATGTTGTTTGTTTATTTATTCTTTCAGATTGTACCATCTTCTGTAGAGGCGTTCAAGTGAGTTTTTTTTCTCATAAAGTATGTCAGCTTGTTAACGTTTTCATACATAATGCCTGTAATCCGTGATGGGTTAAGTAGAGGTGTACCTATAGTACACTCTTGTAGTAGAAGGGGGAGAGACTATTTTCATCAAACCGGCGCATCCAGACTCCGGGCCACTGAAAAAAAATCGTAATGGAAAAACCCGACGTTCCATATTCATTTTTTTTTTTTTAGATAGGGCGTCTCGTAGTTGCCCTCTGAGATCATGACTACTTAACCGAGCTTCTTTCCTGTGGGTGCCTTAAGCTACTACACTTAAAACCTCCAGCCAAGGGTTATTTAACTATGCTAATTAAAACTAGGTGAACGCTCGCTAAGGGCACCCCCTGTGGGGTACGAACCTCGGCTTTGGGCGTCAACCGGAGGGAGGACATCAAGGATGGGACGGGCTGGATCAAAGTTTTGATCATGATTATTAGTCGGGGAATTTAAAGCTACGTGCTCAGCTGCAACAATTGCTGGCACCTCGTTACCGAGCAAGGGTCGGGGGGGAGTATCATTTACTTGGGGACGCGGTCGCGATCGCAAAGGACCATGGCGGCGAGGTCGGAATGACGGGAGACGTCTGTTTTTGTACACAGTGCTGGTTTCCCTACTGCTCTCCTGGAGGAGGGTAATGGGGTCGTCAGGGTCGGTAAGGATTCGCTTAGGGCGGCGAGTTCGATGTGTAACTAGCAGCCTCGACAACCAGAGGGTTGCTATGTTTGGCGGCAGTATCGAAGTAACGCTTGGAAGAGCGTTTGAGATATTGGTGGATGGTGGGGATTTTTAGGCCGAGATGGAGGATCTCATTCCTAGCAAACCAGGGGGCTCCCGGGGCCTTCCGAAGGCAACGGTTTTGTAATGTCTGCACCTTATGGATGTGACTGGGTCTTGCTTGTGCAAAAACAGCACCCGCATAGGTCATGATTGGGCGAATGCACGTTGTGTACATACGCAATTTGCACCGTAGTGACAATTTGCTACGTGCATTAAGGAAAGAGTGAAGCTTTCCAAGAGCCCATGCGGCTCGCGCAACATATTCATCGTTAACATTTTTCATATTCTACATTATTGCATTTTATTTCCAATGTGCAGTCAGTGCCAAAAAAGATGTATATACGGGCCCATTTTATTGTCAACCTTTGTTCCATAACATTGTATCCACCGTATAGGTACAAAACATAGTACATAGTATACAATTTATTTTACCAACACAAAGTATATATTTTGTCTCAAAAAAATCTGTACAACCGATGACCAAAACAAGGTAATCTTTATACCGAGAGAGATTAAAAAAATCATCCTATCCATTAAATCAAAAGCGGTGGGATGTGACAATATCACCTGTGGTATAATAATTAATATTCTGGATCATCTCCTACCCGCCGGGAAGATGATAGGAGATGATAGGAGATGCCTACCCGCGATTACCCACATTGTAAATTTTTCCTAATACACCGGTGTTTTCCCTTCTCTGTGGTGCAAAGCCTATGTTCGTACACTACCTAAAGTTTCTAATCCCTCTCTTCCTACCCACTTTCACCCCATTTCTATCCTTCCGTTCCTATCCAAAGTGCTCGAGGCCTGCGTCCACAAACAATTCTCCAATTTTGTTTATCGTAACTCAGTTATTAGCCCTCTTCAATCTGGCCCGGTCACAGAACTGCTTCCGCCCTCCTTAAAGTGACTGGCGATATAAGGGCAGGACTGGAAGACACCAAAGTTACTACACTAGTGTTGGTCGATTTCTCGAATGCCTTTAATACCGTCAGTCTCGATATCCTGTTAGCCATTCTGTCCTATGTCATGGTCTCTCCTGAGGTACTGGAATGGTTCTCCTCTTACCTTCAGGAACGTCAGCAGTCCGTTCATGTTGGGGATTCTTCGTCATGTTGGTGTGATTTGGATACTGGCGTTCTACAAGGCGGTATTCTTTCTCCTCTTCTGTTTTCTATATTTATCAATATTATTACTTCCGAGCTTCAGTGTGCGTATCATCTGTATGCAGATGACTTGCAGTTGTACTGTCAAGGGAGGGTTGAAGAAATACATGACGCTATCGACAAATTAAATAGCGACTTGATAGCCATCAAAACTTGGTCTGATAGATTTGGTGTAGCAGTTAACCCCAATAAGTGTCAGGCGATCATCATCTGAAGTTCTTGGAGTATAAGTAAGGTGGCTGGTACAACCTTGCCACCAGTAATCTTCAACGGTACGGTCGTCCCATTTAGTATTATTACTGGAACGCTGCGGGCTTTGTACCGTCTGAAAAATGTATTACCAACAAGTACGAAGACAATGCTTGTGCAGTCCTTAATATTCCCTATCATCGATTATGGTGACGTGTGCTACTATGACTTGAATGCAGATCTGCTCGACAAACTTAACCGTCTTCTCAATAACTGTATTCGATTCGTTTTCAATCTGCATAAATATGATCATGTCTCTGCGCATCGGTCGCTTCTAAAGTGGTTGTGCATACGCCAGCACAGAGAGCAAAGGGCACTGACCACCTTGTTTTCATTTCTTGACTCTCCCACTTCCCCTAGTTATCTAGCCCCCTACTTTCAGTACATTTGTGACAACCATAGTAAGAATCTACGGTCATCAAATAATCGAATTCTTCAATGCCCCACTCACCGCTAGACTTCGTTCACTCTTCCTTCTTCGTTCAGTCTATCTCTCTGTGGAATGCGCTCCCCTTGGAAATCAGGATGGCAACCAACCGATTATCCTTTAAAGTTAAAGTTCGCGAGCACATTCGTAAGAAGCTGCAGCTTTTCCCATTGTTTGTCTTATTTGATTTAGTATATTCATATATTTATGTATATTTAATTATGCTAATTTTTATATATATAATAAGGCATATATAATATATTTATAGTTTGTAATAGGAATATGTGTATATTAATATTTGTTTTTTTTTTAATCCTCAATTTTTTATAATTGCACCTACCACTGTTTGTCTCTGCATTATCCAAAGGTTGACTGGTAGAAAATGCCTATGGCATTAAGTCCGCCTATGTAAATTTCTGTGCTTGAAGTATTAAATAAATAAATAAATAGAACATAAGTCTCACAAATATGTATATAGTAATCATTCAATAACGAGGTAATAAAAGTTTATTCAATTCAAAAGTTTAACTTCGAGAGGAGGTGTTAGAAATATGTATTTAGTTGAAAATGTGATTTCATATACAATTGCCCCCAAACGCGTCAGACTGGGTACGGTGACATTGTATCTATCGTACAGGTGTACAATGTTATGGAACAAAGGTTAACAATAAAATGGTTCCTTGTCCGTGTATAGGTACATCTTTTTGGAGTTGACTGTACAACGTATGTATTGTTTCAGGAAAATAAAAAACCATGCGAAACGTCGAACTTGCGACAGGGTCCCGAAGGTAATAAATTAAAACAGCTAAGTATTGTTTAACTTAACGAAATATTTTGGCTCTACGTTCCAATGGTCAGCAGCAGCAATGCATCGTCAATCCCACTCGCCAATTGGCTTTGGTTTCGTAAGTCATTTCTTTTCGTCCGTTCTAATGTATTATCTTTCGTTTCTTTCTATTGCTCCGTTTACATTATCCACCCATCCCTATCCATACTAACTGGCTTACTTAATTTATAAATGCGAAAGTAACTCTGTCTATTTGTTATCTTTTCAGGCCTTAGCGGCTTGGAATTAGATGAAATTTGGCACCTGGAGAATACTTTTTACCTCGGTAGTACGTTCCCGTGGACCTATACACGGGCACAGCCGCGGGCAAAAACTAGTAAATATTATAATAGAACATTCGATATTCAGTTCGATGTTTCTATGTTGCTAGAAGATTGTGAGAAGCTTCGTCTTCTCTCGATGAAGACTTGTCAGAATTCGTCGTCGAATGTCGATGGTGAAATTCAGTTCCTTCTAATACCAATGGAGTTGGTCCGAATTCGTTATTAACGACATAATTTGGGAGTGTTGTTAGGTCTATGTTTATCTCGTGTTGTGACGAAACGAGCGGACGTCGTCGGCGGAAACCGACGCCTAGCGACGCGATTTTTAACTAATGAACCACCTGCATATACAGGTTGGTGTTTTTGTGACAAATAATGTTTTGCTCACGAGATTTGTGGTTTATACTCTTTTTTTTGGCTAGTATCTCAAACCGTCTTTCAGGTATATATTCAGAAATGCTGAAGCAAAATTGTGTTTGAAATTCTATTGGGTGGAAAAAAACTCCTTTACTTTACTTTTGTTTTAAATAATAATCTGAAATAAAAAAAGACAATCCCTCTGCTGAAATTGAGAATTAAACTGGGTTGATTGTGAGTAGGTTCCAATAGGGTCAGATTTCAGAACCCCTTTTCCCCTAATAAAAACACGCTGTCAACCCCAACGGGTTTGCTATGAGAATAAAGAACACAAGTGGGCCACCGTCCCTTCAAAAATGACTATTTACGACGTTCTAAATATACCCGCGTGCAGCGTCGCGGTGCATCCATTCGCGCGCAGACTGCTGCGCACGCGCACGTTAACTGTTTGTCAATAACTTTGTAGTGAGGTGTCGATATTAACATGATGTTCAATGGTTTGTTGATGTGTGCGGATTCCGACGCTAGTGATGTTACTAAAGTAAGTGTGGTCTAGTGTTGTGTTTCGATTTGTGGTAATAATAACAATGTTATGGTTTGTTGTGATTGACGGTGAATATTGGATTTAGTTTACAGGTCTTTTTCAGTTAATTGATTGTGGAAAACGTTTTCAGTTTATGTTTGATTATATTTATAACGTAAATGTTGAAACTACGATTTACGTTTACATAAATAGAGGTTTTTTCCTTTTTACTTCTCTTTTATTTGATCAACAATCAAAATCCTTTATGTATCAAGACTAAACACTGGCTTGCCCTTAAATAGATCAATTATAAAGCATATTCCATATCATCCTCATATTCAGACCATAATATTTATTGTGTTGCTCAAAAGTGCAACGAATGGGTCGGCGCAACTTACTTTGATCATTTTTATTAGATCTTCAATTGATACATTTTGGTCATGAATTAACTCTCTCACAACTTTAGTAAGAGTGGTCAATGTCTTCTACTAAAAACAATGTAACATTTTTTATAACCTGATATTATAGGATGATGATAATATCAGATGATATTATCAGCCTGCAGGGTAAAGATCTCTCTAATCTCCTTCCACGTATATGCAGGTAGGGCTATATGGGACCACTTAAGTAAAACCATCTTTGTTAAATATAAAAATAACATTTTTTTTTGCATTTATTCTGAGGGTATTTGGAGGGTCTTTGTGCACTGGTGAGAATCTATCCTTTGGTTTATTTTGTTAGTCTTCTTAGTGAGTATATATTGTGTTTCTGGCTAAAGCACTTTTCTTTCTCTTCCAAACCTCTCTACAGGCAACTAAGTCAAAGATCATCAATGTCTAGTAGAACAAACGACCAGTTATCCTGTCTAATAATTCTCACCGACCATCTTTTGTAGATAGCGGTGTGAAAGGAGGCACACCTCTAGCAATGATCGTTGAGGCGTGCTTTACACTTGTTCAGGTCCGGCATTCATCACAAAGCCGGGCGACAAATCTTAAACCTATACCTACCTATGTAGTACCGAATTCTGGGCTGAGTCCAGTTATAAGATTGCCATCGAAACGCTAAGAAGAAGAGGAAGAAGTACTTACCTAATTGCTTCAGGCCGGCTTTGTTGTTACAAAAAATACTGACGAATCGAATTTGCCGCTCCAACAAGTGTGCAGCGGGTCTACCCTTTTAAGCAGAACTTTTTATGTCATAATATTATTTTGCATAACAGCGGATAGCATAAACTTCATTTCGCAGAATTTTCGCAAAATTCGACCATCTTAAAAGTATGCCATTGTAAGTTCGCTAAAGAATAATTATATTAATTATATAATATGTGTTTTAAGAAAACTATGCCAAGTGTGTTATGCCAAATAAATTTCGGAGTATCAAGATTCTGCCAAATAGAGGGAACCCGTGTGTGGCATGCCCAATGTGATATTTATTTTCGAACCCATACTTCCTAAACCACAAACATCACAACAAAACTATGTCCGTCGGGAGTCGGCGCCGTCCCATCCGTCCATAGTTCCATACTGTTGTGATCCTAGTGTGTATGAGCTGTTACGACTTACCTTTGATCAATTTTATCGCAACCTCAATTAGGAATATTAGTCTTTTAACTGCCTTACCCTTTATGCATTGGTCGTTAACGATTTCCTGAACATCAACGTTGGTTAAGAGATTATTTTAGTTCTGTTATCTTCATTGCTGAAATGCCTTATAATGCAAACCTAACAGGCGTTGAGCTGTATGCAGGTGGGTTAAATTGCTGGCACCTTAGATCAATTGAAATCGTCAATATAAGATCTTAGAAAAACTTCGGAAAATATGAGATCTTAGATTAGTTGCGCCTATTTTTCCGTCCATGTTTCTTCGTCAACCGTCATGCCGATAACTTAGTTAGGAACTTGGGCACTTGCCTACTTAAAACAACCATTCACTCATCCACCAAATATGCCCGAAGGAGATGTCGATGACTTAATTGGGGGTTTGAAATCGTCGATTCTTTTCTCTACCGCTACTTTTAAGATCTTTCAAACTCAAAGAATAAATGACAACATTGTAACTAGTTGAAAAGTGCCACATTCGTCACGCCTATAATATTTCTCATCAGTATAAAGTTCTTTCCACATCTTACACCTCAAGGGATCTTCACACTTCGCTTCACTGAAAGATGGGAGAGTACTATAAATAAATAAATTTTTCCTTACCTTGAACAAACATGTGTAGTGATAGCAGCGTGGGGCGTACCACCTGTCGACAACACATTGAGTACTCTGTGGTTAAACATGAGGGTAATGATGTAACTTCGTGGTTGATTGTTTATTAAATAACTGAGCAGGGGGCTCGGAATTCTGTCCTTTTTAATTTTTGAGGTGAAAACTTCTTTAGATGCGTAGAGCGATTTTTGCTTTTTACGATTTAGCTATAAGTATAACTTGTTAAGCTTGGCCAGCAGTGAAAGTATACAGGGTGGCAAGGACCTCGACGCGAAAACTGTTACCATGGATTCAGTACATGATTCTGAACCGAAAAATAACCGACGAAAAATTTCAACGCAGAGAGGCAGAGTCATGTATTGAATCCATGGTAATAGTTTTCGCGTCGATGTCCTGCCACCCTGTATATATTTAAATTAATAATTTTAATTTACTTACATATTACGGAGTTTTGACATACAGTTAATGAAATAATAAAACCGTGTTATTTTATACTTTTAAGTTTTCACTTCTGTCGGTAGTTCCCATGACTGCCTAGGTTCGTCTAGTCCTTGATTAAATTGGGATCATCAGTTCGTAGAAGTTTGTCTCGAACTCTCGACATAAGTATATTATGACGTGGTATTCCCATCGGCAAAAATGATGTAGGTACTTAATATTTTCGACTCCATAAAATTTTCATAGAACTTGTACGACGAAGTAAAATAGTGTTATCAGAAGGTCTTGTCGCTCCGAGGTAGGAATGAGAGTGGTGGTACGCAAGCTGAATGCGAAAAATACCGCCCCAGGACTCGACGAAATACCTGGAAAAGCCTGAGTCCTGGCCTTGGGGGCTCTCGGGCCTCGACTAAGGGGGCTCCTAAGCGCATGCATGGAGAGGAGCCAGTTTCCACTTCGTTGAAAGACGGGGAAACTGGTCCTCATCAGGAAGCCGGGGTGCCCAGCGGACTCCGTCCGCCTATCGGCCCATTGTGCTGCTCGACGAGGTGGGCAAGCTCTTTGAAATAGTCATTGCAGACCGCCTCGTCGGGCAGCTGGTGCGGGTGGTGCTGGATCTGGTGGAGAGCCAGTTTGGTTTCCACAGGGGCGCTCTACGCTAGACGCCATCATGCGCGTGCGGGCCCTCACGACGGGGGGATCTGCTGTGGCCTTGGGTGGGGTCGTCTTGGCGGTGTCTCTAGACATCGCCAATGCCTTCAACACCCTGCCCTGGGGTTGCATCAGGGAGGTACTCCGGTATCTCCGGATGCCGACTTACCTCTGTCGTGTGGTCGAGGCCTATCTGACGGACAGGGCCGTCACCTACTCCGGTCACCGGACAGAGTGGAATCGGCAAAAGATGTCGTGCGGTGTCCCACAGGGATCGGTCCTGGGGCCGCATCTGTGGGACATCGAATACGACTGGGTGCTGCGTGCCGACCTCCCTAGCGGCGTCAGCGTCATTGGTTACGCTGACGACACGTTGGTTTTGGCGCAGGAGAGGTCGTACCAGGCGGCGGCCGACTTAGCGACACGCGGGGTTGCGATAATCATCAACAAGATCCGGCAATTGGGAGTCGAGCTGGCCCTGCACAATTCCGGCTGTTGCTAGGATAAGGCGGGAGGAAACGCCCGGGTGTCACCATTGTGTGAATCGCCCGGAGGACACGGTGGAGGAGGTCTGCCCGGCTTGGGCGGTGCATCGCCCTCGTCATATAGTCCTCGTGGAGGCGATCGGCGGCGGTGATCTCTCACGTCCGGTCCTGGTTCAGGCCATGGTACGGACCGCGAGGTCCTGGTGACGGAATGGCGGGATAGGCTTCTGCGCCCTACCGCCGGCCTCGCTACCGTCAACGCGATCCGACCAGTGCTCGACGAATGGCTCGGGAGGAAGCACGGTTCCCTGTCGTTTCGGGCGACGCAGGTGCTCTCGGGGCATGGCTGCTTCGGGAACTACTTGTGTCGCATAAACAGGGAGCCAGACGCTCGGTGCCATCAGTGCACCCACTGTCGAGAGGACACGGCACAGCATACACTGGCAGAGTGTGCCGTATGGGAGGAGCCGCGCCGTGCCCTCGTATCTGAAGTCGGAGCCGACCTGGCGCTGCCGGCTGTTGCTCGTTCGATGGTCGGGAGTGCTGAGTCGTGGGATGCAGTTATCTAGGAAGCTGCGGAAAGGGAGAGGGAGATCGAGACCACTCTCCTGATCCGTAGCAGGCGGACTGGGCGTCGGCGGAGGGCAGACAACGTCCTCTTCCAGCCCCCGTAAACGGATTCGGAGGGATGGCGGACTCGGGGACGTCCGCCACCCCCCATCCAGCAGGACCCGAGGTGGCGGCGCGTAGTGTTTCACGCGCGCCCCTATTTGACGTCGCGGGGGGAGTCACACCTCAGTCCACCCGCGGGCATGAATTGGTCCGCAAAAGCGGGCCGGCACCAGTCGGGGATCATGGAAGGCGCACTAGATCTCATGATCCCCGGTCCAAGTGTGGGAAGGGAACACCGGGGTGGTTTTTAGTCGGTAGGAGTCTGACAACCCCTTCGCCCGCCCCAGGGCGGAGGACATCCATGAGGATTTTCAACCCCGGAATAAAAAAAAAAAGGTCTTGGTACGGAGCGAGAGGAAATGGGAGGTCGTCACCTCTTTCTGCGAAGCGGTAATGCTCGCGAAGGAGGAGGTGGAACGTGGAGAAAGAGGCAAATTTCGCGCCCTCACGCCCCTAACCGCCGCAGGAGGAGATGCCCTGGGCGTCGGGAGTCGCAGGCCGATTCCCGGCCACCGTAAGCGCGGGCTTACGGACGGTGAGCAATGGGTAGCTCGCCGTCCGATAAGGACCAGACCCGGGTCGACGGCGCGTTGTGTTCCACGCGCGCCTCAAAGTGATGTCAGCAGAATTGACGGGGTCCGCTAGGGCCGATGCCTGCTGGGGTTGCGAAGAAAATCGAAAGGGAGATCGCGGCCCCCGACAACAGGGCAACTGAAAGAACACGGGTGGGTTTTAGTCAGTAAGAGTCACGCCCTCCCGCTTCGCCCAGAGCGGGAGAAGTTATTTGATAATAACCCACCCAAAAAAAAGAAAAATTGTTTCCAACCTTTTCATTTTTTTTGTGAATATTTGTAACCGTGAACAAAAAAGAAAAATGCTTGTGTGCTTATAATGTTCAGAAAATCGTTCTATATTCGTTCAGAAAAACCTTCATTTAAAATGAATCCTCCAGGAGGGCTCCCGGTACTGAACGTGTTAATCTATATAAACTTTCATCCCCTATTTAACCTATTTAGGGGATGTATTTTCGAAATTGATTAATTGACACAGTAATTTTGAGTTCTGTTACTACAGGACAGTGGCGCCACCAGCAGCTTGGTGGACAGTACGAGCGCAACCTGCGACGCAAGCGCAACATACTACCACAACAAACTGTTGGCTACACTGCAGATTGTGAGTATGTTTACAACTTCTGTGCGCTGTAGTCCACTGCTGGACAAGAGACTCTTCAAACACCTAACATCTACGTTGGATATGCTAACATACAGTCCATGCTAACCTGGCATATTTGTGTTGTAAAAATTTTATGTAGGTATATTTTCTTGGATTTGCTGCCTTTAGAACATCGGGTGTTAATAAGGGCGAGGTTGCATTGAACTGCGATAAAACTGCTTAAAAAGAGATCAAAATAATTATGCCTACCCGCTGTCTTTAACAGTTGCAAAACAAAGAAGAGACGATCAGCGTGCAGGCAGACAGCTTGGCAGTTGCGGAGGAGCGCATCGCTACGCTGAACGAGCGGGCCAACGAGCTCAAGAAGGAACTGGACCGAAAGACCAAGGAGGTAATACAGCATCGGGTTAGTCAGAAGCTCGAAAATCTTTTCAGAGGTGTATCTTACCTATAGTACACCTAAACGACAGTTATGTTTAAGTCCCATGTAATAAAGGGTAGCATACTGCCATCAACTGGTCATATATCTAGGCTTTGGGTTGCTATTGAGAAATCTCTGATAGACAACTCTAGTTACACTTTGCTTGACCTGGGAGTTGAGCCCAGGACTTCATGCTCAGCAGTAGCGCTTAATTGCGATCACTAGAGCAACGACGCAGTCAGTTGTGGAGGTCAGATAAGCAGTCGCGTCATGTAGAATACTGGTATTCAGCTGCATCCGGTTAAATTGGGATCCGATCCTAACATAGTTGGGAAAAGGCAGGGCAGATGCTGCACAAAGCAATGTGATCAATCTTGCTAGGGCTTTTATTGTTAACCGCTTTCATGCTAGTTTGTTACCTCCTTATAATAAATGAGGAGTAAAGTAAATCTGAAATTCTAAAACTTTTAATGGTTGTAACTTTAGGTAGGTACTCCGCGTTTATTGATGAGGGGGCTAGAAACATACTTTCTCTAACTTTTTGTTTCAGCAGTTACGTAAAACATGATGTAATTATCCAAATAATAATAGATTATTAAACTTCTAGTACTCGAGTCTGCATAAGTCCGTAGATTGCTACAAACCTGTTCAAATGGTTGACGTATGTCTCGTCACCGACAGACCGGTAAGTAACTAGGATTAAATGCTGATAAGTAGGTACCATCCGTACACTAGAATAATTTAATAAAAAAAAATAAAAAAACACTTATGGTTTTCTAAATGCTTTCAAGTTTTATTCATATAAACAAACAATTCAATATTTACTTACTTAATTTAAATTTGTTTAAAAATTATCGCCGTATTCAGTATGAAAAACAATTGAATAATCGATTTAATCAATGACGTCATAATAAATAGGTATTTTTTTTAAATCAACAGCAGCTAAAATAAAAATCCAGTTTATTTAATATCTACATATGTCTGTGATGTGCTTGGACTCGTTCTAGATGGAAGATCAGACAGATATAGTAAACACGCTGGAGAACAACTTATGTGTTATAGAGGACCTCTACAGGGAGTGTTTCTATGAGGTAAGATACTCATTCACAGGTATAAATATAATGCTGTACTCGTAATTAGAGGTTTAGAAAATCATTATTTTTCATTTCTCATACTCGGAAAGTTTTTGTAAGAAAGTGTTTGTTTGATCTGAGTAGCGGGTGGAAGACGCTGTTTCTCATCCGTGGGCGGGAAAGACTTAGTAATTGCTTCCCTGTCTAGAGCGGGAATGAGTTTTAAAAATAGAACAGAACTAAATTTGGTTAGGTAGGTAGTCGGTTACGAAAATGTTTACTAAAGATACAATGAAGCCTGTACACATAAAAAAGTTATAATTGACCACGGCTAAAGCCTTGACCATTTTTGGACCTATGTCTTGATTTTTGTCCGAATAATTTTCTTGTTTCATATTTTTTAGAGCGTGATTTTTCAGATCTAAAAAAAATAATGCTGCAGTTTGGTCAGTGTATAAACAGCAAGTTTGAATTAAAAAAAAAAAACCTATATATAGGACGACCCGCGGTGGTGACGCGGTGTGTTCTATATTTAAAATTATAGGTACAAGAATACTCATGTTAATATTTTCAATAAATATATTAGAAAAACTAAAAAAAAAATACTTTCCTTAAATTAGAAATGAAAAGTAGAGTGTTTAACACGGGTGAATGCCATCAATTCCTGCTCGGACTATAGCCTCCCTCGCTGCGCTCGGGCGTCTAAATACCTCGTATGGGAATTGATTCCTTTCGAGCCTTGTATAACAATCTACTATTTTTTGTTTGGCTCGGACAAAACGGTCCAAAACGGAGACGAGACGAGAGGAGAGGAGATGTGTTTTAAACAACCAATAGAATTTCGTAAATTACACATCTCGTCTCCACTCAGCTTCAGTGGAGACCACTGAGCGGAGATGTATCATATTTGTATGGCACAATCAAAGCGGAGATATGAGCTGTGCCTTGCCGTGAGCTAAGCGGCGGTACAAAGCGGAGTTGCGAGCTGTGCCTCACGATGGCGCGTAGCGGAGACGAGAAGAGACGGCGGCGTGCACTGAGCGGCGCCGTAACAATTCCTCTCTAGCCAGCACACATCTTCGCTCTAGTTTAGCCAGTACGTATCTCCACACAGCTTCGGTGGATACATCCTAGCTGAAAAACACCTCTTCTCTTCTCCGCTTCGAACATCTCCGTTTTGGTGGAGTCCGGGCCTTATCGTCAATATAAGATATCGATACCCACCACGTCGGTGAAGTTTCGCTAGTTAATTTACTTTGACCTTTTATATGCATCTGATTGTATCTCAAGAGTATTTTCTGCATCTAAAAATATCTAGGTACATTCTTCTACCTATTTTCAGACGGCAAAACAAGAGAATCTGATAGAAATGCTGCGCAGTTCGTACCTGGACGTACGACTGATGGAAAAACAGAAGGCAGACCAGATTGGACGCCTGCAGACTGTCATCAACACGCAGCAATGGTCACTGGACAGGTGTCAGGTGTGAAGGAAGAAACTACTTATAACTTTACAAATATTTTGTGATCGGCATGGCAGAAATCGGAGAGTGGGGCAATAATTTAAAGACGTATTTTTCAGCTTAGCATTTGCATATTTTTATTACAAAAAAGAACGGGATGGGGTGCTGCTGTGCAGAACCTTAGGTGTATAAGTTTGATTCTGCAAAAATGACCTTAACGCTTGCGTAATAAATTTCAACACAAAAATCCGTTTACAAAATTTTAGGCCCTGCTCACACGTTTTGATATGATTATTGTAGATTAATATTATTCATATCTCTGCAGGACATAGCACTGGAAGTGGATGGCTTGAAGATGGAAATATCAAATTTTCTGAACAGCTCCAGTTCAACAAACAACGACTCGGTATTTCTTGATCCTATAAATGAACTAACACTGCATTTTGGTGTGGCTACACTAACAAGATAACATTGATGCAGAGGACGCTACTATAGCTTGCTACTATTGGCACTGTTGCTAGTAGTGAAAATTATAATAAAAAGTAGAAATTAACGTGAACTTAAACAAAACGACTAACATTCATATTGAAGTGACGATAATATTAACAAAATAGCAGACCAATATAATATTGTTTATTGAATAACGTACCGTACTTTTTTCTTAAAGGAAATGTAGATAGCTGTATGTTTTGTTAACCATTCTAAAAACTAACATCGTTTTATAACACTCTGTAACAAACAACTATAAAATAAAACGATTACAATTTGTATCCTGTTTCATTAACGCCAGGGTATGTGGGAGCGCAGCGAGGAGTCGTATGCGCCTGCGCCGGGCGTGCAAGACGATCTACACGACGTCAGGAAACAACTGTTGAGGCTGCAGGACTTACTCGCTGTAGGTGAAGTGTGTGTAGCTTTGTGCTCTTTTGGGACTTATAATAAAGTTAAGCCGATATCGAACGCTTCACTTTTCATAAATTTTTGCCTTTCATTCCTCATCTTTCACTCGAAGTGAAACGTCTGAACACAAAGTGAAAAATGAATTCATTAGAGAACGATGTTGGATTTCGACACTCGGCATCTTTCAATCGCCTACAAAGGCTATAGAATAAGCAAAAAATTAAATGAGAGGAGCGGATGAACCGTTCATTCCTGTAATAATTGTGTGTGGTGTGAACATAGAATGAAGCAAAAATGAACCTTCACGCGAATGAGCCATAGTAGTAGTAGAGTGAAGCGTCTGATATCAGAATTATAGACATCTGCTATAACCGAGGCAACTCAGATACGTTGCTACCCAAGAGACAAAGCTAACGACATCACTAATTAATTGTGCATGCGTGAAAGTTTTTTGTTTTAAAGATTTCTGAATCTTTAGGCTAAGCTTATGCTGATACGCAGTTGACGCAAGTCCACGCAGCGCAGGGTTGAACAGAACATGAACGTACTGAGAGCTGCGTACGCTGCGGCGCAGGCACGTGCGACGCAGACATGTGTTTGTCCTACTCTGCGTCTCATTGTAGTGCCGGCACATATTTCTGCGCGACGCGTGCATGTCGTCACGTGTTGGAATGACAGAAAATGATAACTTTCATGTCTATTGTTTGCTAGGACGCGAATGTGTCTGTGTAGCTGCGTCGCAGCATGCGCTCGCCTGCCCTACCCTGCAAAATCTGTACTATGCTGTGCTGCGTCACCTGCGTCCGAGCATACGCTTAGCCTTACAATCTCACATTATTTTGGAATTTGACACAGCTTCATAAATTTTATATACTTATTTTTTCTTTTCTTGGGTGTTTCTTTTTATTTATGTATTTTTTTTTATATGTCAACTTGCAGCTCGATTCTTGTACATGTGGTTTAACTGAAGAAAATATGAAATTGAAGAAGAAAGCTGAGAGCCAAGAAGTGAGTATGGGTCGGACACTCTAAACCCCGTAACCAAGTAACAAAGTGTTGCAGTCTACTGAACACTCGCCGAGAGACTCACGCTTGGTACATACGCATACCAGCGAGTAATCGCTCGTAACCGTCAGGCACTCGTTGCTCGCTAACCCTTGTTTATTTGCTAGCCGTACTCGCTTTTCGTTAATCGCCGGCGGTGATAAAGGTGTCTCAAACGTCCTATAACGCGATGTCGGTTCATAAGGACACCCGCCGTTTCTGATTGTTTTAAATAAAACTAACTGTAATAGCTTGCAGCAATACATCTATCAAGGGCGTCGCCAGCCGATGGCCCAGGGGGGTAAGTTGATATATGGAGGATAGGAAAAGTATGATTTGTAGGTACAGTCAAGAGTCAAGAGCACATGCAGCTTTACGCGTGTAGTGCGAGTCTTACTACCTCTACGGCGCACAATGGGGCCAAAATCGACGCAAAATTTTGCAAGTTCAGAATCATGTACTGAATCCATGGTTTCAGTTTTCGCGTCGATGTCTGCCGCCCTGTATGAACAGAAAAATAATAATTTCCATATTCAATGTATGAATTGGAAACGGAAATTTCGGGTCGTTTTTGCCAAAACTATTCAGAATTGTAGCGCAGACCAGCCCTTATAAACTAATATTAAGTCCCCGGACTCCGGATTAGACCCCGTTTAGAAGATATGGAACTTTAAAAAAACAATTAAAAGTCGTCCAAATAAACAAAATTGTCTGCATAGATAAGTATGTAATTTCTTAACATTAAAATGCCTTGTATTTGACTAGATTTTTTCATGGCTAGGGGGGGCAGTTGCCCCCTTTGCCCTTCCTTGGCGACGCCCTTGACATCTATGGACTAGTGGCAGTGCATCCAACACTAACTTATTTTTTGTTTTTGTCCGATTTCATCTAAGCATGAATACTATGAATACCTACGAGGGTATAGGGCCAAAAGAAAAAAAAAAAAACAGACATTTTGCAACGTTCGTCCATTTTCATTAATATTGAACAATGCTTATTCTACCGCAGATAAAAGTAGGCGAGTTACGAGAGAAGATATGTGAGTTAGAAAGTACCCTATCTAGCAAGTGGGAGACCGACTCGAAGTGCAAGGTAGAGATCGAGTCGAAAGGGCAAGAAGTGAGTCTGTCTCATTTACTTGATACGTCTCACCTATGGGCTGCTCCAAAAGTATCGAATGAAAGTGTAAATAAACCCTGTTCAGGTTAAATTCTTACGCAATCACTCACTAAAGGGAATTAGTAATATACTCATCTGTATTTAGAAGGTTCCAACTTTATATCACACCACATTTTACAACAATTATTGTTTGAATAACATTATTACAAATTAGCTTCCGGTGTTCACTGGTACTTTTTTCCGATCTATTTTTTTATATTTTTATTTGATACTTTTGGAACACAGTGTGTCGCGCCCGGGCCCTAAATATTAGAAAAAGTTCGCTTATTAGATCGATGTCTTTTCACTTCACCTGTGTGACCATCTCTTTCTTTTTTAAGCTGGCACGCATAAGAGAGCAGCTGGTACGTTCACAGAACTGCTCCAGGGAGCAGAGCTCCACCATCGAATCGATCTCAATACAGCTGGGACAGACGAAGGGTATGATAATTCTAAAACAGTTTTATTTGGGGGTGTATCCGACTAGTTTGAGATTTCTAACAGAATACCCAATAACATTTTGTCTGATAAACCTAGGACTCCATGCTTAGCCTTCGCGTAAGCAACCACTAGATCAAGTGGCAGAATATTCTATCTATCGACCTTGACGGAGAATATTCCATGAACCTACATAAATATAAACTCCGCATAATTTTGTAGCGTTATTGTGCGAGAAGACGGGAGAGGTGTCGGAACTGCGCCAAGAAATTGAAACGCAGGCGAACAAGATCAAAGAACTTCAGGAGGAACTGGCGAAAGCAGACCACATCATTAAAGAGGTAGGATATAAAGCCTGTAACAGAAGACGTTCTTTTGGCGCGCTTGTCGACGGAGCGTTCTTTTCACATTCTTTTTGGGTCTCCACAACTTCACTTTCTCCCGAAGCGAGCGGACTTCCTCACGAACACTTAATGCGATATCTCAAATTTTCCCATTGTCTTGTTAATTGTCAACTAGTAACTGTAGTAATAGTAGTCGCTCCATGTAAAATATGGGCATGTAGCTGCATTCGGTTTTATTTTCTAGATGATCTTACTAGATGTTAGGAAAAATTGTATTTAATCAAGAAGTTTTGAAAAAAAAATAGTACGCATAAAAATTTCAATAAAACAACAGTAAATGATTTATATGCGAAATGTAATTATAACTTTTAATTAACATTTAATATCTGGCATGTAGATAATCTATTTATAGTAGATTAGCAAGGATAACAAGAAGTGAATTTTACAGCGTGTTGTAATATCGTTTGGATTATAGTGATTTTAAATAAGCTCGAAGTAAGGCGTTAGATAGCACGGGGAATTTCCGTAAAAAGATTTATTGGATGCGTTCATAAAAATACAAAGAAGAAGTTTAAGGCTCGTTCAAATCGGTTGGTGGCCATTTGATTTTTTATAAGGAAAAATGAATTTAATTTGATTTTTTTAACCGACTTAAAAAAAAGGAGGAGGTTCTCAATTCGACGGTTTTTTTTTTATGTTTGTTACCTCAGAACTTCCGACTGGGTGAACTGATTTTGATGATTCTTTTTTTATTTGAAAGGTGGTACTTCCCGTGTGGTCCCATTTCAATTTGGTCTAGTTCTTATAATGGCATCCATGAGAAAACCATATAAGTCTTAAATTTGCATTACTACATTAATTTGCTACCGAAAGACATCCCTCAACCTCTGACACTATTTGCCGACGATAGCACCATAACGATACCTTGTAAAAATGTTGATACTTATGAAAGTGACATAAATGATTCTATAAATTCAATGGTAAAGTGGCTGGATGATAATAACTTAAAAATTAACCTGACCAAAACCAAATTAATACATTTTAGTCAAAGGATCAATAGTAAGAGTACTTTAAATATACACTACAATGACCAGCCTATAGAAGAGGTAGAAATGACAAAATTTTTAGGGCTTCACATTGATAAAAAACTGAATTGGAAAACCCATATCGAAATCTTATGCAAGAAGATCAGTAAATCTGCTTATGCCCTGCACACATTGTCGTCTATAATAAGTGTGGAGGCATTACTTACAGCCTACTATGGTTTAACAGAATCCCATCTACGCTATGGCATCATATTTTGGGCCAACTCAACAGAAAAAGAAACGGTGTTCAAAACTCAAAAGAGATGCGTTCGTTCAATATTTAAAATTAAACCTACTGATAGTTGCGTGCCTTACTTTAAAAAATATGAAATACTTACTCTGCCATGTCTGTACATTTTGGAGGTAGCGGTATTTGTCAAAACAAATCCACTCCGATTTAAACTATTGGATGAAGTAGTGCCACGTAACAGGCGCGACAACAGTAGGATATGCTCTCATACTGCGAGAACATCACTTATGCGTAAAAGTATTTTCTGTATGGCTCCTACGATATACAATAGATTACAAAACAGTTGGAGAGAACTGTCACTTTTCAAAAATAAGCTGAGAATTTTTTTAGTTAATAAAGCGTATTACAATATTTTAAGCTTTTTGAATGAAAAAGACTTTTCTATTTCGACTTCCAATACACATAGTTAAGAATAACAATATAATAATGTAAATTTTAAATTAATTGACTTTTGATACTTTTTGAATGCATGATAATGAATATACTGGACATACTTAATTTAATTTATTTTTTGACTATTATATACTTATACAATAATATCTTGACATCAATTATTATTTATTTCTTATGTATTTTATAATTAAATTTCAAATAACTATGCCTATCTAATGAAATGTAACTTTTAAACCAACAAAATTTGTACGCCGTTATTGGCAAAGCATGGACGCTCACAACATAGTATTTAACACCTTGCATGTCTGATTACTCAGTTTATGTAAACGCATGTTGACAAATAAATTATCTTTCTTTCTTCTTTCTAAGTATGTGAGCGACAAATGGACGAATAACTCAATATCGCGCCAACCGATTTCGATGATTCTTTTTTTATAGTAACTCATGCAATTTTTCTTGGAAAGCACCATTTGGTGAAGTGGAACTGATGATGAAGACCACAAATGGTCACCGGAATAACTCAATAATAAGTATTTCACGGGTTGCGATTTGATTACTTTAATATGGCTGCAATGCAATTTATGCTCGTCACAATGCATATGGAGAAGTGGAGCTGTTGGTTAAGTACCAGGAGAACTCCTCAACGATTAACGTCCCTATGCTGTATCGGGAAAAGCAATATTTTGTAAAAGGTGATCAGCAGTTGAGATTAGGCTGTTGTAACTTAGGTAAATTACAAACTACCTACTTCGAAAAAAGCACTGCAAAGTGAAAAATAACTTACATTTCGGAAGCCGGTGGCAAAAAACGAAAATTCAAAACCAAAGACACCGACTTTCGAAATTTAAGTTATTTTTCACTTTGTAGTGCTTTTTTGGAAGTCGGTTGTTTTTTTTTGTATAAAAGTTTTTTTGCTATGTGTATTAAATGATTTGAAAAGGTCGTATATTTGCGTACGATTTCTAATTAACTATCATACATCGTATTCAAGCCAAAAGATCGTATCAATACGATTTAAATCATACGGTTGGCAACACTGATCTTAACCCCGGAAGGGTAGAAATTGTCTACTTCTTTTGTTATGGCACTTGGGTTGTTGTGTAGAACTGCAAGATGCGCAGCGAGGTGGCGTACTTGACGACGCAGGTGCAGCTGTGGCGCGCGCAGCTCGACGACAGCAAACGTCGTGTGCACGCGCTCGAGACAGACCTCGCGCGCACTAGGGCACACGCAGCGCACATCGACACGTGCTACAGGTAAAATACTAGATTATTCACGAAGGGGATAAAGCAGTGACTTATGCCACGGGTGGTCATTATAGAATGACTCTCAAACGTAACGAAGGATTCTAGTGGTCCCGAGCGCAAAAACTCCCTTTTTGCGCTCGGGACAACTAGAATCCTTCTAGAGTTAATCCTGAGCACAGCGAGGGATTCAGGCTTGCTCAAGACCAAGATAGACTCTTTATCCCCGAGGAGAATACTTTACTTTTCAGTATGCGGAAAGCACAGGACCGGTCATTGTGGCGATATTTGGGAGGGCTAAATGATGGCGGCGTTTAAACTGAATAATTAGTTTTAAACTTGTAAGTTTTGTACAGGGAGAAGGCGAGCAACGTGGCGGAGCTGCAGGCTCACCTTGAGCAGGCGCACGAGCGCGGCACGGCGCTGTGCGGGGAGGCGCGCCGCGCCGTGTGCGCCGTTCGCGTGTGGATGCGACGCATGCGCGAAAAGCACAGGTAACGGGTGATGGAAGGAATTCTAAAAAAATTATCAACTGGCTATCTTTCAAATTACGATGCCATTCGATGACTATAGCACACAATGACGTTTTTCATAAAAAAAAATCATTTTTTGTTTACAGAGATAAAGATAGCATACTCAAAGAGAAAGATTCTGTCATAGCGGTCCTACGTCGACGTCTAGAAGAAAGACGGAACGATTCGCAATGCACGAGTGCGAGCGAGAACACAGCCTCTTGCTCAAAGTGTCAATCGAGTAGAGAGGAGCGGAGCTGCTGTTCCAAGAGTGGGTTGAGACGGGGACAGTGCCATAGGCCGAGTGTGAGCGAGATGCCAAGCTGTTCGTCGACTCCCGCGCCGATGCCTATGCGGTTAAGAAAGAAACAGGGTGCTAATAACGTGAGTATCTGCTGTACGCCTTGTACAAAAGGGAGGGTTATATCGATCGCTTATCGATCTAATTAAGCTGAGCTAGAGTCTAAATGGTGACTTCTTTACACGGTCCAATTCAATTCGGTTTAAAAGAATATATTTTTCAAAAGAACGTACATAGTTCACTTAAATACACACATCAAAAGTGTCTAGGGATCAACATATATTTTTGCAATAACTTTTCTCCTGATTGATATTAATTAAAATTTTCTTTAAGGATTCATCAAATAAAGTGTTTTCGTTTGTCACAGTAACGATAAAACAAGTCACCTTTGCATTAATAAAGAAATTTGCCATTTTCCTAATAAAGGGATTTTTGACATTTGAACCACTAACATTAAAGTTCGAAAAAAAGACTGAAATAACAGTTTTCTTTAAAATTTTATTGAGTAACTTAAACAATTAATAATCCGTGTTTCTACCGCGAACACTAACAACACAAGAACATCGGTTTGGCATACTCAAAATGAGTTCATCCAAATCACGCTGTGGAATGGCCGCCCATGTTCGTTGCAACAACAAAAAAAGGTCTTCTTGCGACTGGATACCCTCCATATTCGGCAGAGCTCTTCTCTGTAGCATATCCCATGCATGCTCAATCGGGTTCAAGTCTGGCGACTGAGCAGGCCAGAGCAGGACATTGATGTTAGCTGCGGCGAGAGTCTGTCTTACAACTCTTGCGGTGTGCGGTCGTGCATTATCATGCATTAACTGAAATAAGGGACCGATTTGCACTTGTAGAGGAACGATGACGTCAGATACAATCGTCTCAGCATAAATTTGAGCGTTGAGGTTGCCTCTGATCCAAATCAACTCAGTTCTTCCGCCGATCCAAATACCCGCCCATACCATGATGGTTCCACCACTATAAGGATGGACTTCCTGGCAGGATTTTAATCGCTGTTGGCGTCCAGGGGTTCTCCAGTGTCGTATACGTCTTGTATCCGGTCTCATACCAAAACGAGACTCATCAGAAAAGCACACGAAACGCCATTGTTCTTCTGCCCAATTTCTGTGTTCAAGAGCCCATTGATATCGAATCCTACGATTGTGCATTGCTATAGGTGGTACCCGTAGCGGTCTTCGGGAATGAAGGTTCACTTCATGCAAGCGGTTTCTGACTGTTTGGTCGCTAATTAAGTTCCCTGAAGAGTGATGAAGCCTCACGGCTAACATCATGGCGGTTATTGTTGGAGCTCTTCGAGTTAAGATTTGAATGTATCGGTCTTGTCTCCGTGTGGTGCAGCGATACCGTCCTCCATGGCGCTCAGCCACGGTACCAGTGCTTCGGTAACGTGTCCAAAGTCGACTGATAACACTCTGACTTGTATTCAGAGCTAAAGCCACAGTACGTTGCCGGGAACCAGCTTCTATCATTCCCACGGCTCTGAGCATTTCTTCCCTGCTTAAATGACGTCGCCGCTCCATAATAACGTTGGTTTTAATCAGTAGTAGGGAAACAGTAGCACTAATAATGTCTTCAATGCGTTGTATGTTTTTATAGGGAAAATATTGACAGCTGATTTTCATCTTTTACTCGAATTTGATTAACAGTTCCTGTTTCAAATTATGAAATGCACCAAAAAGGATCCATATAAATTTATATAATCATAAATTTATTACAAAGCCACATCTCAATCTCAAGAAATCCGCATAAAAATGCTTGATCCCTAGACACTTTTGATGTGTGTATGAGAAACTAAACAAAAAATCTTAAGTGATAATTATGTAAACAAACCGACAATGTTTTTCTGGAAAACGATCTAGATTGTCATTGCAGGCGACCTTAGAATATATAACACTAGAGGAGCCATAAGTGCAATATTCCGAACAAAAAAGTCTGTCACTTTTGGCGGGGGACGCGGTAGCTTCTACGATAAAACGGAAAGAGAAGACCGTAACATCAATTTTTTTATTGATATCGATAACATTGGTAAGCAGTAGTTTTGTTTTAAGAAGTTTCATACCTGATTTTGTATGATTCTGCCACGCTGATTCCAAATCTGTTGTCAGTTTTTCTCTAGCAGCTCTAGTTTTTGAAATATTAACATATTACATTTTTAGCGAAAAATACTCGAATTATAAAATGAAAAAAAAAAATGTTTCTCTAACCTAACATGAAAAAAACTTTCATTTATAAGATTTTCTTGCATGAACCGAAACTTCAGCCTTGTTTTGAATGCTCCAGCAGTAATCAGCCATTATATTTGCATTCCAACGACCCTGGTATCGCTCTTCCATCGTGCGAATGTCCTGGTGAAGGCGTTCTCCTTGTTCTTCGCTTAAATCGCCTAGAGCGTAGCTTCCGACCGTTCGCTGTCCCGATGCCCGGCTACGGACGACCGGATGGATCTACCCAGGCCGCTTACGGAGCGCAGATGCGCGTTCTGCTCGGGCCCACGAATGCCATGGGGCCCCGCGACGAATAGGGCCGGCAGACCGGCTCTGGCCTAGGGGTGTGGCCGAAATCGGCCTTTTCCAAAAATATAAACCAAGAACAAAGGCAATAGGCTCGCCCTCTATTACATGGGACTTAAACATAACTGGCGAAATGTGGGTGTACTATAGGTACACTTCTGCCTAACCCTTCGGGGAATACAGGCGTGATGGTATGTTATGTTTATAAACCAAGAATATGGGTATCGGGGAAAATATCCCCGATTGGTCCCGAGAATGGGCACTATAAAGCGACAAGGTCTTCAGCACTTGATACAATCACCATAAACCACAAGGGCTTCTTTGCGTGGCTGTTAACGATAAAAATATAAGTGTAAAACGATAAGTGCATGTCAATTTTCCTGATTTGACGTACATTTTTGTAATGCAAGAAAAAATATTATGAGCCTTATGAACATAAAAACGAGGTGTAACGAGACATGGTGACGGCACAAAAGCCATGCGTGAAAAATACTCGATTCATGCCTTGTTTTATGTTGAATCGAATGAAAAGTAAATATGTATTATGAGGTTAGGATTTCTTTGAATTTCAATTAAAACATGACTAAATATTTAAAAAAAAATTACTTACATATGGAAGGTGAATTACCTTCCATATGTAAGTAATTTTTTTTCTTTCTGTGTGTTTCTGTCTTTATTTAACACTTTGAAGGACAGTACACGAGACACAATAGAAGTTTTATTGTTATGACGCCTATAGGCGTATACTGTCCTTCAAAGTGTTAAGTTTCATGTATTTGAACGCTTTTTACAAGTTTTAACAGCATTGTTCTTGTACTTTTACAGAGGGGGAAATGTTCGTAAGCTTCTCCAGTGTTATATACTCTAAGCAAGTGCTAAGCTTGTAAATGTATAAAGGCATCTTCATACTTGTCATATTACACGCTTATATGCGGTAACTGTAACAATTTAATGCTTCTTTTACTAATACCCCTGTAAAAATTCAAATTTCACTATTGAATTACTCATTTTTTCCTACAATTTGAGTTATATTTAGTTTGCGCCGGGTCTTATTTTTTTTGAGCATTTTCCTTAATACGTCAAGTGAAGTGCATCTTCTACTTAATAAAAATCTTGAATTCATTCATTCACTGTCAAGCCACACACAGCCTAAACCGATGTATGAGCATGAAATTTTGCGAAAGTGCGAGCACTAAGGAAAGATTTTGAAAATGCATCTAAAGGGGTTCTATATGGATGAAATTTGGTATGGAAGTTCGTCATTTTTGCCTATGGGAACCCCCATCGGTCACACCGCTTGTAATATTAGAATGGCAGTGATTTTAACAGCATGTGTGGATGTGCGACGCGGCTCTGCAGGAGCCGGCGCGGCAGGATGCGGGCAGCGATGCCAGCGACACGTACTGCCGCAACCGCGACGTACGACACGTGCGCCTCACGCTCGAGCAGCCACCGGTATGTATGACACACGGCGACGCCAGCGACACGTACTGCCGCCACCGCGACGTGCAACACGTGCGTCTCACGAAAATATTATTTCTGTTTAACACTACCATTCCCTTTCTCCTAAAGCTTTATATTGAATCATTCCAGCGTGACATATCTCCGACTGACGACCTGCTCCTCCGTGTGGAACAGCTGACGGAAGCGCTGGCTGAGAGCAACCGGCGCTGGACGCGGCCGCGGGATGAGCGATGACTTGCCTCGCTTACATCGAGATGATAGAGCAAAGTTTTCGGGCAGAGGCTGCAAGTTAGGTTCAATCTGTGTAGGGTCTAAAGATAATTTTCCAATAAGTTTGATAGAAAAACTAGTGGCGGTAGAGTCGTAGAGGTGGTTATCATTGTTACAGTGAAAAACGGAATGCAGTTATACGCGTATCTTTTGCATTGGTTCCGTAGTGGGTGACATTCGGGTTATTATGTTAGGTATGTCTGCTTGGGGGAAGATGATTTTAAAATAACTTGTAATTGTGGCTCTAAATACAAAATTAAATGGAAAAGATTTTGATGTGTTTTGTACATCTTTGAAGTTGACTGATAGGGTTTCGAAAGTCGGATAAATTGTAATGATGAAAGTGTATTTATACTAGCCATTTATCGGAAATATTGAAGATTATATGTGTAAACAATATTCTTATGTATTTACTTATGAATTACTTTTAATTGATTTTTAAATTCATTAATGTCGGGTCCATTGCTGATTATTGATTTTCGCATGTTCTAGATTGCGAATTTCAAATTACTGTAACCAAGATCGGACACTACCAACGAATAACTTTAAAATGTAATGATAGTGTTGCCACATTAAGGCATTTATTAGTTTTATTTTAAAGACATTTTAGGGCATTTATTAATTTTAGTAATAACAGTATTATATACTAGTCTTATTTATAGTTGATTATATTTATTAATAACTATTTGTTTTGTTTACGGTTGTTTTATTTGTTGTCTGCTGGGAAAGTTATCCTAAACGAGCCCGACTTGCCCTTTTTAGGGTTCCGTATCCGAAGGGTGCCAAACGGAACTCTATTACTAAGAGTCCGTTGTCCGTCAGTCTGTGTTAATGGGCTGTATCTTATGAACCGTAATAGGTAGACTGTTGAAATTTTCACAGATTGTGTATTTCTAAAGCCGCTATAGCAAAAAACAATAAAAATAAAATAAAGTTAAAAATTAAGGATCGCCCATACAAGAAACGTGTTTTTTTGCTAAATATTGTACGGTGGTTCGGAACCCTTCGTGTGCGAGTACGACTCGCACTTGGCCGGTATTTTTTGATTATTATACGTATAAAAGAAAACACATTTGTACAAAACTATATTGTATTTATTTATGTCATAATAATTGCACAAAAATATAAAAAGAAAATCTATTAATTTGTCAGTAATTCGTTGAGAGTAACATTAAAGTTTACACAACCCACTTAATACTTAGTTCATTGTGGTTGCGATCCAAGCTATACACGCCAATAAGAACTTTAAACTACTTACGAATAAGGGTTATTTTTGAATGATAGAATATTGAGCATGAAACTAAATCAATTTTTCTTGAGTTACAGGTTGTAATAGTGCAGAGTAATACAATTTATTATGTTATGGATGGCCGCAAAGTACTGGTAACTGAAATTTTGCAAAATTTTGCATTAAATTTTCATTCGATTTCAATTAAACCATTTACAGGTTACTTACTTTTAATTTTAGGAGGAGTCTTTCGTTTAAATGAAGCTGTTTGCTCGTTCCAATGGATAGCTTCCTTTGGAAAAGAAGGGCAAGAAACTCCATGGTTATTTTTATAAATCAAATTAAAGTATATAGAAAAAAAACCAGTAGAATTGTGCGGAGGTGTGCATTTCGCTATGGTAATTTTTCATTTGTCTTTTTGTATGTTAGATACTTTGCAGTCGTTGTTAGAGATGTACGCACGACGATATATCAAGCTATAACACCATTTCTAGTATGATTATGACATCTCATTGTATAGGAAAATTGTATTTTGTACTGAAATGCATTTTACTTATTTATTATATTGCTTCGGAAAACTTATACTTAGGATACAGATAATAAGACATTAGTGAAGGAGGCCAATTATGAATTTCACTGATAATATTTTAGTGGACCAAGAGACAGCGGGATATGTCGTGGTGCGTAGTTTCTTTGATATAAATAAATCATTTGCTATGGAGTGTTATAGTGTGAACAATGCTCAACAAACATCGCCAGGGACTGCCGGTTACAGTGCTAAAAGATTTTTTGGCGCTCGCATGAAGTTAACAGGGGGGCGCTGATGGTTAACATTTGCACATTTGTTGGTGAAATATAACGAAAAAATAATATGGCGGCATTAGTTCCGATGACGGCCGCGCGCCAAAAGATCCCTGTACAACTATAATACGAAAGCCGCACAAAACAGCTTCGCATCAATTGAGACACCCACGTGCATTATTACGCCTGCCTTACCAGTAACTAATCAATCAAACATCACTATCTCAAGAGTATACTTAAGATCGATCTCAAACATAGGAACGGTTTAGACGGGATTGTTTCGATACAATGGAAGTTGAATTTTATTATTATCATAACATGTGTTTTTACTGTTAGCATCATTTTCAACACAGTATTTTTAATCAGCATAAAATAGATAAATCTTTGGAGCATATAACAAATGGACTTAATTTTGGAATTTGAAAGCATTCTCCAAAACCCTGGCTGCATCTATGGCACTACTTATCCGGAGACCTCTTCTCTCAGTAGCAACTTAATTGAATAGCCACCACACTGGAGTATTAGACTGCCTTTCCATCGCAGTTGTGCGTGGTATCTAAGCGGTAAACCGAAGCTACGGAATTATGTGTCTATTTCCACCAGAGCCAAGCGGTGTAGCGAAGTGGGTATGGTGTGCTTTGCGCGTATTTACAAGCTTCGTTGAACCCTGTTCCACTAGAGTTATGCCAATTTACGCTATAAAAATCAAACGACATTGGTTGATATCATACATATCCATTGTTACGCAGCTTAGCACATTATTTAATGGACACGCAGGCTTATGTTGCTAACCATACTCTTATTGCCGACATCGTTTTCAATGGGATACTAATAGTGGTATAATGCGAGTGTATTGTGTCGTGTGTGTTGGAGTCAGCAGACGAGCGTCACTTGGTGAAGACGCGCCACATGGACACGAGCGACGCGGCCGCTGACGTCACGAGCGTCGCGGCCGGCGCCGACGATGGAGGGGTACAGCTTAGCTCTTCCATCTGGAAAAAATGTAAAGATTTTCAGTTGTGATATAAAACTATTTCAGAAATACAAACTAACTTTACATAAAAAAGTGAGTATCAAACAATTAAGTGAGTGTAAGTAGAAGCGTGTGAAAATACAACTCCAGATCCAGATTACTAAGGTCTATCACAGCTCACGAACTGGATCCCTTAAGCCGGGACTCCACCAAAGCGGAGATGAGACGAAAGGAGAGGATATTTTAAACAACCAATAGAATTTTGTTATTCACACATCTCGTCTACACTCAGCTTCCTCTGGAAATGTGAGCTGTGCCTTGCCGAGATTGAGCTGGGCTGCGGTACAAAGCGGAGATGTGAGCTGTGGCTCGCAAGCTGGCGATGGTGCGCTGCGGAGACAAGAAGAGATGTGAGTGGCGCCGTAACAGAGTTCCTCTCTAGCCAGCAAACATCTCCGCTCTAGTTTAGCCAGTACTCACCTTCGCATAGCTTCGGTGGATACACCCTAGCTAAGAAACATCTCTTCTCGTGTCCGCTTCAGACATCTCCGGGATTCCGGGCCTAAAATAACTGACAATGCGATATACTTGTCGAAAAAACCTAAGAATTTTTACATTTTCGCGACAAGTGCTGTTTATTATAGCATAAAACTTTGAGCGAAACTTAAAATTGACAGATTATCGATAGATTGGCCATATCTTTTCATTGAAAAGTTCAGCAGTCATTGATGTATGATGTGTAGAGTGTACCTCCATGGTCTCGGGCCAGTGCAGGTGCTCGGGCGGCTCGGAGTCGTCGGCGTCCAGGTCGCCGAGCGCGGCGATGGCGTCCGCCCACACGGAGCGCGCGCCCGCGCCGCACGACGACATCCACGACTCTACTCTGGAACATCACAGATATTCAGAAACAAGCCGTGTGCCCGACGGGATTCCTCATCGACAAAATTGACGAACTTTCATAACCTATTTAACCCCTTTACGAGATGAATTTCAAAAGTTCTTTATTTGTTTTGACTTTCGTCATAAAAGGAAGTCCTGCGCAAAATGTAATGCCACACGCGACGGTTTAGGGCCTAAACCTAAACTTTATGCTGTGCGTTGTCTTTCAGAGAATAAATGAACTTAAGATTTTTATTAAGTCCAGGCACTCTAATAGTAGATTGTTTGCCAAGAGACCAAACAACAATTTTGAAGATGAGTGTTTCTTTGAATTCAGAGCGGAGCGAAGGATTTTAAAGTAGAATCCTGAGCGCAGCGAAAAAAGACGAAAGTACGTCACTTAAAATAGTGTTGCTCCCGAGGTGATCACTCTACTTTTTATCAACCTCTATGAGAAAAAAAAAGTCTGTGATCCGACCCCCGTCAGGAACGAACTTCCTTCTCACGTATCATTTAAAAAACGAAATTTTTGCAGCCGCCATCTTGGATTTTCATTTTGACCAAATTCACAGTTTCTTGTTCATACAATGTTCGTGTTTGATCTCATTGGTGATTGGAACTGTTACTAACAATATACACATTCCACATTCAAATCACTTTTAATCCCTAGGAATTAAAAACTATTTTAGTCCCTGTTAACGAAGAATAAACTAGCTCTTTTTAAATAGATGTGATAAAAAGATTTTTTCCTCAGCCCCCCATACACTCCGCTGCTCCACTATGTGCTAACACATCAGTAATAAAGTTGAATGTTACGTGCGCGCTCTTTGATCGTATTCGAGCACGGAACTAAGTCGCGTGAGTCTCAATTCTTATTTCGTTTATAATTATAACTAAAGTAATAATGGATCTAGATATAAATATCTCGTGGCTGGATAATAAACTATATTTTCTTACTGTGAATACTTATTTTAGATATAAAAGCCGAGTAATCTTGATTTATATCAATAATCAAAAAAAAAACATGATTTTCGAATAAAAAATGAATCGAGCGAAAATTTTACAATTATTACATAATTGCCTTGTACATGGAAAGAAAAAAACTGGCACTCCGGGGGTGCCGACAGAAGTGAAAACTTGAAAAAAAAATCAACACCACGGTAATCAACGCGTTGATGTCTTTTACTGCACGCACCGCGGTTAACAACGCGTTGATTTATTTTTAATGGTCAAAAGCTGGTGTCGTCAGTGTCGCGAAATCAATGGTTTAGTCCTATTTCAAAAATGCCCAACGCGCCTGAAGAAGTTTCACTTTAAAAGGATCCAATAAATCATCTAAAGTTCCATTTTGATTGTATGCATAAGTCATGCATACAAATAAAATGGAACTTTAGATGATTTAAGAATATTAATGCAAATTAGCAAACAATTTAAAGAGCCTCCTCATAAATACATGACGAAATAGACGCGGTATGTCTAAAATAAAATGTCCTAGTCCTTGAGTAATTCCCCATTGGATATCTTTCCAAGATAATGAAAGAAAGAAAGAAAAATAGGTTTATTTGTCACAGAGACACGTGCATACATAAAAGACAAGAGTAAACGAAAACAACAAAAAGTACATAATAAATCACGAGCGTAAAACAGAAACTAGTCGGCAGCTGCACGACATGACTGTGACAAGAAGGCTTCCACTCAGCATGATGCAGTGCTATGGGGAACCCACAGATCAGTGTTTTCTGCACAGAACATATAAAAGAGGTTAGAAGGGCCTTGTGGGCGGGGCACGCGCGCCGCGGTTATGAGCAAATGCTCAATATCAACCGAAATTTACTTTACCGGGCAATCGCGATCTTGTTTTGACAGCGTACGTGAGCTCCGCAAAAAATATTAAATTATGCCGTCTTGCGCTATTATAACGTGTCGGAAAAGAAGTCATGTGTGTAGTGTAGCACGAGATGGGATTTCTTTCCACCGGTAAGTCCAAAAACATTAAAATACTTGTGATATTTGTAATTTTAACATTAGCATTATGAAGTTTGTAGACAAACACGATATAATCGCAAGCAGACGAATAGTAATACATTGCTTGCAATAGATGGGTACCGTTTTGCACTACGTGAGCGATCGCGCAATGTATTACGTTCACTGCGAGAGTCCCGAGTACCGAACCAAAGGTTCAATTCCACGAAATCTAGGCATATCGATAGTGCTGTGCCAATTTGTAAACAATGTCGATAATTACTATGATAGAATTGATTATTATCGATAGTACACTTTATAACTAAAATAATATTATTTATTACGACCAATATTACGAGGTGTTTGTATATTTTTTGTATTTAAGTTTTATGTAATTTTTCAATTGAAACTGACATATTATGATTTAATATGTTTTAGGTTTCCAACAGATCCAGGTATAAGAAAACTGTGGATTGAGACAACTGGTAGAATTGATTGGATCCCTACTAAATGTAAGACAATTTGTTCGCAACATTTCGATGATGATAATTACATAACAACAATGTCAGGGAAAAGAAACTTAAAATCAGGCGCTTATCCGCAAAAATATATCGTTATGTGTTGTTCAGTAAGTAAACTGATTTTATGTTTTAGAAAATTTTATTTTAGTCTCGTCAGTTAATCAGTTTTTTGTCTAAAAATGGCGACATCAAAATCATCTTTTATATTAATTTTTATAAAACTTCTGGTTGAAAACGAAGGAAATTGAAAATTATGCCTTTTTCTTTACGTTTTTTTTATACTTCTTTGATTACTTTTTTTTTTAACGTGGTAAAATCATCAAATGAGTCCTCCCACCCAGGGCAGAGCGGGAGGGACTGTCAGACTCAATATCCCTTTACGTACCGGGGTCACGGTAATTCATAAGTATATTAGTGTTAGATTGCATTTCATTTTGAAAAACTCCAATTTAAAAGAGAGCAGGCGTATGCTACTTAATAAATACGTATTATTTCAGGGACAATATTTTTTTCTTTTTGAACGTGATAAGCACCGGAAATGTAAGGTTGAGAGGCAACCCACTTTCTCTAATAAACAAATAAAAACATGGAATATATATTTATCATGTTTATTATTTGTTTATTAGAGAAAGTCATCAGTCCATTGGGAGGACTCATTTGATGATTATACCACGATAAAAAAAAGTCATCAGTCCATGTTAATAATTAAATTGGTTTTAAAATTCAGTTTTGTATTTTTTGTTTGTTTCACTTTTATTTATTTGTTTCTATATTCGCATGAATACATGTTTACAACATGCATTACAGAAGTCCACATAGTCCACAATACTTGTAAAGAAAGAAGCAAGATTACATTAAATTTATCGATATCAATAATCGACAGTTTAGTCGCCCTACGATACATAAGCTTTTACGCGTGTATGAGTGTACGTCAAACGCAGAGTTTGCGTTAGTGTGAAAACCAATAGCAAACTCACGATCTAAGTGCGTGTTGTTTATTTGTGTGCGTAATCCGCGTAGGCATTGGTCTGTTGCTTGTAGTGAAGTTAAAGAGTGGGAGACAAACGGCGACACGCGTTCTGATGCAAATCCGAAACTATTTCCTTTCTAACCTCCTTTATATGTTCTGTGGTTTTCTGTGACAGGTTTCTAAAAGTTCAACTTACATCTTTTGCTGCATTGGCTGTGGTTACCGACCAGCATTTGCTACTCAAAACTTTTGAAATGTAAAAATTAAGAGTTGTACTAAGTGAGTAACGTTACTGTTTTGCTCATCTTCTGATTCTTCGATGGCCGCTAGGAAAATAGGCTCTTTCTATTCATGGAAATTGTAGAGTGTAGACACTAACCTGCCAAGCATGGGGTCATCTGTATTAGCAGCGACGACTAGCGTGTGCAGCGCAGCCAGCGCGTGCGGCGCGGGCGGCGCGGGCGCGGCGTGTGGCGCGGGCGCGGCATGTGGCGCCGGCGAGCCCGCGGCGCGCGCGTGGGGCGGCGCCAGCGCGGCGCGCGCGGCCAGCGCGGCGCTACAGGCGGACAGGCGGCGCGCGCGCCACGTCACACCGCCCGCCGACACGCGCCAGTTGCAGTACTCACTGGACACAACAACCATGTCACTACATTTTGATACTTTCCTTGGAAAACAGGCCAAGGCCTACGTGTCGGAAAGTGGTCACCGCAACTCTGGCCAAAAGGTTTGCCCAAAGACTACGGAATCACCGCCCGGCAGCGTCTAAAGACGTCATTGCTAAGAAAACTCGTGAAAAACTGATTTAAAAAGCCGTCAGGTTCCTATACGTCATTTGTCATAGTGCGAGTAAACTTTGACACGCGGGTTTGTATGGAAAGTGTTGATAATGCCACCTCTAGCAGCAGGTGCCGAAGCATCTCCTCGTTCTGCGATCTACCTTGTTTGCCATTGCGTTATCAATGACAGATCAATTGGGTATTTAAAATCAACATTTGAAATACTATTCTTTGTCTGAATTTCATTGATACAGAAGATGATTGATTACCCTCTTTTGTGAATACCTATGAATGACTAAATGTGAAATGCATTTTGATTACAATCAAATTAATGACATCAACTGATGATATCATTAATTTGACATAATATGTCATTGTAATATTACGAGTATGTATTCAGATTCTATTTGTTCAGTTGTAAGCGAGTATAGCTTTGTTTGCACAACACAAGACTTTTAATCTCAAAAACCAGTAAAAATAAACTGTCTCAACGTAAAAATAATCAATACAATTTAATGACCTCACCATACTATAATATGTACTTACTATGATTCATCAAGAATAAAATAACAAAGACTGATAACAGTTTTAATTTCACTAAAACTAATCAACATTTAATATTATAAAGAGGCTAAGTAAAACGAACAGAAGTAAATTAGACATTAATTATAAAAATTAATTTGTGGACAAAATATAAAAATGTAGAAAAAATATATATACTTTGAAACCATGCCTCCAGAGAGATTTGAACTCTCGACCCCTGGTTTACAAGACCAGTGCTCTAACCCCTGAGCTATGGAGGCGTCTGTGAACACGATCTTATTTAGCACCTAATGAAGTGGTACGATTGTTTTATTAACTAACTTATGGTCTTTCTTTTGTAAAGAACAAAAACCAGTTTTATAGAAGGTATTTTGGTAAAGAGGATAGGTAACGTCCTCCAGTCTGCTAAATAAAATATAAGTACTGCGACTTACTTCTTGACTCTCAAAAGTAGTAAGTAGATTATAAAGAAATCCTTAAATTATCAAGAAACACATGATGAGATGTGTTGACGGGAACTCCAACACATCGACGTCTCCTATTCCCAGAAGTTTTGCGCCCTTTCCCAATTTTGAAGTAATAAAAGTTTGTCTTTTGAGGACTGTATGGAGTAAAGGGTAAAAGGTAAATTCATGTTTAAAAAAAAAAAAACTGCTTACTTTGATCTCATATTTTCTATGACCATTATTTGTCTGTACCTGTCAGTAAGAGGCCTAAAGTTCCGCAGTTGACGTAAACATTATTATGAGAATAAATTTAAAAAGAACTTCAAGTTGATGCCTCCAGAGAGATTTGAACTCTCGACCCCTGGTTTACAAGACCAGTACTCTAACCCCTGAGCTATGGAGGCGTCTGAGAACGCGATCTTATTTGGCATCTACTGCTGAAGTTCGATAAACATTTTATTATTTCGATTGGAATGCTGATTGAAGTTTTTTTTTAAATTGTTTATGATGTTATCGTCATATTTCTACTAAGTGGGTTAATTGACTATTTGTGTAAACTATATGTATATAATAATATAGATAAAATATGAGAGTTTGTATGGAGCGGGTAATCTCAAGAACTACTGATCCGATTCCGAAAACTCAACAATGGTAAAACAAGAAATTACACGTGGTCAAAGTCGCAGGCAGAAGCTAGTTGTTTATTCATAAGTACTTTAATCTTACAGATTCTACGTCGTCGCGTGCCATTTCAATATGATGTTAAATAAGGAAAAAAATCATGAAACGTTTAAGAGTCTATACACTGGATTTTTATAACAAAGTACACACTGACTAGAATCACGCGACTAAAGCATGTGGGTGTTTCCGGGAAACAAAGTTATTCAAAATAATTTTATTCTAGGTGCATCGTCTTCACATATAATTATTTAACTAATGTACGTACTTATACAAACTATTGTAAAAGATTTTAAAAGAGTAACGGTGGAGTTTCTTGCCCATTCTTCTCCATACGAAAACTACCTTTTGGAAGGGGCGACTAGAATCAATTATATTAGTCTGTAAATTTTGACGTTCAAAAGTGCCATACATTGGCCTATTTGAAATAAATTATTTGACTTTGACTATAAACACGAATACATTTTTCATGCATTCAATTTCATTGTAAAGAACAAAATTATAATTTTACTATAATTTACCTAAAAGGTAAACTACCGCAGCAAAGACTTTGCAGGTCTTGGTCAGGGATGATCCTGTCCACTTGCATCTATTTCCCATTGGACATGGTGTTTCAACCGTTGAATTATTTTATTCTCGCACTCCGTTTGGTGTATTACAAAAGTCTTTAATTTTTGTAATTGGTTATAAACCGTTTTAATTACAGAGCATACATACATTCAAATGTTAATTGTATTAACGAAATAACACGATTATTTGCGCAAATACACCAAATGTAGTGCCAGCATAAGATTCGAAGTAGTCTAGTAAAAAAATAGACTTTGAACCCTGAGTTTTTGTCGCCGTTTGTTCTCAGGGGTAGTCAGATCTCCTTTTGCGAAGCAGTAATGCTTGCGAAGGAGCAGGTGGGGCGCGTGAGGGAGAGGCAAATTTCGCGCCCTCACGCCCCTAGCCGCCGCAGGAGACGCCCAGGGCGTCGGGAATCGCAGGCCGATTCCCGGCCACCGTAGGCGCGGGCTTGCGGACGGTGAGCAATGGGTAGCTCGCCGTTCGATAAGGACCAGGCCCGGGTCGACGGCGCGTTGTGTTCCAGGTGCGCCTCAAAGAGATGTCAGCACAATTGAAGGAGTCCGATAGAGCCAATGCCTGCCGGGGTTGCGGGTTTGTCCGAAAGGGTTACCGTGGCCCATGGCTACATACAGGCAACTGAAGGAACACGGGTGGGTTTTAGTCAGTAAGAGTCTGACACGCCCTCTCGCTCCGCCCAGAGTGGGAGAAGATATTTGATAATTTTCCACCCAAAAAAATGGGGTAGTCAAATAAGAAATTACGACTCTATCTCTCTTTTTTATGACGTATTGTAGTGATTCCGATATACTATTTACAGAATAAACCATTCCGTTTAATATCCAGGGTCCCAGCACTTACTTGAGCGAGATTGTGTGCGGCAGACGAGCGTCCAGCGCCCACGCCAGCAGCGCTAGCAGTTGCGCGCACAGCGACAGCGCCGCGCACGCGCGCGCCGCCGGGTTCACGCCGCACGTCGGTCCCGTCGCTAGGCACTCTTTGTTCTGACGCACTGGATAAACAACGGCTTATTTTAAAACAACCTAACTCGAAAGGTACTCTTTATGTCCACTTGCACCACATCGTTTTTGTCGTCATTTAAAGATGATAGACACAGAAAGATGTTTTAAATATGTTTAGCGCTAAACGTATAATATATTTAGTGATTTGTGGTGCAAGAGGGCCAAGTCTTATAAGCTAATATTTTCAGAGCCAATGAGCTGGCCCTATCTATCGAAGAACCGATCGCCGTTGGAGGAGATCTTGAGTGCAGATTGCGAATCGGCAAGCGTGGCGGCTGTATTAGACTGGATGCGGAAGACGGAGAATGGGCTTTTGTGGCGTAACTTGGGACAGGCCAGCAGTGAACTGAAATAGGCTTGAAACTTTATGAAAATATGACTGATTTAGCAATACTTACGCCAGTCTGCAACTTGTGAGTAGTCGCCGTCCGTGTTGATCCAGGGCGCCACGATGTGCAGCTGCGGCCTGTTTGGGGGCTCCTCCTCATTGTCCTCTCCTATGAACTCCATGTCTTCTATACTTTCACTAAAATTACAACAAAAACCGCTGATATTCCACAGAAAATGCGCATGATGGGTCGCCTAGTTTAGTTTGTTTGGTAAGTGTTTACCGCCAGATATCGGCATCTGTAATACCAGATAGCCCAGATACATCGCAAGTGCATTGCCATTTGCCAGCCTAGACACAAAAGTAAAACGTCTCCTGTACTTGTGACTACGTCAGCAACCATATCCTTCAATCGGATCACAGAAATACTGCTTGGCAGCAGGAATAGGGGAATAGGGACGTAGATTAGGCACAGCGAAACGATGCATAGCTCTAGCCAAGTCACGCATGAAGTTAATGGGCGAGTGTAATGTACTCCTTTATTTTAAACACTTCCAGTCGACCTCACGTCAGTTGTTACGTTTTGACCTTGAACTGGTCTAGCCTCGCATTCTATTTAAACTCCATACTATATGAATGCAAGGCCATCTTATCTGGTTTATTTACCACTGACGTGCGGTTTACTGTACACTGTGAATGGAATGAGTGCATGTGCATGTGAGGTGTTGATGGTTTAATTATATAATTATCAAATGAAATAACTTTCATTTAAATTTTACAAGTAAATTAAATTAAATTAAAATTAAATAAGACTTTATTTCAGACTAAGGTCCATAATTATAATAATAGTTCATTTATTTTTCTCAACAAGGTAAAATTTTTGGTACATAGGTGTCATAAGTTACAACAAAATAATCTATGTGAGAACTGGAGTCTGTACTCAACTGGTATATTGCATTATTACATCATCGGTGGGTTGTGAGTTAAAATCTCACATCAATCGAAATTCTTTATAAAGATTATGAAAGCATAGACTATTAGGATTTTGTTTCTTTGACTGATAATGTAGTGTAGTGTAGACAAATTAAGCTATAATTAATTATGAGTGTATAGATAAGTCTACATTTTATTGTCTTATCATAACACAGTTATAATGGCCCAGATAGATAAAATTTATATGTACTGATAATGGCTGCAATGTCTCAAAATGATAGATTTTTTGGAGGTATATTGGGATTGCTAAAATCTTCCTTTCATCCTGCTGTACAATTTCACCGTTAACCTTCACAAATAATCTTGGTAGGCTTGATTTTATTGGGTCTTATCTTCTGGCTTGCCACAGATACATGTTGTATCTTGTTCTAACAATAAGGTTGAGAAGAAAGGCCAACTTACCTTGTATCATATGTCATATAAACTGGAAAGATATACTTGGTGAGCTGCCGTATGCGTGACCTGCGTAAAGCTGCCAATGATTCCGCTTGTTCGTTGTACGTACTGACTTTGTTCTCCAGCTCCATTCGCTGCATCTGAGCATGTTTGCCGAGGCCTGACACCCGTTTGTGATACCTCGGTAACTTTAATATTAACTCATTATTATGACTCTTTAGTTCAGTTAATTGTCTCCGTTTTTCCTCAATATTGCTCCGTCTCTGTTCTATGGCTAGTCTGAGGAGGTCTAATTTGTCTCTGGACTGCTTGGCTTCCGTCAATAATGTGTCCTTCTTTAGTTTTGAAGCTAATAATTTTTCACAACGGTCCAGTACATGTTTTCGGTTGACTTTTACACGGAGTAGTTTTCCTTGTTTTTCTGCGTATCTGAAGAGTTAAGTTTTTAACCAATAAGTATTGAATAAGGGATTTATTTATAAACATTGCTTAAAGTTAAGTAATGATTAGCGACTGTTTAATTAACCAAACATTTGATGTTTGAAGATCACTTAACTTTAAGCAACATTTATAAATAAACCCCTAAGCGTCCTCCATAGTGTATTATTTGGCTTTATGGTCTGACTCCCATTTCTGTGTGGAATCTTAGCACTAACACACAAGTGCATTTGCAGTGAAAGATCTAGACAGCAGTAATGAATGTTCTATGCTTTGGGAATGTAAAGTAGTAGTAGTAGTTATTATTATTATCTCCTGTCAATCAGAGCACCCAATCTTATATCTTCACCACCCTTGGTTAACTGGTAGAGAATGCATTTAGTCCGCCTTTGTACCTTAATTTGTGAGAGAAGTTTAATCCTATAAAATAATAAATACTTCAGTTTTTTTGTAACTATGTGTCTACACTTAAAACTTCAAATAGGTCAGATAGAAAAGAAAACTTTCTTCAACATCATAAGAATCCTTTCATTATTTGTGTATTTGATAGACACTCTTATACAATTCTAATAAGAATAAGCTTGGTTGTGAAAGTTCCAAGAGATTCTTAGATTAATATTTATTCAATAAGCCAAGTCATAAAGTTGACTGTTGAAGCTACAACATGCTAACTACGACAACATTACAATTCAAGGTTATGTAAGTTTGTAAACACTAATCCAATATAAGTAATCTGACATCACAACAATGACTTATCACATCGTGTTTTAGCAGCAAATATTGTACTTCCTACTTATCTCAAAGCATTCAATCAGTGCAAACAACATTTCCGCATTGTTTACTCATACATTCGACGCATATGGTGACTCAAACAAAACGTAACGCGCTAATGGACATCTCTTTCCCAATCGAGAATATTATTCGCAATCAACGCAGAGATAGTCTGACTGTGATAAATATAGGAGTTCATTGATATTGCAGCGCAATTAAGGTGAAATAACCAACCTGTCCGCGTAAGGCATTGAGGAATGCACGAAATTGCCCGCCCTGACGCAATCCGGACAGTAAAAGTTCTTTTTCACGGTGTAACAGAGGAGGCATTTCTTGTAGTGGCCATCGCTCTCCGTGGACGACACTCGGAAGTCCCGGGGCGCTTCACTTTCATTAAAATAACTCAACGCCATAGCATCCACAACACTTTTTTACGTATTTATTTGTAATATTAAAACACAAAAACTTGTCATTTGTCAATGTCAGCGTCAGCTGGCGATGTGCACAGATATAAAATATTAGTTTTACGTTTCGTTTCGCAGTGTAGTTAGAGTAGTATGAGCACAAGTATGAGCGAATGCTTGCTAGCGTTGCCGTTGAAGAAGAACTAAAATAAGTAATATTATTTTTTGCTATGCAAGGACAATACACATTTTCTACGATCTAGTTTGAGACAAACAAACATTGCGTAAAGCATAAGAGAAGGTACGTATCAAGGAACTTATAGGAAGTTCCTTGGTACGTATACAGGGTGACATGTAATTTGACGTATTCTTTCCAGGACTTGAAAGTGTGACCTATTTGCAACAAATAAGCACCCCATAAAGCCTAGGCGAAAATACATGGGATTCGAGAAAATACAAATTTTATGAAAATTTCCTAGAATTCGTTGCTAAATATTACTTTTCTCCAAACTTTCAAATTGAACGGCCTTCATTACTATTCCATTGGATACCTCATACTTTAACAAACATTTTGATGTAACCAAATTAACTAAAATATCACTCACTTAAAAGTTACAGGAAGAAGTTTATTAATCATTATCAAAAATTATCTACGTACTTGAACTATGAAACCAGTTATCTCAAAATTTTACCAAGGCATTTGGCGTACAAATTACGGGGAAGACATCTTCATTTAAACAGCTCAACGAGGTTTAAAAGTACAAAAAATATTAAGAGATGCCAATGAAACAGTGAATAATATTGGCAGAGGTCGAATTTGCAATTTGTTGAAATATAAAAAAAAAGTGTGATAATCGAATTAAATAACTGGTTTATGCGATCCCACTATTTTCTAACCTATCAGCAGTCCATTGCACGTCGGGCACCCAGGTTGTCATAAGTCGCAAAACGGCTTTTGAGTTTTTATCATGAAATCTCTTTATAGTTTGAAATAAATCAAACCAACTGAACAGTCACAAATCGCAAAAAACTTTTCCCATACCTGCATTTCGTAGTGATCGATCATCTTATTTACGATCTTTTACGACGTTTGCTATTAATTATTAAAAGAAAGGCGTAATGCTATGTATTTAATGTATTCGTTCATCATCTGCCTGGCCTTTTCCCAACTATATATGGGTCATCTTACACTCTAACTAGATGCAGTTAAATATTAGTATTTTACAATATTAGATACACCGAACGGACAAAGATTTGCAATTAGGCCCTAGAGTAACTTCTGTTCAGATTAAAAAGAGCTGATGATTAGGTAGATGCATTACACATGGCCATTGAAGGAGGGTTCCTAAATAAGCTTTGTATTTTGACCTATTTAAAATTAAAATAAAGAAAATTACTAAGAAAAGTTTTCAGATAAAGATAGTTTTGGGGCTGGCAACAGATTTTAAATCAACAAACCACTCTAGTCCAACGCAATCGTTTACTAGATGAGAACGGCACAAACGACTGCAGTACAACATACAAGTTAGTAGAGTTGAGTTTAAAAGTAATTGCTAATTATCTCAATGAACTACAAGTACATGCGGTTTACGTTTAAACACACGCGAACTAAGAAACAAGTGAACCGTGACTAGCGAGTAGACCGTGAGTCATGTTAAAAATTCAAAAGCCGCTTTGTGACTTGTGTCCTCGTCCTGACGACCTGGATGCCTAACGTGCAGTGGATTACTGGGAGGTTAAAAAGTAGAATGGCATAAATCAATTATCACACATTTTTTTTTAATATTTCAACAATTTGTAAATTCGGCTTCTGCCAGCATTCTCGACTGTTGCATCGGCACCTCTTAATATTTTTTGAACTTGTGTACTTCGTTAGGTAGCTGATTAAATGAAAATGTCTTCCCCGTAATTTGCAAGCTTACTTAATGTCTTAGTAAAATTTTAAGATAACTGGTGTCAAAGTTCATGTACGTAGATAATTTTTGAAAATGGTTAATAAACTTCTTCCTTTAACTTTTAAGTATTTGATGTTTTGGAAAATTTGGTTACATCGAAAGGTTTGTTAAAGTATTAGGTATCCAATGGAATAGCAATGAAGACCATTAATTTTGACAGTTTGTAGAAAAGTGATATTTAGTGACGAGATTGGGGAACTTTTCAAAAATTCATATAATTTGAATTTTCTCGAATCCCATAATATATTTTCGCCTAGGCTTTTTGGGGTGCTTAATTGTTGCAAATGAGTCACACTTTCACGTCCTGGAAGGAATACGTCAAATTACACGTTACCCTGAATATGTACTATAGGTACCTACTTGAGTTCAGAATCAGAATTTCGGATAAGTTCTATAAATTAGGTATGTACGTACCTACATTCATTGCCATTTCTTAACTATCAACTTTATTTTTATTCAATCAGAGTTGATTTTTGTGTGACCATTAGGAATATACAGGTTCTAAGTTGACCTCTGTTTTGAATTACAGTAATGAGTTAAGTAGTTTTTTCAAAATTTGATAATTTTCTGAGATTGTGAATTGAAGTTTAGGTACCTTGTTATGATCGCCATTTGCGCCGTATTTTGTCTACGTTGGGCTTTTGGATCCCCATTCTTGTGTGTGGTCATTCGCACGTCAGTGATTAAATTAAGGTAATAAGCAACATCAAAGGGGCGGGGCGCTCGGCCAGGTCGTTTCTGACGGCCAACTCTAGCACCGCACACGCTCATTGGTCAAATCAAATAGCGCGCGCTTCCCCGGCTTCCTGTTACACACTTCCGTCCCTTTTCAGGAAATCATTCCCACAGATTGCAGGAAAGCGAGAGCAAACATGTTACACATATCTAAATATGTGCGTTGACGCATCGCATTGAATTAAACGCATACGTTTTTTTCATCGCAATGCGCACACTTCTATGAAATTCCATAAATACTTAACAGATCATGCGGTAAAAAAGGCACGGCGGTGCGAGCTAGGCCTTAATCAATTGAAAGTCCGTACTACGCTTGAGCTGTGTCAAAGTATAATATTGCTTATTACCAAGGTAAGGTGAAATGTCAAATGTTCCACAAGCGACTGCTGTATTTTCGTAGTTTTGACCAAGCAGGCAAGAAGCATCGAAATTTATTTAGATATACAGATGGCGTATCTAAAAAACAAAAGGATATTATATAATGTTTGGTCGCGGCACTCGCGGCACTCGCGGCGGCGGCGGCGCGGCGGTGTCTCGGTGCATTTTTTTCAGTGCTGTGGGCGGTACTTCTTACCTATCTCTTTGTGCTACAAAATACGTGCGGTGAACTCTTTGTAACAGGAGGCCCACTATGAATTAACCGCATGCGTTTTTTTCATCGCAATGTGCGCACCTGTATGACATTCCATACTTTACTGATTTTGCGGTTAAAAACGCACGGCAGTGCGTGCTAGGCCTAAAAGGTCAGTTTACTTGTTTTCATAACACTGACCTGCGGCCTGCCGTACCGATGGATACAACTCATTTAGATACTTGTTATGTTGAAAATACCACTTTGGTATAAGCCCAATGTTGACACAAATTATTATTTATACATTAGCTGCGCCCCGCGGTTTTACCCGCATAAATCTCGATCCCGTGGCAATATTGGGATGAAGTCAAAGTCAAATCATTCATTTCAAATAGGCCCATGTATGGCACTTTTGAACGTCAAAATTTACAAAATAATATAATTGATTCTAGTCTCCCCTTCCAAAAGGTAGTTTTCGTATGGAGAAGAATGGGCAAGAAACTCCACCTTTTAAAATGTTTTACAATAGTTTGTATAAGTACGTACATTCGTTAAATAAATTATATGTGAAGACGATGCACCTAGAATAAAATTACTATACCACAATAGGTAAAAAGAATTAAAAATGAAGCAACGACAGGTAATTTAATTATGTGATAGATACATGGTGGATTTTCCAATTGTTTTTTTTATTAATAAGTCAGTGTGTGAGGAAGTAATCACAGAATTTAAAATGTAACCTATGTCCTATAATGAAAAGTAACCTATGTCCTACCTCAGGTCATGGTCTACCCATGTGCCAAATTTCATCCAAATTCGTTCAGCTGTTTTAGCGTGAAGGCGTAACAAACAAAAAAACTCACTTTCGCATTTATTAAAGTTAGGATTAGGATAAATACGATTCTAGAATTTGGTGCTTAAAGTTGAGTGTAAATTCATTATTTATTGGTAACTATTTAAATGCCACGAGGTTGTTCATGTCCAATTTCTACATAGGTACCAACTAATTAAGTGCGTACACAGAGATCGTCATGATAACAAAGTGCTTATTGTTATGGTTCTATCGTGATTGGGTACATAAATAGCTAATAATTGTTTCGTAGCCTATCTGTCTATCAAGTGCCAGATCAATAGTCTCAGAAAAGTCTCCCTTTCTGTTCCCTTTCTATTCAGCTGTTATCCGGTTAGATTGGAAGCTGACCCCAATATAGTTGAGAAAGGGCTAGGATGATTGTGGTTCCATGAAAAGACCCGAGGTTAGTTAGTAGGTGGATGGTGGACTGATGGCTTATCGCTTTACATAGAACTGAATAATAATAAATATCTAAGTACCTAGCTAGTCACCTAGCTTCTGACGTTTCATAAGTGCCCTTGTAGGTTTATATGAAATAAAATATTTTGAATTTGAATTTGAGTAAACAGTTACTCAAAATTAATTAGATCTACCTATGTCTCAGCCACACACCGACAATTACTGAGAATAGGATATTACTTAAATTATTCGCGTAAGACTTCACGTAGGTAATCAATTTGTCTTTTTACCAATTTATAAACCTACCTAACCTATCGAAATATTTAACAAAATCTACGCGTAGGTAGGTAAGTAGGTATAAATATAATATATATATCCGGTGAAAAATAAATAAGTACGTGGAATTGCGCTTGGCGTCGACGAAAGGGTCAATGTGAATCAACCTGATTGGATTACCGTGTGTCGGAGTAACGAGCAGCCATTTTGTTTTTATTTTGGCGGGAAAATTTTTCGTCGCCGACCGACATTACGTAGGTCGTTACAGTTCAGAAACTAGGCTAACTTAGTTAGAATTGCCGTATCGCGTTCCCAACGATACTAATCAATATTTTGTTTTCGTCACACATGTGTACCTACTGCTACATCGTAATGTACAGTCCCCGGAGATACTTAGAAGTGTGCTCTTCTTCTTATTAATGCAAGGAGACGAGTCTATTGAGCTTGGCACAAGTGAAACCCCAAATTTCCTAATGGAATAACCCAATAAGACTGCCCGAACAGGAGATCGAACCATGTACTCCATACTTCGGAGTCGTTAGTTGCATTACCATACGCCAAGGTGTTTGTGTACCCAACCTAGTTATAGTTACGAATGTGCGTGAAGTCTGTAGATGTTAGCTACGACGTTGCTACGAAAGTAAATACATTTTTAGGGTTCCGTACCTCAAAAGGGAAAAACGGAACCCTTATAGGATCACTCCTGTGTCTGTCTGTCTGTCCGTCTGTCACAGCCCATTTGCTCCGAATCTAATGGACCGATTAAGTTGAAATTTAGTACACATTTGTATGTCTGTGACCCAAACACGGATGTGTAACGTAAATAAATGAATTTTGAATATCGGGGTCGTTTTGCGAACTGTAGGTTCCGTGTGAAATATCAAATGAAAGGGTTTATTACGAGAATATCAAATAAGTTTTTATTTAATTTAAAAATAAATACTTTTAAAGATATTTAAGAAAATTGATAAAAATTTACCATTCCCCCTTTATCTCCGAAACTACTTAACCTAAAATTATGTCTGTAATTTTTATAGTGTAAATAATAAAGAATATTCTATCTATCTATCTAAAATTTTGAAGAAAAAAAAAATACAGAGAATAGTTCTATTCTTATAGATTGCAGGAAAACCTATAAGAAGTCTAAGGTCTTAAAATAACATGGCAAATCTCTCATTATTGTTCGTACAAACTTACATTTGCAGTTGGAGTACGGGAGAACATGTTTTTCAACTACAATGTTAAGTTTGTTCTTGGGATAAATTCATTCCAACTACGGAACCCTTCATTTTGCGTGGTCCGACACGCACTTGGCTGGTTTTTGTTTGATATAACCTAACATCACGCCTGTATTCCCCGAACGTTTAGACAGAGGGTTAGACAGTAGAATTAGACAGTGTACCTAAAGTATACCCACATTTCGCCAGATAGGTTTAAGTCCCATGTACCTACTAGGGGGCGAGCGTATTGCCATCAACCAGGCACAAATCCAGACTCCAGGTTGCAACTGAGAAATTCCAAATGGAAAAACCCAATAACACGTTACCTGACTTGGGAATCAAACCGCGGACCTCACACTCAGCAATAGCGCTTGCGACCACTAGACCAACGAAAGACAGTTGTTTGAGTCAGATGATAATTAGTTTTGCTTGTAGTCGGTTTTTGATTGACTGCATAATTATATGAATATAAAAATATTTTTATGGTATGAGTACCTGGGCGACCGAGCTCTGCTCTGGTGAAAATAGAGAATGCTCATTTAATAGTGTAGGATAGGATAGTACCTACAAATTCCATACTGCCATTCATAGTAGGTACTTACTAATTCCATGCTGTCATGATCATTATTCTAATATCAATAATGTCATGCCCTTATTCATTATCTAGTTCTAACCTTTGGACGACCGAGTTCTGCTCGGGTGAAAATGCGGAGAAAACTAATTTTCCCAGATATGAGACCTAGTTAGATCGATTTTTCGCCCTCATAAACCCCTATACGCAACTTTCATCGAAATCGTTAGAGCCGATTTCGAGAACGTGAGTAGGTACAAATATATATACATACAAATATTGCTCGGTTAATAGCATAGGATATGATTTATGGTATTTTCAGTATGATTTACTGTGGTTTTTTAAATGTTTCTTAGTTAAGCATAATGCAGCGCAAACAGCGCTTTCCATCTAGCGAACGCGTCCATTTTTGCATATATGATCTGGTAAATTACTAATTCCATTAGCGGGGGCTGGCAATCACGGCTTAACGAATGTAACATTACATTACAGACCGCACATTTTTACACACATTTTCTTTGAGTAATTTTTTTTGGGACAACCCTAAACCAATTAACTTTGATACGAATGATTATTTTGTTTTCTGTTTCCAAATTGGAATTACTTAATCCGAGTGTTTTTTTCAATAATAAAAAATGGAGTTGTTTTACAGAATATGTACTTAGATTGTGATTCCATTTAACTATTTACTTATATACGATTTTCGACGAGATTGTGAATATTTTCAGTTATGTAAAAAGTTAGCACCTGTATAAAGTAAACGAGCGCCAACGTTTCCTTTGACCTCACTAATTAAAAGTATTAGACACAAGAAAAATGCCATCCAGCCTTCCCGTGGTCAGTGTAATTACTGCTCGCTACAAAGGTTTCGGAACGCATGGCAGCTGATTTCCCTCGGGCTCGGGACGTGGTTTCCGAACGTTGTTTGCGAGGAATGAAGACGTCTGTGGTTTTCATTAGGCGGGAAATCTTGTTTCGTTTTGGTGTTAACAAGTTCACGAGCGAGGTTCTGGTTTTGCTAAAGTGTTTATTTATGAGTTTGATTCCGTTTTAGAGAAGTTTCGGCAATTTTAACGCTTGGTAAAGAATATTGGTAATTTTAAAGTAGGTATCTAAACTTTACATTGTGTGAGCAGGAAAACGCGAGTGGTTTTAGGTACATATTATTAGGTATGTAAGTAGCTTCATGAGTTTTTTAATTTGTTTCGATTGATTAATTAACTTATTTATCAGGAACAATTATATTGTGTTCGATACATTACATACATTATAATTAATAATATTAATTATTAATATAAATTCTAAAAGTGAACATGCTGCAATGATAATAATAAAATAAAAAACAAAACATGTTTACAAAAATCAATAATAACAAATAGCATTTCATTCTTTAAAAAAAAGAAAATTGTAATATTAATATTAAATTACAGTTCGTCCATTGAGTACAAGTTTTTATCTAACAGAACTGCTTTGAGCTTAGCCTTAAAAGAGCTAGTGTTTTACAAAATTTTCAATTCCGCTAACTTTAACTCTATTAAAATAATAGAGTTAAAGTTTAATGAATATGATACATAATTAATTACCTACCTACTTATATTCATACAAATGCAGTTCTCGGTTGGCTATGCCATATAACTCACAGAAACATAACATCACGCCTTTTTTCCCCGAAGGGTTGGGCAGAGGTGTCCCTGTAGCAGGTTCACCCACATTTCGCCAGTTATGTTTTAAGTCCCATGTAATAGGGGGTTGACTGCCTCGTTTGTCTAGTGGTCGCAAGCGCTACTGCTGAGCTAGAGCTAGAGGTCCTTGGTTCGATTCCCAGGTCGGGCAAAGGGTTATTGGGTTTTTCTATATGAAATTTCTCAGTAGCAGCCTGGAGTCTGGATTTGTGCCCGGTTGATGGCAATAGACCCATAGAAGTATATTATATATAAGTATATATATCTATGGGTATTGGATATACCCCTATGCATTCTGAGTTGAGCTGCACGATTACTGATTATAAAGAAAACACTGTTTTCTCGCTAACACTTTTAATCCACACCATTGTACTATTTCACAATCGAACGACGATTAACTATGCATTACATTTTACAATTTAAAACGACTTTTGCCCCACCCAGAAATAACGTTATTATCATAACCGTCATTTCTAAGTGTTGCCAAAGTAAAACAATACACTTAGTTGCTATAGGAATGAAAATACATTAAGAAGTTTCTTATAACATTAATAATTTGTACTTTGACAGTGTTGCCACAGTGGATATTATAAATCGATATTAAAATAATACATTTTTTAAATTAAATCAAAGAAATCACGACATGATAGATGCGTGCAATGACTAGATAGGTCCACTCAATCTGTGTGGTTCTTTCCTCAAAAGACCTTTTCAGACACCAATCTACATGGTCTTCAGATGATCTGACCAAGATTATGTCTGGACTTTGAAAAGAGACTGTGACCTCTGAGTTTGTTTCGGAAAATTAAATCATTTCATTTCATTTCAAATTGCATTTTCTTGTAAGTAGGTAGTTTTGTAATCTTTTTGGCGTGGGTATTACAGAAAAAAAAAACATAGGAAGTAGGTACTTTTACCTTGCTGTATCAAATTCCAATATCTCATCTCAATAGCTTTAGAATTTGCGTCGAAACTACTTTAAACTTCGTTTGAAAGTGATAGGTACAGTAAGCGTTCAAAAGTGCATAAGCACGTTAAGAATCATATTGCTGTGAACACGCGGTATAGTCCGTTGATCTGTATGTGTAAACAACACGGCACACACACCACAGAGAATGCAGTATTGCGCTTTACACACTGTCGTATCGTCGCGTACTTGCGCCTCACTACCGAAACAAATATATATTTCCGTCGCTTTTGTTAGACAACACGCATCATGCGCTTGACCTTGGCCAGTTTATGGCAATGCTAAAATTCAAATCAAACTTACGTGTGCAGATAGCAGAACGCGTTAAGAATTGGTCTGAGATTCAAACTGGCTTAGGTTCCAACCTCGTCAAGCACAGTGCAGTTTTTGCAAATATTAATATTTTTGTTAGCAATAATATTATATTTTAACTATTGCTGCCTTTTTTATTAATGCTGTTATTGTAATAAAGGGTTTAGAATTAAAAATGCGTAATATGTGATAGCAAAATTAAAAAAATGTATTCGTTATATTTATTTTACTTATAGATAATATATTGCTACAATTATTTGTCATTACGTCAGCTCAATAAGATGTGAAATAGATGTCAAAAAACTTAGAAGTAATTTATATTATTTTGACATATTTGTATTATGAAATGTTTTAAATTTTAAATTGATTTTTTCACCATAAATATTAGCTAGCTTATTATTAGTGAGCTTTGATCATGGTCGAAGTAATTAAGCAATAAATAAGAATATAAGACTAATCAAAATGTAAAAAAAAAACTACTTACAAAATAGGTGATTTTAAGGTAAAGTATGGGCAGTTTGTTTACATTATTTATTTTACATTTTATTTGGCTTTAGTAAATATTGGTTGGTATTGAGGTTATAGCTTAAGTATTCATTTTCTTTACGAAAAGAAGATTGAAACTTAACCTCAAATTGTAATCCTAAAATAATAATATTACTAAAATAATCTTAAACATTTTCGGTCTATCTGCGAGAAATACGACAAACAACATATTGTAACTTGCTTAAAAAATCGTTACCACAAATTCATGCAATAACGAATCTGTTGTTTATTAAGTTGGTACGGTAAATATTTTAAGGTTAAAATATAGCAGTGTCCCACTTGAAGTCTTAATATTATCGTGCGAAACTTAAACGTTCTTGTTTATGCCTTTCTGTCGAAAACGGCTTCCTAGCTGGTCTTCAGTGATACAAGTCTTCAGAGTGCACAGCGAACGGTTCATAATGACGTGTTTAATAATTCAGCAAAATATCTCGTTGGTATGAAACCATTTGTTTCATATTCCTCCATCATTTGACGTCGCTACTGCTCGATAATAAGCCTCTTCCTCATTCCTCTTAACCCTCACAGTGTTTCTCTAGAACAAAGAATAACATTGTATTTATTACACATAATAATTATTTATCATTCACTAATCGAATTAAACCTCATAATGAATTTAAAATTTTAAAGGCATCTTCTGTCTCAACAATACCTCTGTTCTATCAACAATACCTTTGATTAAGATTTATGTTTAGTAAAATATGAAATATTTAAATGATAACACTCACGCTTAGTCCGGTCTCATTAGATATTTGTGTAAATTACATTCACTTTTACGCAGCGCAATAATATTTGATATCCCTTCAATATTTATATTTGACTGCATTTTGATAACAATAACCACAACACCGCTAATACTTAAATACTCGTCACCAACAATAACCACGAACCAACAAATTTTTGAGATTGGCTGGGAACAGACCGTAGCAATCGCGAATACGCGTAACGAACTGCGTCTGTCTACCCCACAGAAATCGAAATGATTTACTTAGTTTTCTTTGGTCTACCTGCTAAACCTTAATATTTATGTGAACAAGACGACCGAAACAAAAAACGAATGATTATTGAACTAGTCATTATTAAAAAATAACAAAAACTATGAATAATAATTATTAAAAAATAACAAAAACTATGAATGTAATTATTAAAAATTACAAGCAAACCACAGATGAGACTTGAACCCTCGCTCGGCTCGCCATAATCGCACATATCAAAGCACATTATCCACTGAGCTAGCACGCCGTATTCTAAATTGATTGAAATTATGAACTACTATGAGTTGCAGACAAAGTGAGTGTGTGTGTATCTATAGTATTGTAACATCTTATAGAAGAAGGTCGTAAGTCAAACCGAAGCGTCAGTCTATTGCTTTGTGCGATTGCCTATGGACTTTTGGTCGGTACTGTACCTCCTACTCGTGCTTTAAAACACGTTCAAAATCAAGCGCTCGATCGCTAGTCCATCGCATCAGGGTGCAATTCATAACACCGTTCGTTATAAAGCGACTATTCTACACTCGTAAAGTTTCCAGCGTTTATTTGGAACGCAGTTTCAATTGTCTCCTTGGTTGTCGTAAATAGGAACACTTAAATTCCGTCCAATTTTACTACTAGATATATTTCATTTAACGTTACTGGGCTTTATTGTTTTTAGCTCTTTGAGTGATGATAGAGGTATTTAGAAGCACCTGCATTCATTAAAAGCTAGCATGCCTATTTGGTTAAAGGCTTGTGCTGACTAGCCGCGACTTGTCGCGCTAGTCTGCGCGATTCCGGTAATTGTTCTACTTTCAAGTTTTTTTAGAAATTGTTTCGTTAGAGTCGCGTCTCGCCGTGCATCGCGTCGCGCCTTTTTGCACGAGGTTTAATATTTGACTGATGATCATGAGTCTGCTTTGCTATTATTCTATATCTTATATGTATACTATTACACAAAATGAATAGGTACTGCACCCGCAATAGCGGAGCACAGAATGCCAGTTATTCTACATTTCGTCCCCGAAAGTTGATAGAGTGACAGAGATATCCCTGTGTCTCTTTCTAAAGCTACATTAATTTGTCGTATATTTACGTACGAGTCAACTGTAACTAAATGTAGGTAATTATTTATCAAAAACACCTTCCTCCATAATAATGTTTAGTACAGAAACTAGACCGTCTTCTGCAGCTAGAATCACAATGCTGCAGCTAATTTATTCATTTCGGGCGGACGCGACGTCTCGGGGGCGGCTCTTGGCTCCCAGCCTCGTATAATATTATGCTAACACGGGGTTTTTGCTACCAAGGAGGTGCATTTAGGCATTCATTATTTCTTTAGTGGAATCTGGTAAACTTATTTAGACCTACGAGTATTATGGAGGTATTCAGGTACATGTAGCAGTTGATTGAAAGGGAATTGATTAATTGATTGAATTGATATGTACATTAGGTATATATCAGGAAAATAAAAATAGTTAATTATTGTATATAATATGTATTATATTCTAAATAAAATACTGTTTATCACTTCTTTTTAAGCTTTAGGCTCGGATTAGGTACAGAAGCTCACTCGAAACTCAAGCATTAGGTGCTTTTTTTTTTTTTTTTTTTTGGGAAATCATCAAATAACTTCTCCCGCTCTGGGCGGAGTGAGAAGGCGTGTCAGACTCTTACTGACTAAAACCCACCCGTGTTCCTTCGGTTGCCCTGAAGACCAGTAGAAAGCAATTTGATTGAATCAAAATTAGTTTTAATAAAATTAATAGTAATGCTTGAGGCTTGACTGAAGTTCTGTACCTAATAAGGGCCTAGGTTTTAATCAGAGTATAGTAAACATCTTATGTTAAACGTTATCTCAAGATCCCCGGTGTTGGCGTTAAGTGTTCCTGGTAATTTATTCAGGGAGCAGTTCCGGCAAGTCTGAGTGATTTCCCCACGGGCCACATCGTGGCCATCATTCGGGATTGTCCACCTAAGGCACGTGCAATCAAACTGGACGTATCGGAACATTTTCTATTTTGCTCTAAGTTTCGGAGCTGACATAAATGTTATAAGGAAAGTTATAAATTTTCGAGGGAAGATTTAAGAGTTTTACGACCAACCGCGAAATGCATATTGCAAGCTTTACGTTAAACTGAAAATATTTTTCATGTAATTCCGACAAACATTTGGCTGTCTTATTAAAATACCTGAGAGGTATCTCTACTGTACAAGTGTAGTTGCTCAAGGACAAAATAGTTGCTTACATTAGGGCTATTGCATGAATTTCCCTGGTTGCTGGTTGCTCCCAACACAACCAAAGTGTCGCCTTTTTTTTTTTTTTTTTTGTGACGGGCATCTCGCAGTTTTGACCACTAAGGTCTTGGCTGCTTAACCGGACTTTCCTGTGGGTGCCTTAAGCTGCTACACTCAAAGCCTCCAGCCAGGGGCAAAATACTAAACTAAATTAAAACTAGGCGAGCGCTCGCTAAGGGCACCCCCTGTGGGGTACGAACCTCGGCTTAGGGCGTCGCTGAGGGGAGGACAGCAAGAAGGGACAGGCTGGATCAGAATTGGTTTATATCATGATTATTAAGCGGGGTAGTTTAAAGCTACGTGCTCAGCGGCAACAACTTGCTGGCACCTCGTTTTCGAGCAAGGGTCGGGGAGGAGTATTATTTAATCAGGGACACGGTCGCGATCGCAAAGGACCTCGGCGGCGAGGTCGGAATGACGGGAGGCGTCTGTATTTGTTTATTGTACTGGTGGCCCTATTCTGCTCTTGGAGGAGTGTGATGGGATCATCAGGGTCGGAAAGTACATGCCGCGGACGGCGGATCTGACTAATTCTAGAAGGGACATAATTGGCTGCTTCGACAACCAAGGGGTTACGATGTCTAGGACGGGGTCTAAGTAACGCTTGGACATGCGTTTTAGGAACTGGTGAATCGTAGGGATTCTACAGTCGAGATGGAGGATCTCGTTTCTGACATAGAAGGGAGCTCCCGTGGCTTTACGGAGGAAACGGTTCTGCAAAGCTTGCAACCTATGGATGGAATGGGACTTGGCGTGGGCGAATACTGCACCCGCATAGGTCATAATGGGTCGGATACATGATGTATAGATGCGCAGTTTGCACTTAAGTGACAATTTGCTGCGTGCATTTAGAACGAAATGGAGTCTACCTAGAGCGAAAGCGGCTCGCGAACGAACCGTCTTTATGTGCTCAGAAAAGGAGAGATGATGATCTAGGATAACACCTAGGTATTTGGCGCGCCTAGCCCAAGGGATTGGTTTGCCGAACATGGTGATAGGTCGGGGGAAAGGGGGGGGTCTAGTTCTCGGTTTAGAAAAGCTAACCGCTTGACTTTTGTCGGGATTTACTTCTATTCGCCATTTTCTAAACCAGGCGCCAAGGTTGTTGACAGCCCTTTAGAGGTTTAGCAGCATCGTAGCTGAATTTCCCTTACAGATGATCGCTGTATCGTCTGCGAACAGAGCCAACTGCGTCGATCTGTGTTTGGGGATGTCGCTGGTGAATAGCGTGAAAATGAGGGGGGCTAATACTGAGCCCTGAGGGACTCCTGCCCTTATGGGGCGGGGGGAGGAAAGGGCTCCTTCGATGCGGAAGCGAAAGGTGCGATTCGACAAATAGTCTCGTAAGATGAGCACGAGACGATCCGGCACACCGAGTTTGTAGAGCTTGTAAATTAAGCCGTTGTGCCAGACTTTGTCAAACGCCTTTGCTATGTCGAAGAATACTACGCTCGTTTGTCGGCCATGGGTGAGAGCACCGCTGATTAGCTCGACAATACGATGGACCTGATGCACGCTAGAGTGCTGAGTTCGAAAGCCGAACTGTTCGTTGGGGATGAGGCCCTTGGTCTCTGCATAGTCTCTGAGACGCTTATAAATAAGCCTCTCATAGATCTTGCCTAGAACCTTGAGCAGACTGATGGGCCTATAACTGGATGGCTCATTTTTGGGTTTTCCGGGTTTAGGGATACCTATGACAGTGGCCTCTTTCCACGTCTGGGGAAAAATGTTATTGCTTAACGCACCATTGAAGATAGTGGTCAAAAGCATGATTAGATGGGCTGGGAATAGTTGGACCACCCTATTGGTGAGTCCGTCTGAGCCGGGGGCTTTACGATTTTTAAGACCTTTGATAATCTCATGTACCTCATCTGGTTCGATGGGGGGCAGGGGAAAATCAGGGTCTTCAATGGGAGGGATAGAGGCTCTACGTTCGACTTCGGCGTCGACCTCATCGAGGTGAGCTTTGTCTACTGGTAGGGTACTGGGAGAGCATTGGGCTTCAAGACTGTCGGCTAGGCACTCGGCTTTGTCGATGTCATCGAAGGCTAAAAGTGTCGCCTTCTAATAGTTCTAATTTATAATGAAAGTGTACCAGTGGCGCGGCGTGGTAAAACGACAGAGGGACTAACTAAAAAAAAAAAATTACGTCGCCTCGGACTTGAAAAGTTACTTCTTGATTACCTATCAAAACTGATCGTACTAATTACTTTTCAAATTTACTCTAAATAGGTAATTTCAACATAATAAATTATCGACTTACCCCAAATACCTAATTACAACGTACTTTACTTTCACTAAACTCAAACACTTACAAAATACTAACTATCACTGTTCTATAACTACAAACGAATATTACTACTACTAGTAATAATGACCGAATGAATTCAATGAATACTGAGCGAACAAAATGCAAATTAATATGGTTCTAATACAATTACGTCAAAAAACAACCAGACATTGTCAATCGAATGATGAACTGTTTACGAATTCCGAACCGAACGCATTACGAAATTTTACGAAAATAACCGAATCAAATGCATGTGCCAGAAAGAGGTGGTGCAATAGCAATCATTCCTTCTCGCTCCCGCGCGCGCGTTTTCTTCTACTTTCCCTATCGTAACTTTTGCAGATCGGCTTACTTGGCTGCTTAGAAACCGCGGTGTCACGTGACCGAAGTGACGTCATGATGGACTTTATTTTCTAAAGAAATTGATTTCACGATAAGCCGGACGCGCCTATGAGTTATTTTGGCGCAAAATGTTGTTAGGATATTAAGACAAAAAATTTAATGTATGTAGGCGTTTTGAAATTTTTTAATTGTATGGTGTATGAAATACTTATAGTGTGATTATTCAATGACGATAGAGTGGTTGTATTTCAAATTTCCGAAGGGAAGCCAGTACCAATCGAGTTGTTTAGAGCTGTCGCCCCTGGTACCTATTTAATGTGTCTACTAACATTCGCCAGACAACATATTGTTACAGACGGACGGATGTAGACATACATCTTGCAGATTTCCCCTGGGCTGGCAGCATCTTAATATACTATGGTTCACAGATTAATATGTAAATGGACTGTTAACAATTAACAATCTCCTTTTGGAGTGAGCTGTAGAGAGAAAAAGAAAACGATCATCATTCGACCCGGGACTGCCGTCCAAAACTCACGTTAGCTCGCTCATCTATATACCTCTATAATTTTATAGTCTGGGCTACTGTACTACTACTGTGGGACTAGTATAAAATAAAGTCGGCTTTCGTTTGTGTCTGAGTGATCACACTGATATCACTTTGCGGTTTTAACCATCATTTAGAGTAATTATTCCGGAAGGTTTTTAACTGCGATATAGATAGAGCATATCAATTTCGAAGCTTTGACATGACGCCATTGCACCCGTTTAAAGCAGGGGCGGGTCGGTAGTTATAAAAAAAAAATCTTTCAGACTATTTTTGTCCATATTTTGTTAGTACCCATTACATTCTCTTAAAATTATGTTAGTAATGACGAGATCAATAAATATAATTAGGTAACATAATATAATACTCGAAATAAATAATTGAAAATGAATAAAAATAAAAATAAATATTTGTTAATGAATTGGAATATAATTGAAATAAATGATTGAAAATAAATTAAAATGAAATTAAATAATTGAAAATAAAATAAAATTACGCCAAAATTTAATAATTGAAAATAAATTAAAATTAAATTACACTAAAATTAAATAATTCAAAATAAAATAAAATACAAAAATTCATCAGGCAATATACAGCCTGTTGGGCCTTCCCACAGCGATACTGGTCGGTCTGCAATCATCCTTAGGATTCCGTTGCCACTCCTTCGAATTCGGCGAATTAGTGAGGCTGACTTTTTGCGCATTATAGCGTAAAAGTCATCCACCCTCGCGTCGGCAAACATGCCCGAGGCACTGCAAAATCGAGGTAGTCGCACCAGAATCCTGAAGGCGTTGTTATACTGGACCCTGAGAGCATTGTAGGCACGCTGCGTGTAGTTGGTCCATAGGGCGCTGGTGTAAAAACTTTGGCAGTAGGCTCTGAACAAAGTTACCTTTATTTGCGCTGTACACTTCGCAAATCTATGTACCAACATGTTAGCTCACACCGACAATGGTCTCCGCTCTCTCTCAATGTCAGCGTCATCATGCAGGGTATGATCATCATGGTGGGTTATGTAACAAGTGCAACTTTATTGGTTTCAGACACGAAAAAATGTGCCACTGCAGATTTTAACCTCATACTTTAGCGGTAAATTCATATAGTTATCTGGTCGTGATACTCCGTGTCTGAACACTAATGTGTCTGATCGATTAGCGTTCCCTCACTGGATACGTTGTTCAGCCGGGCTTATGATGCAGCGAAGGAATCTAGTTGTTGCTAATTTATTCATGGCGGGTGTCGGGTTCTGTATAGATTTCCCTTGCGTGGTTGCTTAGATGGGGATTTTGCAATGCTTTAAAAGCTGGCAATGTAGAGTAGCGGTTTTTTTTTTTTTTTTTGGGTGGGAAATCATCAAATAACTTCTCCCGCTCTGGGCGGAGCGGGAGGGCGTGTCAGACTCTTACTGACTAAAACCCACCCGTGTTCCTTCGGTTGCCCTGTTGCCGGGGGCCACGATCTCCCTTTCGGTTTTCTTCGCACCCCCGGCAGGCATCGGCCCTAGCGGACCCCGTCAAGAAGAGTAGCGGTGCTGTAAGTATAGAAAGTATGACCAATTGCCAATAAGACTGTGGCAAGGCTGTAGATTAAGGACTATGTAGGGATTGGGTACCTACCCAATAGTAATATGGTTACTTAACAATGTCTGAATGCTAGTTTAAAAGTCAGAAAGCACGTCTGAAAATGTATGTTTAAATAGAAACTCGTTATCTGCCTGCCCTTTCCCAAATATGTTGGGGTCGGCTTCCAGTCTTAACCGGATTCAGCTGAATGCCAGTACTTTACATGGAGCGACTGCCTATCTGACCTCCACAACCCAGTTACTGGGTAATACGATACCCTTTGGTAAGACTGGTTGTCAGACTTTTGGGCTGCTGATGACCCGGAACGACTGACAAAGATCCACAAATGACACTAGGACCAACGGCTTAACGTACTTTCCGAAGCACGGAGGGGTCTTGGTGTGTAAAGATGGTCACCCATCCTAGAACCATCCGCGGCAAGCGTAGCTAACCTAATCGATCGATCCGTGAGGCTGTTATTACTTAGCCACAAGCTCTTAAATAGAAACTAAACGCGAATTTAATAAAGAAAGCAACAGTTTTACTCAGGCTAATTACCTTAAGCTTATAAAGTGCGGTAATTAAAGTGCATCTCATTTATTAAGAGGCAAGCTTGATTTCCCGCGAGCTGGCTGCTTGCCGGCAACATCCGAGGTTGCTGATACACAGCAGAATAAGCCAATCGCTTTCTTGCCCTTAGTATATACATACCTATGAATGTATAAGATAGAATAAGGGAATAGAATAAGGGATAATTCATCATTAGGATGAGCAGGGTAGCATACTCCTTCTAAATGAGTACTGATTATCAATACACGGCAATCATCAATGCGTTTTAGACACAATTATAATGGTGCCTTTCAGTTTTTCACATCATGGGGCATGTTTGTTTATTATATTGTTAAATGGAGCCCAATGTTCAGAACACAAATGTTCTACGAGCTAACAATAAGAGTATCCGTTCACTATCCACTATCGCTCACGAAAGCTTGCAGCCGGGTTGCAACTTTAAACTTAGCAGTTTATGACGCAACTACAAACTCAGTTTTAGTTGTCCGAAGTTTACAACGAGCGAACTTCATCGAGACTTTTTGTAAGGTTGTTACAGGAATTGAGTTATAATTTCTGAGTAAGATAACATTGTCTTTGGGGAGTTTCGTTATGAAACTCAACGGTTTTTGGTTATTTCATGATAAACACGGCGGCAGGATGAGGTAGGCTATTTAAGGACGGTCCCGGGGGAGTCTGGAGTGACAGATGTCGAGGTCAGGTTGAAGGATGGAGTGGGGTTATATACTTACTTTCTTAAATTATAATTTTTCGGTGATTGCTTCGTCTCTCCTTAAGAAGTGAAGGCCCAATTATTTGGATGTTTGTGCATGCGTGTCGCTTGCAATAATATAACGTAACTTGTTTGTAAACTGTTTTAGTTATGATTGTGTGTTATTTACCTGGCGGTCGGCACCAACTCTGATTCCCGCAGCAAAATACATATTATACTCGTACACTTAACGTAAACACACCAAAAAATTAAATAGGTACACAGTTCGCTTTAACATCTGATAAGAATTGTTAGTAGTAAGTAGATAAGTAATGCATGTAAGAATACCAAGCAATAAGGATAAGTGTATATCTTATATGTTTTCTGTTCTTTAGCGGTTTTCCACATTTATGTTCACCAAGGGAACATCCCGTTCACCGCTGGTTCGAACACTGCTTATCCCAGCGAACACGACCGTGATGAATGTTCTTATATTTTTAAGTTAGGGCTGCCAGCTTTAGAAGTTTTAATCTCATCATTCAAGTATTTATCTAGATCAGTCTAGTTATTAAACAAAATTTACTTCTACTACTTCTACACACCAATGCAATACCTTAAATTATTTTACGCAAACGAGACAGAATAAAATTCTTCCCATTTGAGGTATTGAAAAACCGGCCAAGTGCGAGTTTATTTATTTTTATTATTTGTTGTTATAGAGACGATGCAAATTTCAACTACCTATTACGGTTCATGAGATACAGCCCGCAGACAGACGGACAGCGGAAGCTTAGTAATAGGGTCCCGTTTGGCACCCTTCGGGTACGGAACCCTAAAAAGTAGATAATCACTATATTTAATTCCTGATCTTTCTAAAGGTAACCACACCGATCGACCGTCCATAACATCATAACCCGCATTATCTCCGAAGTGTACGGTTGGTAGCCCTGTTTGCAGCGAATAAGGAATATTTTAAAATGTTGGCACCAATCCGGGCTCTTCCAGCAACATATTTCAGGCATCCATTTAATTCTGTATCAAAGCGAGACATTGTCGCTTATACTTTTTAACTTGCTTTATTGCTTCTCCGTGAAAATAATATAACTTTGTTATGACCGCGCGGTTGTAAACGTAATAATACATTGTTTGTTTCACTAGTTTTGTTATTGGATTTCTACAATTTGTCAGGCAATTAAGTATTTTGCGATCTTGCCCGTTACAACATTTTTCGTAGAAAAAAAAAACGGTAGGAGTTCAGAAAAATCGAGGAGGTACGGAATAACGTCAAGGGCATCGGTTGCAGCGACATCTGTATCTATATGGCATTTTTCTCTTTGAATATTCTAACGAACATTCTCTTTCTTAAATATCCACAAAACGAACCAAACCTTAGTACAACTAAAAAGTCGAATTTAAACCCCGTAACATTATTTCCACGACACACTTTAAACCTCACCAAACCGTTCCACCAATCCTTACTTATCAAAGCACCGATTTCCGACCTACTGTCTCTTAGTGCAAAATATACCTTCCTAGAAGTCTAGATAGAGGTTCCTCCATAAGTTCAATGAAGCGGCTCTGAGAGCGTCTGCAGAGTCACGCGAAGGTTTCCGATCAGTGAGCCTTTCCATCTCGCTTCACATATGATGCACCGTTGAGACGACTAGCATTTTATTAAGATGCTATTCCTATGCAAGGAAAGGCAGGTAAAGGTCACGTGTAATTTTTTATTTTTCGAGGATTAGGTCTACATCCAGTCTTGGATAACTGACCCGTATCCGGCGCCATCTAGTTTAAAATAATACCAAAAATTTTAGGTACGTGATTAAAAAGTGTCTTAAAAGATCTACTTAAGTACAGAAATAAATATATCATAGATGTACTTTCTAAACCTTCCGTACTATATTTTAATTTTCAATATTATCCGGCCAAATACGTTTTGTAAAAAATACGTAATAGATTGTGCCTGCTTATTTTTAGGCCATCAGATATAATCGGGTTCAAGGCCCTCAATAGCCGTTATCTCGATCAAAGCATCACGTTCTAGATTTCAATACTCAAACTCCAAGCTTACGAACTTCGGCCCGTCCCCATTCATATGCCGTTAACACATCCGACGGAACCCGCTTGCCGAGTACTTCCTACTATTCCCTTGCCAAATGTCGCACTCTACTGTATGAACCCTAAACTTTGCTTTCCAATTCACCTCTATTTTCAGAACTGTAAGGTCGTATCTCGCATGGACATCAGTCCTTATAACTTTGCTAGAACAATTTCCCTGTGACGGTGCTTTCTTTATGCGCACGTTCCTTCGAGACACTTTATTGGGCCTCTCTAATGCGTTCCGAAGGACTCATGAGGGAGAAAAATGAGTCTTGTAATGGGAATAATTCTAAAATACGGGATTTTCACTTACGTGTACTGCATTACAGTCACCCAGTATGCCTTGTTAGCAGCAGATGTGGATAACTAATGTCGTTTACCATCAGGTTGTGGATCAAAACTCAAAAGTGACAATGATGTTAGATTTAATTTTGAGCATAACGGTGAAAATATGAGAACTAATTGTTATTATTTTTGTTTAAACCATATAATTACAAAGGTTTACTTGTATATATCATCTGCCTAACTGTAAAGCAATTTATCGGCAGAGATTTTTGTGAATTTTGCATTTTTGAAAAATGATTAAAATTAAATCTAAGTTAAAACTAAGACTATGGCTCTATAGGTAACGAATCCGTGATTGAAAATATGGAGACGAAGTCCTTTTCGTTATGTTTTCATAATTCGATAAGTATGTCTAAAATAAAAATAAATCATTTTAGCTGTACAATTAACAAACGATTTCAGCAATGCCAACCTACATATTATTTTCTCTAATGTGACACACTTGTGAGGTCATTGCAGAGCTTAAGTACGCTTACAGGTTCTCAACGAACCAGTAAAGTTCCAATAACAGCAAAGAGTCAAAAATAGAAGAGATTTAATTACGTGATGTAGCTACCTAGCTCCGAAGCATAATGTCGGTTGTGGAGTACGTGCGGTCGCAATTACGTTCCTGGAGTACTCCCCCGACTTTAATGAACGCGAATGAGGACGAATTTAGATGAAATAACGTGAATTACTTGTGAGGTTGCGTTTAAAATGTTCATGATATAGGTACCTTTACCTATATGTGGTACACACTTTTATGTAATATAATATTGTAGGTAGCATTAACATTCATTTATTATTTGGAGTAGGTAGAAGACTTGGGCTAATTGAGTGAATCAGGTAATTTTAATGTTGGACCTTGGTCAAGTATTAAACTTACTTGGAATCAACAGGGAATCGAATCGAGGACTATGTGAGGCGGTCGATTGAAATAATCTCTTAAAAACGATAAACGTGAATGATCTAATTTTCCTATAGGTCGGTACGGTCAGCGACAAAATTCGAATAACACGGCTACTTTTAAGGTGGTTTTGTACCGGCGAGGTGAGGCGTGGATGGGATGGGCCAAGATTGAAATCACGCTTACCCTTTTACACCGAAAGATGTCCAGCGCTGCCTCGCGCTGGCTCGCGATGTTTCGCGCCGGCTCGCGCCGTTTCCGCACCGGCCAGCCGATAATATAGTATGCAAAGATATCTCGCGATGGTAGGAGTGAGCCGGCGCCGGCGGCGCGTGCCAGCGCGTGCCAGTGCGAAACATCGCGAGACATCGAAAGGCTTGACGGAGAGAGACCGTGCGAGGTCCTCGATGGCCGGTGCGAGATTTGTATATTCGTTTTACAAAGTAAATAAATTCTCTATTCATACAGCAATAAAGTTCAATATTGTACTGACAAATATTTCAATTCTCGCTTTGCACATCCTCGCGCACCTTTTACACCAAGGATGGGCAGGGCGTGAACAGATATTTTGCCTTAAAAATTTCAATTCTCGCTCATCCCATTCACGCCTCGCCCCACCGGTGTAAAACCACCCTTAGGCCGCGGACGCATTCAAATGCATAGATTTATATGTACCTGGCCTCGAAGGCAGCGGCGCGGGGAGTGAGCGGTTCCATATAAAACTATGCGTTGCCGCGCCACCGCCGCCGCCACCTCGCTGTTCGCTGACTACGAGACCGAGGCCTTACACATCATCTAAATTGATTGTATTTCAGCATTTCCTATATTAGCTAAGAGTTAATTTTTCTTTTAAATTTGACTTCTGTTTCGATTGTAATTAAAATATATTTAGCTCAATAATTAAGATAAAAACATTGAAGTGTTCATCGACTTTTGTCGCTGACTGTCCCTAAGTATTTGATCTAGTATCTCGTATCCCTCCCTCCATGTTATTATTGTTATAACCAGATTGTTCAGAGTTATGGTGGTAATCTACAGGTGCCGCCTCCGCATGTGGATAATCCCCTAATCTCTCCTGACGTCAGCTGCCAGGGGAAGAGGTACTGAAGGTTAGCATAATATTTTTATATACGGTTTTAATATGAGAATATTCGAGTTGTTTTCTGTTACTTAAGTGAGTAAGTAGTATTAGTATTATTAGTATTCATTGTTCATTGCAAAAGTGTTATACAAAATACTAAGCTACTGAAATTGAAAATAACAGGTTTAGGATTATGTTTATTTTATAGTCTGCTTGTTTTTAAGCTACACGCTATTATCAAAATTAGTTTGTTACTTTAGCCATGAAAAGAAAGTAGACCTCTTGAAGAAGGTCACCTCTATCTACACGCCCAGTCTGCTGTACGTCAAGATATATTGTGTATAAGTATATATGCGTGCTTAAGACAATATGCTGAAGCTTGAAGTTTCCAATACTGACTGTTTAATTTCATTATCTATTGCAAACCTCTATTGGTTCGATTACCTACTCGCCTTTATCCGCATGACAGTTGGTACCTACAACATAGCAATAAAGCCTTAATTCGTTTTCCGAACAAGGACATTGAACACACCTACACTCGAATATTTTCGACAATGTTTACTTCAATTAATCTTCGCAGATTAAATCGAAACAATATAAAACCGGAGTTTATTATAAAACACAACACTGTAAACAATTATCCGAAGTAGGTAATTGGTTTATTCGTCGCGGAAACAAACAAAGTGTACGCACGTAAAGGTAATTTATTTAATATTCAAACTCGAATAATTTTTCAATGGAAACGTTTCTGATTGACTTTTTAAATATTAACGTAGAGTTTAAAATATTTTCATTGCGAATGTAGTCAGTCGTGCGTGCAGGCTTGGTAAATGTATTTAAACAGTTAAAACAATTTCTTTAATAGTAAATTGTATAAAATCTTTGTTTATTAGATAAGTAATTTTCATTAATGAAATCTAGTAAATTTTGCAGATAGTTTATGAGGATAATTTATAACTACCTCATTGGTCTACTGGTCGCAAGCACTACTAATGAGCATGAGGTCGTGGGTTCGATTTCCAGGTCGGGAAAAGTTGGACACGCCACAATTGCGGCGATAAGTCCCCTCTTTGAGGAGTGGCTAGAGAGGCGCCACGGCGTCCTCACCTTCCGCCTGACGCAGGTCCTCACCGGACATGGCTGTTTCGGGAGGTTCCTGTTCAGGATAAGGCGGGAGGAAACGCCCGGGTGTCACCATTGTGTGGATCGCCCGGAGGACACGGTGGAGCATACGGTGGAGGTCTGCCCGGCTTGGGCGGAGCATCGCCATGTCCTCGTGGAGGCGATCGGCGGCGGTGATCTCTCGCGTCCGGCCCTGATTAGGGCCATGGTAGGGAGCGAGAGGAAATGGGAGGCCGTCACCTCCTTCTGCGAAGCAGTAATGCTCGCGAAGGAGGAGGCGGAACGCGTGAGGGAGAGGCAAATTTCGCGCCCTCACGCCCCTAACCGCCGCAGAAGGAGACGCCCTGGGCGTCGGGAATCGCAGGCCGATTTCCGGCCACCGTAGGCGCGGGCTTGCGGACGGTGAGCAATGGGTAGCTCGCCGTCCGATAAGGACCAGGCCCGGGTCGACGGCGCGTTGTGTTCCACGCGCGCCTCAAAGAGATGTCAGCAGAATTGACGGGGTCCGTTAGGGCCGATGCCTGCCGGGGGTGCGAAGAAAACCGAAAGGGAGATCGTTGCCCCCGACAACAGGGCAACCGAAGGAATACGGGTGGGTTTTAGTCAGTAAGAGTCTGACACGCCCTCCCGCTCCGCCCAGAGCGGGAGAAGTTATTTGATGATTTCCCACCCAAAAAAAAAAAAATGTCGGGAAAAGTGTCATTGGGTTTTCTATCGGGAATTTCTCAGTAGCAGTCCGCGCGGAGTCTGGATTTGTGCCCGGTTGATGGCAATAGGGTCGCCCCCTATTACATGGGGCATAAACATAACAGGCGATATGTGTGTGGGTTTATACTATAGGTATTATACACCTCTGCCCAACCCTTCGGGGAAACAAAGTGTGATGTTATGTGTTTATAAGCAAAAGTATCTGGAAAATTAACTTCTCTGGAATGAGAGTTCTAGCGCTCTCGAATGCAAAACGTTCCAAATACCTATGGAAAATTAATAGCACTCAAAAACTCCATATTTCACATATTCCCATAGTAAATAAGCTACTAGCTTGCGTTCTAACTCAATTATTTTTAACAGTGGGTCATACATAAGCCGCCGCCATTTTAAATAAAGGGAATGCTATCGAGAGAGGGCCGCCGCGGAGGCGTTTTCGGGATTATCAGTAAGCCCGGGCGCGGGGATCGCGACTTGCTTTTTAAGAATCACAAATAATCTCTAAGTCAAGGTGGGAGGGGGAGGGGGGCATAATTTTGATACTTTGTGGATATTTTCCTGCTAACAAAGGATTGAAGGAGGATGAATAATTTTGTTCAGGCCTACCAGATTAATTCTTGGGTTGAAGCAAGTTCAGGGCAGTCTTTTGCAACCTTAAAAGTTCCAAATTAAGCAAATGTAAAGTACAGTTAAAATGTTTTTTCTATTTTTCTGCTCAGAAGATTTTTATGGGCAAATCCAGGGTGTGTTCAGGGTGTGTTTAAGATTTTCATATCCATAAAGCAAGGTTAAATTCTGCAATCAGATGCAAGATTCTATAAACTAAGTCACAAAACAAAAACAAAAAGAAATACACAAGACACCAATGTGGGTGGCCACCCATTCCGTAAACTGATTTCAGCAAAGCCGGTACTCTAAAAATGTTAAAAACTTGGCAAATCCGGTCATAACTAACAAATTACAATTTTCCCGTATCCGGCGTCCGGGGGGCCGGGGGCGGCGGGCTCCGGAATTAAAACCGTCCACTCTGATACAAATGCCGGGCCCGCAATAACTGCGGCCGGTTGTTCGCCTGTAATGTGCGAATGTCCATTGTTGAGCACATTCCACGGTTTAATATGATAACTGTGCTTATATTATTTTGTCTGCCCTTTTTTCTGTCGGTTTTCAATTTAAAATGAAGGTAGTAAGTAGGAGTTTGAGCGCGCTGTGCATATTTAATTGCTCTCCTGTAACGCGGAAATTGAAAGAATATAAGTTTTTGATCCTTACCTTGCTCACTTATTTTTTTTTATATTTTAAGTAATGTCAGAAGATATATGAGTAAGAAGTGAGATGAAATGTCTTTTGATCGGATCTGAATAAGAATTGCAGTTATTGTGTGAGGAGATAAACTAAACGCGTAAACAAACAGTAACAATGGTTTATTGATAAAATATTTAACTGATTCTAATTATAATAAAAAGACCCTAAGCGAAATCCCTAACAGCGACGTATATTATAAGTCGATTGTGCGGTTTCGCTAACGAAGTCAACACAGTCAACAAATAATACACGCTGCTTAGCCAGTATCCGATAAGATGCGGGGGCGGGAAGGTGACCGACCTAAGTCAATGCGGAGCAGTGCACCCGTACCATACCAAACGCTGACTGCTTGAACTACTTTTTTTTTAACTAGCGCATCTCGCTGTTGACCACTAAGGTCATGGCTGCTTAACCGGACTTTCCTGTGGCTGTGTTAAGATGCTACACTTAAAGCCTTCAGCCAGGGGCGCTTGAACTGGCTGGTGCTCGGGCTTTTAAAGGTGCCGAGGAACTCGGCGGCGTGTGCGGCAGGGCGAAGAGGACGCGCACGGTCGCTCAGCCCACGCAGGAGTCGTATTGGTGCGACGCTGTTTTTGTGGTGTTACAGTTACATTTAAGTATCCAAAGTTACCACAAGCTAAGTATGTATCATCAGCCCTTATCACTGGCAGTTGGTGGCAAGTCGTATAGCCCGAGGATGACGCTACTGCCGTCAGTGACACGCTGGTAGTCTTAGTTGTAAGCTGGTAGTTTTTATGCTAGTACATAAAGTGTTTAAATAATATTCTTTGAAACTTAATTTATCTAAACAATGTAATTTTTTGCTCCCCCGTCATTTCACGCTCGACAAGGCAGCTAAGCGGTCAGTGCGAATATTTTTCCGGCAATCAAATCCAATTATTCATAATACTCCACAATCAACCCTCCGGAGCTTTGCGGGGGGAAGAGGGAGGATTAATTTGTTTTCATTCAATTAGCCTTACCCTATTTGATTGGGATTAATCATGTTTGCACTCGATTCGTTACGGAACCTTATTAGTTTGATCGTTTGGTGGTGTACACGATACTGTTTGAGTTAAGTTTTAATGTTGCTGGTAAAGTACTTTTTGGATCTTGATTAGCTGTACGCATCCTTAATTTCTATATGAGTGCTACAATTAAGTAATGGTTAAAGCCGGTCAAAGGGTTGACTGACCTGAACCAATTTGTTTTCCTTTTACAACAGCTAAATCGAAAGCTTTCGAAATTAAACAGCGTGCCATATAAAAAATAAACAAATCTTCAATCTCATTGCATAAAAGTCCATCAAAGGTATTATTGCCATCAAAATTGTTGCGAAAAATCACGAAAATTTAAATAAAACGCATAAAAATTGGCATCGTTAAAAATACTGGCTGTCGCGAATGTGTAGCCTGCTCGTAAAGCAGAGTTTTACGAATGATTGTCATCCGCATCTCTTCTGGCAAGCCAGTTACAATGGCACTGGCATTGGGAAATGTGGCGTGTGTAAGTGTACTTGTCAGCCTGTCATTTTTTCATGTTACGGGCTGGTGATCTTCCGAATGAGCCATCAATTGAAAAGTGACACCTGCTACGCTAAGGGCTTTACAGATGCTTACCCGAGAGCTGAAGAGTTAACCACCACCCTAAAATCTCACCCTTGTTCATCATCATTCTCCGCCTCATCCCAATTTATTTAGGGTCGGCGCAAGATGCCCCATTCTTCCTTACTTCTCTATTAGCCGTCATGTCGGTAGTCACCCCCCTTTCTAGCCATAATTCTCATCCCTTGTTAAATACTTATTAACTCATGTAGGTGTAGGTATGTGAAAGTTGGTGTGTAAAGATGTCGTATTGCAGTCTCATAATAAATTCTCAAGACTGTAGATTACGTGCATCTAAAGTTGGCTATAAAACGATCGAAGACTAACCTAACAAAAACATCCCGCTAACTCAAATTTCTTCACAGAACCATTTTCCCATTTTTCTTTCACGATGGAAGCGAACATCAATCACGTGTTCTATCAAAACTGCAAGCTCCGGACAATAATATGTCGGATTAGAACATGTCTTCGGCAGCAAATGGTAGGAAATGGGATCCGCGCGAGCTGAGCCGGGCCGGGGTAATGACCGGCGATAGGGAATCATAACAACAGCGCTGTTCGGGAAATAAGAAGACTTGAGAAAGAAGTGTGACGCTAAGTGGATGCGGCATTTTGACCTGTGGGACCATAAATATTATTCTTTTAGTTATTAATAGGTACCTAAATGTTTATTTTATTAGGAATCTCAATGAGGGAAGGTCGATGTTAGGCCGGATCTTTTTACTCTATCTGATTGTATGAGATCTTCGGATCTTAGGGGAGTAGGAAGCTTGGTGGAAATGGCACTCGATAAAAGTTGACAGATAATGATGGTTGAATCTGGCGAACTAAACAACAGGATGAAGTGACAAGGGATATTTCTAAAGATGCACAGTGGTGGAGGCGCCAATAACTGCATATTCGATAGAGGCGATATCATACGTAAAAATAATAGAGCGTTATGTTATGGTTTGATATTGAGTTTCACAACTTGAATTAGTAACCCAATAATGCAATGGGTGGTGCGACAATAGATGCTAGAATTATATCTCATTTATGATCCAACAAGGAACCATATTCCTAGAAACTTTCCTAAAGCCGTGTCCATCGTTTCATGGCTCCACAATCGATATGTCGCTCGTATAGTGGTCCTGATTGGATCCCCTTCAAGAAGCGTCGCCGTCGTCGCGTTGTCGCGCAGCCGACAAATTGTCCGAGCGCCGTCGGTAATTGGACGCGCGTCCGATGGGATGTCGCGCGCAACGCCATGCAAATATGGGGTAATTGGTTCGTGCATGCATGTGGGGATAAAATAGTGAGCATTTTTGAAGATAATTAAAAGAGTAGTGATTGAATTTGACTTCAGTAAAAAGCAACAAAAAACGAATTTATTCAACATTTTTAAAATGAAAATTGCCATTATTTTGCGCTATTATGTTGTTTTGAACCTCCAAGAGTGTTGACGAAAATTCCGGACATTTTTTTCATTTAATAAAACATTAATATTTAATTTTATTTATTTAATACTTCAAGCACAGAAATGGAAAGAGGCGGACTTAATGTCATAGGCATTTTCTACCAGTCAACTTTTGGGTGATGCAGAGACAAACAGTGAAAGAAAGAAAGAAAGAAAGAAAAACATTTATTTGAACACAGTTCGTGAAACACAAAACACAAATAACAAAGATAAAATAAATATTAGTATTTAAAAACAACAGTGTGTGCCTCACGGCTGCGCCAAAAAGGTTCATTTCAGCATTAATGCCAGACAGATGCTGTCTGACGCTGGTTTTCTAATGAACCCATAAGAACAAGTGACGGTGAGTACAAACAGTTTCAACATACCTAATACATAATTTGTATACAAAAAAAAAAAATAAAAAAAAAAAATAAGCACGTAATCAAACATAATACAATAACAAAAAACATACGAAACAACAAAAACAGTCCCAGCAAAAACCTGTTTTTAGCGAGCTATGTAGAATCCGTGCACCGGTGCACTCACAAAGCGCTGCAGGCCGCCGACCGCAGCGGACAGATACACCGACACTTTTACAATAAGAAAAAAAATGACTGTGGGTTGTTTGGATAAAAATATAAATAGTTATTAATAATAATAAAAAATAAAACGATTTGTCATAAATAGTTAATTTAATACTATCCGGAGAAAGTGAAAGTACCTATAACAAAAGATGAAGTAGGTACAATGTTAATAGAAGAAGGTAAGCGTCATTTAATATGATAATTTTCTTTTGCTGATCAGTATTGGTAGCCTCGTGTTAGTGTGAATTCAACAATTTATTCTCCTTTTCATTTCAGTTGTGCAGTTTCGGAAGATGCCACCACACCCTATGTACATAAACGAAAATATTTTCGGCAATCTTCGGCAAGGATTTTATTGATTTATGATGCGATCTCGATGCCGGCTGCGCGTCACAGTCGCAAGTAGGCCAGGCACAATAGGTGAGTACGAAAACAACACGTGAAGATTGAACAGTGAGATGGTGGTAAAAAAATAAGAATGAAGAAGTAATGTGTTCGTTTGTGTTTCCCACAGGTCTCACAACTGCGACGGCACGTCACGGATGGCACGGATGGCACAGCAGCGCCATCGAGTTAGGGACATTTGAGGCAGCAAAGGACGGAAAATCACTGAGCCTGCGCAACCACCCGTATACCCAATATATACTATAAATATTTTGTTTGATACAATTTGAATCGTGATTTAAGCTAAGTACTGTAGGCATTTTATATAAGTGACAGTGGTAGGTGCAATCATAAACTTTGAGGAGTGGCTAGAGAGGCGCCACGGCGTCCTCACCTTCCGCCTGACGCAGGTCCTCACCGGACACGGCAGTTTCGGGAGGTTCCTGCACAGGATAAGGCGGGAGGAAACGCCCGGGTGTCACCATTGTGTGGATCACCCGGAGGACACGGTGGAGCATACGGTGGAGGTCTGCCCAGCTTGGGCGGAGCATCGCCGTGTCCTCGTGGAGGCGATCGGCGGCGGTGATCTCTCGCGTCCGGCCCTGGTTCAGGCCATGGTACGGAGCGAGAGGAAATGGGAGGCCGTCACCTCCTTCTGCGAAGCGGTAATGCTCGCGAAGGAGGAGGCGGAACGCGTGAGGGAGAGGCAAATTTCGCGCCCTCATGCCCCTAACCGCCGCAGGAGGAGACGCCCAGGGCGTCGGGAATCGCGAGGCGATTTCCGGCCACCGTAGGCGCGGGCTTGCGGACGGTGAGCAATGGGTGGCTCACCGTCCGATAAGGACCAGGCCCGGGTCGACGGCGCGTTGTGTTCCACGCGCGCCTCAAAGAGATGTCAGCAGATTCGAAGGGGTCCACTAGGGCCGATGCCTGCCGGGGTTACGAAGAAAACCGAAAGGGAGATCGTGGCCCCCGGCAACAGGGCAGCCGAAGGAACACGGGTGGGTTTAAGTCAGTAAGAGTCTGACACGCCCTCCCGCTCCGCCCAGAGCGGGAGGAGTTATTTGATGATTTCCTACCCTCAAAAAAAAAAAAAGGTGCAATCATAAAAAATGAGGAATTAAAAAAAAAACAAATATTATGAAGTTACACATATACTTATTACAAACTAAACATATAGTAAATAGGCCTAATTATATGAATAAAAATAAGCACAAATAAATATACATAAATACACGAATATACTAAATCAAATAAGACAAACAATAGGAAAACATTAACTTTGTGATGATACTGCCAGCTGAATGTGCTCGCGAACTTTAACTTTGAAGGATAATATATCGCTTAGAATTGCAAATAAACTTTTATAAATAACTTCGTTTGCGAACCTATTTTATAAGCTAGTCAAACACTAAATTAAATTAGGTAGGTAAGAAGGCTTGCCGGTGTCAATTAGGTACTTACAGAAGTTAACAAAAGCAGGACTGGTAAGCCGTGGACGGACCGGGCGGGCCGGACGGGGCGGGCCGGACGGGGCGGGCCGGACGGTCGCCGTTCCGATTACGAGGCGTCCGACTATTGAAAGAAAATCCGGATTTAGAATTCTTTGCTGAGATTGGAAACGTTCTTTTCTCGTCTTCAGTGGTCGTCATGTATGTACCTTGTTTTGTAAAGAAAAACTAGTCGAGTGCTGTCTGAACTGAAACATTTATGAAAATAAATAAGACGATACCATAAGTATCGTCTTACGACGTACGACGTACGGTACGTAGTTTGGGATGAACATTTCATTTATGTCAGTTTTTCGGAGATATACTTTGTCAAGTCAAGCGATTAATTAGGAAGTGAAAAATAAATGGGTTTCTGACAAAAATCCACTTGGACTGAAAACATTCAAGACTTTCGCAAACAATGTAAAAATAATGACTAACTAAGTAACTAATAAACTTAGATTCAAACATAAGTGATATTTTAGTTAGCGTGAAACTAGAACTTAAATATTTGTTTAGAGATCGTAATTTAGACCGATTTTCCACACCGGAGGCCATCTGTGCGTTTTCGTTTAGGCCTTTCCTTGGCATGTAAGGGACAGAAAACGATATAACATGGCGTCCTTGAACGAGGCGTGACGTCTCAATTTATCACCCGCTTCAGAGACGGACGATATGGCGACACCCGCACGTTTTACTATAGCTTTCATAGTAAAATTGGCCGGAAGAAAATATGGGTTCTGTGAAAGGCTACTAAGCAGGGATATTACGGGAATATTTAAATGCTTTTTAGTTAAAACTTTGCTCTTCTACTAATAATCTTATTCTAAACCAAGGTATAGGGTACATTACTGGTAAATTTACTATCTGATTCTTTATGAAACTATGTAGGTACGTACAAAAAGTCAAGAGCGAAATGCATGTTTATGTATTCTTTCAAGAATGAGAGAATAATTATTTCTTCTTTTTCAGTTATTACTTATAGCATTTTGTAGGACAATAACAATATTCTGATTAAAGTAAAGCTGTGATTCGAATAAAGTAAGCTAGGCATGACATGTGACGCATGAGGAATCTGACATATAAAAAAATGCATTCGCGTCGCATGCCTCGCAGTGTCCGGACCTATGGTCTGGACGCACCTTAAGGTTTTTCATATATCTGGTACCCTGGTCTGTATAGTAACACAAGCGTTTCAACCGCCCCCGATCCCGTGTTATTTGATTAGCCAAGTTTTTGTATCCGGCGCTAATGTAGCTTTATCGACTTGCTGTTTACGGAACAACACAAATGGGATGAAAGAATAACTTAATAAAGTCTCCAGTAGGTACACTCTGCTAGGAGGTAGAACCTAACTGTGTATTTAGGTTAGTGTAAACTTTCTTGTTTTGAAATGACACAATGTCATTATATACCTGAAAATAAGGCCCCATAGCAGACACGACATTCGACCAGCGATACTGACAAAAGGCGGTCGCTAAACTGAACCACGCGTTCCAACTAAATGCGAATACGCGATGCATTCGCCAAATTGCCAATCGTTGATAAAAATATTGTGGCTGCTATGACTTAAAACATAGCAGCCACAATATTATAGCGGACGATTAGCTGCCTAGATTAAATGCAATGCAGAATGCAATGGCAGAGATACCTGTGTCAATGTTTAAAAGCCTTTGCTTTTGTAGTGGTATGTAACCCACACATGCACACAACCTGCGAACCCAACTACTTAAGACGTGCGTCACTCGCCTGTGGGCTCCTTTCCGACCCTGATGATCCCATCACACTCCTCCAAGAGCAGAATAGGGCCACCAGCACAATACACAAAAACAGACGCCTCCCGTCATTCCGACCTCGCCGCCGAGGTCCTTTGCGACCGCGACCGTATCCCTCAGTAGATAATACTCCTCCCCGACCCTTGCTCGAAAACGAGGTGCCAGCAAGTTGTTGCCGCTGAGCACGTAGCTTTAAACTACCCCGTATAATAATCATGATTTAAACCAATTTTGATCCAGCCTGTCCCTTCTTGCTGTCCTCCCCTCAGCGACGCCCTAAGCCGAGGTTCGTACCCCACAGGGGGTGCCCTTAGCGAGCGTTCGCCTAGTTTTAATTTAGTTTAGTTTTTTGCCCCTGGCTGGAGGCTTTGAGTGTAGCAGCTTAAGGCACCCACAGGAAAGTCCGGTTAAGCAGCCAAGACCTTAGTGGTCAAAACTGCGAGATGCCCGTTCAAAAAAAAAAAAAGCCTGTGGGCTCAGTCAGTCAGAGAGACAGTTCTAATACGACACGACACACAAACAGTTACTAACTGCGTCCCGCGTCATCTCGCGTCACATTATATTTACCCACTCTTATTAATGTTTATGAACCGTGTTTAGTAATAGTCACTCCATATTTAAATTCACTGTGTCATACTAAATAAACATTTCATTTCGTTTACTATGGATCTTATAACACACCCTAACAAAAGTTCTATACTTCTAAATTTGATTAATTGGCAGAACAAAAATTTGAAAAAATCAAGGAACATCATTGACTTAACTCTTTATGTCATCGATTTTCTTTGAATTTTATGTTCCCTCTACGATCTGAAGGTACAACAGAGCATGAAGCTGTGCGCCATCTTAATACCATATCTTTTATTTACAGCGAAGAATTACATCCGGCATGGAGTTACGGACAGAGCTCAGTTCGTTTATTTTACTTATTTAATTTAAACTGGGGCGTTTAACTCTGAAGAAGTTACGAAGGTTGGCTGTATTTGATTGAAATAAGTTGGCTTATTTTTGAGGTACTTAGTAAAAATAATCTTTTAGCTTAAGCAACGACCTACATTTTTTTTATCCTAAACTAATGTAATATAACAATCCTTATTATAATAATCAGGCATAGGTTTCTACCCTTTCACAAAATTAGATCTAATTCAGTAAAGTACAGGTACTCACGGAGAGTGCCACCTGATATTGCTAAAGAATTTCCATGAAATGTCAGGGCCACTCCAGCCGCTGCCAAATTCTTGAAACGAATAGGCCGTTTTTACTGAAGGTGAAAGTGCTAAGATTAAACAAGAATAAATAACTACCATCCAAGTGAAATAAAACGTTTCATTCGTCAAGAATTTTATTATGAAACTTTATGAAAAGGAGGGTACAACAGTGGTTGCTAGGGCTGCCGCTAGCTATGGGCAGCGACGGTCCGTACCAGCTGAGGAACGGGTTCTGACCCTAGTGCGGCAGGAGATGGTTGTCCTACGGAGCAGGTTTTCCGCCCTAGAGGCCATCGTTCTGAGCCCCCCGTTAGCGGCAAACCAGCCGGCCTCGGGCCAGCGGAGGGCGACGTCGTATGCCGCCACCACATCTGCCGCGGCCAAACCGGGCTTGTCGGAGCAGGCCAAGGGCGTAGCATATATACAGGCGGGGAGGGCCCCGGCCATGATGGTGAGGGTTGCGGCCCTGGCAGCGAAACGGCCGCCTCCACTTCCTAAATCTCCTCCTGTCGACACCAAACGGCAAGTGGCCGGGGAGAAGAGGAAGGCGGGTAAGGCAGCAGGGCGGCCAAAAAAAAGGCGAGGCGGCAGCGGCGCAAGGAGCGATGCGTCGCGGCTAGGCTTCGCGCCCCGAAGTCCGCAGTTGCAGTGATCACACTACAGCCAGAAGCGGAGAAGAAGGGCGTGTCCTACCGCGAAGTGCTTGTCAAGGTGGAGGCGGCGGTGGACCGCCGAGCGAATAGCATCCGAGTAAAGGTCACTGCGACTGAGGCCCGGTTACTGGAGATAGCCCGGTGCGGCCAGCGGCCCGGCTGCCGACGCTTTGGCCAAAATGCTTAGGGCTTCTCTAAATGCGGACGAAGCCCGAGTGTCCAGGCCCACCAAATGCGCTGACATGCTCATCCTGGGCCTGGAGGACTCTGTGATGGAGGGACAGGTGGTGGCCGCTGTCGCTAGGACTGACGGTTAACTGCCACGTGTCGGCGGCACAACTAATAGCCGGGGAGGGCCGAAGGTTTTTTTTGGTGGACTGGGTTTCCGGGCAGGTCAAACTGCTGGTGCTCAGACCTCTTAAGTGCTTCCGCTGCCAGGTCCCGGTCACAAGGCCGGCTCATACAACGCCACGCCGCCCTGCGTCCTATGTGCGGTGGCTGGTAAGCCGGCCAATCACCGGGTTGGGAGCAAGGCCTGCGCTCCACTCACCAAGGCCAGAGGCAGGGGCAAGCCGCCACCACTACTGCCGTCACCGCCGTTGCCACCGTGGTAGTGCCCTCACAGGGGGCTCGGGAGGTGGTAAATATGGAGTACCAATAACGGCCCCATTACGCCTCCTCCAGGCGAACATCAACCACTGCGCTACCGCTCAGGATCTGTTGGTTCAGAGCATGGCAGACCACCTCGTCGGGGGCTGGTGCGGGTGGGGCCGGATTTGGCGGAGAGCCAGTTTGGTTTCCGCAGGAGGCGCTCTACGATGGTCGCTTTCATGCGCTTGCGGGTCCTGACGACGGGGTATGCTGTAGCTCGGGGTGGGGTCGCCTGTGCGGTGTCTCTAGACATCGCTGATGCCTTTAATACCCTGCCCTGGAGTTGCATCAGGGAGGCACTCCGGTATCGCCGGACACCGACCTACCTCTGTCGTGTGGTCGAGGCCTATTTGACGGACAGGGCCGTCATCTACCCTGATCACCTGGGAAAATGGTTTCGGCGAGAGATGTCATGCGGTGTCCCACAGGGATCGGTCCTGAGGCCGCATCTGTAGGACATTGGATACGACTGGGTGCTGCGCGCCGACCTCCGTAGCGGCGTCAGCGTCGTTGTGTGTTACGCTGACGATACGTTGGCCCTGGCGCAGGGGAAGTCGCACCAGGCGGCGGCCGATCCAGTGACACGCGGGGTTGCGACAATCGTCGGCAGGATCCGGCAGCTGGGACTCGAGGTGGCCCTGCACAAGTCCGAGGCCATGTGTTTTCATGATCCCGGAACGCGCCACCGTCGGGCTCCCAGGTGATGGCTCCCAGGAGGGGTTCACATCGGCGTCGAGTCAACGATGAAGTATTTAGGACTCGTCCTCGGCAGCCGGTGGAACTTAGTGGAGCATTTCTGACGTTTGGCTCCCAGACTGGAGCGGGCCGGGGCTGCCTTGAAGCGGCTCCTGCCCAATCTAGGGGGTCCAAACCCCTCCTTCCGGAGGCTCTACGCGGGGTTCGTGCGTTCCATGGCCCTTTACGGGGCACCGGTGTGGGCGGCTTCCGTGAGGCAGTGGCTAGCCCGCCGGTTGAACGCGTCACAAAGGGTCATGGCCATCCGGCTGGCTCGAGGATACCGCATGGTACTGTATACTCGCATGTGAGGCGGCGAGCCTCCTTGCCAGATTATCAACTATCAAATTAAACGTGCCGGATTAATTTCCAGGAATTTTGATTCTATTGCTTCAAGGCGCTTTAGTAAGTAAGTGATTCCTAATAATTACGCTTGATATTTTTACTCCCAGCTACGACCAGCTTCCGTTGCAGTAACGATTGGAAAATCATTTTAATGACCAAGGTTTTTAATCAATCTATATCCGTACATGCAATAAAACATTTCGCTTCTCTATCTGTCTGTTGGTAAAAATTGCCTTTTGTAGGTATGTAACACGAGTAAGACTTTTCCAATATACCCTCGAGATTTTTGCTTTATTCATAGATAATGTTATCTGCTCTTGCTAGGTTTTAGTAGTGTGGCAACCCTGTTTGTAAGTCGTTCACGAATTAATGGTAAAATTCCGCAAATGACGATTGTTCTGAGGTGTAAAATAGAATATGCCCAGCGGGTGCCATCTATGATAACTTTCTTAAAGTACAGTTGCAAGAAACTTTGTGCAGAGAATGAAAAAAGTTCCATGTTTACTGGGCATGTTGGTTATAAGTCTAACCATGACATAGGCAGGCAAATCAGGCAAGCAGTATTTTGTGATAAACAATTATGTTCAAATATTTTATTAAAGTACAACCAAATTTACCCACATCGGGAGTACCAGCCTAGCTTGTTCCATGAAGAAAATCACAATAAGAAGGTACCGTCTTTTCATAGAGCATAAGATCCATGTACAAACTACAAACACACACAGGCCTCCTACACATTATACATATTATATTATTCTTTTACTCTCGAAAAAGATTTCGCTGCTTCGCGAAATACATAAAAATGATTTACAAAATGGCGTTCTCTTGACTTGGTCTCGAACTCTCGACTCATATTTATTTTTGTGTAAGCTGGGAATTCTCGTGTTATTTATTGTTTTCGTTTGTTGTAAATATATGTATTGCTGAGGGAGTTTTTTAACTGTTTCGATATTTTAATAAAAGAAATCGTTTACTTTGAACAGACGATATCGAGATCAAACGATATAAAATTACAAATGAACAAGATCTTTGACCGTTGTGACACAGGGAAAATGTTTCATTATCAGAATCATTAAGATTGACAGATAGGTAGATAACATAACTGTAAACAGGGGCAGGAATTGAGAAGCACAGTTAGTCTGTTTTAGCAGGGTTTATTAGCAAAAAATTGTAGTAGGTAACACAAGAATGGCGTCTACACTTGTAGTTGTCATACAGAAAGTGCACATAGACAAACAAAAACAACCATAGACACTAGCTTAATAATAAAGGGCATTACACATTTAACATTGTATCTCAACAATAACATAACATCCTGTTTTACACGAAGGGTTAGGCAGAGGTGTACCTATTAGTACTTCCACATTTCGCCAGTAATATTTAACTCCCCTGTAATAGGTGGCGAGCGTTTTGCCATCAACTGGGCACAAATCCAGACGGATAAACTTTGCCCGACCTGGGAATCGAACCCAGGATCTCATGCCAAGCAGTCACCCAGCTAGATAGTTTATGGCTATTTCCAAACATGTTCGAACCGAATTGAAATTCTCAAGGTCGGTTCAGACCAAACAAGCGAATGCACATTCTATCTCCACTCTACCAAATTCATTTTGTGTAAACAGGGATAGAGCATTCTCTCGTTGGTCTATCTACAATATATTCAAATTTCAAGAATATCGAGACACGAATGCTTTTACTCTTGTTCTGGGTCTGTGTTCGTTTGGTTTAAACCCGCCTTTACACAGTGACTTGCTGTCTTTGTCCCTTTGACTGTAAACTTAAAAACAAGTAGGTAGCTACGTAAGTTGTATAAATCTTCGGCACAGGGAAGTTCGTTAAAGACATCGAAGAAAATGTCTTTAATTGGCTAGTTCGTTCCGAGTGGTAATTGTGCCGCCCGCTGCGCTCGTAATTGCGAGTAAGTACACTATAATATAGCACGTCTATTGGGAAGTTATCGGAACTCGTTGTAAGTCTTGGAAGATATTGGCAATCTTCGTTCGTTTCGTGGAATTATTTATTTCTTGAAGGTATTGCTATTGTTAATTTTTGGAGAGACTGTCGTGAAGGAGTTCATTCAGGGCCCAAATTTACCTACACCTATCATGTCTATATCTGTTGCCAAGTGGTGTAACGATGTGGCTTCACAACAATATATGTATAGTCGAGTAATTAGTAAGTGTCTAAGCACATCACTAAACTACTACCTAATAGGTAGGTGCCTGCGCAGTCTACCCGCAAAGCTCTACCCGTTACAGTAACTTGCATAACTGCTTATTTCTTTTGGAAGTATCCTTTCCAATTCTATAATCTTCTTCGTATTAATAATTTCATGGCCAATAACTAAACCTAGGTGACTATAAAAATACGTTATCGGCTAAGGACGATTCAATTGCTACACAAAACGCCGTAGGGTCAACAGCACTGTTGCAGAGTATTGGCATAAGCAATAATAATTGTGTCCCTGCAATGCCGTGATAAAGGACTTTTGAATAGGAGTTTAAAATTGAAACAGCTTAATTTATCGGATGCTGGATCAAGAGTCAATAATGTTTACTATGCCTACAGTGAAACTAATTATTAATCTCATGCAGTAGGTACTCGCGATCCCGTATTGACTCAAGCCTTATATGTTTGTCTGTTTGTTCATTCGCCGGGATTAAGCGCAGCGTGTGTTGGCTTTGATATCGACGCGCGTCGAGGACCCTCAGCCGTCGAGAATATCGCAGAGGCTCGCGGGAGAATAGGGAGGAAGTGAACATTTAATTGATGGTATATTTGTACAAAATCAATGGTGTGACGTGAAGTAGATCTGAAGGTGATGGCTTGTTGAAAGTCGAGTCATCTCCTGCAAGTGTGAAACTTACGGTTCTTATACTAAAACTGTTATGTCTAGAATATTTTCTTCTCTACACGACAATGCTATTTTCTTTTGAGGTACTTACATTTTTAATCATTTGTATTTTCTAGCATACAATAATTTAAGTTATAAACACGAAGGTTATAAATAACTGAAAATTAGCAATATCCGTCAGAATTCCCGAATAGGGATTCAAACTGTGTTACGCAATTAGGGTGCGGGTTTGGTGAATAAATAATTCTCAGTCGGTAACATACTTATCATGAATAGATTATCCATTTGTTTGACTCCCATAAAACTGAAATGAACCATAAAATGTATGGAAAATCCCATAACAAACATGACCGGCCCATAAATTGTGTACGTAGACTAAAGAACTGAGCTTAAACTAAGTGGGATACAGTTTTACCCATTCAGATTTACAAAGGCACACGAGATTTATTTGCGTAAAAAATGTTTTTTCGGGTATTTACCTGTGGGCTTCCGAATAGCTGTGTATTTTAAGTGGTACATAATATTAAGGAAGCCAATTGACTTACAAAGTGGGTAGAGGCTATTGTATAACCCGTTAAATATAAAACGCCTAGATTATGGAAACTAAGACTATCGGTAGGTTGCAGTTTGATGCTCTTAGCATCTTTGTTTCAGACTATTAGCACTCTACCGAATATCGAATAAACAATGGTGGTTTTGGCAAGCACGGAACCACAGATCTACACAAACCAAACAAATATTGTTGCACCCACTAACTTCCAGTATTCCAGAGGTAACCAAAAAGAATCACTCCACAATATTTTCCTTCACTCCAAAAATCATGGGAATACGAAAAGAGATTTCTAAAAAACTACTTCCCAAAAGTCTATTTTCGCACGTGTGTGTCTATGCACGTTTATTTGATTCGGGACGCCTGCATTCTGCGCCACGATTCGCGAGAATATTCTCGAAAATATGCTCTTTTGATAGTGTTCGATTCGATACATATTATATTATATATATTATTGCATCCGCGAGTTGAATAAAGGAATTTGATTTTGATATTCGTGACTCCATATACGACGATTGTTGCGTTTCTCTCGATCTTGAGTTGTATTGAAGGTGCTGGTCGAGTTACGAGGTTTCGATGTTATTCGGTTTTATTGTGAGAACTGTCTACTAGAATTACTTTTCAGTAGAAATTCTCGCTGACTTCCATCAGCTATTCTCAAGAGTAGGTAAATAATTTAACCAATCACTTTGTGCTAAGTCAGGTTTTAACGTGAATATTTTGTCTCTGTTTCACAGTAACATTGTATCTCATAAGAAAAATAAAGTAAACGTTTGCTCCTTTATTTATAAACGTTGCTTAAGTTAAGAGACGTTTAAACGTCAAAATAAGGTAAACAATCGCTATTACTTAGTGACAACACAAGTAACGTTTAAAAATAAACCACTTAGTTTATAATTACTACATATTTGTGCAACATCGAATTCAGGAAGTATCTCAGGTTCACCCATAAAGTTTAAACTAAAAATAGTGAAAGCAACGTTAGTGTAGGCGTTTGTCTGTGCATGCGTAACTTTTTGTTTTTGGGGTTCCGTATCTCAAAAATAAAAAAGGGACCCTTATAAGATCACTCGTGTGTCTGTCTGTCTGTCCGTCTGTTACAGCCAATTTGCTCCGAATCTAATGGACCGATTATGTTGAAATTTGGTACGCATATGTATTTCTATGACCCAAACACGGATGTGTAACGTAAATAAATGAATTTTGAATACGGGGGTTACTTTTGGGGAAAAAAAGGAAAAAAAACATGCTAACTGTACCATATGCCATATGAATGAAGGGCTTGTTGCGAGGATCTTAAATATACTTTTTCTTTAATTTTAAAATAAAAACATTTAAAGATATTTAAGAATATATATGAAAATTGACCATTCCCCCCTTTATCTCCGAAACTACTGAGCTCAAATTCTGAAAAAAAAAAAAACTTACATTAATAATAATTATACTCATAGATTACAGGAAAATCTATAAAAAGTGTATGGTTTTAAAATACCATGTTAGGTAAATCTCTCAATATTGTGCGTGTTGTTCAACTACAATGTTATGTTTGTATTTGGGATAACTTCATCCCAACTACGCAACCCTCTATTGTGCGTGGTTCGACAGGAACTTGGCCGGTTTTTGTTGCGTAGAGCTACTTTTTATTGCCGTACCGCTAGTTTTTGTTTTTGTATTGTTACTCGGACTTGCGGAGCGCACCGACCACCACAAACAATAGGGTTAGCCGTTTTCATAAGTCTTGTCCAGCCGTGCTGCCAGTTGCAAAAGTAAAGCGCGTTTTCAACACCCATAATTATTTATGGGTTTAATCTAGTGTGTGACATATTTACCTATCGTATCTAAAGCTCATGCAAATACACTTCATTTTTCATATTCATTAAAATTCATACCATTCCTTGGAAATCTATCTTCAATCAGAACTCAAGTAGCGAAGCCCTTCACTGCTGCTTTTATCTCCAGCAACAATGCGGCACCCAAGTGTTATATTCAGCGACAGAAACGTATCTTCGTATGAGCCCACCATTACCCGTCCGCCACAGTTATATCCGGGTCATGAAAGTTTAGTCACTAATAAACAGCGATGCTATACGCAAACGCAACTACGTCGCAGGCGCCTGTTCTACGGCTGGACACGTCCGTAGCGTTTGTGTAAAGCACTATTTTTGTATTGATACTTTGGTTTTATAATTTACACGTAGATACCTATAGCTTTAGCTGCATTTTCCATGGAAAGGATTAAAATTAGATAGATTGTTATTTTTTTTATTTCTGATGATTAGAATAAACAAAAGACTATCTGACTGCTACAATCAACGAAATTTACCATTCTAACTAATATTATAAATGTGAAAGTGAGTTTGTTTGTTACGCTTACGTTTTCACGCTTAAACAGCTGAACGGATTTGGATAAAATTTGGAACATGGGTAGACCGTGACCTGGGTTAGATTATTGGATACTTTTTATCTCGGTAGTACGTTCCCGTGGGATCATTTCCGACCTCTACGCGGGCGAAGCCGCGGGCAAGAGGTAATATCGAATAATTCGTTAGTAAAAATAAAACTGCTTGGAATATTGTTTTTATCGCAGTTTACTGTTGACACATAGACGGTCCTCCGCATCTTCTTATCATTATTCTATTGCCTTTCACATTGCCCACGGATTAGGAAAGGCCTTTCTTATGCACTACACGACATTAAACACAAGTTACCACAGTCTCAGTTGCCAGCCAACTTGTCCTCACACAATTACGGCGGCTGACCGGAAATATTTAATCGTACGTCAGTCACCGTGATGTACACTGACACTCAATTTATCTAGCTCTCGAGTGTTGTGACACTGCCCTGACACTGATTACACTGCGGAAACTCTCGTCAGGAAGGTGGTGAAATTAGGATTATTTTATTACTTACGACTTAAAGAAGCAAATATCCACTTTCCACCATGTTCAACCACGCCAGGATATTGATTGGTATTGTTGTTTTATACCAATTGTTATTGTGGGTGTAAGGGTCATCATCATCCTTGTTCCTCCCACTACTGAATTTAGGGTTTCTTTTGTGGCATACTTCTTTGGTCGGTACAAGTCTGATCCATGTGTACCCCGCGATCTTCGGTAGGTCGTCCATCCATCTGGTTTATGGGTACTTTGTACATACTTCCTTTTCCAAGTTCTCAGCGTGATTGTCCACGGGGTTGGCCTACATATTCTTTGCTAGAATATAGCCCTAGCACGAACCCCTGCCTAAGTTTACAGTAAGTCTATCACTTGCCGCTGTTATAAAATATTGGCTGATGCCAGTTGAGGTTGACACGAAGTGAGAGCGGATCAACAAGAAATCAAAATCAAGAAATAATTTCTTTAGTAAAAAACAATTAAAAATACAGCTTTTGAAAATGAAAAGCCTTTATTAAATAGTCATGCTCACAGTACACGTGTAGCTAAACAATTCAGACACATAACTAAACAAAGGCGAGCTGTCAGCGTGGTGTCGCGTAAATAAACGTAGTGACCGCGCACCGCCCGCCGCGCTCGCCGAACCGGATGCATAATCGATATGCGAACAGCGCAGCTCTACGCTCAGGGGAGCCACGGGGACTATTAAGATTAGTAGAATAAAATAATTTTCAACTAATGAAATACAAATCATTTATGAAAATACAGTGTGAGTCTTTATAATGTATACATATCGAAATGAGGGAATCTATGCTTAATTTTACCGACGGAAAAAATATAAAAAAAAAACATTTTTTTATGTTTTTTTGTTTTAAAGTTACTTTATGTAGGCGTCTTATTGAGAAAAATTACGATTATTGTAAAAATTTATGAAAAAACAAAAACAGATTTTTGCTAAAAAAACATGTTTATTTTCAATTGAGGGTAGTTCTTTTTTCCATTATTTTGCTTTTATGAGGATGCCTAATTACTTCCAATCATTATGGAGATTATTTCATCGCGATAGATCATTTAGTTTAAAAGTCACACCGTTAAAAATTCCATAAAAAATATAAAAAAAAAATTGTTTTTTTTTAAATATTCTTTCCGTTGATAAAATTAAGCAAAGATTCTCTCATTTCGTTATGTACACATTATAAAGACGCACATTGTATAATGTATGTAAGAAGAAATCTACATCTTTTTAATAAAAAAGGTGATCGACATAATTTTAATATTAGAAATAAAGATAGCATAGATAAAAAAAAAAACAGATTATCTCCACTAAAGTAAAGTACATACATCTTTTATGGGGTACTGTGTTAAATGATCTGTCATAGTCAAAACCTGAATTGAATTATCTGAAATAGTCCGCACACGGTGCGTAATTGTGATTATTGGCTATTCTCCGTCTCCGTATGAAAGTATGAAGGTACCTAAATCATTAAATTTATATTTGATTGAAAAGAAAAAATAATGTACCCGATCATTTCAGTCTTGCCAACTCATATAGATAAACGAGGACGACCGGTCTGAGGAAATCTCGCTGCAATTTTCATGAAAATAACGACCTTTCATTCCGTGTTTTTGTTTACCTGTGCACCGCGGGGACTCTTTTCTGCACTTTTCAGAAAAAGATTCGTATGATGTTCATAAAGAAATGTTATTATTTTACCCATTATTCTCGACTCGTTATTTAAAACTCGCGAGCCGTGATTTTATAATGACCGTTGTTGTGCGATATGCAAAAAGGATTTCCAAGTATTTTCCACGTTCTAGATATATTCTTTTAGCTATATTCCAGCGATCATTTCAATGTAATATAACGGCATTCCAGCCGTTATTTTTGCTTAATTAAGCAATGTTTTTTTTTCTCAACATTCCATAAAAGTATTATCATCACTTTTACAGACAACCCTATTTTAGCAGAAAAATTGTTCGCACTGTGTTCCGCGCTAAACACGGCAAGGCTCTAAAATATCACTACACGACACAATTAGTGCCCTCATTATCTATTAGCTATATGTAAGGCCATAAATTGCATATTCTCTTGTACGCAGTCATCTAAATTACCGCCATAATGGCGCTGGCTCACCAAAGTGTTATTTAACAGGCTATTCCGAAGTCAACAGTTTGTTTAGATTTTCTTGTACAAAGTAGTTAGATTAATATTATTTGGCAGAAAAATTACATTTAACTTGACACGGCAGCGTGAAATGGTATCTAATAGGTATTTTCTGATTTGGATGTTTAATGTTTTAATTATTGTTTGTTAGCGTGTTAACAAAATTAATTTTAAATAAGTGCCAGCCCTACAGTTGCGGTAAAATTTGCCGCGCTCTGCCGTCCAGCCGCGGTTCGCTTCATCGGCTAAACACGTTTCGGCTCTAAAATGTACCTGCAATATTACTGAGTGGACTTGCGGTTCCCACTGTGATTAGAACTGCCCTGTCACACCTTTCTGAACATTGGCGACTACGCTAATGCGTGTTTTTATAAGCTATGCTGTTGGTTTACCTTGTTCACCTCCAAACCCAAGTGAGAAGATGTAACTGCAACCACGTAAACTGGAGCTACTTTGTCGGCACCCCAAAAAATGCAGCCATAGTGGTTTCTACACTGCCATCGACGATGCCGTGCAAGTGGCGCAATTTTGGGCCGGCAAAATGTTATTCACTGCCCCGTGTCATCGACACGACGAAGAAAAGACCTTTGAAGAAGAAGAATCCAGATTCTACGATTCAACAAACTATACAATGTAGGTAATAATGATTGTTGCAGTCGCATGTGTGATATTTGTAGATAATAAAGTACAATCATGCTTTTGTAATATAAAATCATTGAACAATACCTGCGAAATGCCTAGCTGTGCTGTGCGTGACAATTTATGCGAATGATTTCTGCACAAACAAGTGCGGCTGCATCGATGCGAACTGTTATTGACTCATCGTTCTCATAAACACGTATTTATAACAGATACTACCTAGTTACCTGTGAAATTATTGAAAATAATAATTAGGTTTAATTTTAATGAAGTCCCATAATTATCCATTTCTCAGTAAAGTATAAACAGTTAACAAAAGCAAGCAGCAATTAAGCAGAATTTGGTAACATTTTTACCGCACGATTATTGAGAGTAAACTTTAAATGGTTTTATTTTAATATTTAATTAATATACACGAGTCATAGAGTGGAGGCCTGTGTCCCTGCAGTGTGAACGTTAAAGGCTGATTATGTACGTAACAAGTATGTATGTTATTCATACACGTCATAGCTCCAACACGCTGTCACGCACAGTGAAGCGTGATTTAATTAAGGCGAGGTTATCCGGGCCTAGTAGAGTAGGCCTTTGAAACGCTACCTCCGCCTCCCCCAAATGCAGCGCGACGTATTTATTTACGTTGCGCTGCCGACCATTTCGCGGAAAACCCATGCCACAGTATAAAATATTTACAGTTGATCAATTCTGTTCATCCGTTGACGGAGGGGGTGTATTTATAGCTATTAAAAACATTACAAAGTGATAAGACATTCCTCATGGGACAGCAGAGTGGAAGATATTTGGGTAAGTATTTTTTTTGTCTAACAACTCGCATAAGGATCAGTACAACCTTTGTGTATGTCAAATATGGGTTTATACGAATACTTAAAGGATTGTAACGGGTTCTTGTGACGATTGTATCAATCTAATTATTGAAGATTTTAATGTTCCGGGTTTGTTATGGACACCCACGCCATCAAGCAGCAAATTTACGAATGCTGTTGCAGCTACTGATTATAAGTCCTCTCTATTGCTGGATTTGTTGGCCCTTTGTAATTTGTCACAGTTTCATCATACACTTAACAAAAGCAATCGATTTTTAGAACTTGTCCTGTACTTCAGCTCAGTCGGGTTGATGATTATCGCCCACCTTTGAGTATACATATAAAGGGCAGTATTCCTACTAAACAAATGAAACCTAATAACACCGAACGGTTAAATTCCCACAAGTGTGATTATGTGAAGGTAAAGGTGATTATCGCAGAGGTTGATTGCTACCCTATTACCAGTGATATCGACCGAACGGTGGATGAGTTTTACATGACTCTCAACTCTATAATCAGCAAGCACCCACAAACAAATTAGATGAGTCTGCACAGCTTTTCTGGTACTCACTAGCTCTTAAAAAATGTGTGTGTGTGTTTTTCCTTCATCGTTTGTGGTGACACCCGGGCGTTTCCTCCCGCCTTATCCTGTACAGGAACCTCCCGAAACAGACGGCTGTTTTGGGAGGAAACCTCTGGGTGTCACCATTGTGTGGATCGCCCGGAGCACACGGTGGAGCATACGGTGGAGGTCTGCCCGGCTTGGGCGGAGCATCGCCGTGTCCTTGTAGAGGCCATCGGCAGCGGTGATCTCTCGCGTCCGGCCCTGGTTCAGGCCATGGTACGGAGCGAGAGGAAATGGGAGGCTGTCACCTCCTTCTGCGAGGCGGTAATGCTCGCGAAGAAGGAGGCGGAACGCGTGAGGGAGAGGCAAATTTTGCGCCCTCACGCCCCTAACCACCGCAGGAGGAGACGCCCTGGGCGTCGGGAATCGCAGGCCGATTTCCGGCCATCGTAGGCGCAGGCTTGCGGACGGTGTCCAATGGGTAGTTCGACGTCCGATAAGGACCAGGCCCGGGTCGATGCCGCGTTGTGTTCCACGCGCGCCTCAAATAGATGTCAGCAGAATTAAGCCGTTAGGGCCGATGTTTGCCGGGGGTGCGAACAAAACCGAAAGGGAGATGGTGACCCCCGGCAACAGGGCAACCGAAGGAACATGGGTGGGTTTTAGTCAGTAAGAGTCTGACACGCCCTCCCGCTCCGCCCAGAGCGGGAGAAGTTATTTGATAATATCCCACCCAAAAAAAAGGGGGACACTTGTCGTTACCGGTTACTGTTGCGGCAGGCATTCCACTTATCATACTTTTCATAATTTTTATTAAAGATCTCGTGACAAAATTGACATGTACCTGTCTCTTGTATGCCGATGACCTGAAATTATTCACGTCGATAAAAAACACATCCGACAGTGAATCCCTTCGGGACGATTTAAATATCATATCTGTCTGGTGTACCTTTAATCGAATGAAATTAAACATATATAAATGCTTTGTTAAAATTAAAATAACATATACGAAAAAACGTATAAAGAACACCTATGAATATACTCGAGGGTCAATCGTTAAAACGAAAGCACATAGCCAGAGATCTGGGCGTGTTATTTGATGAACAACTATCTTTTAGAAATCATTATAATAAAATGACGTATAGAGCATTGAAACTTCTCGGTGTTATATCTAGGTCTACCAAAAGATTTAAAAAACCTCAAAGTTTCATTTTAGTTTATAAAAGTCTAGTAAGAAGTGTGTTGGAATACTGTTCGATTATTTGGTCACCGTGTTACGCAGTACACTCTGACAGAATTGAGAGTGTGCAAAGAAAATGTGCTAAGTGGGTCTCGTACCGGTATGGCTTCTCTAGAACGCTACAAAGCTATTCCGAACGCCTTGTGAAATTTAACTTGGAACCTTTGCATGATCGTCGCAAACAGCAAGACTTAATAAACCTGCATAAGATCCTGAATTCTACGCTGGACTTTTCAGCTCTGCTGACCCTCATGAACATTAATACTAGGTATAACGCGAACACCGAAACCTTTTGCACTTCTGGTCTTTACAAATAACACCTCATTTTACGACCCTATCGTTAAAATGTGTCGACTTTTTAATGAAAGGACAATAACAGTATCGACATATTCGATTCTCGTGCCGCTGCGCTGCTTTCAAAAGTCAATACTCAATATCTTTATTGCTTTATCATAATATGTACATAGGTGGTAACTATATAATTAAGATCATTATGGACCCTGTAGGGTAGAGCAAAAAGGGTAGGAGAGAGGATCACTGTTTTAGGAGATCATTAAGTTGTTATTGTTGGAACAAGTTTTAACTTAATAATCAAAGTCAGGAGATAGCGAATAAGATTCTAACATTTCGCTTAACTATTATTTACGTTTTATCTGCAAAAAGTACTTAAATATTTTAGATTATTTTTATATTCTTGTACATATACATATTATAATTCTGTTTATTCGCATAAATACATTGTTTTCTTTTGAATAATTATTATTGCCTTATTATTTATTGATTATTATTATTATTTATTAATGATTACCATATCATTAATATATTCTTAGGGATCAGAGGCCTAATTACTTTATAAAAAAGAATACACGAAGCGGCCTACAACTATTTATTTAATTTTAGAAAAACCGTTACAAGAAAATCGTTCAATATAATCACTAGGACGCGTCCGTCACATCCGAGCGCCGCAGCCAAAGTGATCGAGGCGAGTGAGTACACGGCTCATCGTGTGTCACCCCTTCCACTGACAGCGTCATTGCAGCGACGTGATGTCCCCGCCCTCTCAGCTGTCAAATCCTCTAAGAGTCGTCTAAAAATATAATTAAATCGTAGCGAAGTCAAAACTGTACATCATTAATATATTTTAAACATACCTTTAAATTGCGTGATTATCATCATTATATTATTAATTCTACTACTAATATTATTTATGTTTATCATTTAAATATTCATCTAAGGAGTAATAGCATTTGTATATGAGTAATTTTTTAAGGTTTTTTATAAATATATTTAGCTTTTCTTTTTTCTTTATTATGTCAGGTAGTTTATTACCTATATATTTTTTATAGACATTACGTAGGGACTTGTAGAATGCATTTTTAGCTTGGATGTAGGTATGTTTAGCCTAGATCGGTGCCTAAGTGTGTAATGTGATTAGGAAAATCGTCTACTTTTACAATGTTTGTAAATTTGTGAGTATCTATTACATAATTAAATTATCTGTCGTTGCTTCATTTTTAATTCTTTTTAACTATTGTGGTATAGTAATTTTATTCTAAGTGCATCGTCTTCACATATAATTATTTAACTAATATACATACTCATACAAACTATTGTAAAACATTTTAAAAGAGTAACGGTGGAGTTTCTTGCCCATTCTTCTCCATACGAAAACTACCTTTTGGAAGGGGCGACTAGAATCAATTATATTATTTTGTAAATTTTGACGTTCAAAAGAGCATGAGATACATGGGCCTATTTTTAATAAATGATTTGACTTTGACTTTGTATAATCACGCAAAGTCTAATCTCGCGCTGTCACACACAGCGCAGCGGGATGCTACAGAATAGATAGTGTATAGTAGGTCCAGCACTATACAAAAAGTCCTCACTCAAAACGATGGAGACTTTGTGTTGAAACCAAAGAAAATCGAAGACATGTGACATCCACCAACCGGCGGGTCCGCGTGGTCGATTACGGCCTGCTTCCTCTCACAGTGAGGAGGCCAGTCGCATTGCTCGAGGCCGTGAATGGGGCCCCGAGCCTCTTTCGCTCATAATATAGAGCCAGCCTTCTGTGTCTGTGTATTCTGCGGTGCTGCACCTCGGCCGGTGTATCGACGAGCCGTAATAGTGCGGTTGCGGTGCCGACGCGCCGCTCCGTTATGGTTCGCAGTTCATTTGCTTCGCCCATTTAATGCATCGTTTGCTCTGTTATGATAGTAAATCGTTATAATAAAAGGTTTTTATTGCAATTGGTCCGGTTTAATACTTAATGATAGTCGTACTGGAACCACCCGTGTCTGTAATTCTGTTGTTTTTGTCATGATACTTGGTATAAGTACCTATGGTATAACAGCAAACATTGTTATGATGATACAAATCCGATCGTATCATTTATTTCCAACTTAAAATCTCTGAACCTCGTGCAGTTCATCGTTTAAAGTTGTAGACTCTATAACTTTAATCTATTATCTTTATACTTTGTGTTTAACTAAAACTCTCTATAGACAAAGTATAAAGACTCATAAAAGTAGTTTAAAGTCATGAAAATCATTTAAATTATTTGAAATCTTACTAAGTATTTCACTCCAGTTAAACGTAAGTCTGTTAAAAGCCATGTTTTCCGGAAAGAACCACTCAAACTGATGCTGTCGTGGTTAAAACTCCTTCGAATAAACAGCGGAGTGAATTCTGACTAATTACACCACATTGCATTTAATGAACGTTGTGTAAATAATCTGAGCACTCAGATTCCGACAAGGTTTGAGATGTAGGTGGCATTACCAAAGACGGTAACTCCGTGATTTTTTGGTTTGTAGTAGTATATTTGTATAGTCTTCAAAGAGATTAATTTTATTGATTGTGAGCTGGTGCGACCAACGCCTTTATATTTAGTCAGTTTTTCTTTCAAAATTTGAGATCCAATACTTAGGTAGGTATTGAATGGAATTAGGTGCCTTTCAGATCTTGTTTGCAAGATTATATTCTAAATTCGTCTATGACTAGTGGGATGTTATCCTGTCGTCTCCACCACACCTACACACTACAGAACATCTATTATTATCCACAGACCACGGCGGCGGCGTTGTGTCCCACATTTCTCAGCACAACAGATTTAATTCTCTCCCTCGTGCTAAACTCATTATAGAGCAGGAGTATTGTGTCTTTTCATGTCATCGTTGATACTTGAACGTCTTCAGAGGAGGGGGTGAGGCAGGCCATAGAGGGAGAGGGGTATCAGTAAAGTCTCCTTAAGGCGATGGCTCGCGAGTTTGTAAGAGCTGGAAAACTTTCAGTTTGGTTTTTATTTTGCTTTTAGTTCAAGAGTAGCTATTGACGTTTTTAGTTTGTGCCACTTGGTAGTTTGGATAACTAATTAAAGATTTTTGGTAAAATTAAACTTTACGTTTATAAGCAGTTTCTTTATACTATTTGCGATTGTGTTTGACTTAAAGTGGCGCCGTCGACGATAGAACATGCTCGTGCTTGCCGAAGTAAAAACTTCCGGAATTCCATTCCCATGTTCAGAAGTGAGACAATTCTATTCACATAGAACACTATCATAATCATTTATCCTGAATAGGTGTTGGGTAAAACAGTATTAATTTTCCTATTACATAGCGAGAAATTTGACATGTAAACCAAACAAAGTATTTAACTATACTATCTAGTACTTAATGAATTGAACACACCCCCTTAACATGATCTCAGGCAAGACGACGGTAGTTAGATAAACAGTGTAGACTAGGAGTGCAGCGGGGGGAGGAGGGTCTACAGTCAGTCGGTGAGTGACTTCGGTTGAGCAAAGAGGTAAAAAGTGTCAGGTTACACCGCCAGACTGCACAGTGCAAATTGGCCGTTTAAAGGACGTTTGAATTGTTGGTATCATGTGGCTCAGTGCCGATTGCACATAGAGATTTAAGAAATTTTGGCTTTGTTGAGCGTTTGATTTAAAACAGTGTCTGTGGAGTTCCTTTCCCGTTCTTCTCCATAGGAATCTACTACGCTTTGCAATGGGCAACTAGCTTCATCTTTCTGACTGATCGACCCCTTAAAATTCAAAAGTGCCTGTAATTGGTTTATTTGAAACAAATGCTTTGAGTTTGAGTTCTTTATCTGCCTATTTTCTTAGTGTCACTAGTAATGATGCACGCGGATTGAGTTTACCTACGGTCATGTTTGAAACATGTTTTCCTTATATTATTTCTTACCTTAATCTGTGTAAAACTATTCTATTCTTGAAAACTGAACTCATTTTCCTAAACCAAGTTTAAGTTACAGTGCAATCTTCGTCTAAATGACACCTTCGGTCAGCGATAGCTTATCGACGCTCCTCAAACTTGAGTTATTTTCCTCCAGAAGAATGACATTCTTTTTGTAAGAATACTTCACTTTAGCAACGTTAGAGAACTGCGGTTTTATCTGCAGTTCATTTGGTGATAAAACGTTATGCGGTTGTTTGTTTGTTGGGTTCTTAAGTGCAGCTTGATGAGACCGGCAGGATAAGGGTAGGACCAGGATAATAAGGATACCAGAGGCCGAGTGATTTGCAAAAGGCCCTCTTTCGGCTATGGATTCATGAATGCTAATGAGATGCGTGAGGTCATGTGCTCGATTCCCGTGTTGTCCATGGTTTTTCTGTGAGGAAATCCTCTGGACGGAAATTAAGAAAAGTAAAAGTATAGTAAAGTATTTCCTGAAGTATCAGGTAATTACCTGCTTCTTCAAGTAACACAGACGTCGTGTGTTATCTTATTTAAGCTATGGAAGAGCGGTGTCTCCTCAGACAGGCTTATTTGTTAAAATAATTAAATATTTCTTTCTATTTCATTAAATGAAACAAGTTAATAATCTCATCTTATGTTGAGGTCTAGGACAGAGACATTAGGAGCTCAAACATTCCAAACTTAACAACTTTCTCGAGGTCAAACTTTAGTAGGTGTGATAGGCTTACTTATCGGTAATTAAATTAGAAGTTATTTGATCCCAGTTTGCAAACAAGCACTGTGTAAGTAAATAGATGATGTGCTTATTAATTTTACTAAAGAAATAACAGTTTACTTCTATGGCATGAAGGATTATTTGGAGGAAGAACTAATGTATACTTATCTACATAAAAAGGGAAAAAATTACTTAAATGTTGATAACGTTCGTAACTTCCTTTTGGTTCGTTCTAAGTTGTCCAATGCCCAGTGTTTTGTTTGCGTTGCTCACAATCTAAACGTTACAATTACAGGTTAAATGGGAATCAGCACACCACGAGTGACCACGCTTCATACATTTTGTGCCATATTGAAACCCAAACAATACCCTTATCACACCCTTATGCTCTATCAAATGACACATAAAACCGATATAACATTTACAAAGCCTCTCCAGCTTAGACTTTTTATCCCAAAAAAGCCTTTTCACGGTTCGAAAGTCTAAAATAGCGAGTTTGGTCGAACAACTCTATCAGACAAATCCAAATGAAGTTGCTAGTCTATCAGAGTAAGGGATCCGTGGGACGCAGATATCGCAGATGAAAAATAAAGGGTTCCGTATGCAGGCAGCCGGTGGGTCGGTGGCAATGGGTTCGTTCAATTTTCCAATTTAAAGGAGCGTAAAGCGCACCCGTTGCCTGCGCTGGGAGGAATGAACGCGCCGTGTTATTGCGTTCGGGGAATCATGTGTAGGTAATAATAGAGATTGTTGGTAAAATAGATGGGTAAATAATATGATATTTTAGGGTTTTACAAGATTATGAGTTAGTTATGAATATGTGATGCTCCAACTTCTAGGACATTAGTAATCTGTGAATGGTAATTATAAGTGGAGTACTTAAATAAGTATAAACAGTAATCAACGATTTTGATTTCAATTTATACTTATTTAAGTACTCCATTAATATTCTCTTCAAACGCACAAAATCCTATCTTCTAATGGTTTATATTTCTAATATACCTATACTCCATTTGAAATAAGATAAGACATCTAAACAAACCTTTTATACAGTCCGTTCAACCGATTTTGACTTCTATTCCGTAGGAATAAGGAGCCTCATTAAAAGCAAAAAGTGGTTACAATACCAACTGTTTACTGCAGCTGCCATTTGTCATGCTTTCAACGTAATAGAAGTCAAAATTGATTGGACGGACTATAAAAAGGTTTATTTAAATGTCTAATCTTATTTCAAATGGAGTATAGGTAGCTCCAAATATTTGCATTCCCCACAGGCAGGTAACATGAAGTTGGTTATAATATAACAAAACCTCAGCCACTTCTCGGCCATTAGAAGTAAACTCACATTCTACAGCAATTCAATGATATTTCTATTCTACGGCAGTACGTGCGCCGTGGTGCAGGTGGCGCCACCGGCGTGCGGGCTTAGTGCCAATTATGGCCCTAACTTTTGACTAAATATATGTATGGTAAGCGTTTAGTTTAATATACAGTCAACCGCACGTCCATGGTACTTCGAAATTGACACTGCCTTTATTTTGTAGCAATAGGTTTCGTATTTCAAGTGTTTTGAAGTGTGGTTGACCGTACCTTAGTACAAATCAGTGTGGGGGAATGAGTGTTGATTGGTTGCACCTTTGGAATAGTAAGTACCTAAATACAGTAGTTTATTGTAGGTACTAAATATAAAATTGTTGACTTTTTGTGGTTTCTGGTAGTACCTCCATTGAAGTAGACTATTATGAGTCTGGAATAGTTTTATGGTCTATTCTTATCTTAAATAAAAATGGTATTGGAAGGGTTTCTGCACTCTGAATAAAGCCACTGACAAACATAAATGGAATAGCTACTTTACATTTTTAGGCAAAAACCTTCAACAAAAATTGAATTACACAACGATATCAAAAAGGTAGTTGGTTTTATTAAAAACCCCATCGTTAACTCCCATACAAGTAAAGTGGCGTCCAAATGGCTACCGACATAGGCTGGTTTATGGGGTCATAAACCTGTTGTACAATATCGGCCATTTTTATGGAAACTGTTGTTGGGAGCTCTGATATGATTTACTAAACGACTCGACTGTTGGCTTTTACCGACTTTTAATATTTTATTCAGCGTATTGTATGTGAACTGTTGTTGATCCAATTCATTGGTTTGGTTGAGTTTCAAATACCGATTTAGTCATTAAAATCTAGTGGTATGGTTTTAGAATCTGTTTCTTCGTTCATTCTATTCTTTGAATTCTATTGCTTCTCGTTTGCATGCCTCGTTACTTTTGTCCCATAAACATATAACTTTGCTGAACAGCAATATTTGAACCTTTGGAAACAATAATAATTACTGTTTAGTTATATGCTTACCAGTGCCACATGACAATGTAATTTATAATCAAACACACCTGCTTTAATTACCACAAGTACCAAGGTAACTACTCAAAATAATCGTAAATGCCTAATGTAACGTTTAGTATACAGTAATTACGACCTAATGTGGGGTTTCAATCAAAGCGACTAAGCTTTTATGTCACTAATTGACGCCCGCGCTACACCTGTCACTCTGAGTCAAATACTCACCCCTTTATTCCAGAGGGGTAGGCAGATATTACGGAGCTCTCCTCCTATAAGGGACAGATATTTTTCGAAGCAATATTGCAACATTTCTTGTAGAAGGGAAGCGGTTAACGAAGATAATGAAGACTGCTCGTTTCATAACGTTAATTTGTTCAGCAGTTTTTGAGAATCGGGGCCATTTTACATACCTATACAAGAGGTAGAGCTTTGGAGGATTCAGAGTGTGAGCACACATTTTATGAAGTCGTTTGATAAACCTATCAGGAAAATGCTTCAGAACTCAGCATACGAAACAAAATTCCCTCAAGCAATACAGTTACCCGAAACAAAAAGCTTCAAACATTATGCAGGGTGTATGAAAACGTGAAAAATAAAAGGTGTTCCATCAAGTTGATGGCGACAAGTAGCGATGTACGGCAGTGTCGCTAGAGCGGTGTCGGGTGTCAATATATCACGAGCATGACGCGGTGTCAGGAGTGTCGTGTATATTAACGACATTACACGGGCACCATGATGAAGTACCTTGTTGCAGGATATTTTGATTTTTTCTGAGGAGTTAGTCTAAATTGGTAAGGAAGGTATGCATTGAAACCAATTTGCTAGAGATTAGAAATACAAATGTATTGATCGTTTTTAAATTTTACCATGAGTCAATTTAATAGTTACTCAGCGGCTATTAGGTATGCATCAGAATTGTTTTTATTAAAGAGTACTTTTGCCATACATTTAGGAATTTGGATAAACTTTCATATAATAGTTAAATATTTACTGCCAGAGTCTACTGTAGACTCTAATATACTGTGTCACCCTACAAAGTGTAGAATTGGCGTCTGTTGAATTGTTGTCGATCTTGTTTCCCCACGTATATTATGTACAATCAAGTTTATTTTTAGTTAAATGTCAAAAGGTCAGTCACTGTTATACCTACAAAGATTATCAACCTCAAAAGTTTTTTACCCCAAAAAAAAAGAAGCAAATTAAAGCATATTTGGCTTTAGTCACAAAAGATGTATTTATAAAGCATGTTCGCATTTGCAATCTTAGTGTTGATAGCAAATTATTATAAATAATTAGTTGAATTAAATATATATATATATAAATGCTTCGTTGGTCTAGTGGTCGCAAAGCGCTACTGCTGAGTGTGAGGTTCGGGGTTCGATTCCCGGGTCGGGCAAGGTGTTATTGGGTTTTTCCATCTGGAATTTCTCAGTCGCAGCCCGGAGTCTGGATTTGTGCCTGGTTGATGGCAATAGGCTCGCCCCCTATTACATGGGACTTAAACATAACTGGCGAAATATGGGTGTACTATAGGTACACCTCTGCCTAACCCTTCGGGAAATATAGGCGTGATGTTATGTTATGTCATATATATATATATAAATATATATATCTAAAGAAATCAAGTTTCGATACATTTTCGAAACCATGTCACCTACGAAATGGCAGCTCAGATTTATGATTCACCGGTGATTGCAACTCTCGCCACTGTATTTACACTACATAAGACCCAAATTGGCGTGTCACGGTCAGCCAGTGACAGGATATTGAAGACCGCTACCATGATTAATGTATTTTGTGATTTTGCACTTTTTGAAGGTGTTGTAAATTGAGTTTTTGTTGTAAAGCTGATTTTATTTTTAGTATGGGTTGAGGAAATAATGTAGTCTTCATTTAGTTACCTAATTGTAAGATAAGTAATGGATTAATGTTATTAACGTTTATCATAGATTTTACAACATGGTCTACAGTATTTACACCATGTTTTCGTTAGAAGATGTTGTCGTTGTTTCCGAAGAGGTGGTTTCTGGTGCTCTTCAGATGCTGGTTTCTGGTCATATCTGGATATTGGAGATCACTGGCCTGCTGATATAATAGTCTTAGAACCTTATACTTATCGCAACTTTAGTGCAAAACTCATGTTGCTGACACAGCTAGCTAACACAAGTTTCTATAAAAAGTTAGTCCAGACTAGTGCCTACAGTTCATGTATGTTTTTTATAACAGACAATGGGAGTATCTAAAGACTCCCATATTACACAAAACAAACATAATAATTAACTTTTCTCTTAACTTTATTGTGCTAGATTTAACATATTATGTAGGTACGTTGTTTTCAATAACCTCAACATTCACCTACAGCCGATAACCGCTTGTTGTTGATCATGTCGACGATAAAAACTTGTTTACGTGTTAACTTTATCGACATATTGTTTTCCCCACGTAAATATTAATATTGCAAGCCGTTTAGTCGACGAGATAAAATGGAAGGGTGTATTTTCCTGTCTCTGTAGCTTGAAGGTAAAAAAATATGACATTAATAAAATTGATAATGTTTTGATGTTTTTAAAATGTTGGTTATCTAACAAAGGTGTAGGTCATACCTACACCTTTGTTTTATTTAATTCATTACATTTTGACATAGGGTTGCTTTTTATTTCATTAAACTTTTAACAGCGGATTTTTAACTCGTCCTAGGGTTTTTCGGAGTTAACACATACAAACGTAACTCCTCTATTTTCTTTTGCTGGAATTTTCAAAAATCCTTCCTTACAAATAGACTGTAGCTACTATTCTTAAAATAGTTTCCATGCTGCTCCGATTTTACTTATTCTGGCCGTTAGGATCGAGTGTGATTTCAAAAATTCTCATTTCTCTACACCTTATCCCAATTTATATGGGGTCGGTGCAGCATGTCTTCACCCTCTATAGTTCTCTATCAGTCGTCATCTCAGTAGTTCCCCTCTCTAGCCACATTATCTCTCACACAGTCCTTCCATCGTTTCTTCATTTCTTCCATTCTCCTTTTTAATACATTGAAACAAATTGATAAGCTTTTTATCTACCATAAAAACCTCTTTATCAACTGACGCATCAGATCTTCCTATTGACAGGCAGATGAGGACACGAGACGCTTTTCTATAGACTTTACAATATTATCAATTCATCGATGTGTGACTGTGCTCGTCGATGTGCGGAATACATTCCTAGAGATACGAACACTTATGCCATAACGTGATTCAATAGCGCTGCAAGCATTATTAGATTGTATAGAATCAATTGAATATCGACGTGATATTGGGTAAAAGTAATGTGAAGCTGCGCAGTGGTTAGCAAAGAGTAGTATTTATAAATAGGAGATATTCATGTTTAGGTTCAATTCTTTTCAACTATATTATGGAGTTTGTAGATCTGGTAAAAAATTAAAATTAGACAGAAAAGCGACTGATAAAATCTTGTCTGTTTATGATTTTAGAACTGCAAAATGAAGGTGAAAATATTCCCTTTCTCGCAGAAACCCTTCGACCTTTTACAAACAAAAAGCACACAATCACATCCATTCGCACAAAACTAAAGATTCGAACCGTGGCATTCGGTTTCTCCGCACGTACCGTCAAATCGTCCATAAAAACGGAATACGACCGCATTCCGCCGAATTGCCAACTAAAAGTGTCAAAGTTTAGCCGTATCACCCGGCTATCGCATTATCTGAGCGGCTGAGCGGGCCGCATCCGGACATATTTACGGATGTGCAGTAACAATATTCCTAATAGTTATTGTTACAACGAGCAGACGCAATAAGAAGTTACTTCGACCATTTTGGCGAAAACGAATTCTGATTAAAAGGCGTGATTTGAAAGAGGGAGGGATGTATAAAATGACTTTCATTTCTGTTATTTAAGACAAGGGTCTTTTTCTCATTCAGTCATAGTACATTGACCACCACGCTCGGTAAACACAATGCTGATTTCGGACCACAGTAAATCAATCCTTAAGGCCTGGACAAGTTGCAGTCGCCTTCAAAGCGTTTCATATTTCTACAACTACTTTCAACAGAATTGACAAGGTATTCGGTAGCTTATGTCAGTGCCATATTTTTTTTTTACTTTTCAATCATCATTATTGCTAATAGAATGTCACTTTGTCTAGGCTTTGTCTTTGTCTGATTTGGCTTTGTTTAGTCTGCGTTCTGTACAATTTTTCTTACACTGTATCATACCCGAGTTGTCAGAAATTAATGTATGAAAGTTATAAACAAAACGCTCAATCTAAACCCGCGCTTACGAGGTTGAAGATGAATACAAAGATAATTTCCTACAAAATACAGATGTTTAATTACCCCGCTTTCTTTCCAATGTAACTTCGACCTCGTGTCGCGCTCTCAGAAGGCACGGTGGCGGCGTAGTGAAATTTGTGACACTGTAAATAATGCTGTAACGATGGCGCGGTTACAGGGTGTCCCAACTTGTGTTATATGTTTATGGTCACCCCCCGTAGCTGCGTGATTAATTAACTTTGAGCACTGTTTGCAGTTTACGTCTGCTGAATGTATTACGGTTTGTTGGTCTGCTTTGTAGTATTTGGTTCAGTGGTTTTGTTTGTAAATGTTATTTTTTATGGTGTGAAGCTACTTAAAATAATAAAATGCAATGTTTGCGAATACGTTTTACGGACTGCTGAGCGAAAGGTGCGCTCGATTCTAATATCCCTTGCACTTTGACGTTAATTCACTAAAACTAGACTAGCATGTTTAGTTTAGATTCTATTGAGCATACATACAGGAACTCATGCCTTCTTCGCATGGGGGTAGACAGAAACTACAGAACGTCACCTGCTGCGATCCTTACATAATCCTTTTGCTCCGTTTATGTTCATACATCAGCTGGTCATACACGCGTGCCGTTTGTGAGTACAACGCACTTGACATTTCTGAAGAACATCACCAATAAAGTCAGTAAATGTGTATTAAGCAATGGAAGATTAATTTTTTTCTTGCCGTCCGTCTTCATAGAAATTTCTTTTAAAACACCAGAAAACGAATTATTCTACACCAAAAAACCACATTTAATCAGAAAAATACTTTAAGCTTGCTTTAAGTCCAGTCTGTCGACAAAAACTTCAACGTTTTCTTCTAAAATGAAATCTTTCAACAAAAACTTTAATAAGAAAGTTTCCTTACCTTCGGGGTCTGAAGTTCACGTACAATGACCCTCAATGCTGAAGTCCCTCTTAACGCCGGCCATACTTCATCAACTTTTACCAGCAGAACTAATTAGCTGCAAGCATCAGATGCATAGCGTGTCGCCCCAGCTGAGCGACAGAAGCGATGCGATGGGTCGCATGCAATACTATAATATCAAACAAATTCTGCACTTAAATAATTATTAAAATAAAATAGCTTTTTTTGTGTTGCTTTTGCACTTTGTTATTTACTTTGGGGAACAGAATAGGCAGATGATGATATATTTTGTGACGATAATCTGCACCTGCCGAGATACAAATCGGTTGGAACTTGTTGGAATCTGGTTTAACAGTTTTGACTTTAGCATTAGCAGTGCTATAATATTGTATCCGCAATGAAAATAAATATTTTGCACCTAACGTTTATGAATGTCAGTCAATGCTTAACTACATAAGTGTGTACAATATTAATAGTGAGGTTTTACTGACTAACCTCCTTTTATATCGTACTGAAAGTTATGTTTTTAACATAACTTTCGAAAGTGGGTGTTTGAAAACCTCTTCTTCCCCTGCACAGCACAATCCCCATATTATGGTCTATGCGCCGTATTTTTATGGAACAAACTGGATTTTAAACATGTTTAATTGCATTGTATCGCTTTACCCCATACATAGGACACCGGCTCACGTACGATATGCATAAGTTTGTGGTTGTGTGGGTCACGGGGAAGTTTGTATTGTCGGAGCTCGGAGTTCAGGCTTGTCTGATGTCTTTTAGAGAAGTCAGACTTCTGCGGGTTGGTGGTAGATGTTATTAGGTATGTGGGGATATAAGTTAGGTGTGCATTGTTGGCTATGAATGTGAACTTTCTGTAGGTTTCTTTATAAGTGACTTTACGAGTGGATTTTCAGTCAGTTAGCAAAATAACTTGATTTCCATGCTAAACAATAGGAGGACTATGTTGTACAGTAAACATGCTAATAAGATTTGATAAAACACGAGCTATATGAGATCGAGAATAGGTCTCAACTTGAGTGTAGAGCAAATATGTAGCTTCATATTTTTGACTGAACGACTCCTTGACAATTCCAAAATGCCTGTATATTGTTTATTTGAAATACATAAATGCTTTGAGTTTGAGTTTATGCCATGATAAAAACATTAGCCAGTTAGCGAGGTGGTAGCGTGACTGACGCCTAAAACTATTATTTATGTTAAAAATGCATACATTGAAATTACGCATTGAATCAGCTCAAATGACGTTCGATCGACATTACGTAGGATCAAGCAGCGCCACGTACTACTACATGCCGGAGTTATGTGCTATTACGATAATGGGGCCGCACCGCAATTTGCTCCCGAATAAATGTCGTAATTCTGGGCCCCAGCCGCTAATGCACCCTTATAATATCTAATGCAAATATTTCTTCTTCGCGTTTTTGGCGTCTTGCCAACGTTCAATTTGCTTAAAAGAATGGATTGAGCGAATTATGTTTTGACTTTTTTATTCGTGTTTAGTTTATTTAAGATACGAAGAGAAGTCTTCTAACTATCTATTTACAAGTCTCTATAAATATAGGTACCTAAAATATTCTGTCTTAAAGTAAACGAAGTAAACTATAAAAAACTTTCTTCAAAACAGCTTAAAGATAACACTGAAAATATAACATTTTTCAATATAAATTGGAGCTAACTTAATAAACGAGTTTCCTTTCAAATTGAAGTTTATAACTACTACAAAATTGTTTCAGTATACTTCATCGTGGATCGACCAAGTTTTACGTTTCCTCACTGATTGGGAATTAAAAACAAACAGATTGTGAGAGACTGTTTTTCTTGCCTGTTCTTATCTTAAGCTCGTTATATCTGTCAATCGAAGAAAACTGATTAATTTTGTGCTCAAAGAGAAACAATTACAGCCGAATAAAGCGAGTATAAGGAATCTAAATTATCAATGTAGATGGAACCTTCTTAGGGACTCTTTACGTCATATTTAGATTCATACGCGAGAGTATATTTTTAAATATATAAAGACTTGTAAACCATATTATTGTTTCTTTGAAGTACAGTACCTATGGTATAGAATTCTATTTCCAAATCAGTGGTACTCACAGGTAATCGTTACACAAGTTCTGTAGGCGAACGCTTTCATACAACAACGTCTGAGCATATTAGTGGTAAAATACGAGTTGAGTGAAGGGCATATATTCAGCGGTGGGGTAAGAAAAAGCGGCGGTAGGGGAACCAAGAGTCCGGATTTTATTGGACATTGTCGGTCACAACAGCAATGGCAGCCGATGTTTATGGATGCAAGGGTTATTTTTCTAAAATTACCAAAATTCTAAGCCTTCTCTAGCTTTCTTCAGCCTTTGTCTTCCTATCTGGCGCGAGGGATATAAAAAATCGTGTATAAGGCTGTATCAGGGCCGCAGCCGCACTGGAGTAGGTATGTGGAACGTCTTGTGAGTGCTAGAGAGTCTGTAATAAGCACTAGTGTACTCTACAGTACAGGCCCTGATAAAAATAATAATTATAATCAAAGAAATACTTATTTATACAAAAGTAAAATTAATTTATATATTTATTCTCTAGAAATCGCGACACGGCTGCAGTTGCTGATTTCAAATCTGTCTTGAACCACAACCGGTCACATACATCACACTTGTGTCCAAACTCGTTCTCGATAAATATGGACTAGCACCTGGCTGTCGCCAAATTCCAGCGCCTTCGGTAATCAGGCGCAGATTACGCGTAATCTGCACTAACTGTGACCGTGTACTGTTACTGTTGGGTGTAACCTGGCTCCTTCTGGCGGATGTCGATGAGGTGGTTTCGTTCTCTGTCCCCATTGTAGGCACATTTATAACAAATAGCGTTGCTCAGAATGCCTTACGCCGCTTGAACCCGCCGGCAATAGAAATATGTACGTAAAAAAATATGTAAATGTGTACGTATTACATGATAAGTTCATGAGACACACAGCCCGCTGACAGACAGACGGACGGCCAGCGGAGGCTTAGTAATGGGGTTCCGTTTGGCACTCTTCGGGTACAGAACCCTAAAAATGAAACGCTGTTCGTTGGTAAGCGCATCACTTAAAACGGCTGGACCGATTTAGATATTTTTTGTTTATGTCTATTACAAACATCCGAATTAGGTTTTTATGGAAAGAAAAACTAGAAAAGTCCATCTAACGTAGGGGCTGTGGATGTGCACACTGAAGACGCCGACGAAAGTGTGAACGCGCAATCACAAAATACGTCCGTGCGCAATCATCCGTAAAGATCTTGGATTTTTTAGCCGACTACCAAAAAGATATTTTCGTTACATTTAGACCGATTTTAAAAATTCTTTTTTTATTTGGTAGAGGAAGCTTGCGCGTATAAATTAATTTTATTAACTTTGCTTGGGCAGTTTTTGAGTTAGCTTAATATAATTCGTAATAATTCGTATTTTTGCCACTTAGTATATGTGGAAAATGTTATAATAAGTTCCTGTCACTGTTACTTACATGACAGGTAGTGGTAATCGAATTTGTGTGGGGTAGGTACGACAGCTAAAAAGTGAAAAATAAAAACTTTTTACAAATATAACAACCGACTTCCAATAAAAACACTACAAAGTGAAAAAAAACCTTTTTTCAAATAAGGGATAATTAACGTCCTTTTTTCTATAGAATTTTTGTATTAATTACTTATAGAAATTTGGACGGGACAACGTCTGTTGGGCCAGCAGTAGTAGTAAAATACAACATTTTTAAATGTTTTATTTTAAATTAATTCCACATACATTAAAATGCTAGCTAGCTATATAACACAACTATTTACATTTATCTTGATGACGTCTGAATGTTCTTCAAATGACAACAAAATGAAGACATTTGAGAAGATCAATAGCATTCTATTGTTCCGGCCATGCAAAAGCCGTTTTCGTACCCCTTGTCAATGCAGTAGTCCCGGTGCTCCTCACTAGTGCGGAAACAGTCCTGGTCGCAAGCAGTGGTGGTTCACATAATAATAATGAAGGCAATGAGAAGCAGAACGAAAGTGGTCTTGGTGGCAGTCATTTTATAAATTATTTGACTTGTTGACGTTGAGGTCGAATATCGAGAAACGATGGCCAAAAAGTGAGGATTTGTTACGTGAAGTAATGGTTTTTATATGAGGATCATACAGTTGTTGAATGAAAACATTTAATTTGTGTACACAAAATGTTTACTTAGGTGTTTAGAGTTCTTGAATTTAATTTGTTACTATTGCGCACTTTGAGTCACGCTTGCACGGCTGGGCCTTTCTGTTTTTCAGCCCATTGGAAAGAAAGAAAGAAAAATAGGTTTATTTGTCACAGAGACAAGTGCATACATAAAAGACAAGAGTAAACGAAAACAACAAAAAGTAATACACACATACATAAGCACGTACATTACGCACATACACACGTACATTAGAGTTCACTTGTCATTTTGAAATTATTTAGACCAGCAGCTGCCCGCGGCTTCGCCCACGTGGACCGTAACTCTTTTTTTCTTATAACATCAGCTATCGTAGCTTACACTATTTGTATTTTTGAGTGTTGTTATGATTTTAAGTACGTCATATGGTGTACTAGGTGCCATAAACATAGTCTCTTTTATTCAAACTATGTTGCGTTATTGTAGATTTTGTCGATAAAGTTTGGTTCTGTGATGGATTCATTATTAATTTTAATTTTATCTATAGAGGGTTTTGGTATATTTCATTTGCTTTGTTTAATTATTTGGCAATTCGTTTTGGATTTATTTGTTGAAGTTTTTATTTTGTAATTATTATGTGCGCAAGTGAGTCAGCTTTATAATTGATGTGTAACATCTTTCTTCTCGCTTTCCAGCAATCAGTGGGAATAATTTTGTGAAAAGGGACGGAAGTGTGTAACAGGAAGCCGGGGAAGCCCGCGCTGTTTGAGTTGGCCGTCAGACGATACCAACCCATTTTACGAGAGGTTGGTACTGTCAGCCAAGATGTTAGATGTTACACATCATATGCGATTACTGTAAGGCTCGCTCAGGCGCTTTTTTATACAGCCTGGTGTAAATTTTAAGATGCATTTTATTTATCTGACTAGGCTTTAACCTATAATGCCAAAGCAGTCGTCGTTTAATGTTGCTACAAATCTTAATACCGCAAGATATCATGGTCATAAACCATAGCAATTGCCTTATAATTATGCAATATTGGGGTCGTTAGCAATATATACCTCTGTAAATGTCAAGCTGCTTAAATGATTTTCAAACTTGGATAAGTTTTCGTCACTACAATCCCGTCTATTTATACGCCACTTGTTTATTGCGCACGTTTTGCTTACGGGGAGTTTAAGAAGTTGCGCTGTGTGCTCAAACAATGCTAATTCTAATATTATAGTTTTGCAAACAATTTTGCTTATAATTTCAATAATCCTATTGAAATTATGAGCAAAATTGTTTATGAATGTTTGGCTCTTCAATCGAGTAGGTTCGTTCAGTGCTAGTTTTACGTTAAAATTTAATGTCAGATGTTCAAATTCAATTGTTTCTTTTTAATATGTCAATGTTAAAATCTCAGCTGTGATAATATTTTGAGATTTTTTAGTACAAGTTTGTAACATTGTTAATAATTTTTCGAAAAATTTAGAGAAATTCTTGCCGTTAGGAACCCTATAAATGCATATACAAATGATGTTTTGGTAAATAAGCTCGCAGCATTCGAATACACAAGCAGAAGATATTTTAACAGTTTGTGGCAGTTGTCTCTATTGATGCCCGTTCTTCACAAGTATACATGATCCACCTCTCTTACTTTCTTTTCTACTGAAACATGCTGCCGAACAATAATTATCTATCTGTGTATAATTGTTTCTCATATCTACATATGAAATGTCGATTTCTATGCCTTTTCTAATCATTCCTGCGACAATAACAGACAGAGAGTCTGCTTTTGTTAACGTGAAAGTCACATAATTTATCTTAATTAGGCACATAAAAGGCACTTTTGAACGTCAAAATTTACAAAAAATATAATTGATTCTAGTCGCCCCTTCCAAAAGGTAGTTTTCGTATGGAGAAGAATGGGCAAGAAACTCCACCGTTACTCTTTTAAAATGTTTTACAATATTTTGTATACATTAATTTTATGTGAAGACGATGCACCTGGAATAAGATTACTATACCACAAAAAAAAAATGAAGCAATGACAAAAATAATTATGTAATGGATACATGGTGTTCACATATTTACAAGCATTGTAAAAGTAGATACCTACCTATACGATATTCCTAAAATTTTTACAAGTAATACTACTAAGTTAATGTGTGAGTTCAAGTAATCACAGAATGTAAAATCAATGTTGTAATAATTAATTATACAATTAAATTAGCAACCAGTTTTATTTTGTCTAGACTCTAAATTGTCTTATGGAGCTAGACCAGCATGTTTCCAAGCATTCTTATCTTGGATTTTATCCACTAATTTGTAATATGCTTGTTTACAAAGAGTACTTTTATATGAGTTTTAAATTTTCTTTCAGTTAATTATAATATATCACAAGGTATTTTGTTGTAACATTTAATACAGTACCCATAAAAGATGTTATATACTTAAGATAATCTGGAAAATGGTTGTTCTATTTTATCTTTATTCTAGTATTCAAATTATGTCTATCACTTATTTTATCAAAAATATGTAGATTTTTCCTTACATACATATTTGCATAGATGAATTGGCAAGGTACCACCATAATATTAATCTTTTTAAATAGTTCCCTGAGATTCATAATGCTGTGGAAGTAGCTAAAATATACCAAACGCGCGGTTTCTACATCTGTTAATTGTCTTATCTTTCTAACAGCATAAGCGGCCGAGCTTAGCCGCCCCGCTGAGAGAGATGTTATATGAGGTTGCCATTGTAATTTCTCGTCTAGCGTGATTCCTAGGAAAACTGTTTGATTAATAATTTCCAGTTTTTCTCTATTCAATATGATGTCACATTCGCAACTTCTAACATTTGGTAATATAAATCGAATGCATTTGGTTTTTTCTCATTTAGTACCAAATTATTTACCGTAAACCAATCTTGGACCTGAAGGATAGAGTTATTCACGTTATTATCCTGCTCTGGTTTAATGCATTGCATATATGGGTGCACCTATAGGTGGCTTTCACGAAAAAAACCAGCCAAGTGCGTGTCGGACCATGTACAATAAAGGTATGAATATATCCCAAAAACAAACTTAACATTGTAGTTGAAATAAATGTTCCACCATACATTCCAACTGCAAATGTAAGTTTGTACGTTGTTTGTTGTGTGATTTACCATGTTATTTAAAAAACATAGACTTCTTATAGGTTTTCCTGTAATCTATAGTATAGAACTATTCTCTGTATTTTTATCAACATTTTAGGTTCAGCTTAGATATAAGAGGGGAGGAGAATGATAAATTTTCATCAATGTTCTTTAATAACTTTAAAACTGTTTATTATAAAATAAAATAAAATAAAATAAAATTGCTATCCTCATAACAAGTCCTTTCATTTGATATGTCCCACGGTACAGATTGCAATATTTTTTTTATATTTTGTCATTTTAAAATTCATTTATTTACGTTACACTTTCGTGTTTGGGTCACAGTAATTGTGTTTTGATGATCGATACAGTTAATAAAAATTAATATTATTATATCACTTTTTATGTCCGTCTGTCTGAGAAGTATTTCCAGGTTACTTATGTTTTATGTTAGAAATATGACTTGGACGATTATCATGTCTGGAAAATTATCATCTATGTCCTTTTCTGACGGTCGACACGGTCACCCTATCCGGGGGTAAGATTAACGTGGCTCGGTAATGGCGGGTCTCGCCTCTCAGCTGATTTAATGTTTACATGTGTGTAGTAGTGCCGGGATATCTACCGCTTAGTGCGAACAAACCTGTGCTTCTGAGATTTTCTGCTCAGACTAATGGCGTTTGTACACGGAACAAGTTACTTGTGTGTATTATGGTGTAGACAACGCTGCACACTTGACCATCGCGCTTATTTACAAGATACATGTGATCTCTGTTAGAGTACATACGTGGGGTTTCCTTGAGTAGAAATATAACTGTTTTTGAGATGGTTAAAAAAAGATATTGAAGGATATACAAACGAAGGAATTACAGTTATAAACGACATTTTTTCATATCTGTTATTCATTCTGAAGTACATAATAAAGAGTTATCTATTATATTCTATTCTGAGGTGGCTCGTGGCACCATTTAATGTTGAGCAGAACTTTTGGCTATTAGAATCCTGTCTTACCAACTTTGTTTGCGACCGTTGTCCTGAGTGACAGTTGAACTCTATTTGTGCAGCATGCACCAATGTAATGGACCCATTATGACACCTTCACTTTATCTTCCGACATTTTAATACAACCTTAACATCTGTAAACAACACAACAAAGTGCATGTTTACATTTGATTCGTAATTAATTGCTCGGCGGTATTTTTCCGGAAGCACCGTTAAGGCTTTTCTGCACTTAAGTGAGGCAGGAAGCTGCAGTAAGTGAAGGCTGCGCGATAAATTAACTTGATCTACTACCGAGCTAATGCGCTGCTTGCCAAGATGGCTGCCAGCAGATCTACGGCTGCAGCGAGAAGTATTGGAAGAAGTTTGTGGTATGTGCTTCTAATAGACGGACAAGAATGCGTGACAGCACAGGGTCAGCTTTACTTTGAAACAAAAATATTTTAGTTTGAAAGTTTATTTATTGGGTATTTTTATTATAGTAAGTACATGCTACTAAAAAAACTATTAAGGAGTTTGCTGTAGACGTACCGTAATTAGGAACACCACGTTCTATAAAATGCCAGCATTATTACATAATTATAGAAACTCAGACACGACTTATTTCAGAAGATGTGAAACCATCCTTAAAACAAAAGGGCACCAATTCTTCGTTATCTATTCAGCCGTAACTCTCGGTTATCGTATGTGTCATGTCATCGGCTTCCTCCTCGCCTGAGATTCTACCGGACTTAATCCTGATAACAGTACATTGACACTTGTTTTGGTGTCATACGGTGGTAGTTCATGGCAACCACGGGTAGTAAGGGAAAAAGTTCTCTCAGTATTAGCGTTTTATTGGTAAACTACGATAACCAATAGTAGTAGTAGGTACTTTTATCGATGTCTTCCGTAAAACAACATACCTGAGTTCGAAGGTTAATATTAACTTACAGGTATTAACGACAATGTCATACGTAAAATTTACCAGTACGCTTCGCAAATGGGCCGTTATTTTGTAATTTTTCATCAGTCATAATAAATCTTCGTCCATCATGAAATTGTACAACAAAGTGAAACTTTCTCACGTAGGCGTCGCCTGTTGGCATGGCGCCTCGAAACCGTTCTCAACAATTATTAATCGGCTCCTAGTTGCCGTCTCGATACCCATGTATAAAATATAATTATTTACATTTATAAGTTAAGAAGAAACATACATATAACTTAAATAATATATTATTAATACTAGCTTTTCCCCGCGGCTCCGCCCGTGTCGAGGTCAGACATTATACTACCGGAATAAGAAAGTATTCTATATAGCAGGTAGGCCGTTACCTGGGTTATAATCTATGTCAGATGTGTGCCAATGATCATAGAAATTTGTTCAGACGTTTTGGTGTCAAAAGGTAACAGACAGAGTTGCTTTGCAGGATATATGAATAAAATATGAATAAAAGTTGTAAACAAAAAGCTACAACATTCGGTTGGTGGCAATAAAACTAAATATCGATGTATGACGTCACACAGTTCGTTGCCCGCTGGACCGCCTGATAACATTGCTCTCTATGACTCGCTTACGTGGAGGATAGTTACTTGCTCTGTGTTTATTTACTCTCGCTTTCTTATCCCACTATATTATGAAGAAGTGATTACTTTTTGTGAATCCTAACACTTGATTCACTTGTTTAACCTTTTGCTAAACAAAAAAACTGATGCGGTTTCGTAAACTTATTGGGGAAGTTGCAGTGAACCTCAAAAAGATGTAGACATCGACAAAAATTCATTTGATTGTCTACAGTTTTTGTTTTATTTAACTGTATCAACGTGTAGCTAGAATTAAGTAACCAATGTGCAATTTGTTTTGTGGCTACATACTGAGACAACTAAGTGAATTCTTGTCGATGTATACACTGTGCATCTTTTTGAGGCTGACTGTACTAGCTATAGACGTCATACTTTATCACGACGGTTTCCTGCTTTTAATTCACGAGAATAAATTTTGGGAATTCAAAACACACTTTTGGTTTTTGAGGATAGCCAGCGTATTCTATAATGTCTGTTTATATTATAATGACCTCTTATTTTTGCAGAATAAACATTTTTTCTTTATTTCTTTCTGTTGTGTGTAATATAATGTAAGGACAACAATTATTCCAGGAGACGGACAATTTACTCCTCTATTCACCAAACTCTCCTCCCCCCTCCTCTATTCACCATATTCTCTCCTACTCGACGATATACAAGTTCAAACGCTCCTCAGTATTGTCTCGGTATCTCGCCGACACATTTGTAGGTTGCCATTGTGTTCCATTGCTCCCAGTCGGTTATTTACTCCCGCAGCCCCACAACCAACATATTTTTATTGTTTTATCATCCCCAATATACGAGGTGCTGTCTTAAATGCTCGGAGATAGAACTTTATGTGGGTGTGGCTGTAAAAAGTTTAGTTGTAAAATTTTAACGCCAAGATATTTTGATGTTTTCGTGGTCTGGCAGAGTCTTAAAATACACGAGAAACCTTTGGTCCAGCAGTTTATGGATGATGTAAATCGTACTAAAACTTGAAAATCTCGTAAATAATCATTTAATTAACGAAACAATAAAATATAATGTTCGATTTGTCCAAAACAGAACTTTAAAATAGTGGTACGACAGGGTCTACGACGTGCTATGCCTCGTAGACGCTGTAGGCTTTTCGTAGACTTTCGTAGCTTAACGCTACGCTACTAGGCATAAGGATGCAATATTATTTACAGAATTAATGTTTTGTGTTACGATAGAAGTACCTATCGTAACACAAAACATTAATTCACCTGAAATGCTAAAACTATGACATTTATTTATTTTCTTGTGATATAACAAAATGTTTTGTAAGATATCAGGTTTTGTTTCTTGCCATTTTTCATAAGTTTTATTTTATTTGAACCAATGTTGCAGAGGAGCAATTTAACTAAAATATTTCTTTTGTAAAACCTATAAGTAGTATTATAGCTTATTTTGGTTTGTAGAATCAATCAATGAGATTGTCTACAAACTTCTTTGTATAGACCTACTATTTGGTGTTTTACTGGTAACATTTAGTATTGACCAAACAACAAGCTAAGAGTAGCGGCAGTTAGCGATACAGAACAAACACGGCGACCACGTGTTTGTTTGTCCTTTTGTCCGCACAACAAGAAAGTGCAGAAGTCTCATTTATCATAAATCGTGGTCTGAGATTAGCTTATGAATGATCGGGTGAGTGTTGGTTTCCATTCATGAGTCGGGTGAAACCTACTCACTTCGTATAAATGAGCCTACCAGCAAAGCATTCCTTGTAAAAAAGGTTACTCTTTCACCACCACTACACCTTTATAGCATCATATTTAAATTTTGCCACCAAATAAAATTGAATTATTCCTGTTCGAATATATTATGTGCTGGAAATTCCAGACTCACGTTTCCAGTGAAGTGAAGAGTCATTTTATTAACCGTAGTTCGCCAATGTAAGTTTTTCAATTAGTAATGTAAGTTAACTGTAAGTAACTTTTGTAAGTTTATCTAGGACATCACTGACATTGAACTGCTTCGTTGGTCTAGTGGTCGCAAACGATACTGCTGAGCATGAAGTCCTGGGTTCGATTCCCGGGTCGGGCAAAGTGTTATTGGGTTTTTCAAATTCAAATCATTTTTTGTGGATTAAAGGTTCATAAGATGTTGTGTTAGTAGCACATAAGTCTGCTATGTTCCGCCATTGAAGCATACAAAATTCATATTATCAGTTCGGAACATAGTTAAAATTTTATATATAGAATTTCTCAGTAATAGCCCGGAGTCTAGATTTGTGCGCGGTTGATGGCAATAGGCTCGCTCCTAGTTACATGGGACTTAAAGATAACTTGCGAAAGGAAGGTGTACTATAGGTATACCTCTGACCTACCCTTCGGGGAAACAAGGCGTGATGTTATGTGTATTACTGACATTGATGAAGGAAAAATTTGTGAGGAAAACTGGAGTTAAATAATGAATATACTTAAGTATTAAGACCAGGCACTCCAAAGACAATTTCCACGTAAACTTCGCCCCCATGCATCCCACCACTCCACTATGTAATAAACACATCAGTAATAAAGTTGAATATCGCGTGCGCTCTTTGGTCATGTTCGAGCACGGAACTAAATGTCGTAAGTCTCAATTCTTATTTCGTTTAATAATTAAAGTAATAAGGCGCTTTTACCGGGCCTTACATGGGCCCGATGTAGACTTGTTAGCGTCCGTGTCCTGGTTGCGATTCGGTGACCTATTTGGGGACACCGAAGGTTTTGTCTTTGCGATTATGGACGAAGTTATGATGACGAACAACTACCGGAAATATATTGTGAAGGACGGCACGGTTGACATCTGTCGGGCATGCCACCGTCCCGGGGAATCAATCCGACACATTATCTCTGGCTGTTCTCGTCTGGCTAACGGAGACTACTTGCATAGGCACAATCTTGTAGCCAGGATTATCCACCAGCAACTTGCTCTGAAATACAGTCTTGTGGAATCGGAAGTACCGTACTATAGATATGTGTCCGACCCAGTCCTCGAAAATGGCAATATCACGTTGTATTGGGATCGATCTATCATCACTGACAGGACTATTGTTGCTAATAAGCCAGACATAGTGGTGATAGATCGATTAGAGCGTCGCACAATGATTATTGATATAGCGGTCCCACATGACGAGAATCTCGTGAAAGCTGAAAAAGATAAACAGATTAAGTATCTTGACCTGGCTCGCGAGATTGTCGACATGTGGGATATGGATACAGCAATCATTGTGCCGATAGTCGTGACGGCTAATGGCATAATAGCCAAGAGCCTCGACCAACACCTGAAGAGGCTCTCGTTAGGCAGCTGGATCAAGGGCTTGATCCAGAAAGCGGTACTCCTGGACACGGCGCGTATTGTCAGGAGGTTCCTCTCTCAGGAGCCCTGACCAACGGTAGCTTGGACCCTGTTCCCGACACCGGTGGGATACTATTTTTTATATTTTTAAATGTTTTTTTTTTTTTTTTTGTTTTTATATGAATATTTAAAAATGTAATAAATATGTTAAAAAATTAAATAAAGGAAAAGTAATAATTGATTTAGAGGAAAAATATCTTGTATCTGGATAATAAACTATTTTTTCTTACTATCAATCATTATTTCAGACATAAAAGCCGAGTAATCGTGTTCATGTTTCAAATAATCATTAAAAAGAACATGATTGTCGAATAAAAAATGAATCTAGCGAAAATGTCCCAATTACGTAACTGTCTCATATTTGGAAAGAAAAAATCCAATAAATCATATGCTAAAGTTCCATTGTGATTGTATGCGCAGACTTTTTCAGAATATTAATGCAAATTAACATACAATTTAGGGAGCCTCCTCTTAAATCGCCAATCCGTCTTGAGCAAGCGTCGTGATCAGTGCTCGTGCCTTCTCTGTATGAGAAGAGACATTTGCCCTGCAGTGGGATAATAATAGGCTGGTATTATTATTCGTTCGCCATTATAGGAGGTTAAAGAAGGCTTTATTCGATAACATTGCCGTGGAACATTATTTTTATTAAAATAAAAGTCAGCAGTTCTAAATTAATATTGGATGTTTTGTTCAGTGTATGTAGCGTCCTATTTTGTTGAATTATGTAAACTGTGCACACTGGACCTTGCCTGTGCAGTATTGTCTCAGCTGCGAGTCGACACCTAATCCTGGCTAAAAAGGCACCTCCAGTTTCTTGTGGAGCAGTTCAGTGTTGAAACTGGAGATTATAGCCATTGTAAATAGTGCTGTGTTATGTTTTACGTTGTAATATTTTTTGGAAATATTTACTGCACAAAACAGTAAAAGTTATTGTTGTAATCACCATATTGGTGACGGTATAAAGATGCCTGCCTATATTTTTAGCGTAATCCCCATGGCTGGATTGGTGCAAGGTTAAGAGTTGCATAGCTTTTACTGTCGCAGCAGAAAGCACGGGCTGTTGCTATGCCTCAGTGTCGCACCGCTGCGCGTGCTAGGTCCCCTGTGCAAATGATCTGTTTCCGAACGAATGGATGAAGATTTTATTGGCATATCCGAAGTACTGTGAGAGGGATTTATAATAATAATTTATTTGGCAAAATATGGAACATTATTTAAGGTCTTAAGTTTAGTAAATCAATGGTTTGGTGGAGTGATTTAACTTTTTACTTCAACTCAATTTTTGTAAATGATTTTAACCGTTTTAATTAAAGAACATAAATAAATAATAATATCTGCCTGGAACCGTTTGCAATACCTGAACTTGAAGCCATACTGTCCATCATGGGCGAGTGACCTGACTATTTCCAATTCACACTAAAAGTATTAAGTATTAATGCAGGAACTAGAATAGAATAATTTATTGTTTAAGAAATTACATTCGAATGCGTTGATTCCTGGAACTGACACGAGGATTCCCTGTGTTGTGAGATGCAGGCTCTTTCGTTCCGTTGACATTTATTGCTGTACATGTAATTGGTATATACCTACACACCTTTGTAAGAAAACGGGCGGTTTTGATTTTTCTACAATATTAGTAATCATTTAGTTCTAAAGAGGTTTTAATAGCCAAACTATATTACTGGCACTCAATAAAGAGTTTAGGTATGAAAAAAAGTTAATTTTAAATTCGAAACTTTTGTTTAAAATAATAATAATCCTTTTCAGTTTGTGACCCGTTAGGTTTTTACATACTCTTTGTTTGTGACTTTTTACTTACTTTTCGCCGGTTTGCGGTTAAAAGGTTATCAGGCAACTAAAACTAACTTCTCTTTATTTTTAGTAGAATAATTTATGTTTGTCGCATAATCCTGCTTTAAGGCTGGTGCAGACCAGCGCGACCCTTGTAGCGCCCGCGATATCGCGCTGGTGCACACGAGCCTTTATTGTGATTTAAAACAGATATCTGTGTCAGAAAAAGCAATAAGAACTAGTAAAATTATAGCGCTGCTGGAAGAAGGATGTAGTCAATGTTACGTCTCACAGCAGATAATAAGAAATTTCTACTTATTTATGCTAATGACATACTAAAAATATTAATATTATCCATAGAAAAGCCAATGACTCTAAGGTGCCCGTTTTTTTTGCAAAGAAGTTTATATATACATATATATATTACAATAAGTTTCTTAATGTCATAAAATCTACCCGTAATCTACTAGAAAAGGAATAAACCATAAAAAAGAATACACAAAGAAAACAGTAGATAACCAAGTATGTATGTATGTTGTGTGTGATTGTGATGGTGTGTGTGTATGTGTGATATGGTGTGTTTGTGTGGGTATATGAACTATGATACCTAGTTGTGTTGGTGTTGAGAATGTGTCTGAATGTTATACCTAAAGATGTATATAATAATGTGGACGTTTGTGATAAAGAATAATAAATATATACATAGAGATATGTACTAGTACCATTTTTTTAAATATTTTGTTTTTATATTAAGAAGTTTTCGGCCATATCATAGTCTATAGTAAGAAGCCATTTTGTAACCGTAATTTTGCATTTAGTTTGAGTAAGTTATGGAATTTTGAGTCGGTTATTGAGTTTCGAGTAAATGTGCGGTCTCATAAAACCGTACGACCTTCAAATTCAAATTCAAAATATTTTGTTAGACATAAACCTACAAGGGCACTTATGAAACGTCAGAAGCTAGGTGCACGGTTCCAATTGGTCGCTTCCTATGGAGAAGAGCCAGCAAGAAACTCCACGGTTAGGTACTCTTTTAAAAATAAATGGTTTCTACAATGTTTTCAAATTATAGTGTTAATAAGTATGAGAGGACAGTGTAGGCCCATCAACAAGTACCAGGTACTTAGTAAAATAGAAAATGGTCCACCAGTCTACAGCCTACAATGTTCTCACATTCACAAAATCTAAAAGAAAAGAATCTATATAAAAAAAATAAGGACCTATTTATACCAAATGACATGATTGCCAGTACAGCTGTAAAAAATCTAATTTGATAAAAAAAAATTAGAAAACTGTAGGTATATAGGGTGTAAGGGACAGCCCTCCGCAGACTGATAGGGTGAAGTCAGTATATCATACTAAGATGACCGGTACATGAAATTATTTCAGGAATGTTATGGGAATCCAATTAACCTGATTTGTTTTATTACCTTACACGCAATGTATCGCTACCGTGGCAAAACGCACGTAGGAAGGTAGCGAACGGCAGCGCAGCGAGAAATTGAACAGCTGATTTCACGCGTCGTTTGTTCAACATCCATTGCTGTTTTTTTCTGTTTTACCTGTTCTATTTACATTAATGGAGTACTGCGTACAGAAAATGTAATTTTACATTGAAAGAAAGAAATAGTAAATAAAAAAACGCAAAAAAATGAAAATTTTCCTGGGAAAATTTTCCTGGGAAAATTTTCGGTGGAATATGATTCAGAATAAGGAGCTGAATGTACCCTGTTAGTTTGCGGAGGGCTGTCCCTTACACCCTGTATATTGTCAAATAATGAAAAGATTATGTCAAGGAAGTATGTAAAAAAAGCAAAATAATCATCGTAATTTGGGAGCAGATAATAGACATTTACATTGTTATGCTGTTAATGAGGTACTAGGGAAGCCACATGTGCAGAAGGAATTATTGCCAAACTTCCTTGTCTTCAACGTAGTCTTTAATCTTATAATATGTATGCTTTTTTGATAAGGACACGTTTGATGTGGGTTTTGAACTTTCCATCGCTTAGTTCTGTAACCGGCATTGGCAACTTGTTATAAAAGCTGATACTTTTTATAAGAAATGATTTACTAGTTTTAGTTAATCTAAATTTGGGTATCATAATTTCATATTTACTACGTGTATTTACATTATGGAAATCGCTTCTTATTTTGAAAAGTCGTAAATTTTGCAAACACACAAATACTTTCTAAGATATAAAGAGAAGGCTGAGTCAGTATATCAATTTCTTTGAATTTATTTCTAAGGGACTCACGAGGAATCATTTTGTAGTTCGCGCGAATTCCCTCTTTTGTAAAATGAATCAGCTGCCGATCCCTACAGCAGAACGCCATAAGACATAATAGTATGGAAATAAGCAAAGTATACTAACCTAACTGTGGGTACATTAGTTAACTGCCTTGTTTTTGTTACTGCATATGCAGCTGAACTTAATCTACCTGAAAGAGCTCTAATGTGGGCGCCCCATTGCAATCTCGAATCTAGAGTAATTCCTAGAAACATAGTTTCCGTAATAGCATCTACTTTCTTGTCATCAAGTTTTAAATTTAGACCTACTTGAGGTACATTTGGTAATGAGAAATTAAGACGCCATTTCGAAAGAATTGCCAGAATATCGTTGACATGTAAGAGTTGACACATCCGTATCTTTTCGAACTATGTATTTTAAAAATAAGAAAAGTATCATCAGCAAATAGAATTATAATTATAATCCGAATTATATCCGATATATTAGCCATCATATAAGAAAGGTCATTAATAGTTAATTGATTCAGGCGTGACCTTGCGGAAATCCAATATAAAATGATGATGTGGATATATTTAGTAACCTGTTCCGCTTAGCTATTTCTAAAGAGTCTTGAAAAGACCCTGGAAGAAATCGACACGTGTTTCACCTCTCAACGAGGCATCCTCAGGATGACGATTAACTTGTCCTGAACTCAAGCACGGCGTGTTGCCACGTGCTTGGTGTGAGGACGCCTCGTTGAGAGGTGAAACATGTGTCGATTTCTTCCAGGGTCTTTTCAAGACTCTTTAGAAATATCTAAGCGGAACAGGTTACTAAATATATCCACATCATCATTTTTTTTAAGGTCATTAATATAAACTAGAAATAGGAAAGGGCCAAGAATTGATCCTTGAGGCACGCCCATCTTAACCAGAGACCCCGAGGATGTCGCCCCGATAAAGTTTACTTTTTGCTGCCTGTTTGATAAATACGAAAAAACAAGATCAGCACCTTGTCCACGAATTCCGTAGTGGTGTAATTTACAGATCAGTGTTTTGTGGTCAACGCAGTCAAACGCTTTTGAGAGGTCACAGAAAATGCCAATAGCATCCTGTGACTTCTCCCAGGATTCCAAAATGTAACTGATGAGTTTTACTCCTGCGTCAGTCGTCAACCTACCTTTCGTGAAACCAAACTGGTGACTATGTAAAATTCCATTTGAATTAAAATGTGACATCTGGTCTAGCATGGTTTTTTCATTTTTCTACCAAATGTTTTACGGCATCGAACCTTTTCCCATTGTACCCTTCGACTTGACAGAATACAAGGACACATGAAGGTTTTGTGATATCTTAGAGTGACTGATAGTATATAAAGCTGTCTGACTTTAAGAACTCCAACTTCGGTGTAGATTGTGTTTGTGGGGTACCGGAATGGTCTTCTATAGGCAACTTTAAGCAGAGCTCGTTGAGCTCTTTCAACCTTTATTAACGAGGTTTTCCCAGTCGTGCCCCATGCTATTATATATGCTGTTATATAATGCTGCTATTATACAATAGTTAAGGACTGATTGACAGGGAGAGAAGTAAATCATCTTTAGAACTGAGTCATCTGCAATTTTACCAAGTTGCTTAAAGATACGGAGCATCTTTCGAACCCTACCCCTTAAAGCACTCAGATGTGTGGACCATGACAAACGGTTATCTACAAAGACTTCCAGGTATTTAATCGAATCTGTCTGTTCGATGTATGGGCAAGTACAATTTTCTGCGCTAGAACAGGAGTGCAGCAGTTACAAGTTACAGAGTCAGGGGCGGAACGTTTCGAGATGGCAAAGTTGATTGCCTTCGTTTTGTCTATATTTAGCGTCAGAAGATTATGTGAACTGAAAACGATAGGTCGTTAAAACTATTCAATGCAAAAATATTTAAAATCAGTATCAAAGTTTATTCAGTATCTCATCAGAATAATTTTAAAGTACCGAGTGATTGCCCGGATTTCAATATAAAATTAATTGTTTCCTCTAAAATTCGGAATAGCTACGTTATAAATATCCGAAACAACTTCTACAAAAATAATTAAACTAATTAAAACAATCAAGCTGAAATTAATATTTTCGTCGCTCCCATTATTTTAATTGCCAACCTTGATAGTTGGGATTTAATCATTCTTGCCTTTATTATTTTAAATAGGGTTTGGTTTTGTTATATTAAAAGGCGATGGTTTGGCGAAAACATGGTGGGAAGGCATTGAAAAACGTTTGTTTGCTTTCGTTAAAAACGCACCACCGTCTTGCACTTTCATCCCGTCCGTTGCACTTGGGACGTTAACCCACTTCTTACCCGAGCATATTTTGCTAGTTATCAATATTGATATTACTAGTAATTTTCTTCTTCCCCTCTCGTGTCGGCATGAAGCACACTTAATATGATAGCAGCTTATCCGTTGATTTATCATAGTATTATTCAATTTACCAAATTAGTTAATCAGCTAAATTGGTAACTACACAGGGTGTACCGAAAGTTATTGGTAGAGGCTCTTCTGATGCATCCCATTACTGGAAATGTAGTTTTAAACAGTGTGTGCCACATACATATATATCACACGGATATCCGTGTGATACACTCTGTTTAAAACTCGATGTACAATATTAACGCCCTAGTATTGTAACTCTTCTTTCTCATTAGTAGTCCCATAAGTCCACGTCTTCATTACGTTGCCTTCAGTTTTTCCTGCGGTGAACTATTGCGTGGGGGGTAGTGCAGCCTGCTCAGGGCGGGGGGTGTCGTCGAGGCGCTCGTTTGTTACAAACTTTAACACGCTCTGCATAATGACGCTGTTGACTGCATAGTAAGGCGAGCTAAGCGATGCGATGCGATGATGTCGCTGACTGAATCCAGTAGGGGCACGAAATAAAAAGTGGATGAGGACGGGATTTAAAATGAGAATCCATTACTAATATTAACAGCTATCATTTTGACTTGTGCTACTATTTGTTTCAGTAAAATATATTAAATCGAGGAGGAATATACTACTCAGGTGGTTTCTTCATATATTTCTGGTAACGCAAGAAACACAAAATCAAAACAAACAAACAATCTATCAATTCTATAAAAACATTATAATATTTTTTGAGGATCCAGTTTTTTACGTGTAGGTATTGCACAAAATTCACAAATTCGGCTACCGACCAGTTAATTAAATCATAGCACATTTTCAAATATGTTGTACATTTTGTGTCAAACGAAGCTTGAACATAGATAATAATAATAGAATTAGTGGCAACCTGGAATGCAGCACCAGATATCATCCAATAACGAATACATTAAACTATCAGCGAATTTTCAATATATTCATAAAGACCGAACATTCAATGATAACCAAATAATGGGGGTGTCCGTATACAATTAAAAACTAGATAATTGACAATATAGTACTAAATAGAACACGTAGGTAAAACTGGTTAAATATAGACCCCTAAGCAGGAAAACACGGACCCCTTATAGGATCACTCGTGTATCTGTCGTCTGTCTGTCCGTCTGTCACAGGCAATTTGCTCCGAATCTACTGGACGACTTTAGTTGGTATTTGATACACATGAATGTTTGTGACCCAAACACGGACGTGTAACGTAAATAAATGAATTTTTAATAAGGGGGTCACTTTTAGGGACAAATTTCAAAATAAAATGAAAAAGCTTTGCAAACTGTACCGTGTGACATATGAAATGAAAAGACTTGTTGTGAAGATCTCAAACATATTGTTTTATAATTTTAGAATAAATACTTTTAAATATATTTAAGAAAATAGATTAAAATTTACCATCCTTATCTCCGAAACTACTGAGACTAACATTTTGAAAAAATACGGAGATTGGTTCTTTACTCATAGATTATAGGAAAAACTATGAGAACCCTGGTGAGTGAATCTTAAAATAACATGGTAAATATCTCAATATTGTGCGATTTACATTTGTTTTCTGTTTTTTTTTTTCGAATTTCCATTTGTTTTTTGGATTCATTCATCTCAACTACGGAACCCTTTATTGTGCGTGGTCTGACACGCACTTGGCCGGTTTTTTTCTAATAATGTGCGTAAGAAATAAATTGTAACGAATTTACTAGACTAACATCATCAGTACTTAATTGAGACTTAGATTACACTGCAATATTTTATAGCTTAGGTCGCTTTAGTAGGACACGGACTTTACGTAACGAATGTCCTCAACGATCCACGTTCAAAAAGGAGTACTTGTTATTTTTCAGTCGGTTTTAGTGTTGCTTCAGGATATGAGAAAACGGAATACTTATGGTCCGGACGCCCGGACGGTACATCACCTACCTACCTACTTGAAATGCACTGAACGCAGCGGGAGTGTTCCCGGTGAAATGCTTCGTTTTAGCTTACTGATGCGTTTTTGTTTACCTCGCTGAATTCCAATGCGATGAAGTGATGAAGTATTCGTTGTCAGGTCAATGGAAAATTACACTATTTCCTCGTCTATCTCAAAGGAAATCTACCAAAGTATTTTTCCTACTATCATGACTGAATTGAATAGGTAGCGCTTCCGATATTCATCTAGTTATTTCTTGCTACCAAAGGCTGCCAACGTCATTGAAGTCTGAGCCGTGTTTCTGAATATAATGATCTAGTAGACTACTGATTATGGTCTTTCGTGTGCATTATGATGAATACACATACAAGACATAGTTATTGACTGCGGTTGTTCCAGAAGCCTATTTAATTACAGTTTGGTCCATTTTCATAATAACTGATATCGTTAGGTGATTGTATTTTGGTGAACAAATCTAAACTGACAGAATTGAACTGACAGCAAAACCGGGCTTGATTTGATTGTGTTTGACTGTAATGTTTAAAAATTGTCTTCATAAAAGAACATTTCTCAGCGGAATACGCGTTGATATACGACATTCAAAACATAGGTCGTGACTACGCGTTAGTGGAGCCGCACAAAAGTGTGCAAACATTTGCACAGCGGAGCGCACGAACTGCGCAAACTGTGCAAACGGGCGTATTTGCCGGCGCGGCGCGCTAAACGGCGGTGTCCGGTGACAAGACTATTTAGGTATAATATGTGTTTAGACAGGCAGGACAGTTCGGTTCGGTAGTGATTTTCATGTTTAGAAAGAAATAAAGAAATAAATTGTTTATTTGGAAACAGTTCGTGAAACATAAAATAAAAAAAAAAATAAAAAAAAAAAAATAATCTTTTAACAATAATGTGTGCGCCTAAAAGGTTCAGTATGACTATCATGGAAGCTTAAGTTCATCATTGAGGTCATACCTGGTTCAGACCACTATAGCAAAGCCTATGACGATCGTTTTCTTGACAGAAAATCGGTATAATAATTAGTATAGCTTGGCTATAATATAAAAGAACAGAGTCTCTAAAAGCAAGTTCATAGCGCATTTATTTGTATTTACGTATTATTGCCTAACAAAGAGGCAATTGAGTAATCCAAACTTCAGTGCGTTACTACGCAATGTCGCCTATCGGCATGAGCCCGCCGGTATTTTTTGAATATTCATGAAAAAATTAAAAACAATATAATTTTTCATCTTGACTTTATTTTTCATTTTTCAAAATATTTTTTTTCTTCAAAATCCTTCTATGATTTTATGAACTTACACTTGTGTTTTTTTTTTAGAAAAACATGCTTACACCTCCGTTTTATTTTGCAAAGTTGACAAATTTTAATAAAAATGTTAGTTAATCCGATAAAGTAACTCATAAGCTTTTAGAAATAATAAAGAGAATCCAAATCGAGCCAATAAAATCGGATATATGGCTACGCTACGCAAAACAAAAAAAATGAGTAACAAGAAAAATATTAAACCCCCTTTTAAATCTAATTTAATCTAATTCGAATCTTAAAAAAATATTTTTATATACAATTTTATCAATCTTATCAAAATCAATTTAATTTTAGAATGGATATACCATAAATTACGCAAACTAAGTTTTTAGGAGTAGTAATTGACGAAAAATTGGACTAGAAAGTTCAGGTCGATAATGTTTGCAATATAATAAATACGCTATATACGCTCTCAGGCAGATCAAAAAGGTAATAAATATTAAAACGGCTGTGATTTCAGAGCGTGCATATGTTGAGTCCTCGTTCAGGCTAGTACTCATTTTTTTTGGGCGACAAATGCTCTATTGTGGTCGAAGGCTCGTACAGACAAGTGCGATATCGCGGGCGCGACACGGGTCGCGCTGCCTGTCGCGCCCGCGATATTGCGCTGGTCTGTACGAGCCTTTACGGTATGGATTAATTATGTGGGGAAATAGTAATGACCACAATAGAGCATTTGTCGCCCAAAAAAAAAACGTTTACGAGCCATAAACGGGATTTCATTTGTTGAATCATGTCAACCAATATTTAAAAGGCTTGGTTTGCTACCTTCATTAAATTTGTATGAAGCATGTATGGTTCTTAGGACACATAAATAATTGTTCAAAACAGCAGAGGAAATACGTTCTCAAAGTCGCCTTGATCAATACAGTCTTGTACTAGATGAGCTCCCTAGGTTAGCAAAATATAATAAAAGCTGTATGGCTACGTGTTTATAATAAATTATCTAATGTATTAAAAATATTAAATTGCAGATTATTCAAAATTAAATTATATAAATGACTGAATGAAAATTATTTCTATAATATTAAGGATTTTTTGAACATAAATTATAATGTTTGTAAATTCAAATTTGTTTATTCGTTAAAGTTTGCATGCTTTAATTTTTAAGCAAAATATGTATATGGTCAAGTAAGTGAGTTTATATATTTGGGGAGTCTGTTCACAAGGGGTGGGAAAATTGATGGGGATGTAGAAAGGAGAGTAAACGCGGGAAATAAAGGAATGGTGCTATACATGCGATTGTGACCAACCAGTCGATGTCTAAAAAAGCTCGACTGGCTGTTCACAATGGTGTGCTGGTGCCTACGCTTATGTATGGAAGTGAATGTTGGATGTGGCAAAACAAGCATGAAAGTAGAATAAATGCTGTGGAAATGTGTTCCTTGCGAAGCATGTGTGGTTTGTCTATGAATGATAGGCTGAGGAATGATGTGATAAGACAGCGGTGTGATTTAAAAGAAGATGTTGTGACAAAAATTGAAAAGGGTATGCTGAGATGGTTTGGGCATGTTGAGAGGATGAATGAAAGGCGACTAACAAAACGTATTTACAAGGCTGATGTGAAGGGAAAGGCCGGTCGGGGACGCCCTAGAAGGACATATACTGGCCTTATTGGTGATGTTCTTCAGAAAGGCCAAGTGCGTAGTACTCGCAACCGGCGTGCGTGTATGACCAGATGTGTGAACGTAAACGAGGGAAAAGGAGTATGTAAGGATCGTAGCAGGTGGCGTTCTGTAGTTTCTGCCTACCCCCATGGGAAGAAGGCGTGAGTTTATGTATGTATGTATGTATGGTCTCATATGGTAACACCTATGTATACCATATTTTACGCAAATCAATTATCTTATCTTATCTTTTAAAGTTATTTTTCGATAATTTTGCCGATGGGCGACATCTTATACTACACTTCTAAAACGTTCGCTCAAAATCTACGCCTTTCGGTGTGTGTGTGTGTGTAGAATACAATTTTTCCTTTCCGTCTCCCAAATGGCGAATAACATAAATTCTCGTCTCGCGTGAAATATCATATAATTTGAGAACTGCTGCGAATTCTTTAGGCTTTGTACTGAGCGAGAAGATATGTAGGTATCTCAGTAGTTTTATGTATGTCTGTAGTATACATAGGTATAACTACGTTATTTGTAGTAAGCTTTTCGAGTCATTGGCCTGAAAGCTTTGTATCCAATTCTCAGGCTAAGCAAAGCTTTCCTTTATTCGCGTTCCAAAGCTAACTACGCTATAATCTCTTTCTCCTGGATTATTTTATTAAACCAATGTCTATTTCTACAGTTTCTGTAAGTGTACAATCCGACCATTTTTTGTGTTAGATTCTACTAAAGTAATAAATAAAAAGTATCTAACAAAGAAAATGCTCTTTGTTACTTCTCGTATGTTTCCTAGAAAATCTAACGTATCGTGTCGGCGAGCTTACCTTTGTTCCCGACACTTTAACTGTAGTTGTTTCTTTGATCTGAGTACAATGAAATATCACGTTCGTGTTTTTATGAAGGAGAAAAAAGGAACTAGGATTTATTTTATCTTTCCAAATATTTTGGCGTAATAACTGGAACGATGAACTGCTCATATACCTGAGGATTTAATGATGTTCATGATGATCTATGATTTCATGATTTTTTTGTTTTGCATGGTGTTTTTATTTTGATTTGTGCCTGGTCGATGGCAACAGGCTCGTCCATTAAATGGGACTTAATAAATATAACTGGCAAAATGTGAGTTTATAGCTACACCTTTGCCTTACCTTTCATGGATTACAGGCGTAATGTTATGTTATGTGTATAATATAACTTTTCTCAAACATTCTTGGCAATTCGAGCATTATTTTGACAACCTTCTTCGAGATAAATATAAAATGCTGTACTGGTCGAATACATGCGAGCGAGCGCCCGGCCGGCAATATTTGTATGAACATCCATATCTGTCGTGTTTAGCAGCCGAATAAATCATTATGAAAACTCATATCTGTCGTGTTATCTAAAAATTGAACTTTTAACTTCAACATAAATGGCAATCAAGGAGGTAACTTATAAAAGATTTTATTAAAATTTCGATTTTGTTTGTAAATAGAGCTGTATACAGTAAAGAAAAAATAAATGAAGATATTAGCACGTGAATAATAAATTAGCGTCATTGATTCTGGAATTTATAATTAACTAGCTACGTCTCGCGGTTTCACTCGAAATTGTCTTGATCCCGTGGGAATATGAAGATAAAAGTACTCTATGTCCTAATTCAGGTCATGGTCTACCTCTATGTGCCTAATTTCATCCAAATCCGTTTAGCTGTTTTAGCGTGAAAGCGTAACAAACGAATATACAAACATAAAAATCGAATTTTTCTCTTTATAATATTAGTTTAGATTTACTTAGTTTGAATTTGCGTGCATTGCTCCAGGCATTGATGGACTCACGTACGTGTGCCTCGGCTTCGCCTCGGTCCACATTTTCACGATCGTCCATCAATGCCCTTGTTGCAGGCCGCGACAGTAATCTACTATTGACTAGTGCACTACGTTAATTACAATTTAGTTATCATACTTACAAGTGTCCATGTCTCCCTCTATTGTTTCACAAAGTAATTCAATCATGACTAAGGACTCACTTTGTGACTTGTCTAAGCCCTCAAGCCTGTGTTCACGCCGCACAGTGGGCTGAAAATCGGCTTTCATAGACATTCGATTTTTTTTTCGAATTGGTCAAATTTTTTGATTGGAATTGTTTAAAACAATCATGACCTTGAGGTATAATTGGTATGACGTCATAGAACATAGTGGAAGATAGACTTTTGATTTTTTTTCAAAATACTTGTATGGGAATTATCATAAAATCTTCAATATCTCAGCTATCGCATATTTGCGCAAAAGAATTCTTTCACACAAAAAATCTCCTATTTTTTTGCCAATTTTTGATATATTTCACTTTTATGGCAGAGGTGCGATGAAAAAGAAAAAAAATAAAAATAATTTTATTATTTTTATTTCTTCATTTATAACGATTATAAATGAATTTAATTACGCATTAGAATAATATAACAAAGAATATATAGCACAATAGTCTAGGCCATCGTGAGCCGCTTTTTTAGTCATTGATTTTTATACTACCTAGCAGAAAAACAGCATCTTATACGTAAAAAAACAATTCTTAAATTGTTGACAACAAATACTCGACTTTATCGGAAGCCTGACCCTTTTAGCCTATAACAATTACCGAGAATTATTGCTAATAGGTACCTACCTATTAACTAATAGGTAGGTGATCACTGATCACCTAATTTAAGTTTTATTATGACAATGAAGGGTTTTTAGGCTGATTACTAATCGTTCTCCAGAGGTAGAACTTACAGAATCACTGTGCCTAATGGGTTATTATCATTAGGGTATAATAACAGTTAAACATATAATATACAACTACAAATATGACTTACATTTAAATTTTAAATAGTTTTATATAAAAAAAAATAGAACAAAAATAGTACCTAAATCTAAATACATTCTAAAAATAAAATTTAATTGATTATTTACAGACATGCTCTAAATTAATACTAACAAAAGTAAAACTAATAAAAAGTTAGTAAATAAACAAAAACATCTTAACCTACTGTTAGTCACAATCACTACATTCTGATTCTGATTCAGATTCGGAATCTAATTGATTTATATCGCAAAATTCGACATCGGGTTCTTGCAGGTTATCCAAAAGATCCCGAGTTTCAGAGAAGAGAGCTTTCCTGTTCTTTACATCCATAATTGGTCTAACTGAAGAAATGAGAGGGTCTGAAGTGAGAAGAAGCATGTTTAGAATGTCTTCATTAGAACATTGTCTGCTCTTTTTTCTTGAATGATGACATCTAAATCTTCGAAAGTCCTTATTACGAGCCTCTGATGCTTCTTCTGAAAGACACCCAATTGGTACTACTGCATTACAAGCTATAATATCTGCCCCATGTACAAGTAACTTGTGCACAGTTGACGACATGTAATACCAGTTATAAAGTGCCAAATACCTCTCTGCTGTCTTTAGGCAGTACTCTTTAAATTTTTCAATATATATATTTTCTTCTGATGTAATAGCCTGTAAAATAACAGCAAATCTCCGAATCAAATTCTCATCCAGACCCGTAATGGCTGCGGTTTTTTCCGGAAATTCAAAAAATCTCCGTGCTGTATTTCCATCGTTGGTTGTTCCTGAGCCTTGTTTAACCACCTATGATCAGGTTCAGTTCCCGCTTGAAACCGTCTTGGATTGTTTTTTTCCTTGCCTGCAGAATAGCTTTATCTTCTTCCCCTTTTGCCATCCATTTTTTAAGATCTTGTCTGTAAGAAATATTTAAAAGGCATTCCATGCAATTGATGCGTGCATGTAACGAAGACAGCCCAAATTCGTATAAATTCTCAGAAACAGGCCTTTTTAACACTTCCGTTAAATTGTTCATCTCTGAAGGTTTTGCCAAACATAAATAGCAAACTGAGCTGGCTTTGGCTTCAGAGATGTAAGTGCAGACCTTGCCATCGATCATGGTCATCTTAAGGTCATGGGTGACCTTGTTGCTGCCACTATCTGTCGGTCTCAACGCTTTTATTTCTTCTTTCATACTGTCTAAATGCTCATTGACAACCAGTTTGCTTTCTTTCATGAAGCTAAATCGCACGGGACGACAAAATGATGAAGAACAGGGTTTCGGGTTTTTCCATATGGTGTCACTGCCATTGATTAGTTTCAATGGAACTAATGATGTCATGAAGACACTAGAATCATCATTTTCACTGTCCATTGTCTGTTTATATCTGCTCTGGCTAGACGCACCGTCAAATCCCCATTTCGATATTAATATTAACTGTTTCTGTTCTACGCACTCAGGTAAACTGTCGAAGATTCTTTTGACTGTTAAATCTAATAATCCTTGAAGAGAAATTTTTGCTGATGAATCCGTCACTGTTATTGTTTGTTTGGAAGGATAACATTGTAATTTCGCCTGTTGAACTTTGTAATAAGATGGATACAAATCTTTTACGCCTTCACGTATGGCTGTTTCTCTCAATGTTATATATTGCCACTTAGATAATTTTAAAGAGAGAAATATGCCAAGTGCCTTCTCGGGTGTGAAAACTTGCTTGGCCAACGATTGATGAATTAAATTATTGAACTTATCAGCAGCTCCTGGATTTGTCAACATGAATTCTAGTGCTGAAGCAATATTCTCCTTTCCTTCTTGTCTCATCTTTATGATAGCAGCATATGCTATCTCACTGGACTCACAATTTTCTTGATCTGTAATTCTCCTTCTTTTTTGTTTCTTTCCTAGATCTTGAAATGGTTTACGAGTTGGTGCCTTTCTTTTTGTCATTGTTCCAACTGATATTGCTGCTGATGTAGATGTGGAAGGTTGAGGAGATATGGCATTTACTTCAGAATCCACAATGCCTGAAGCAGCAGGTACTTTTATGCAACTAGGCCAATCAATATCAGTCTCAAGCCAGTTTTTGTGTTCCTTTAAGAAACACTCCAGTTTTCTGTTGGCTTGCTTCCATTTCCTTGTAATAGCTAGTGTAATCCTTCTGCAATATTCTTTTAATGTTAAATTATCTTCATCGGAGAGATTTAAGTTCAAACGAGAAACTACAGCATTATATAGTGCAAGGCTGTCACTGTACTTCCCCGAATTCTTCAAAATCATGAAGAAATCTAGGTAAGTAGATAAACTCTCCATTTTTTGCAAGCACAATTTCACTGTTAACACAAGGGGAAATCAATGTGAACTGAATAATTGTTCCCAATACTGCACTTTAAATACCTGTGAGATATCTGTACAGAACTAAATTAACCCTAATGATTATAACTCATTAGGCACCTGCACAGTGATTCTGTAAGTTCCTCTGGAGAACGATTAGTAATTAGCCTAAAAACCCTTCATTGTCATAATAAAACTTAAATTAGGTGATCAGTGATCACCTACCTATTAGTTAATAGGTAGGTACCTATTAGCAATAATTCTCGGTAATTGTTATAGGCTAAAAGGGTCAGGCTTCCGATAAAGTCGAGTATTTGTTGTCAACAATTTAAGAATTGTTTTTTTACGTATAAGATGCTGTTTTTCTGCTAGGTAGTATAAAAATCAATGACTAAAAAAGCGGCTCACGATGGCCTAGACTATTGTGCTATATATTCTTTGTTATATTATTCTAATGCGTAATTAAATTCATTTATAATCGTTATAAATGAAGAAATAAAAATAATAAAATTATTTTTATTTTTTTTCTTTTTCATCGCACCTCTGCCATAAAAGTGAAATATATCAAAAATTGGCAAAAAAATAGGAGATTTTTTGTGTGAAAGAATTCTTTTGCGCAAATATGCGATAGCTGAGATATTGAAGATTTTATGATAATTCCCATACAAGTATTTTGAAAAAAAATCAAAAGTCTATCTTCCACTATGTTCTATGACGTCATACCAATTATACCTCAAGGTCATGATTGTTTTAAACAATTCCAATCAAAAAATTTGACCAATTCGAAAAAAAAATCGAATGTCTATGAAAGCCGATTTTCAGCCCACTGTGCGCCGACCCTAAGAGCGCACGCTCAATGGTCAGACAGAGCCGGCCGTAATAGGCTGCACGCTTCATTGGCTACAAGGCTTTGCTCACTAATCGCGTGCGAAACACGCAATTACACGCGTGCTAGTCTATGCTTGATTTAACATATAATATTCTAGTGATAATCTGTACCTTTGAGTGAAAATCTCATTTAGTTTAATAGTTGGTGTTGAGTATTTCGAAAGGCGCTTGCTTTGTGTTTGTGCGGTTTAATAACCTTTTGTTGTTAGTTTGGCGATAGGTTTCTGTAGACAATGAAGCAAAATTTTAATTTTCCGGTAACAAATCGAAAGTATATTCAATATAGCTATCACGGATACAATCATTTAGAGTAGAGCTACCATACTTAATGATTCAACAATGCTGTACGAGTAACAAAGTTCTAATTATTTTAAAAGTCAATATTCTTAGTATCTTTAAGATGTAATTGTCTTATTAACACATTCTTATAAGTATAAAAGAAGCTGCGGATTTCTTTGAATACGCTGAGAACACTCCGAGTCATCGAATAGACGCGATAGTCCGGGAGCTGCCAGGCCGTGATTTAGCTCAGTTTACATTCAACATCTTCAAAGGATACTCCTGCATTATAAAGACGGCTTTTAAAACGTGTAATTGAGTGCTCTGTTCTAATTTTATCTGGCAACGCAAAGCTTTTACAGTTATGAAGCAAAATTCAATTATTTATCTGAATTAGGGACTACTTAGGTAATTTTGCTAGGTAGGTCTTTGTTTAAAAATAGGCTTTTCCAAAAATGTAGACACGAATTCAATCAAGGACCTGCTTCAAGCACATAAAACTCATTAACAATGCAATAAATAAACACTAACTTTACATTAAACTTTACGTTTGTAATATTTCCGGTGGTTCATAGGCCAAACTGTAATAAACGATGGTTTAGTTCATTCAATCTGCAAATTGAATTTGTTTAAAAAAAAAAGTTTCACACAATCTGGGCGGGAAAGCGGACACGACACGCCGAAATGATCGTTTGTATTTATTAGTTTTTCGTTTTGTGCCACATGAACCATCCCGTACCGCTTTCCTGTACCGTTCTGTGGACTGTCCCGTTCCATTTTGTGCAAGTGTGTGAATAATTTCTGTGCCTCTTGTCCCGTCCGTGACGGGGCCGCGGCGCGACGTGCATTAAAATTTTTATGACCGCATAAATTACACCAAATGCTCCGATAATAATGGGGGCGGAAGGCTCTTTAAATGCCTTCGTTTCAGGATAAATTATCATTAATTCGAGCGCTTATTCAACGATTGAGTTGCTGTCACGGCCAAATATTACTGATCAGGGCTTCAGTATCGGACCATTTTTCAACTGGGTTTCAATCTTTCAATATTAAGCATTGCAGTTCTGGAATTCTGGAATTCCGGAATTCGAAGCTTCCTTTAAAAATGGTATACAAAATGCATAATATTTATTGATTGTTTTATTAATCAACTGAGCCTATCGCAGTCCACTGCTGGACTGAGGCCTCTCCCAAGCTGCGTCACAACATCCTGTCCTCCGCCTTCCACATCCAGTGTGTCCCAACCACCTTTTTAAGGTGTTCGGTCCATCTAGCTGGGGGGGTCCCACGCTACGCTTGCCGATACGCGTTCTCCACTCTAGGACTCGTCTGCTCCACCGGCCATCGGTCCTTCGAAAACCATGGCCAACCCACTTCAGTTTGCTTACTCTGAAAGCTATGTCGGTAACTCCGGTTCTTTTCCGGATAATTTCATTTCGGACTTTTTCCTTCAAAGAAACTCCGAGCATTGCCCGCTCCATAGAGCGCTGAGCGACATTGGATTTGTGGACCAGCCCGACTGTCAGTGGCACCGTATGTCATAAAGGGCAGGATACACTGGTTGAAGACCTTAATCTTCAAACATTGCGGAATAGGCGACGAGAAGACTTGACGAAGTTTGCCCAACCCAACTGGATCTTCCTGTCGGCTTCTTTCTCAAAGTTATATCTACCGAGCTGGATCACTTGCCCTAGGCAGACATACTCCTTCACAAGTTCGAGAAGCGACCTTTCGATGTAGATTGGACTCGGCAAGACGTATGAATTGTACATAACTTTCGTCTTGTCCAAATTCATGCCGAGGCTAACCCGTCGAGAGGCTCCATTTAAGCTGTGCAGCATTTGGTCTAATTGCTTCAGAATATCTGCCATTATGACGATGTCATCGGCAAAGCAAAGGTGTGAGATGTAGGTACTCAACGTTCATGTTAATACCCTGTTCAGTCCAGTCCCGAGTCTTGAAGATGTCCTCCAACGCATTGGTAAACGGTTTTAGTAATCACATCCCCCGTCTCACCCCTCTGAGCAGTTGGATGGGGCTGCTTTTTGATCCTGGATCTGGACAGTCATCGTGGCAGCGTCATACAAGCATCTCAATACTTCGATATAGCGCCAGCCAATTCGACATCGTAGCAGAGAGGCCAGAACTGCCCATATTTCGATGAAGTCAAAAGCTTTCTCGTAGTCCACAAATGCCATACACAGAGGCTGGTTTTCTTCCTTGGTATTCTGTACAATTTGCAGAATAATATGGATGTGGTTTACGGTACTGAAGCCTTTTCAAAAACCGGCTTGTTCTGGTGGCTGGAACTCATCAACTCTCCTGGCGAAACGGTTCGTGACGACTCTCGAGAACAGCTTGTATACGTGGCTCAGAAATGAGATGGGTGTATAGTTCTTCAGCAAGGTTTTGTAGCACAATAACACTGGTAATAATAGAGAAATAGAAGATGAACTAAACACTAGTCTTATTACGATTGTTGACTGGCTGAATGATAATAGCCTTAAAGTTAACCTCACTAAATTGAAAATTATGAATATTAAAATTAGACATAAAATACTATCACACGCTCAAGTAAACAAAGGAGACTAAATACTTGAAACTAATACAACAAAATTTCTTGGACTGCTTATTGATAACGATATGTCATGGAGGAGTCAGATCGGAAATGTATGTGGGAAGCTAAGTAAGTTTTCCTATGCTCTCTATATATTAGGCAAAATACGAATAAGACATCGCTCCTAACAGCGTATCATGGGTGTGTCCCTCCACTTTGCAATATCGCCTTATATTTTGGGGCAATACTAAGGTTGAGGAGGTATTATAAGCACAGAAAAAATATATTTGAGCTATATGTAAAATCAAACGAACGGATTCATGCAAGCCACATTTCCAAAACTTAATAATATTGACTGTACCATCACGTTATGTCTATGAAGCCTGTATCTTTGTAAAAAACAACTTGTATTTATTTAAAGCTATCGAAATTTAACGACAGTCAAAAAAGTTGCACACGTTAAGCACAAAAACCAAATTTCTATACAATAGTATATGGAAAATGGTATGGTATATGGTAATGGCTCCAAAACTTTACAAAATTACCTGATCAAATTGTATCAAGCAACAGCATGACTGAGTTTAAGCACAGATAATATACTAGGTTTAAGTTTTTAAATTGTTAACTGACAAGGCGTATTATTCTGTAATGAATATCATAATGACAAATTAAATTAATATTTATATATTTTATATCTGTCTGTTTATACAGACAGATATAAATTTATTATTGTATACGAAATTGTGATTAAATATAAATAATACCTATTTGTTTATGTGCCGTCTTAATTTATTGACATTTTATTATTAACCATTAGTATTTGGCATGAAATTGTGACATGTAATTTTCTTGAATTTATATTTTTATTTTATGAATGCGACATAATATGATTACCTCAACAATTTTGTATGCCTTCTGGCGAGACGTAGTATGGACCGATATTTCTTTGTAAAATATCTGTATAATTTTTATACTATGTTCACAAAATTAATAAATCAATTGATTTGAATTATTTCTTTCTAAATTGCAAAATAGTTGGGCAAACGTCATCTAAAACTATTCCAAATTTCAAGTTGTTAGTTGTTGTGCTTGAGATATCCAGCTGTGACAGACAGACGGACAGACAGACTGAGTCCCACCATAAGGGTTCCTTTTTACCATTTTGGTACGGAACCCTAAAAACAATCAAATTGAGGGTAAAAACTCGCCTGCTCTTTTGATCGTTATCATAAAACCTAACTGTATTGTAAGTTGCATATTGTTATAATAATCTTGTCAGTTACGTCCCATCCCTGGCGACTTACCAATTAACTTAATGGCGCGGCTTCCGCCTAATAATGGCCGTCGTCTCCAGCAGTAAACAAACCACTAAATATACCCGTGCTGATTGGAACGAATACAATTTATAAGGCTTTCCGTTTTATAGCTTAGTCTTGGATGCTATAAGAATTTGGGAATATTGTTAAATGGCTGAGCAAGCGGGGTTGTGTGCCTTCCGTTGGTCAACTTTAAATTAACCGATTGTTGTCATTACTAATTCAACATTATCTGCTAAGCACGCGAAAACTCGGTTTTGATTCATTAGATTTGTTACATGGAAAGAAATCGCAATACCATTTGTTCAAATCTCGGTTTCTACTTTACTAGAAATCAACGCATTGGTTTAAAATTTTAAAATTCATAGCGACAATATAACACTGTCGTGAATACTATCCGCGCACTGAATACAAAATGAATTAAATATTAAATCACATCATATATTTATTGTATCCATAATAGGGCTTGAGCTCCGGAATTCCGGTTTCAACAAAATTCCGGAATTCCGATATATTTCAGTATCGTTTGTAATATCGGAATTGGTGTGATTAAAACCGGAATTTCCATATTGAAAAAATATATAATTTTGTCACGGCTTGAGCTTCGACGCGTCCGCCAGTGTGCAGTGTTAAAATTCTCTGTCGTATATGCCTAGCCGATGAAAATTTAAAATGGTACGGAACCCTCGGTGTGCGAGGCCGACTCGCTCTTGACCGGTTTTTATTATTATTTCCTCTGTTAAAGAAAAAGATTTAAAGAGGTTATGTGCCATTTAGTCTTTCAATTTTGTCAAAACTTAAACGTAATAAGACTTGCTTTAAATTAGCTACGTAACTACGGTGTTTCCTCAATAAATAAAGTTAACACGTGAGATCAAATGCTCAAGTCCTATTTTCGTGATTATTATGGAATTGAAATATATCGACACTCTCTTTATTCTTCATTCGACATTTTTTCTAGTAATAGATAAACATTCAGAAATTGTGCTTCAAATAAACACCATAGCTATGATATCTCAGAGTTATTTAATGCCCAAGTTTAGTGCGGAAAAGGATATTATCCGACACCCATTATGAGGCAATCCCGTCGCCTCTCCTAGTTATCATAAATACATATGTATTACCACGATACAAATTTACTTTGATAGGATTTATATCCCGCCCGCAGGATTAGATAGCTCTTGAATATTCAATCGGGATCCACTAGTAACGGACAACGACCCCTGAATAAATAGGTGCGCATCTAAAAATAATATACGGGTCCTTAGTTGAGATGGATTTTGTGGCTTTATGCTGTGAAGCTCACAGTTTTTCTGTGTAAAATGACCCGCACCTGCTTCGCACGGCTTTTATGACTTGACAAAACATCAATATTGTTTTATTATATGTAGAAGAGAACAATATTTTATTTGAGACACGCACAGGAAATACAAACAGAAATAAAAATAAAAAGGAGCATTTTAAAAGTAATAAAATAATAACGACCTGTGCGAGGCCAAAAACGCTCCTATCTCAGCATAATGCTGTGATATTAAAATACCGCAGCGCTGGTATTCTGATAGGGCCCGCTGTGATATGTACTGTTAATATTAAATCTTCCGGAATGTGAACCGCATCAAAATCGGTTGCGTAGTTTTGAAGAACAACGTGGTCACACAGACAGACAGAAAAGCGACGTGGTGGATTACGGCCGACTCCCTCTCAAAGAGCGGAGGTCTGTGACTAAGCATTGGGAACCTTAAGAGACTAATTATGTTTATGCTATAAGTACAAGACATGTCGCCTAAACAGTGAAAGATATAAGAGAGAGAGTGAGAGAGAGAGGCGTATTTTAGAAATCAGTCGGTAATCATAGTTAAACATAAGGCGGATATTTATGAAAGGTAAAATATAAAAAGGACTCCATGAATATCTCTATTTTATATTTTCCTTTTTGTTCTGCACAGTGTAATTGTCAATTCTGTACAAACGCTGAAACTGCTGACGGCAACGAAAAGTCAAACTAAAAACTGGAAAATAAAATAATCAAACGCGATCCAACTGAGATGCAGCACGATCCTGGCTCTATTGTTATACAGATATCGTGGTTCTCTCAAGGTTATTATCTGTCGCGTAATAACCCCGGGATTGCAGTGGAGAACTTTTTGAACCTTGTTACAACCACTTTCTTAGGAAACTCGTATAAAATACGGGATTGGAACGTTTCTTCTCATAATACGGGATGTTTATTTGAAAACAAAATTGAACGAGGCCAATGTGTGTTCTAGATTATTAAATTCAATTAAAAAGTTTTGGAGCGACGCGGTCGCTTGTTATTCTTGTTAATTGAGCTGCATTTACTTACTTACTTAATTAAATTGCAATTTTTCTAAAGCAGTCACCAAAATAACTATATACAAGTCCACAAATTTTATAACTTTATAGAAGTCTATGAAAGAAAATATCATCTCCAATACTGTTCCAAGCTAATCCGATCCAAACTATCGATACTCATAAAACTTTCAACAGGAAATCGTATCAGTTTGTTCGACAAATAAGTCGATGGGCTATGTGGACTCAAAGTTTGGCTATAACCCTCCGGTCACTGCAAGCTAGTAGGTAATAGCCGCAAGGAAGCGAGAGCTTCGGCTAACAGATACAAACAGATTCGTTTGTATCGTTTACGACGGTTTTATGGGGTTAATTGTTAAGACCAAGTTGTGTTTGTGATAAAATTCACACATACAAGTTTCAGAGTAAGTAGTTGGGCTAAGTATCCTATCAAATTTAATCCCGTTACTTACTAATACTAATTAAGGAGCTTTTGACTCGTACTGATGCATTGTTTGGAGCATCGTATTACTCGTTTATATATTTTACTGTTGAATAGATAACGTTATACAACAAGCCTTTTTTATTTTGCTTGGGAAATTATCAAATAACTTCTCCCGCTCTGGGCGGAGCGGGAGGGCGTGTCAGACTCATACTGACTAAAACCCACCCGTGTTCCTTCAGTTGCCATGTTGCCGGGGGCTACGGTATACCTTTCGGACTTTCCCGCGATATACAACAACCCTACAGGTACCATCACCAAAACCATAGTGTGATTGCCACATACAGTATCAACATTACGGCTGGTAATCGGATTGGTAATCATTATTATGATCTTGAATATTTACAACTGAATTCAATTCAATTAAAAATATTTTATTTCACAGTAACCTACAAGGGCACTTATGAAACTTCAGAAGTTAGGTGCACGGTTCGAATTGGTTGGTTCTTATGGAGAAGAGTCGGCAAGAAACTCCACGGTTAGGTACTCCTTTAAAAATAAAAGTTTTAAAGTTATAGTGTTAATAGGTATGAGAGGACAGTGTAGGCCTATCAACAAGTACCAGGTACTTAGCAAAATAGAAAATGGTCCACAAGTCTACAGCCTACAACGATCTCACATTCACAAATCTAAAAGAAAAGAATCTATATAAAAGATAAATAAAATAATAAAATTAAGGACATTTTTAAACCAAATGACATGATTGCCAGTACAGTTGAAACAAATCTAATTTGATAAAAAATATAGAAAATTGTAGGAACAACAGAACCCTAAAATGCTGGACCATCATCTGCCTAGACTTTTCCCAACTACGTTGGGGTCAACTTCCAGTCTACCCGAATCCAGAGAAATACCAGTATTTTATAATACATGAATATTACACAAGCACTAACTAAATTGGACTTCATATAGCATTCAACCAAGCCAAATACCCTGAAAATTACAAACTTTTTCCTTGAATAAAAACTTTAGCACAGACATGATCGTTTTTCCTCAATCAGAGCTGGTTGTTATCTCAGTAGGACCTGACAGTATGGATTGATCGCTAGAGCTTTTAATTAAAGTGTCAGCAGGAGGAATGGCGTCGTAACTCTGTCTGCTGTGCCCCGTATGATAATAGGCGTTAAGTAGACGGTAATTAGATCTCTTTGGTGATTTTTGGCGGATAACTGTTTGAAAGATTGATGGTTTAGACGTGTGATTCGGAGGATAAATGGTGCAAAAGGGAAATCCTTTTCCTTTTTTTATGGATAGGCATAATTGTTAACTTTTGTGCAGAGATTGGGCTTGGGTAAAAGAGTATCTGTATGACTTAGAAGTAACAAGAACATAATGGTCACCAATTCACACACAGACCATATTCTCAACAGTAATGAGTGATTAATCCGGTTCTATCCCATGTTTAAAGTTAAAGTGAAAGTCAAATTTTCGCAAATATGGGTGTAAGTAATAAAATAAAAATAAAAAAGCCTCTTTATTTCATGCAATCTTTGAATACAGTGCAAATAAGTTAAAATTTCGATTACTTATGCTAAATATTATGCATTTTGATTATGGAACATTATTATTACATAAAATTGATAGATTCAAACGTTTCATTTGACCATAACAATATACAATTGATTGACATTTCCGAATTTTTAATATAAAAAAAATATAAATAAAGTTATATTTTAGTTATTAAAATTCATATTATAATAATCAATAAATATTTGCAAAAAAATATACGTAACAATAAATAATTTGAAATTTCTAAATAAATAAATAAAACTTAAATTAAGATGCATGAACCCCTCTATGGGTAAAGGCTTCCTCCAGAGCATGTGGGTGTAAGTACAACAATGTAATTATTATTATACGGTATACAATTTGGTTTCACCATATCTAACCATTAGCCATGCAAGTTACAGGTACCTACCTAAAACAGAAAAATAAAACAAATTATCAAGAACAAAACTACGTTTTTACGACTGTTTAACTTACCAATATGTTTTCCACCCTGTGGTTATTTATCTCGCAGGGTACAAGATAAAAAAGATAATGTTATTTATCGAACCTTATTTTTCATACAGCATTAGGATAAGGATCTCAATAGATTTGAAATTGATAAAAGGGTTTTTGTGGGTTACTTCCTGTATGCTTGTTTATAAGAGAACAAAGAGATTTACGAGTTTCATATTAATATAACTAATAGCAGTAACTGTCTTATAATTGCTAAACAAAAAGTTTAGCAACGAATTAAACGTAGAATAGGAATGTTTTGTTTTAGAAAGTACATTTTAACAAAATAATAGCGAATTATTCAAACCACGGTAGGTTTACATAATTCGCTATTATTTTGTTAATTTATAATTACCTAGTGGAAGTAAAATGGGTACCAAGACTAAGTAGCGCGTGCCAAACCCCATTTGGGGAAAAACTTAAGTTATAAATATAAAAATAATAGGACTTTCTCTACTATAAATTTTTTGGCTGCTACTTTACTTGGCTGTACTCCAAGTACGGCCAATAATTATGATAAAACAAAAATACTGCAACGACTACAGAAAAGTGAGATACAATAAATACAAACAATTTAAGTGTGTCCATCCACAAGTGGCCCGGTGATTAGTGTCGCGCAGTGATCGATCTATCGCCGCCGTGGCCGCTGTAGTCACTGCCTCTAGCCACCGTAGCCACCGTCGCCCGCAGCCACTCCGAACTGATTACTGACGCTAATTATGACGGATAGCGGTGACCAAACATTGCTCATGTTTTAACGGAGTTTTCTTTACCAGCTGTAATAATGTGTTTATAGAGTAACAGGTATTGAGGGAGTGAATTTTGGCAACAAGTTGTGAATTTTGAACTGCTGTGATGAGTAATTTGTGATTAGTTTGTTCAGCTGCTGTTAAAGGGATCTCGATAATATTATTGTGGAAGTAGGAAACGTGCTATAAGGATGAAGGCTTGTACTCAGCAGGCTCAATTATAAGCTGTGAATAATGATAATTACTATTAATTTGAAGTTTTATTTTATAACGTGCGTGTTATTTGTGCAGAATAAACAATTTTTATTTCTTACTTTCCTTAATTGCTTTGTCTCAATGATCTCAACGAATGACGTATGTATTCAACGCGTGGTATTTCAGATGACATTCTTTTTATTTGAGAGTGGAATGGTTCTTCTGTATCCTATACTATCAAACGATCAATATTTGTATATATATATATATATATATTTGTGATCACGTTCTGGAAAACGGTTCTAACGATTTTGATGAAAGTTGCAATGATACCTGTTTACTGGGGCGCAAAATCGATCTAGCTAGGTCTCATATCTGGGAAAATTAGTTTTCTCCGTATTTTCACCCGAGCAGAGCTCGATCGTCTAAGGTTTAGAACAAGATGGCTACCTTAGAATCGCAGCATGGAATTAGTAAGTATCTTCTTTCATAGCAGCATGGAATAAGTAAGTACCTACTATCATGGCAGCATGGAATTAGTATGTACTATCAAAGCAGCATTGAATTAGTATGTACTATACATGGATTACTATGAACTTTCTTATAATATTAAATGAACATTCTATGTTTTTACCAGAGCAGAGCTCGGTCGCTCAGGTACTAAATCACTAAACGGGATAAAAATCCACCCCTAGACCTACATATGTAAGTAGGAAACATCAGAACCCGGAGCTTACTATTTGTTGGGCGAACAGGAAACACTCTGCATTTGGTTTACGAACAAGAAAACTATCTTTGCCGAGTTAAAAAAAACCTTTGCAAAAAAAAAAAAAACAATTGATAGGGTTTAGATCTCAAAAAGAGCACTCCAACAACTTGCTACACAAATCTACGCCTTAATATAGTTTGATACAAATGCAAGACAGCCTTGTTTACCGTGCGCTCGTAATAAGCAATCAGCCGAGCTGTAACTGGGTTAGCAGTAACTCGGTTGTACAATATGTCGGACGATTGAGAGCAACACCGTATGTATCTGTGTGTGAGTGCTGTAGTGACTTATGTTGTTTGTAGAGATAGGGTTAAGAAAGTGATTGGGATATTGGTTGGTTTATCGACAATCGGTTATTATTGGAGCAGCGATACACCTTTTTCTTTTTTGGGTGGGAAATTATTAAATAACTTGGGAGGGCGTGTTAGACTCATGCTGACTAAAACCCACCCGTGTTCCTTCAGTTGCCATGTTGCCGGGGGCCACGGTATACCTTTTGGACTTTCCCGCGATATACAACAACCCTATAGGTACCATCACCAAAACCGTAAAACCGTAATTTCCGTGGAAGTGTCTATGGTTGGTAGCAGTGTTGACATCTCAGGGTGTGCCGGGCGGGGAAAGCTCTTATAATAAGGCACCCCTAAATAAAGAGTGATGTCTTGGCAGCTCTTAAATAAATTACGGAGAAATGAACTTGGTTTCAACAGTTTATAATTATTTACTTCCTAGAAATGGAGCTTAAACATGTCCCAAAAAGCATGAACCGAATAAATAAAATGTCTTCCAAGAAATGAACTCGTAACAGTTACTTGTTATAATAATTAACAGAACTTATATAAAAGGAAAAGTTGTGACAAATCTGACGGATAACTTCCGAGCGAGTTCGTGACAAGTTCGGATAAGATTCCGGGTGTGTTCACTGAGATATAATCATCTTGCGTGGTGGCTGGGTGAAGTAGGTCTTATATCTACAAAGGTGATGTAAGAAAGTAAATAAATGTTTAGATACATTTAAATAGCTCATTTAATAAAAATGATTAGGTCACTACATATAAACTTTTCGTAACTTTCGATTTTTTCAAGATTTCAATTGGCAATAAACGTTGATACCTCTATCAAAATGGTGTCAGAAACCATTTTCATGTGATTATTGGAACTTTCAAACTTCGACGAAAGTTGTTAATTTTACTTTCCCGGATGAACTCTTTCGTTGTAGAAGTTTCCGATCTTGCCAACAAAATTTAAACGTTTGTTTTACGTAATAAAACAAAAACGCAACATTAGTTTATCCGTCAACAACAGGAATACAGTAACGATTATTTTATTCAACGACTACCGACAGTTTCATAGCCTTTGATGGCAGCCTCGATATCTTATCAATCTAAAAATCTAGTTCACCGCGCCACCAATATTAATAATGAAAGTAGCAAAATCATAATTTATTTCCAATTATTTGCCGAAAGTTAAGTAATGACTGTGAGCACTATCCTCGTCTATTAATAAAACGATCCTTTTCAGTGATTAGAATTGATAACGATGGTCGGTTTAATATTACGGTTGAAAGAAAGAAAGTGTGTTTGCTCTCATGAAAAAATTGGCATAGATATCCGTCGTTGTCTTAAAACATGATGAAGGTAAGATGCTAGCAGCGGCTCATTTACTGACCTTCTCTTGTGCTTGTGTTTACAAACTATAGTAATCAAGCGGTGGCAATATTACATTTGGAGTAGTCCGAAAGTGAGATAGGCCTAAATCGTTTAAAATCAAAACAATTGTAACATAAAATTCTATTCAAATGTGAAATCCTACCGACGAACTACAACAGTAATATTTTCGCGATCCAATTCCCGTATGCAAAATATTTAGGCCTGTAGCAACGATTTGTATTTAGTTTTTGATCGCCCCATTTTACAATACCTGCCACCAAAATTGTGAATTGTTTTATTCAGAGCCACCGGCCGTCCTACGTGTGTCAGACGGTTCGGAGCAATGCGATAAATAATTCAGAGGACAGCCATCGAACTTCTGACGGGTTCAGAATCTCGCTAATCTTCTTACAAGTTTAAGTTACGGAACTTGTTGGAGACAAGTTAAGGTTAGGTGACATTTTGTTTCAATTCTTTGTTATTGTTGTTCGTTTCATGAGGTATTGAGGTGTCAAATGTGATAGACTGCGCTGATTTTTATTATAATATAAAATTAATAGACGAAACATCTTCTCCATCCCATAAGGGATTGAGAAGATGTTTCGTCTATTAATTTGACTATCTGTACATAGCTGTGCGATAAAGAAGTAATGAATAGTTATTTATTTTAGTATCAAGTTCGTCTAACTGAAGAGACAACAGTAGGTACAGCTGAGGAGTTTGTTGCGCCAGTTCTTCATTCTAGCTAAAGCACTACTGCACTAGGAAGTGTTGAAGAGCGGGCGTTTTGTTTAATGTAATTTGTAATGTGATGGAGAAAATAAACGTTTTTATTATTATATTATTATTATTAATTTTGTAGTTCAGAAAGTGCTGATTCTCAGCCTAATTTTAATAAATGACTATCAATTTTGATTTCATTACGTTGTGATTTTATTGCCATAATATTTTTGGTTTAGGGTTCACCTACTACAAACCTGAAGCACACCGAAATATCTACGTCATGTTATGACGTAGATATTTCGGTGTATCGTGTGTTATCGATAGTCGTTCTTTGAATAGGTATCTGAATGTTTTAGTTACCTCAATTCTGCGAAATTCGGGCTGATCACACAGCTGCACTCTGCATCAAAGTCCGTAGCATTGATCCATTCGTCGAGACCAATTATAGGTAGGATCAATTGGGTACCCCAGTTGTATTCAAATTTTAATACAACTGGGGTACCCAATTTATACAGCCCACTGTATTTAAGCAATTTGCGTTTGTTTGTCTAACTATTATATCAAGGCGATTTGTTTCCCATGATTAAGAGGAATTAGCGTAAGACATGTTTTCATTCAAACTCAAATCGCCGATAACAACGGATGAAGGAAGCTTATAAATTAGGCATAATAATAAGTTATCAGCGAGTAATGTGCCTCTAATGGAAACCATTCAATAGGAGTGTCCGCCCACCGTTTAGGAACACGGCTAGCAGGAACTACCTAGGAATCAAATAAAATTCGCTATCACTGAGCAGCTTTTTGGGTGAATTTTTATTATAACTTTGCGACAAACAGCTTTTAAAATCTTAAAACCATGCCAATACCTGGACTCTAAGCGACGATCAAATATGTATCAAATTTTTCCCCACACGGGGATCAATATTAAAAGGCCATGCTACGAGTGTAACCGAGAATCGCCTTCAGCGTAACCTAGTTATTATAATAAAATATTGTAATGAGCCAACCACAGTACATTTTGCTGTTCCCCAAGGAAGCGTGCTGGATCCCACTTTATTTATTATTTATATAAATGGATTATGCAGCATGAATCTCCCACAAGCTAAGATGATCACATATGCTGATGACATCGCGATAGTTTTTCATGGGAAAACTTGGGATAAAGTACAATGCGCGATTGAAGGCGGAGTAAAGGCCGTTGCAAACTGGCTACAACATAATCTGACGGTAACAAACTGGCTTCTTACACTGGACTACGACATGACAGAAAGTTTCCTATCTTAAGTAAAAACTCACAGTATATACATTGACAATTCACAAATACACGTGCACTCACTAACATAGGTACCTGTACGTACCAGGACTTACAGCTTAGTACGGCCTTATTCCAAATGCGTACAGTGTGGCTATGTTTAAGACAATGGAGCCTGATACCTAATAGCTACCTAAGACCCTACTGACTAACAACCTAGCCCTATAGAAATACCTAGCACCCTTGTTATCCTAACGCCCTAACCTACCATACAAACCATACCAAACGTGAGCTACGTTGGTTATACGTGCGGGAAGTCTGTTACAAGGAGACCTACGGTAACAGACGGAATTTGGGAAGGAATAGGGGTTTGTGTACGTCGTGCAATGTACACAGGAAATAGTTTTCTCACTGCCGATCCCACAGACTCATAGGACCGATGATGGCTAAAGGTGTCTTGGCCACAGTAAGAGTAGGTATAGGAGATTAATCACACTCGACTCTAGCTTGATGAATAGTTTATTACAATAATTAACTTAATTATATACTAATTTAGAGATCAACACACATTGATACCTATTTACATATGTGTTGTGTGTGTATTGAGCCGATGAAGCGAAAATCTCAGTAGGTCATTTCTTAGCACTGACGGTGGGATGCTGTTGCTTGTTCACGGTTGAACAGTACCTATAACATACAGACACTCTTACAACACCAACAAAACAAACCCAAATCACAGCACCATGCAAACACTCTTTTTTATATTTATTTAAAGTTTTAGAAATGTACCATTTTATTTTAAATTGTTAACGGAACGAAGGAGCCTGGATCTCTCAACACAATCCTAGTGTGAGGTCTAGGAATTCAATCCACTTGAATGTAAACTTTGCGAAATAAATTTATTCTTATTCTTTTTATTATAATAGGATTTCTAGGACAATAGAATAGGGACCTGGTTTTCGCTAACAGCAACTTAAATAAATATGCCACGAGAGATTTCTAATAAATTTTTCATAAACTTTAACTTTATGGGCGTCGACCCTAGCTCGCCCGGTTCGGATGTCTATCATAATTATGTATTATTTATCCGGCAGACGGAAATAAAGCTCGCCAGATGTTCAGTCTTTATAACGTGTGTTACTGCTACGTTCCAACCTCTTGAAACAATAACCTGTTTAATTTACTTTATATTTATTGAAGGTTTATTTCAGTTTGAATCGTATAATAAATTTGTAATTATGACATTTAACCGTGCCACCTTAATTTTGATAAATAAAAGACGTCTGTTATCGTAAAAGTCAAATAGTTAATTTCAATTAGGCACATATAAGGCACTTTTGAACGTCAAAATTTACAAAAAATAGAATTGATTCTAGTCGCCACTTCCAAAAGGACTACCTTTTGGAAGGGGCGGCTGTGTGTGAGTTCAAGTAATCACAGAATGTAAAATCAATGTTATATTAATAATAAATATACAATTAAATTAGCAACCAGTTTGATTTTTTGTAGACCAGCATGTTTCCAAGCATTCTTATCTTGGATATAATCCTCTAATTTGTAATATGTTTGTTTGCAAAGAGTACTTTTATATGAGTTTTAAATTTTCTTTCAGTTAATTGTAATATATCACAAGGTATTTTGTTGTAACATTTAACACAGTACCCCATTAAAGATGCATGTACCTTAGATAATCTGAAAAATGGTCTATTTTATCTTTATTTCTAGTATTAAAATGATGTCTACCACTTATTTTATTGAAAAGATGTAGATTTTTTCTAACATACATAATATTTTCATACATGTATGGGAAAAGTACCGTCATAATATTAATCTTTTTAAATAGTTCCCTGAGAGATTCACGACGATATATATTATAAATGGCTCTGAAAGCTCTCTTTTTTGTAAAATAAAGATGGATTCAAAGTCAGCAACCCGACCCCACAGTAAAATGCCATACGACATAATGCTGTGGAAATAGCTAAAATATACCAAACGCGCGGTTTCTACATCTGTTAACTGTTTTATCTTTCTAACAACATACGCGGTCGAGCTTAGCCGCCCCATAGGAGTGAATAACAGTGTCATAAAGTGTTATCGTCAAGGGGACGAGACCAAACAAAACAAAAATAAAACGTGACTCTTTCATAATTTGACGACCAAATGCAAATGAGTCCACACAGTAATCAGATCTTTATATTTTTCAAAACAGACGCATTTGTCAGGTATACCATGCATACACCCCTTTTGTAACCCTCCCCATGCATACATCCTGTATCCACATCACACAAATACTTGCCAAACCCTCTGCCAGCCTTTGTGGAGCTAAGCGTGATGATTACAGGCTGATATCAAAGCCGAGGGTACCTACTACCTATCAGGGTCGGCGGCCGTGCGTGATGCGACGTGCGACGCTCGCGCTTGAGGGTTAGCTCAGAAATCAATCTGCAGAATGTATTGCTTTGTGCCAATGTGACATTGAAATGTGCCTTAAAGTCGTGCGTAGTGTTGAAAGGGTTAGAGTGTTCTAGATTTTTATTTTCACATTTATTTTGTACTAGGAGTTTAGTAGTAAAGATCTTAAACGAAAGAGTTCGTGCGGGAAACTATTCCTATTTCGCTAAACAACACCAGTACTGTTTGGGTAAATGTATAGGCACATAAAACTTTTGAACTTTGTTACGTTAGCTTTCCCATAGTCTGCGGTGTGATATACTCATATTCTGTCAAATAGGTAGTCTTTTCAACCACTTCTTTTATAATGTACATAGTTTCTGGCGTCGCGTCGTGCTGTTCTGTTATATTTTTTGTTTTACAAATAAAAAACACCTTTTAACAATGTTATTACAGGTAATAAAGCAATCTGGACAGCAATATTATTGTTACCTTTCCTGTAAACTCGACCCCACAATTTGTTATTTCATCCCCAGCTCCAATCAGTTTTTCTTTCACCCCGATCACAAAACGAAATCTTATTAAACCTTCACAGAACGAATTGTTACAAATCCTGCTGATTATAAACAAACAGCGGCCCGACGGCCGAAAGCCGAAAGCCGAGTTCGGGAATCAATTAAAAGTTATCGCAAGAATTGTTGTGATTTATACGGGAGCTACCCCGTCGCCGGGCCACCTCACGAATAAGCTAAAGAAGGATCACTGCTTACGAAATATTTTGTATTCAAACACGCAATGCCAAAAGGACAAAGAACATTATAACAGCGGGGGCATAAGGCAACAGCAGTCATATTATCAAACATTGGACAGCAATCACTATAACCCCAAATCAGTCATTAGGATTATAGGTATTCCCCTCAAAAGCTCAAAATTCCACAAGGACCAAAAATACATCTGTTATGCGGGAGGATTATTACGGCTTGGCTTTCGACCAGAAATTTAAGACTTTAAGTGATTATTGAGAGTTCCATGTTCAGCACACTTTTGTTAGAGGTTTTAGAAGAGTGTTATAGACATAGATCTCTGGGTGCAGAAAGGTCGAGTAAGCATTGTGTGAAGTCATCCTTCTGTCACTTATTTGTGATATCGAGGTACTTAGTTATCGGGGGTATTGATAAATGAATTCTCGCTATTGTGCACCGGAATTGGGGTACATTTAACTGTTACCATGTGTCGTATTAGTCGAAATTGATTATTAGTTTGTGTATTGTATACAATTGCCTGTTTACGTTAAGCCTGTATTCCAAGCAGGGTAGGCAGGGAGTACTGACCTATATTAGGGGTAGCCTATTAAGGGATTATTCTGTAGCACAGTGCTGCGGTAAGATTTCTATTATTCAAAGAGTACGAGCTGCCGTCCTATCACCGTGAAAACTTTGCTGAAGTGAGATGTCGATTGTATCAGTTCCTAGCGTCAGGTGGAATGACGCCTCACAGAATTAGAACAGACCGGCTTGACCAGGTATAGGTATTCTGGATACAAGCGAAATCTTAGTGTTGAAAAGCAAAATCTGCCTAGCCTTTACCCAACTATGTTGGGGGTCGGCTTCCAGTCTTACCGGATGCAGCTGAATACCAGTATTACACATGCAGCGACTGCCTATCTGACCTCCGCAACCCAGAAACTGGGTAATACGATATCCCTTGGTAAGACTGGTTGTCAGACTTTCAGGCTTCCGACGACCCGTAACGATTGTCATAGATCCACGAATGGAAGCCGGGACCAACGGCTTAACGTGCTTTCCGAGGCACGGAGGAGTCTCGGTATCTAAGGATGGTCACCCATCTAGGAACCAACCCCGGCAAGCGTAGCTTAACCTGTTGGATCGACCCATGCGGTTGTTATAACTTAGCCACGAGCTTCTCCTTAGTGTTGAAAAGCATTAAGATTTTATACAATTAATACTGAAATGGAATAATGTATTTAACAGATGACGCTTTCAAGCCATTCTTAGTACAAAAGGACAAAGATATACGAAACTGGTAAACGAAATTACAATTTGTTACTTATAATAAGTCTCTTCACATAGTGGAAAGTGGTTATTGCTGCCTACAGACACCTGCAACATTCTAAAGTTTGCCAATTCCTTGCTTTTATAAAGTACAAATGTCTCCTGTCTTTGTAATTTCAAATCCAAATGACAGAAAATCCACTCGTCACGTCGCAGTCATTCTCATAATAAGTAATTCCGAGTAACGACTACATTACGTCGAGTTTTATGACCATGACACACTGTACTGGTGTTAGTCGACTAATAAAATTGTAATGAGTCTCTCTAATGCGTCGGCCTTTAAAAGTGCGCATTTGCAAATCTCTGTGACCATTTTAAAGAGATATGGGGAGAAGTGCCACTTAATAATACCTATGAGTGAATATTCATGGCTTACCTAAGCCAGTAAAACCGGAAATTGCCGTTATAACTAAGCCGGAATCGGTGATCACAGTTACTTGACAAAAGGAGGGTTGCTCCACCCATCCTTTGTTGCCTTTTAAGGCACCCACTGTTTGAGGAAACTTCTTTGCTCGGAGACCATTCTAATGTCCCTTTAGGATACTTTTCTATTTTTTTCCATAATAGCCATATTATTACCCGCTTTTTAGGGTTCTGTATCTCAAACGGAAAAAAACGGAACCCTTATAGTATCACTCATGTGTCTGTCTGTCCGTCTGTCACAGCCAATTTGCTCCGAATCGAAAAGACCGATTAAGTTGAAGTTTGGTATACATCTCAGTTTCTGTGACCCAAACATGGAGGTGTAGCGAAAATTAGTGAATTTTTAATATGGGGGGTCACTTTTCGAGGGCAAACTGAAAAAAAAAAAAAAAGTTTTGTTGTTGTGGGGATTTCAATTTTATCTTTTGTAATTTTAAAATTGACCATCAGCCCTTTGTATCCGAAACTACAGAGCCATTTTTTTTTAATATACAGAAAATAGATCTATAATATTACAGGGAAACCTATAAAAACTATGTGGTTTTAAAATAACATGATAACTCTCCCAATATTGTGCGTATAAACTTATACATGTTTTTCAACTACAATGTTAAGTTTGTCCTTAGGATAGATTCATCCCAACTACGGAACCCTTCATTGTGCGTGATCCGACACGCTTTTGGCCGGTTTTTTTAGTAGTTAATGTTTGCTTCCTTCAATGTGACCGATGGAGTTAAACTTCTGCGCGATTTTCTTTTATGCTTGGAAGTTATACTAGAATTGCGTTTTAGTGAGTACACGCCTTTTTATACTCCAAATGTACTTTATATGTTAAAAAAGTTGAGGAAACAAAAGAGTTGTGGTGTTAAGGAAGTTTTAGCTGTTTACGTTGATTACGTATCTTGATACAGGATTTGACTGCGTCGTTGCTCTAGTGGTCGCCAGCACTATTGCTGAGCAGGGTTCGATTACCGGGTCGGGCAAAGTGTTATTGGGTTCTACCATCTGGAATTCCTTAGTAGCAGCTCGGAGTCTGGATTTGCGCTCTGACTTAAACATAACTGGCGAAATCTGGGTGTACTATAGGTACACTTCTGCTTAACCGTTCGGGAATACCGGCGTGAAGTTATGTTCACACTGGATCCTTGTGCGGTAGGTTTGTAAGGGGGATATTATTACTAACGTCGTCAGTTTGCTAATCATTTGCTACATTCTAATTTATTTGCAGTACAAATACCTATAAACTAGCGACGGATTACTGTAATTCTCAAATTTATTATGTTGAGAATAACGTATATTTTAGTTAGTTTATAGAACGCTATTCAATTTTGTAATAAGTCAATCCTATCTAAGCTTAAATGTAATTAAATCTATTAATAAACTTTCCAGAATAACAACATTAATCACATAAGTTGGCATAAAGTTACCTATATGACCTATTTAGTGTTGATTTTAATTTAATTTAATAGATTTTAATAATGTAATTTAATTTATAAATGCCAATTTTAATTTAAATCTTATATTTTTGGTCGTGTAATGGGTAACATTGACCTGAAATAAACATTACATGACATTACACCGGTTTTCTCCGAAGGGTCAAGCAGAGACGTCCTACGTATCGTACATTTACATGTCGCCAGTTATGTTTAAATCACATTTAACTTGAAGCGAGCCTATTACGTACCAGAAATAAGTTAATTTTATTATTTTATTAGATTTAAAGGTTTGTGTGTTTAAAGGTCTGGATGTTTAAAAGCTTCTCTCTTGCTTAACTCTCTAAAACCAATATCAGTCACAAGTGTCGGTAGCCGGACTGCAGCTACCAGCTAGCGTCCCTCTCTCGGGACACATCTCACTGTTCCCAAAGATTTATTACAAAGTAGTTGTGACACCAGCCAGACATGGGGTTATACCTTGATTAAAATTGCCAGCTTTTATAACTGCGGGTTTTTGAGTACGGCAACGTTATAACTTGACATCATGACGCGTCTTTTCCCTAAGGAGGTGGACAGAGTTGTTTAGTACAGCCTCATTTCACCAGTTATGTTATAAATCGCCATGTAACTGCAAGTGTTCGTAAAATACTGGTATTCAGCTGCATCCGGTTAGACTGGAAGCCGACCCCAACATAGTTAGGAAAAGGATAGGCAGATAGAATTGAAAAAAAAAAAAACATTAAACTATACCTATTTGTATTACCTATTGTATTGAGTATTTAAAATACTTTGTATTGATAGGTGAAAAATGTCGTGATGGCCCATTGGTTTAGGCACCGCCTCTCATGTACAAGGTTGTGCGTTCAAAAACTGGCAATTACCAATGTGACTTTTTCAATTCATTCTGAGAATATCTTGTACATTAATAATATCGGTAAAGGAAATATCGTGAGGGCACCTGGACTTATAGTTGATATATAAATCTGAGCCAGCGTGGTGATCAATGCTCGCGCCTTCTCTGTAAGAGTACAGGCCTTTACCCTGAGGTCGGATTTAAAGGCTGGTATTATTTAATAGATAAACTTTTACATAGACTTGAAGAATGCGGCTGATAAAAACATTGGACCAGCATAATAACATGGACAGCTATGTACCAACCTAAGTTGCGGTTTACGTTCATTAATTGACATAAGTGTTTCTTTGCCATAGCCCATGTATGTATTTCCTTTGAAAGTGAACATAATATATCTCTGTGTACACAACAATATAATAAATTCACTTAATTATATTTTCCTTTTATACTTTTTAAGGCCACGTCAGCGATGCGTGCAGATTCTATTATAAGGAATCTGTCGCGTATACAGTAGGTATACACACGGGTTTATTTACATGCGACCCCGCGGTGTACGTTAAGTGTTGACGAGTTTTTCACGAGAAATTTACGCATAACATGTAAATTTCCTTTATGTGCCCCTCGCGAGGACTCGACTGACGGGATTAAGGCAGGCTGCAAGCGATGGACACTATTTAAATTGGGGTTAGGGCTATGGTTTAAGGTAGTATGGAATGGTTTTTGATGACACTAGATCTAGATTTTTTTATAATCAAAAGGATAAGTCATCAAGTTATCCAAACATTTTGTCTGCTACATACCGTGAGGTAACCGGCATGTCCTAGAACTGAAAGTTCGAAGACATGTGACACCCACCAACCACAGAGAGGCCGCCTGCCTCCAAGCTGGGTGAAAGTTATAGGCTTCTTATGCTATGCTTATGTTGTGGCATAAGTACCTATGTATTATAAATACAAACCTACGGAATAGCAGGAAACTTGAAAGTACTCGTGTACAGATATTCTATTTCACGAAGTCCGTTCGGCTTTGATTGTAGTGACGTATCCCGACAAGCGCGCTTGTGTGTAAAAGTAGGTAACGTTAGCAAAAAAATCTGATATATATTCAAGTCGAGATTTAATAATCTAAATAAAATTTTGGTTTTAAAAGTTTATACATTTTGTAAATAAATTAGATTAGGTTGCAATAAATACAAAAATATTAAGAATATGTAGGCATTTAATTAAGCATTGGTGTTACAGAATGGAAACGAAACAAGTAGGACTATTCAGTATTTTCAATCACTATCAGATAAATTTTCGATTTCCGATTCCGTTTTGCTGTCGTCAGAATCATCTTGTGCATTGATTATAAATTCAAAATCGAGATCAAAATATTTCAAGTAGTCTTTTTCAATTTTTTCAACATGAGCACAAGTTTTTTTGCCACGTTTCACTGCTAACTTGGCCCAAACTTTCATTGATCAGTCTTTCCGTATTCGTCATGTTTTGCTCGATATTTTTAGATGCGACATAATTTTTAACGATCCCCCAAATATTTTCAATCGCATTTAATTCTGGGTGATAAGGGGGAAGGCGTAAGACATCAAAACCCTTGCTTTTTATAAAATCGTCAATCTTGTAGATTACGTGTTGGGCTTTGTACTTATTTATTGTATCGTACAATTCCAATTTAAGAAGAGATTCATCAAATGCTATACCCTTATCCCTGAGCCATTGCTGCATATCGGCTTTCTTTGTAGATTACGTCGGTAGTTGTTCAGCCCGTGTGTTGTGATAAGATGCATTGTCTAAGACAATGACAGAGCGCGGAAGTAAATTGGGTAGCAACTTTTCATTTAGACATTTTACAAAGTTATCATAGCTCATATTTGAATGATAATCACCAGCTGTTGAGTTGGCCTTATAAACCAAGGAAGCATTTTCAATAAAACCATCCTTGGTTCCCGCGTGCACTAAAATAAAGCGAGTGCCTGTGCTAATTTTTTAAAATAACGGAGTTCTTTCCTTTTTTTTTGCCCAGGTGTTGTTTCGCACGTGTGTCGAAAGGACGTAGCTCTCATCGGTGTAGACAATGGGCCGACTTTGAGAGCGGTACTCTGTTATTTTTTTTTAAATATTTTAAACGCCACATTTGTATATCATGACGCTCCGTCAAGACTTTACGGTTTTTCTCTGTTTTGCGCCACTTGTAACCTAATTTCAACAGTAACTTGCGAACAGTTTCTAAACAACCTTCGAATCCGATTTTTTCATTCAATGCTGTTCTTAACTTAGCTAATGTTGGAATTTCTTTATGGACAATATGGAAATCTTGTACAGTACTGCGAACCACATCGGCTGTAAAATTATCTATATCCACTTTATTATCTCGCTTTCTCCTTTTCTTCATAGGTGAAGTGAATTTTGATGAAGTGGATAGCAATTCCTTCTCTTCTTTTAATATTCTTTGAACTGTTTTTTGGCTCACACCCGTAGCTTCAGCTGTACGGCGTGTAATATCTCGTCAATGAGACAAATAACAGTTGAGTTCCATTAATGATTTTGTAAATTCATATTCTTCTCGCAGAAAACGATAAACACTAGCTATCATGTTTCGACCCTAAAACAAAATGTAATCAAAATAATTAAGTAATATAAACATTTTATAACACAAAAAAACATTCATTTTATAAATACTTCTATTGCTATATTAAGTATCTTTGTATAACATTTTAATTGAAAACGTATAAATAAATATTACCTCACTATGGACAACTCTTCTTCGTTTTGTTGCCATGCTGACCTTACTCCGTGAAACAATTTGGCGCGAACTAAAAACCACTACTGATCCGGACCGTGTCCCGATCGACACTGAGCGCTCTCGAGGTTACGCACACAAAAACAATGTGCATGTGCAGTTGTGCACGCTTGACAACATTCATAGCCAAACGGACTTCGTGACATAGAACATCTGTATCATAAACTCGTGCTGACAAAACAAAAGAACAGCAAAGTAAAAACCAACTTCAAAGCAAGTTCCCTCACGTGCAGCCCGCTTTACGTTAGAAAGTAACATAATACCTACGCATACAGAATGTTGTATTTCATTATCAAAACTCCAAGCGCCGATACGTAGGGAAGTGTAAATTTCTCAAATTGTTACCCGGAACATGAAACAATTCTACTTTTTGTTTCTTAACAGGTAATTTTGCCTTTAACGTCGGTAAGCGGGTTGACGAGGTTATAAAATAAGTTGTAATGTCATGAATTTATTGCCTATCTATGTTTTGACTGGCATTTGACTCGGAGTTCGGGACAGCGTTCTGTTTTGTGAGAAGCTGGATGCCGTGGTAAAAAGTTTTTACGGAAGTTCGTTTTATTGGAGGTGTTTGACGTAGAACGAGGAACTTTGTACTTATCTCATTTCATATAGCAAATTGAATCTAATAGATATAAATAAATCCATGTTCCATAGTTTGCAAATAAAATTTCTTTATTTCTTTATTTGTTTTGAAAACTGTTTAATGTTAGGAAGAAAGAAATAATACATATAAAACATAGTATAACATAACGCCTTGTTTCCCCGAAGGGTTAGACAGACCTTAGCACAACCACATCTCGCCAGTTATGTTTAAGTCCCGTGTAATAATGTGTAAAGAATAAATATGTCCATATTCAATGCAGTCTATATCACTAATCAACTGACTAAACTTATAGTTAGCCTCCAGTAATTGCCAGAAGGTAACATACCGCTAGACTGTGACAAAACTGCGAGAACTTTGCAAAATAATAGCCTTCATTTAATAGAGCGGTCTATTAAATGAAGGCTATTTTGCAAATTGTGATTGCGAATCGAATGCGAATTGTGATTCGTCAAAATAATACGATTCAAGATATCTTTCAACTTATTACTTTGAACGTGACACTCAACTCTACAAGATGCCTGTCATTGACATCCTTAATAATAGGTTCTATTGGAGCCAGATTATTAGATCATCGTAATCGATTAAGTGTGATCTCTTCTTTGCTTATCGGAAAACATAGGAGAATGCTAATGATGAGACATAAAACTGAAGGAGGTCGCCATGTTTTGACCATTTCGGAAGTTATATTATTGTAGAATGATCGAATACGTATAGGTATCGTATACAATGCAAAATATTAATTAAAATGTTGGTTTCTATATTGACTCCCTTAGTTTTAATTTAAATTGGCAAACAAATTCATAACTTTTAATTTTAATTGAACCCACATATAATTTTTAATAGATATGTTAGAAAAGTGTTTCGTTTTAATTTATTTGAAACAACATATTTGCATACACAATACAGTATGAACAGGTGAAACTGCACTCGACAACTAGTGCAGAAAGTAATATAAAACACGATGCAAATTGTAAAATTGAAACACAATTGAAGCAAATATTAAAGTTGCACCGTAGCACCAACTGCTACGTTCCTGCTACGGATATTGCAAATACGTGCTACAAATGGTGCTTGTTAGCTACGCGGCCTCTAGGAATCGCTGCGCCGCTACCAGGCGTAGCGTTGTTGCTTCCATTCGTGATGAGCATTTGATTATGCAATTTAAGTTTGAGATATGTATTCGATTTTTGTTGTGGTTGTATTGGTTTAAAAGAGGAATAGAAAAAGGAGATTGCCCACGGCACTATGGACAAATGTACTGAATTCAACATTGTTGTGTCTTCATCAAATCATCTTTAATATTCTCGATGAAATGTCTAAATACTTCCTCAAAAACAACAATGGTATTTCCGACATATTTATAAAAATGTAATTACTATTTAGAGGTTATGTTCGACCACAAAATGAATTTAAAAATCAATTTGAAAGGGACAAAAATCAGTCGGCTGATCTGGGGTGAGTGGCCACCCCCTATAGACTTCAGCAATACTTGAGGCGTCGAAGGTGCGTTTTCATTACATAGACAAAGCTGAATTGTCTCATGTAAACCCATACCTTAAAACAGGAACACAGCAACCAAACAAACAGATAAGCTAACAGTTTATTAATACACTCGAGAGCAATGAATCCGGGTCACTTAAAGAATCCTAAAAATCTCGGAAACTAAAAATGCTAGGTTAATGCAATAAATTGTATTTAATAGACAATGTAATACTCCTTAAATGAAGGTATTAAAACTTCTTAGTTATTGTAAAGTTATATCATAAAAAAATCAAATTTGAAAAAGGGCCACTTTTGAAGATGGAACTACGAAATTACAGCATTTGGTTTTGCTTTTGTTTGTAATCTGTCATTTATGTGGGTACATAAACCATGTTGATAGTGCTCTATATTCATTATTCAAGCTGAAATTATGTCGCTTACGCCTGAAGAATGCACCAGAATACTTACAATGCTGGAAACCGGCCGGAGTCAGCGCGATACAGCCAGGACTGTCGGTGTGTCGCTGTCAACAGTACAAAGAGTTCTCCGACGTTACGAAGAAACTGGTTCTAACCTACGCAGACCAGGCAGAACCAGGTGTACCACAGCACGAGAAGACCGATACTTGGTGAACACCATGCTTCGAAATCGCTTTCTCACAGGAACTGAACTCACAAATCAGTTTCGACGCCTCGGAGTAAGTAACCCAAGTGCATGGACAGTAAGACGTCGGCTTGCTGAATCTAACTTAAAACCCCTTAGACCTGCAAACGGCCCTAAACTGGAGCGTGGGCATCGTATTTCAAGACTAAGATATGCCCAGAGCCACGTAAATTGGAGTATTGAAGATTGGTCAAAAGTTATGTTCTCCGACGAATCAAAATTTATGCTCTACAAGCACGATGGAAGACACAGAGTGTATCGAAGACCAGGGGAAAGATTCAAGCAAGCATGCATCGAAGAAAAAGTAGCCTACGGTGGTGGGTCTGTACTTGTGTGGGCCGGAATTTCTTCTGAAAGTCGCACAGAGCTGGTGATCATAGAAAACGGCTCTTTAACTAGCGTAAGATATGTGGAAGAAATCCTCAATGATCACGTTGGTCCATTTATGGTCAATTTAGGTGAGGATGCTATATTTATGCATGACAATGCCCGACCTCATACAGGTAGGATTGTGAATGACTACCTTCAAGAGATGAACATTACTAGTATGGAGTGGCCAGCGCGCAGCCCGGATATCAACCCGATCGAGCATGCTTGGGACGAGCTAGGCAGATGCGTAAAACAACGAAACCCTCCCCCAATCACGCTTCGTGAGCTCAAAATTGCTCTCACAGAGGAATGGGAGAATATTCCCCAAAATCGTATAAGGAACTTGGTGTACAGCATGCCAAACCGCGTAAACGCAGTAATGGAAGCACGAGGAGGCAATACGAAGTATTAAAATTCAAGAAAATCGTAATAAAGTTCAAAAATTTCATGTTTCCTATTTTTGTTTTAAGGAGAGATCAGCAGTTTTTTTCTTTATGTAATTTTGTGTTAATAAAATGTATGGTGACTCATATTTTTTTTACTTTCATTTAAGGAGTATTACATTGTCTATTAAATACAATTTATTGCATTAACCTATCATTTTTAGTTTCCGAGATTTTTAACATTCTTTAAGTGACCCGGATTCATTGCTCTCGAGTGTAGCTTAGTTTTCCAGTTCTACTTCGTTAGGTTAACTAATTAAAAATAGACAGAAAAAAGTGAACAACATTTTAAAATATGTTCTTTAAAATGCAGCTGTTAATTATATTATGCCTTTTCAGTAAAAGCAAAATGAGCAGATATAAAAAAATAATCTAGAATATCGATAAATCTGAAACTGAACGCAAGCTCTTGTTACTCAATGCAACTGATTACTGATCAGGCTATTCAGTTTTACTGATTGATTCATTCAATAATTTCATTGTTAATGAATGAACAGAAACATGCATGCAGCTTTATTCAGTGAACAGACAAAAATGTTTGCATTTCGACTTTGTGTGACTTATCGGCGATGTCGCACTTGCACGAAGTTACGTACGCTTTGATACTCTTGTATTTTTTTTTTGTTTTTACATGACTGCCAAAACATTTTTATTAACTAATTACCTTAAGCTGTTTCTCTTAGGTCCCTTAGAAACAAGATTGTCCCGATAATGTGCTTTTGATGTCACAGGAACCTATACCTTTCAAATAGTTCCACAACACACAATTATGGTTATGCTTCATGTTTCCTCTTTCAAGGGCTTACTGCAGCCTAGAAAACATTAAAATCTTTATTACTTATTCTAAATACATTATAAACAGCCTCCGTGTAACTCTCATATGCAAGCTATTGTGTACTTTCAAACAAGCAATCTAATTATCTCTATCACTGATTTCAATTAAAATTATTTCCAGCGAGCGAGCGCGCATTAACAGCTCTTTATTAAAACCGATCTGCTTTGCAACCCACATCCGGCCACTTACATCCGGTGAGGGGAATAATTCGAATAAAGCGGAATAAACACCATTATTCGAACCGTTTCGCATAACTAAGAGATATCGGCGCGAACAGACTTGTTACGTACTTTGTTATTGAGTTTCTTGTTCTATTTGGGACGAGGGGTCTATTTTGTGGTTAAATGGGGTAAAGAGAGGGTTGTTTCTGATTAGTGCGGCAGTTAGGGTAACGATTTTGTGGTAGGAATTACGCGGATTCTGTTTAATTTGTGTAAATCCCGCCTGGCTGTCATTTAAGATAGATTAATCATTTATCTGGTGAAATTTTTAAGGTTAAAAAGAAGACATTCAGGTTAGAAATATTTTGTGGCAGAGATACCTGAGATGTTTCCTATAATAAATAGTTTGTGTTCTGGAAATCCACAAGACGTAGACAAATTGAGCTGTGATTACAGGCAGTGTAACACTTTCCCGGTACGCGAAGCAGTCACAATTTCAGTCAGAGATTCACCCAGAACTATATATTACCCGTTTATTATTTATCGGGGATAGGATATAACGCGTTTCGTATCCTTGCCCTATTAATTACTTATTTTATTTACAATGTGTGCGATAAGACCAATAACACAACGCTTAGATACAAAACACAATCTTAAAGATCAATAGCTCGTATGAGCTCGCGGCGTCTTCGTGTGTAGCCATCCATCACAGCGGCGTCTCGGAGGACCAATTACTTGCGCTGTAATTGAGTGTCGCCCGCCTTATCTCGCCGGGTACAGTTTGCGCACAGCCTTATTAAAAAACTTTGTGCTTTTTCTACATTAGTTTGATGTTTTCAAATTAATTTTGTTTTGTTGTTCTGTACCTAAGATTATTTATTTTTATTGAGATATGTGACTTCTTATTTATTCAGTCGTAATGTGTATTTGTGGAATCTCAATCTCAAGTTGTCATTTACCTACAAGTTGTGTGGCAGGTAAGATCGCTGTACCTAATGTTTTAATAACTGGGATTAAGGCCTAAATTCCAAATACAAGAAAATCAAACAACTTAATTCAACATCTATCTAGTCTAAACAGTCTCGCTCTTCGCATTCAAGTGCTTCGACAGACAAGTTTAGCATCTAATTCGTGTAGTGGCACTCCTCGATATTGGGTGCGCGTCGACATGTCGCGGAGAAGCGCGGGTATGGGGCCTAGACGCGCGGCTGTCGACTCATTGTCGCGAGGCGGCGCCGAAATATATTAATTGGTGTTTGCGATGTGTTTATGCATGGGTACTACTTGAGTAAACATTGATGCGTGATTTAATTACTGCTGCCACGATTTGACTGTGTTTTAGTTACAATTATGGAACACTATTTCTTAAGCCTTTTATATTGGAACCGTGATACATAATGTGTGTCCTACCTACCTAAGGCCAATACGAGAGTAGCCACTTTTTTATATTAATTCTTGAGTTGGTATATTAATGAACTGACATATGAATGCCGACGCCTGCTATCTGGATGCTACTGAGGAGCTATTAAACAAGCTTGAGCGCTAGGGTGTCTCGAAAATTTATTTTTTGGTTTTTCTTAACGCAAGACCTCTCAAAATTTGCGTAATTGATTAAAGATTACCAAAATTTAAAAAATAAAATAAAACTATATCTATAGGGTTGTACCGATCTTCAAGGATTTGAAAAATTGAAATTTTTTAGTCTGCACGAGCCTTAACTTGACGCGCGAGTGTTTTCTTCGTAGTAACGTTAAAAGTGGATTTTGTGATTCTTAAATAATGAGTTCGAGGCGTAGTGAGACTACTTGTGCTTTAAAGCTCGTGCAGACCAGCGCGATATCGCGGGCGCGACAGGCAGCGCAATTCTTGTCGCGCCCGCGATATCGCGTTGGTCTGCACGAGCCTTTATTGGTACCATACCATCTTGATGATCGGCAGCTACGAATTGGTATTGGGACGTCGTTAAATTTATTTTATTTGTCAAGAACGAACTGAAATTGAAGTATCATGGAATGGATCCATCCAATTCAGATTTAATATGCGATTGTTTATGAATAGATCAACGATATTTGGACCAAAGCTTCGATTCTTATCGTAACTAAGGAACGAGTTTTTGTTCGGGTCGTGAATCTTCCCAAGCAACGTATCTGATAACAGAGACATCCCCGACAAACACGCACTCGAGACACCATCGACTTCAATGGCGAATCGGAATACATTGCCAACAGTTGATAAAAACAAGATCCACAGAGCTGTCTAAAGAACAGAAGCTTTAAAAGATATTGGAGGTATTGTTATAAAAAGACAAGACTCTCAAAATTCAATTAGAATCATTTATGTTCTGTTACTGTCTCTCCTCATCACAAACAATGTGGAAAGATGTATTAAACTGGTCTCGGCAAGCACCAGAGGCCTCACAAACTGTAAAAGATGCTACTTTTAGAGATGGCTTTATTAGACCCAGGTTGCAATCAGAAATGCCAAATTTTGGACACAAAAATAAACTAAAATTCTAAGTTTCTGTCATTGATAATAAGCTCTATTTAGGTTTATTTTGTTTTTTTTTTGTGCTTTATTACACTAATTTCAATGATAACATACCTTTTAAACTTCATTTTTGTATTATTTTAGGTATACGGTTTAGGTCTGTAAAAAGGTAAAATTTACAAAATTTCAAAGTGCGGTGGAGCCCTCAAGATGATAAGCAATTCCAGTATTTCTATTTTTTGCGTAATCTATGTAAAATTACGCAAATTTTGATACTTCTTGCGATAGTGTAGATCCAAAAAAAATCCATTGACGGGCCCGAACCTATTGAGCGCTTGCAAAACTTGTGCATTCGCTTTGTTTTCATGTTTCTCATCTTCGCAAGGAACTAAAGTGACTCCCAACCCGGCTTCGCAGGAACACTCGTATTTTATGTCTCCCCTTCAACATCTTACACAACCCGTCTTATCCTTCCTACCTGTGCGTGAGCGTTTTTTTTTACGCTTGCCTTAACGACGCACCGTGTAGATCATATCTTAGATCCCTCCTTAAATTTCATCCTCATAAAAATTGCTACTATTCTTATTCCTTCTCTGTTCATGCAGTAAGATTGTGGAACTCGCTTCCTACCATTGGCAATTTAATAACTGTTTCTCAATTCAGATATCGAGTAAAAGTGCATTACCTCTCCTCTCAATTGTGAGTATTTATATACCTATAGTATGTATGTTTATATATTTAAGTTTTATGTATTTATTTAAGTTTATGTAAATTAATAACTGTTTCTCAATTCAGATATCGAGTAAAAGTGCATTACCTCTCCTCTCAATTGTGAGTATTTATATACCTTATAGTATGTATGTTTATATATTTAAGTTGTATGTATTTATTTAAGTTTATGTAAATTTATTACGTTTATATGTGTAGGTATATTTTAATGTTTTAGTTTAAGACTTCGCATATCCATTTTTCCTCTTCTTGTTCTCACACACTATTGTCTACATTTCTTTCTCTAAGCAGTGCCGTAATTCAGTACGCACTTGTAGCGAGCGTCGCCATCGTCCTGAAATAAGAAAAACCATTATTTTCATTAATTCAGCTGTTCTTTTATTTGTACTTATACAAAATGCAAACTGTAAAATGAGATAACAATAGACAAATTCAAACTGAGATAGGAAACTCTATTATTATTTTGATTTGTGCAGACAAACTCGCACAACAGTAACTCGCACAATCTCAACTCATCCCATGAACAACTTGGCTCGTACTAAAGTTGAATACAATTAGTTTTACGCGAGAGCAAGGTAGAGGTAGCATCTATCGAACGCAGTCAATATTGCCTCACAGAGAATTACTGCAAGTTTCGGGAACAAAGGAGGTTAGATGCACGCGCAGTTTGCGACCTTAGGACACACAATAGATAGGTACAGAAGGTCAGTTCCATGCGACGAGCGAAAACGTACTCACATATATACCCGTTGACGCACAACGAGTGCAAGTGAAATAGTCGCCTCGCAGGACTGCCTCACGAGACAAAACTTTCGGTCGGTGCGGACGCGGCTTACGAGCCACGCGTTGTTTTCCCAGATATATGATCAAGTGTTTGGCTCTCGAGGCGGCTCAGCTGATTTAGACTCGACTGCTTAATCACTAGTTCGCGACTGGCATTAACATAGTTTGGGATCACTGCTCTTACGCGTCTGTGTATGCGTGCGCCTTTTTTTGCTCGTTATACGGAACCCGCCTTCTGTACTTACCTATTTTGTGACCAGACTTGTATGCGAATGTTCTCAAATGTCTGCGTAACTTAGTACAAACATTTTCAATAGCGTTCTTGCTTCAACAACGTATTTTAGGGTAGTTCTGTCTTTCTTTCCAACTCGGGTTTTCATGTGGTCATTATTTTGTGATCCCTTGTTCTAGAGGAGTTCAGTAACGTAATATGTACCTCAATGTGGCTATAGTGTATTCTACGTGCGGCTCAGCAGACATGGCACCCGATCGTTCGCGCTTTGTTTTCCATCTAGGATGAACCAAAGGTGTTTTATTTCAAAAATATTTTTCAAACTCAAACTCTATCTAAGCATTTATTATAATTATAAATTTACAACCGACACTTTTGAATTAGCAAGATGATCAGTCAGAAAGATGAAGATATATTCTTAAAGTAACAGATGCGTGTGATCTGAATATTATCAAGTATTTTGTATGTTATACATAAACTCTCTTCCTGAATGCAGCTGTTCTATATGTACCGTTATTTATAATTTCTTGCTCCTTACCATGTTCTATATAGGCTACATTTTTACCTCCCTTCCGCTCTTAAGACTTCGCAAAGTAACAGAAAGGACGCAGACCATAATTTAGTTAGCAACGGCGAAGTTGTCACGTACTTCCATACCTTGGAGAAGAATGCTGCGTCCGTAAGAGTATGAATACTCTGTAGAGCGCTAATGTCGTCGTCGAATAAAGATTGTATATTAGTGATGCCGATGGTGACCAATGTTGGCTAGGAACGTTTTGTTTTTAAATTTGACTGTAAACGTCTGTGGTCTACCACCATGATAATTGTACTGTAACACGTAACACGTAAAATCACCACAAGCCATGAGCACTTAAATCCACTACCAATCAAGCTGACTGACTACTCTTTGCACTCCAGCAAGTCATGATTACACCCAACAATTGCACATGTTTGTGCACACCGGAATTTGTTAGATCATCTAATGCATATTTTCCCCCAACTTTTTGCTATGTGTTTTTCATTGCGTCATATTGCTTTCTTGTCTAATTCATACGCTTACCTGTCTCTTTTCACTCTCTCCCCCCGTACCCCGGCCCCCCTCGGTCCTCCTGTCAGATGTTTTATTAAGGAGAAGTTTAATCACACGCCCCTCGCGCGAAACTTGTGGAATTTCCGAATTAACTTGTGCAGGTAATGAGATCGTGTGTGCTGTGTGCGTGGAAAGACTAGCATTTATGGAAATTTTTCAGTTATGATAAATTGGCCCGCCCTCTATTATATACATGGGCTTTAAACATAACTGGCGAAAAGTGGGTGTACTATTGGTATTGCTCTGCTTAACCCTTCGGGGATTACATCCGTGACGTTATGTGTGTATGTGATAAATTGAAGGAGTTAATATTAGGTACAGAAAATTTTGGTTCCCGCTCGTGGTTTGCAATGGTCATCCTATAAAAGAAACACCACAACAAGTCGTGACGCGACGCAGAGATTGTGTGAGACTGGATGGCTACTGTCGGTGTCTCGCCAACAATCACACTCAAGTAATGGTTAAATAAAAACTATCGTTCAGCTGATGCTTTTCCTCTATTGTATTTCAAAAGTAAAAATGTAAGAAGAATTCACCTACGAAAAAAATAAAAATAACCTTGTTTATAAACAAAGACATTCAATAAGTATGTAATTTGCAAAACAATTTTGTAACTTTCAATAATCAGAAACTTTTGAAACTAACTAACTATACACACTTCGCTTCCTTCTTCATATACGTACTCCAACAGTGAGTAAACTCATACGACAAATCTTCTGTGTTCGCAGATAATGGCGTCCTACAGAAGTAGGTACAGACAATTCAATAACCCGCTCTCATGTGAAGATTAAACTCAAGCAAACTTGTGAAGACTCCAGCGATGCTGATTGGATCTAATAAAGTCAAGTACCTATCTTGACACGTGTAAGAAGAGCCTGCCAAGCTTGGCTTGTGAGCGTGGGGTCCCAGGTTCGATTCCCAGGTTGGACCAAGTGTTATTGGATTTTGCTGACAAAGTTTTGTGCAAAAGGAACTCTCATGGTATAAGAATTAAAATATTATTTATTTGCAAGACTATGTACGAGTACAATAAGTTGAAGAATAGATATAGGTAGTCAGTTTCCGTTATATTCTACCAGGTATCTGTGTGCAAATCTTAATTGAAGGTGGTTACTAATATGAGTCATGAATTACTCGCTGGATGTATACACCTCAGCTCTACCTTGCCCTTCAGGGAATGCAGCCGTGATGTTGTGTTTTGTTGTGTATGAAGTTTCAAAGAGTATGATATATTTTGACAGCGATTGGGAAATAATAATACCTGTCAAACGATATTGGAGAAAGTACAAAAAACTATAGAACTTAAAGAAAATTGTACGCTTCATACAAAATTCTTGTAAATAAATATTTTCGTAAAAATAGTGTTTGTGGAGTGAAAAGGAGATTAACGACGACTTTTATTGTTTCCCGCGTCAACGTTCAGGCGCTTGCCTTTGATGTTTTTATTTGGCCAACTATTACTTATTTTATGGAGTGAAAACTTTACTAAACAATAAACGACGTTTATTTATATGAAAAGTTCTATGAAAACTGGTTGTGGGCTGTGATGCGGAGGAATGAGACAAATGTCGTGAGGAAATTTTTAGTATAAATGTGGATAAGAGTGAGGCAAGACTAAAGAAAAGATGGATGGACTGTGTGAAGGATGATATGGCTAGAAAGGGGGTGCGGTGACGACTAATAGAAGAAAATACATGTTGCGAGGACCCTCAATAAATTGGGAGGATGACAAAATAATGAGGATGAACGATGAGTGCGCGCCTCCGTAACATGTGGTAGTTCAATCACAATGAAATAAAAAGAGTATTACATTATGTAGGTACACACTTATTTTTAACGGTACCTTATATTCAAAGAGGCAATCAACCATAGTAATACCGGTAATAGTCGTAATAAACCACAAACACCTGAAAACAACGTATAATTCCGTACCCAAATTACATACTGGGTACAATACGTTGAGGCATAAGTTCGGTTCAGTTAAGTCTTTATTCCCGCGGATCGCTTAGTCGCTCATAAATTGAACGTAAAACATGTCACGAGCCAGCCGCTCACATTACAGGTGCGCTCAATCGATGTATGGTTTCAAGTAGGTTCAAAGGCGTCGCCAAGGGGGGCAAAGGGGGCACCTGTGCCCCCCCCCCTAGGGATTCAAAAATTTTGTCAAATACGAGGCATTTTAATGTAAAGAAACTACATACTTGTCTATAAAGCCATTTTTTTTTATTTGGACGACTTTTATTTGGTTTTTTATAGTTCCATATCTCCTAAACGGGGTCTAATCTGGGGTTTGGGGACGTAATATTCGTATCTACTCGTATGTGCTGGTGGTAGGCCCAGTCATAATACCTATTATGTTTCAGCTCTTCAAATCTTCATAGTTCTTGGAAAAACGACCCGAAAGGTCCGTGTTCAATTCATAGATTGAATATGGAAATTATTATTTTTCTCATTTCCGATAGGGACTACCGAGATGAAACTGATCTATAAAAAATCAAATATTACCACCAGCGTCGATTTTGGCCCCATTGTGCACCGTAGAGGTACGACTCGCACTACACGTGTAAAGCTCTTGACTCTTGACTGTACCTGCAAATCATACTTTTCCTATCCTCCATATATCAACTCCCCCCCCGCCATCGGCTGGCGACGCTCTTGAGTAGGTTTTGTGATTATGCGACTAGATGATCTTGTATGATTTTTAATGGGAATTTTTTATTGAAAGCTTTTTCCAAGCAAAAAATGGCCTAATTCTTTCAAGAGGTAATGTGAGTTAAATGGATAGCAATCTTATCTATATACAATCATAATTATTCATTGAGATTTCGCACGAGTAAGCTCAGGCACAGCACAGATAGGACCAAAAGGTTAACTTCATACAAAACTACCACCAGACTCTTGGAAGATCAGTCAGGTGTATAGAAAGATGTAAGACTTCTTTCTTATCGTAGAATATTTAGTTATTTTTCATAACGTCAATATAAGCAATTATATGTAGGTACCTACCGAGTATACTAAGTATCTTGTTAGAGCGTAGAGCCTTTTTTTTTGGGTGGGAAATGATCAAATTACTTCTCCCGCTCTGGGCGGAGCGGGAGGGCGTGTCAGACTCTTACTGACTAAAACCCGTGTTCCTTCGGTTGCCTTGTTGCCGGGGGCCACGATCTCCCTTTCGGTTTTCTTCGTACCCCGTCAACTCTGCTGACATCTCTTTGGGGCGCGCGTGGAACACAACGCGCCGTTGACCCAGGCCTGGTCCTTATCAGACGGCGACTACCCATTGCTCACCGTCCGCAAGCCCGCGCCTACGGTGGCCAGGAATCAGTCTGCGACTCCCAACGCCCAGGGCGTCTCATCCTGCGGCAGTTAGGGGCGAGAGGACGCGAAATTTGCCTCTCCCTCACGCGTTTCGCCTCCTCCGCCAGCATTACCGCTTCGCAGAAGGAGGTGACGGCCTCACATTTCCTCTCGCTCCGTATCATGGCCTGAACCACCAGGGCCGGACGCGAGGGATTACCGCCGTCGATCGCCTCCACGAAGATACGGCGATGCTCCGCCCAAGCCGGGCAGACCCCACCGTATGCTCCACCGAGTCCTCCGGGTGATCCACACAATGGTGACACCCGGGCGTTTCCTCCCGCCTTATCCTGAACAGGAACCTCCCGAAACAGCTGTGTCCGATGAGGACCTGCATCAGGCGGAAGGTGAGGACGCCGTGGCACCTCTCTAGCCACTCCTCAAAGAGGGGTCTTATCGCCGCAATTCTGACGTGCCCAGCTGGGTTACGACAATCCTACTCTCCATGACGCCATAAGATTCTACCGGAGCTATGTCCGCTAAGCCGTGATTTCTTGCGGCAGCGGAGTTAAACCCCGGCGTTTCACCTCCTCGCGCCACTCCCAGATGTGCGCGAGGACCTTTGCCTCCAGATCCCATGGCGGTAATCCGGCAAGGAGCCTCTCCGCCTCACAGGAGACCGTGTGATATCCTCGGGCCAGCCAGATGGCCATGACCTTCTGGGACTCGTTCAGCCGAGAGCGTAGAGCTAAAGCGCGTGTAATTCCTTTGACGCATGGTTTGGTTCAAGACCGTACGTAGGTACCATTTTACCTAGAAGGTACTTCCTTATATATCACTCATTCAGCACTTAATTCCTGGAGCCTTCTGTTATCTTCTGTATGATGAATGTTGTAGGGATTCAAAGAACCGACACCTTTTGTGTCTGAGAATGTACCTAGAGGCGTAGGTGTCTGCTTAGCCCACGCCGACACGTGTCCTTATCTTGTTAATATTGTATACAATGATGTATTCATTTTGACAACCTTCTAATATTCAACATTTATCTACAAGTAATAAATACGAAAAAAAAAAAACTGATTCCCGATAAATTTATATAATTACCGAGAGTTGACGTTTTTTGTTAAAAGTACCTATCTATAGGTATTTTGAATACCTATAGGTACTTTCGTGAAATATATTGAAAGTAAACGTCTAATTGTAAAATATTTAAACAATTTACCACCTCTTTAATACTACCACTAATAACCATACCTATGGCAGGCATATGCTTGCACACCCTATCTTTTGCTCATTTCATAAAACTCTCGCTGGTAACTGTAATGGTACTTCAAAGTCTTTAATCATTTTCTTAGCGACACTACCTTCTAATAATTTTCTCAAAATGGCAAACACCCTTCAAATAAAGCAATCAAAATTTATTTAAATACGAAAGCCAGTCTCATTTACGTCGCAAATTTGTCGGGTCATCATTTTAATGAGGTGCCAACTGTTATAACATTAGCAAATAAATCAATCGCAGACTGCCGACACACGATCCAAATCGACTGGTAATTAGCCAGCTTGTTAGTCTGCAAACACCATACATTGTTGTAATTATGTTAAATATTGAACGTTAAAGCTGTCATGTAGGTAGAATACTGGACATTGTACAATAATGTATATTTCCGAATGTTAACATTGTGTAGCAATTATTGCAGTTTTATTAGTTTCCGGAAATTATGTTAATAGTTTTGAGCGATGCTAATTTTGTTTTCTTGGTAAGACAGATGACGAAAATCTACTCTATCTTGCGGTATACTTTACAAAAGACACAATTATTTATTTCAAATACTTAGAATCTTAGATAGAATCAATCAATCTGCCTAGTTAGTGCCAAATATGTCGGGGTCGACTTCCAGTCTAACTGAATGCAGTTCCCACGAACGTAATAAAATTGCGGCGATTTTTTTTTATTAATAGCATGACGAAGGTCGATTTTTTTCATATTCAGGTATTACCCTAGCTTTTATATTCGCTCACGACTAGATTTTTTAGGCTTATTGCGTACCTTATGATGTAAAACTTTCTTTGATTGTCATTTGAATTTACAATTTTGAGCAGATTTACAGCCGATATGAGGCGAAATCTTTTTTACTTTATAGGCTTTTATAAAATGATCTTACGGTTTTCAATAGTGCCTCGACACTGCATTTAGTAGGCTCATTGCATCCATGTGATGCACGCTTATTTTTATCGAGACTTTTTAATTTCTAGTTAGATTTTCTGCCAATATGAGACGACATCTGAAATTATTTTGCTATTGTCAACTTGAAATTCATCTTTAACCCTGTTTTGGCCAAGATTTCTGTTCTTTCTCTTAAAGTTAGTGCATTGTCAAATATTGACAATGGTACTAGAATCAGTACAAATATAACCTATCTTTTGAATGCGCAACCATTACTCGAGTATTCAAATTCTCTTAGTTAATAGCGGTTCAAATTAATATATCACACCACGTCAAAACACGTTTCCACGTCAAAATTGATTCAAATAAATATGATTCTGATCTCTTAATTTTTAAACAAAAATACATTAGAATTTAATTTGTCTTGTTTTTTTATAACTTACCTGCTCTGCTAACAGCTTTAGTAATTTCTTGGGATTTGGTCTTCTACCCACCTTTTGTTTCTTAGACTTGCCACTAATTTCAAAGGCAAACACATTTTTTTGTGCTTTTCTTGAACTTTATGTTCAAGACCTGAGAGTTCAAATTAGCATAAAAAATTAACAACTGCTGGATCTTTTTGATGAGTAATAGTACAAATCTGACGACTATTGGTACAAATCGCCCTTTTTTTACATTTGCTTCTATAAGTATTTATTAACACTCATAATTATATAAATTAACTACTTACTTTGGATAATCGATAAATTTCCTACTAAGTCATGCAAAAAGTTTCATTCTAAATTAAATACTTTTCACACAGCAGTTCTTTAAAGTCAGTGAATTTCAAAACCCGACGAGTATTGGTACGTTAACCTGATGTTGGATAGATATTTCGAACACGATTGGACTTTGTTTAGCAATTAATTATAGTTTGGTACAGTAGACCGCACGTCAGTGTTAAGAGCGTTTATTCTGAAAGTGGGCGACTTCGCAAATAGTTGTCAAATAATTCGCTGTTTTGATTAATTTGGCAATATTTCTGTATGGAAATATGAAGTGTGGCTAACTAGCGAACTGGAATATTAATTATGAATTCTAACACTGAATTAGATGTTGTAACCGTTTTAGGTGTAAAAAATGCATTTGGAAAGTTTCCAAATGCTTTTTAACATCAAGACTAAATATTCGGTGTAAGGATATTAATTATTGCATTTCATAATCAATATTCTATGCGTTATTCAAATATTAATCAACTTGGTTGGTACCTAAAATAATTATTAATCGGTGCTTCTGCTTGTTGGAATTACTTATTAAAGCGTCTCCCGACTGTAATCACTAAACGTTTGGTAAAATGTATCTAGACAATATTGGAGTTCGCTAATGATTGATGAGACTTATTAGAATCTGACAACAATTTGGTATCTAAGCCCTATAACAGACACAATTTAATTAAAACATTCTATATCCATCTTCATAATCATTATCTATTGCCTCTTGTAGGTGTACCTATGTGTCTTTTTCACATTTGGAATCAATAATAAACGGTGAAAAGCTAAAGCACCTAAGATTCGCAGATGACCTGATTCTGCTAAGAGAAAACCATGAAAGCTTGGAAATAATCTTAGCGCAATTAGAAAAAGAATTTAATAAAATTGTAGGTTCGACTATAAATGTAGACAAAACGAAATTGATCTTAGTAAATTCCAACCAAATAAAATATGTTGACCAATACACATATTGAGGTCAAATCATTTAACCAAAAAACAAATGCAAAAAAAAATAGGCAGAAGAGAGAATAAGCAATGCCTGGAAAAGATTTTGGTCCCTCAAAGAAGTCATGAAGAATGAAGGACAAGAATAAAAAAGTGGCACTCCGGGAGTTCCGACAGAAGTAAAAACTTGAAAAAAAATCGGCACCGCGGTAATTAACGCGTTGATGTCTTTTACTCCACGCACCACGATAATCAACGCGTTGATGTCTTTTTAATGGTCAAAAGCTGGTGTCGTCACAGTGTCAAAATCAATGGTTTAGTCCCATCTCAAAAATGCCCAACGCGTCTAAAGAAGTTTTCACTTCAGTAATAAATACCAAGTAGGTAGATTGTGTCTCATCAGTGGAGGCTAGTTATGTTAATTATTAGGTGTACAAATAAGTTTTAGGACAGTTTAAAAAAAATCCAAGATTTATTAAAAAAGAAGTAAAACATCGAACATCATTCATCGAAGTAATCTCCATCGCACTGAATGACCTTCAGCCATCTCTCAGGTAACTCGCGGATGCCTTTCGGAAAGAAACTTTCGTCTTGCGAGGTGAGAAATTTAGCGACCCATTTTTTCACTTCTTCAAATATTTTGAATCGCACAAATCGTTCTGCATTTTCCGGAATAAATGATAATCGGATGGGGCTAAGTCTGGTGAATACGCCGGGTGTGGTACAGCTTCCCATCCAAGCGCTAGTAACGTATCCTTGACCAATTTACCCACATGAGGCCGCGCGTTGTCATGGAGCAGTTTTACTGTACGTTTTCCTTTACCAGAAAATGGACGTTTCTTCTCAATTTCTTGATTCACTTGCATCAATTGATGACAATAGCAACCGGCAGTAACTGTTTGATTGACCAGGTTTGAGAAGTTCATAATACAGTACGCCTTTTATACTCCACCATATGCACAGCATGACTTTGTTACAATGAACATTGCGCTTTGGCGTGGATGTTGTCGGCTCGCCGGGGTCAACCCAATGCTATTTGCGTTTCGGACTATCAAAATAAATCCACTTTTCATCGCCGGTCACAATTTTCCACAAGAAAGACTTTCTATGTTGCTTGTTGTTAAGACTCACACAAATGTTAAGACGGCTGTTTTTATTTTCTTGAGTCAGAAAGTGTGGTACCCACTTTGTTCCTTTTCGAATCTTACCCATTGCTTTTAAACGATAAGAAACAGTTTGTTGAGTTACTCCAAGCTGTTCCGAAAGTTGTTTCTCCGTCTGACAAGAGTTTTCATCCAGCAACGCTTGCAGTTCCTGATCGTCCACCTTTACAGGAGGCCCGGTACGTTCACGGTCACTAACGTCGAAATCACCTTCTTTGAATCGCTTATACCAATACTCACATGTACTTTTAGATACAATGTTGTCTCCAAGAACAGAACATATCGATTCACACGCTTTCCTAACACTTTCTCCTTGATGGAATTCATAGCGAATCCAGTGTCTAATACATAGCTTATCGGTCTGCATGTTTAATTTACAGAATTTATAGGTTATGTTTATGACTCCTTTACTTTTCGATACTACATATCAAGCGCCATCTATGATAAGTGAGCGGGACCTTTGAATTAATTTAGAATAGCTGTTATGATACAAAATCGAAGTGTCCTAAAACTTATTTGTACACCTAATAGTAACCCCAGAAAAAGCAATCAACAGTTTTACCAATGAGCACTATTGAAAATTCTCCTCTATCTTTAATTCAAAGAAAGTCAGTTCTTTACTAACAATGAAACCCTTACCGGAAAGCCTATAATATAGTCTCCCATCATATTCGAGCAATATTAGAAAAGTGAAGACGTCGTAGGTGACATAAGTTATGGATATTGTAAGTTATTTACAATCCGAGCTTACTACGGCCCCTGTTACGGACGAGGCAGCTTTATAGGCACGCCGTTATGTCGGCCGGCTAGGCGTATGCTTGATAATGGCGGCAATTCCCTTCAATATCGCTGGGATAGACTCGGGAGCGAGAAAATTATGTTCAGGAGTAAGTTTGGCGCCTTGTAGATGGGTCGAAAGCATTTTAAACGGATTTAAGTGCTTTGAAGGTGGTTTGAGATGTTATTTTGAATAAAAACTTAAAATATTTACAGATTTTACGAGAAAGCAGTGATTATAAATAAAGTACCTGGGCGACCGAGCTCAGCTCTGGTGAAAATAGAGAATGCTCATTTAATAGTATAGGAAAGTTCATCTTAGTCCATGTATAGTACCTACTTTTTCCATGTTGCCATGAAAGTAGGTACTTACTAATTCCATGCTGCCATGTCATTATTCTAACGTCATCATTTTCATGTCATTATTCATTATCTTGTTCTAAACTTTGGGTGACTGTGCTCTGCTTGGGTGAAAAAACGTGGAAAACTAATTTTTCCAGATATGAGACCTAAATAGACCGATCATTCGCCCCTATGTTACAAATTTCATCGAAATCGTTATACCCGATTTCGAGAACGTGGGTACAAATGTATATAAGTACAAACAAATATACATATATACAAATATTGCTCGTTTAATAAAATAGGATATTTCCCTGCCTCCTTTACGCACTGACTGCAAAAGGTACCCAAGAGTCAAATTCAAAAACCCACTAAAGAAAAACGCTCTGAAAAATACTCTACCTTATCAGTTCTCTCTTATATTTCTACGTTAAACTTTTACCACCCTTTTTTTCGGTCCCAAATTCTTTCAATAAGTTACCTCGACCCTGTTTTCTACAAAGATTTTATATGCGAAAGCAGCTATTTATAAAGATCAAGCGAAAATCGTCGTCTACAAATCTAAAGGCAGGTAACGTGTGGAGCGGTAAGATGGGCCATATTTATCTCTGGCGCCGCCTGTCACCGCTCACCACTCAACACCGGGGCTCATAAACGCGGGTCTGGCAGTCGTCAGGTGTGTTGCGGTAAGCCATCAAACAGCCGAACCCTCGGCCGGATCGCTTGTCGATACTGCTGGCTAATCGCTCCCCCGGGCGACCCTCGTCGGAGCACATTAGCCTGGCCCGCTTTAACGACGCGCTGTAAACATAAAATCGTTAAGATTTTATATCCGAAATCCTTCGCTATAAGTTTCGTTGAAGTATTTTCATTTTTATATGCACTTTGCTTGCGGGGGATATGGAAAGGTTCTAAACATAATTGACCCAGTTTCCGCACAAAAGCATTGGCTCCTGACGTAGTGCGGTATAATGGAGTGAGCGTCGGATAGCCCCTGATTGTTTAGGTATATATGCCGACGATGTCAGTTAGTCTGATCGAATATTAGTTGCCTGAATCACAGTTGTGCCATTATCGAAGTATGCATCTCCTACCTGGGTACGTGAAAACACCCAAAATGATTTTATTTCAGGTTCAACGACACAACAAGAGACATTGCTAATGTCGTTTTCGAAGCTGATTATAACGACTCCCGCGGGAGCAGTTGAGCGGTTTGAATCGGCACCGAGACCACATTTACACTTTCGTAAACATGCAATCCAATTTACAGCTTTATTGAATCGATCTACTTTATATTTCCGCTCATTTCTCAGCAAATGCTAAGGCAATATTGTATAGAAAAATCTAAAAGCGTTCAGCGCAATCCAATTTCTTGTATAAGCCTAAAATGTTTTGAAAATAAACGGAATACCTACGTTTCAATCGGAACATCCAATACACAAAATAATCACGTTCCTTACTCGGATTGACGCAGACGCTCGTTCACTCACCGCTCCGCTCGATGGAATCCATTCACTCGTTCATTCGCTCAATCATTCACCCCACTTGCTAGTGGATGCATGCCTTTATGCAGAATTATTGAATTTCCGAATTCACATAGCGCCTGATTCGAAGCGAGGCGCGCAGACAAAAATCCATTTGGCAAATATTTATACGCGTAACGATGGGGAAGGCACTTAATGTTAATAATAAGTTTTGGAGCGTGCTCTTCATTCCGATTTCATATCATCAGCCGGTTTGGTAAGGTGAAAATTATTAATACGGGTAGGTAAGTAATTGTTATTTCATTCCAGGTAACAATTATAGTTTTAGGTAAGTACCTAGATGATAATGAACTCTATATAATACCTTCTTTATCGCGAGAACCTTTCGATTATTGGTTTATCTACCATTACAAGCTAGCATAAGAAAAACCCCACCTACCAAAATGTTGTTAGTAGCACCTTTGGGAATGGAACCTGTGCCTTTATCGCAACTAACAACTTTAGGTACTATCTACTTAATATATTACCAGCCATAAAGCTTCCCGTCCTAAAAGTTACTACTGAAAACTTAATAAAAATTTAGTCAAATCGCGACTTTTCTTAGTTCGGTTCACAGTTTGCAGTGTGAACCTCAGTATAAAAAGACGCGATACATGAGTGGAAATAAACGGACTTAGTTTCGTTTCGCTTCGTTCTCAGTATCGCCTGCGCTTTTGACTTGCTAGACTTGACTCAGCTAAAAATGTTGACCGGCAACTTTACGGTAACTATTTCACGAGAATACATAATCCGTTCGCTTTTAGGCTAGCAGCTGGATAGGTTTATTGAAAGAATAGCCCTAGCGGCTCGAAACTAATGCAGTTTATTAGATTGTATCGCCACAGTATGGGCACAGTACAGTCAGCGACCAAAGTCGATTTACACCTAATTTTAATTCCTTATTGAACAAAATATTTAAGTAATTAAAATTTGAAATATAGCTATAAAATTCCGAAATATATAGATACATTACACGTAACACGGCGGGGAATCCCTCCCGTGCCATTTTTGGTGTAATTCTTAGTTGATGGTAGATATAGGTTTTCAATCACACACAACAGTTAACTCAAACTCTAAGCATTTATTTCAATTAGAACATTTACAGGCACTTTCGAATTATCACGTATCACAATGAGTCTTTTAGTTTGAGTTGGTGAAACTATCGCCCATTCCAAAGCGAAGTAGGTTCCTGGTGGAGAAGAACGGGCAAGAAACTCCATGAATACTCTTTTAAATCAAAACATTAAGTATGTTACAGGGTTTACTTGTAGTTCTTTCTAACACACTTTTCTTGTTATTTTTGTTACCCACACACGCCATTGTGTGCGCGACCCTTTTCCTAAGTGGGCGGACATACTTACCTACCGCGTATATCATTATAAAATCTTATTACTTAGTTTGTTCAATAAAACTCACAAACAATACTAAACTCCTTACCAGTTAATTCTTTTATAATTAAACAATGCTAATATTCACAAATACAAAGGTTATTCAGAATTAAAGTTAAATTAGAAGCTTCATTACTTTCTACAACTTTACTATAATATTTCTATTTTGACAAAACTTTCTGTGATTCAAGGATTTAATCAAACAACAGGTATTGTTTAGTAAATTGCTGTGTAAAATAATCTTATTACTTTATAGTTTTTTTTCTATTATTGAAACTTATTTAGTTCTCGTATTAAATTATTACATTCAGTTATTGATCATAATATTTTCAATCTGCGCCATTTTCGCTACATGATTATAAACTAAATATATGTGCCAAATTTCATTTATCCACCCATCCATCCTCACAAACTTTCGCGTTTATAATACTTATTAATAATAAAGTAGGATTTGTAGGGCGTCAAAATGATATCACAATTTTTTTAAACCTTTCACTTACGGTAGCAGTATAAGCATGCTCACGTACCTACAAGACTTAATTTTATTTTTTTAACTTAAACACTACTTATATATTTTGTTTCGTCTGTGGTCTTATGGTTACAGACACAAAATTGGAAACAAACACAAACACCCACACGAAAAATGTTTGTTTCCTACGGGAAACGAACGCGCTTTGCAATCATTGCTCCACCACCACCACTGATAACATCCGTGCCGTTCGTAGTGGATTCTGATTGCGGTGTAGTCTTAGAACGATTTTTCCTGCCTAGTATATAGATGGAGTACGGACACGCCTCGGCGGCCGCTGCTACAGGCAAAGAAATAGTAGATTCGCTCTGCGTCGCGTTTCTGTTTCGTTTTGACACCTCCGACCTCAGACCAAATAAAATAACCAAGACATAGCGCTGCGAACACTACAGTGAAGCATTCCAAAACAACACCTCCGCTCTGTGCATACACGCTCACACGCAGGCATTTACAACCATTTATAATTAAACTACACCTCACTAAGTGCACACATGTTTGCGAAACCGGCCTCGCTTCTCTTTTGACAGCGCTATGTCTTGGTATTTTATTTGGTCTGACATACACAAAATTGCAGAGATTCGACTTGATTGTCATGAAAATGCCATTATTATTGTGTTAGCTCACACATCTCATGGACATAACATAAACAAATTTACTGTCAAATGAGCAATTTTGTTTATGTTTTTTCTTTCTCATTTCTCCTTTCGCAGGTCTGCTGGAAGAAATAAGCAGTACCTTTGTACTCAAATTGTAATTATGTAATTTCCCTATGTATTTTACTGAGTGTACATAAATAATAAAATAAATAAATAAAAACCTAAACACTATAAAATAAATGTTCCCTTTTAATTTTAACCATAGTTTTAACTAAGACATGGAAATTGGTTAGTTTACAATTATTTTTTTTGTTTTTTTCTTGAAATGAAACATATTACATAGATAAACAAAATTGAACTTTTATTTTGTTTTATGAAGTTTTTAAACTGTTTCTTAGTCATTTGAGTTTGCTGATGTCATATCTACTCTCGGTTTTTTTTTTCTAACAGCTCTAGTTTTTGTGATACAGTTACTTCTTAAAATTTCGTTACGCGGCTTACTAATATTTTTTTGAGTGCAAAAAAATAATTTAATTCCAGAAATAAATCGATATGTCTGCATTAAAAAGAATTTGCTTAAACGATTCAAATAGTTTTTGTGCTGTTTGTGGTGAATATATGTTTCGAGAATGTCGTTTAAGTGAGACCTACTTTGAAGTTCAAAAATCCTATGATTTGGCGTGAACCGACTAATCATCACGATGACTGTTATTTTTGTGTTGTGAATATTACCGGAATAAACCGCAAAAATCGTTCCAAATGGACTTACCCGAATTTAAAATCAGCTATTAGACCATTATATTACCCCCTCTTCATATAAAATTAGGTCTGATAAAACAATTTGTAAATGCTTTCAACAAGGATGGGGAATGTGTTAAATATAGGTATCAGTAAAATATTCCCGAAACTGAACACAGAAAAAATAAAAGCTATTTTTGACGGTTCTCAAATCAGGGAACTAATAAAGGAATAAAATTTTACTGACTGTATGACAGATAAAGAGAGATAAATCTGCATGGATTGAATTTGTTTGGGTTGTGCAAAATTTCTTAGGAAATAAAAAGTCTCCAGACTACATGCAACACATTGAGCAGCTCATGTTGCTCTTTCAAAGACTAGGATATAACATGAGCATCAAGATGCACTTCCTCTTCAGCCATTTAGCTTCCCAGAAAATTTAGACGATTTAAGCGAAAAACAAGGAGAACGCTTTCATCAGGACATTCGGACAATTGAAGAGCGATACCAGGGTCTTTGGAATGCAAATATGATGGCTGAGTACTGCTGGAGCATTCAAAACAAAAATTTAGATTCATGCAAGAACATCTTATAAAAGAAAATATTTTCCATGTTCGGTTAGAGAAACATTTTTTTTCATTTAATAATTCGAGAATTTTTCGCAAAAAATGTAATATGTTAATATTTCAAAAACTAGAGCTGCTAGAGAAAAACTGACACCAGATTTGGAATCAGCGTGGCAGAATCATACAAAATCAGGTATGAAACTTCATAAAACTACTGCTTACCAGTGTAAGTAGGCTATGGACGGTTAATAAAAAAATAAAAAAAAAAATTGTAGCACGTTGCAATTCTGAGTTATAGAAGTCTTTGTTTTTTATCTAGCCGCAATTGTTTCAATACGTTTATAATTCTATAGTATTTTATAAACAACTTTGTGATTCACCTTTCTTATTTTTATCTAAAATATTCAACTTCCTTATTTTTATCTAAAAATGTCATCTAGAGTGTGTAAACTACATCCAAATCGATTGTGTTATGTTTGTGGGAAAATTGTTCAGTTAAATCGTGGTTTCCCTATAACAAAACCATTGCAAGAAGCCTATTTACATTATTTTGGATTTCCGGTGTCAAATTAACATAAAAATTGGGTTCCTTATGTGATTTGCCCTAATGGCAGATTGGTTCTCAGCTCCTGGTATTCAGGTAAAAATAGATCACTGAAATTTGGTAAACCAATGATATGGAGAGAGCCAACTAACCACGTAACCAATTGTTACTTTTGTTTAACAAAAACTTTTGGTATTAACTCAAAAAATAAAGATAGTATAAAATATGCAGACGTTCCATCAGTGACTAAGCCGGTCTTTCATTCGAGGATTTACCAGTTCCCACACCATCCGGCAGTAGTGACCAAACTTTCATATATGTATACAATAAGTAGTATTACAATGCACGACCATAGTGACCCAATCTGATAACCCAATCTGAACTTAACGATTTCGAGAAATTTGCAGTTGTCTAAGTCAAAAGCGGAATTACTTGGCTCCAGGCTGCAACAGTGGAAATTGCTTGATTCTAGTACAAAAGTTAGTATTTATCGCTCTAGAAGTAAGGCATATGCTGTTTTTTTTTTACAAAAGAAAATGAGTTTTGTTATTGTCATGACGTCGAGGGACTTTTTGAAGAAATGAAACAACCATGTGACGCAAAAGAATGGCGCCTTTCTATAGATTCGTCGAAGGAAAGTCTATAAGCTGTTCTTTTGCATATTGGAAATGCAAAGCCGTCTATTCCTACAGGTCATGCTGTTAATTGTAAAGAAACCTATGATACAATGGTCAAATTGATTTAATTGATTAAATATAAATGTCACAATTGGTACATTTGTGGTGATCTAAAAGTTATAAGTATGCTTTTGGGCTTACAAGGTTGACCTACACTAAGCTCTGGGGGCCTACCGCCAGATCATAAAGCAGTATTATTTTAATATTACTTCAGTGGGAATAAGACATGGAGCTATACGCCCTGTAGAGCTTCATCTCTTTCCCACGCTGAAGTAATAATAAAATAGTACTGCTTTATGCGCTGGTGGTAGGCCCCCTGTTGTTTCTTATGCCTATGGGACTCCAGAGCAAAACACCATCATTATAAAATAAAAATTTGGCCTGTATGAAATGAATATGTTCTAGGTAAGATGAACGTAAAAAATACAAGTTTAGTTGACCAAAAAAAAAAAAATTATTACCACCACTTCACATTTAGCTGGGCTTGATGAAAAATTTTACCAAAGCTTTGGATAATTCCAAGCCTGCATTTCAATACCTCTGCTCTGTATTTACGAATCTTTCTGCGGCTAAATTAAAGGAAAGAATATTTGTAGGTCCTCAAATCAGAAGAATATTGGACGATACAAAATTCGAGAGCCTTTTAACCGAGGTAGAAAAAACAGCCTGGAAATCTTTCAAAAGTGTCGTTAAATTTTTTTAGGCAATAAAAAAAGTGATAATTACAAAGACATTGTTGAAAATTTATTGCAAAATTATGAGCGTATGGGTGTATATGTCACTAAAAATTCATTTTTTGCATTCCCATTTAGAATTTTTCCAGGAAATCTTGGTAGTGTGAGTGGTGAACATGGTGAGCGATTTCAGCAAAGAGTTAAAATTATTTGAGCAAAATTATCAACGTTTTTGGGATCAAAATATGCTAGGTGACTATTGTTGGTCTGTTGTGAGAGATATAGATGAAAATATTTATAAAAAAGGGCAAAAATTACCCATTTTTAACTGTTTATTGTTTATTTAGATGTAGTTTTTTGTAAAAATATTCTTAATAAATATTTCAATAAGTGTTTTTTTTTAATGATTTTTTATAAAAATATTTAAAAATGTAAACAGTATGTACTGAAAAGAAATAAAAGAAAATCAATTTCAATAAACTGACGTGCTGGGTTTTTTTAAATATTTTTTCCGAGATGTAGATACCCAAAGTAACGTAACCGTATATATTCTATTTCATGAACAAGTCATGTAAACTAGTAATTTACTTCAGCAATACTGTGAGTTCGATTTCACAATGAGACCAATAGATGGCGTTAATCTCAAATAAAGTAGCATGACCACCTGCTACGCGAACTATATTACGAAGAATAGACAAAAATGACGTTCCCTGTAGACAGTACGACGGCAGCAAAGTAGAAAGCGTCAATTGTACTATTTACGAAATTCACTCTTTTAGATAATTTAACTCATAATTCTTTATTTTGTCATTGGATTTTTTTTCTATTTGATTTTAAATTTTTACTCGTCAACTATAACAGTTTTTCTCAAAGTGTTGAAATACCGTAATTGGAACAAAAAAATATTACAGTAATATTGGCCTTAACCATTAATTTCCTTGGTACCTACCTAATGTAATAATAACTAAATTATGGAAAATAGGAGAAGATAGCTTTGTGTTTCTATTAATTATTATAGTTTTGCGTTCAAAACGCTCTCCTGTGAAATCATGATTTTGTAGATAACCGTATATACTTTGTGGCCGTCGAGTAAAAAGTTTTTACTCTCTTTAGCAAGGCGATTACAAAATCACATACTTAAACAATTGTCTTCACTTCCTTTGATTGTGATTTTGACAGTTTGGGATAGAAAACGCTACGCGTGCAACTAGACGCTTTCGCGGCAACATATATTATAAAACAAAGTCCCCCCGCCGCATCTGTTTATCTGTCTGAATGAGAAAAACTCAAAACAACTGAACTGATTTTCATACGGCTTTCACCAATGAGCGGAGTGATTCATGAGGAAGGTTTAGGTGTATATGACGATGATTGTTGAAAATGTCGGAAAAAAAAAACATGCCGTCTGTGATCTTTACTGGTGTGCGCCGCGTAAACAGATAGTCTTAATATGAAAACAATCAGTATTAATCTTAATAATATAGCGTTGCTCCAGTTTAATCTGAACTGTAGCAACGCTATATGAGTTCACGCAGACGAAGTCACGGGCAGAACTTAGTATCGAATATTTTTGTCTCAATTTAGATGATGTGTGAAAAGTAGTGCTTGTCGACTTTTATCGCTGACCGTACCAATTTGCTCGAACTTTAAGATACTTAAACTCACTAACTATACTACATTACTTATAGAAGAAAATATTTGGTAAATATAGACAAAATTGTAAATTGTCTAAATAAACAAATATTTTATTAATAATTTTGTTTTTTTTATCTAATAACTTCTTTTTACCGATTACTATCTCTATATAAATAGATACGTTAGAATAACTTAATTTTGGTTTACAAAAATATTCTACAGTATTATGTATTAAAATATGAGGAATGTTGCAAAAAAAAAATTCTAATCAAGATCACAATTTTTTAATAGGTACTTAAACTTTTTTAAATATCCACTTTGAATTTTTAAATTTCATTCACTGTAACAGAAATCCGAAGTTTTCATGTTTTTAACGCTCCAGACAGAGATACTCCATTAAATTGAAAATAGACCCTAACTGTAGAAAATGTTAATAAGTGTTGCCACTAAATTATAAAACGCAATATGCACATCATAATTAACTGGCAACCCTTTAAGTTTACTGTCATTGTCAACGTGAAACTCCCGCGTTGGTGGTGTAGCTTCTCTGTTTATTTAAAAAAATAAGTGTTTGGCTTAATAACTTTATTGAATAAGTGAAAAAACCCACCGATAGTGTTGTTGTGAGTTTTCAAGATGTTGGTGCTGTTCGAAACATCGGCGGGATACGCCATATTCAAGGTAAATTCAACACGTGTGGATTCTAACCTCTTAAGTCTGAACGCGATTTTCATATAGAGAAAAATACTGTATTTATTATAGCTCCATTTCACTAATGATAGTGATGATCATGTTCATACGGAATTAAAATATGTTTTCTTTATATGTTTGATTAAAGTTCTATGTAAACAATGTTTAATTTAGTTTTGAGCTGAAGTGTAAACACGTTTACTAATTTGTATTGAAGCAGATTAAAATTGTGTTTCGCAATATCAAACCTGTATAATTACCTCGTATAAATGCTTTCTGCCTTACTGTTAAAGTAAGGCAGAAATCATTTATACGAGGTAAATACTTGAAGCAATTTGATAATTGAAGCATAATCAAATCAATCAAAGGTTAATTTAATTTATTACAATAGCGACATCTGGTGCTGGTATGTTATTCGACAATGATCACTGACCTACTTCTATTTGTTTTCTAGTTTCAACATTTCTCAGATAATTAAAATAGTTTCTCTCTCCGATCTGGTAACCACATTGTTTGATAACAACAGAATGTTTTTGTAACCTCATTTATTTAAGGTAGGACTTAGATAACGATATTTCCTGCCTTTAATTTAACTTTTTATCAATATAAAGGTAGGTCTGTAATATTGGTAGAAAATTAAATTAAAGGCAGACTTCAACATAATTGTGTTCATTGATCAGAAATTTAAAATATCAGTATTCAGTGTGTTAAGTAGGTATTCATATGTCCAGACCGCCAGATAAAATATGTGAAAATATTTTAAAGAACTAGAACTAGAAGAATATTACAGCTGTTGAGCTTTATGACATAAATAGATTCAAGCACATAGATACACACTTATGTATGGAAGTGAATGTTGAATGTGGCAAAAGGCCAGGTGCGTATTACTCTCAACAGGCATTTGTGTATGACCAGATGTATTAACATAAATTAGGCAAAAGGAGTATGTAAGGATCACAGAAGGTGACGTTCTGTAGTTTCTGCCTACCCCCATGGGAAGAAGGCGTCAGTTTTTGTATGTATGTAAATATATTCAAGGTCTTGTTTGTACAAGTAATTAAATTATATACTCATGAACACAACGCTTTTATCACTGAACATATTTTGAAAATGTTTTTTTTTTCCTTTATGAAGTATCACAGCTGATGATACTTTATTCATTTTACAATCTCGCATATTAGCTAATAAGTAATTTAAATTGCTAAGTAACTATAAAATTAAGAAATCTTCCAATAATGTCTTATTTTTCATGTTAAGATACTTGATTCAGGTGTTCTTTATAATAATCAGCACTTGCACTGCAGTTTAAGTACACACACACAGATATAATGCACTAAACTAAGTCAAAAGGCTTTATCCTTTTTAGTCTTCGCATTAATTGAGTGAGAGTCAAGAAGTTGGATCGCCTCCACATACACTTGTTGATGAAGTCTGTGTTCATGAGCTTCTGCATATTTTTTTATTTTATATCTATGTTTATGACATCTGATCTTGAGGTCCTGGTAGATGTCGCTGTTTCTTATGTACTAGATGTTGATTATATCCCTTAGTACTTTATTTTGAAAACTTTATATAATTTGACAAATGTGTTGGGTGCTGCAGCTCCACAGCTGAATACTGTAGGTCCATACAGGGTTTAACACTTTTATATAATATGTATAAAAGTGTTAAACCCTGTAACATTCAACTAGGTGGCAGCACTTAGACGTCAGGTTTGGGAACCTGTCAAGATTGCCTATATTTTCTTTATTTGTGACTGAATGACTAACAAATGATGAATGTCACAAAATATTTTATATATTCATTGTCGATGCGGAAGATCTCTTGTCAAAGTAGCACCAACTGGTGGCTTGATTTTGCATTCAAAATCCTAAATTTATTAGTTTTTGACAATGGCGAGTGTCTATCAAGTAGCTAATTCATTTTTAGGGTTCTGTACCTCAATTGGAACACGGAAACCTTATAGGATCACTCATATGTCTCTTTGTCTATCTGTCCGTCTATCACAGCCAATTTGCTCCGAATCTAATGGACCAATTAAGTTGAAATTTGGGATACCTGCTTATGTATTTCTGTGATTGTGCAAATAATGGTTATGTTTTGGTGTGTAGGTATCTTATTTGCTGTTTTGTTCTAGTTATTGGACGAGTCCAAGTTATCACAGATTGATGACTTGTACCAGGAGTTTAACACCCCCGAAGGGGCGTCTGCTGTGTGAGTTTTTTTTTTTTCTAACCTGTTGATAAGTGTTACTATGTATTCTAATATTATAAAGAGGTAAAAGTTTGTAAGTTTGTAAACGAAGCATGCGGACGAAGTCGCGGGCAGAAGCTAGTCCGTAATAATTTTATAACATACATGTTTTTCAGAAATTTTAATACTAATAAAGTTTTGTGAAACATTGTTTTTAAGCCTGTATTTTCTTTGATTAATAATATATCCTAAAACCTGATATCGACGGCGAACCTCCTATACGATATTTTTCGCGAAATTCACTTTTTAGGCTGGGAATTCACGTCCGATTTTTTCATCAGATAGTCGGATCCGATAGTCTGATCTGGCTATCGGAACAATGCAAACTATCCGACTATAGGGTCGGACGTGTGTTGACGCGTCTTGTAGTAACTATATTAATTGAAATAATAAAAATTTTGAAATCAAACTCAAACTCAAAGCATTTATTTCAAATAAACCAATTACAGGCACTTTTGAATTGTCAAGGGGTCGGTCAGTCAGAAAGATGAAGCTAGTTGCCCATTCCAAAGCGTAGTGGGTACCTATGGAGAAGAATGGGCAAGAAACTCCATGGACACTTTTAAATCACAATATGTTTACAAAATATTGGTTACATTGGTAACATATCTTCTAACTAAACCAGTGTCTAATGCATTTCCTCCTAACTTCCATGGGACACGTGATGGCTTCGACAGTTAGACGTTATCGGCTCTTCGATTAATCAATTTAACTTGTCAAGAAATTAAACGTTTTTTCACTTTGTGTAAATTGTTGATTTGGCCGTTAGAATTTCTTGTCACTTCGCCCTCGATATCCATTTGAATATTGTTTATGTTGTCAGTAATTTTGTTCTACTGATTCTTATCCTTTTCCTTGAAAGTAACTCTTGTTTTATTTTTGGTTTTCTATTTATTTACTTAACCCCATTTTCACAGTGTAAAACTCAAGAACTTCATAAAGTTCGAGGACACAGCTGAAGCCCTAGCAGCTACCACAGCAGCTATAGAGGGCAAAGTGTCCAAGCCACTAAAGAAAGCCCTTAAGAAGTACATCAGCAAAGAAGTACAAGATCAACTCCTAGTAGGAGATGCCAAGCTCGGCAGTGCCATCAGAGAAAAGTTTGACTTACAATGTGTGTCCAACAACAATGTTCAGGAACTGCTCAGATGTATCCGCTCACAGATGGATAGCCTCCTCGCTGGCCTACCGAAGAAGGAAATGACAGCCATGGCCCTCGGTCTCGCTCACTCACTCTCCAGATACAAACTGAAGTTCTCTCCAGACAAGATCGATACCATGATTGTTCAAGCTCAATGTCTGCTCGACGACTTAGACAAAGAATTGAACAACTACGTCATGAGATGCCGGGAGTGGTACGGTTGGCACTTCCCTGAACTTGGAAAAATTATCACAGACAACACACTGTTTGTTAAAATAGTCAAATTGGTCGGTACACGAGACAATGCTTCAAAGACAGATCTGTCTGATATCCTATCAGAAGACTTAGAAGAAAAAGTAAAGGAGGCAGCTGAGATCTCCATGGGCACTGAGATTTCTGACGACGACATCTTGAATATACAGAATCTGTGTGATGAAATCATCTCAATAACAGACTACAGAACACATCTGACAGATTACTTGAAAGCTAGAATGATGGCTATGGCTCCGAATCTCACCGTGTTGATCGGCGAGCACATAGGAGCGAGGTTGATTGCTCACGCCGGCTCCTTGATGAACTTAGCCAAACACCCCGCTTCAACAGTGCAGATCTTTGGAGCTGAGAAAGCTCTGTTTAGAGCTTTAAAGACAAAAAAAGATACACCAAAGTATGGTCTGATCTACCACGCACAGTTAGTTGGCCAGTGTAGTACAAAGAATAAGGGTAAAATGTCGCGTATGCTGGCGGCGAAAGCGGCGCTGGCGACCAGGGTCGATGCTTTCGGAGAAGACGTTTCTTTCGAGCTAGGAGCTGCACACAAAGTCAAACTGGAGAACAGATTGAGGCTGCTAGAGGAAGGAAACCTGCGGAGAATTAGTGGGACAGGCAAGGCTAAGGCGAAGTTTGAAAAGTACCAGAGCAAGAGGTGAGTCCTATCAATTATATATCTTCTTTGACTCGTGGTATAATACTGACATCAGTTGTATCGTTTACGAGCCGTACGTGTTTTCCAGTAATGGGTCCCTTAGAAGTGTTGCGAGGAATATAATATAATAGACTTAGGGCCTATTTCACGATGTCCGAATAGCCACTACTTACCGAATAAATTCAAAAAGGGAACAGAATTTGTAGGATATTATCTGCCAAGTAAGTTAACGAGAACCTAGTCGGAGTTGGTGAAACAGGCCCTAACTATTATACAAATTTTTCCATTACTTGGAAGATAATTGCTTCCAGCACGTTTTCTACTACACAAGAAGGATTTTATTTCTCATTCTGGAGATATTCTCTATTTATCGACTTTTACCACATCTTCAATCAGTAAAGGTGGCATATCATCAATATTATGATATCGTCGTTTAAAAACGCTACATTCTAGTCTGTAAAAACTGTCTTATGTATGTCCAATCTAACTTATCTTATTTCTCGCAGCGAGGTGTTCCAATACCAGACAGCTGGTGACAGCACCCTGGGGCAGAAGCCAGTCAAGCGCGAGCACTCGCCCGATGAAGACGGTGGACAGACCTCTGCCAAGAAGATCAAACTAGAAGATGGGGCTGAAAATGTAAGTGCTATTTTTGATTGTGCTTTATAGTTGGATCCCATAACCAAAAAGATTATGATCTTTCTAAGTGACTTTATTATGTAAGTCAATAGTTTTTTTCGGATACAACCGCAGTAATAACTTTGTTTTTCATAGATTTTTCGCGATACAAAAATATTTTTGCGGTCGATAAAATCACTACTGCATGCGTAAATATCCATTACAATTATGAGACCCTTTACTGTGCGTGGTCGCACTTCGCCGGTTTTGATGTTATTGGGCGGCAACCACGCAGGCGGTTAATTATTTGTTTAAAACCATTTTTTTTCGATTTAAAAATAGAGGAGGTTATAAATGTTCGTTTTTTAAAAATGTTTCTTCGTTGTTTTGTTTACATTAAACGTAAACCCAACCTCCTTTCTCAGGTCACGCCGAAAAAAGAAAAGAAATCAAAGACAGAAGCAAAAGAAGAGCCCGCTGACGACGACCAAGAGGCCGCCGAGCCAGTCTCAGAGAAGAAGAAGAAGAAGAAAAAGAAGTCTGATGTCCAACCCGCAGAGGAAGCACAAGAGACTGCAGAAGAGCCTAAGAGTGAGAAGAAGAAAAAAAAGAAACGGCAGTCGCAGGCCGAAGAATAGATTATCTACCTCCACCATCATCCAACAGTTAGACTGTGAAAGATCAGCATTCTCTTAACTGAAGCTGTGTATTCACTTGGTAAGAATGATTGCAATATAGAAGGTCGGATGTTTGGCAACGTTTCACATGAGCGCGCGGCGTTGTTAGGTGAGCCACAGCATTTCGGGAGCTTTTTGGAAGAAAAAACAAAGTCATCGTTTTGTTTGTTTGTTGCAACAATATTGTTTCCCAGTGAATACACATCTCTTTGCACACATACATCGCTAATATAATAGAACTACACGCACACTTATATATACGGTGACAATACATATACGGGTACTTTGCAGTACATTTTTATTATTATAATTCCTGTCTAGAATGGCCATCTAGCCTGTGGTTCGGCCTAGTCGCTGTGTACGATGATATACTTATTGCATTTTTACGACCGCTCGACTCATGCAATTTAAACTCTATATGTATGACTTAAAAGTCGCATGAGGCGCGCTCGTGATTTGCAAGAACTAAACAAGTTTATAGTTGTAAGTGAAATGTATTATAACACTGGTTATAATAAAAGATTTATAATTATTCATGTTTGTTGTTTATTTCAAAGAGATGTCATAGTCATAATGGAAAGGAACATTGAAGAACCAAATCTTCTATCTATCGCTAAGTCGTATACGCGACTGTGACTATGTGCTGATTCCTAGATTCGATTCTCAGGTCCAGTAGTGTTATTAGGTACCTAAATCAAGAATTTCTCAGTAGCAGCCCGTAGTATGGATTTATAGGCACGTTCGAGACCTCTGCCTACCCTTTCTATGAATACAGGCGTGATGAAGTAAGATAGAGAATTCAAACAGAATATTAACTACAAGCAAAAGAAAATCGTGTTTAAAGTCTGTCAGACTGACGATACCATCCTCAAATAATTCTTGTTAGCCATGAATAAAAAGCTCTTCCCAAAGTGACGTAAAGAAGTGGTCCTTTCAGTAAACAGTGAGGGCAGTGTCCGGTAAGTCAACAGTCCGTCCTGAGCCAGATTTATCCAGATTATCCCGCAATAAGTGAAGCAAAGCCGCAGCGGCAACACGCCACCGTTTCGCAGCATAATGGACGCGGGTTAGCGCACTAATGTCCTGCCTCAACAGTGGAGTTGAGGTTTTTGAAATGGTAATTGTGTTTGCTGGCTTAGGACCGAGATGATTTTTTAAAGTTAATTTTCTAAAAAAAAAACTGCATACTGATACGCGACTAGATCAGGGTTGGCATAAAACAACCAAGTTGTTTTAAAACACGTATTTTAAACAGTGTTTAATACAGTTTGAAATAAAACAATGTTTTTTATTAAGTGTTTAAAACCACAGTATAAAACAAGTTTAAAATAATGGTTTAAACATTAAGAAAAAAAAAACATGGTTTTAAATCACGAATGAATGGAAATAAATAAGTACATAACTGTACGGGGTACATTTGCTATCACTGGATTGGTGGGAAAATAAAAGTCTTGATGAATTTCTTCAGAGTTTCTTCTTTATTGAGTTGTTCTTCTTATGGTAGCTGCCCGCCGACTGTGTCGATTGCAAAAAATGGCCCGTCTTTTATACAATTTTGGCTAAGGATTGGATCTTGAGTCGACCAATCAGAGCGAGGCAAGTAAGGGCTCGACCAATCAGAAATAAGTAGATAAATTCAGCGATTTCGACACAGTGGGCTTAAGTACAGAGAAACGTTACCGTAACGAGACCCGCGACACTTTAATTTTGTTTTTCGTCCTAATTTTCTATGATAACATATAATAAACTATACATTTTCTTAATCTACATAGATTAACGCATATAGGAAAAATATTTCTAATTGGAAATTAAAACATTCAAAAATTCTTATACGAAAAGTTCAGTTACGAAATCTTATACAAATTAATCTACTATTAGGGCAACAATTCTTATTAGAAATTACTTATGTAATGTTAAATTAAATCATTTATATAAATCGACTTTCCTACCTAAGAATTTATATAATAACTTAAACGAAAGCAGTCTTATTCCGCGTAAGATCACACACGATATTGTTTATGTTTCGGCACTTCTTATCGCGCACTACATTGTTATTTACTTTTCACTATCACTATTGCTCCGCACAGCATTGTTATTTACTTTTCACTAGCACTGTTGTCCCGCACAATAACGGATTATATGCATTAACTAAGTGTCAAAATTTGCACAAAAAAAAGGCCGAAATATGCACAATGAAAATTTCTATTTATGAATATTTTTTTAAAATATATTTTCACCAAGACTGTATTAAAACAGCGAGATATTCTTAAAATTAAATTATGCATAGTTTTTGTGGCAATAAATAATTAAGAATTTTTCCAAATTTTTGAGAGTAATGTGACGTTAATTGTCACCCAGTATTAATTTGTATGCCGAAAACGACTTCTCTACGTCAACTGACGTTGTTAGAAAAAGTAAAAATTTGGCGCCATTTCTGGAGATACCTGTTTAGGCATGATATAGACCAAATTTGGTGTAGGCTCCCTATACGTACTTCCTGTAGTCCGCTAGTAAACGAAATATGCACGATTGGGAAAAAAGGATAAAATATGCATTAACGCCGTGATTAGAGAGTTACATATATGCATTTCCATATGCAAATATGCAAATGCATAAAATCCGATGTCTATAAATAAGTTAGGTATAATTTCTTAGGTCTTGAAATAGCTCGAAAATAAATTAAAAAGGTTAGATAGTTTTGTACACTTCGCCGGTCGAAATTAAGTAATAAGCCCCAGAATAGGTTCGGGAATTCTCCTTATTTCAATATAGTCCATCCTAATTATGTATATCAATACTTCGTCGCTTGTTAAAAAGAGGTAAATAATTTTGGGGACTTCCCCATATTTAAATATATTTTTAGGTAAGGTACCATCGAAGAAACGTATATCTAATACACCATAAGGACTATTTCTGCTTGCAGCGCTTGGCCGATATAGTAACGCACGGTTTTTTTTTTTTCAAACTACTTAGTTTCGTCGATAGTACATCTAAGAACGAAAAGCGGTTCAGTTCTGAACGTACAGTGTACTGAGTGGTTCAGTATCTGTGGGACATACATACCTATATAGATTGATAACAAAAAAAATAATATATATATTGTTTACAGATTAGATCGTTTATTAGTTAGTACCTACTTAGTGCTAACTAACTATAATTAATTAGTATTACGTTGTGTTCATTGTTATGTTATTCTGATCGTTTTTTGTAAATGTTTCCTAAGGTAAATTTTAAAATTTCTAGAAATGAATTATATTAGGCCTGATTGATTAGTGTTGATAATAAATTTGATAAATCGCTTAGTGAAAAATTAAAAAAGACAACTCTTGTTTAAAACATTTTGAACTGTTTGTTTTATAAAATTAAAAAAAGACTGTTTTTTTCCAACCCTGCTGAATAATACTAGTTATCTTTACCATTAAGGCGGGAGGAAATGCCCGGGTGGGTGTCACCATTATGTGGATCGCCCGGAGGACACGGTGGAGCATACGGTGGAGGACTGCCCGGCTTGGGAGGAGCATCACCGTGTCTTCGTGAAGGCAATCGGCGGCAGTGATCTCTCGCGTCCGGCCCTGGTCCAGGCCATGGTACGGAGCGAGAGGACATGGGAGGCCGTCACCTCCTTCTGCGAAGCAGTAATGCTCGCGAAGGAGGAGGCGGAGCACGTGAGGGAGAGGCAAAGTTCGCGCCCTCACGCCCCTAATCGATTCCCGGCAATCGTAGGCGCGGGCTTGCGGACGGTGAGCAATAGGTAGCTCGCCATCCAATAAGGACCAGGCCCGGGTTGACAGCGCGTTGTGTTCCACGCGCGCCTCAAAGAGATGTCAGCAGAACTGACGGGGTCCGTTAGGGCCGATGCCTGCCGGGGTTGCGGAAAAGTTCGAAAGAGATACCGTGGCCCCTGGCAACAGGGCAACCGAAGGAACACGGGTGGGTTTTAGTCAGTAAGAGTCTGACACGCCCTCGCGCTCCGCCCAGAGCGGGAGATGTTATAAGTTTTGATCATGATTATTAGTCGGGCCCTGGGCGTCTCCTCCTGCGGCGGTTAGGGGCGTGAGGGCGCGAAATTTGCCTCTCCCTCACGTGTTCCGCCTCCTCCTTCGCGAGCATTACCGCTTCGCAAAAGGAGGTGACGGCCTCCCATTTCCTCTCGCTCCGTACCATGGCCTGAACCAGGGCCGGACGCGAGAGATCTCCGCCGCCGATCGCCTCAGTTGAATAACCCCTGGCTGGAGGTTTTAAGTGTAGTAGTTTAAGGCACCCACAGGAAAGCCCGGTTAAGTCGTCATGATCTCAGAGGTCAACTACGAGATGCCTTAATTCTTTTCTTCCTTTCTTTCTTTCAATTAACATTGTAGTTGAAAAACATGTTCTCCCATACATTCCAACTACAAACGTAAGTTTGTACGCACAATTTTGAGAGATTTTCCATGTTATTTTAAGACCATAGACTTCTTATATAGGTTTTCCTGTAATCACCAAACCATTCTCTGTGTTTTGGAGTGAAAATTTCTTTAGGCTCAGTAGTTTCAGAGATGGGGAATTGTTAATTTTCATCCATTTTCTTAAATATCTTTAAAAGCATTTTTTTTGTAAATGCTCGTCATTTGATATGTCACACTGTATAGATTGCAAAACTTTCTTTTTTCTTTTTTTTGGCTCCAAAACTGAACTCTTGTTTTCACTATCCTATTTGAATATGGGGATATTCAAATTGAATAGTGAAAAAAGAGTATTACAGAGGATTTATAGCATCTTTCTGTTACTAATGCACGTTTATGTTATCCAGAACAATGCCACACATATTTAGGTATTGCACCAAATGGACTGAAATTCTTTCATCTCAATACAAGAAGCCTTGGCAATTCCTCCAATTATCATAATCTTTCAATACTATTGAACCGAATTAAAGTCGAATTTGGCGTTATCGTATTATCTGAGTTCCGGCTAAGCAAATGTCCTTTGTTACCTTACATGACCGGGTTTGATGTACCTACACACGTCCGAATATACAAATTAGAACGATGGTATAGTAGTCTATACCAAATTAAACATGGGTTGCACTGTAGTAGCATATACCATTCGCGAAGCAAATTGTATCATACTTCAAATTAACTCTGACGTAGCACATATAGCAATTAATCGCTCTCCATCATATCGGAACACCCAAAATTTTATTGATACTCGGGTGAGGTGAAAAGTTCTCGGCCTGACACTGAAATGGTGTTTCAATCAGCAAAAAAATATGTTTCCCGTCTGATTGCACGTGTCATTAATTCGTATGACTAGTTTCAACTTTGTTTTCTCAAGTGGTTTGCTTACACGAATTTTTGCAGTAGAGGTCTTGCGTGTTTTTCTTTAAAATGGATAAACTTGAATATCGTGCGCTCTAAAAATTGTTCGTTTTGAATGGATTAACCCCTAAGGAAATTTATCAGAGTTTTACAACAGTTTACGGAAACTGCGCCTTCCATGTAAACCGCTAAAAAGTGGGCAGCTGAATTTAAACGTGATCGCACGTCCCTCGAAGAAGCCTCGATGAATGACGGCCAAAAACTGCAACCATACCGGAAGCCATCGAAAAAGTGCATGATATACGAGACGAGGACGATAGACGAGTGAAGAAGGTGTGTAAGATTGCTGAGGCTGTGGGGATATCAGAAGAAAGGGTGCGAAACATCTTGCACACAGAATTAAGGATGCGAAAGCTCTGCGCAAGATGAGTGCCGCATTTGCTGAATGCTGTCCAAAAGCAAATGCGCAATGCAGCAATCTTTGGACCGACCGATTTTATGCGGCGATTTGTCACCATGGATGAGATATGGGTCCACCACTATCACCCTCAGACTTCCATCTGTTTCCAAACTTGGGGAAATTTGTTTCTAGGAAGCGCTTCACATTTAATGAAAAAGTTGAGAGGGCCATAGATGCATAGGGAGGGCCATGCATGCACAGCCTTCTAGACTCTCATTTTCGGGAAGGAATTGTTATGCTGAAGAAGCGCTAGACCTAGTGCGTTAAAGTCAAGGGATATTATGTAGAAAAATAAAATATTTTTTTAAACTGAAATCGCAGTCTTTCATTGTCAGGCCGAGAACTTTTCACCTTACCCTCGTAGCTTGGATGAAACTCTGTATTTACTAAAATCATTTAAAACAATTGTCTTATTTGCAGACATACCTAAATATTAATATTTATCGAATAACAACGATACAAATGCGGATTCACATCTGAATACAGTTGCTTTGCATGGAATGCTGCCTGGTCACCTTTTACCTACCGGCAAACGTAATTGTCTGCATCTCGCAATTATTAAATCAAATAAACCTGCAATCATACCTGTTCTCGACTCATATATATGCTCAGATCATGCCCCAGTAATTATTTTTTGCAAAGTTAACACTAAAACTCCTAAATTTTATAACTCACGCAGCCACGTCGATACTGACGCTTCGCGCTTGTGAAAGTACTGATTTTTCATCTGCAATAGACTTCAAAAATGATGCCAACTTCGCTGCAGCTATTCTCGTTAATATAATCTCTACGATAGTTGAAAAAATACAAGTATCCGTGTTATTTCCCAGTAGAAAAAGGATTATTAAACCGTGGATTACTCCAGGGCTTTTGAAATGTATACGAAATCGTGACATTCTTTATCTTGATTTAAATCGAGATGCCGATAATCACATTATTAAAATAACGTACACACGTTATAGAAACTTTTGCAATAATTAACTGAAAAAACTGAAACGCTGATATGAAAGATCTGAATTCCTGAAACACCGTAAAATTCAAAAAGCTACCTGGAATCTTATAAAAACTATATCCATGCACAGCTGGGCACCGTTAATCAAATAGTTAACTTCGTTAATCGTTATTCCGCTACAAAAAAAGTTAGCTTCGTTAAACGTTAAAGCGTTACATTTCGGAAGAATTAACGCAAGTTAACGTTAATCGTTAATCCGTTAATATGTGTAAAAATTGCATTTTTATATCGCTGCGTTAGTGAACTTATAAAACCTGTTGGTTTAGGTTCTGGAAGTTAACAGGTTAGGAACAAAACAAAATACTTGTATAATTCAAATGTGTAATTTAATCACATTGTGTAATTTACACTTTTTTCTACCTAACTAAATTACACTGCACTCTTCTTTATTAACACGCAAATGATCACTGACAGTAATTTATAATAACAACAAAAAAAAACACTTGTCACTCTAAGCACCGGCGCTAAGTAATGAAATCATCAAACGAAACAAATTTCTTCACAGTTTTCTCACTCGCACGCGCCGGCAAAATTTATCTAGTTTTGTTTTTGTTTCACTCGCTGCCACGCCCCGCCCGGCACTCGTCGTTTCATACTAGTCTGAACCTGTTTTTCGCGCCGCGCCGCGGTGCCGTGCGGTAAATAGTAGGCATAGGATTAACGATTAACGGACTTCTGCATATTAAGGTGACACTAGTCGCGGGCTCGAACTCACTAGTGGGCATGGCCGAAAAGCACGCTGTGTCACCTGGCATCGTGTCCGACAGAGATAGTATCAGTGATGAGCAGTTAGACACTGGTCTACGTGCACAACGTCTAGTTTGCACGCACACAAACACCGTTCCGAACTATTTTAGTAAAACGAGTGCGTAAAAAATTACGAAAAGTCCTTTTGAAAATAGGGTTTTATGAAAAAACCACTGCATAAATCAATTACAAATAAAGTTTATTGAACTCTTCGACAATTGAGCTTTGTCGGTACCGACTTTGTTTTGGAGATTTTACACTTCTTTTATTGCTTATTTACCCCCAAAGTTGCGTTAAAATTAGCAAGAAAAAGGAATCTTTGTGGGCTCCTAACTTTTTAATGGCTCATTATTTTACTATTCTGTTTCCGCACAGACAAAATTAATAATGAAACAAAACGATATCATGTTTAACTTTGGATGTACCATGTCAAACAGTGGAGTAAAACCCCCCTGAAATTTGTATGGAAAAAATATCAACTAGTGCCACCTTAAAGGCTCTTTCAAACAGACGCGACACGCGACGCGACACAAAGACACCGTTCGTCGCGCGACGAACGGTGTCTTTGTGTCGCGTCGCGTGTCGCGCCTGTTTGAAAGAGCCTTAACGGAAGTTAAAGTGTCCGTTATCATTTTTAAAAGTTAACTTAAAAGTTAATCCGTTAATCAAAATGTTAACTTCGTTAATTAACGATTAACGGATTAACGAGTTAATGCCCAGCTATGTATCTATGTAAGAGCGGGAGGGCTCGGGCAAGGTGTCTGATCGAATGACGACGATCCGACACCTTGTAAGCAGCTTTTTATCAGTCATAAATATAACAAAAACCCCCTGTTATAAATAAAGATAAAAAAAAGAAAAACCAACAATGATTCACACAACTTAATTTTACAACGAGATGCACACAGTTCAAAATACAATTCAATACTGATGGCTCAGCGTTTTTTTTTTTTTGTATGGCATCTTGCAGGTCAACGCCGACAACTTCCTATGTCGGCTGCTTAACCGGACTTTCCTGTGGCTGCCTCAATAACTTAAGGCCAGGGCATAAAGTTTAGAAACTAAGCGACTACTCGCTTAGTTTCTAATCCCCCTGTGGGGTACGGACCTCGGCTTAGGGCGTCGCTGGTGGAGGATAGCAAGGGACAGGCTGGATCGGATTAATATTATTATTAGGAGAATTTAAAGCTACGGGCTCAGCGGCGCGTGCTGGCTCGGTCGGGGCGGGGATGGACGGGGACGTCGCGGTGGGCCTCGGCGGCGAGTACGGAAGGACGGTGGTCAGTTTTTTTTTGTATGCTAAAGTATTGGTTTAGTACTACCCTCCTGGACGAGGGTTGTAGGGTCGTCTGGGAAATTGAGAATATGCCTTGGTCGGCGAATCTTACTTATGCCGGAGGGTGTTACTGGCGGCTGCCGAAAAAGGGGATTGGAGTGCTTTTTAGCATAAAAAAACGCACAATGAAGAAACGCTTTGAGACGCGTTTCATGAACTGCTGGATGGTGGGCATTTTGAGATCTAACTGAAGATCCAAATTGCGGGCATAGAAAGGGGCTCCCGTAACATTTCTAGGGAAACGGTTTTGGAGGGTCTGCATCCTATGGAGATGGCGTGGATTGGTTTGTGCGACAACTACGCCCGCGTAGATCATGCTGGGACGGATGACCGCGGTATAGATACGCAATTTGCACTTGAGTGTCAATTTGATACGTGCAGTCAATATGAATTGGAGCCTACTAAAAATAAACAGCGGCGCGCGAACGAGCCGTCTTTATGTGCTCACTAAAGTTAAGGTGATGGTCAAGGATCACTCCTAAGTATTTAGCTCGCTTCTCCCAAGGGATCGGTTTGCCATACATGGTGATCGGGCTGGGTAGGGAGGGAGGGAGACGATGCGGTCTCGGGAAAAAAACCGCCTGACTCTTATCGCTGGTGAACAGCGTCAAGACGAGGGAAGATAGCACGGAGCCCTGAGAGACTCCCGTGCGAATGGGTTGAAGGGGAGAGTGCACCCTCTATGCGATAACGGAAAGTATGATCCGACAAAAAGTCTCGTAAGATGTGGGTAAGATGGTCAGGCACTCTGAGTTGGTACAGCTTATATAATAAGCCATTGTGCCAGACTTTGTCGAAAGCTTTCGCTATGTCGAAGAACAATACGCTCGTCATCCAGTTACGCTAGAAGCCAGCGCTTAAGTGCTTTACGGTGCGGTGAACTTCTTGGATGCACGAGTGTTGGGTTCGGAAACCGAACTGCTCGTGGGGATGAGGCTCTTTGCCTCGACATATTCTTTACACATGATAATTATTCAGATTTATTACAGTTGTAATAGCAATCATGTAATTGCGTTTAATTAAAATAGGTTTTTATTTTTATTAATTTATATATCTTTTGTATAGATTATTTTCTATTTTGTAAATGTGAGAACGCTGTTGGCTTAGTGGACTGTAGATTTGTTGACCATTTTCTTTTTTCTTAAGTACCTGGTACTTATTGAAAGACCAATACTGTCCTCCCATACCTGGTCACACTGTTATTTGAAAGAATTGTAAAAGCCAAGTATTTTTAAAAGAGTAACTGTGGAGTTTCTTACCGGCTCTTCTCCATAGGAAACGACCAATTGGAACCGTGCACCTAGCTTCTGACGTTTCATAAATGCCCATGTAGGTTTATGTGAAATAAAAATATTTTGAATTGAATTGAATTTGAGCCGCTTATAAATAAGCCTGTCGTAGATTTAGCCGAGGCCATTGAGTAGACTGATGGGGCGGTAACTAGTGGGCTCAGACTTTGGCTTGCCTCGCTTGGGGATACCGATAACGGTTGCCTCTTTCCACGCTTGCGGAAAGATTTTGTTGCTCAATGTGCTATTGAAGATGGTGGTCATAAGCATAATAAGAAGAGTGGGGACCTTGTTGGTGATACTGTCCGAGCAGGGGCTTTCGGAGCGTGGAGACCTTTAATGGTATCGTGCACTTCGTCTGTAGTGACGGGAGGTAGAGGATCATCATCGGGTCTTCAACGGGTGGGAAGGAAGCTCTGCGTTCGACTTCAGCGTCAACCTTGTCAAGGTGCAAAGCGCACCAGCGTCAACTGGTTGGGAGCTGGGAGACCATTGGGCCTCTTGACTGTCGGCTAGACATTCGGCTTTGTCGGGATTGTTGAAAGCGACACTCTTGTCGGGACGGATTAAAGGAGGCATGGAAACCTCTTCAGAGGAACGTAACTTCCTCTGAAGCTAGAAGGCTTGGTGAGTGGGCTCGAGTTCGCCCAGCATCTTGTTCCAGCCCTCGGAACGTAGCTCCACTATGCGTTTCTTTACAGTACGCTGTAAATGGCGCAAGTGGGCTTTGTTCGCGCCACAGGGAAGTAAGTCATAGGCACGAATGGCCGCTTTCTTCTCGGTTATCAGTTCACGCAATTCATTCGGTAATTTCCAGCGATGGTTGTCCATCGCTAACTAACTAGTTTCGCCACTAAATGGTGCTATGAGCTCTCTTTGGAGTGAATCCCAATCCGCAAGAGAATGAGCATTAGTGTCTGCCCATTGCTTGGCGCGTCCTTGCAAGCACCCTTCATCATAGCAACAAACTGTGAACAACCTCGCATGGTGACCAAAGAGGTAATTTGTTTACACCATTCCTCAATTGTTATTTTATGCTCGTCGGGATCTGGTAGCGAAGCAAATTTAGCTCTTTCGAATTTCCTGGTCGAGAGGTCGGCAGGGTAGACGAGTAGGTACGTTGATGGATCCAGTTCAGACTCGGGTTCATCCCACTTCTGATGTAAGAGCGGGAGGGCTCGGAGATCTCAAATGACAACGATCAAGCACTTTTTGTCACTCATAATCAATTTTTATCACACAACTTAATTTTACAACGAGATGCACACAGTTCAAAATATAATTCAATACTGATCGCACTCGGCAGATTTTCACACGTTAAAAACTGTATATTCTGCACTAGCACATTCCGTGGTAACTTACTGCATTATCGCTTGGGGATATCTTGATAAATGCCTTCTACTTCGTCTGGAAAGAGCACAACGAGCCGTTATAGAAATCATGGCACATAAACCTATTCGCTTCCCCACTCACGACTTGTATGTTCTTTGCAAAGTTCCTACTGTAAGCAACAAGCATTTCTGATATGCACATTATTACGTAAGCATACCGATATTAAATATGACCCTAATCTCAATACTTTTAAACGTAGAGTTAACATAATATATCAGACAGAGAGCGCTAATCTAGTAATTGCGAGAAGACATTATAACTTTTTGAGTCCTGTTATCTATAACTAAATTAATGAGACATTAAATATCTATCCGTTCTCGTTACGAGAGCGTATCCTGAAAATTGAAAAATGGCTCCAAGACCTGACTTATGAGGAAACAGAGAGCCTCATACAAACTTAAAATATATTAATATCCTCCGTATACACATACACACACCCTTCCCACACACATGCAGGCGCACGCACTCCACATCCTCCCTCACACATTCACACACACTCACTTATACTGATACAACTATTATTAACAAATGTTTAGTTCTAGTTTTGTTGTTATTAAATGTTTATGTCTAGGTTCTACCAATCAGTATAACCAAAATTTTTGTTATGGAACTCAGTTGCCTTTCGCTTCTGGGGTAGGCGCTAATAACTGCGACTCAGTTACTAAACTATCGTAGTATTAACGTACACAAAAATTGTAATAAGTTCCAATAAAACATTTGTATTTGTAATATTTGTATTTGTAAAAATCATTTACGTTACACGTCCGTGTTTGGGTCACAGAAATACCTACGTATATGTGTACCAAATTTTAACTTAATCAGTCCATTCGATTCGGAGCCAATTGACTGTGACAGACGGACAGACAGACACACAAGTGATCCTATAAGGGTTCCGTTTTTTCCTTTTTAGGTACGGAACCCAAATGATAAAATAATGATAATGGATTTAATTAAATAATTGTAGGAAAAAGTGGTGAAATATAGCTTTTTTTGTGGGAAGTTATCAAATAACTTCTCCCGTTCTGGGCGGAGTGGGTGGGCGTGTCAGACTTTTACTGACTAAAACCCACCCGTGTTCCTTCAGTTGCCATGTTGCCGGGGCCACGATCTCCTTTTCGGACTTCTTCGCAACTCCGGCAGGGTGAAATATACCTAAAGTATAAACCTCGTGAATGGATCATTCTCATTTTTGCATATTTTTTAAGTGAAAACTTCTTTACGCGTGTTGGGCATTTTTGAAATGGGACTAAGCCATTGATTTCGTGACACCATGACGACACCTCTTTTTTGTAAACGCGATTGTGCTCTTTATTTAGATAAGGTTACGGACCAATGTTCTATACAAGTACCTATTTTTCCCGCAACAAAACGTTTCTCGTTGCACTAATTACAAATCTAAATGAACATTCTACTGTAGGATGTTATTTACTAATGAAAAAACACAACACATAGCTTGTTGCGTAACATAAACATGTACAATATAAACAAAATCTAAATGTAAACATGTCCGTCGCCATCTTTGAATAGCGTATGCACCACAGACTTTTTAAAAGGATCATTCTGGCGCGAATCGTTTTCAGATGTTTAACATGTGATGTTATATTGCTTTCCTTATCTTTTCCCTACACTCTGTGTAAGTTAGTGCTGGAAGGTATAGTTTAAAAAGGCAATTTGCCGCGTTTTTCGACCCGGAATACGCAGACCTTGGCTGTAATGAATAAAAAAAACTTCATTTAAAAGTATTTCCTGCACAATAATATATTTCCTGACGATTCAAAAAATACACACGTAATTATTGTTCAAGTTTTCACTTGAACAATAATTACTTGTATTATTTCTAGAATTTATATCTACAAATAATCGGAATATAATATAGAATATTAATACGATTTTTTTATTAAAACTTGCAGTTGGAATGTATGGGGGAACATGTTTTTCAACTACAATATTAAGTTTGTTCTTGTTTTATACAATCCGACACAAAGAGTGAGCCTGTCCATGGACATTCTCCTTTAAAGTAATTGTTGAATAATGTTATAATTTTTCTTATCTACACAGGGGCCCCGTGATCTTTAAGTGCCCAGGGCCTCAAACTCCAATAGGTTAAAAAGACGGCCCTGCACCTACCTACGTACTTCGGCAAGTTTGAGATAGGTCTAAAAAAACAAATCCTAATTTAGAAATTACAAATTTAAACCGTATTAATTTATTATTTACTTCACTTAAGTTTCTAAATTTCAATTTCAATAACAAAATATTTCGACTTGGTATTTTGACGAAAAATACTCGGTTTCGTGCGGTACGTAGAGATATCTTGCGGTATTTTTAGTCTTGTACAACTGAGGGCAAAGTTTTTTGAGTAATTATTGTTACAACATTGTTATTTGCCGAAGTCCGTAGTTTTCTTACGAGTGTAAAGTTAGAAGTAACAAACCGAGAGTGTAGAGACTGACTTCGGATTTAATTTGTGAATTAAGTAGGTAGGCGGGTGGTAACTAGAAGTAAGTCCTACTGAGATACCCATTCTCAGTAGGACTTTCTTCGTTAAGTTATTTTAGGCAGTAGGTAATATAATAATATTAGCTATTTCCACAGCATTATGTCGTATGGCATTTTATTGTGGGGTCGGGTTGCTGACATTGAATCCATCTTTATTTAACAAAAGAGAGCTGTCAGAGCCATTTATAATCTATGTCGTCGCGAATCTCTCAGGGTATTATTTAAGAAGATTAATATTATGAAGGTACCATGCCAATTCATCTATTATTTATGTAAGAAAAAATCATCACATCTTTTTAATTAAATAAGTGATAAACATAATTTTAATACTAGAAATAAAGATAAAATAGATCAACCATTTTCCAGATTATCTTAAGTATATACATCTTTTATGGGGTACTGTGTTAATTGTTACAACAAAATACCTTGTGATATATTACAATTAACTGAAAGAAAATTTAAAACTCATATTAAAAGTACTCTTTGTAGTTTATTGATTCAGGCGTGACCTTGCGGAAATCCATTATAAAATGATGATGAGGATATATTTAGTAATCTGTTCCGCTTAGCTATTTCTAAAGAGTCTTAAAAAGACCCTGAAAGAAATCGACACGTGTTTCACCTCTTAACGAGGCATCCTCAGGATGACGATTGACTTGTCGCGAACTCAAACACGACGTGTTGCCACACCAAGCACTGAGCGCATTCTCTATTTTCACCAGAGCTGAGCTCGGTCGCCCAAGTATTTTATTTAGAATCACTGCTTTCTCGTAAAATAAAAAGCTCAGCAGTCTGCGCTCAGTGCTTGGTGTCGATTTCTTTCAGGGTCTTTTTAAGACTCTTTAGAAATAGCTAAGCGGAATAGGTTACTAAATATATCCACATCATCATTTTACTCTTTGTAAACAAGCATATTACAAATTAGAGGATTATATCCAAGATAAGAATGCTTGGAAACACGCTGGTCTAGCTCCATAGGACAATTTAGAGTCTACACAAAATCAAACTGGTTGCTAATTTAATTGTATAATTTGTAATTAGTATAACATTGATTTTACATTCCGTGATTACTTGAACTCACACACTGAATTATTAGTTTGACTTGTAAAATTTTTAGGAATATCGTATAGGTACTTTTACAATGCTTGTAAATATGTGAACACCATGTATCCATCACATAATGATTTTTTCTATCATTGCTTTATACTTAATTATTTTTAACTATTGTGGTATAGTAATATTATTCTAGGTGCATCGTCTTCACATATAATTATATAGTGTATATGTCGCAGGTTTTTCATAAAATTAGGTTTTTGATGAAAACCCGGAAGATGACACATTTTAAACTCAATTTCATCATAAACCTATAACAATCCAGATTTTTGATCAAAAACCTGAACTAGTTTGGGTTTATGATAAAGATCTTGTCAAAATCACGGGTTTGCTTTGTTTTATGACAAATAAATCAATTCAAATGAAATAAATAAAACAATCCATCATCATTTGCAACTTAGTTGAAAGAAAACAATTATTTATTTATCAAAATTTTACATCTATGATCCAATCAATATTCTCCTCCTTCAATCCAATTATGAAATGAAATGTTTCAATTTTACGTACCTATATTAATCTGATTTTGATAAGCCGCGAAAATGAAATTTTGTAACTATTATATACGACTAAATTGAGTCAAAATTAAAAAAAAGAATAAAAATGTAATAAGCAAGCACGTTTACCACGTGCTTGCTTTTTTATAAATCTACTAGTATGCTTTATTTATTATGACAGTTTGTTGACTTGTGACATCTAGAGTTGCAAAACCCATTCTTTTTTTGCATGCACATCGATTTGTCTTGCAGCGCACTTTAGATTTTTCGCACGAGCATTTCTTAAAACCTTGGCCTCCAAATAAAGACATCTTTGAAGCAATTTCACGCAAACTCAATTCATTTGTCGATACAGGTTCGTTAAAGGCAGTAGTTGATATTTGAACAGAGTTTCGAGGCAGCCAGTCTTTTAGAACCCCAGCTGCAGTACCAATTTTGAATAAATCGTTCTTCTTACCAATTACCTTTCCTATAATGTTACGTGCATCCAGTGGCCCTCTATCTATTTTTGGCACATCAACTAAAATTGTAGCATCAATATCGATTTCTCCAAATTTTTCCGAAGAAGCTGCTTTCATTTTTTTTGCTGACATTTTTAAATTTTCAACGGCATGTTCCCTTTCGATAAGTATGTTCTGTTCTTTTTGACATAAATCACACAGAATCTTTGATCCATACCCTTCATTTTCTTCTGATAATATCTTCCCGCAAATTTATGAACTGGGTTGTTACAAACGCCACAACGATGTGCTCCAGTAGATTCCTTTCCACAGACAAAGCAAAATATTCGTGTTTCATCAATAAGCATTTCTTCTGTTTCAATTATTCTACTTCCTGATTGATCACTGATCACCTCAGCCTCAGTAACAGTAGCACAAGTAGCAATAGTTTCTAATGTTAATATATTTTCTTGTATGGATGCTGGAGGATCTATAAGAAATGCTGCAGCTGTTTTTATTTCTTGTTGAGAGGTTGAAGCGCCTACTTTGTCTGATTCAATTCTGATTAGGGCATTTAAATCCTTATCTGAGTCCATTTCCGGAGAGGATTCGATTATTTCATCATCATTTTTTGAGTTCAAAAAATTCTCTAAGTCCTCTTCCGTAATAAGTTTGTCTAATAAATCTGCTGGAATGTGTGTTTTCAGTCCTATTTTAGGCTCTGTGCCAAACAAAGCCTTATATGGTGTCCTTTGAATGGTTCTATGGAAGGAAGAGTTTTTTTGGAATTGAACAAGGTAACATCCCATGGACCATTTCTTGCAGTTATTATCAATTAACCAAGCACGGAGCATAGCTTCTACGTCTTGATTTGAGCGCTCAACAGAACCTTGACTTGGTGGATGTCTGGGTCTGCCATTTACAATTTTGCAAGTTGGCCACATCGACGTCAACTCTTTTATAATTGTAGCTGTGAATTCACGGCCATTGTCACTCTGAAGTATGGCTGGACAACCTACTTCTAAAAAGATCTTTAACAACTCTATAGCCACTTCAGCGGCTCTTTTTGATGTCAAAGGGCGAAGGAAACTAAATTTTGTTGTATGGTCCTGATAATGCAACAGCCAATTCCATTGTCCGTCTGGAGTAGACTGCAAGTCTATAAGGTCCACTTGACCGCGGTTGTTGAAATCACTAGACACAATTGGCCGGACAACAATTCCCTTTTGGGGAAATTTCTTCTTGTTCTGGCACACCGTACATAGCTTTACAAATTCTTTGACCACAGACACCGGAATAACATACCTGGATTTTAAAGCATACATCAATTTGTCTCTTCCTCCGTGGCCAACAGATTGATGAATTTCACATAATATCCCATGAAATTCTTCTGGAGGTACTACTTTGACTATAGGCTCCGATTCAGATTTCCGTCTCAAGATCAAAAATTTTTGAGTGCCTACCTCCAAAACATCATATTTTTTTCCATAGTAGTAGTCTTTGTTTTGTAGACCTCGTCCGTCTGATGATGAAGATCTTGATTTATATTTTTCAGTATTTTTAATAGCTTCTTCTATTCTCTTCTGTGTCCACAACGGTTTCTCTTTATTTTTTCGGCCTTCAAACAAAGTAGTTAACGCTCTTTCAAAATCTTCTTTACATACAAATTGCTTATCCACTTGGTTTCCTGTAGATGCCATTTGTAGTAAGCACTAGCACAATATTAATGAGATTTTTTCACTAAATTATATTTTACGTAATTATTTGTCGCAAAAATGAACGCGGGTTGCCCGTCTGAGTTGTGTTTTGTGACTGAAGAAGCGGGGAAAGGGCGGGGCGCACGCGAGCGTAGGCGAAACAAAAGCGGGGGAAGTCCCTAAGTCCCTGTCAACGGAAATGTATATCAGATTGATCATAAACCCAAACTAGTTCAGGTTTTTGATAAAAAATCTGGATTGTTACAGGTTTATGATGAAATTGAGTTTGAAATGTGTCATCTTCCGGTTTTTCATCAAAAACCTAGGTTTTTGATCAAAAACCTAATTTTATGAAAAACCTGCGACATATACAAACTGTTGTAAAACATTTTAAAAGAGTAACGGTGGAGTTTCTTGCCCATTCTTCTCCATACAAAAAATACCTTTTGGAAGGGGCGACTAGAATCAATTATATTTTTTGTAAATTTTGAAGTTCAAAACTGCCTTTTATATGCCTAATTGAAATAAATTATTTGACTTTTTGTTTTGACTTTACAATTTAGTTATTTTTACGAGTTTTTAGTCCATAAAGGCTTTTTCTATAGTTATTGGACGTCAATCATTTCATTATTTATATTGTTTGCTTCTTATTGAGTTTATTGTGATATCAGCTATTTAAAAATGAATTAAAGTTTAAAACGAACAATATTTATATTAATAGTAATCATTCAAATCCGCTGGCACTTTTTCTGAACGTAATACGGAATAACCTAGGCGTGTTTGTACAGTAGCGACCAAAAGTCCATAGGCAATCGCACAAAGCAATAGACTGACGCTTCGGTTTGACTTACGACCTTCTTCTATAAGATGTTACAATACTATAGATACACACACACTCACTTTGTCTACAACTCATAGTAGTTCATAATTTCAATCAATATAAAATACGGCGTGCTAGCTCAGTGGATAACGTGCTTTGTTATGTGCGATTATGGCGAGCCGAGCGAGGGTTCAAATCTCATCTGTGGTTTGCTTGTATTTTTTTAATAATTACATTCAGATTTTTAATTTTTAATAATTACTATTCATAGTTTTTGTTATTTTTTAATAATGACTAGTTCAATAATCATTCGTTTTTTGTTTCGGTCGTCTTGTTCACATAAATATTAAGGTTTAGCAGGTAGACCACAGAAAACTAAGTAAATTATTTCGATTTCTGTGGGGTAGACAGACGCAGTTCGCTTAATAAAACTTTGTTGGTTCGTGGTTATTGTTGGTGACGAGTATTTAGGTATTAGCGGTGTTGTGGTTATTGTTTTCAAAATGCAGTCAAATATAAATATTGAAGGGAGATCAAATATTATTGCGCTGCGTAAAAGTGAATGTAATTTACACAAATATCTAATGAGACCGGACTAAGTGTGAGTGTTATCATTTAAATATTTCATATTTTACTAAACATAAATCTTAATCAAAGGTATTGTTAATAGAACAGAGGTATTGTTGAGACAGAAGATGCCTTTAAAATTTTAAATTCATTATGAGGTTTAATTCGATTAGTTAATGATAAATAATTATTATGTGTAATAAATACAATGTTATTCTTTGTTCTAGAAAAATACTGTGAGGGTTAAGAGGAATGAGGAAGAGGCTTATTATCGAGCAGTAGCGACGTCAAATGATGGAGGAATATGAAACAAATGGTTTCATACCAACGAGATATTTTGCTGAATTATTAAACACGTCATTATGAACCGTTCGCTGTGCACTCTGAAGGCTTGCATCACTGAAGACCAGCTAGGAAGCCGTTTTCGACAGAAAGGCATAAACAAGAACGTTTAAGTTTCGCACGATAATATTAAGACTTCAAGTGGGACACTGCTATATTTTAACCTTAAAATATTTACCATACCAACTTAATAAACAACAGATTCGTTGTTGCATGAATTTGTGGTAACGATTTTTTAAGCAAGTTACAATATGATGTTTGTCGTATTTCTCGCAGATAGACCGAAAATTTTTAAGATTATTTTAGTAATATTATTATTTTATGATTACAATTTGAGGTTAAGTTTCAATCTTCTTTTCGTAAAGAAAATGAATACTTAAGCTATAACCTCAATACCAACCAATATTTACTAAAGCCAAATAAAATGTAAAATAAATAATGTAAACAAACTGCCCATACTTAACCTTAAAATCACCTATTTTGTAAGTATTTTTTTTTTAGATTTTGATTAGTCTTATATTCTTATTTATTGCTTAATTACTTCGACCATGATCAAAGCTAACTAATAATAAGCTAGCTAATATTTATGGTGAAAAAATCAATTTAAAATTAAAAACATTTCATAATACAAATATGTCAAAATAATATAAATTGCTTCTAAGTTTCTTGACATCTATTTCACATCTTATTGAGCTGACGTAATGACAAATAATTGTAGCAATATATTATCTATAAGTAAAATAAATATAACGAATACAATTTTTTAATTTTGCTATCACATATCACGCATTTTTAATTCTAAACCTTTTATTGCAATAACAGCATTAATAAAAAAGGCAGCAATAGTTAAAATATAATATTATTGCAAACAAAAATATTAATATTTGCAAAAACTGCACTGTGCTTGACGAGGTTGGAACCTAAAGCCAGATTGCAACTCAGACCAATGCTTAACGCGTTCTGCTATCTGCACACGTAAATTAGGTTCGAATTTTAGTTATCCCATAAACTGGCCAAGGTCAAGTGCATGATGCGTGTTGTCTAACAAAAGCGACGGAAATATATATTTGTTTCGGTAGTGCGGCGCAAGTACGCGACGATACGACAGTGTGTAAAGCGCAATACTGCGTTCTCTGTGGTGTGTGTGCCGTGTTGTTTACACGTACAGATATACGGACTACACCGCGTGTTCACAGCAATATGATTCTTAACGTGCTTATGCACTTTTGAACGCTTACTGTACATTGTCTGTGGTAAAATATCAATTAACAAAAAATAAACCCGGCCAAGTGCAAGTCGGACTCGCACACGAAGGGTTCTGTACTACCGTACATTATTTAGCAAATAAATGAAAATACTAAACGAAGCATATTATTATTTACCATCTTAAATTTAAAAAATCGTAAAGATAAATTTGTATTTCATAATGATACAATGAATTACAAAGTTATTTTTGCAGTTGCAGAAAATCACCCATATTTAAATAAAACACCTTATGAATTGTTTTTTGTATTTGTTAATTATGTACAGTGCATGGTATATGATATACAGAAGTTTCAAAATTCCTCACTTGTTTAATTGTTGAGGTAGAGCTCGTACAAAAATGGACTAAAACTGACAACTCTTACGCCCCCTATTTCATCATTTTTGAAGATAAAAAATAATTATTGTAGTTTGTTTGTTTAGGGAGCAAACAACTATTTTAAAGACGAGAGTGCTTCTATGAATCCTGAGCGCAGCGAGGGATTAAAAGTACGTCACTCGAGCTTAAAATAGTGTTGCTCCCGAGGTGGACACTCTACTTTTTATCACCCTCTATGACAAAATAAGTACGTACAATTTATGAATAAGAATGTACTAGGTTTATTTATTTAATTCTCACTAGGTACTTGAGAAAGGTACACTCATTTTATATAAAACGTAAAATCCGAATTTGAGTAAACAATTACGAACGAAGGCGGAATGCATTTCGCGCGTTTTTTATTTATACACATTTTTTTTCATTTGGCTCTCGCGCGGTTGACTTTGTCATTCAGCCTGTTACTTGTTCATACAATGTTCGTGAATTGTGATTGATCTCTTTAGTAATTGGAACTTTTATTAACAATATCCACATTCTAAATTCAAATCACTTTTGGTTCCTAGGGATTAAAGAGCTATTTTGGTCCCTGTTTAAACTAGCTCTTTTTGAATAGATATGATAAAAAAAAAATATTTGTTCGATGAGCAGTAGACAATCTCTCCCTGGCATATGGGACACCCCACATGCCAGGGAGAGAATATTTTTTTTTTCAAAATCAAAAGTTTATTGTATGGAACAAATGTGCCCTCCCACTCACTGCCGGACGAACGGTCTAAGGAAAGGCTAAAGCTGTAGTGATTATATTTCCCTACCCAACCCATCTCTTCCATCTGCTGAAAATCTTTCACTTGGAAGTGAGTTGTGTTGGCTTAGCTGAAAAAAGTCTATTTTCGGTCAACGGGCCAAAACAAGTAGATCCTGCTTAGATGGAGATTCAGAGATGACTCCGCCCTGGCGTAGCCAAATTCCGATTCTATTAAGATTGCCATCAATAAGCTAAGAAGAAGAAGATACGTTTACGCTGCCTACTTAACTTAGGTATCAACTTAAGATCCCATAAAATAGAAGTAGGTACATTTTCGCACTATAACTTTACCTACTAAGTACACAGATTAAGTTAAAATAGTTCCTAGGTCTAACCGCGCGGTTCACGAACTCGTAAAACCGATCGGTAATAGCTCAGCATTTATTGACGATAAGCGTCAATAAATGCTGAGCTATTACCGATCGGTATCCGTTCACTAATATCTCTTATTTTAATAGTTCGTGCACTACACGTAATGCAGTTTTTACTTCCACTAATTACTTGCTAAGTTTCTTTCAGAAAGGTTGCAAGTTTTGGAACCAAAGAATACCGAAGCATGTTTCTAATGTCTGACTTTTAGCAAATGATTTTTAACGCATGTTACCTATCATCATGATCATCATTGGCAGCCGTGTTCCACCAACTGTTGAGTACCTATAGGCCTCCTTCCTTGTGTGTCATGCTTAAGACCTACCTGCGCCTGCGCCGCAATTCGCCACACCATCAATCACAAACCGACGTATTTTGAAGGAAATTGCTTTGCTTTATATATGTATTATGTTTGAAAAATTCTTCTACTCAAAAACGTACTGAATGTAGTTGAACTGTCACAATGAAAGGCAAACTGACAATGGCAATGTCCTTGTAAGTGTGCTATGCATTATTACCCCGCTAGTCTGTTTTTCTCCTCCTCGCAAGTCTCGCCTTATCTTATCTTATCTCGTCTCCACGGTTCTTTTTAAGTCTTCTGTTTCTTGATATTGCAATACTTCTACCGTCTCTCGGCAACTAGAGCACTGCTCCACCTGCCATCACCACGTCTAACCGAGTGTCCTGCGCACCTCAATTTCAGAATCTCTACCCTTAGTCCGACATCTTGATCCTTTGGGCAAGATTCACATACCGCACTTTGATTTAACTTGCTAAGTAAAGTAGCGTGTCATACAAATGAAATCTTATATTTATATGCCTCTAAAATTCATATTAGTATGAGGCGCTTACTGTACTTTACGAAGTAAAGTCATAGTGCGATCTGTGACTCTTGCCAATGTCAAAGGGGGCCCTGGAGTTCTTAAATACAGGCTTAGGCTTAGTTTAGACTTCAGATCTCCCATAAATTATAAAATTTTATCAAAATATCTATCAACTTATTATGTATATGAATGTCATTTATGGAGATAAATAAACATAATTTTTATTTTAAAAAAAAAGATCGATAGCGCGCTTCATAGCCCTTTGATTTGTGAAAAATATTAACTTTGTGCATTCTCTTTAGTGAACGTCCATGTTTCCACCCTAGACAGTCACCATAACCTGCTGTCCAATATCTAAAGAGCTGTTAATGATACCTAAGGACGAGAAAGGGCTACAAAACAACTCATCGAGTCTCAGCTAACTCTGAACTTATTGTGGTTTAAGGCTGTGCATTCTGAGAGTTGTAATTCATAATTCTATCATTTTTTTAGAACAACACAGAGCGACATTTCATAATTTCATTTATTAATATAGAATAATAAATCAAAACAGCGAAATATTTGCCAGTTCTTTGCTAGGTTGTCAACTTTCAGAATGCTTTATCTTAACACTTTGATATAATACTAGCTTCGGCCCGCGACTTCGTCCGCGTGAAAGTTCTTGTTTAACATAAAAAATATATATTCTATGTCACTCGGCAATACTGTAACTTCCCATTAATAAAAGAGTTTTCGGAATCAGATCAATAGTTCCGTAGATACATAAAAACTCACAAATTGTGCAATAGTAGTATAGTATATGCCAGAATTGCTCATATCGCGTTGCAATCTCCAGCATTATTTGTCTTTTCTTGTTTCCAAGATGAAAGTTCTTAGTTACGGTTCGCAGTTAACCGGTATTGTCGGCGGTTATTGTATCATAAGCTCTCGTTTAATTTCGGTGGAATTGGACGGAACCGACCAAGTTTTAACTTTTTTAATTTTAGTTAGAGCTTGTATTATTGTTTTGTTGAAGTGAGGGTGGGTACATTGTTTTTGTTGGTGTTAGCGTTTTGTAGCTGGAGCTGTAGATAGAATTAATGATAACTTAAATGAAGTATATTTAACCTAGTTACTACCTGTTAAAGTTCTATTTTTTTTTGCTTAGGCATTTATGGTTAAATAAATTTATTTCTCAATAAGAACTTACCAGGATTTCACTTATTTGAGAACATTTTTTTTAACATTAATCCCAATTTCAACCGAAATCACAATTCTGAACCGTATTTACCCTCGTACCTTACCCTTTTTATGACACTAAATATTTAGGTAATACCATCGAGTCTTAAACTCCATAATTTATATAAATGCCAGATAGTTATTTCGCTTAGCCATATACCTACCTAGCTACTATTATAAACTAACATCAAAAGCGTGGTCCGTACAGTAGATAGGCGACCGCTTTATATCCTGTCGGGAATGACCCGGCCGCGGGATTACCTGTCCCGCGGTACCGCGCCCCGCAGTAGTCTAGGGATGGGACAGTGACCCGTGATTGATAGAATGAAAAATTGAGGCACGTTCCTGTGGTTAGCTCAGCTGTAGGCTCTAGTTTGTGGTTGGTTGTTGAAGATGTAATTTGGTTGTAGTTGGTATTATGTTATATTAAGCTTTTCCGTGGAGTATTTAATTACCTAATGATTTTAGAGGTTCTACTTGGGTGGTTTTCCCATCCAACCTCCATGAATATGTGAGAAGTTAAAGGTATATTTTGGAGATAAACTATATCCTTACCAATGCCTATACCTATTATAAATGCGAAAGTAACTCTGTATGTCTGCTTGTCTGTTGCCTTTTCACGTCTAAACCACTGAACCGATCGTTATAAAATTTGTCAGATTTGTAGCCTGGGACCTGGAGAATGACATAAGTTATTAATCCTACACCGCAGACAAAGTTGCGGGCAACAGCTACTTCCTTATTATTTATTACCCGACTACGGCGAAGCAAAAAGGAGGGTTATGATGTTGAGCGGTATGTATGTATGTATGTTCATCGGTTACGCCATAACTTCTAAACTCCCGATCATAATTTAACAAATTAGGTATCATTGGAAGCGTCTTGATCGTCCGCTGGTTATTAGCTACGTAACGTTACATTAAATGCAATATGGCGTCCCTTAGAGGACATAAAGTCATGAACATAAAAAAAAAAAAAAAATGCCATGTTGGCTATCAAATGAAAGGGCTTGAAGAGTAAATTACAATTATGTATATATATAAAGCCGTGGTCGCATGCCTGTACACCTACAAAATTATAATGGCATGCGACCACGGCTTTACCTTGACCATTTTTGTACTTATATCTTGATTTCTCTCCGAAATATTTTCTTGTTTCATACTTTTTAGACGTGATTTTTTGGAAAACGCTTTTGCGAATCGCTTTAAAAAGTCTTTCTTTTATAACACGGCTGTTCCACATTTTTTTTTTAATTTCAGTGTTATGGAATATACTTTCAGACATAAAATAATAATCTCCCATCATTAATTCAAGATACAAAAATTTTGATCGAAAAGGACGAACTTACGTTTGAGTGATAGGGGAGAATGGGGTAAAGCCGTATATTTAAAGATTTAGGATTGTAGGTCAATAATTTAAAAACACGAATGTAACAAATCAACTTTAATTATTAGTCAGTCTCATTAGGTACAGTAAGCGTTCAAAAGTGCATAAGCACGTTAAGAATCATATTGCTGTGAACACGCGGTATAGTCCGTATATCTGTATGTGTAAATAACACGGCACACACACCACAGAGAACGCAGTATTGCGCTTTACACACTGTCGTATCGTCGCGTACTTGCGCCTCACTACCGAAACAAATATATATTTCCGTTGCTTTTGTTAGACAACACGCATCATGCGCTTGACCTTGGCCAGTTTATGGCAATGCTAAAATTCAATCCTAACTTACGTGTGCAGATAGCAGAACGCGTTAAGCATTGGTCTGAGATGCAAACTGACTGAGGTTCCAACCTCGTCAAGCACAATGCAGTTTTTGCAAATTTTAATATTTTTGTTTGCAATAATACTATATCTTAACTATTGCTGCCTTTTTTATTAATGCTGTTATTGCAATAAAGGGTTTAGAATTAAAAATGCGTAATATGTGATAGCAAAATTAAAAAAATTGTATTCGTTATATTTATTTTACTTATAGATAATATATTGCTACAATTATTTGTCATTACGTCAGCTCAATAAGATGTGAAATAGATGTCAAAAAACTTAGAAGTAATTTATATTATTTTGACATATTTGTATTATGAAATGTTTTAAATTTTAAATTGATTTTTTCACCATAAATATTAGCTAGCTTATTATTAGTTAGCTTTGATCATGGTCGAAGTAATTAAGCAATAAATAAGAATATAAGACTAATCAAAATGTAAAAAAAAAATACTTACAAAATAGGTGATTTTAAGGTAAAGTATGGGCAGTTTGTTTACATTATTTATTTTACATTTTATTTGACTTTAGTAAATATTGGTTGGTATTGAGGTTATAGCTTAAGTATTCATTTTCTTTACGAAAAGAAGATTGAAACTTAACCTCAAATTGTAATCCTAAAATAATAATATTACTAAAATAATCTTAAACATTTTCGGTCTATCTGCGAGAAATACGACAAACAACATATTGTAACTTGCTTAAAAAATCGTTACCACAAATTCATGCAATAACGAATCTGTTGTTTATTAAGTTGGTACGGTAAATATTTTAAGGTTAAAATATAGCAGTGTCCCACTTGAAGTCTTAATATTATCGTGCGAAACTTAAACGTTCTTGTTTATGCCTTTCTGTCGAAAACGGCTTCCTAGCTGGTCTTCGGTGATACAAGTCTTCAGAGTGCACAGCGAACGGTTCATAATGACGTGTTTAATAATTCAGCAAAATATCTCGTTGGTATGAAACCATTTGTTTCATATTCCTCCATCATTTGACGTCGCTACTGCTCGATAATAAGCCTCTTCCTCATTCCTCTTAACCCTCACAGTATTTCTCTAGAACAAAGAATAACATTGTATTTATTACACATAATAATTATTTATCATTCACTAATCGAATTAAACCTCATAATGAATTTAAAATTTTAAAGGCATCTTCTGTCTCAACAATACCTCTGTTCTATCAACAATACCTTTGATTAAGATTTATGTTTAGTAAAATATGAAATATTTAAATGATAACACTCACACTTAGTCCGGTCTCATTAGATATTTGTGTAAATTACATTTACTTTTACGCAGCGCAATAATATTTGATCTCCCTTCAATATTTATATTTGACTGCATTTTGAAAAAAATAACCACAACACCGCGAAAACTTAAATACTCGTCACCAACAATAACCACGAACCAACAAAGTTTTGAGATTGGCTGGGAACAGACCGTAGCAATCACGAATACGCGTAACGAACTGCGTCTGTCTACCCCACAGAAATCGAAATGATTTACTTAGTTTTCTGTGGTCTACCTGCTAAACCTTAATATTTATGTGAACAAGACGACCGAAACAAAAAACGAATGATTATTGAACTAGATATTATTAAAAAATAACAAAAACTATGAATAATAATGATTAAAAAATAACAAAAACTATGAGTGTACTTATTAAAAATTACAAGCAAACCACAGATGAGATTTGAACCCTCGCTCGGCTCGCCATAATCGCACATATCAAAGCACCTTATCCACTGAGCTAGCACGCCGTATTCTATATTGATTGAAATTATGAACTACTACTACGTTCTTACTAGTATATCCAAAATTATTGAAAAATTAATAAATGTTAGGCTTCTTAATTACTTAAACAAATTCTATATCATCTCCGACTCACAGTTTGGTTTTCGGCAAGGTATTTCCACTGAGGACGCCGTCATATCACTAACTTCTTCAGTGGCAAATCATCTTGACAATGGAGATAAGTGCCTAACTGTCTTTTTAGACCTTAAAAAAGCATTCGATACCGTCTCTACGCCTATTCTTGTAAACAAGCTGGAAAAAATAGGTATTAGAGATATCGCACTTGATCTGTTTAGGAATTATCTTTCAAATAGGAAGCAGAGTGTCAAAGTGGGGCAACATATAAGTGATGTCACAGCTGTATCATACGGCGTCCCCCAAGGTAGTGTATTAGGTCCAACGCTCTTCTTGATATACATAAACGACCTGTGTTACATGAAAATTCCTAATGCCAAAGTCCTGTCGTACGCCGATGATACAGCTGTCATCTTCTGTGGTAGGTCATGGCATAATGTGCAGCGTAGTGCTGAGTTGGGAATGTCCCAGGTTGCGAATTGGCTCAATTCTAATGTTCTCACATTAAATGCCTCCAAAACAAACTTTATAAGTTTCAGCATCTGCAATCGTACTCAACCAACCGGCAATTTTCGAATCATTATACACACTTGTGATGGTAATAATGTTGATAATTGTAACTGTTCTAGTATTGGCAAAGTTTATAGCACAAAATAGTTAGGGGTAATGCTGGATCAGAGATTGTGTTTGTACCCCCATCTTGAGCATGTGGCGAATCGGGTCCGCAAGCTAAATTGGATTTTTATGAATCTGCGTCACGTGCTCTCTAGGTCTATACAGAGTAGCGGTAAGCCTACTGTTCGAAATGTGCTCACTCAAATCTATATTTCTCTTGCGCAATCAACATTGATATACTGTATTCCTGTTTGGGGTGGGGCAACAAAATCTAATTTCATCCAATTGGAGCGAGCACAACGAGCCCTGCTCAAAATTATGTATTTTAAAAAAAGGAGATATTCTACAGAGATCCTCTACAAACTTAGTGATGTACTGTCAGTTAGGAAACTATACATTATAAAAATTATTTTAAAAATGCACAAAACTTTACCTTACAATCCGGATATACTCTCTAGGAGAAGAAAACACAATATAGTTCAAATACCTTTAACCAAGACCAAATTTGGATCTACGCAATTTAGTAAACGATCAGCTCAATTATATAACAAAATAAATAAAGAAATTTTCATATATGAAAAATCTTATCATTTAAGTAAAGAAATGTTGATTGACTGGATAAAACCACTGACACATGATAATACTGAAGCTCTCCTACAAAACGTAATTTAACAAGTATACGACCCGCTCATCCTACACATACATTCACACACACATACTCATACAATCACACATCCAAAACACTCATGCACACTCAACAGCACATACACACTCATGCACACGCTCACACAAGTTCACATAATTATAGTTTGTCTTTTTACTGTATTTTTTTGTTTTTTTTGTACTGGTTTTTGTTGTGTTTTAAGTAAGTACTTACTGTTGTGAGGAGCGGAGTCCTCTAATACAGGCATTGCTTAAATGAAGACTCCAAACCCAAAATTGTTTATGTATAATTTTATGGACACAATAAACGTTATTATTATTATTTTTAGGGAGAGGATGTCATGACAGCTGTTTTGCCTCTTCGACGATCCGTTTTTCTTTTTCGATCCATGCCTATCTTGGGAACAGGCATTACATCGGCTGGAGACAGAGTTGCATAGACCAGTTTAACAGCAGGAGGAGTTAACTGTGCAGCAGAAGTTGATGGCAACGGATTAACGAGGGGCGTAGAAAAAGTTGATGGTACCGGGTCATCCAGTCGCGCAAAAGAGGTAGATGGAATAGTGTTATCAAGTGACGTGAAAGCAGTCGACGGCATCGGGTCAACATAGGCACCAGCAGAAGTTGAAGGTGTCGGTGCCTGTATCTCCGTAGTGTCAGCCGGAGCATAATCTGTTTCATCGAACACGTTCCGATTAGTCGGAAAAATTCCGTTTTTGAAAAACCAGGCATTTTGTATTGTAGCCGCCTTACAATAAACTGTACCAAAAAGTCTCGACAGCTGAAATTGTGTTACGACACGACCAGGATTATTTCTTAGCCACATATTCACTTCTTGGCTATAGTAGGTGCTCCATGGACCCATGATGCTTACATCTAGGGGTTGTAATCTGTGGGTGCAATGGGGAGGGAAGCTTAAAATTACAACCTCATTTTTCCTGGCTATTTTAATCAAGGGCAGTTTTTTTGTATGGGTTGCGTGACCATCAAGTAAAAGTAAAACTGAGTCTTCTTTCTTGGGCTTTACAGATGTTATGAAGTGATTCAGCTACTCAACAAAAAATTTACTATGTATCCAGCCCCTTGGATGGCAAACTGAAACTGTTCCTGGTGGAGCACCGTCTAAAAGTACTGCTTTCATACGAACACGTAGAAATATAAGCAGCGGAGGAACAAAATTTCCAGAAGCAGAAACACAAAGGACAGCAGTCGTCAGCTGGCCTCTTTCCGCTGAACTAGCTAGACCGACCTGCTTTTTTCCTTTTAAGGCAATTACTCTGCTTTGTTTCTTAGGAACAGTGGTCAAACCAGTTTCATCTACTACGTTATAAATATTCGTAGGAAGAAATTTATGAACGTCTATAAGTTCCTCAAGCAAATCAATAAAATTATTGACACTTATCATGTTAAATCCCATAGCCTGTGCCACAGACGACGGCTCAGCTGCACGCAGTGATAATTGTGGGTATCGTTTCATGAACCCAATTAACCAATCTCCCAATGCCCTAAGACTCTCTCTCACTGCTACAAACGAAAATAATTAAAATTAACAATTTTTATAAGCCGATAAAAATTGTTAATTTCGAGCAAATAAACACTCTAACTTAAATAATTAGAGACTTACCTATAGTACACGTAGATTTGACAATTGTTGCTTGAATTTAAACAAAAATAAGATCAGGACTACCGAAAAATTATAAAATTTAATATTTTACTGACGAGCGTGCTTGCACCGACAAGTATCTGTTGACAAATTAGTCTCTTTGGTTGGCACTGCTGACTGGTCGTTCGGCGGGAAATTCGATTTTTTCACCGAAATAATCGTGCTGTACTGTTTTACCCCGGTATACGGTTTTGTACAGGTCTCCCCTACAGAGTCGAAATTTTCGAGTTTTATTCCGCCTAGGTTTTTGCAATGATTTAGGCACTAAGTAGAATATTTAAAAAAAAGTGAAGTAGGTAGTCGACTTTCTACCACCGTTCTCAAAAAAAAAAAAAAAACAAGTTTTATTTTATTATTACTCGAAAACTATCAAGAATAGCGGAGCAAACATGGGGGTATTTTCGGATACTTCTGAGCATGAATACATCATTTTTTTGGTTAAGACTTCACTATTTGGACTATCCTGTATGCGGGGCCCCATTTTGCACCACAAATCACTTATTCATTTGGCGCGCTAAACGAATATCAAACGTTATATTTCTGTCAATCGTTTGAAAATGACAGATATGGAATAAAGTTTTAAATACGTTTGGCGTTAAACGCATTTAGTGATTTGTTGTACAAGTGGGCCTCAGGGCCCGATCACATTTACGACAACCACACTACAACGCAGCAACAAGATGTGGGCAAGCAGTGGTTACTTGTGGATAGTGTCGTTGCAGCTCTTTGCAGTTCTGTTGCTTTGTGGTAACTAAAAAATCAAATCAAATGGTCGATGCAACGTTTTGCGATCTTGTCGACTGCTAGTGCGCGGTCTCGCTAGTGATTGCGATGTGTCTGCGATGTGGTTGGTATCGCCCACACGGTTGATTTTGACGACAAAATATGATCCGTGGGAATAAACTATTAATTTTGTACAAATTAGCGCTCGTCCACGTGTTCTGATTGTGGTGTGGTTGTGGTATGGTGATTGGGCCCTTACAACAGAAAAGATTTAACGGTCAGCTCATATAGCTGACCGTTAACCTGTCTGGACGGAATAAGTAGTTTTACTTCTAGGAATAATAACCGATTACAAAACAATTTATTTGTAAAGTCAGTACCATGGTCCGCGATCCAGTGGAGACTCCTAAAGTCTCCTTTAGTGGGTATCTATTTACTTAACTTCTCTACGATCAAATTATATATAATTGTGTGCCTAGAATTAGTGCTAAAATCTATATTATATTAATTTACCTAAAATGTTCCTGTTTATGCCAAGCCCATAGCCGGTTGCCACCACTTATTATAAAATATCGGTTAATCTATCCTTTACTGGATGGCATAATCAGCCTATAATATTCCCACCAGGGAATGGGCCGTAATCAAGCACGCGGGCACAGTGTGGGTTGGTAGATGGCACATATCTTTGAATTTTTGGTTCTAGGACATGCCGGTTTCCTCACGATGTTTTCCTTCACCGTTTTGAGAGTAGGGGTGATGAAATAATTTACATAAAGTAATGCGCCTGTCTGGGTTCGAACCTACGGCCTACAACTTGCAAGTCTCGGCCGTTACCACTGGGCCACCACTGCTCTTTTGCTGGATAGTTTCCTCTAAATATAATAGTGTTGCACTGTTTTCTGTCACGGTACACTAACTCAGGTCAAATACCTCGAGCGTACCAACATTCCTCTACCCTCGATTCTTTTAAAACGAATTCTTTTCTACCCACATTTACATATCTGTCGCCGAGGAGCGAAAAATGAAAATTATTCAGAGTTCTGTATACCTTTGTTATTTTCACACTCGTTTTACTAAAACGGAAAATTTGCGAAATCACGGGTATTTTCTTTGTCCTTACCTACGTGAGGTTTGTATTACAGAATTAGGGACTTTAAATAAAAATACACAAAAGTCATCAATCATTTAATCATTTATTTCTTTGCAAACATAGGTAAATTTGTACATAGGTGTCGACATAAATGCATGTTCTGCCGTCACATGGAATTGCAAATCATAATCAATTAAACATCCCATTTTACAAATTTTACAGATTAATGTCAAATCATTTGAATCACAATAAAAAAAACGTCATAGTATTACATCAAATGTCATTACCTACAATATTAACTATGTCAACTGGATACAATACAAGCATGTCAATTTAAATAACTAAAAATAATAATGTATTTTATCAAAATGTCAATAATAACCAATCACATTTTAATTTTAATTATTATATCAAACGAGCATGGCAAGAATACTAAAATGAAAACAAGATGAGTAACAGGAAGGCATAAGGTCAGTTAAAAGTTATTTCAGTTAGTTTTAATTCCAACAGATAAAACATTTATTTTATCCTTTCACATTTTTTTAATTTGCAACGGAAAGCAATAAGAAAACTAGTTATCGTTGAAAATGAATGTTTAATCAAAACGAGGAGTAAAATTTGACGGTTCAGGTAAAACACATAATATTTCCGGGAAAGCCTCTCGGTGCTGTTATCAGATCTGCCCCCCCCGCCTACCCGCTGTTGGTATAAATTACCATCGGTTTATTATATTTGTCGAAACGAGAATGAAATGCTTCGGCAGTTTCCTCAAACGGTCGGTAGCTCGCGAAGCCGCGAACTATTGGGGTATATTACGTGTTTGTGTGGTTTTACATAAACGTACCTTTAACTGCGTACGAGTAGAAGTAAAGAGTGTTTTGTTTCTCCAGAGGTGGTTAAACAATTAATTTATGCTAATTCCGCTTTTTACTACACTTTGATACAATTATAGTGAAGTTCGCAATTCATTTAAAAACAAAAAGCTTTTATGGCGTCTATAATTTTAGGATCACAGAATTTGACATAGATTTGTATCGAATTTAATACTAGTTGATACACTCGACGACAATGACCTAGAACGAGCTAAGAAGATCACAAATCTTATCAAAATAGTCAGAAATGATGTCAAAAAGTAGTCTTATGTTTACTTTGGGAATTGTTATTTGCGGCCGATAATAGGTAGCTATCTTGGTATAGTGTAAACAACATGATAGTTACAGACAGTGCCGCCGGATACACACGTACCTACCGGGCACGGACAAACAGACAACATTACCAAGTGATCAAGCCAATCCAATCAGTCAGGCAAACACACTGGATTTAGATCAACTGACATGACGAGGAGATAACGTAGTTTGAAAACTATAGGTATTATTATTAAGATAAGATAAAACCAAGTTTGCGATTAAATAATAATAATTTTTGTAGAACATTACTACGATGCTACGGCGTAGTCGATCATTCGCTACGAAAGCTTGGTTTTCGTAGCGGACCGCTACAGTTCGAGTCATTGTTTTGGTAACTAGAAATCCTATTATCCTACTAATATTATAAATGTGAAAGTTTGTATGTTGAATGTTTGTTATATAATTACGCAAAAACGGCTGAACGGATTTGGGTACAATTTTGCGCATTGATCGTTTTTAACCTGGATTAACACAATATTATACTTTTTTTATTGCGGTAGGCAAGCCGCGGGCAAAATCTAGTTAAAAATGTAAATTCTCTGTACGTAGACATAGTTATATAAGGTGTGTTCCAAAATTATCTAACCAAATGTAAGCAAGTAGATCAGAAAATGTACCTGTGGATGTCAATTTGTAGTTCCACTTACAAATTCAGTGCTTCGATTTAGTTATTTGAATAATAAAATCCAAAATTCGAATTTAAATCAACTTAAAGATGTTGAATGTATTTGAAAATTAAGGTTCATTATTTTATAACCTCCTTTTTCGACGATGATTTTTCAATTACAATGTAGTAATGTTATTTAAATAATAATTGTTATAAAACGTGGTGAAATATAAAGGTAAACCTTCAAAATACAGATGAATGTGTTTCTAATTTCCTTTAGTTACTACTAATTGCGTAAGAATTTAAGCTGAATGGGGTTGTTTACACTTCATCAGATACTTTTGGAACAGATTATACTTCTACCTTGAACTAAAGGTTATCACTCAATTTCTCCTAGCGATATTTATGATGTCAGAAACGTCAATATTTTACCCAAAGGTGGCAGAAAATAAATTAATAACATCGGAGGGTAAAGGTGAGAAGTGCGTGGTATATAATACTAACCTGTTATTACATAATATAAAATAGTTTTCTCACATCAAAATAGCCTTATACCTTACAAAATAATTCAATGACTAAAGTCCTACATTATGTAGAGGAGATAATTGGATGAAATGGAAAGAAAAAAAGCTGCAATTTGTGAAAAATATAGCACATCTTGGTTGACATCGTGTAGTCTTTGTGACAACCTTTGATTGCGTGTCGAAGCTGACTGCTGACCATCACTCAAGCATTAATCTATCAATCACTTTTCTCTCAGACAGGCATCTGTCAGGTTGCCGAAAAGATTCGCGAACAATTGAATTGCTGCGACATTTTTTGAAGGACATAGTTTTTCTACAGAACATATACATTTTTAAATTGGTTCATATTATAATCGCGGGGTTTATAGGCAAGTCTTTGAGAGGACACGGTGTGTAGGAAAGACAATGTTGATTGGTACCCCAAGATAATATCGCTGGGCTAATAATTGATTCAGGCTACGGACTAACGGATGTCTAAAGAAGTTAACTAAATGCTCGAATAAACTCGAAACAACTAAATTAATAACTATAACAACTAACTCGTTCAAATTGAATTCCAACAGCGTTATATCTTTATAAGCAAAGCCGTGTTCTACCGGGCTAACAACAAAACAACTGTGAAAAAACAAATTCCTCACGGAAGGTAACTCAATAAGTGCGTTGTCTGACAAACCAACGTAATACAACTCGCCGACAATTCAATTATAAATAATCTAATACTTCTTTCATCCGGGACTGTATTGGAGGAGGATTTCTCGTCGGAATCTGAGCGAGTTCGTATTAGAGTTAAACCGGGGAGATTAAAAATATGCATTCAGCAAAGTGGTATTGACATCTTCAAATCGGAACAGATTGTGATTGTGTTGTATTACGCAGTTAGGGTACTGATATCAACAAACTTGTTAAAAATCATCAGATTCATCCTTCACATTAGATTAAACTTTTAAAATTAAAATTGATTATGTTTGTTTTAATTTGATTTAAAGATACTCTTAAAATTATAAAGTTGCGTTTTAATTGCTCACACTGGTAAAAAAGTCTCGTTGAGAATGTAAGTTTAAACTCCAGACCAGCTAACATAGCACTATAATTAAATTAATTAAAGTAATGAATGTCATTGTGGTGTCTAAGACGTGGTAAAGTAAAAAAAGAATTGGGGGCGCTGAAAAATAATTGATTTTTAAAGTGGGCGGTAGATGAAATAAGTTTGAGAACCTCTGCTGTAGATATGCTGGACTGTACGTTTGGTTGGCCAAAGTTTATTTGCTTTAAAGACGGTAATACAAAAGGTGTCAATAAATACTCTTGTGCGATGAATCGAAGACACATTTCGCCATATTTTAGCATGCAAATAATAATATCTTAAGTAAGGTGCTTATATATAAAAATAATTATCTTTACCTACAATTAAAGATCATGACAACACATTAATTATTTAAAGTACATAAATCTTCCATTTACACTAATTAAAATATTGTTAAAAGACGCATTTGACACAGTAAAATTATTTCAACAATCACTGATTTTAATATAATCTCAAGTCTAGGCTCTGTTGACTGTGTGTCTTTAGAAGAGAATTTAAGACGACACAGTCAGGACTTTCAGAAAAGTTGGGGACACAAGGGACATTTTAATTGTTATAATATCGTTGCCCATAGAGGCCCGTCTGCACCCACCTCTAAACAATATCACGCTGGACATTATTTGTTCCGGAGCAAACGAACAAAAACAGTCGCCCTATCTATTGCTCTAGCAAAAACACAATATATATTCCGTCGTTGTGTTTTAATTCAATTCTATGTTTTGTTAGGAAATTAGTTTTTCGTAGGGGCGATGTTTTGCTGTCGTGTTTGGTGGAATGGTGGCAGCTAGTGAACCGCGCTTTTTGTTTGCCTTCCGAATTTCCGATAAATTGAACGACGTTCGTCGTTTGATAAATCTTGTTTTTATGACCTATTTGTTGTTGAATCTTCTTTGTAACGAATACGTTTTGTTTGGTGCTGACAGAACCGGTTTGAGTTTGATATGTCACATAACTTGCAAACGCAACTATCTATTAATATTAAGATTGATCCATCGTCATCATGCTACAAACTTGAGAAAAGATCTCTCGGCTAGAAAATTATAAAAAAAATTACAGAAATTAGACGAAAAAAAAAACCGACCAAGTGCGGACCACGCACAAAGATGGGTTCCGTAGTTGGGATGAATTTATCCCAAAAATAAACTTAATTTTTTAGTTGAAAAACACGTTCTTCAATCGATGTATTGAAGAAAGTGTTACGTGTGTACGGCCACGCTCAATTCTCTAACTGCAAATAAAAGTTTGTAATGACAAGAAAAAAAAATGGTTTATGTGATAAAACTACAAATTAATGAGTTTTGTTTTTTTTGGTGCTGTGAAACCTTGCTTCCTGCCAAATTTCATGATTCTAGGTCAACGGGAAGTACCCTGTAGGTTTAGATTTATTTGCGAGTACCAAAATAATATATCAAATAAATGACCGTATTTTTTTATTGTGTTGACTTAGAGGCTTGATTTTTTTAGAGCTCTAAGATACTATAAGTTTACGTATTTGAAATTAATTTCAACTTCATACCTCTACGCATTCCTGAGAAAAAGGGTCTTGACAGACTGACGGACGGACAAAGAAGTGATTCTATTTTGATGTGAAACATCTATAGCGGTGGGTCACACCGACAGTTGGTGTGGCAACGCCACGTCACCACGCCATCAGTGCTAATGCTAAACCAACGTCAGCGCAAATGTTGGCGTCGGTAAACCATCCTTTTATGCATATTATCTGTACATAATAATTTCAATGTTTCACATCTACCAGGCGTCTCGCGACGGCTCACTATTTCTTTTTAGGTACGGAACCCTAAAAATAAGCTAAATGGAGTCAATATTTCCTATCTGACTACCCCTACGAAGAAATGGCGAAATAAACTCACGGGTCAGAGTCTCTTTTTGAAGTCCAGACATAATTTTGGTTCGATCATGATTGGTGAGTGAAATGGTCTTTTGAGGAAAGACCCACACAGATTTGAGTGGACCTGTCCAGTCAGTGCACGCATTTGTTAGTAATCGTGTAGCTTAATTTAGAATTTATGGAGCTTTACAACTCCAAGCAACTTTCTTTTCACTTTCAAATGACTATTTAAATACATACTTTGTTGGGAATCGAGCCCAACACAAAACCTTGCAGTCGGACTGCATGCCGGAATATCGTCCGTCGCGGTGGAGTCCGTGGAAGCGAGTGGTCGTCGGGCCGAGCCGTGTCGCCGCCGCGCCGCGCTTCAGCTAGCCGATGACGCGCCGATCATGCTGCCTGCGTGTGCAGCCCGAGTGCAAGGTGTTGTGTTGGGTTCGATTCCCAATATACTTGTACCCATTTTTAAATATTAAAGTCATCACAAAAGCTGGTTTATAGCCCGCATGCGTACTAATTACGGCTACATATTTTGATATAATGTCAAGGTCAAATTATTTATTTCAAATAGGCACATAAAAAGTACTTTTTAACGTCAAAATATAGGTACATGCATAGCTATACTTACCTCACTGCCTCGCGAACTTAACAGGTAGACTCACAATATAAATGACCAAAGCTTTTAGCGTTACATCCTAAGAACTCGCGGAACTGGTGTTTAGAGGAAGTACTTAAGGGTGGAAGGACAGTAAAGAAGAATTGTTCAATGTTAATCTTAGGCCTCTGTTAATAAACCAACGTGGCATCCTAAAATAGAAATTAAACCTATCAGCAACACAATACTTAATCCATAATTTCTTCAAAGGTTGATGTTCAATTTCAAGACAAATGTCTGAAGCAGATTAGTTATGTGAATGACAGTCATTTTTCAGCTAGAGTGATCTTATAAAACTTATTTTAAAATTCAGGCACGCAGTCCTATCTATTGGAGTTGTAAGACGTGTTTGTTCTACGAGTTATTAGGTTTTTCCATTAGTATTTTTTCAGTAGCTGTCTGGAGTCTGGATTTTTGCTCGGCAACACGGTCGCGACCTATTACATAGACGAACAAAACTCGCGAAATGTGGCACTAATTAATTACCCCTTCGGGAATCACAGACGTGATATTATGATACAAACACACACAAATAAAAACAAAATTATTATTTACTCAACATGCCTGACAATTCTATTTACCTAAAATCATGTTCAATCAAATCTTGGACACAGCATCCAATCACCGCGTCTCGACGATTCAGTCAGTTACATCCTGCATCGTTTTCCGTACAAACAGTTGTGCGACAGCCGTCCGCGACATATTCTTGCGCAAACAAGCGCTGGCTGTGCAGACGAGCGACTGTTTGTTGCGCACTCCGATGAACCTGAAAGTTCTCTGCGATTTATATTGACTAGAGATAGAATTGTTAGGCGAGTTGTCCTTCGTTTTAAACATCTTTTTGTGTGTTTAAAATATTGCAAGGGAAGGTACATGTAGGAAACGCTAGCACGATTTTGTTAACGGTTGTATGTCCCCGACAAAAATAGCTCTTTGTCCATTTGTAGGTGTCGAAAAGTGATTATGGTAATTACTTTGGATAGTTTATTGTATAACTACCATTGCTAGGACTCATCATCATCTGGATAGCCTTTTCCCAACTATATTGGAGTCGGCTTCCAGTCTAATCGGATGCAGCTGAATAAGTACCAGGGCTCATGATAATTATTTTGATGGCAGCAATCGATTCGCGTCAAACCAGCCAGCTCATTAATGTCAGTCAATTATTTGTCTATTCGATCCTCAAAATATTTAGCTCACAAATAAAAAAACAATATATCAATAAAACGAGGACACATCAAATAAATTTTTTTTTCTTCCACAAAACCAATATGGAAAAACATTTAATCATGTTTGGTACTTATGTTCAGGGATGTGTAATATCTTCGAGGCTACTCGTGCGTTATAACAAGTACCCTCCAAATGAAGTGATCGCTTCCAAAACCAATATCTCATTTTCTTCATAACATTATATTAATTTACTTTTTTCTATATTGTATGGCCTCGTGAACTGCGTGACTCCTAAACTTTGCTGGCGTAATGGTAACTAAAGCCGAGGTATGGAGTTTCCTAAATAATGTTTGGACTTTTTATGTGTTTTCGACGTTTTCGTTTTTATGGGAAATTAATAACACTACGTGGAAGGTTTTAAGGTAAATGGATTCTGAGGAAATTTTACGAAAGTTACTATAAAACTTTTTTTGTGACTTCTGATTTTTCTATTCAAATAGGACTAATATACCTTACCAATTTTTTAAGCAAGCGAAGATACAGGTCGCGTTATTTTTAAAACTTATGAAGAAAACTGTCCTAATACCTAAGTAAATAAGACAGTTTTCTTGTATCTAGCAACAGCATAAAATAGAAAAATTCCTAATCAAGATCATAATTTTAATTAAAAAGTAACAAACACAGATCTGAATACTCTATGCACATCTCCAATTTGCCGACATGTATCCACGATACTGACAATGTAATCGTCGGCTGAGCAAGTTCCGCCCCGCACTCCCCCGAGACTGCCTCGGGACTCCGCCGGGATTCCGGGGTCTCAATTGGGTCAAGACGTCCTAGAGACAGTGTCTCGTTAATCGTATTCTTCTGTAAGCGTTTAGGGACATTTTCCGGGAACTGATTTGATGTTTTGGTTCGGGACAGCTCTACCATTATAAATCGGGGCGGTCGAAGAAATATTGTGTGGAAATACTTGGCAGTTTAAATCTTTACTAACAAATCTATCTATACTAATAATAAAGCTTGGAGAGTTTGTTTTTAGTGTTTGTTTGAACGCGCTAATGTCTGGAACCACCGTTACATTCACAGTCTGATTTGAAAAATGCTTTTAGCATTTGGTATCCCAATTCTTGAGGAGGGTTATAGGCTATATTACATCGCGCCGAGACCTTCAGGCGCCGAGTAAAAATAAATAAAGTCTGAAAGAACGCTAAGCGAAAATTAAGCAATAGCGCGGGCGACCGATGCGATGCGATGCGATGCGATGGGATGGGATGGGTTAGGGCCGAAACTCATGGACGTAGTCGCGGCCAGGTAGTGTTTTTATAAAATGATGAATATTTTTGATGTCGAACTATTCAACTGCGATTCCCGCATGTGATAAGTTTTTCTAACAACACGTTTGTATCGAAAATACTGGTTGTGTGTTTTTGGAAAAGAACATTTACATTTTTGTTGTACCTGAATCAAAACAAAAACGTTATAAATGAACGTATCAATTTTATGAAATTCCTAGTTCCACATATAGTACGTCTGACCTTTCAGTCGACATTTACTAACTTTGACTATTGACTGCATGACCTTTTCACCAAATTTCGGCTTTATGCTTCACTGGGCTCCAGCCGTAATTAGGTGAGTATAACAAAATACCCTCGAAATTAAATTCGAAAACTGCTTTTAGCAACTGTCGAAAGTCGAGAACACCAGGCTTTGGAACTTGTCTCGTTCAAAGCGTATCTATTGAATAAACAGCGGTGTTCAACTATCCAACTATGTCGGTAAATTAGTGTCTATGGATTTAATTGGCTACACCGAGAGGAAGGGGAGAGGGGATAGGGGGCGTGTGTTGTGCGAACTAAGCTGGGCTGTTGGCCGGGACACCGCACGACGGCCGTTCTCAATTAATTTCAACACAACTTGTCGGGTTCAACTCCCGGCTAAAGCACGTGCCAGTGGTTCGTAAAGTTTCAACTGTTTACCCGTGGATGGTCCAGTGACGTTAATATTCAGGGATAAATGTATGTGTACCGGACTTTAAATAAAAATTATTCACTTATCTTTTGAAAAAACTGGCCCGTGCTAAAGATCTATGGTCTTTATGAAATCTGCTATGAAGATTGCTGACTAATTTAAGTATAGAACGAACTACAACTAAGTACTAAGTAGATGGAGAAGAGTGATGCTCTAGCACAGTTGTATTAATTTAATCCTCAGGTTCGAAGCATGTTAAAGTAGTCGCTTTCGGAGGCTGTAGCACAAACTCTGCGGAGCCACGGCTTGCTGAAGAGCGCTGCAACTTTGCATATTAATTTGTTGTTAGTTGATTATTGAGGCGTCTGACAGCGAGAGTTGCCACATAATTGCGACGGTGGAGCCAGTATGTGAATTAGGCAGTGTATGTTATTTACTGGGAAGAATACCTTGTACTGTTAAGGTGGTTTTACATAGGTGAGGCGAGGCGTGGATTGGATGGGCGAGAATTGAAATCATGCTTACCCTTTTACACCGAAAGATGTCCATTGCTATACCGCGCCGTCTCGCGATAGCCAGCGCTACCTAGCGCCGGCTCGCGTAGCATTGGGAGCTTAAGAGTATGCAACGATGTCTTGCGATGGTCGGAGCGAGCCGGCGCGTGCCAGCGTGAGACATCGCGAGCCAGCGCTCGACAGAGAGAGACCGTGTGGGTCCTCGATGGCCAGTGCGAGATTTGTTTATCCGTTTTACAAAGTAAATAAATACCCTATTTTTACAGCAATAAAGTCCAATATTGTACTTACAAATATTTAAATTCTCGCCTCGCACATCCTCGCGTATCTAGACCATTTACACCAATGATGTGCAGGGCGTGGATAGAAATTTTGCCATACAAATTTCAATTCTCGCCCATCCCATCCACGCCTCGCCTCACTGGTGTAAAACCACCTTTAGAGGCTTCTTTTTCTAATTTATTTCAAAATGACTCGATAAGTCTGTCATGTGGTCCGAACTAGTTCTCGTGATTTTCGGACTATCGAGTGACTCCTTAAGAGGGCTTGCATAAAGCAGCGGGTTTTCGGGCCCGACGAACAGTACAGCTGATCTATTTTGTAAAAAGTTCACCGTGAAAACTAAGGTGAAGTGAGCTTGAAGTGACCTGTCACGGTTTGATTTTTATAGAATACTTATTTCGGCAGATCTCAACAGTTCGGAGAGAAACGGTCACAAATGTTTGAGCTTTTTCTTTATGTTTAATCCGCACCAATCGGTATCAACTTTTCCAGGGTTCTGGTACCGGGAATCCACTTATACAAGCACCCTAATATTATCATTTTAATCTCAGTACAGGTCGACATAAAAGAGTCTGACCTGGTGACATTTGGAACTAAATATTTTGCATAATGCAGACCTATGATGAGGGCACTATTTTGCCGACAAGTGCTCGTAGGTTTTAATTTGAGTTAAAACCTACGAGCACTCTCGCGTCCGGCCCTGGTTCAGGCCATGGTACGGAGCGAGAGGAAATGGGAGGCCGTCACCTCCTTCTGCGAAGCGGTAATGCTCGCGAAGGAGGAGGTGGAACGCGTGAGGGAGAGGCAAATTTCGCGCTCTCATGCCCCTAACCGCCGCAGGAGGAGACGCCCAGGGCGTCGGGAATCGCGAGGCGATTTCCGGCCACCGTAGGCGCGGGCTTGCGGACGGTGAGCAATGGGTGGCTCACCGTCCGATAAGGACCAGGCCCGGGTCGACGGCGCGTTGTGTTCCACGCGCGCCTCAAAGAGATGTCAGCAGATTCGAAGGGGTCCACTAGGGCCGATGCCTGCCGGAGTTGCGAAGAAAACCGAAAGGGAGATCGTGGCCCTCGGCAACAGGGCAACCGAAGGAAGACGGGTGGGTTTTAGTCAGTAAGAGTCTGACACGCCCTCCCGCTCCGCCCAAAGCGGGAGAAGTTATTTGATGATTTCGCACCCTCAAAAAAAAAAAGGTTTTAATTTGAGTCACCCACAAGCAGCGTTTTCTGTTGCACATTTATTTTAACAATTTATTTCCCATTCGAAGTGAGCTGAGTGGGATAGTGGCGCCCTCATTTTCATTTTAAATTTTTTTGCCAAGCTGTACAAGAAATATTAATAAGTAATTTTAAATGCGATTGGTGTTTTAAAACTCGCGTAAGTACCTATTTCTACTTCTCAAGGTTTTCACCGGTAACTTATTGGAATGTCGGTATTTTAAATTGAAGACACTGAATAAATAATAAAAAAACATTTTGCACGGCTACATTGTAATTCCGAAGTCGTGCACAAATAAAAACGTGGACTTTTGGAATGATATTAATAATGGCATTTTCGTCAATCGTGGAGGAGCCCCTAATGGATAGCGAGGCCGCTCATGAATATTTATACCTCGACGTGATGCGACCGACGGCGAGAGGGTTCCAGTTAGGTAAATTCTGTGTTGACTTCCATCTAAGTGAAGGTTGGGACAACAAGTCATATTTTCGTTAAGGATTGAAAAATGCTTGTTATACTTTCATGTCTTAACAGCTGAACGGATTTCGATGAGGCACGCATGACCTTGCTTAGGATAGGGAATACTTTTTATTCCGGTAGTACGTTTCTGTGGGATACTTTCCGACCTCCATGCGGGCGAAGCAGTGCCCATACTTTAGGTCTAAAAAAAAAAACTAAGTGAATTTCAATTTATATCCAGGAAAAAGTTTTGAAAAACTGGTTTGTCTTAAAGAAAATTAATTGGATTGAATTAATAATTTATTGAAAACAGATTAGATAATTTAAGCAGTCGAAAAAGTCCAAGATTGCCTTCACCGCGTCCGGCGTTCCCAATATTTTTGACATGGCTAAACAAGTTACACAGGAGCTCTACAAATCTTACGGAAAAAACAAGAAACAAAAGCACCCTACCAGCTATTGAACCTTCTTCTACTACCATGGAAAATATGAAACCTGTGCATATGACATAGAGGAGGCCTTGCTGGCCCCGGACCCCAGCCGACCCCACTTTGGTAACGCACTTAAGCCACAAGCTTCAACTCGCAATAAATTTGCAATATTTGCAAAATTTCAGCCGAAATACGTCCACTGCTGGACATAGGCCTCCCCCAATCACCGCCACTTCGAAAGATTCTGTGCTTCCCACATCCAGCGGATTCCTGTGGCCTTCACAAGGTTATCGGTCCATCTTGTGGGAGGACTTCCAACGCTATGTTTTTCGGTACACGGTCGCCACTCCAGAACCTTTCGGCCTCATCGGCCATCTGTTCTGTGAGCAATGTGCACTGCCCATTGCCACTTAAGTTTGGCAATTCTTCGGGCTATGTCCTTACCTTTGGATCTCCTACGGCTCTTCATTTCTGATTCGATCACGTACGTTAACTCCAAGCTTAGCCCTCTGCATTGCCCTTTGAGTGAATTTTAGCCTTTTGATGATACCCATTGTGAGCGACCACGTTTCAGTGCCATAGATCATCACTGGCAGCATGCACAGGTCAAAGACACTGCGGTGTGTGGGACGAGAAGATAATTATTGCTTAGCTTCCCGAACACTCCCCAGCCGAGTCGGATTCGACGATTGACCTCTTTCTCGAAGTTGGACCTACCTAGCCGGACAGTTTATCCTAGGGTTGTGACAATTTTCATTTGACGGCCAATAATTTTGTTATTATGGCAGTTAGCTGTAAAAAATGCTAAAAAATGCTGCTGATAAATGCCTATGTATAAATACTAAAATTGTATTTCTAAGTACTATGGTTAACTCACAGGAGCATGTTAGAAAAAAAAAAGAGAAAATGTCACAACCGACCACACCCCAGGGGCGATTGTGACAGTACTTGGGATCGGTAGTGGCAGGTTAAAAAATACACCAAAATGGTCATTAATCACTTTTATTGCACGAAATAGGTATCTTTTCTTCTCATTAAAAAAATACGTTTACGTAACATAAGAACATTTAATGTTTATAAGTAATAAGTTAATAACTATTATGGCACTGTAGCAGCTAGGTATTATAACAAATCTTCATTTATCGGTCTAATTGGCTATAAGTAGTACTTACTTTAATCAGTCTTAAATTACAATCAGTCAAAATACAAACTAAATCACTAATAAATGCTATATCACAATCGATTTCTTTAAAAAAAAAGTTTGTGTCAGTATCATTGTTATTATAATTAAAAATATTCATTTTAATTTAAAAAAAATAACAATATTGAAGATTTAGTCAGAGTCATCACAATTATGACATATGTAATGGCAACTACCATCTGTGCACTCTAAGTGGGACCAGAGTTCACATTTTCCTTGGCATTTTATCCATTTTTCGCCAGGCCTACTATTCTCTTCTTCATCTGATGATGGTGGTGATATCTTCCGTTTGTTTGTTTTGTTTTTACTTTTCCTTTATTTTTTCCTGTTGGTTCATTAAGATTTTTCTTCACCTGCTTGCCTTCAACCGTTTTTCTCTTTCTTCATATTCTTGCCTAACTGCCTCTTTTTCCGGCGTCTCTGTATAAACGTCTTCGGTATTTATATATATTTGTAATTGACTCATTACTAGCTTTTATTTGATACCAATAATATAGTTTTTTTTTTAAACCTACCCCTCGCTTTTTTGTATTTGCAGATGCAGTATATAAAAATTATATAGCCTATGCCACTCTCACAATTAAGACAAATCAAACGACTCCTCATATGTTAAAATCCATCAAGACCTTTAGGCTACAGAGCATGCCAAAGAAATAGACGTACATACATACTCTAGAAAAACATTACCCTCCTTCTGGGGTAGTCGGGTAAAAATACAAAAAAATCAAATCTTAGGTTAAGTTCGTAGCTATGAGTCTTGAATTTAAACAATAAACACGCAATTTGACGCGTATTTGACCATCAGAATTCCCCCTGCATGATAAAATGCAACATTCAAAGCGAAATGAAAACCAGGAATTTATAATAAATGACCACTTCATATTCAAACTCGCGTTTGGAACCGTTGATTTTAGATCACATCCATCCATATTTATGAAGCATCCAAACCTTTTATCTAAAATATGGCTTATGAAAAATAAAATGGAGGTACAACAAATTGATGGATACGTATGTCCGTGTGACAGTGATATGAAAAGCTTATCTATTACAATTTATCTGTTGCGTCCGGCGTGGGTAATGGGTTCGATGCCGAGTCGTGCGACAGTCGCCATGCTGCCGAGATCGATGTGTGTTTGCTACCAATGTGGCGGTGGAGTGAGCGATGAGAAGTAGCGTGCTTAATTAATAGATTTCCGCTGTGTTGATTGATGGTCTGATGCAGAAAAAGTTCTCTCCGTTTTTAAGGGAAAGAGTTGGGGCGAAATTAAGAGAAGATTTTTCAGAAGATTTTTTTTGGAGTTGAACCAAGGTCTTTGTTTATTTTGGTACCCACCTGCATTTTTACTCAATAGCCTCATTACCCAGTCGATCAATCTGCTGTACGCTCTGATTGCTCTGGAGCCAGATGTTGACATATTTATGTACCTATAGCAGTAAAGCTATGTTAAATCTTTGCATGAAGTTTTTTAGCTAAATGTTGTCTATTGTAAGCAGCAAGTAATTTTTATATAAATAAATAATTAGTTACTGCAATATGATTCTTGTGGAAAGTGCCACACTAACCTACAGTGGCGAAGGGTGGTTTTATGGGAGAGGTAAGCCGGAGCAAAAAAAAAATGCTTACTTAGGGCTGCAGCCATGGCGCACGTAGTCCTAAGTCCAGTTACTCAGTACAGACAGAAATTGAGCTATATCTATCTCTAGTCTAATGTGGTTTCGTAAAACGGATGCAATACTATGTATTAAATTATTTTGGATATCACTAGAGAGATCGGAAAAGACGGGCTTCTGAACTGAAGAATATATGTAGTTCTAAATGCGAGTCCATTCCTGTATCATACTTGCTCAGATATTACAAAGTTTCGATATAGTTACCGCGGTTATGGGAATTGGGACTTTAATCGTGGCCGCAAAAAGCTACTTATTGTTAATTAAACTCCTATTTCGATCTACTTTTATATTATGTGCTTTATGCGAATTAGCGAAAAATGATTCTATCCTAGTAGTCCCAAACTCATGTAACTCTAAACAGCTATGAATACGTTTTTCAGTCTGAACATGTTTTTTTTTGTTGAATTCGTCAGATTATTAATATCTATAAAACCCTCTTTATTCCATAAACTACTAGAATCTGAGAAAAGTAAACACGGGAAGCAATACATTTTATTTAATTTACAGCCATTGATATTCATCGTAAAGGGAAACATTAAAATGTTTAAAAAAGCCATTGCGGCGTTTGTAATTTATAGTCGATTATATTTGGGCGAGCACGACCTAACTTAATTATGTGTTTCTTATTTTCAAACCTTAACTTTGAAAAGCATGTTTCCTCACAAAGTAAATAATGTCAAGCAACAATCTAAAACTATTAATGTTGCCATCCTAATCCTACTGATCGTACTAATCACTTTTCAAATCTACTCTAAATAAATAATTTCAACGTATTAAACTACTACTTACCCCAAATACCTAATTACAACGTACTTTACTTTCACTAAACTATTTTACTATTTATTATTATTTCTATTTTATTTTTACTTTGCTGTGTGCTTTTGACATTAATTGATTACATCTGACATTTAGCTGTGACTCAAATAGTGACACTTATAAAATTGACAAATTTGTGTATTGTTTTTGTATTTAATATGGGTCTAGGACCTGAAATATTTTTTTATTATTTTTTATTACTGCTCATAGATTAATCGATAAAGTGAATAATTATTACTACGCTACTAGGACTAGATTATCTCATTTATGTATTTTATAAGTTTATTCTCTCTACTGTTTCAGCTTATAACTTACTCCGCTTGGCAATGCACACTGTCTTGCGCTTCACGGAATATTTGCCATCAAATGATTATTGTCAAAGCGTCTTTGTATAGAAAAAGCACAGAATGATATGACTGCCCGGTCATAGTGCACTACATCATATTGTCGTTTATCTTAACATAGATATACAATCACGCTTGTCTTCCCCTTTGGGTGAGCTATAGAGGTGTGTAGGTGTAGTAACACTTACACACCTCTATAGCTTGGTGGTGTTTATGTGGCACAAACCTTAAGTTATCTATTACAGCTGGTACTTTGCAGGTCACATTTACTCTAAGGTCGTGTGTGTCAATTCATTGTGGCCGTGACCTCGAGACCAAGTTTAATGGTGTCATGTGTTTTAAACTTAACCGGCACCATTCTAAGCTTTCTGCTTTTGCGGTTTAGTTACATACACGTTAGCCCCCCGGAGACCGCGCGAAATATAATAATAATTAATTGTGCCTCATTCGTTTTTTATTTAATGGAATTTTATGTATTTGTGATTTGTATATTGGGACTTAGTGCCTAAGTAAATGAAAACATTTAAAAAATTGTCACGGCTTAATAAGATTTACCTAACTAATGAGTAATCTAGCTAATGTAATCTAACTCTATTCGTTTAGGTCGTGTCCTATTTAAAAGCGAACGTCGTTGCGAATACGCGATCAATCGCGTGCATAGGTACCTATGTCACCTTTTGTTCGAAAAACCGGAAAGCGTCCTCTGTCGGCGCGACCACGCGTTCAGGTTCACCGAACAAACAGTTCAAACAATCGTGTATTCGCGCCAGGATCGCTTTTAATTATGACGCGGGTTAAGTTCGAAGCACCAGATGTGTTGGAAAATCAGTATTCCCATTACCAGCTTTAATAACTACTACGACTTTAATCCAACAAATGAAGTTTAACTGCAAGAAGTTCTGTACTTACAGTTTTTCACGATTCTTAACCATTAAAACTAAATTGTTTAAATTACCAGAAACGTAACTACGTCACGCTAACTTAAGGGGTTAGCGTGACGTAGCTACTATTAAACTTATCATTTTTATTACCTACTGTTTGCACTGAACTATATTTTTTATTTAGTTCGTAAAACCCGTCGCTCTGTGTGAACGCTATATAAAAGAGTATTTCATGTGATCCGCACGATCGCCCAACACGCCTCATTTGAATTAAAATAACATCGGAACTAATCGATACGCACTCATTGTTTACATTATTGTTATTTAATTCAATAACAACAGCCAATGTGATAATGGCAGCACAATTAATTAGTTTGTGTACTTTATAATTAGTGCGCTGTTTAATTCGGAATTGCTTGGGTTGTAAATTCTCAAAGTATCCTGTGACCATATCTAGACAACAATTCAGGCAAACTATGGCTGAACCACTTTACAGGCAATTAGGGTTCATTTGCTCTCATCAATTCTCCACCCTTGGCAAGCACTTTGGTAATTACAAACTATTCTATTACTATTAAAGTAGCTAGGTATAATTACATGGTTAAAGTGTACTTACTTCAAATAAATAATACGTAGTACCTACCATTCACTTCGCGGTACCTACTTACTAGTAATATTAAAGGTCAATTATAAAAACACTAGCGACCGGCCCCTGCTTCGCACGGTTGTTACGATCTGACAAAATATCCAGTTTTCTTTATTATTGTAAGTTTAATATTAATGTATTATACACTTTCTGAAATAAATTCCGGAAACCGCATCACAATCGAATAGTTTAAAACAACAACGCGGTCACACAGACAGACTCAAAGTGAATTTAATGTAAAGATATAGATGTATATAATATAGAAGAAGAACCTTATTATGTTATCAAACAGAAACCAAATAAAACCCCAAATTAAAACGTCGTCGCCCTTCCTAAGCAGTATAAGCACAGCTATCATTACCAACACCATCCCTAATGTAGGCAAAATGTGTGAGGTGGCAACAGTGGCAATGATTAATATACAGACAAATGTATTATTAATCAGCACTTGGCTGCGGTCGCCGCCGCGATACATCGACGACAGGCTTCCCTGAGCGGCTCATTTGATTATGCGATGATGAATAGGCATGCAATAAGTAGATACGTATTTATTCCAGAACTCTCGAAATTGCACCTACCGTGGTTTGTGTCTGCATTACCCAAAAGGTCGACTGGTCGGTGGCAAATGGCATTAATTCCGGCTTTGTACGTAGGATAAATACAAATATACTCAGATGGGAGCGACCGGCTTATTTACTCGCAGAACGGATGGCTGTTGAGGCTAAAAGTTTTTCAGCGATGACTATGTAAGAAGGCTTGCATAGGCTCCTCACAAGTTTGACAGCATCGTGCAGGCCGCAGGAATCCGCAGGATCTAGGCAGTGTAGAACCGGTCTCGTATCGAGCGATGAGTTAGCAAGGCTGATGATGTTGAAGAATACGGAGAGATGACCATTCATTTATTCGAAAGTTTGACAATTTTGTAAATTGATGTGCTTGCATTTCACCACTATCTCACCATGGTGAGCGATGATGTGGTTCACGATGGAGCATTATTTTAACATGCAACAATTAATATTGTGTTCATGTCTTGGCTGTTTTAATTTAATTTAACGTTTAAATCCCATTTATACTTGTTTCTCATAATTATATTCGAACTCAATGTCATTTAATAGGTGGCTACTGAATAAATAAATTGAATTGAAATTAAATGAGTAATGAAGTTGGTATCTACAATCTCTGTCTTGCACAATCACGCACACATTACCACTAAGTAGTTTTATACAGTTAGGGCCAGTAGTTACCTAGACATGTTTTATTCAGACGCTAGGCGGACCCCGGACCCCGGGGGTGTCAGACCGCTCGTGTGCTCTCGTTTTCATTATATCACTGACGGAATAATTCGCTCGTTAATTATAGGGCACGAGTTCTTTTACGCGTAACAGACAGTTAGTACGTGTTGTACGTATGTATTGCTGTTACAGACTGAGATGGTCGTCTTAGGTTTTGTTTTAATATTTTGATTTAAAAGAGTGTCTGTGGAGTTTCTTGCCCGTTTTTCTCCATAGGAACTGAAAACGCTTTGGAATGAGCTAGCTTCGTCTTTCTGACTGACCGATTCCTATAAAAATTCAAAAGTGCCTGTAATTGGTTTAACTGAATTAAATACTTTATGTTTGAGTTTAAGATACCTAATCTAGTCCTGATTGTAGTCTTTATATGATGGTAGGATTGGTGGAACATGTCCTAGTATTTCCATTATTGTAACTAAAGTCCCCAAATAGGTATCTTCTAAAACATCTTACTGAGGTTAAATCAAGACCATCGCTAGAAATGGCAGGCATACTAATATATGTTCAACCCTCCCATTCTGCTCCACAGTACCGCATGTTTCCATATTTTAAAAACTAAAAGCAAAGCCAGCAATAAGTCTACAATAGTCAGTGTATCAATCATTTTATAGAATATCCGATGAAAAATTGCGCCGATATTTCTACAGTTACCGACTCGACGCGACGGTCGCGTAGAAGAAACTCGAGCCAAGTCAAACAACGCAAGTTACTTTTGCTCCAACTTAAAAATTATCCCAAGACGTCCCTTTTTAGATCGTTTACATTTATTATTTTCAGTTTCAGGCTCTCTTCATAAGTTTGGGAGGTCGATGATACGAGCCTTGGTGATAAGACTGCAGGGATTCGGCAGAATATCACGTATGTTTGTTTAACACATATGCTGAGCTGGTCTCCCATTTGGTGCAACCTTGAAACGCTCACCACATTTATTTGATTTAAAGTGTGTCATAGTGTTACTATATTTCTTTAAAATAAGTTTGTTTTTGTATATTGGCACCTTATGTTTTCTTTAAATTCGTGTTCCTAATTTGTTATCATGTAATTGTGTTCTTGTGTGTTGTGCTATTGCTTTTGTGTGCACCAAATACATGTTTTGTCTATCTACGTATACCTATCTATCATACGTTTTTAGTTCCTAATAAGTACGAACTCCTCATCACCTACAAGTCACATACCTACCTACTTTACCATCGCATTCATTAACGTCCTTATTTTCACGTTATTTTTGCAGTTACTTAAGTCGTTCGTCTTAGAATTTGCAAAGAAAGACGCAAATAACATTAAAAAGTCATAGATATGGGCCTATAAGTTTCACTACAGTTTTGCCTGCGCAGGCCGCAGGCGAATTTTACTAACCACACGCACGGTGCTTCGTCTATAAACCGGCCTGCGCAGGCTAAACTGTGGTGAAGCTTGTGCGTGTGGTAGGCCCATTAAGGTTCTTGAATACCTAATCGATCAATATTTTTTACGTATTCACTGATAACTGAAATCGCCATCGTTTTTGAATAAGATTTAAGCGTAATACTATAAGATAAGCTTTTAAGGCTGAAGTATTCGGCCTAAATCTTAAATCTAGATTAATACTAACGTTTGTTATTTTTTCCTCACAATACTGAAATGTTTCGGTAAGGAGATAAAGTTTTATGGTCGGCTCATATTGTGGGTTAACGTAAATATACTATTCGGCTAAGTCTTAGACCTAAGTCTTAGCAGTAAGTCTTAGGTCCTAAGACCTTGTCGCTAGCTCTGAACTTAAATCAGCGGTAATTGAACCCTTAGAATCTTTCGGTTTTATGGCTGGTAATAAGCTGCTATGTTTACTATAGAGTAAGGACATGTCCCTGGACGTTTCTTCCTTGATAGCATGAAATAACACTTTAGGACATAATAACATAACCAGACCTTCATATCATCTCTGAAACCTTCCACTACTGAATATTTACTTCAGAACACCCTTCATAAATGAATCTCTTTATTACATACATACATATTTGTCTTGTCTGTATATATTTGTGTGTACATAAATGATTAAATAAATAAATACATACATAAACTCATACCTTTTTTGGTATTTACACGGCAGATGTGAGTGGAAAAGTCGGGAGGAGACGCCCTGGAAGGACATATACTGACCTTATTGGTGATGTTATTGAGAAAGGTCAGGTGCGTAGTACTCGTTACCGACGTGCGTGTATGACCAGATGTATGAACGTAAACATAGCAAAAGGAGTATTTAAGGATTGTAGCATAGTATAATTGTGATTGATATAGGGGGTGACTAGGCAGAAACTACAGAACACTACCGTGTTCTGTAGTTTCTGCCTAGTCACCGCCATGAGAAGAAGGCGTGAGTTTATGTTCTCTTTATTAATATGAGAATAATAAAAGCTTATAACTTCATTGCCAATAAAACAAAACCCAGTTGAATGGCACAATACAGCCGTGTAGCGCAATCAATTAACTGACTAAGCTAAGGTAGCATCAGACGGGCGCAAAAAAAAAGCCAATGAATAGTAAAGGCGCTCAATTAGTCGGCTCCATAGTTGGCTCCGTCTGTTCCAGGCATCGATTGGCTTTGCATCTCTTTGCCAGTGTATGTGCACGGCTTATTCATGTACGAACATAGTTAAAAGTTAGAGCTTTGTGTAATAAACAAGGTGTAATTGAACTTTTGCTATGGGATCGCGAAATAAAATCCGCTGTTCCCTACATTTTGTCGAGTTACGCGAACATAAATGTATAGCTCAGCACATTGTTTTTCTCAATTTCCGGGTAATAATCCCGAAATAAATTAATATGTACTACTGAAATATGTCAATCAATCTGCCTAGCCTGTTCCCACCTATGTTGGGGTCGGTATGTCGCTATTACCAGTATTTTACGCGGAGCGACTGCCTATCTGACCTCTATAATCCAATAACTGGGTAACACGATACCCCTTGGCGCCCAGACTGGTTGTTAGACTTTTGAGCTTCTGAGTACCCGTAACGACTGTCAAAGATCTACAAATGATAGCCGGGACCAATAGCTTAACGTGGTTACCGAGGCACGGCGAGTCTCAATATTTAATGTGGATGGTCACCCGAAAGAGAGATATCAATCAACCGGAAATTCGAAGACATATCATGTGACATTTACCAATCCGTACAGGGCCCGCGTGGTAGATTACAGCACACTCCCTCTCGAAGGGAGGCCTGTCTCCCAGCAGTGGGTACATTATAGGCTGATTATGTTTATGCTATTGGACTCTAATGGGCTGCCTTTGTAACCATGCAATGGCAGGCTGGAATACCACAGATATCAACTAAGTATATTTAAATGTCTCTAAGTATATTTTAATGTCTTTTTGTAATACGTACAAAGAATTATCGATGCTTATTTAACTAAATTATAGCAGCTGTGTGTTGGATTCTTTATAATTTATCTACCTAGGTTTTATGTATTCTCTCCGGGTACGCATGTTTAAGATGTAAACCATCTTAATGCGTCTACAAGTTAACGTTTCCACCTTATTCGTGCAGACGTGATGTGTTTCAGCTTAACACGTTTAGTTTTACTTTTAAGTGCTCACTGTTTCGTATTCTCTTTGCTTCAGTACCGTAACGTCAGGTTTAAAACGTAATTCCAAGCAAATTGCACCTCCATAGTGTAGTGTAGGTACGCGAAAATTCCCAAAAATTTAGATTGTTGGTAGTTAACAGGTTGAATTTTTCACATAGTTTTTAGGTAGCTATTGCGTTTTCCACCTGCACGTTAACACAACACAAAAGTTTAATTTTCAACATTTTGAATTTTTGATGGTTTTTAGACTAGGTATGCAATTTATTTCAAAACCATTCATTTTGAGGAAGTGCTTTACCGGTAGAACACCAACCATTTTTCGTCTCAAAAAACTCAAAAGTAGCTGTTTCAAATATTTCGTGCCAACTAAACTGGCTGCACCGTCTCGAAAACTTCACCGTCATTTTTTACAGTGGCAACACAAATCCGAGGAAGTGCTCAGGTAGGCACAAAAAGCTTTCATTTCACTCCACGACGACTTACAGTTATTTACGCGCAACCAAATTGGTTTCTCGTAAGTCCAGTTTCATATTTAAGTAGGGTCGCCACCCGTTGTGAGTTTAAAGTTACGACTGGGCTGTGGGAATTGGGGTTTTTTGTGATGGGGATTGAGTTTCTCCAGAAGATAGTCTTACTGTCTGGTAATTACAACAGTACCTCAGTTAGCTCAGCGCAGTCATTAACGCAATTAATTATTTCACTGTTCATCGTACGGGTTTTTGAAACGCATGTGATTGCGTGTGAATGGAAGAAGAAAACGTGTTACGCCGACCCCAAGTAATATGGGACAAGGGCAGGGAGACGATGATGGTCGTACGGGTTTTGTTGGGAGCCACTTACACATTGACAGGTTCACTCAAAGTAAACCTGTGTGGTTATTTACGCCAAAGGCCATCTCAGACACTATAATGCATGGTCAAAACGATCTGATCACAATATTTTCTGGACTTTAAAAGAGACTGTAATATCTGGGTTTGTTTCAGTATTTCTTCACAGAGTAGTCAGATAGGAAACATCATCCTTACCTGGTTTTTTTTGACGTGTATAAGTTATTGTGAAAACAATCCCATCAAAAACATTTTCATGTTAAAAATGTTAAAAATATTGCCAAGACGAGACCTTATGGCTCGCACCGTCAAAAAGTTATCAGGTCTCATGTAGAGCCAAGCTACACGCCCTAACTGTACAAGCCCTAACTTCACATACTCTACACCTTAGTCAAAATATGTGGCTCTATTTTTGCCTTTTTTTGAGTTTGTAAGGAAAAACCCATACTAACTTCCATCCCCCAATTTAAAGGGTGATTTACTAAAATCCTGAAACATGTATTTTATTATTTATAACAAGGTGTCTCTATATCAGTTTTAAGACCTCTAGCATCAAAATTTGCGGGAGTCTCATTGAAACATCCATCCCCTAGTTTAAGGAGTTGGGGTAAAAGTTCCAAGCTTTAGATTTTTTTGTTGTTTGTGTACTAATACTAGCTTGCGTACATAACAAATTTCAACTTTTTAGGATTTGAGGAAGTACGCTAAGAATTTTGATGGTCATCAGTGAGTGAGTGAGTCAGTGATGAAATCAGGGTTTTTAAATATCAATAAAATCTAAAGTACAAGAGCTATACTATTAAAACTTTATAAGTTGAATAAATCCACTATTGACATCATATCCAAAGAATTTTGTTTATCTAGTATAATCCGAACCCAAGTTATGAGGGTTCAAAAAAACAACGAACCACTTCGAGAAAAGGTTCTTGCGCTTCGCTTGACTCATCTTTGCAAGGGCCCTACGGTGCCCCAGATTTACCGAAACATATATCATTATATCATCATCAAGCAATCGACGGGGTCAAAAGATAGATAGAGAATGCTTTAATGTCCACCATAATTAAAATATTTATACGACTGCCCTTTTGACTTCAAATCTAATTTTAACAATGTAAGAAACCATAGATCAGTTTTCTGAAAACCTACCGTTAAAAATATTATCACCCGAATCACCCGAGTCCAACATCTGCCGACTCTCTGGCCACCCTGTCCAGGTTGACGCCGCGTAACGCGAGTAGCTCGTAGTCCGCCATTCGAGACATCGTTAATCAGAATAAGACTTCACCATTTTAAACGAAAGAAGGATTGTTAAAACTTTTAACGATGCTTTTTTATAAAATATACTCGAGAAGTAAAAAGGAAATTATGTAATATTTGACAGATTGGTTACTTTTCGTAATGAGGAAACTCTAACTGGACTGGGGGATTTTAATGAAGCCGCCTACTGGATCTTCGATGGAATATCTAAAGATTGTGTAGTTACTTTTGTAAGGAAATTAGTGACTAAGCTGACGATGATGAATCCAAATTTGATTAGTAAATAAATTGAAGCTGTAACTGTGCTTGTTCTACTTGTCTCTTTGGTTTTCTTGACGATGTTTAAGGTTGCTATAAGTAGCGACCAGTTAACATAATACGTTTAACCTCTTGTCTTTGCTTGTATAATAATGTAGATGCTGTGACCTGATCATCATTACCATGTTCAAACAAGACTCCAGTAACTTGTCTAGTACCTAAAAGCCACACACAGTCTATTTCTCGTTTGTCATGATAATTGTACATCTCTCATAAAATAATTATCACGACAGAACATGCAGATTTTAATAAGCTAACTTTATCTACGTGTGCCGCCTGTTTTACATTAACATTATAATCACCTTTAATTAGATCTCATAATAGTTAACTTTCATTAACATTTAATCCCATTCTAATTCTTTAAATGAACAAAAAGTTAATGATCCTAAAATCAAAGACAAATTTTGATAATCTTTTTGACACAAATGTTGTACTTAATAAGCAAATACACCCTCTTCAGGATAACAACCATTTTTCGAGTGGCAACTCCAAATTAAGAACACAGTTTTTACAATCATCTGGATGGTTTTCATTTAAAAGCACAATCATCGTGCTGGGTTCACAACCTTAACCCTTCGGGATCTACAAGCTTTATATATCAGTGCATAAGGTTTTAAATCGTCTGTATTGTATGCCGGGTTGTGTGGTAGGTTTGCAAATGAGATGGGCAAGGGTGTAGTAATAAGATCAAATTAAAATTTCCGCGTCCGTAAAACACATGTGTGCTTTATTTAGGCTAATGTTCCCTCGTTTGTAATTTCCTATATAGGGAGGTTTTAGGAAGTTATTTTGATGGATTCCCTATTGAATTTTGAGTAGCTACATGAAGCTCTAAATGCGGTGAAATTGAATGAGGAGGCGAACGTAATTTCAGGAAGAATTGAAAGCTTTTAAGGAATCTCGATGGCTTCATAACGTTAGCTACGTATATGACGCGGTAATGCAGTTGTTTGGTAAAAAATAACGCATTTGTAATTTTTACAGATCCCTACTAAGTTAAATTAGGAAGTGACACATATTTGGGACCTAGCTATTCCTACTTCGGACTCCTTTAGCCTCAGGCATCGAACTTAGCACTTAACATTAAGTATTCGCACTTTTCACCACAAATCTAACGAAACAAAATTACTTCTATTCACCCGAAAACCTAGAAGCGCAAATAATATTTAACTCCTGTCATGACATTGAGTAGAATTGCGGCGTACAATCTAGCGGTACGTGATCTAATTAGGAAGCTAATGCTATGACGTCTGTATAAACAGACGATGTTAAGTTAGCCATGGATACTGGCGGGAATTTGATACTGCTGCCGTTGGGTAGGGTGAGGAAGATTATTTTTGAAAGCTTGGGTTAAGCGAAGGTGCAAGTACATAGTACTTAACAATGCTTAAGGAATCGAAGGCTCTCCCTTATTACACTGTTCAATGTGGGTGATGAACTGTATAAGGTATACCTTTACTTTACCTTATGACAATACAAATACAAGAGAATACAGACGTGAGATCAGCTCATAGTTAAATATTTTTTGCTGAAAATACATGCCTGTTGTCTTTCAAGTTGTGACAGAATATTTGCTCATGACGCCTTCTGCTTCCAATCTTCTTCAAAACGATTCCTATTGGTTACAATGTTACCTAATACTGGCGGTTGGTGGACTAGTACGGGTTTAAATCTAAATTGTGCAATATTTAGATCTACGTCAAAAATATCAGTCATTATCAGTCTTATTATGTTTGTCGACAAGTAATTACCTACTAATGACACGCCCTAAAGCATCAAACTACAACATTATCACCATCATCAGGCACTTGGAAATCCTCCAATATCGCACGATATCGTTCATAACCCTATCTCAAGCGCTGCCAGCCGCACGCTGCACGGAACTTAATACATGACCTATGTGATTATGTTACGTGATGTATACTGTGGGCATTCCGTGAAGATGCTTATATTATGACGTATCTTAGTACAATTTGCTCAGAATATCAGAAAAAAACCAATAATTATTAAAACGTTTTCCGACTACAGTCCGGCCGTAGAGAGATTGCGTTCCTGACACCTATCGGTTGGACAATTTCTAGAACAATAAGGATCAAATTCGCAAAACATATATTTGGCAGTATGAAACCGACAGGTATCAAGAACGCATTCTCTTGAGATAACATTGAAGGAACAGCTGATGATCATAATCTGCCTACATTTAACGTTCCCACTATTGGGTTACACGCCTCCTCTTGGTTGGGTTATGTCACATGTCTTTGATAATTTTAGTTCTAGGACATGCCGGTTTCCTCACGATGTTTTCCTTCACCGTTTTTAGAGCAGTGGTGATGAAATAATTTTCACAAGCAGCTACGACGTGCAGGTCGAAGCTTCGAACCCATGTAGGGGCTACTCGTAAGTCGCTTCCGGTACCACTGGGCCACTACTACTCCGGCTCATGCAGTTGTCTGGTAATACTCTAGACCCACATACCTACTGCGGCTAACATTGGCGAGTGTGGTGATTTTAACGAAATTATCTTTTAAAATCGTTCGATGTTATATAGTGTTAATCATACTTGATACTTTACAATGACAGGAGATAAAGGGTTTAATTCGTATCATTCATCATCTGCCTAGCCTTTTCTTTGATCCGTTGATCTTTAACTTGAAGCCTAACTACTTACTTCCGATTCCAACAAAAACCTAAACAGGAAAACCAGTTCCTCTTCCAATCACCATAAAATATATCACCAGCAGTAGCCACATAAAGCTGTCCGCACACTATCGCGCAATCTCGCCAGATTTAGGGGCGCCCCCTAGCGGTTGGCACGCCACTCACGTCGCGCCCTCATTAAAGATGGCGCTGGCTAAACAACTGCCAGTTTAAGTAGTACGTACCTTACGGTGGAATCGTCTGATTGTTGGGTACAGGCGTAGGTATTGTGACTTGTGAGGTAAACGGGGGTTTCGTTTTGAATAAACTGTGCTTCGGAGGTACTGGTTGGCTTGTTTGGTTTCCGGGTAACAATAAGTGTTCCTCTATCAAAGTACACAAAAGTGACGACGGTTTCTAACAGCCAGTTTAAAAAAAAAAAGGCCTGTGTTCCAGCAGTGTAATAGTTTCCTTCTTGCTTGCCAAACAAAGTGATAGATATCACTATATAATACTGTCTTAAGAGTTCGGATCAACTGTGCATTTATCGTGCCCAGCAAAAAAGCAGCACTTGTAGGAAAAATTCATATCATAGAAAGATATATATAATGATAAGCTCGCAAACCAAACAGTATATCGCTCATAAATTACATATATACCGCGCACAGAGATTGCAAACAGCCCCCATCATATGTTTAATTTAAATCTCGATACAGAACAAACGCACATCTAGAGCAACGAGTATTTAACTTTGTTAAGCAGTGGACAGATAAGCTAGAAGTCAACTGTCAAACTGACTTATTTTATCTCTTAAACTGTCAAATTGTCAGAGCAAAGGTTAACGTCACGACAACTTTATTTTAAATTCATTATTAATTTGAATTGTTAAAATGTTTGTTAATCTAATCAACATGTCAAGTTTAAGAGATTGCTCAAATAGGAGTTATATAAAATCACGGGTGCTGGTATAACATGTTCACAATAGACAATAGTAACTTTTTTAAACAAAGATTGGCCGAAAAAATCTTTTCAACTGAAAAAGTAGGTGACGAGATACCAAACTCATTCTACTGTTAGTACCTATACATAACTTGTATGGGTGATTAGAGTAGGTTTTGGTGGATAGTAACCGTTGTAGCGCACTTCGGTATCTAATTGCCATTAAATACGCAAATTAAGATAATAGACCAAATTAAGTACCGGAAATAATCGTGCTAGCTTATTAAGAAATATTAAATACTTAACATTATTTCAAGTGTATCGGCTATACCTACCGATAATATTATTGCCGAGAGACATGCACACTCTGTGTCTCAAATCTGGCATTACCCTAACCTAACATCATCAACATTAAAAAAGTATGTTGTTCTCCCGTTCTGCGTCTCTGCGACAGTGCGACATAGGTCTAATGAAACACAAGTGGGACTGCTTTGCTGCTTCAAAGTCGCGTCTAGTCGCCATTAATAGTATGCAAATAGCTGCTAAATGGTTTTTTCCCGTATCTCTTTAATATGCTGGCGGTCGTTTAAGGCATTTCCATTTTAATTTCGGCGAGTTTAAGCCCTGCGCGCACTGCGGTGGTTGTGCTGTTATGATAGTGTGTGTGAATATTTATGTTTGTCAAGAATTTCGAAGGACATTTATGAGATTCCTCGGATTTGTGTTAGCTTCTTTTGTTTTGAAATTGTTGAGATTTTATTTATTTATTTATTTATTTATTTATTGCACAATGGACACATCGTTACAAGCATAGCTTTACAAAAAACTTACTTAAAAACTAATGGACACATTACCCTGTTAGGGCGCAGCAAATTACTTAAAACTATAATTATATATCTATAGAACATTATACTTACCTATTATTATAACTAGCATCGTAACAAAGGAATAATGAATAGTCAAAATCAATATACATAGAATCACAATGAAAGTAATAAAATCAAAATATAATAAAATCGTGAATAATAACTAAAATAAAAATAATTAAAAGTAACAATATTTAAAAACAAAATAAGCAAAATTGTGTATATAGTCAAAATTTATCTGTCATAAACTCTTGGATACTATAGTAACATTTTTCTAATAGTAAAGATTTTAGCTTACATTTAAATAAACATAATGACTTGTTGGACCTTATGCTTTCGGGCAATTTATTATATATTTGAATGCTTCGGTACTCTGGGCTATTTTTATACATTTGTATTCTAGGTGCTGGTAGGAGTAATTTGGTTTTGCGGCGCTCGTTCTTATCAAAATTAAATAGATTTATGTTTTTTTTTACGAAAGTGGCTATTTCTAATATATAAATGGAGGGTAAGGTTAAAATATTTTCGCCTATAAAGTGGGGTTTGCAACTATCTCGAGGTTTAATTTTAAAAATTATTCGCAGACATTTCTTTTGGGCAACAAATAAATCATTGGCATCTACACTGTGTCCCCACAAGATGATACCGTAGCGTAACCAAGCATAGGCATACGCGTAGTATGCAGAGAGAGCACAGTGAGTTTTTGTGTTGGATTTTAGAACACTCAGCCCGTATGCGAATTGTGATAATTTTGTTTTAGTTTGCTCGACATGTTTTTTCCAGTTTAAATGAGAGTCTAGTGTTATACCTAATAGTTTAAATTCTTCAACTTCTTCAATTTTAATATGATTAGTGATAGTTGTTAAGTTAATTTTTTGTTTTTGGTAGGGTTTAAACTGTATGATTTTAGTTTTTTTGTTGTTTACTTCAAGATTGTGGTTTTGAAGCCAACATTTTATTTGGTTAAAAGTTTCAATAATTTGGGAGTTATATTGTAGATTACTTGAAGGGCTTTTGAAGAGAATAGAGATGTCATCAGCGAACAGCACACAAAGATGGTCACATATTTTAGGCAGGTCATTTATGTAGATGAGGAACAGTATACATCCTATTACACTACCTTGGGGTATAGACCAGTTTGTTGTTAGTATATCTGAGCGTACATATTGTAGCTCACAGGTGTCTTCATCTAGGTGTTCTATCTGTACGTACTGTTTCCTATCAGCGAGATATGATTTGAGCCAGTCAAGTGCGTCTCCCCTTATGCCAACTCCATTCAACTTCGTTAGTAATGTGGAGTGTGATACTTTGTCGTAGGCTTTAGTCATGTCGAGCAGAAGGCCTATTGCATAGTTTTTGTCTTTGATATAGGTCAGTATTTCTTGTGTGTATTTATAAACGGCTAGAGTTGTCGATCGATCAGTACGGAATCCAAATTGGTTGTTGTCGAGAATATTATATTTTTCTAAAAATGTACACATACGTTTAGTAACAGCTGGAAGAAGTGCTATTGGTCTGTATTGGCTGGGGTCATTGGCATTACCTCCTTTTTTTGGTATGGGTTTGATTATGGCAATTTTTAATTTTGATGGGAATGTCTTTTCCTCGAAAGACTGGTTTATAAGATATGTTAGCGGTGAGGTGAGTTCCTGAACACATGCTTTTATTAGTGTAGGGGGTATCTCGTCGATGCCGCGACTGTGTTTGTTAGGGAGGTTCTGGATAATGTCGAATATTTCTTTTTCTGTTACTGGTTCCAGGAACATGGAATTAATGGCGGGTGTAATAACTGTATGGGAGTTGTGTGTTGTGTTTTAAGTAAATAATGTAAGTTATTTAAAAATCAAAAGAGGCAGCTTTAGTTGACATCGTTTATTTTCATAATTATAATCTTTGAAAGTGTTCCGAGAATTTGTATTTACATAATTTTGGAAGAAAGTAAAATACTTTAGAAATAAGGTTTTGTCTAAAACAGACTGTTTGGAAATTTGCTTGATGTTTGTTTAACTGATTGTTTGCAACATAATTGAGTGACCGCCATAAACATAATCGTTCGTTACACACTAGTGTGCAAGAATCCTTACAACATTTTTCGAGTCCAGAGCGTCATGAGAAAATTATTATTGGTACGGGGCTTTTAAGCCGGGCTCTGGTGCACTCCAATAAAAAGTAGATAGATGTAATATACGACTGAGTGACTACTCTCTATCCTCTTTAATCTAGACTTACAGAGTGCCAGAGGAGAAGGTCTTGGTAGGCGTTCGAGTGAGGGAAGACTTAATTTGGTGGTAGATGCTTCGCTTTGAGAGAACGAAATGAATGCTAGTTAGTTTGTTTGCTGTAATTATGTAGTCATTATGTACAAAACATTTGAAGCCGTTTGCTCGAGAAAATTATAACCCCGTACATACTTTGTTTGATTGAATTTGACATCTATAACAAAATCACGCTTGTTATCCCCGAAGGGATAGGCAGAAGTGTAGCCGTAGCCATGTTTGGCCATCGAGCCTATTGCCATCAAACGGGCATAAATTCAGACTTGGGGCTGCTGCTGAGAAATTCCTGATGGGCAAACTCAATAACACTTAGCCCGACCTGGAAATTAGATCCAGTAGCTCATTCTTAGCGCAAGTAGCACTTGCGACTACTAGATCAATTATATATTTTAGAGACAACTGCAGCCCGGCGACACGCCTCGACGCGGAGCTTTCAACACACGTCTACATGGCAGCCTTCAACACACGTCGACACGGCAACCTTCGATACACGTCTACATGGCAGCCTTCGACACACGTCTACACGGCAGCCTTCGAAACTCTTCAAAGGTTGCAGTTGCCTCCTCGCCGTTGACGCATGCCGCTCGTGTGTATGAGCACTAACATCAACCACGTGTGTTTCAGCCCTAATGGTTAGCCGTACATAACTAAAAGACTCGAATGTGAATGTTAGAAGCCAATATCTGCTTATTGTTTGAATTAATTTGAAACTAAAAACTAAGAAAATGTTGTATTTTCAACCTGGCTGTTGTATTTAACTTCCTCAGTAAGTAAATCTAAGTAAATCAAACATGATTCGACCAAAGATATCGTCTCGCAGTTGAGGATTCAGTTTGCTCAGTTGTCAGTATGTCCGGCTGGGGTTCGTCTAGTGACTTCTTTTTCTTTAATAGTATCCACGGCATTCAATCATGGATTCGTCTGCTAAAATGACCGTCGTCGTCGCCGCCGTTCCTACGACGGGAGCGGAGTTCCTATAGTTACTACGGCTTGCTTTACAAGCTGTCAAAGATACCGATTTCGTTATCAGCGAAAACAACTTCTCGCATAGCTCGAATTTGTGGAAAATGTACAATGAAAATATCGATGTTATGTTAAATATAAATACGTATCCAAAAAAAAAACTATATTATTAGGGTTCCGTACCTCAAAAGGAAAAAAAAGTATTGCTAAAAGTACTGTGTAACATATTAAATGAAAGAGCTTTTTGCGAGGATCTTTAACATTGTTTTTTATATAATTTTAAAATAAATACTTTTAAAGATATTTAAGAAATTCGATGAAAATTGACCAAGTCCAGTAGTTTCAAAAATGAGGGGGGGCCCTTATTTCCGACGTAAAATTTTGAGAAAAAAAAACCTAGTATAGCTCTTTACTTTAACTTTAGGTACATTGTAGTTGAAAGACTGTTAAGTTTGTTTTTGAGATAAATTCATCCCAACTAAGGAACCCTTCGTTGTGCGTGGTCCGACACGCACTTGGACTGTTTTTTATTATCTGGAAAAATAATTATTTAAAAAATACATAGCAAAAGATAAACAATCATAAAAGTAACAGTAGTTGGACACCGAACTCACAACCAGAGACTTGCGGGACCAACCTCGAGTCGTCCTAAGCTCTTCACTTTGTTGACTAAAATAGCCAATTCTATATATTGTCATGATTTACTGTTTAGCTCCTTGAAGACATAACGTGATGGAATCATTTCAAAGGTTAAATCCTGCTAGCTATCTGCAATACTGTAACATTTTGTGTTAATAATCCTGCGGTAAACCGTAGAAGAATGCAGACATAGATCAATATTGCTCATCCTCCATAGTAAATAGTGTGATAATTTATGGCCTACAGAGTGACCAGACTATAAGGAGTATTTCTGGAAAATTTGAACAGAATCTATGCGGCCGTATTTGCGTAATGTAATGTACATGCATTCAGACAAATATTCTAAAAAACAAATATTTTCGGCATCAGCGTCGTACCTACTCCTCATAACAATTAGGTACTTTTTTCATAAATATTCAATGTACAAATGTTTTGACTTTGCTACGATTTCAGTATATATGTATAGATTTCACAAAAAATACCAACTAAAGAGCAAACAATAGGTAACCCAACCAGCCCACAGGTCCTTTAAATATTCCCAAAGCTTATTAAATCACTTTCATGTCGCTTCATTGTAAAGGATTTGTCGTCGACCACCTCTCCGGGGCAACATAATGAGTTTCACTCTGTAATTGTACTCGAACTCACCTCTATAGATGAAACAACTGCTTACAACCCTTTCAGGGGCGAATTTCAAAGGTTTCTGAACCAACTTCACCCCGATTAAATTGCGTCAAATATTGCGGGGATATTTTTTGTTAGTTATTTATTTAAGAGAATAATTAATTTGTTAGTGTTGAAGCTTTTTGTAATTAGTTAATTGGTGTTTAGGGTAATTTGATTTCTGTTAAGTGTTTAGTAGTCAGAATGGCTTTCACAAAAGATATTTCTTTTCTTAGTTTTGCATGAAGTCAGTCGTGTTGCCTTCCTTGGACTAATGCTAGAATATAAATAATGAAAATAATACTAGGATGAGAATAAAAATAATAATTCATCTACTTTGAAGTTAATGGTGATTATATTATAATAGTTTAATGGCTCTTCAGTGGAATTGCTATTCATTCTGAAGCGCAAACGCAACCGAACAAAGTTAATTACCTAAATTGTAAGCTGAAATCGGCAAATACGGCAAATAATATTATGTAAATACGTTTTCCTATGAACTCCGTCTACCTACTAACAGAAGTACTTTGTAAAGCTTCCCCTTACCTTCTCAGAAGGGAATGATTACCGAGTCTAAGAAACCTCAGATATAATGTGAATTTGAGAGACGGATCAAATACCAATAACTTATTGTTATCGACGAGATTAAAGGAAAAACATATTTTCAAGGATATTATGGATATTATTTTTTCAATTTCTTTTTATGAGTTTTTGTAAGGCTAAGCTGTGAGATATTTAGATAAGACGTAAATGTGGTTTTTTAATAGATACCTGCCTACCGTAAGATTAATCTGGGAGCTAAGTTTGCGATGGCAGCGATTTATCTGTAAATAGTATTTCAGATTCAATAATCACTCACTCACTCAATAATCTGCCAGCCGTTTCCAAAACATATTACAATTATTACAGGAAGTTCCAAAGGTTACTAAAATGTAGTTTTAAGAAACTATCGTCGCCCAAAACAACATGTTTCTTCATAAAATATCTTCAACCAAGACTTCCTCACAAGAATGCGGCAGTTTTTCTTCATAGTTATATCCTGAAGCGAGTCTGTTCAACAAAGAATGCAGCGTCTCCGACAATAATTACACCTGCATTACACTCTATAACAGAGCTTTGCTGGCTTACGACACGGAGTAGGCAGAGACAGAAGGCTTATTATAAATAATAATATGACGACATAAGCGCAAGTGAAAAATTCTAATAAGAAACGATTTCTACTTATATAAAACACAGCCTTTACAAGGCTGTGTTGTAGGCTGTAATCTACCACGCGGGCCCTGTGCGGGTTGCTAGATGTCACATGTCTTCGAATTTTTGGTTCTAGGAGGTGCAGGTTTCCTCACGATACTTTGTTGGTATAGCTTCTTCATTCTCTTGATTCTCGCATTTGAATAATGATCCGTCTTATGACAGCCTCATCATTTTCTATACAACGCTAACCTTGTAACTATTGAGCACAAAAACTTATTCATTACTAAGACAACTGCAGTCTATTATAGTCATACCGTAAGTTTTGGCTTTTACAGTTAACTTTATTAAAATTATGTGTATGTCAGAAATACGTCACTGATTTGACTGATCGGGGCGCTAGCGCTGCCTAGCGGCGCGGCGGCGCTCGACAGAGTCTACAACGTAACGCTCGACCGTAGTTACATAAGTTGAGGTTGATCGGTGGCGGTCTATAAGCGAACACGTTTAGAAACTTTCACGTGTTCCGCTTATTTGTGTTGTGTATCTACAGTGTGTGAATTGCTAGTGTGATTAATTTGATCGTAAATTATAATTTGATTTACTTACAACTGAAAACGGTATTTCTATAGTGCAATAACCAACACTACCCACAGTACGCCCTACTTAAAATATGGCTGATGATAACGAGAGAGACGTACCTTCAAAGTCAAGTATATAAAAGCTTGTTTCACTTAATTAGTGTCATTTCAAATTGTGCGAAGTGATCTTTCTGTGCCTACTTCGGTAGTCTGTGTTATCACACCTTATTCCTTTGCCCCGTAGAATAACTTGGATTTATTCGCTCGAAGTGGGATAAATTCACCGCTGGCAACACGGATAATTACCACTGCGTGTGAATTTACTGCGGGCAACACTGATGTTACCGCGGTGTTCAGATTTAATAAAGCTATCATACGTACGAGTGAGTTAGGATTCAATGGAGAAAGTGGTTTCTTTAGAAGGGATTAAGGTGGCTTTAAAACGTAGGTAAATGGGTGAGATAATACGAGTATTAACTGTTTTGTATTGATAGTTACACAAAGGACGCTTGACCACCTCGTCAGACAAGATTCCAAACTGTGTATTAGATGCAGAAGAAAGGTTAAAAATGTAGGTCTACTAATCCTAATCTTGCTAGCGAAAATCGTAATTTCTACAGGACTTCAATGTGAACATAATATTAAGGCTCCGTGCAAGAAAAAAACCCTTTTCTGTCAATAGCTTATTTAATTGTAAGAAAGCTTGAAATAAATTAAAAATTAAGTATGTTAGTATAAAAGTACAGTTTTCGTGGTACTTCCATTTGTGTCAGTCACAGCACCTGTTAATAGTTGCATCACTTTTGCGCTCTCGAAAATATGGTTTATTTCGCCTTTGATTTACTTAATGAATATATAGTATAATCATAAAATAACATTTTCATTTTATTTTGAGAAAAGCTGAAGACTAATGTGTGATTTTTAAATTTCTTGATATGGTTTGCTAAATAATAGGAAAAAATACATTACTGACAAGGTTAAAAATGGTTATTTCAAAAATTTTTCTCGTATATTTTGTATGGAAGTTAAAAAAAACTGGTTTCCCTATGTGCAGTAAGCAGTTCAAAAGTGTATAGGCACGTTAAGAGTCGTATTGTTGTGAACACGCGGTATAGTCCGTATATCTGTATGTGTAAACAATACGGCACCACAGGGAACGCAGTTTTGCGCTTTACACACTGTCGTAACGTCTCGTACTTGCGCCGCACTACCGAAACAAATATATATTTCCGTCGCTTTTGTTAGACACTGTAACACACACGCAACATGCGCTTGACCTTGGCCAGTTTATAGCATTGCTAAAATTCGAACTAAACTTACGTGTGCAGATAGCTGAACGCATATTAATACTGTTATTACAATAAAGGGTTTAGAATTAAAAATGCGTGATATGTGATAACAAAATTAAAAAAATATTTATTCGTTATATTTATTTTACTTATAGATAACAAATTGCTACAATTATTTGTCATTACTGCAACTGAATAAGACGTGAAATAGATGTCAAGAAACTTAGAAGCAATTTGTATTATTTTGACATATTTTTATTATGAAATGTTTTAAATTTTAAATGGATTTTTTTCACCATAAATATTAGCTAGCTTATTATTAGTTATCTTTGATCATGGTCGAAGTAATTAAGCAATAAATAAGAATATTAGACTACTCAAAATGTAAAAAAAAAAAACTACTTACAAAGTAGGTGATTTTAAGGTTAAGTATGGGCAGTTTGTTTACATTATTTATTTCACATTTTATTTGGCTTTAGTAAATATTGGTTGATATTGAGGTTATAGCTTAAGTATTCGTTTTCTTTACGAAAAGAAGATTGAAACTAAACCTCAAATTTTAATCCTAAAATAATAATATTACTAAAATAATCTTAAACATTTTCGGTCTATCTGCGAGAAATATGAGAAACACCATATTGAAACGTGCTTAAAAAAATCGTTACCACAAATTCATGCAATAACGAATCTGTTGTTTATTAAGTTGGTACGGCAAATATTTTAAGGTTAAAATACTATAGCAGTGTCCCACTTGAAGTCTTAATATTATCGTGGGAAACTTAAACGTTCTTGTTTATGCCTTTCTGTCAAAAACGGCTTCCTAGCTGGTCTTCAGTGATGCAAGCCTTCAGAGTGCACAGCGAACGGTTCATAATGACGTGTTTAATAATTTAGTAAAATATATCGTTGGTATGAAACCATTTGTTTCATATTCATTCATCATTTGACGTCGCTGCTCCTCGATAATAAGCCTCTTCCCCATACCTCTTAACCCTCACAGTATTTCTCTAGAACAAATAATAACATTGTATTTATTACACATAATAATTATTTATCATTCACTAATCGAATTAAACTTCTTAATGAATTTAAAACTTTAAAGGCATCTTCTGTCTCAACAATACATTTGATTAAGATTTATGTTTAGTAAAGTATGAAATATTTAAATGATAACACTCACACTTAGTCCGGTTTCATTAGATATTTGTGTAAATTACATTCACTTTTACGCAGCGCAATAATATTTGATCTCCCTTCAATATTTATATTTGACTGCATTTTGAAAATAATAACTACAACACCGCTAATACCTAAATACTCGTCACCAACAATAACCACGAACCAACAACCTTTTATTAAGCGAATACGCGTAACGAACTGCGTCTGTCTACCCCACAGAAATCGAAATAATTTACTTAGTTTTCTGTGGTCTACCTGCAAAACTTTAATATTTATGTAAACAAGACGACCGAAACAAAAAACGAATGATTATTGAACTAGTCATTATTAAAAAAATTATGAATAGTAATTATTAAAACAATACAAGCAAACTGCAGATGAGATTTGAACCCTCGCTCGGCTCGCCATAATCGCACATAACAAAGCACGTTATCCACTAAGCTAGCATGCCATATACAGTATATGGCATGCTAGCTTTGTGGATAACGTATTGATAGAAATTATGAACTACTATGAGTTGCAGACAATGTGAGTGTGTGTGTGTCTATAATATTGTAACATTTTATAGAAGAAGGTCGTAAGTCAAACCGAAGCGTCAGTCTATTGCTTTGTGCGATTGCCTATGGACTTTTGGTCGGTACTGTACAAGTAGACCATATAAAGATGTTGATGATATTTTTTAATTTTCAAAACCAAAAGTAGTTTCTTCTAGCGAAACGATCAAACGTCAGTCTCGCGTCAATTTTTGGAAAACTTGTTGCGAATTTTAGTGATTTTCCATGAATTCTTAATTTATTTGAAAAATCTCTTTTCGCTATGTACAAGATAAAGAATTCGACTTTTTAAATCACAAATAATTTTGTTTAAATTCTGTTTCCCTTTCTCACAAATAATGAACAAAATTGATCAAAATCAGTCGATTTCGTGCATGGCCCCTTAGTTTTTCACAGCAAAAAAGGTCATTTTCAATATCTAATCATTTGAGATTTTTCACAGAAACAAGCGTAGATAATGTTCAGACAGTTTCAAATATTAATATCTTTGTCATTAACATTCTATGCTAATCCAAGGATTCTCATAAAGGGATCCGCCATTACGTCCAACAAAGGTTCTAGGACATTCGATAGGTTTTTGCGATAGAATCGGATCCGATCCGTTTCAGCCCATTGTTAGAGCTCTGCTTACGACAGGTTATGGTTGGTTTGAAGAATGGCGCCGTATTTCAACTTCGCTTCGGGTTTAATTATGCGGAATTAATTTGTGCGTCGCTAAGAATCGTTTGTGAAGAAAGATACTTTATATACTGTCGTGTCGTGATAGTGTCACACAAACATAGTATGTATGAATACTGCAAAAAATTATGCTTCCTTAACTTTCTTTTATACTACTTAAATACTGTATTTTACAAGCAGTTTTCAAGAGTTATCACGAATCGTCTCGCGCACAGGTTTGACGACTTCCAGCCTCCCGAACACTCGTGAAGATCGGAGACACTACGCTCCAAGTTGTGGATGAGTATGTTTAGCTAGGACAAACTGTCCAACTTCAAGAAAGAGGTCAATTGTTGAATCCGACTCGGCTGGGTAGCATTTGGGAAGCTACGCAATATCTTCTCGTCCCACATACCATAGTGTGTCAAGACGAAAGTCTTTGACCAGTGCATGTTGCTAGTGATGGCCTATGGTACTGAAACGTGGTCGCTCACAATGGGCTTTATCAGAAGGCTAAAAGTCACCCAAAGGGCAATGGAGAGGGCTATGCTTGGAGTTTCCCTACGTGATCGAATCAAACATGAGATCCGCAGGAGAACCAAGGTAACCAACATAGCCCGAAGAATTGCCAAACTTAAGTGGCAATGGGCAGGGCACATTGCTCGCAAAACGAATGGCCGATGGGGCCGAAAGGTTCTGGAGTGGCGACCGCGTACTGGAAGACGAGGCGTTGGAAGGTCTCCCACAAGATGGATCGATGACTTTGTGAAGGCCACAGGAATCCGCTGGATGCGGGAAGCACAGAATCGGTCGAAGTGGCGGTGCTTGGGGGAGGCCTATATCCAGCAGTGGACTTCTTTCGGCTGAAATGATGATGAATGATGAATACTGTATTAAATGTAGACGCGTGCGAATTGACTGTTTTGATTACAATGATCTACGCCATAACCACGTATTTAAGGACCTGCGCATGCACACTACAAGCGCATACTAACGGCAACGATGCCACGGTATCCCTAAGGATACCGCGACGTCCCGGGATGTAATCATTGAAATATCAATTTATTGTCTTACTATTAAGTTATATAACAATTTTTCGAATAATAATCCCTTGCCGTGCCGTGCCGCCAGAGGGCGCAGGCCCTAAGTCACTAGGAACGATTTCAAACGTGGATGCATGATAAGACATTTTGAAATTAAATTTGGTCCGTTTACTTATCTTGGCAGGCGAATTAAAAACAAGTCATACACCGCAACCTGCCCATTCCATGAACATTTTATGGTCATAAAAGCCGTGTGCTCGAAGGGTTTCCCATCGACAAAAATGCCGAACGTCTATACATACTGTCATCCCGTGTCCCCCATTGGAGAGAATTTTCAAAAATCCTTCCTTAGCTCATTTTCGCTATATGAAATTATTGTGTAAAATTTCATGCTTCTAAACCCTGCGGTTCTGGCTGTGCGTTATTTGTCAGCGAATGAATTAATTTAAGAGTTGTATTACAGATTTTTTTTTAATACTTACGATCGGTAGGATAATAAGAAGTTTATACTTTATGTGATTGAAATAATCCTTCACTATAAAAAAAAATCCTCCATTACGCGTCCAGCTGTGTTGTCACGATATCTCATGAAGCCGGGCAGTCCGCCAACAGTTTTAAGTAAAAATTACTTGATTCTCACCAGAGCGCTAAGTGAACGCTTTCGCAAAAACGCGCTCCTCACCATTATATGTAGCGTGACGAGTTGAGTTATGGATGGTTTTAACTTGAATTTAAACTTTCATAGTGGTTTCATAATGGTTTGATGGTACATGAAAAGCGTAAAAGCGTACCTTAAGTTCTGAGTTGAGCTTCACGATTACTAACAAATGCTTGCACTGACTGGACAGGTCTACTCAAATATGTGTGGTTCTTTCCTCAAAAGACGATTTCAGACACTAATCTACATGGTCCTCATATGGCCTGACCAAGATTATGTCTGGACTTTAAAAGAGACTGCGACATCTGAGTTTGTTTCGGCCTTTCTTATCAGAGTAGTCAGATAGGAAACGCCGAGCTCATCTAGCTTATTTTTAATATGACGTGTAAAAGTGATTCTGATATCCTATTTACAGAATAAACAATTTAATTTCATTTCGTGAATGATTTAATATAAACGTTTACCGATATTATTGAAAGAAATCTTCGCTTTTCTTGTATTTCTGAGCACTTCGAATGTTCGTATCGTATCTATCATACCTACATACCCTTAATTATTTGTCAATGAGCTTATCGAGAGTAAAAGATCTATGAAATGGTTTAAAAAAATAATGGTTGTGGTTTAATGGTTTAATGGTTTTCAAGGTGTGATTTTATGTGTATGTGTGAAATGGTTTAATTTATAGTAAAGTTAAAGCTTGAAGTTCAATTTACGTTGCTGCAACTGTCTTGCTATTTAAGGGCTCATGTAGAAAATCAGCTGCTTTGTCTATCGTCTCGGTCAGTTTCTGATATGACATGGATGAACGTGGACACTGCTATCCATTTATCCCGAACTGGCAACTCTATACCCAAAAAAATTCGGTAAAACCGTTTATGTTTGCCATATTCACATGCTCTGTATACCTAAGACATTGTACGTAACCTCATTGTACACCAGTAATGCGTTTCCAGCGCAGTGTCCAAAACTGAACGCATCCCGACTGTGAACTATGCACATTCCTGCGTGCGAAGGTGTGAACCCGCGCGTTGGACAAAGAGCAAATTAATGTACGAGCAACTTAATGAGCAATACCGGGACATTTGCAAAGTGTAGGCTGGATCCCCTCGTTTATATCTATGCTATCAATACTGTGGCCATTAAATTATTTGAATAATAAAGCTTACTTGGCAGTTACTTTAATTATGCATGGGCTCGTTGCACAAATTTGCATTGGCTGTTTTAATACACACATCGATTCAGAAAGTGCTCTCTAGCCGCTAATAGCATTCTACTTTGATTAAAAAAAAATGCCAAAGTATGTGCCTTGTGCAATACAACGGCATCGCGGCAGAAAGGTAAAGGTCAAATAAATCGCCATTGTCCCCTAGAACTGTGCCTCTCGCTTATTTACTATCACTAAAATTGCAACACAGTCCACGAAAAACTAGCTTTATAGTTCCAATTCAGACCACAACAGTATCGTACAGCAAAGTTTCGGGAGGTTTTTTATATCAAAGGTTTTCTCCTCTAGGCTTTTGTGTCACAAAGGTTAGTTCACAGGCTGCCACATGTTTTGGCGCAATTTCAACTGTTTCTATTTGGTTCTCTTCAAAATAACGGCTTGTTTGCGTATGTCGATTTCGTGCTGTGAAATTGTGTATCTTTCTTTTTTTAGTCGAATTTTGACGGATATTGTGAGGAGGTTGTTTTTGTGAATGCTTTAATTATGTGCCTTATGAGAACTAATAAAATTAAGGAAAGGTTGCGGTGCATTTTTTAATACAAAAATTAATAAGTAACCCACAAAGCAGTCGCTATATTTTACAATCCCAACGGATAATTTTGCGTTTGATAGCGTGAAAAGATACATAGTATTGTGTAGATACTGTATTTAAAAAAATAATCGTTTGAAGTATTTCATTAGCATAATAAAAATAATAGCCAATATTTGAAAAAAGTAAAAATATCATATTAAAAAGTTCACTAACTGGTAGGTTCAGCTCTTTTTTATAAAGTGGATAAAGTTAAGTAAACTTTATTTCAACGTCTCCAACAATGTTGGGTTGACGCATAAGTTTTAAAAAACCATGAGACTGCTAAAAATTCAGCCACGAAGGATACATAAATCTGAGTAGAGAAGATTTATAACATATTCTTTTCATATATTTGGTTTATATAAACATTTAGCTGCCTTCACGACACTCGCGGGAAATCGGGCTTCTTGAGAGGATCAAGCTATGAAACTGAGCGCTTTCCGAGAAATTGATCTAGGATCAATGGACTAAGATTATTAAGAGAAAAAAGTTAAATTAAATATCCTCGACGCGATCAAAAACCTATAAAAAGCAAAAAAAGAAAATGTATTGGCCTTTAAGTTTAATATAAGTTGTAGGTAATAATTATTTTGATCCATGCGTCGTCACTTAGGGGAACGACTAATGAAAATAGGAAGTTAACAGAAGCTATCCTACCTACAATAGAATACATTCATTATTGCTGGGTCTGTTTGGCGTTTCGTCAGGGTTAAAAAGGACATCTTTATTCTCATTTTACTGGTAGCGACATCACTTCCATGAAAAACAATGGTCACAAAAGTACTACATAATTGAAAAACTGTTGGCTGACTAAAGAGATAACAATCGGGCCGCTTCTTAGTCTAAACAATATTTCTCCTGAAAGAATTTTATCCTTATAAATATAAACATAACGCATTGCTCCCACATTGTCTACTTCCAATAAACATATCACACTCCATAAAACTTATGAAATCAATTTATAAAGGCGTGTCCACACTGTTTATGACCGCCTAGTACTACTAATGGTCGGGTAGGATTTACGAGCAGCCCCTCGGACAAAAACTTTATGAGCCACCCTTAAGCAAACGAGCCACAAATTTTATCGCAGTATTACTTCTTTGTTAGTTTACTATGTGTTAAGTACTGCCAGTGATGTGCCGCCATTCTGTCAACATTAAGGGGGATGGACACCATTTTAATTTGTAACGATTAAAGTTTTGCATTGCATTAGGTTGAGAAATAACTGGACTATGGTATACGACTGAACTTAGCTAAAGTTCTCAGGACCAATATTTTCGTAGTAGTTATATCGTGTCAAAAATATCAAAATCTTCTCGGTCAAGATTATCATGAAAAAAAAAAACTTTCCAATGGGTACCAAAACTTAAAAGTGTTTTTAGGGTATTTCATTAGAAAAATGAATTTTTATTTAAGTTAAGAATTTAATTGTGTTGAGAAAAGATTCATTAGTTATTTTTTAATACAAGAATTTACATTTAATACGGTTATGGTCGATCCTACTCGAGTTAAGAGAGGTTTGGGCTTATGCTCTGCTGAGAACAACAAGCCGATCCCAGCCTCCGTGCAATAAGATACATAGTCATACCGTATGTAACCCTTTCAAGTCGTTAGCCTCAGTTTAATATCTCTCTGGCCGTCCGCCAGCCTCCCAGGACGCAAGATGTGTACCATAACCAAGTATATGTGTGTAGTCAGATAAAATGGCACGCCAGTTTAATGTACCCTGATAACTACCTGAACGTTCTTATCTACGTTTTTACAATGTTAACAAATATGTTTATGGGTGAATAAAGTTGTAGTGCTTGTGTTCTGAATAAAAGGTGACAAAGTTATGGCTACTAACATTATTTTAACTTACTTACTTTACTTACTATGGATGAAATTGACTTGCTTGGTTCGAGATATTTATTGGCATAATGCGAATGACTTTTCAAGTTGTGTATGGGTGACATACTTACTGTCAGTCTTCATTATCCCATTGCTGGGTGAAGGCTTCTCCCCATCACATAAATAGATTTTTGGTAAAAAAACGAATTCTTAATTAATCAATTTGTTTAGTTGCCAATTATTAGTAAGAATATTGTTACGAGCTGGGTATGGGATAAATTATTTACTACCAATCAGACAATTTAAATAACTTTATTGAACACAAAACACTTGAAACTTAATCACAAATACACCACTGATCACTATTCGCTCAGATATCGCACTTCTAGTTCACTTCGATTCGCTTCGTTGTATCGCCTAAATCAGACTGACTCCATCGTGTTTTTTTTTTTTTTTTCTGTAGGGCATCTCGTAGCTGACCTCTGAGGTCATGACTACTTAACCGGTCAATCCTGTGGTTGCCTTAAGCTGCTACACTCAAAGCCTCCAGCCAGGGGCATACAAAACTAAGCTAAAAAGCTAGGTGAACGCTCGCTAAGGGCACCCCCTGTGGGGTACGAGCCTCGGCTTAGGGCGTCACCGGAGGGAGGACATCAAAGATGGGACGGGCTGGAACGATCTCCATCGTGTGTCGGCGCTCTGCTTTTATACCGCCAATATTCACGAACATTCTGGCGACGTGTGGAACGGTTCCAGAAAAACATCAACAAATAAACATTACCAGGAAATACAAAAGTAGTAGGTATAAAAAATAATAACCTACTTGTACCGAATAAAGAAATAGGTACTTTATGCCCTCGGCGTACGGTCGAAATTACAATGACGAGTTCTAATATTGTTTATAAGTAGTTACCTACTTAACTTCAAACTAATAATAATGGAATGTTTCTCGAAGTTTTTAGCGCAAATACACTGTAATCCGTGCTTTCTCGAAAGATCTCGTACGTACGACGTAACACTGCCCCCTCCTTAGACATGCTCGTCCCGAGCATCATTAGCCCCGTAGTATCGGGCCAATCGGTCTACATGAACAATCTTAGGCGCACCTCGTAGACCCTTCTGTATTCGGTAGGTGACATCGTTGATCCTAGTCACGACTCGGTATGGTCCATCCCAATTTGCTTGTAATTTCGGAGACTTCTGACACCAAATTGTTACGAGCTGGGTATGGGATAAATTATTTACTACCAATCAGACAATTTAAATAACTTTATTGAACACAAAACACTTGAAACTTAATCACAAATACACCACTGATCACTATTCGCTCAGATATCGCACTTCTAGTTCACTTCGATTCGCTTCGTTGTATCGCCTAAATCAGACTGACTCCATCGTGTGTCGGCGCTCTGCTTTTATACCGCCAATATTCACGAACATTCTGGCGACGTGTGGAACGGTTCCAGAAAAACATCAACAAATAAACATTACCAGGAAATACAAAAGTAGTAGGTATAAAAAATAATAACCTACTTGTACCGAATAAAGAAATAGGTACTTTATGCCCTCGGCGTACGGTCGAAATTACAATGACGAGTTCTAATATTGTTTATAAGTAGTTACCTACTTAACTTCAAACTAATAATAATGGAATGCTTCTCGAAGTTTTTAGCGCAAATACACTGTAATCCGTGCTTTCTCGAAAGATCTCGTACGTACGACGTAACAATATGAGAGAACACCTATGTAATGTTTAATTAAGATCTTGAGTAAAACTCATATCTTCGGAGGTTGCCGCCAACCAATGTCTGTTGCACACTTTAAACCCTAACCAAACTGTTATAGCGCGGCGTGTCAAACACCCTGGTAGGTGTTAGCATACATCGTGATGACGTCACAACGGTGGGGTGTACGATAAATGGCGGTATTATCTCGCTCATTAATTCGACGGTCGTTAACTGAAGCCCCGCTGAAGGGAACCATGACTGCAAATATGAGACAGTAGAACAACCCGTTACTTCATAACTAGCTGGTGTATCGGGTTTCATAGCTGTTTAATATCACGAACGGCGAGTATAAGATTTGTTTTTAAAACTATATTCTATTACTTACTGACCACTCTGTAAGCAGCTAACTTGTAGCTAGGTTGCCAACTGCAATAACATAATATGAAAAGATAAATTTAAATTAATCATCCATACTTCCATACTGTACCTAATAATATTAAGAATGCGATATTTACTCTGTCTGTCTGTTAACTTTTCACGCTTTAACGGCTGAACAGATTTCGATGAAATTTGGCACACAGGTAAACCATGACAACTGTAAAATAACTGTGATTGTACTCGCACTTCTTATTGTTTATTAAAAAAAAATACGTGTATAATTTCAAATTGTCTGTAGATGACAGAACTAACTAAAGTTTAAACTGTTGGTTAGCGTAGACAGTCAGTTAATCGCAGAGGTTTAAAACAATTAAATTGCTAAGAACCTAAGTGATAAAATCAGAGCCCATTTTTATCTAAACTAGCCTGCAAAATGAAATGCTCAGCTATATGATAGTACTCACAGTGTGGAGGTCATTTGTTTCTCTTAGCTGCACTCGCTTTGCTTGGCTCATGAAAAAGATCGCAGCGATAAGTTCTTATGAATGGACGTTTATGAGACAAACGATTGAATATTTTGATGTTATCTTAAGTGCAGGTTGTGTAAAGAGATTGGGGTCATTTATAATGGGCACAGTGTGAATAGAAAGTCAGCTGCCTGATGTTGCTTTTTTGCGAAATGGTAAATGTTGGGAGGAATTGCAAAACATGAAGATTTCTTTATTATCAAATTTAGTTTAGGTGTGTGTATACAATAAAATATCAAAAGAACTAAAATGATTAAATAGTCATAACTCATTTAAAAACAAACTATATAAATGGCTTAATGGACATAATTTTTATGACATTAATGCTTTCTAAAACTTGAAAATATAAAATGTGTATGTACAAGTATTAATGACAATGTTTGTGATGTATGATCTGAATGACTATTATTGTATTACCAATTAATCTGTGACATTTCATTTGAACAATAAAATGTCGCAGATTAATTGATAATAGTTATTAATTTACCTTTAACTAATTATTAATTATTTTACGTGCAATTGATACAATATTCTGTAGAGCTAAACGTGTGGATGTTATTATCAAACACTGTAACAATTTTATACTATGTGTGAGACAAATAAAGACTTACTTTATATCTTACCTTTAAATGTATTTAATATGTATTGTACACTTAAAACTTTCAGAATTAATTCTCTAAATGATGTTCAAAACCGCATAAAAATCTGTTGCGTTGTTTAGCAGCGGTCACAAACGCAGACACGAAAAGCGTCTTCAAAATACAACATGTAATCCAAAACTGAAATACTTTAAACGAAATCATTTACAATTCATTCAAACTTGACTCAATGTCAGTTCTCACTGCTCAGTTGTCAGGCGTCACTCATAAAACGGTTTGACGAGCGGTGGCTATCGTCGCGACGACCGCGCTTGAGGCGTCGCGGCGAGGGACTACCACCACGTATCGCGAATAACAATCACACAAGAAACTGCTAAGACGTTCGTGGTGATGATTCGAATTGTACCATTATACACATTTGTTGCAAAACAATGGTTTTCTTTATATACTATGCTATTTACGTTCTGATACCGATATCAAAGATAAGATAGCTTGCTGTCTCGGCTCACTGACAGCCGTTAAAAGGCTGTAATAGTATGAGCTACTTCAGTATAATCGAAACACAGAATAAAACCAACACACGCATATCTCTTGTTTATTTTATATTCTGTTTTATACGACCAACATCTTCCTACCATTACAGTAAAAAGGGCCTTAAAAATAATCGCCATAACGTTTTCTTTTAGCCACTGCACCATAACGGCTGTACAATCTCATAATTAGGTAAAGAGCTCATAAAATGCGGGCCATTGGAGTCGGAGCCGATGGGGTGTAGCCGGGGGATCGTAAAACACCCCGGATGCACCCCATGATTGAATGGAATTGATTGGATATATTTATGGATAGTGGATTGGAGCGGTTCAGTTCGGAATTCACTTGTTGGTTTGATATGTAGACTGGAAACGTAAGCATGTGTGGATGTATGGAAGAGGAAAGTTGAATGGATTTTGAACAGGATTTTATACAAACAATAAAATTTAGCTCGCGTGGTGCCTGATCCCGTTACGCGCTTTACTATGGCGTAGCTAAAACAGTGCTACGGCGTAGTTCACTCTGTACTACGGCGAACCTCTTATTGTGCTACGGCGTAGCTACAACTGTGCTACGGCGTAGCTATAATTGTGCTACGGCGTAGCTCACGCTGTGCTATAGCGTAGCTAGCACAGCACACCGATTAATCTTTAAAATCTGTCTTATAAACTAAAAGTTTGGTGTTGTACCTATACTTCAAAAGTTGATCTTAATAAATACTGATTAATCAATTAAGTTTTCTCTAATAAATTAAATACCAAACCCTAAGAAACAAAGCTAGTATTGCTCGTAAGTGCGAACAAAACGCTAGTGTTATCGTGGGCGCGCATGATATCAAGACGTCTGAGCGCCGAGCTGCGGCGGCGGATGATAGCGCCGCACGGAGCATTTGCATACAGACGCTGCGTTTAGACGGGCCACGAGAGGAGCGGGGATGTAGGAGAACCCATTGTTTTACCAAGTACCGGAGCCCTATTTAATATGACCGGTAATGTGACATATTTGTCTAAAATTTCCAAAATTATCACGTTTTCATGACAAGTGCTGCTTAATGACGCAGAAAATGTATGAAAGAAACTTGTAAAATTGTCAGATTGTAGTCTGTCACCTGTCCCCAGTAAGTTTTATTAAACAGTACCTTTTTCAAAGGCCATTCCTTCCGTTTTAGTGAAAGGTTTACATAAGTGGGAAGACAAAATGAAAAACTACTAATGATGACTAAATGAGTTGGATAGTCAGTATGAAAATGATGATTACTGTCGATAAGAATTAATAGGGGAAATATACATATTGCGGCGCCCTAAACGAATTAAAGTAAGAGCCTGTGCACACGCTGCGTTGTGGCGGCGGCACGGCGCCCTACATACAAATATGCATGGTATGCCATACGGTGTGTTAAGCGTCGCACCGTTGCCACACCGCGGCACCGCTCAGTAGTTTGTGCGTTGTCAAAACACATGTTTGAAACATGACAATTTACACGCTTTGCGGCGCCGCTGCGGCTTAAGAATGTTACGGGCGCTGCAGCGACCGCTAATGTGGCGAAAACTTTACGGTGCGGCGCCGCAACGCATCGTGTGCATAGGCTCTAAGGGTAGAGCGGCAATGATTCTATGACAGTTGACAACATATATTTTGCCACCAACCATTGAAAGAAAGATATTTCGAGGTTGATATTATTAATGATGACCGTTCATACGCTTATTGCAATCATATAGTTTAACGATTTGATACACAGTGACTTCATCAATTACAACCGGCTAATAAAACTTATTCACATCGTTTTGCTTTCGGAGGGATGTGTCAAACTTATGATTTATTCTCGAAACATACTACAACTAAGGTAACTACTCATCTTAAGCAAGTTCATTGGCATATACTTATTTATGATTATGTATATGTGCACTAGATGAAAATTAAATAAATGAAGACGAGATCAGATAAGCAAGACGATCTTGAAGTACCAGTCGCTCTATCTCCAAGCTTCTATATTTTTCAAATTTTCTACTGAGCCACGAATTGAGCAGTTGCTCCTCTCCTAGCCCCATATAGTTTGCCCCAGAAGCAGATACCCCCACTAAGATACATGCGAAGTGGCGTGCGCCATTCAACGTTCACGCCGGCAATATTTGTGGAGCAAACAGCACGCCAGCTGCAGCCTGCGGTAGAGGTGCACTTAATGTTTGGCGCAGATGCAACACTTTTAGTGACAGCTCGGCCGGGTTTCGGAGGCACTCAGCACTCGGTACACGAGTCAAAGTTGTGAATCAAGTGCACGGCTTCTTTGGATGATAACAAATTATACGGCAGGGTTTTTAAATCCTATAGCTACATATTAGGAACATCATTATGAGAAATTTCAGTACATGAAATCAACCGCTCGCGCTTCTCCGCATTGTCGGCTCGTTTGATCCCTTATAAAGAGCAAGTGACGTGAAAAGATAATTAATGACCCGCGTAGTGCACTGATATGTTTGTGTTTATGTCAATTCCATAAATTTACAAAAAAAAAAAATTGGTACGAATTCTTTAAGTAATTTATTTTCAGTCGAAACTTCAGATATTAGAATCTCTTTGGATTCTAATATCTGAAGTAAACTGCACCCCTTTTGGATAATATTATACCCTTTCCGTTAAACGTTGTATTATAATATCATAAATGCCAAAGTAATTCTGTTTATCTGTTAATACCTGGCACATAGTTAAACCAGGACCTAGGTTAAGATATAGGATACTTATATCCCGGTAATACTAATTCATGTGTATTCGTATAAATATGTGTTACATGAAGGTAATGTCACTATCACCTTACTTGTAGCCCTACAGTCTGTTTCACGATATCCGTATCCGCTCCAATCTGTCGCCTAATGCTACCCGTCTGCGGCCGGCATTAGCGCTGCTAAAGGTGTCACTTGAGCGATGGTGTCAACATCGCGATACAATTAAGTTCGGAGCAGTTTGTACACTGATGTGGTTAAAGGGGTTCGCTCTCTTAGTCTTTAGGAAAGTTTGTGTACTCTGTGCTTTAGAGGTTCAGAGCCATGTTATTGCATTTTTATTTAACTCCGTTATGGTTGCCTAGAATTTTACTGGCCGGGATGAATAAAGAACTCATTAACCTTTAATTATTTCTGGCTGATATTAAAAGTATAATAGGAGAACAGTTTCACAAAACGTAAAAGCTTTATAGGTAAGTTAATGAGCCACTATTTCACATAACTCTATAGAAGATATGTGTTTAGGAGTTAACTACTTTATGCACCTCTATAGAAGCAAGGATTAGCATTAACACGCTGCATGAGAGAACTAATGCGAGAGACCGCTGCGATTGTAGGACCTACTGATACCTACTATCACAGATGACACTACCGTTTAGACAGGTTTAAGGTAGCGCACGTTCAATATTCGTTGGCATTTCTAGGAGTGGCAATCAATTATAACAATTACTGAGCGTGCTGGGAGAGTATCGTAGGTTTTTATCGTTATGTGGAAGCTGATCACACAGCTTGATATTAAAATAAATTGAACTGGATTAAAATGTTGTGTTCATAGCAACACAAGCCTTTGTATACGACCACCACAACAATAAAATAACAACAAAATATTTTGTTTCACTAAACAATCCTTTTCAGGCTGCCTCTATTAATCAAAAACAACTCCTGAACAAAACGGCCATTGTTGCAGCGATCGGCACAAAAGCGACTCATCCCGAATGTAACCGAATACTCCCGGATGCTCCCGACAACCTGAGTTCATTCAGTCGCATAAAATTTTAACTAGAACGTGGGATTTACAGATTTTTACGCGCTGAACGCCGGGTGCGTGCAATGGCGAATATATCGTGCCTGAAACATTGAAACAACACCCTATTTAATAATAAATGGACATTTAAAAATGGGCAAAATGCTTGAAAACAAGCGAATAAATGTAAATAGTTAGGAAATATAAAAGCTTTGTGCGAGCAGGTTTAAAACTAATATGGCGCGCGCTTTGTAGCGAAATGTGAATGTTTTTAGTTTTGCTAATATTGTATTTTTTGTTGGATGCTCGGAGTGGAAGACGGCCAACTGCAGGTTGTTATAGCGAGTTTAATATGGGACGAGATTTCAAAATGACAAATTAAAGTCTACGCTGTTCAGACAGTTATTTTCTCCTGGAAAATTGCATTCCTATGCTGAACAAGCTTCTATGATGGGTACTCATGGTCATCTTTTTGCAGAAAAATTGTCAAATGAAATCATAATTTCAATGTTCCTTGATTTGGCAACAAAAAATAACTGAATAACAATATCGTGTGCGCATACAGTGCCGTGCCAAACGTGTTGATTGAGCCTGTGTTAAGCGTGTCGAGTCTACCAAGACCGGTCAATAACAAAGAGAAACAAAGAGACGTTAGCAAATGGAGTGACAGTGATTCTAAAATTGGTACAAAATAGTAAACGTCTCATTTGTTAACTCTTGCTAATCCAATCATATTGCAGCCTATTCTATGTTGTGATAGTCGTCGTCATAGGGTACATATTATTAATTAGTTATAGAGACATGCTTCACGCTACAAGCAGTTACCTGGAATAATTTTCATGCGGTGAAAGTATTAACTAGTGGTTTTTTTTGTTAACCCATATTATTGTGACCCACTACTAGGGCAAAAGCCTCCCCTTTTTGTTCCAATCTTCGTCTTGTGCGATCTCTGGCTATGTTGGTCCTAAATGAAATTAAAATGAAAATTAAAAAACATTTTAATCAAGCCACCATTTCTTTTAACCATCGTTATGAATTTGAATGAACTCTAGAAAATTCGAATCATAACAAAAAGTTGCGGCTCACTGGCTCTTAAAGCCATTCCCTACTCCATAGCAACATTCAATAGACCGCCGCAGCCACAATGAAACGTTTCGAGCCAGCGGTTGCGGGTGCGCTGCAGTACAACAGTCACATGAGCACTCCACGTTGTTCCCTACTCTGTGTCAATATTCTATAGAGCGCCGCAATGAAATGTCTTGAGCCAGCGGTTTATATGCATGTGCGCTGCAATTACAGTGACGTCAGAGTGGCGACGTGCGACGCCACCGGCTTGGCGTGGCGTACGCTGCGGAGATTTACTGACGTAAATAAGGATCAGGCTGAGTTATTATTGATTGATTGCTTTATGAAAGGAGAAGTAATTAAAGGAATCGATCACTAGAGTTATTGTTTTAGTTTTCTTGGTATTGTTTTGTGTGACTAATAGATTTTTTTTTTTTTTTTTTTTGGGTGGGAAATCATCAAATAACTTCTCCCGCTCTGGGCGGAGCGGGAGGGCGTGTCAGACTCTTACGGACTAAAACCCACCCGTGTTCCTTCGATTGCCCTGTTGCCGGGGGCCACGATCTCCCTTTCGGTTTTCTTCGCAACCCCGGCACCCCGGCAGGCATCGGCCTTAGTGGACCCCTTCAATTCTGCTGACATCTCTTTGAGGCGCGCGTGGAACAGGGGCGTGAGGGCGCGAAGTTTGCCTCTCCCTCACACGTTCCGCCTCCTCCTTCGCGAGCATTACCGCTTCGCAGAAGGAGGTGACGGCCTCCCATTTCCTCTCGCTCCCTACCATGGCCTGTAAGGGCCGGACGCGAGAGATCACCGCCGCCGATCACCTCCACGAGGACACGGCGATGCTCCGCCCAAGCTGGGCAGACCTCCACCGTATTATTGGTTGGCTTATCGTTATTATTTCATGAAAAGTGTTTACTACCCAATAAACTCTCATTTATCACCCGCACCTTTAAGGATGAAATACAGGGCCATACCTCAATTGTGATACATTTGGTGCTTAATAATTAAAAACCTTTAGCATTTTCACAAACATAAGTCTACCTCATATTTTAAGATGCTCATCATCAATGTATAAACAAACAATAAAGTAAAAGGTAGATAAACTATTACTGCAGTAACATCGTTCAATACTGCAGTCTGTAATGTCTCCCGCGGGCCACGATGTAAAGCCCTGGAAGGCAATATCGCACCAATCGAGTTTAAAAAATTCACCAGCAGTCGAGATATTTACAGGTTTATAGGTCTAGGAGATCCTATTACCAATAAAACAGGCCATCTCTTCGATTGACTTTACAAGTTGTTTGGGAGCAGTTGCGAGAAGTGCTGTAGAGAGCATTATAAGGTAGTCTGAAGACTTTAATTGCTAGCACTGTGAGATAGATTGATGAAATGTTTGGAGTTAGGTAATTTCATTTGTTTTTATTCTTGTTTTCTTACTGTAATTTGAAATTATATTAACACTGTCAGCATCTTTTGGCGTTGTCTCTTCATGTGACAAATTCCTTCAGGCGCTTTTATAAAACTTACAGGTGACTTTATTTTTACCGCACTTGCCTATCGATTATTTGCTCGAAATTTGAAAGAAAAATATACTATAAAGAAATAAAAGTATGAAGATTCATACCGATACTTATAAATCACAAAGAGAGGTTTTTCTCGATTTCAGAGCAAAGCAACCGATCCCATTTTGTGGTAGTAATACCATACTTGGAAATATACAGAACAACTCTGAAATCCTGGAAAGTTACAAAATTATTTCAATTCGACTATAAACTTAGATTTTAAACTATCATAAGAATAGCTTCTGTCCGCGGCATCACCCGCGTATCGGTCGGAAATAATTGTCCCACGAGAACGTACTACCGGAACACAGTGTCCTATGTCGTAACCGAGGTCATCGTCTACCTGTGGACCTTTCATCAAAATCCGTTATAATAAGTGAAAAGGTGACAGACACATTTACAAAATTATTAGTATGGAAATATGGATAGATTTCCACATACAAGAAAATAATAGTATATACGTATACGACACAGTATCACAACTTGTCTGACACAACAAATACTTGGCCAGTCGTGCAGGGAGCTCTCAAGATGTAGATTACAGCAACATCGTGCAAGTATCAGCTAGTAGTGGGGTGGTCGGGTCAGTGCACTAGACTAGCGCGGTTACTGCCTTACAGCATCGGACACGGGCTAGTGCACCTACTAGCACAATATACTGGCCTGGGGAATGGATTGTTTGTGTGTATTTATTTATTGGTTTTTATTTCATCTTGCATGTTACCTAGTTGCTCCGACAGCGAGAGTCTCGAATAGAATACCTGTTTGAGGTTTCATGTTTCCTAGATTTTTTAGATATTTTAGATGGAAACATCGTTCTGCGAGGTTTCTTGAGAGATTTTTAAACCAATTTGTGTCCAGCATGAAATCCTACTAGGATATTGGAAACTAGACAATGGATTCCAGCGAAAATGAATACTAGCTATTCATCTAAGTATACTAGGTACGGACATTTTTGTAAACTATCTAACACAAACAGAAATCCGAACTCAGCACAGGTCGTTAGAAGCTGGGCTAATGAAAACTAAAGTTTAAGTTTAATGCGCTTAGAGTCACCGTTCGACTTTTCCTGTGACTATCCGAAAAAAACATCAACCACTATTTGGTATCCAGGCAGCTAATTTGTAGCTACTTTTAAGCAATTTTGTGCGTGTGCTGAGTCGTAAATTCTTTTTCGTCACTACCATTTTTTATCTACCACATTTTTTATCAAATTAAAAGCCTTTAATTTGATAAAAAATGTTAAATTTATCGATTTACTGACTGACGACGCACAGACTTAACAGTTGGGTCTACAATCGTAAAAATTTGCACAAAAGTTCTTTATATAACAAGGGTAAGCACTAAGTTAAAATTTCATCCCCTAAAGGGGTGAAATCGAAGATGAAAGATGAAGAACTTCGTCATTTTTTAAACGTAAAAGTTGGTACTTGGACTTTCGTTTATTATAATACTTTTTTTTGGAATCTCCTACCTTAATACGCTCACAATAAAAAATAAAAAAAGATTGACGGTGTGTAGCGGAAAGAAGAATAATTGTTGCCTGTATACCAAACAGCTTGTTCGACTGCATGTATAGTTTGTGTCGCGTGTATCGCCATGTCGAGTATACAAGGTGGCTCATCTTAGAGTTAACATTGTCGTGTGGTGCACTAAGCTTACATATCGCGCCATGTATGCCACGGATCATAACGCATTAGACTGGACGGTGTTATGCGGTTGACTGCCAATCATGTTAATGAGTTTACAAAATGACAGTGCGTTTTGAATTATTTGGTGTATTACGCGGATTTTGGTAAATTGCTATTTTATGTGATAACATGATTATGAAATTTCGATGTGGAGACAATTCATTCAGATGTGTGTCAATATTATTAATGTTTGTAATAAAATTTTCAATGAAAATAAATATCATAATACTTACCTACTTGTTTTCTACCTTAAATCGCGGAATATTTTGAAATTTCAGATGTCGCTAATTACAATTCGATCAGCAATTTGTCCGGTCACGGACATACATACTACCACAGATTAGTACAGATGGTTCACTCCGCAAAACCATTTAAATAAAAAGTGACTCTTGCCACGACACAATAAAGTGCAATTCAGGTCGCACAGCGCTAATTACCTACAGTTATATTCACCTAGCAGTTGCCTCTCTATCTATCGCGTAACTTTTGTATCTTCTGACCACGTTACGCCCACTGAATTCGACAAGTCGAGCCCGCCGGGTACTACTTGTAGGTTCATACCTATAACGCGGAGTAAACCATTTGTATTCATCTGTGACACTACTCAAGTGTTGAAAATCCAGCTTGCAGACTGCAATGAGCACGCATTCCATGGGGCAGTTGCGACTGTCTGAAGTTTCACACCAAGTAGTTAAGTCGTAACCGTTACCTAAATCTTCGTGTGTATCACACGTTTTATCCTCCATAACACACTACATAAACCACAAACAAAAACACGACGTATCTCCTCGTAAACACACGAAACACATGAAAAATTCCCCGCTAATGTACCCTGTCGCCACTAATATCTAATATCATAGAGGATTACCAACAAAATTAATGGCGAAGTTAAATACTCCGGGAGAATCCCACTGTTATGAGTTGGCCGTAGTTTTAAGCCCTAATTAAATCCCCCCTCGCATTTGACTTGGTTTTGAAGCCAGTGGAATCGACCTTTAAGTTTGTGTTTCAATTTCCAGACCTAGACTTGTTTGTTTTAATAATAGCGAGCATTTTGCTAGAATTCCGTGGTTTAATAGTAAAATGGTTATTAAATTCTCAGGTAACAATGAGATAGTTGCTTTTAGAACATCGCTGTTTTTGGCTTATTTAGCTTGCATTCTACAAGTATAACATAATAACCTGGATTATTTTGAAGGTGCTTTAATATCAGATAATCAGTTTATAATAAACTATGCTTTACAATAATGCCAAATGACATTATAACTCCAACTACACTTGCCTTTCTCTAGCTTTTTTTTGGACCATGATATTTGTCTTCTGAACAAAATAAAAGTACAAATGTGTTACAGTACGAGAATTAATCACTGCTCGTATCGCAGAAAGTTTTCTTAGCCATTCATCGTATCTTGACAATATCTTGTTTTTTTTTTTCCAGCAATTTAAAGTCGTGTCTCCCTCTCATAACATCGTCCCCCACAATTGTGGCGCAGTGCAAAGCCGGGATCGCGTTGCATTAGCCGGCCTCGAACCCGCTGCCCTGACCTACATACCGCAGTCTTCATATGCTGAACGATTCGGTGCACTGATTGGATAGGATCGGCTAAACGCCGCCTTGTACAGAGAAATTTTCACATCGCTAATGGTTTGGTTCGTCTGCCAAGTCGCTGATAAATGCGAATTAACGACCATTCGATAATACGTGTTTAGTAGTGGGTTTAGAGATTTATTGTTTTAGTGACATGGTGGATTGTTAGTGCTTTATAGGATTAATATTGAAATTGGCCGTGTTAGCTCTTTGTTGAATAATGGCGACCAAAATGTTGGCGAGCTGTTTTGACTATCAACATATACTAAAGTAGCCGATCATCAAAAAACCTTCTCATACAAGTCTTCGTTCTTCTTCGCTCATCCATTTTCAGTACGAACGTTTTTATCTCCATATCCAAAATATTCTGAATTTAATATTTCTAATCTAAGCCTTGTTCTCGCTGCGGTGCGAGGCTCACTTCAGCTGGCATAGTGCCAGATTATCGCTTTGGCAGGTAAAAGCCAGACTAACATGTTTAGCTTTACTCGAAATTCCTTTTTTGGCTTTCTGTGAAAAGTATTTGGGTAGCTTTAAAAATTTCTAAAATTTGATAACCAACTATTTTGTCCAATTAGACGAGCTCCAGTTAACGTCAAACGTTAATTCTATTTAATAAATGTTAGACCAAAACTAGTCGGATATAATTCGCTAGTCTAAACAGACGTGTTTGCACGCCGTGCTTGGCTTTTCACGTGTACTCTGAACGTTCTCTGTGTTCCTAGTATTTGCTCCGTTGAAACATGCTCCAACTTTTGTTTAGTACATTTTCCAACTACTACTTGCACTGCAGTGCATATTGCGTGTTGCCCGTGCATGTTATTTTAATAAGGATATAAATTAACGCTGATTTTCTTTTGCTTGAGCAGTTCCGGGTATAAATATTTAATTAGTAGGTTAACTCATTAAAAAAATATCATATTATTTTATAAGCTTCATACGTTCATGTCAGGATTTTTCTTTGACTTAATCAGGAGGCTTATTTTAATTTTTAATACATCATTTTCAGGACAATGAATAAGTAAATTGGATATTTTCTGTTTTATTTCAGAAACGAATAGTAATTAAACACGATGTTTTATTCAGGTTTCTTATTACTTCAGACTTATGTTCGGTTTCTGAATTGAGCATTTGAAGTCGATACCTTGTCAAATTCGACTTCAGCAGCAGCAATAAATCAATCATGGCGGCGATGAGCGAGCGCTGCAGTGACTGCTATAATGCTCTGCTATTTATTATTTGGGTAATGCGACCTCAATTGTACGAACATTTCGTTTCCGTTCCGTTCCCAACTGATTATTTTATGTGGAGCTTGTTTTTTTGGTTTCCGTCGAAGTTTAAATGAGTTCGTGCGGGTGCGAAAATGAATGAATTCTCTTTTTGATTCTTTCAGATAGATTTGTTTTTGTTTTGGTTGGCATTGTTATAATTAAAGTATTCTTGTTGAGTTCAGTTAGCAGATTAACACCCGGTTTCTGAGTTGAGAACTTGTCGAACTCGATTTTAGCATTATTGATGGTGAGTCCTTCAATGTATGTAGTTTGCGAAAATAAAAAAAATAATAGGTTTGTTGTAAAGACATTTTAAATAATTTGGCGGGCTACATTGAAGGAATCACCTTAAGGAAGAAATTGACAAGGTTTCAACTCCGAATTCTCAATTCAGAAACCGGGTTTTACATTAGTCTAAGAATTTACTGCAAAAATATAAATTTAATTGATCATTGTTAAAAAACGTTTAGTTGAATTACCATTTGTGAACAAATACAATTTAATGCAAGTTAAAAACAAAAGCCTTATGCACTGTACCTGTATGTATGTAATACAGCCGCTATGTCAAAATAAAATAAATCCCAAAACATTGTTTTCAAAAGTACAATCGCAAAGAAAATTATTTATGCAAATAAACGCAGGCAATTTTTAATAAATAAACAGTACGTTGCGCGTTGGAAATACGTAATTTGCATAGTGCGGCTGGCAGCTTAATCGCGGCGCGTCGTGTAACAGAACGGACAAAGTTGTGAGTTTTTTTAATTTAACTGTCACACGTCGGTGCTGATAATATTTTTTAAACTGACTGTTGATAAAGTGGTTTGTGATAAGTAACGAATAATTTAAGTGCGGAGCGCAAAATGAATGAGCTTTTGAGATGTCGTTTGATATTCGGTGCATACGGGTGATTCGGTAAGCTCACATTGTGAAAGGTAAGTACACCTACAGTCATCGACAAAAAATATGGTTGCTAATAATACCAGCCTATAATAACTATCCCACTGTAGGGCAAAGGACTGTTTGTATACAGAGAAGGCACGAGCACTGATCACCACGCTTGCTCATGACGGGTTGGTGGTTTCAGACTTATGGTTGCTTACTACTAAAAAGGATACTAATATACTAATATAAATTTTTGGCCGAAAAAGGCAGTACATGGACCCAGCAGAAACCTATCAGCTATAGATTTGTTTTTACAAAGGAATCGTAATAGTAAAAAAAAAAGGCTTCCTAGAAAAATGCCCATCATTCTTTAAGTTATTTTTCACTTTTAGTGTTTTTTTTCGGAATTCAGTTATTTTTTTGTAAAAAAGATTTTTCATTTAGATTGTCGTGCTAATAAACGCAATTTACCTATTTCTTTCTTTTGTAAAGTGAAGCACATCTTTATGGTCAATGTCACCACTTGCAGTGAGTCTCGCAGACCGCTACCAATCCTGCTGAGTAACATCGGAGCGGAAAAAAACACTTACATGGTATGTTCCAAAAGTATCTGATTAAAATGTAAACAAGTGAATCAGAAAAAATAACTGTAGATACCAGTTTGTAGTGCCACTTACAAATTGAGTGCTTTAATTTCATTACTTGAATACTTCAACCCAAAATTCTATTTGAATTACCTTAAACATGTTTTTCATACGACATTGTTGGATAGCTTGTGAGGTATAAAGTTGACAGATTCTAAATATAGATTAATGTGTTACTAACTCCCTTTAGTGAGTGATTTCGTAAGAATTGAACCTGAACAGGGTTTGTTTACAGTTCCAACAGATACTTTTGGAACAGACTGTCCTTTTCTTATTGGCTCATAATCAACTCTTAAATCCTCATCATCAGCACCGTTTAATCACTAAACTCCACCACAACCTGCCATCATCTTCGAACCGGCCGTCAGTCCTCAGTGTTGTATTTTAAAAGCTCGTTAAATCCTGTGCTGTCGTAATTTGATCCGCGCCAGGCGGCCGCTCTTAATTACGGCGGCCCATTTAAACTGGGTCCGTGGCTTAGGCCCCCAGTGGTCGACGCACCTGTGGCCGACGCCCCCGATACGATTAATTTAATATCTCTTTTTTTTTTGTGCTGTTTCACTTAGTACAGTAAATGAGAAAAGTGTTTCACCCTATTAATAAAGGAAAAACATAGAACAACTAATTTAGTAGAGGCCTGGAATCACCGTTTAAAAAACCACCTGGAAACGAACCCGTCTTTAATGTCGTTTTTAGAAATGTTTAGGATTGATATTTCTACCTACGGCACGGCACAAGCGAGGTAATATTATTTATGTTACTTATATATAAAACAATTTACAATATTACAAAAAAAATTGTAGTTTTAAAGAAATTTATTAAGATATTTACCTAGTTTTTTCTTTCAGACTGAAAAACAAAAACATTCCTGTGAGCGAGAAAAGAGTGTAAAAACTTATATAAATAAAAATTTTGAAATTTTAATTTATATAAGTTTTTACAGTTGATTATTTCTATGCTAGCAAAATTTCATAACATTTCACATGTAAAAAATTTGTTACTCTACGAGTACGTTTGTTTTTTAAGCCTGATTATTTTGTTGTGTTATTGCTATTGAAACTGACTGATATAATTAGGTAAAATTATTCTCATTTGTTTCACAGTTGAATATGTTTAATAATTATTGTTACAAAGATAAAAGAACATTTCATTATGTAAAAAGTTAGTTGCTCTGCAGTAATTTTTAAGACTGATTATTTAAAATTACTATCTTGTTTTATTACATTTGCGACTGATTATTATAATTAAGTTAAATGATTCTCTTGATTATAGGTGATGAAAACTGTGATTTATATTAAAAAAATACTAGATTTCTTATCGAGATATATAAATAAATAATGAAAAATAACTAAGACTTTAATTTTTCAAAACATACCTCTAATATTTATAATAATATAATAATATTATAATATTTATAATATTTATAATAATATAATAATATTTATAATAATAGCATTTCTATGTTATAAATATAATTACGATTTAATGTTATGCATGTACTTACAATCAATATAAGTATATTTAATATTTTTGTAAAACAATTTTTGTGCCTGACAGTACATTTGATCAAAAATTACTTTGAATTAAATTAATCGAATCGGGGGCGTCGGCCACAGGTGCGTCGACCACTGGGGGCCTAAGCCACGGACCCTTTAAACTTGCCTCAAGGCCACACAACTCCCCAACCTGCACCATTCATCGGTTTCAGCTTTTCGTCGTGTGAAAAGGTCTTAATTGAAATGCTTATTTTTATTTTATTTTTTTGGTTTATGTAGAGAAAAAAATGGCACCTGAGTTTTATTTTTTAACCAAAATGTGTATTTCGTGTGGTTTTACTGACTTCTGAAAAATAACAACTACATAGATTGATTCACAAAATTCAACTTTCAAATGAACATATTTTTTGTTTAGATTTTGAAATTAATTTCAGAAAAAGTAAGCAAGTACAATAAGCCGAAAAATCTAAGATAAGCTGGGCTCATATTCTATTGAAACTGCGAACTTGGCTAGGCCAGTCAGCTTAAGGTCAAAGTATTACCCCCGACGTGCGGTCGACTGTACCTAATTTGTACCTAATAAAATTGTCAAATTGTTAGTTCTGTTTAGGTACAGTAGGTACTAACCGTCCACTCTCCTTCGCCCAACAGATACAGTTGTAGCTGTTCTAGGTGGAGGTATCCGCGGAATCCTCTGCTGCGTTGAAAGGGATCAAAAGGATTAATAGCGTCTGATCCTTTAGTTTTGAACTATTGCGATCTGCGGATAAAAGTCGCCTGTTTGTTAGTTGTTACATACTTGTGTATTGAGAAGTTTGCTGATTTAACTTCTTTGAGTTGATTTCGATTGTTATGTTGTTAGCCGTGTTGGGTGTTTTTAGGGTTCCGTAGCCAAATGGCAAAAAACGGAACTCTTATGGATTCGTCATGTCTGTCTGTCTGTCCGTCCGTATATCACAGCCACTTTTTTCTGAAACTATAAGAACTATGCTGTTAAAACTTGGTAAGTAGATGTATTCTGTAAACCGTATTAATATTTTCACAAAAAATAGAAAAAAAAAAAAACATAAATTTTGGGGGTTCCCCATACTTAGAACTGAAACTCAAAAAAAATTTTCATCAAACCTATACGTGTGGGGTATTTATGGATAGGTCTTCAAAAATGATATTGAGATTTCTTATATCATTTTCTTCTAAACCATATTTACCATGTTATGTTAAGCCCATAGACTTCTTATAAGTTTTCCTGTAATCTATGAGTAAGGAGTCATACTTGGTATTTTTTTTTATATTTTAGGTCCAGTAGTTTCGGAGATAAGGGAGGGAATGGTCAATTTTCATCGAATTTCTTAAATATTTTTAAAAGTATTTATTTTAAAAATATATATATATACATGTTTAAGATCCTCGCAATAGGTCCTTTCATTTGATATGTCACACAGTACTGTTAACAAAACTTTTTTTTTAAATTTTCTTGTTTGACCTCCAAAAGTGACTCCTATATTCAAAATTAATTTATTTACGTTACATGTTCGTGTTTGGGTCACACACGAGAACATGTGTTTCAACTACAATGTTAAGTTTGTTCTTGGGATAAAAAAAATCATCTCAACAACGGAACCCGTCATTGTGCGTAGTCCGACACGCACGTGGCAGATTTTTATTTAAAGAGTTTTATCATCTTTTCAGAGTTCCGTGCCCAAAAGGGCCCTATTACTAAAAGTATACCGTCTGCATGTCTGTGCGTCATTGGGCTGTATCTTTTTAACTATAATATGAAGCCAGTCGATATGTTCACAGATTATTTACGTTTAACTATCATATCGCCTCTATCATGGCAATTGAAAACATTACCTTTGTCGGGTGCCAAAAAAGGATTAAAGTTACGTATTTAGTTTTGGTTGTACCACTATGCTACGTAACAGACTTGTACAGGTAAAGTTCATCACCCGCATGAACTTTAGTTGCCTGATTATTTCCAAAAGCATTATTAAGAAGTCATGAGTTGATCACGCGTCAAAGTTGTGACCACAACCTTCTAAAATTTTCTAAGCTCGAGCCATCAACTAAGTTAATTAAGTTAAGTTGATGTGTTTGGAACAAGGCCTGCTAACTTTAATTGAAGTTTACGACAATACGTTGTCACCTAAATACCCACTACCCCGCCTGCAATCCGACAACTACCCAACTAGTACAATATTCAGAATATTTAAGCGTTAAACTAAAGTAAATACATTAAAGTTGTCGAACAAGGTCTCAAGTCGTCGTAATCCGGCACAAGTTTGCATACGAGATTACGAGCGTTCGATTCGCGACTGCAACTTACTCGACACTTTGACGATCGCAGAACTTAATCGATTGCGCCGTATAATTGATGAGGTATCGAGGAGGTTATGTTAAGTTTTATGTGGAAAAGCTCAGACTGTGTAAAAGATGATATTACGGCTAGAAAGGGGGAAAATAGAGAAGTATGGAAGAAGGCAAGGGAATGATGATGATGAATGAAGTCGAACAGCTTGAGCTTTATGGTTCCACTTTTTAAAGGTTGCAGATTACACTGTACTTATATGTTCAAAACCGAACGTGACAACTGAACATCAGCGGGCTACAAGCATGTTAATAAAAACACACACTGGCATACAGCACGCAAAAGCAAATGAAATATTGCACGGAATAGAAAATAAAAATATAATTTAATCGATAAAACTGGCGCAGATTCATCGTTCCATTGAATAAACAAGCGATAAAAATCTGCGAAAATTTGCGACAGACGGCGCCGCGTACGGGTATCACTCGCGCGGTGCACCGTGTGGCTAGTGCACAATATTATTTATAGAAATAACGTTGAAATAGAGTTTGCATTTTATTGCTAGTGATATTACGGTGCTGCGTACGGTTGCCAGGCTGCTCTCAACATAATATTTCTTCCTCTATTATAGTTTTCACGACGGGTAGAGCACGCCTCCTTCCGGTTATAAAAAAAGTAAAAAAGCAAGTAAGTGTGTTATTGATGTATTTGAAATGTCAGAATTCAAAAAAGATCTGTGAAATTGTCCGAATCTAGAGAGTAATAATAAAAGTAAAGGAATGTCACCTTCAAGGATTTTATGTTTAGGAGAATGCGGGGGTGGCGGGTAACGTTCTTTAACTTTCAGGGTGGATTTACTTACAACTTTGTAATTGTGCTAATACGTTTTCCTGAGAAAAGCTAGACAAGGGGTGACTAATGACCAGTTTCGTTGAGAGCTATAAACCACATTAAATAATAATATTATCAATAATTCTGACTTTAATACAATTAACGACAAAAAAGTACAATATTACAAAATCAGAGTCACCTCAAACACCTCAAATACAGCTGTTAAACCTCTGACCCCATCTAATGATCATTATGACAACAAATTGACACATTCTGCTTCAGAATTCGGTATTTTTAGTCCCCTAAGCTCATTAGCGGAAAGCTCTGTTTGCATTTAAAACGTCGTCATTACGGGTTCGAGTTCGGGAGACAATCGCCCATTGTGGTAGATATAGCGAACTGTGGCGGAAAATTGAAGGGAGATTCTCTTTGGTAGTAGGATTGTTTCTGAAATAACAATTTCATGATAAAGCTTACATTGTAAAAACATGTTGTGTTAGTGTATACGATAGTTCTAATTATTAATTTATCTTTTATACTAAACTTTTTGTAGCGTAAAATAACATTAACCTCTTCTTGAACGAGACTCCGTAATAATTCAGGATTTTAGATTTGTAATGGGATCAGAGCGAAATCTGCCAGTGCTCGAACGAATTTAAATACTAAGGTATCGGTCAAATGGTCAGCACATTTACAGTTCTTAAACTGTGTAACTGTAACAGGTTATGCAACTTACAAAAAGTGACATATTCCCACCCTGTATTTTTTTTCTATCCTGCGCTTTCTCTCTCCTGAGCAAAGGTCTCCCTGCACTCATTCTATCTTTCCTGTATTTAAGTTTAAAAAAAATACGGGTCGCTCAATCTTATTGGTACCCCTTTTTTTTGGTAGAAAATCATCAAATAACTTCTCCCGCTCTGGGCGGAGCGGGAGGGCGTGTCAGACTCTTACTGACTAAAACCCACCCGTGTTCCTTCGGTTGCCCTTTTGCCGGGGGCCACGATCTCCCTTTCGGTTTTCTTCGCAACTCCGGCAGGCTAATTGGTACCCCTAACTATTTAATTAGTAAGAATTAAGACTGCGTAATTTAAAAAAAAAAAGATAAATGTAAAGTACATTACAGGTCGCGTGTATGCTAATTAATTAGTTCCACATAAGTGAGTCCCCAAGGTTGAGAGACTTCAACTCCGAAACTTATTCGATGTCTAAGTCACCTCAAAGTCTTATTTTCACGTAATTTTCAACTACTTAGGTAACAGCCAACTTTAGTTTGGTTAATTATTTTCTTATTAGATCTTACCCTGCCCTTAAGTTTGTAGGCAGAAATTGTATTTTCACTTAATTGGGAGAGATTGTTTACAGCTATGTAGCAAAGAATATACCATCTCTTTTAAAACTGTGGATTTCTTTAAAAGTGACTAATGTATTAAACTGACTAAAGTATTAAATTGTCTAAAGTATTAAACTAACTAAAGTATTAAATTGTCTAAAGTATTAAATTGACTAAAGTATTAAATTGACTAATGGATAAAATTGACTAAAGTATTAAATTGACCAACGTATTAAAAATTCACTAAAGTATTAAATTGAATAAAGTATTAAATTGACTAAAGTATTAAATTGACAAACGCATTAAATTGACTAAAGTATTAAATTGACTAACGTATTAAATTGACTAAAGTATTAAATTGACTAAATTATTAAATTGGTTAAAGTATTAATTATTAGTATTTAAGTCTGAAAGATAAGTAGTAGTGTTCTCCTGTCTCATATCTAATAACACTATACTACAGCGATCATCAATTCGGCGACCAAATGCGGTCGTCATCCTCCCGCCCGTTTTCCAATTTATTTGGGTCACAGTCTGTCTTGAACTCCCATACATGTCTGTTACTCGACATCTCATAAGTCACCCCATTCTATCCATATTACCTTTCACACAATCCATCTATCGTTTCTTTGGTCTTCTTCGACTCCTTTAACCATCCTCATTTATACTCAAAACTTTCCTTTACCTAATATGGTGTTAGTAATAATATCCCAATTAAAATTTACATACGAAACCTTAGAAACCTGAATATATTACGTAACATCCAGGATTTGAAATTTTAATATATTTTGCCTTAATTTTGATTATGCCTGTGTAATCCGCTTTGGACAGGTTTATATAACATTCAATTAAAACCGAAATCGAATAAAAAAAATCCACCTCGTGTACACTGTAATAATATCAGAGGGATTATATGAAAAACCATCTTAGTATTGAATAAAATGTTATTCGTAAAACTTCAAATGTTTTAAGTTTACTATAAACATACTCGTATAAACCTGGCTAGCTCTTGAATATTAAACTCTTCTTAGCTCGCGAAATATGAAAACAAAATCATGAGGTTTCCTTCAAATAATAATAGGTACCAACTAAGAGAAGTTTACTGATTGTTTCTATGATAATTAATTAGTAAGTAATAGTATTTATTTTGGAACGAAGTTCTTTAAAGCATAACTTTCAGAAATCGTTACGCTAAAAAGTGTAAATACTTGCGACCGTCGTCTTCTAATTCAAAGAGAAAGAACGAGAGAGAGAACGCCGCCAGGAAAAAGAAAAGAAAAGATTATTGTGATTACAGTGTCGTGGGATAACATTGTACACATCGGCCCGAGTACACTACATCTTTGCACTGCACTGCACTGCATTTTTGTCATGGGTGTCGTTTTCATAGCTTTCGAGGGTGCCAAAGCCGATATGAGGTCAAAATGTAAATCCAAGATGGCAACTCCAAAAAAATTGTTTTTGTTTTATATCATACGTGAGAAAGAACTTCGTTCCTGACGGGGGTCCCCCAACCGCTTTATCGTAGTTAGTATCGTAGTAGTTATCGTAGTTAGTATCGTAGTTATTATAAGTAAGTAATATTATTCTAGCTTATAATAATAGGGGCCCATTATTGAGTGTGCAAGTTACCCTCTGCCATTTTATCCGTGTACGTATGAACATTGATCAGGCAGGGGCCATAGTCCTTCCATAGTTCCAGGTAACCAGTCCACTCTAGTCACCCAAACCCACAGTCCAATATTTTTGTTTCCATTTCCTGCAATAGTCCTGCATCAACCGGGGGTTGTCCTTGGGTGCCCTTGCATAGTGCGAACAGGGATAATTTTCGGTTGGTGCCTCAACACTTAAAAATATCTAAGGGGCCGCTACGACTTGGCTTCGGCCCCTCGTACGCCTTTCCGAGGTCCGGGACCCCAGGGTCCCGAGATATGTTAAAGACATAAAAATAATAATAATAACCCCATCGTCATATCTATACGTTAACGTCGTGGTGGGGCTTGTGCGCTCCAAATTATAGGTCTGTGCCGGTAGAGTTTATTTTGCCGGAACAGGTCTGGGATAAGGAGCCAGACCAAGAGAGATACAAAAACCCGCAGGGCAGCATGTGGCGAGCTGTTGGGCAGTAGTGACCCCACGGACCCTATGTTGTTTTGTTTTGTTTTGGAAAAAAAAGATCAATAGTTTGTTCTATACATATAAATTATAGGAAAACCTATAAGAAGTCCATGGTCTTAAAATAATATGGTAAATCTCTCAATATTGCGCGCAAACTTACATTTGCAGTTGGAATGTATGTAGAACATGTTTTTCAACTACGCTGTATTCATCCCAACTACGGAAACCTTCATTGTGCGTGGTCCTACACGCACTTGGCTAGTTTTTAGGGTTCCGTATCAAAATGGTAAAAAGGGACCCCTTATGGTGCGTCTGTCTCTCAGTCTGTTTGTCTGTCACAGCTGGATATCTCAAGAACTACTGCTATCAACTTGAAATTTGGAATAGTTTTAGATGACATTTGCCCACCTATTTTGCAATTAAGAAAGAAATATATATATATTGCAACACGGACTGAACGGGGACTGGGGGGACTTAAAAATGTGGGGTGTGTGGGTTGAAGTGGTAGGCCCACTTCAACCCACACACCCCACTAGGGCATGTGGGATATCATATGAAAGAGCGCTATATGCACAATCTCAAAAAAAAAAATTGTTTTCGTCATTTGACGAAAAATGTAAAAAAAAAATACCGTTTCCCCCTTATCTCCAAAGTTTGCATTAGAAAAAAATCTGAAATTATTCTATGTGATAGAGGTATACGTAAAAATTACAGGAAAAATAAAACGATGTCTCTAAATAGCACACTTTTTAGAAATCATCAACTTAAATTACATTAGTTCTACTATCGGTCAAAAGATGGCGCTGACCTAAAATTGTAATATTCTACACAGCATTGTGCTGTGTTAAAATTCTCTGACGAATAAAGGCCTCGCCGATGAAAATGTAAAATGGTACGGAACCCTCGGTGCGCGAGTCCGACTCACTCTTGACGGGTTTTTTTTCTTTCTAAAAACATTACTTACTGTCGCGCTCACATTTTGGTCCCACATTAAGACCTAATATGGAATTGCAATTTTACGGACTAACAGAATCTTGGCTCATTCACACAACATCGCTATCTTTTACAATAACTTCCACTCAACATTCCAACTAAACATAATTATCTTCAACCACCAGGTAACAAGGCCGAACAGTCTTGTAACACTGGTGTGGCAATTATACCGTCAATATTGTAACTAAACAAATACTTAGGTATCACCCAGGTACCAATTAAAGCAGCCCACCAACCCTAATAAAAGCGGTACTTTAGCTGTTATCGAAATTCATTGGCTTTAACCCGTTTATATTTACAAGCCTTGTTTGCTAGACCAACAGCCCAGATTGTATGTGCTGGTTTTGAAATTAAATGTTTTTATCATTTTGCTCGTTTTTTGGCCACTTTCACGCAATAGGTTTAACATGTGAAAGCGAAATGATAAATGTGTTTTTAGTTTGTTTATTTATCGTTTGTTTTAAATTATGAGGGCTCGTTATTTGGACATAGATTGATCGGTATGCGAACGTATGCCTCGCATCCACCAGTTTCCAATATATAAGGCGCGGGACATACACAAATGATAGTGGCGCGGGCGTGGCGACGGTATGGCGCGGGCGTAGCGCCGCCCGTTTCATATTTCATACAAAATGTATAGCAACGACGTAGCACGGAACATACACACAATGCCCGCCGCACCGTTGCCTCTTGTGTATGTTCCGCGCCACGTCGTTCCTATACAGTACACGCAAGTAGCGAGGGCCGCGGGTGAGGTGTGGGAACTCACCCGCGCCCCTCGCCGCTTGTGTATGTCCCGTAAGCTAAGGTACAGTCACGAGCATAAAATACCTTATAGTTACGCAAAAAATAAAAGCGATTTTTTGTGAATAACGATTGCAACTTTGAGAAAAGACCTATTTCACAATAGTATGGTTACAAAAATACTATGTTCGAAATACCATAAAACTTATATCATTACATAACATCACGCCTTCTTTCCGCGAAAGGTTTGGAAGAGGTGATATGGGGCGAGCCTATTGCCATCAATCGGGCACAAATCCAGACTCCGGGCTGTTATTGAGAAATTCCGGGTATAAAAACCCAATACTACTTTGCCCGACCTGGGAATCGAATCCAAGACCTCATTCTCAGCGGAAGTGCTTGCGACCACTAGACCAACGAGGCAGCCTCTATCAATGCATGTTACGTAAGAAAAAACTACCCAGGTGGGTCCAGGCCAAGTCGGGGAATCCCACACCGCTCCAGCGGTTAGCCCCCATTGTATCATGGGAGGGAAGCCTCAAACTTCTCAATGGACACATTGATGCCGCGTTTTTTAGCGCGGCCTGCTGCAGACTTAGCGCCCACAATACAAGCTGCGATTAACGCGCTCATATGCCCGACCTCGGCTGCGACCATCGCGCCATTAAATACTACTCCAGCTGCGACCAACATGCCAACACCCATTACACGGGCTATACCTCCCACGAGTCTCTGGCAACAGAGCATCGTGTGGAACAGCAAGACGAACCCGGAGAATGACTCCGACCAGCACAGACAGACAGAGACGGGGAAAGATGACGGACCTGGCAACTCTGACACTCTTCCGGTTGCCTGTGATGAAGTACGCTCGCTGATAAAGCTCAAAAAATTCCTATTAGCTAGACACCTAACACAAGTAATCGTAAAGGACTAAGCACAATTAGAATACACCGTGACAAAACTGAATGAATACTTTGCTGAAGCATACCACGCATGCTGTAATCTAATAGCGCTACAAGGCAAGAACAAGAGAAGTCCCCGGTGGAACGCTGAACTTAGTAAGCTCAGAGATGCGCTACGTAAGCAATTTAACAGAGCAAAAAACACGGGACTCCCGGACGACTGGGAGATATACAAAGAGATACATACAAAAAACAGATCAGAACCACCAGGAGGACGGCATGGCGAAAATTCTGTGAATCCATTGAGACAAATAATGAGGCTGCAAGGGTAAGGAAGATACTATCAACTGATCAGGATCGAACTCTCAGCTCGATGAAAAAGCCCGATAATTTATACACACTGACTGACTATGAAATCAGTAAGGTTCTTCTCAAGACTTACTTCCCAACTGTAAAATCCTAGAGGACAGGACGTGGGAGGCTGGACCAGAATGGACTCCAACGGATCAAGACTGGTCAAGAGCCTGCAATATAGTAACAGAAGACAGGATAAAGTGGGCTATCAACACCTTTCAGCCATACAAGTCGGCAGGGCTGGATGGCATCTTCCCAGCCCTGCTGCAGTGGGGGGTAGATCATCTGATACCATGGGAAGTGGAGATCTATCGAGCCTGCATAGCACTTAAACACATACCTCTCGCATGGCGCGAGATGAAAGTCTTTTTCATACTAAAACCTGGCAAGACCGATTATACATAACCTAAGGCTTATAGGCCTATAAGCCTCACATCCTTCCTTCTTAAAACCCTCGAGAGACTCTGTGACAGGCACATCCGAGACGGACTCCGGATAAAACCACTTTACAAACAACAGCATGCGTACTCCACAGGCAAATCATCAGAATCAGCGCTGCACGGCGTGGTTTCTAAAATTGAATGCGCAGTGGATCACAAATGCTCAGCACTGGCCGCCTTCATTGAAATGCGCCTTTGAGAAAACCATGTTTAACAGCATATAAATGGCCCTCGATCGACACAGGATAGACTCGACCCTGAGTGGCAGGACCACCAACATGCTCAAATTGAGAGCTGTACAAGTCACAGTAAATGACACTACAAGGGCCATTGTTGCGAAGGGCTGCTCACAAGGGGGCGTCCTCTCGCCGCTTCTATGGAACTTGGTAGCAGATAGCCTCACCAAAAACCTCAATGACAAAGGTTATTTCACTGTAGGCTACGCCGATGACATAACCATAATAATAAACGGGACCCACGAAAACACCCTATGCAATCTCATGCGTCGAGCTTTGAAAATAGTAGAGGAATGGTGCAACAAGCACCACCCTACAAAACCCTTCAAAAACCGAACTGATTCTCTTAACAAAAAAGAGGAAATTGACCACACTACAACTACCGCGATTCTTTGGAACAACCCTAAGCCTCTCAACTGAAACCAAATACTTGGGCATCTTTTTGGCCAAACAACTGAACTGGGCAAAACACACAAACTATATCACTACAAAAGCCAACATATCCCTATGGCAGTGCAAGCGACTGCTTGGCAGGAATTGGGGCATTAGCCCCAAGGTCACCCACTGGCTATACACCACAGTCATCCGACCAATTATCACATACGGCTCACTGGTCTGGTGGCCCAGGACAGACCTGAGCCCAAAGAGATCTCGAAAAACTGCAGTGGTTTGCTTGTGTTGCAATCACTAGTAGTATGAGAACTACATCCATTGCCGCCCTACAGGCAATACTTGGACTGCACCTCATCGTGCGGGAGGAGGCGACCCTGGCCGCCTTTAGGCTCCATTTATCAGGAACCCTGAGCAAAAACTCCAGAGTTAAACACACACGAATAAAGGAAGATGCGATCAAACGATAACCAATGATGGCATCAGACTGCGACAAAACCTCGAAATCACATCACTTTCATAGGCACTAAAACATAATACTTACTGAAGAACAATGTGACTACTGAGGCCCGAAAGAGCTGAGAGTATACACCGACGAATCAAAGACCGACTCCGGTACCGGAGTTGGAGTCTTTTCACACGACCTCAACATAAATATATCCCGCCCGCTGGGAATGTTCAACACCATCTATCAGGCGGAGTGTGTGGGCATCATACAAGCGGCCCACGCCATAGAAGCCAGGACAGTTACGGATACTCACATACTTATACTCTTCAATAGCGCCTCAGTTCTTCAATCCTTACGGAAAAAACATATTACTTCAAAGTTAACACTAGAATGTCACAATGCACTAAAACAAGTAGCGGTGTCTAGCCGCAACACGGTGATACAGCAATGGATAAAAGGACACAGCAGATCGCTAGGTAACGATGCAGCTGACGAACATGCTAGAAGAGGATCTAGCACGGCAGTCTGTGGACCCGAGCCTATCGTGCCAGTTCCCTTCAACCAAATACGCAGGTGGCTACAGGAGTTCACCCACGCACAAGCGGAAAACTGGTGGACCTCGACACTAGGCTGCAGGCAGTCCAAGGAAGCTATGCCATCCTTGGATAGTAGGCTAACCAGGCGTTTATTAAGCCTGGACAGGAACGGCCTGCGCCTGATGACGGGGACCATGACGGGGCACTACTCGCTAAACAAACACTTCCACACAATAGGCATAACGGACAGTCCTCCATACAGGGCGTGCATGAAGCCTGAGGAAACCGTCGCGCACGTGTTCTTCGAATGCACAGGCGTCACCCAGCTTAGAACAGAAACCCTCGGGTCACCATCTATCACTAATGTTCTGAATAGACCAGGAGTGTTAATTAAGTTCTGGAGGGAGGTGGGCTGGTTGGATTAACCACCAAACGGCCGCCATGGCCCGCGCACAATGGTTCACTTGACGGACTCACAGTGCGGAAATGCAACCCCATAAGATAGAACATAGAAGGTATCTATGGTTGAGACTGTGCATGAGTCAAGTATATGTCATTATGCCTGTGACTCGATGATGGTTGTTAAGTTCAGTCAGAAGCCTTGAATTCATTTGTCATGCATCCCCTGCGGAGGTTTGTGTACTGTCTGTGTAACATGATAGTATTGAGCCTCTGACTATGCGGGAAACGTTGATCACACACAGATAAGTAACATATTTTATGGCCCGTTTTAATAAACCTGCTTCTGAGAGCAATATCTGAAAAGATGCTGTCAAAACTAAATACATAAATGGCGTCTGAATTTCGTAACATTTTACAAGCTTAAAATATAATCTGATTTATATTATATGGCCTCAGGAGACAATTGCAAGTCAATTTGATGTCTCCATAGAACGAGCTTTCAAAATATAGGTTATTTAGTTCGTTTTTAAATAAAGCATATGATTATTGTTTTGTAAGACATATTATTTACATTTTTAAATATTTATATAAAAACAGAAAAAAATGTTATTATTATTATTAATTTATTTAAATCACAATTATAACACTTTTACAGACTCATCCAAGGTGATGTTATAAGTCACAAAATCTACACAAATTTACAAAAAAATGAATAACTTGTAAGCAGAATTACAAAGAATCATATAATATTAATAATATAACAATTATTCTAAATTCTTTTATTCTATCAAATCTTTTTCAATTATTATTTGTGCCATTTGAATGAATTGCGGCAGGTTTTGCCCAAATATATTTTCCGATACCGTAATGACTAACCAGACTTAATCAAAGAATCTGATCTGTACGAAAATATAAACATACGTAATATAAGTACGCTCTTATTTTTCCTTACTCAGTAACTTAACCAGCTTGTTCATAGTGTATTGAATTACACCGGCGCGACAAGTGATTGATTGCTAACATGCACATCCACACATCGCTCAGTACCATCCATAACATCCACAACATCCAACATAAGAGAAACACTCGTGTTTACTAATACTGTCTGTCGTGTCTGCTCATGAATACTTGGAACTAAGTGCCATCCTCGATAAATCAGGATTTGTCCAACAAAACGTCACGCCAGCTTCACGTCATTTTAAATATGTACGCGTAGACGCGTAGTGATGTGTAACCAACGAGTATACGCCGAAAACTATCCGGATTTAGTTAATCGGATATTCTAACTATGTGTTGTTCGGTAATCTGGTTTATTCGATAAAAAGCGCGAACGATTCGCTGTGATCGTATTAGAGGGCGGATTTGTTGTGTTTCATTTACAAGAAATGTATCGATGGATAGGAATAAGATTTGCCAATGTTAAGCTAAATTTGATAGGTGATACGTTCTCATGAAATGTAAGTTAGAAGTAGGTCTAGTTTATTTTGGCTGAGATGATTTGTTTGTCGTCATCTTCATTGGTAGCCTTGTTCCACATACTGCTAAGGATAGTGATTTGTGATTAGACCTAATCAATTTAAAATGTATGTGATGAATGTGTGCGAAAATAAAAGAATTATGTTTAATTACCTCCGTAAACCGTTCTTAAATTAACTTTATAGCGGTGGATTGATGGGGCTGACAAGTGGATATTATGAATTTCCATCCGAAAATATATATCAATGCACTAACAATGAATGCCGCTCAGAACTCCACTTACTCAGAATAAAAGCGTGAGCTAAACTTAAATGCAATTCCCAACTCCACGCCACAACTCTTTAATACCCGCACATAATCTATCTCTCACATCTGCACACGTTCAGTTATTATATTCATAACAAGCGCCGACAGATTCCTCGCCTCGGGTGCCGGATAGTCATTACTCACGAGTGAAGCACGTCACTACTAAACACGCATTATAACAGCTAGTAGGTATCTGTTTGAGTAGAAAAACCTTCGCGAGTGATATTGATGAATAATTCATGTGGCGTCGGCGTCAACAATAAGGAAGCAGTAAGTGTTTACCGTTTGTGAATAGCTGAATATTTGATAGTTGGATATTCAACAAACACCGAGTATCCGAATAGTAATTACGTCCATCCGATTTATGAGTTTGCCTTGCTAATGACGGCACTATTTCGTCTGTCGGAAGTTTACTGCCATAAATAGGTTTAGTGACCAAAAAGCCTGGTCACCAATACATAAATAGTACTGAGCGGTTATTGGCTGAGTGTAAGCACAAAATTTATACGAGCATGAGCCAAAAATAAAATTTTGTTAAAAAAATAAATATTTTTAAGCGGTCTTTTCATTACGTTAAAATATGATGTTGAAAATTTTTCCTAAACAAGTTTTATTTGGTTCTGGTTTCGGCTCACTTTTATTACGGATTCGCTGAATCTTTTTCAGTTAAGTAAATATTTTTGAAAGGACTTTAATGAGATTGCTGTCACAACCCGCTTTATATCTAATGGTCCGCGTATACATCGTTTAATGGTTATTTTTTTGAATACTTTAATTGACTGCTGACACCAGTAACGTATGATGAATACGAATAATTGATTATGTATATACTTAATTCATCACCACTTTATTTGGAAGATATGTCACATCCATGGCCACGAATGCTCATCTAGATCTTTTGACGTATCGACCGTCATGTGTCATCTATGGTTCTGTGTATTTATTATTGCCGTTAAAAGGCAGTACTTCAATCATCCTTCGATTTTGATGTGGTAAGGTTACAGATAATAATTTTAAGTAAGTGTCAAATTATTATCTTTGGCTATCTTTGGGCTCTAATTGTATAATAAATTTAGAAAGCAAACAGTAATTTTTAATAAGTTTTCGTGGTTCTGACCACCTATATCCTGCTACAACAATAATAGGATACGTCATCTCCAATTGTTTTCCGAATAGTTTTCTAAACCTGAGTCGGATTTAGCTTTAGTGATCCGATTTAGAACTGTAAAGATGTTAGTGGGTATAAAAGAGGGGAGTTTTAGTGTTTCCGTCGTAAAAAGCGGAGCGTGTTGCTGCATTACTGCGGAATTGCGGACGTTTAGTTAAATAGACGGTAGTCGAGTAGGTGAGTGTGGAGATCGTTGAATAGTCTCTGTTTTTTATTATAGTCAGCTATCTCGGATTATTTTCGCAAGAATAAAGGCTCGCTCCACACCAGCCCACGGTTAAGTTACGCTCATGAGCTTTGCTTTAAATGAAAATGTAGGCGGAATCGTCCACTGCGACCCACGGCTACGGTACGCACGAATGTCTGTGAACAGTGATGTTCTTGACCCTTGATAACAGTAATCGATCGTTGATCGTTGATTGCTGTAATATTGTAACCTGTTCTTGCCCTGACCTAAAGAAAACGCACAAAGATTAGGAATCATTATTGACGATAATCTATCTTTTCGACCTCTTATAGACATGGTTACTACTAGGGTAAGAAAACTGATATTTGTTTAAAAAATCTAAGAAATGCAGCAATACGTATACCTAGCTCTTGGTCTATCAGTGTTGCAGTATTGTATCTCTGCATGGAGAGGCACGTCAAAAACTGTACTCAAACCACTAGAAGTTGCACAAAGAGCAGTACTCAAAGTCAGCACTTTCCAGCCCTATCTGTTCCCAACATACCTTTTGTACCAGTCTTGTGAAGTCCTCACTGTCGGGCAGCTCTTTGTCCTGCACGCAGTCTTGAGACATCATGCAAATATTGGGTTGTTGCATAAGTCTTTGCAATATTTTGCAATAATTTATTTATGCCTACTTTAAGCGGTGCAAACTGACAGGTTCATACATGAAACAATTAGCCGTCTACAGAGCTTTTCAATGTGCGGTTCTGTTTTTCGTTTATTAAAATAATGTCTGAGAATTTCAATATTACACGTGATCAGTTATATTGTTGTTTACTCTATGACTTCCGTTCTGGCGTTAAAGCCAATGAATCTTTTAAAAAGTTGTGTCAAGCGTTTGGTGAAAACGTGATAAGTCAGAGGACAGTGTACAATTGGTTCGATAAATTCAAACAGGGGAAGTACAATCTCAAAGACGAACCGCGATCTGGTCGCCCCTCTGAATTGGACAATTATCAGTTGATTCGGTTAGTAGAAGAGAATCCAAACCTTACTACACGAGAAATGGAAAGCATACTAGGCTATGATCATACTACTATAGCAAGACATCTGGCTTCATTGGGAAAAGTGTGGAAATATGGTTCTTGGGTTCCGCATAACCTGACAGCTAAACAACGGCAGATACGTTTGAATGTCTGTTTGGAATTGCTCTCTCGCCGCCGAACAACAAACTGGCTAGATTATTTAATTACAGGAGATGAAAAGTGGGTTTCTTATCATAACGTCACACGTAAGAAACAGTGGCTGGGAAAGGGAGAAACTTCAAAACCGACTCCTAAAAATTACACTCAAGAAAAAGTTATGTGCTGCGTGTGGTGGGATACCAAAGGAGTTATAATGTTTGAACTCCTTCCTAAAAATCAGACCGTAACAGCACAACTATATACAGAACAGTTACAGCGATTAGCTCAAAATATAAGAGAAAATCGTAAAAATCACGAACATGTTTATTTTCTTCATGATAATGCCCGGCCGCACGTCGCTAAAATCACACGTCACAAGTTACTGGAATTAGGCTGGGAAATATTACCGCACCCACCTTATTCCCCAGACCTTGCACCTACAGATTTTTACTTATTTAGGTCACTACAGAATTATTTAGATGGCAAAGAATTTAAAAACATTGAAGATATTGAAGAGAACCTAAAATTATTTTTTCAATCAAAATCAAAGGATTTTTATCGACAGAGAATTCACGCCTTACCACATCGTTGGAGACAAGTCATAGATTCAGAGGGCGATTATATTACCGAATAATTTCATGTATATTTTTAAATAAATAATTTTGAAATAAATGTTACGTTTTTGCAATTACTTATGCAACAACCCAATATAAAGTATGATAATTCCTCTTATTTATCTAAGCGTAGACCAAAGGTCATACAGTGATCTACCCACCTTTAAACACCCATACGTTCGCAAGTACTATTGTTTCTTAGGCCCTTTTCTGTATGAAAAATTAAATAACCTTGTAGATATATACCCATATATATATTTAAATAGGAGGATATGTAAACTTACAGTAGTAGTCTACATTCGCAAGCTAACAACCTGTTGTCTATAGTTAAGTAGCTTATAATAATACTCACCCTCCTACACGCATACACTCATTTACACTCTACTCACCAGAGGCCATCACTAGACATCTAATTTATCATTGTCCTCCTACATCTGTCACTTCATTTTATTTCAATATTATTTAATTATATCTCTGATCGAATGTAAAAATAATAAAAATATGTGTTTAGAGGTCAAACAAATTAATTTTTAAGTGTGACCTACAAATGAAATACAGATATTTTATATCTAGTTCAGACAGAGATGTTCAATATCTGATCATAGAATTAAGTGTAATAAAGTGTATCACCATTATTTAAATGTCCATATATTTTTGAACAAATAAATCTTCTTCATTCGGCCATCTGTGCTTAATTGGGTTTTGTTTGTGTGTTAAAGTAGTCGCTGTTTTTAGCATTTTGTTTACATATAAGCTGTGAAAATTATATTTTCTCAAACTTGCTTGGAAATTTAAGAATTATTTTGACAACCTTCTTCGAGATAAATCGAAATTGCTGTGCAATGTTTGAATGAAAGTCCAAAAAGGTAAATTATCAAATGTTTTATTTAAATTTCGGTTTGGCTTGCAAAGAGAGCAGTTTGAACTAAAGAAAAAACAAATGAACATATTGCTACGTGAGAAGTTATCGTTTATTTATTTATTTAACCATTTATGTACACACATATAAACAGACAAGAAGAAAGGAACAGAAAAATACGTACAAAGGCAATGCTTATTTCTAAAGAAATCTCTTCCAGCATACCTGCGACAGGAAATTATAAAAAAATGAGATGTAGACAACGTGTGTAACCGTAGAAGATAAAACAAAAACATAAACCAAAGAAGAAAAAAAAAATTACAATTTACTATTTATACACGCTACTTACAATACAAGAATATACTTACATACATACTTCTAAAATAAATATCACTACAATATATATAATTATAATGTTATTTAAGATAACTATGCAACTATGACGAAGTGGAAAGATAGCGTTCTTTCACTCTTCGTTTAAATGCTTCAACAGTACGACAGTCCCTAATGTCAGGCGGAAGTGAATTCCACAACCGAACCGCGTGCACAGTGAAGGAGTAGGAATAGAAGTTGGTTGAGTGGGGGGGGGGGGATTTAAGGAGGTTTTCAAGATGCGACCTGCAAGGTGCATCAAAAGGACGGGCGTAGGAAAAGCGTTCCCGCAGATAGGAAGGGGTTTTAGGGTTGTGGAGGATGTTGAATAGCAGACACAATATCCGAGAGTTCCTGCGAAGTCGAATAGGGAGCCACTTGAGTATCTTGCAAAAATTAGAAACGTGGTCATACTTTTTAAGGTTAAAAACAAAACGAATACAGATATTTTGCAAACGCTCAAGTTTATTTAAGAGCTCCTCGGTGGCATCCAAATAACAGGCATCAGCGTAGTCTATGATGGACTGTATGAGAGTTTGAGCAAGGGAGATTTTGGTCTTCAAGGGCAAGGAGCTCTGGAGGCACTTCAACGAATGGAACGTGTAGTGCACTTTGTGATTGACTTGAGCAACATGGGCAGTCCACGATGAGAGTCCATGATCACCCCCAGGGTTTTAACCGTATTGATTCGTCATTGATTCTGGAATTTATAATTAATTTACTGAATTTGAATTTCCGCGCATTATTTGAGAATAGTACTACCCAAGCCATGGCCGCAACCAGGCATTGATGGACTCACGGATGTGTGCCTCAGGCTTGCCTCGGCCCACATTTCCACGATCGTCTATGAATGTTCTTATTGCACGCCGCGACAGTACTGGAGGACACGGTGGAGCATACCGTGGAGGTCTGCCTGGCTTGTGCGGAGCATCGCCGTGTCCTCGTGGAGGCGATCGGCGGCAGTGATCTCTCGCGTCCAGCCCTGGTACAGGCCATGGAACGGAGCGAGAGGGCATGGGAGGTCTTCACCTCCTTTTGCAAAGCGGTAATGTTCGCGAAGGTGGAGGCGGAGTACGTGAGGGAAAGGCAAAGTTCGCGCTCTTACGCCCCTAACCGCCTCAGGAGACTCCCTGGGCTTCGGGAGTTACAGGCCGATTCCCGGCCACCGTAGGCGCGGGCTTGCGGACGGTGAGCAATAGGTAGCTCGCCGTCTGGTAAGGACCAGGCCCGGGTCGACGCGCGCCTCAAAGATATGCCAGCAGAACTGACGGGGTCCGGTAGGGCTGATACCTGTCGGGGTTGCGGGGAAGTCCGAAAGGGATTTCGTGGCCCCCGGAAACATGGCAACTGAAGGAACACGCGTGGGTTTTAATCAGTAAGAGTCTGACACGCCCGCTCCGCCCAGAGCGAGAGAAGTTATTTGATAATTTCCCACCCAAAAAAAGGCCGCAACAGTGATGACTATTTCACTTATAGAAAATTGAAAGTAAATAGTTCCGTTATAAAGTAAAATGCGTGTTGCATTTTTAGGTGCTGTTAAAGTAACTACTGCGATTTTTAAACCCAAAAGTTTTATGTTAGGAAAACTGCACGTAAACGTGGTGTCAAAACAACACTGACAAATAAAATAACCCGAACCAAACACAAGCAAGCGGTATGATGTAGAGCATCCTTTCCCCAAGCCCCTCAGACAATATTTCAGCCACTCACATATAAAAATACAATATTAAATCCATAAATCAAGCCCTCCACAAATCTACGCTAGCATAATTTCCTATAACAAGAGTCCCGAGGGTTCCGCAGTAAATATTGAAACAGTACCAACGTTCAACAACAAAAAAGTAATAATCTTTTCAAATATTTCAAAAGTAAATTACATATCAAATAAAATCCGACTTGTAGGCACGTGACGGGTTAAAGGCAGCACACACAGGTTACAGGTGAAAAGGGATCTTTGATTACGCGTTACTGAGTCGTATATTTACGACAATGATATCAGTGACATTTTTTATTTTATTGTAAAGCTGGAAATATTAAACAGCCCTATCGTTCATGTTGCCATACTTAAATGTAAAAATACTGATAAAAATCGTTTTTGATTAAATAAACTCTCGTCACGACTTTCTTAATCACAGTTGTATCGATGTTAATGGCGTAACAAAATATAATTTATTCTACTTCACCGTGGGTGCTAAGCCTTATAGCCAGTATATTCCAAACAGATTTGTGTTCGCTGATTTGTGTGCTACGTGAGCGTCTATGGACGGTCGACGCCGCTACGCCGCTACGGTGCTACGAGCTACGGGCTACGAATAATACGCCACCGGTGAAATACAGACTTGTTATGAAAGGCTTCAGCGATGAGCTTAATTAATGCTGACGGTAATTACATGAGAATTTATATTGTTTAGGTGTTTGAATCAAATAAGCAAACTGACTGAAACTAACAAGCATCATTATTATGAAAAAAGATTATTTTTGGTGATAAAAAAAAGAGAAAAAGTAAATTCCTGCTATGAAAACAAAAATAAGCTGACAATTATTTTACCTATCTTAATTCTTTTGCTATTAATGTGACACATTGCTGCAGCACTATGTTTTTTTTGTCTGAAAACGTGTTTTATATACATGCGTCACGAAATTTTGCAAGCGTGTTAACAAAAACATTTGTTCATGCAATGATTTCTTATAACTCTGTTTACCATCAATACGAGACCAGACAGCACGACACACAGCTACAAAAGTCTAAACTCCCATTTCCGTATATACGATAATAGAATAATCTCGAACCAACGATCACTAAACACACGGTAACTTGTAAAACGGGTAATATTTGCATTAACAATATCCAAGTGAATGTTAACAGCTAACTCGCTGCGAGCGGCGGAACCAACCGTATTGATATTACTTGTTGAGCATACTAAGTTTTAGCGAGTACGGCGGAGTATTATTGCATCTGTCGTGAACTGCCTCTTTGGTCTAGTGGTCGCAAACGCAACTGCTAAGGGTAAGATCCTGGTTTCGGTTTCCAGGTCAGGAAAAGTGTTATTTGGTTTTTCCGTCAGGAATTTTTCAGGAGCATCCCGGAATCTGAATTTGTGCCCGGTTGGTGGCAATAGGCACGCCTCCTATTACAAGGGAATTTTACTCGTGATATGTGAATGTACACCTCTGCCTAACTCCTCGAGGAAAACGGGCCTAATGCCATGTTTTGTTATTGCGTTTATTTTTAATGAATTATAGTGTCATATTCCCACCTGTCGTAAAGAGAAGGGACGATATTATTGCCCATCTCACTATATCATTGCGTTTTCTAAGGATTATGGGTACAATGTGTTTCATCACTTTTCTTAGCAGAGAAGGTTTTAGATGTCTCGCAGCAGAATATCGTTCTAAACACTAACATAAAGTACATTTTCTAAAACACGCAGACACAATGGCAGCTTCAGTTACATAAATAATACATGGAAACCCTTTTCCTGACCTCAGACGCACGCACACACACAAATTACCCGTTTACAACGCCATAGAGGTCGATCTGAAGAGACTTGCTTAAGGGTTAACTCTCCTATGAACGTCTTCGGTCCGTCCTATGCCAGTCTCGCCGAACACCGTATCAAGATGGTTGCTATGGAGATATAGTCAGGGTAATAATTGCCAAGCAAGTTACCGGATACGGATAAATGGGCAAACGCCCTAAAAACATTTGAACCAAAAGAGGTTTGTGATTTAAATATATTATACGGGACAATTTAAGTTGGTAATCGATTTGCTTAACAATTAATATTCTAACTTTACTGATATGATCCCTTTGAATCGCTCATCGCAGATTAAAAAATACAATGTGAAGATTACTCTGATGCCAAACGTCACCAGATAGCATTTAATATTGAGTTCTCAATTTTTTTTTGCAGTAGAATCGCCCCCTGTTGTATGGGACTTAAACATAACTGGCAAAACGTACTGTTACACCTCTGCTTAATTTTACGGGGCTTACAGGCGTAATGTTTATGTGAAGCTCAGCTTTTAATACATGCATTGTCACGTTAGTAAGTGTGCGTGTATCAAGAATGTATGTCGAAGTAAAGTATCAGTATTTAATGTAATTTTGGCCTTACGTGAATAATATATTTCATCCTGTCCCGCTGCCGCGTGTCACCGCGCCGTGACGTTCTTGACGTCATCCCTACATTATTCACAAGAATTGCGACTCACACCCGATTTAGGATCTTGTATTAAAGGGATGTACTTGCGTTGTACATTTTACATGGCGCTTTGTTTCTCTGTTTTGAAGACGATCGATAAATTGTGAAACTGAATAGGTTCATACTCTAATCGACAGAATCTAGGCTGTTCGTCGGAATCTTTTTAGGTATTAAAACTTGATATTGTCATAGTGACAACTGACAGCCCCAAAGTGATAACCATACTTCGTCGTATTCTAGTGTTGGACTCGGTGATCTGTCTTGTATGTTTTAACAGTTTTGGGCATCGGTCATCGAAACCTATCCCAAATAGTTATTTAGTGCTTACAAACTTGGTCAACACAAATGCTACTCAAAAGACACACAGACTAAGCAAATCTTCGAACTATGAACTCAAAGCAATTTGAACATCTTGTTAGCTCGTAATAATCCCGAAGTTTCCCGAAGATATCCGAAGCTTGCTGAGCGAACTACACGGCTCACAACTTCCTCATTACGGAACATTTGGTTAGAACAACATTACCCGATCCTCTACGATTTAAAGGAGATTTGAAGAAAACTCAGAAGGATTACTTCCTACAATGCTAGCAAAGTTATCATCACAACATCACTCATGACTGTATTTAATGAGGCAGAAGCGTTTAGTTTAAAAAATCTCAATTTTAGGCACTTATATTTAAGTCTACGTATATAAACTAAGTATGTACGGTATATAGGTGAAAGGTAATTTAGTATTGCATTGTAACAAAGGAATTATGTTAATAGGATGAGAAACAGCGTTCTATTACTTTAACTTTGATTCGTTTTATGAGGATTGATAGCCATTCAGACATATTTCTTTTTCGATTTAAAATCTGTGTCTTACAGAGCTCTTACTCGTATGATAAAATTTAAATTCATATATAAATTTAATTTGTTGTTTATGAGACAACCGTACAGAGTAACTTAATAATAAATAATAAGGATAGACTAAAAATTGATTAAAGTTATTTTGACAATAAAATGTAGGCAGGTCAACAGTTTGGAGAACATGAAATAGTAGTTTGCAAAAAAAATGGTTTGGTTGTCTTTGGACTGATTCGCCCTGTCCCCTCGTACTAGTATAAAACTGTATCTGTGTATGTTATAAGTCCACTGCTCGTTACAAACTACCTACTCCATAGTACCCCACTGTGCTCTTTCCTGGAGTATTCTCATTCATAACACTACTGCTTCTGCCACGTCCTACATCGTCATTATAGCTGTCCACTTGCAGAGCTCCACTGACCCATTATAGCTGTCCACTTGCAGGACTGCACTGACTCATTATAGCTGTCCAACTGCAGGACTACACTGACTCATCTTGCACTCTATGCTTTTGCACTCTCGTTCATAACACGACTGCTTCTTCCATGAGCCTACTATTGCACCTGTCTAGTGTAACCAGCCCGAGGGATGCTCTCAGTGCTTAATATCTCGCTACTATTAATTTAATAAGCGCGCTAGCTCGGAGCCGCGCCGCCGCTGCTGTATTAGCGCAGTAAAGAGCGTACTCGGTAATCCGCGCCTCAACTCCGTGTACTTACGAGCAGCCATACGAACAGAGAGAAGTGACAGCGTGTTTGATGTTAAACTAGCTGATAAGTTGATACTACATTGCGTTTCTGGCGTCATATCTGACGTTGACCTGCATCTCAATTGCGTAGGTTACTCGGCATAACATTTTGCTAGTCGACGATGTCTATTGCATTTTTTTTGCTATCGGGCTGATAAATTTTCAAAGCACATATGGATTGGGTACAATAAATTCATTGTATATTCAAAATGAAGGATTAACCCAAACGGATTTGAGGGATAGGACTGACTGTTCTAACTTTAAACGAAACTCTTCGGACGTATTAGCCCACTCCTACTAGAGATAATTAATTAAAAATGTTAAGCTTGTTTGCTTGTTGTGCTTGTTTTATGCATTTATAGTGTTTGTAAATCGTACAAAATGTCACCCTTAAAACGTTATACCAAACGCATGATCTCATTTGACAATCCCAAACATCTGTTAACTAAGTTCCACGAACGCCACAACCATGTGTATTCCCAGTAATGCATAGGAATTAGCATGTCTCAAGCAATCTGTGGGCTTGATTACATCCACTCTGCACGACCGACGCGACCGGTGCGACACATGTCACCAGCGCGACCGACACGTGCTTTTGACGACCACGCGAGATTGATGCTGGTTGCCGTAATATTCGTTTGTCAGTGATTGATTTGCTGAACTATGTGAGCTTTCAAATGTCAGTGGTCAGTGTTGGTTGTTGAATCGATAATAGAGTGGTTTAAGATGTATTAGTCAGTGTTGTACCTACGTCTCCAGGGATTGGTAAAGGTTTTTCGTACACTGAAACTTTGACGATGACGGGAAAACCTCCTATACAGCAGGTGGCTTCCCAATATACAGGACAACATATTAATTAATGAGTCAAGAATTGTATTCAGTTGTCGGAACCTCATAATTATCAGTTGGAAATAAATTTATTTCCAACTTGTCACTTTCCACTTCACTGCACATGTCACTTTCCAAATTGTCACTCTGGCACTATTGTGTCAGAGTGACAATTTCACACTTACGCATTTTGTATATTAACCTAAGAAGATTGTTTCATCGTCTAAAGTAAAAAGACTAAATGCATAGTCTAAGATAAATAAAACGATTTCAGTAATATAAATATACAGCGTGTAACAAAAACCCTATCTGATCCGTGAGGGTGTTGTTAAGAATCATACTGAGAGTCTATTTATGTGGTAATTTTCTGAAAAAGAAAATAAAATCACCGCATCAGCGCATTTTCAATGGGGAATTTTACCGGGTTATTATTTATGGCGTTGGCGGCCGTCATTTAGCGGGTGTCTAGAAGTGATAACTTATGACCTCAGTAGACAAAATCTAATTTATAATGAAATTGGGGTAATTTTAGTACTAAATAGGTGATTTTGAAACAGCAATAACTTTTTTATTTTAACAATTATTTTTTTTTGTTACTTTTGGTAATGTTATTGCGGTACTTATGCGCCCCTTTTCGGATCAGAAAGGGTTTTTGTTACATGCTGTATATATAAGGCTAGGCACACAAGTTAGCCAATTCAGCCCTAAGAAACCCAGACATTATGTAAACTCCTAAATAACATTATTGTTTCTGAGAAAAAATCAGGATTTTTAATAACAATTACAATATTTTAATCAAAAGCCGCCACCGCCACTAAAATATGAAGAAAAAGAAAACTTTTGAATCCTAATTACTTTCTGGAATGTATTAATGTCCATTTGTTATGCGAACGTCTCAACTTTTATACATCCGAAAGAAAACTTGACTTTACAAATACAAAAGAATACAAAGGAAACAAATGAGCGACATAATTACCTTTTTAGGGTTCCGTACCTCAAAAGGAAAAAGCAGAACCCGTATAGGATCACTTTGTTGTCCGTCTGTCTGTCGGTCAAAACGCTCTTTCTCAGGAATATTTGGAGCTATCAAGTTGAAATTAATATCAAATACGTAGGACTACGGTCCTTTGGAGTACTGAAAAAACAAGCTTGTAAGTCAACGTAATAAATATAATATAATTTGTAGTTTTATTACATAAAAACATATATTTTTGCGATTACAAACTTACATTCGCAGATGGAAATTTGTCCGTGACATATATGGTATGACAGAACATGTTTTTAACAACAAAGTTAAGTTAGTTCTTGGGATAAATTCATCCCACCCGGAACGGAACCCTTCATTAATCGTGGTCCGACACGCAATTGGCTGGTTATTTTTTTTAAACATGAGGACTAATTTATTACTAAAATTAATCGTTGTGACATTATGATTTATAGGCTAAGGATTCGGGGTAGATAGGCCCATCACAAAACGGAATGATAGTTCTATAACGAAGGATCGAACCGTTATTCATCGACATAATGCAGATGTAGGTAGTACGTTTAATTTCAGCTAATATCTACGTTTGAAATCTAATTCAAAATGAGATCACCTAAAGCCGTCAGTCACTGCCTTTCTTCGCTTAGCAATCACTTCAGCTCACTCTTAAACCTAAAATAATTGTGTCGGATGCAGGCTTGAAAAGAGCATTAAAGAGCATTCTCCGTCAGCGAATTTTTAAAAGGGCCTTTACTGCTCGTTATTAATTAAGCGTACTTGGTTATTAGTAGGCCAGTCCGGCGGGCCCAATTAAAAGGGGCCTGCTCCAATAGCTGCGGAATAACAACAAATAACCAAGAGGCCATTTTGTTGCCCACTCGTGGCTCTAATTAGAGGTTTGTTAATCATTAATGTACAGGTTCAAAGGGAATATTTTAAATTAAATCTATTTATTTATTCAACTGAGCCGTCGTTTACTGAGTACTGAACTGAGTTCTATATAAGTACGAGAAGCGTGTGTTTTTTTGACGTCGAAATAACTTTTCGGGAAAATGTCGTCGTAGTAATCAAGTTTGTTCTACGAATTAAAAAATTGCTCGGATATTTTTACTCATTACATCATCACGCGTGTATTCCCCCAAGGGTTAGGTACAGGTGCACCTATAGTAACACCCACATTTTACCAAATATGTTTAAGTCCCATGTAATAGAGGGCGAACCTATTGCACTAATTTAGACTCCAGGTTGTTACTGAAAAATTCCTGATAGAAGGAACCAGTTTCCCAGGTCGGGCGAAGTATTGACTTTGCCCGACCAGAGAATCGAAACCAGTACTCACTCTCGTCTCTACTCACTCTCTCTCTACTCTACTCACTCAGTCTAGTGGTTGCATACAAAATAAGTACAAGAAGCTGATTTAAAGCTTCCGCAAACAGGTGCGACGCGACACCGATAAAACAATTTCCGAGAAGTTTTCATAGAAATTGTTCCACCAGAGTTGCGTCACGCTGTCGTGTCAAATCTGTCTGCGCGAACCTTTGTTTTGTTTTATAGGCAGAGGTCGCTTCAGCAATAACCCGCGCGTTGTTACCGCCGCCTATACCTACCGGCTGCACCCTGGGGATACGACACTTTGCCAAACTTAGTTTGAAATAGAAAAAGAAATTGTTTATTCTGTAAATAGGATATCGAATCACTTTAACACGTCATATAAAAAAAATAAGCTAGATGAGTTCGGCGTTTCCTATCTGACTATTCTGAGAAAAAAGGCCGAAACAAATTCGGTCATAGTCTCTTTTAAAGTCCAGATAAAATCTTGGTCAGACCATATGAGGACCATGTAGATTATTGTCTGAAATCGTCTTTTGAGGAAAGAACCACACAGATTTGAGTGGATCTGTCCTTCTAAAATCCGCATTTGATTTTGATGTGGGTTTCACCAACATTTAGAGAATTTGTTCCGGAAGGTTTATGTGTATAATACATTAATATTAAACTTACATGTAATGAAGACATCTGGATGTTTTTACAAGTCGTAGAAACCTTGTGATGCTTCACAAGGTTTCTACGACTTGTAAATGTTGTTGTTGGCCCCTCCGGTATTTGAAAAAATAATTTAAACAATAATAGATTAGACCGATACCTATACAAAATGCTACTTTCATATCCCTTTGGTAACTTTACCGATTTTAATAACACGCCTCAAAAATATTAAGTATTCGATTGAGTACTCCCAACATAGTAGCAAATAGTGATCTGTCCCAAACAATATACTTTTTGTTGAATACTACAACAAAGTAATATTGTAGTTTATTACGGATAACAAAGTTGAGACAAAGGGGTACCCGCTGGTAATTAGTGAAGCCATCGGGATAGTGGATAATGTACGTAGTATTCGGAAGTAATTACTGAGGTGTCGCTTCTGTAGTCGTATCATTTTCTTTGATAAACTTATTTAATACAACTATACTATTAATCAATAAAATAGTTGTAGCATTGTGGTCAAAACACCGATAATAGAAAGAAAGAAAAAAATCGCCAAAGAGCGTGTCGGAACACGCACAATGAAGGGTTCCGTAGTTAAGATGAATTTATCCCAAGGACAAACTTAATATTGTAGTTGAAAAACATATTCTCCCTTACATTCCAACTGCAAATGTAAGTTTGTACGCACAATATTGGGAGATTGACCATGTTATTTTACGATCACAGAATTCTTATAGGTTTTCCTATAATCTATAAATACAGAACTACATTTTGAATTAAAAAAAAATTAAAGAATTGACTCCGTAGTTTCGGAGATAAGGGGGGAGAATGGTTATTTTTTATCTATTTTCTTAAATATCTTTAAAAGTATCTATTTTAAAATTATTAAAAAAATATTTGAGTTCATCACAATAAGTCCTTTTATTTCATATGTCACACGGTACAGTTTGCAAAACTTATTTTCTATTTTTTTTAAATTTGCCCCCGAAAAGTGACCCCCATATTCAAAATTCATTTATTTTCATTACACGTCCCGTGTTCGGGTTACAAAAGTACAGACAATATATGTACCAAATTTCAACTTAATCGGTCCATTAGATTCAGAGCAAATTGGCTGTGACAAAAGGACAGACAGACAGACGGACAGACGAGTGATCTTATAAGAGTTCCGTTTTTTCTAGTTGGGGAATGGAACCCTAAAAAAGGTTGACACAACAACAACATAGTAGTTGAGCATTGTCAGAAGTTGGAAGAACAGACAACAGATCAAGCCTAAGATATTGATATCAGGTACGCTTACTGTTTACCATTATGAAACGTAACGACGGAGGAAGTATGAAAGTATGAAGTAGCGCTGGTGGTGGAAAGGGTGAGGAAAAACCGATTGACGTTGTATTTGTTGCATTTGTGGTGCAGAGAAATGAGGTGTGACAAGAAGTATATTAGCATTAATGTGGATGGATATAAAAATATCCTTCATCACTTTGCTAAAATAAGACACTGAAGTACTTATCTATTTCTATGATTCTTCTAACTTTTGCTTAATATTAGTCAAAAAACGTTAAGATTCTCCTAATGTCATAACATTTATAGCTACGAATTGCATCCTCGTTTAGACAGTAACATCACAGCAGCATCAAACCATTATCTAGTTTATTACCGAAAGTGCCACAGTTCTGCCTCTCCAACTAACGCAGGTATTAGTATCGGGGACCACAAAATGGCGTTTCCATGGAATAATATGTGGTTGTATAACGTGATAGTTGTGCGATTGGGGTAATAACACTTGGGAAGTGTCGGTTCGGGAGTCGGAATGTACTCACGGATGCTCGTCGATATGCCTTTGTTGTATGTCAGCAGATTAGCGAACCGAATACGCGTTGGGAAAGAAAAGTTTTTTTTTTTTGGGGTTTGTCATATCTGTCATCATTTTGTTAGCTAATGTTCCCAGAATTTATTGTGTGACGCCATGTCGAAGGCTGAGCGAATTCTACATAGCTCGTAGTGATTACGCTGTGTATAATGCGTGTCCTAATAATATTTATATCAATCTATACTTTAAAATAAATTGCTGACTGATCTTTGGAACTTTATATCAGTGAGCATACAAACGATAATATCGCTTCTCGATGATAGTTTAAGTCATAAAACACTCAATATCCTCCAAAATTCAAATATAGATCTAATCAAAATAAAGACAGAGCAGTTCACTCAGATATTAACTTTCGTAACTCCATTCCTGGACTTGCTAATAATTCGGCGATTAGATTGCTGTCAATACCGGCGCGGGATTGCAAATTATGCAAAAATGGCGGCCGCGTCACATTTCCCCGACTTTTTCCATTATGTAGGGAAAAAGCCAAACGTAATGGCAATTTTTGTTGTGGTAGGGTTTTGTAGTCGTTTTATACTGTTGTGATTCCTTGTGGAGTGGAAATAGGATGTTAGAAAAGGGTTTGACGTTTGATGTCTTTTAGAACGACGACTTGGTGAAGTAAACTAGGAACCACAGGTTTCAAGCTGGACATAGCTGGTCAAAATTAGCTAAGCCAAAGTAAAATTGTTGAAGCTCATAACAACTTCAATATAAGGATGGTTTTTAAACAGTTAAGAAACACAGTTTAAAACTGTAAATAAAGTCCATACGATACAATGAATGTGTCATTTCCAGAAACCGTTGATACTGACATACACCGCAGCACAAACAGTTCAAGGAAGGAAATAAACAATTTCTAATGAAGCATGCGATTGTTAATCGAACGTCAATCACACGGAATAGCCGACATCCGACCATACACAGTTATTATTGCTGGGATGTAACTTTTGCTCCGATATCATGATATTTCTTTCTCCCCGTTTGTAAGACAGATGGTTAAGGGCACGTTATGTCGTAGGGATGGGGGATTTAATAGTAGGTTATGTTTTATTTTTTATCTAATAAGGCTTACCATTCTTCTTCGTCGTGCCGATGGAGGGATCGTCGATAGCAGCGCAGAGGTTGCAATGGTTGCATTTTTTGAGCTCTAGTATTGCAGCTCAGCTCCACATCCACACTCAGTTGCCGTAGCGTCGAGATAGCCCCACTTTGTAGTTTATGAAGATATTCCACACAGGGGGTGAATATGTGGTCGATTCTTTGACACGAAAGCCAAGACGCTACTGCTCTTTATAGGTATTCGGACTGAGGTGTGAACCCAAAACTTTAAAATGCCTGCACATATACAAACTCTAGACGACAAATCCAATGATGCACTCATAACAGGTACAGGTTTTTGACATATCTTGGGACCATAGGGTCCCGGACTTTTGGAAGGCTTACGAGGGGCCGAAGCCAACTCGCAGAGGCCCCTTAAACATTTTTAAGTATTGAGGCACCAACCGACGATTATCTCTGTATGTACAGTACCGACCAAAAGTCCATAGGCAATCTCACAAAGACACTGAAGCTTCGGTTTGACTTACGACCTTCTTCTATAAGATGTTACAATACTATAGACACACACACATTCACTTTGTCTGCAACTTATATTAGTTAATAATTTCTAACTATACAGCATATGGCATGCTAGCTCAGTGGATAACGTGCTTTGGTATGCGCGGTTTGCTTGTAATTTTCTAATAATTACTATTCATAGTTTTTGTTATTTTTTTAATAATGACTAGTTCAATAATTTCGTTTTTTGTTTCAGTCGTCTTGTTCACATAAATATTAAAGTTTAGCAGGTAGACAGAAACTAAGTAAATTATTTCGATTTCTGAGGGGTAGACAGACGCAATTCGTTACGCGTATTCGCTTAATAAAACGTTGTTGGTTCGTGGTTATTGTTGGTGACGAGTATTTAGGTATTAGCGGTGTTGTGGTTATTATTTTCAAAATGCAGTCAAATATAAATATTGAAGGGAGATCAAATATTATTGCGCTGCGTAAAAGTGAATGTAATTTACACAAATACCTAATGAAACTCCGGTTTCATTAGGTATTTGTGTAAATTACATTCAAGTGTGAGTGTTATCATTTAAATATTTAATATTTTACTAAATATAAATGTTAATTAAAGGTATTGTTGATAGAACAGAGGTATTGTTGAGAGAGAAGATGCCTTTAAAGTTTTAAATTCATTATGAGGTTGTTATTTTTTGTTCTAGAGAAATACTGTGAAGGTTAAGAGGTTCATATGAGGAAGAGGCTTATTATCGAGGAGCAGCGACGTCAAATGATGAATGAATATGAAACAAATGGTTTCATACCAACGAGATATTTTGCTGAATTATTAAACCCGTCATTATGAACCGTTCGCTGTGCACTCTGAAGGCTTGCATCATTGAAGACCAGCTAGGAAGTCGTTTTTGACAGAAAGGCATAAACAAGAACGTTTAAGTTTCGCACGATAATATTAAGAATTCAAGTGGGACACTGCTATATTTTAACCTTAAAATATTTACCGTACCAACTTAATAAACAACAGATTCGTTATTGCATGAATTTGTGGAAACGATTTCTTTAAACACGTTTCAATATGGCGTTTGTCGTATTTCTTGTAGATAGACCGAAAATGTTTAAGATTGTTTTAGTAATATTACTATTTTAGGATTAAAATTTGAGGTTTAGTTTCAATCTTCTTTTCGTAAAGAAAATGAATACTTAAGCTATAACCTCAATACCAACCAATCTTTACTAAAGCCAAATAAAATAAATAATCTAAACAAACTGCCCATACTTAACCTTAAAATGACCTATTTTGTAAGTAGTTTTTTTTTACATTTTGAGTAGTTTAATATTCTTATTTATTGCTTAATTACTTCGACTATGATCAAAGCTTAATATTTATGGTGAAAAGAATCCATTTAAAATTTAAAACATTTCATAATACAAATATGTCAAAATACACTCGAGAGCAATGAATCCGGGTCACTTAAAGAATGTTAAAAATCTCGGAAACTAAAAATGATAGGTTAATGCAATAAATTGTATTTAATAGACAATGTAATACTCCTTAAATGAAAGTAAAAAAAATATGAGTCACCTTACATTTTATTAACACAAAATTACATAAAGAAAAAAAACTGCTGATCTCTCCTTAAAACAAAAATAGGAAACATGAAATTTTTGAACTTTATTACGATTTTCTTGAATTTTAATACTTCGTATTGCCTCCTCGTGCTTCCATTACTGCGTTTACGTGGTTTGGCATGCTGTACACCAAGTTCCTTATACGATTTTGGGGAATATTCTCCCATTCCTCTGTGAGAGCAATTTTGAGCTCACGAAGCGTGATTGGGGGAGGGTTTCGTTGTTTTACGCATCTGCCTAGCTCGTCCCAAGCATGCTCGATCGGGTTGATATCCGGGCTGCGCGCTAGCCACTCCATACTAGTAATGTTCATCTCTTGAATGTAGTCATTCACAATCCTACCTGTATGAGGTCGGGCATTGTCATGCATAAATATAGCATCCTCACCTAAATTGACCATAAATGGACCAACGTGATCATTGAGGATTTCTTCCACATATCTTACGCTAGTTAAAGAGCCGTTTTCTATGATCACCAGCTCTGTGCGACTTTCAGAAGAAATTCCGGCCCACACAAGTACAGACCCACCACCGTAGGCTACTTTTTCTTCGATGCATGCTTGCTTGAATCTTTCCCCTGGTCTTCGATACACTCTGTGTCTTCCATCGTGCTTGTAGAGCATAAATTTTGATTCGTCGGAGAACATAACTTTTGACCAATCTTCAATACTCCAATTTACGTGGCTCTGGGCATATCTTAGTCTTGAAATACGATGCCCACGCTCCAGTTTAGGGCCGTTTGCAGGTCTAAGGGGTTTTAAGTTAGATTCAGCAAGCCGACGTCTTACTGTCCATGCACTTGGGTTACTTCCTCCGAGGCGTCGAAACTGATTTGTGAGTTCAGTTCCTGTGAGAAAGCGATTTCGAAGCATGGTGTTCACCAAGTATCGGTCTTCTCGTGCTGTGGTACACCTGGTTCTGCCCGTTCCTGGTCTGCGTAGGTTAGAACCAGTTTCTTCGTAACGTCGGAGAACTCTTTGTACTGTTGACAGCGACACACCGACAGTCCTGGCTGTATCGCGCTGACTCCGGCCGGTTTCCAGCATTGTAAGTATTCTGGTGCATTCTTCAGGCGTAAGCGACATAATTTCAGCTTGAATAATGAATATAGAGCACTATCAACATGGTTTATGTACCCACATAAATGACAGATTACAAACAAAAGCAAAACCAAATGCTGTAATTTCGTAGTTCCATCTTCGAAAGTGGCCCTTTTTCAAATTTGATTTTTTTATGATATAACTTTACAATAACTAAGAAGTTTTAATACCTTCATTTAAGGAGTATTACATTGTCTATTAAATACAATTTATTGCATTAACCTAGTATTTTTAGTTTCCGAGATTTTTAGGATTCTTTAAGTGACCCGGATTCATTGCTCTCGAGTGTAATACAAATTGCTTCTAAGTTTCTTGAAATCTATTTCACATCTTATTCAGCTGAAGTAATGACAAATAATTGTAGCAATTTTTTATCTATAAGTAAAATAAATATAACGAATAAATATTTTTTAAATTTTGTTATGACATATCACGCATTTTTAATTCTAAACCCTTTATTGCAATAACAGCATTAATAAAAAGACAGCAATAGTTAAAATATATTATTATTGCAAACAAAAATAATAATAATTGCAAAAATCCGCGCTGTGCTATACGAGATCAGAACCTAAGCCAGTTTGATTCTCAGACCAACGCTTAACGCGTTCTGCTATCTGCACACTTAAGTTTATTTCGAATTTTAGCAATGCCATATACTGGCCAAGGTCAAGCGCATGATGCGTGTGTGTTACCGTGTCTAACAAAAGCGACGAAAATATATATTTGTTTCGGTAGTGCGGCGCGAGTACGTGACGATACGACAGTGTGTAAAGTGCAAAACTGCGTTCTCTGTGGTGTGTGTGCCGTGTTGTTTACACATACAGATATACGGACTATACCGCGTGTTCACAGCAATACGACTCTTAACGTGCCTATGCACTTTTGAACGCTTACTGTACTACGCAAGTGCACCCAAGGACAGCCCCCGGTTGGTGCAGGACTATTGCAGGACATGGAAACAAAATATATTGGGGTATGGGTTTGGCTAGCTTTAGTAGATTGGTTATCTAGAATTATGGAAAGACTATGTCCTCTGCCTGATCAATATTATGGTATACATGCATAAAATGGCAGGGGGTGACTTGCACACTCAATAATGGACCCCCAAAAATGATCGCTAGTACATAGTGACGTAGCGCCAAGGGGCAACACTTCCTGAGGTGCTTGAGGAGTGGAGAGGTATTCCACGGCTATCAGAACAATCCCAGAACCCGGAAGATGGTCAAGATTCCTATCAGCACTTACTGGAAAACTACTTACCTCCGAGCACGTTTGCTTTTGCGAATCTCCACTCAAGCCTGCCAATAAAGGCAAGAATGAGGTGGGAGCTCTGTGCCTCTCAGTGTTCACTCCAGCCGGTCAATAAATGCAAACCAGAGGTGAGGAACTTCTCATCTCAAGCTAGAGATAGAGTCCGTGGAGTCGCTGTTTCCCAACAGCTCGCCACATGCTGCCCTGCGGATTCCTGTGTCTTTCTTGGTCTGGCTCCTCATCCTAGACCCGTTCCGGCAAAGTAAACTCTACTGGCACAGACATTTTTTATTTACTTGTTCAGACTACAAATGAGGTCCATTGTGTTAGTAACAATCTTACTTGGCCTATGTTAGTACTTAATAACTAAAACATATCTTGTTCGATCGGCTAACGCCCACATAAGCGGACTATCTGCCCGGGCGGCTATTTAGTGCAGAATGATGTTGGGACTGTCACGCAACCTGCGATGCAACAAGGCAGATTTCTTGCGCCATACTGCGTCAAAGCTGTCAGTGCAATTACAAAATAATTCAGAACAATTACAAGCTTTTAAAAACTGTTAAAACACCTGTTAAAACAATTTAGAAATACATTTAAACTAAGAACACAGCGACATTGCACTCCTTTATAAAGTCTGTATATTGCAGGAGTGAGAGACGGCACAGCATCAACATTGCGGCTGTTTGTCTTGCAAATACTTTTAAATGTACTGAACGAGTCGCTGCGCGCTCGCAAAGAGAATATGATGTAGAATAATTACTTTCGCGAATTTTACTGGGTTAAAATATTATGGTTTTTACTAAGTTTGCCTGACTTTTTGGGGAAATAAACATAAACAACGTTCTTTGTTATGAGAAAACAGTGATATGACTCGCAAATTCAGCCTTAAAAAGCAATTAATTCAGCTTTTTTTTAAAGAAAAATACTTTTCTAATACTGCTACCGAATCAGTCGCAAAAACTCGAAACAAAAACCATATTTTGTATTGAAATATTTGCTACAAAACTATCCCGTTCCTCCTGCCTGTACTCCGTTGCTCGGTCGTCACGCGTGCATAAACCCGTTAGTCGTATATTTCCTGGCGAACTCGGTAAATAGGTGCTAAGGCACAAGCGGCAAGAAAGTCGTTTTAATGTTACTTCCACTTTGTACGATAGACAAAGTGAACTGTTGTGCATCAGTTTTCAAAAACGGAGTCCTTATGACACATAAGATATTTGCAAGGTTAATTCAGAAAAAAACATCATTATAAAAGGATTCCACTACTATAAGAGATTAATTTGGATATTTCGGATGACCATCCCGTCGCAGAACCTATATATTCATAGGTTATGCGACGGGATGGTCATCATCTATATAGGTCGAATCAGCAGACCGTTAATTAGTTAATTGATTCATGCGTGACCGTTGCGGAAATTCACTATAAAACCGTTGATTGGTAAGATTGTGGGAAACCAGAGGTATCAGTTTTTATAATATTCATTAACGCGATGCTATTTTTGATTTGTATCCGCACTCTCTTATCCCTTGCAACATTAAATCTGGTCAGTATATTCACGACTCTCGTAAAAAGCGTCGGCTGCTTATGCAAATATCTGCATAATTATGCACATTTTTGTGTTACAATCTACATTTTCATACCACCGCCACCGTGAGTAAAGTGCACTGGCGACCACGACTCGATTGTTTTACTCAATTTACGAGCACGTATCCTGTGCCACGGTTTTTCATGTCCCCGATAAGGTTTCTATAATAAAATAAATTAAATGTGGCTTGTTCATTTGTGACAATTTAACAGTTGTAGAGTTGGAGTCTGTACGTACTGCTACGCTAACGTAAAACAATGAAAAGTGCGAGCAGAATAAGTTTTGTTTTTCGTTTGTTTAGCTTTCGAAAAAGATAGATCTGTGATGTGGACCATAATTTTGCTTTGAAACGGAAAATGAATAAAGTTTAAATTTTGTTTGATTATGAAGCTATGACTAATTGGGACTTATTTTTTTCTAAAGAGATATATTAAGAGTTAACTAACTTTATTTTTTCCCGCTACAAGGATCTGTTACTAGGTCACAGAATTGCTGATTTTACATTGGAAAGATCTCTTTTAAGCAAGAACTTTGGAGGAAAAATTGGCGAGAGTTTGATTCTCCGAAGGTATATACGAACAAGCTTCAAGCTTAGGAAACTGGAAAAATGGGAATAAATCCAAGTATTTTGTGAAGGAAAACATCAAACTGAGGCCTTAGTGATCTCAAATGGTTAACGTAGTACGCAAGAGTTGTGTTCAATGCGTTCCTTCCATACACAACTCTTGCGCTGTTCTGTGACTGTAGTGCGAAGTACCTTCTAATGACTTCTAATGCCTTAGCACTTCAGCCACAGAACAGCTGGTAATTATGTAAAGAAGTTATTTCACAGTTTCTTGCCTCAATACGCACTAACTTACAGATAACATAAATAAGAAACAGTATTGGTACTTAAGTATTGTAAGCCAGTAAGAAAAACCAAAATTAGTTTATAACATTGCGATATTCAATTTCTTTCTTTTCTTTTCTCAACATAACATATACCTAAATATTATTCGTTCTGATTACTACCAGAAACGTTCCTTCAATGTTTTAACCTTCCCATCAGTGGAAGCAATTAGCGACAAAGTAGGAAAACAAAAACAATCACAGTTTGCGATGGCTTGCAGTGATCGTCAGCGTCAGTAGGTACTCGCTACTCGGTGATCAATCAAACGGCTTCACCCAACGTACTGACGTCTCATTTATTGTATACCGCTTTCCTTATAGAAATTGAATCAAATGAGTGCTTTTTCAACAACCACAACAACACAAGTTGTGAGAAATAACACAAAAAACTCTTGCAAGTTGAATTAACAGAAACGAATAAATAAATCGGAATAAAAGAATTAGCTTGGAATTATTTGTGATAAAAAGCAAAAACTATCTAGGGTGACCTTCCATAATCAAACTAGAAGAGGTCGGAATTTAATCAAAACAGCCCTACAAACTTTTATCATCAAAATAGAAAAAATAACAGCATCCCGTTGCTACGTATACCCAATTTCATATTACTTACCTGTCATATGGTATTTTTCTCCACGGTTTCCCCCTCTCCCAGTAGTTTCTGAGCCAGTATTCATGACCCCCCCTCTTGGCAGGATTCATCCCCCGTCGATATATCCGGAGCAAGGTTAAGCAGGGTTCACACAATGCACCCGGGGCTTGGGGCGCCCCGTACTGTCACAAAACATGCCAGACCTCTCGACTCACATCTAATTTCGTCGCGAACTCTCTGACATAACCACATCACATTACGTTCGTACGCGTGCGGAATATGCGGGGGATTAGTTTGAACGGGACTGCTGTGACTAGGCAAGATGCTTAGTAGCCCAGTCAATATCGACACAAAAAAATGCAAAAGGCGCAAACGCGCATGTAACTACGATTTTGTATATGTTGTTAAGTCCCCTGAGAGTAGTTTATACCCAAGTTTGCAACCCTGAAAACCTTGTGTTACTCCCATGGTGCTCGAAAAACTGCAAAATTCTGGCATTAGTTCAGCCGGTACGTATCATGGCAAATGACCCTAAATCGATAATATTTATCACATTTTGGAAAAAAATGCTCATCTTTAAGTAGCTGCATCTCCGCAACCAATAAGTAGACCTAGAGTGCTTGGGTTTGGCTCAGATTGTATGAAATTTAGCTTGTTTCACAAAAATAGTCAACATAGTTACCCAAAAATGCGTCCTTAAAAGTATATTTTTCAAAAAAACTGAGACAAGTGCCAGAATTTCGCAGTTTTTCGAGCACCATGGGAGTAGCACAAGGTTTTCAGGGTTGCAAACTTGGTTTTAAACTACTCTCAGGGGACCTTTTTTTTTAGTGAAAAAAAAGTGAATAAAATAATTTCTCCCTCTCTGGGCTGGGCGCACGCGTGTCAGACTCTTACTGACTAAAACCCACCCGTGTTCCTTCAGTTGCCTGTATATTGCCAGTTACATGCGCATTTGCGATGTTTGATGTTGTTATTGACTGGGCTGTAACTGCTAGCGATACTATGGTAACTTTGGGAAAGATCGCTCTATGAATGTGTTTTCGTGTCATTCAACTCAGCATAAACAGCAATCAACTGTTTAACGTTCTCAGTCTTTCAAACGGTTCTTCTCCCTTCGCATGAAAACTATTATAGCGTATAGGTATATCTAGTAAGTAAGACGAGTTCACATTTTTACTTTTCACTCGACTTTCAAAAACCTTTGATGTAAAGTGAAAAATATGAATGTACCTAATAAATATTACCTAAATATAATTTGGCTATACGTATACATACGCCATTAATAACTATTACAGCTGATTAATAGCGTTGCCGGTAGCGGAAAATGATAAGCTAATGCATAAATTTAGCATCGTTAATCTAATTTAATTCCATGTTTGTTTACACTGTAACGATAATACAATTATAATCTCTGAAAATATACAGAGTTAGCTATTTTATGATTTAATAATAGATTGATAAAATATTGATTGATTAAAAATAAATAGATTGATAAAATATTGATAAATATAATTAAAAAATATGTGGCAAAACAAATAAGTATAGAAGGAGAATTACATACAAGATCATGAAAACGGTGGATGATAGGCGTTCTGGTTGGCGTTGGGTTGACGAATGGGCATTATTGCTGTTGGGGGGGACGTCCCCCCCAACAGCATTAATACCAATTCATTGTCCGTTCGGAGTTATTTCGGTATGAACATGGCTTATTTTCCAGATTATTTTAAGTCTCGATCCCGTAGGAATATTGGGATAGGAAACTCAAACTCAACTCAAACTCAAAGCATTTATTTCAATTAAACCATTTACAGCCACTTTTGAATTGTCTAAGAGTCGGTCAGTTAATCAGAAAGTTGAAGCTAATTGCCCATTCCAAAACCGTTCCGTTCTTCTCTATGGAGAAGAACGGGCAAGAAACTCCAAGGACACTCTTTTAAATATAGATATTACAAAATCCTGGGTACATCATTCTTGTTGCTTCTATATGTGAGAACAATGTACAAAAAATAATCAAAAGCAATTGAAAATATAAGATTAAAAATAAGCCCTGGCAGATAAGAGATGACCAGTTTCAACTGACGGCGCCCGTTCACGAACATGACGCGTGGATCAGCACCATCCAGCTCAACCATTTTGTAGGGAACCGAATGATCCAACACACTCGCCACCATCAGCGAGACATTTAAGTGAGCATGACATATTCTCAACTGCCATGCTATTTCAAGTCAACATACATCTTAATAACTTAATAAACGGCTCCATGGTCTCACATTTACAAAAATAAAAATGTTTCTAAATTATACAAAACTATAGTTTGCAATGTATTTAATAAAAGAATTTTACCACCAAAAAGAAAGAAAATCATTACTAATTGGAGCATTCAACAATTAACTTGGTAAAACAAAAATAAACGTTAAGTTCCTAATGTCAAAAACATTATTTTTTTTTTAAAGGGGATGCAACTCTTTAAATATTAAAATTTTAACCAGTGAGCCCAAGCGGCTGTGGAGCAGGACCAGCATTAAGCCAAGCATTTTTATCTACGATATAATCATCTAACTTATAATATGCTTGTCTACATAGTGTGCGTTTAATGCATGTTTTAAATTTCTTCTCATTTAGTTGAAGAATATCGAGTGGTATTTTATTATAGTATTTTACACAGTACCCCATAAAAGAAGTGTGTACTTTAGACAATCTAAAACGTGGTTGATCTAATTTGTTCCTATTTCTAGTGTTAAAATTATGCCTGTCACTTATCTTACTAAAAAGATGGAGATTTTTTCGAACATACATAATGTTCTCATATATATACTGACAAGGTACCGTCGTGATGTTAATTTTCTTAAACAGTTACAGAGGTTGTAGATGGCTCTGACGGCCCTCTTTTGCCGAATAAAGATAGAATCAATATCTGCAGCCCGTCCCCACAGCAAAATACCGTAAGACATAATGCTACAATAAAAAGTAACTACAATATTGCCCTGTTAAGCCCAAAAGCGGTATCTCTGAGATCCACCCTTTTAGTTTTTTTTTTATACCATTCAATAGCTTTAACAATTTCGCATCTAATGGTATAAGCGAAATAGCGCTATCTAACTTAAATCATAAAAAAAAACCGTTAAGAAGTTTTTTATATCTCCATACTTCCTTAAATTTCAATTGACAAAAACTCAATTTTCTCAAAACTTACTCTGGTTGAGATACCGCCTTTGTGCTTAGCAGGGCAGAATAGACCAGTCTCGCGGAATCTACGTCTGTTAGTTGGCGGATTTTCCTAACAGCGTAAGCGGCTGAACTTAGCCGCCCTGCAAGTGATGTTAAGTGAGGACCCCACTGTAGTTTAGAGTCAAGTATTATCCCCAGGAAAACAGTCTTTTCGACGAATTCTAGTGTCTCCTTATTCAATACAAAGTGACATTCACTACTTCTAACAAAGGAAGTATCCAAAGTGCCAGGTCATGATCTACCAATGTACCAAATTTCATCCAAATCCGTTCAACCGTTTTAGCTTGAACGCGTAACAAACAAACATACAAAAAATCAAATCTTTTCTCTTTATAATATTATGTATTCGTGTATATATAAAGTTTAGAAGATTATTTTGTATTTCTTCAGTCCTTTTTTATTAGACCATTTAAGGAAATGCTTGACCGAACGGCCGCCGAGAGGGACAGCCCTTATCTACTTTACTGACAAATGCTTGCACTGACTAGACAGGTCCACTCAGGTTCTTTCCTCAAAAGACCATTTCAAACACCAATCTACATGGTCTTCATATGATCTGAACAAGATTATGTCTGGACTTTAAAAGAGACTGTGACCTCTGAATTTGTTTCGGCTTTTTTTCTCAGAGTAGTCAGATCACCTGACCTAATCCAGTATAAAAAAAAACAATGGCACTCTGGGAGTGCCGACAGAAGTGAAAACTTGAACAATTTTATTGTGCAGGAAATAATGTATCGCGCGTTAATGTCTTTTTAATTGTCAAAAGCTGATGTCGTAACAGTGTCGCGAAATCAATAGTTTAGTCCCATCTCAAAAGCCCATATCAAAGTCCCATATCAGAAGAAAGGGTGCGAAACGTCTTGCACTCAGAATTAGGAATTCAAAAGCTCTGCGCAAGATGGGTGCCGCATTTACTGAATGCTGATCAAACAAACGATTTTGGCAGCAATCTTTGGACCGATTTAATAGGGATCTGACTGATTTTATGCAGCGATTTGTCGTCATGTGTGTTTTTGATTGTTTTTTATGCAGCGGCTATCGCTGAAAACCAACGCTGGGGCTCTGTCTTGCATAGGGTCGTAGCATAATGCTGAGCGATAGCCGATTTGCGTGGATGTGACGCATGCTTCCCCAACTTTTTCTCATTTATGTATTTAAAACTTTTTTTTCTGCATCTTGTTTACCGCAAATAAACGTTTTTTCTTTCTTTCATGGATGAGACATGGATCCACCACTATCATCCTCAGACTTCCATCTGTTCCCAAATTGAGGAAATTTGGTTCTTCGCATTCAATGAAAAAGTTGAGAGGGTCGTAGATAAATATTTATTTATTTATAGATGGATAGTGATGTTAGAGAAGCGCTGGACCAAGTGCGTTGAAGTCAAGGGCGATTATGTAAATGTTAGTTAAAAAACTTTTTTTAACTGAAAATCGCAGTCTTTCATTTTCAGGCCGATAACTTTTCCTTTATTCGGTATAGGACTGTATCTGCCTAATTTAGAATCTGTCCAATCCAGAATCTGTCCAATATCGAATAAAGGGAACTTTTCACCTTACCCTCATATATATTGGTAAAAATCACCACACGATGGAAGACGATAATAATATCGTCCAACACTACTGCACGTATTTGACAGGGCGATGTATTGTAAGCACTTGTACACACATGATATCAATTATATGGGTAGACACGAGGGTTTTACTGCTACCGCAATGTTTTTGAATATTATAATAGATGATAATTAATTTATAACAATGTCACCTACACACATAAATATCATATTATAACATATTAACATAACATACTGGTACAATAAATGTCATTTTTATTGATATGAAATGTATTTTCTTTATATTATAATAAATAGTTTGACCCAGATGACGATATTAGCAATGATGACATTCATCAAAACCCGATATTTGGTGGTGATAGTCCCTCGCAACACCGATAATTAGGTTTTAGCGCACAATTAATAGAAAATGATCAATATAAAATAGGATTCGAAATAACTCGAAACCGACAACAAAAAAAGACAAGCGCTAAAGTACCTCTTATAATACATGAAAAACTTTCTAGTCATATAAAAATTATTGCTATTGGATCGGGTACCGGAATCCATACATTTTCGCCCATTATCATCATCATTACAAAAGTCCGTACTAACAGGCAGGATTCTGCTTCTTTCCCGTGTTTTTGAACCTGATATTAAAATCTTGCTAGAAATACGAGCGCCATTAGCCGGAGTATTTTTCGATTCCTTCTCCCACTAGGAAGCAGCTGGCTCGTCCTCACCGCACTTTCCGTATGTCATCACCCTTTCTACGGAAATTGCCGCTTTTGCGAATTCAATGCTAGCCCCCCGCGCACCCAACCGCAATGCCGCGCCCCCTCCACCACCCATGCTGGGAAACTTTTTAATTCCCGTGTAAACAGAACAAAAGTTGGCTCGCTTTAATTCGATACTTGAATTATTCATATGTACGAGTGCCATTACTCCATTAGCAGTCGCGTTAATATTCACTTGGGTATTATCATTTTACATCACACATGTACGCGACCGAACACCTTCTTCCTCTACTTTAAGGTAGATATTTGCTTGCAATGCAGGTTTTGAAGACACGTGATTTTGGGAAATTGCTTATGAAGAAGGAAAAGTTTGAATTATTATTATTGTACAAGTTTTGTGTTGTAATGTTAGTTTAATCGTTGTAAGTCTTATCTGCGGTGTATCAATTTGATTGAAGAGGTTAATAATAAAACGAGCATATCAATAATATAAGTTACCTAGTTCGGAACGCGGGTGTATGGTAATGTAATGTTAGAACTGTTAGTTGTGTGGCAAACAGTACTTGAATCAATATGGTGAAGACTTAAGTAAATACAAAAATAAAGCGGTAGGTACGTCTAGAAACAGATTTTCAAAGAACTATTTACCTATAGTTCATGTTTCTGTCAAATAATAAGACAAAAAAAGTCACGCCGAACAAAATAAAAGACCTTAGAACAAACTTGGTAATACAGACCTTATTCGAACCCTCATAAACATGAACATACATATAGTAGCACATAATGTAGCGTCTGTTATTATCTCGGGAGATATCGGACGTGAACTTGACATCACATAATTGACCGGTGGCCATGTTTGTGACGTCACTGCTCGCTGCTCACAGCCTAATGGTGATTGGTTCACTAAATGAACTCGTTTAGGTCAACTACGTTTATATGGAAACCTATTTCTCTTTATTGGTTGGGAGAATCGTTCCTTACAAAGAGATAATTGCTTGAAATAATAAATATTATACATTTCTTAAGAAATAAGCAGTACCTTTGTACTCAACATTATAATTATGTCGTATCTCTATGTATTTTACTGTGTGTACATAAATAATTAAATAAATAAAAAATATTTTTCATAAAAATATAACTTTGATTATAATCTTCAGGAACAAAAATCATTAGCAAAGTAATTTAATATATACATTATAATTTTTTACTTAATATGGATATAATTTTGTGAAAATAAATGATTAAGAGTCCTATTACACTTTTTACGCAAATTCATGATTTTTGACGTTGTAATTTTCAGCAACAGTAATATATTTTAATTATTTCATTATGAATATCGATAGTGCTATTCTCTTCCTTGTAAGCTGGAGTTACACATTTTAATTTTTCTTTTCGTCTAATTTACTATAAATATTTTACGAACTCAGTTTACAAGAAAATCCGCGAAAATGGCGATGGCACTTTGACGTTTAAATTCACTTTGTTTCTATTCAATTCAAATAAAAGCTAAAATTACTAAAAGATAAGGTGAATGTTTTACTTGTTTATTGGAGTTCTAGAATTTCTTTAAATTTCTTGAGTTTTCACAGAAAAAATCATAAAAAAAGCAATAAATGTCTTGATTCAGCGTCCATTATATTCCAAATAAACAAAATTTTATCAAATAAACTAATAAGGTATAAAACTTCTATCTACAATGAATACGTTTCATTGGTTTTCGTTTCTCAATATAATAAGAAAAAATTACCATAAATAAAATTAAAGTACTATATATTCCGCGTCAATTCAGCAAATCGCTTGAAAATAATGTGTAACTCCAACTTATAAGAAAGAGAATGGCACTATCGTTATTGTAATTAAATAATTAAAATATCATAATGTTAATGAAAATTACAACGTCAAAAATTACGAATTTCCGTAAAAAAATGTAATAGGACTCTTAAACAATGTTAAAGCTACGTGGCCATCGCAGGTGTTTTAAAATAACGTTAAGAATAGTCTAATGTGAAAAATTTACAGATTTGAAATACCAATCAGCTTTAGGATCATACCAGTCCAGGACTTTTTTATCGTACCAAATGTAGGCACCTTTGATGCTTGCAGGAGCCTCCAACACCATATACAAAGGAGTTTCAGCTGCCTGGTCTGCGTCATAGAAACCAACACCTTTTGTCATATCGGTACGAACTAAACCAGGATGCATGGAGTTCACAGAAATATTCCTTACTTTCAGTTCTCTTTGCTGGATAATAGTCAATGCACTGACAGCTACCTTGGCTACTCTATATGCAGCTATTGTTCCATCATCAGCTATATCAGATCTGTTGAAGGTTTCGTTCTTCACTGCTTCCAGATGCCAGTTAACGAACTCATTAATGTCCTCCACTGTCAAATTTTTGTTAGAGAGCCTCTTGATCCAGTATTCATTCCTTACATTGGATAAATGTCCACAGTCACTGGAAATGTTGAGAATCCGTCCATTGTTTCTAACCAAAGGATATAAATACTCCTGAATGATGAAGAAACTAAAGTAGTTTACATCAATGATGTCCTTACTTTCTTTGTAGCCAAGATACAGCTCGGAGCAATTGCAGACGGCAGCGTTGTTGATCAATATATCGATGCCTCCGTACTTCTTTTTAACGTCATCCCTAAACGTGGCAACACTGGTTTTGTCGGTAACATCAAGCTGGTGATATTCCGGTTGTAGACCGAGCGCGTTCAGTTTTGCAACAGCAGTTTTCCCTCTGCCATCGTCTCGAGAGGTGAGGAAGACTATTCCATCGAATCTCTTTAGAAGACCTTTGACAGTCGAGAAACCGATACCTTTGTTGGAGCCGGTGACCACAGCTACTTTCACCATGATTATGGAGTGTGAACGTTAACTGTAATTCGATAACTAAATGACTTTACTCGGTCTGTTGAAATAAGATAAAGAGAACTTGTTTTCGTATTTGTTTTCCGTTATAAGCTGACGTTAATTCGCGATAAGATAAACTACTGATTGCATAGGTTATTGTAAACAGAAGTGTTATTTAATCATTTGCGTAAACAGATATAAAATGTAGATTTGTTATCATAGGGAGGTATCCTAAGCTAAATATTCTGGTAAAATATTTTGTTGCGTTTTTCCTGTATAAGTTTCCTAAACAAACTACCTGACATTTATGTTGTTTTATTTCAACAAATCTGAAATATCTTCATTGCAATACTCGTGCAGTTATTTATAAAATCTAATAAAACATTGGAAGTAGGCTTGGCGCCAAATTGCCCGCAGTGATTCGATTTATTGCTGTATACCGCCGGGGCGGCTAGATTCGGGTTTCTACGTTTTAAATGTGATCAATGTATTTCGATTTGTTAGAAGTACCTACATACCTTCTTTATAATCCTTTTTTATGCTCTGGTTATAATTTAAGTTATACTGTTGACGAGTCTAGTGTTGATTTCTTATTGTAAAATGTGTGTTAGTCTTTTTCAATAAAATTTTCATCAAGTCAATTTTTGCTGAAGCATTGCTAGTTTCAGCAAAAACTGGGTCATCCTATATAGTCTCAAAGAATATTTTTTTCGACCTCATACAGACCCAATACGATCCTTTTTTTACAAATTACCCATCCCTCACTCAAATTCTCTTTCATTTTCTACCAAAGAAATTCAATTCAAAGCGGAAATGTGAACCTTATTAGATAAATAAAGTAGTGAACACAAGCTTCTTAATATTCAATGTTTACATATCCTAACAGAAACAATCTTTCTTAAAACGATACACAAAACATACAGCACTTACATGGGGATGCGTTAATGGGATGCTGTGCAGTGTGTCATGAATTATTCATAGTGACCCAGCAATGGATCGTCACGCGATGAATTTGATCGCTTCGGGCGTTATCTAAGAGCGGTATTTTACGCGAGGACCTCGTAATGGCTGCACTCGAATATTGATTATGATGGAATGCATTAAGATTGTGGATTGTAAACTGATGGAATCACAATGTTGCTGATAAGTGAATATTGACATAGTGTACCTACTGTAGGATATGCATATAATCATTATTTTGATTCAAGTGATTTGCAAAATATATTTACCTACATTTTGCAGTGATTTCTACCTAAGACCTTTCTACCTAAAATGCATTATATATCGTTGATCTATATCAAAGATAAATAATGTATTTTTTTATGTTTTCATCAACATCATAGTCATCACGTATGTCTATTATTTCACCAGCACCCATCAAAATAAAAAATATCTGTGCTACTTGGGTTTAGATATTTTTTTTTTCAGATGAAACATTTACTACCTACTGAAGCATGACGTGATGAACAAAGCATACCCTTTTTCGAGAATTCTACTGTATATGGTAATTCTACTGTATGTGGTTATTCTACTGTATTTGGTTTATGGTAATTAGAGTTGATAGTTTGTCTGATTCTAGCTAGTTTTTAGGATTGTGAACACGATAGTTTATTCTGAATTCAACTACACCTGCTAAAACAGCAACAATTATACCTGTGTCTAATTATATTCCTCACATTGTGTTCAGAAAGTCAAAAAACAAACTAACAAGCTCCAATTTATGTTATTGGAGTACATCACTATTGTTTCGGTAGGATTTAATCAAAACTTTGCCAGATAAACAGCGAAAGCCGGCTCCGTCGCGAACACCCTTAGGTATATTTGGATAGACACAGACAAGCGGGTATTATAAACGTAAATTATGTAATTTGTTTGTATGAACTAGCTTGTGTATGTAAACTTACGTGTTTAGGATATATATTTGTGAGTATTCGTAAATAAGATAGCCGTATTTATCGAGAAGATCAATTTCTCAATCAACGGACCACCTTTCTGCTATTTTGACTCCGTGACCGCAAGATACCCCTGTAAGTAGGTAGTCTTTGCTTGTTTATTTTGAAGTAAGCTATTATGACGTACAGACGGATCGAAGATAGAATATGCAATAGATTCTCCACAATTACCAGTTTAAGCGCATGCAGTTCCATGTGAGCGTATGCTACGCGATGATTATCAATAAGTCATAGGGGCTGACACCGAAGGCTGAAGCCTTCGGTGTCAGCCCCTATGACTGCGGGTGGTGACCTCAGGACAAGCTGCATCTCACACAGACAACTCTAAATCGTTTACTCCCGGGTCATTCCTGACTCTCAGTATATTTTGGCTGCTGAGAATAAAACTACAAACGTATAATACAGGGAACTTTTATAAAAATGTGGCTGTTGTTGTGGTATATTGTGGTGTCTTACCTATGACTTCCACGCGAACGAAGTCGCAGGCAGAAGCTAGTATACAATAGATATTTGTTACTATGTAATTATAAAGCTGATTTTCGTATCAAGAACACCATCGTCTTGACCTAAATATTGTGTAATGTTTGTAATCAACATGATTTGCATGACCTGCTCATGGTAATATGATTAAGTACCTAAGTCTTATTTGTGCAATAACACGTTTTCGTTTGAGAGGTTTTGCCTACGCAGAAATACTGTCTTATCTGCAAAATTGCCTAAAAGACATTTCTGGTAATTTTCCATGAAAAAATATCATGATTCATGTGAGTTTCCAAATAGGTATATATTATATTAAAATTTATACCAAAGATGAAATTATTTTAAATAGCGAAGAGTAAAATGTGGGTGTAGGTAGATAGATATTATAGGTACATCTCTGCCGAACCCTTCGGAGGAATACAAGCGTAATGTTATGTTTATGTTGTAAATTATCTTTCAGTCATGTATATACAGTATGTTAAATAACAGAGGGCGTTCCCTTAAACGCGTTAATCTATATCATTAATACATTGAAATAAAAATATCAGCATAGAAAAATAAGTAAAAAAAAAACCGAATGAAAAAAAATTATAAATGAAAATAAATTTGAAACGTCCTGTTTAAAATCAAAATAGTAGCGCGGTAAAGTACCTAGCGTATTCGCGCTGCCCAAACCGGCAACGTCACTATTTTTAGTTCCGAATAAAGGCTCCTACAAACAGGCGCGACACGCGACGCGACACAAAGACACCGCTCGTCGCGCGACGCGACGTACCTTTGTGTCGCGTCGCCTGTCGCGCCTGTTTGTAGGAGCCTTTAAATAAGGTGGATATTGGGGGCGGGGGCGGGGCTAGGCGCATCAATAGATCGCCGCACACGCGAGTCGTCATTCATAAGTTTGTTGCGACATTGCCATACTTCCACATTGAAATACAAATGCGCGTGTACAGAGTGTTTCTTTTACGTATCAATTTAATATTTTTTGTGAATATTTTATTATAAAAAAAATATAAAAACATTTTGTTTTTGAATGGTAATATTTTTTTAGCATGTATGGATGCGTTAATTAACATACTGTATATTTAAATATTTCTGAGTCTAAACTCCCAAGTTATAGTTATATTCAGAGCAATAAAACTTACTATACTTATTCATGTCTTGATTCAGGCAATATATTACAAAGTTCACCAGCTAACTTACGTCAAAGTCAAAAGACAAATACAATAAAATATTTTATTTGATTACACTTTTCACGTCAACTTATATTTTGTTACAGTTGAAGCAATATACATATGTTTCAACAATTTGGGGTGAAATGTGGTTCAGGAGAATACATATAAATAGATTTTAAAAAAATCCAAAATGACAGTTCAGTATAGAATCTAATTGTAACTGAGTGAATATTAACATATTTAAACGGATAACTAGTCAACCATGACAGTGGATCGCCAAATAGCTTACTAAAATTTAGAGACGACTATTATCACGACCTTTGGCAAACAAATTGGTTATAAAATTTTGGCAAACATTGGCATGTCAAGTGCTGTGACCTTGGTAGGTACTCATTTTGTTACTAAAAACAATATTCATTATAGATTGTTATATTTGCACATTTAATCGACGCTCACGGTTTTATCTTTCTAGTTACATAATGATTCGGGCACTACCTAGAACCATTAATTATATATAAGTTATTGGAAATCTATGTCTAGCAGCTGATATAATTTACGAGCAGTAATTATTTTCATAAACAAAGAGATAAATCTGATAACCAAAATAATAGGGATGATGCCTGGGTAAAAAAAAAAATCTATTTAGTCAGTCAGTCAGATAATAAAAAAAATATTAGACACGTATTTTTAGCTTTATCATATTAATCAAAAATGACTTAGATAAAAACGCATTAAAGTTGGGGAGTGGGGGTCGCTACGTCACAAGTAAGTACAAAATCTACATTCTTGTGACATCATGGTACATTTAAACTCAATTTATCGCCGTAGTCTTTTGATAAGGAAAAAAAGAAAAAAATACGTGTCCAATTTTTTTTTAAATAATCGACCTGCCGGACAAAAATATCATTATTTTTTTGTCGTCATCCCTATTATATTCCTTAACACAGAAACGATCTCAAAATTAATTGCTTTAAAATCAATTTTCACGTACCAATACATTAATATTTAATCAGTTTCATTCATTAAAAATCCAATATTTTGGTCACATTTATAACATTTACTGTTTTAAGTTTTTTGTCTTGAAGAAATAATCAGCTTTGTAGTTGTACCAGTCCAAGACTTTTCTATCGTACCACACATACGCTCCTTTGAGGCTGTCGGGAGCATCCAGCACTAGATATATGGGAGTTTCAGCTGCCTGGTCTATGTCATAGAAGCCAACACGAAGCGTCATGTCAGTCTGAACTAGTCCAGGATGCATGGAATTCACCGAGATGTTCCTTGACTCAAGTTCCTTTTGCTGCAATATCGTGATGGCACTGAGAGCTACTTTCGCTACTCTGTACGCAGCTACTGTTCCATCATCGGCTAAATCATCGTAGTTGAAGGTTCCATCCTTCATGTATCTATCATATAATTAAATTATCTGTCGTTGCTTCATTTTTAATTCTTTTTACCTATTGTGGTATAGTAATTTTATTCTAGGTGCATCGTCTTCACATATAATTATTTAAGTAATGTACGTACTAATACAAACTATTGTAAAACATTTTAAAAGAGTAACGGTGGAGTTTCTTGCCCATTCTTCTCCATACGAAAACTACCTTTTGGAAGGGGCGACTAGAATCAATTATATTATTTTGTAAATTTTGACGTTCAAAAGTGCCATACATGGGCCTATTTGAAATAAATGTTTTGACTTTGACTTTGACTTTGACTTCATACCTTCCAAAAACCAGTTCACAAAATCATTAATATCTTTCACCTTTAAATCTTTCTTTGACAACCTCTCCACCCAGTACATATTCCGTACGTTTGACATATGTCCACAATCACTAGATATATTGAGAATGCGTCCATTGTCTCTCACCAATGGGAACAACATTGCTTGGATTGTCAATATGCTGAAATAATTGATCTCCACAATAGTTTTGCACTCATCATAGGGGTTGTATAACTCTGAACTGTTGGCAACCGCAGCATTGTTGACAAGAATGTCAATGCCTCCATGCTTTTCCTTAATGTGGTCTCTGAACCTGACGACACTGTCTCTGTCCGACACGTCGAGCTGGTGGTACTCTGGGTGCAGACCGAGCTCATTCAGTTTGGCAACTGCGGCTTTCCCTCTTCCATCGTCTCTTGAGGTTAGGTAGACAACTCCATCGAATTTCTTCAACAGTCCTTTAACTATCCCAAAGCCAATCCCCTTATTGGAACCGGTAACTACAGCAACTTTCACCATGTCTGCTCTGTGTTGATACACTTTGTGGAATGACAGGAATTATTATAATTAATATGCATTTAAATTAAATATCGTATTTGATTGTGGGAAATAATAAAGTTCAAATAATTATTACCTACCTACATATTTATCTAGTGAACCGAGATAGCATTTATCGGCGATCCATTATTATGGTAAAGGCTTGTGCAGACCAGCGCGATATCGCGGGCGTTACAGGCAGCGCGACCCTTGTAGCGCCCGCGATATCGCGCTGGTCTGTACGAGCCTTAACTCTAAATATTATAAAACTGGCAACCCGCTCCAGCAACGCTTGGAGGGGATTATTTTTGTTTGATTTCGTGAGCCAACGGTGTTTATTAATTTCAAATTAGTCGAATAATAACTAAGGGGAAGGGAAGTACTGTTGTATTATATATCACGGGCGTTTTAATTAATCCCGAATCCGGTATATTAAACAATGAAGGATTGTAGTGCTTTCAAGCGTAGGGAGGGTGGGAGTTCAGAGCGAAGCGAGGGTATTAAGACTAGAATCCTGAATGCAACGAGGAATTCAAGCTGCTGCTCACCCAAGATGAGGACACCTTTATTTCCGAGGTGAATACTCTACTTTTCACATGTTCTGCGAGATAATAAAAAGCGATTCGAAATTCGTATTTTTTTACTGTAAAAATATCAATTATTACATTGACCAAGAGATAAATCTAGTATCTATAGAATATTGTCTATTGTTGCTGCTGGTGGTTACCAAAATACAGTTGGTCAAAATTAATTAAAACATGTTTCTTACACAACATAGCTATAGCTCACAGACGTATATTATTAAAACTAATACTGCTAGGCTACCATAGCATATTTCGTTACATATAATTTTTGCGAGTCCCTCCTAAAAAATATATAAAAAACTGATTATCAATTTAATTAACCCAATCACACACACATTACTTAACACTGAAAGGCTATCAATATAAATTGCTTTAAAATAATTTTTCACGAATCAATAAATCAAAAATCAATTTGTATCACAATTTTTTTTTTTAAACTTGTCATTATTTTAGTTACAATTAACACTGTTATTGTGAAAAAAAGTAGTGGATGTCTACTGTAACATATGGCATTATGCCAGTAATAGAACGCGCTTTAATATAAGCAAATGATGTGGTGCAGGTGTTGGGAAGGAGGTTTATGATAAATGATAATCAATTACTTACAACTTTGTTATTATATATTGTTACCAGTCCAGCGACACGCACAGAAAAGAGACCAAATATAAATTAACACGATCTTTTATAACATTGACAGTTGTCTACCCTTACTACTTAACTAACATGAATATTGCAACAGGTCAACAACAAAATAAAAAGTGTCGTTGGACAAAATGTGGCATTTAGTAGATAGATACCAATTATAGAAATGACTACCCGAAACAAGGCCAAACTCAGATGATGGGGGAGTTTGAGTGTCTATTTCCATTCTAAGAAAACACTTTTTATCGATTTTCTCCTGAAATATGAGTACAATTAGAAAATGTCTCATTACAATAATTGTAGGTTTTTGATAAAGGAATACGATAGTATTTTTGTTAAATGTCTATTTTGATATCACAAACTGCCTACGTCCAACCTTTTCTATGGGGACGATCCACTGAGCGTCCCCTTTTTACCTATGTGCTCTTGACTGTTCCCTTGATGGTACAGTGGAAGATAAATTTTAACCGCTGTACCCTTGGCCGTGAAACCCCATCCAATTAAACGAACAGGTGTCATTAGTTTAAAAAAAAAAACATTTTTTTATTATTTTTTATTTTATTAAAGGAATGTCTTAATATTATTTCACCGTTATTTCACCGTTTATTCGTTGTAATCGGCGTTACTCGAGCCCAGTCTCCTGTCTCTCGCACACTCTCTGCACTCAACGATCTCTTGGACACTAAGCCTGACTGTAATGTGTTTGCGGTAGAGTTAGCAACTTAAACTTTTTGAAAAACGGCAAGCAACTGTCAGTTAATTTTAGTTTTAAGACAGATCAATCAGATGCAATATCAAATCAGATGCAATAAATTAATCTGTAGAGTTTCCCCAGTATATAATACCAAAGCATAGAGTAGATGCTACGTATGTATTCATGTTACTAATAGAAACTTTGATCTGTGATCAGAATCTATCCCAAAGCCGATTTCCTTATTGGAACCGTTACTACAGTAACTTTCACCATGCCCGCTCTGTGGTATGACAAGACTTATAATGATACGGGGCATTACATTAAATATCATATTAGTTTGTCAGAGAGATAATATAAAAATAATCATAATTAGATACCTTTTTTTCCGGTGAACTTTTATTGGCGACGCATTATATATCTTCTGTCTCTAATTATATTTAAAAAACCGGCCAAGTGCAGGTCAGACTCGCACACGAAGGGTTTCGTACACACGGCTACACATCAAGCTATACATTTCCAGTTTATGCTGATCTCGCATTGTATATGATTTCTGTACAAAGTGAGGTCAGCTTATACTGGAAATGTATAACTTGATGTGTAGCCGTGTGTACCACCGTACATTATTTGCCAAATAAATGAAAATACTAAACGAAGAATATTATTATTTCTCATCTTAAAAAATCGCAAAGATAAATTTGTATTTCATAATGAAACCATGAATTACAAAGTTATTTTTGCAGTTGCAGAAAATCACCCATATTTAAATAAAACACCTTATGAATCGGCGTTTTTAGTGATACAGTATATGGTAGATAATATACAGAAGTTTCAAATTCCTAACTTGTTCAGTTGTTGAGATAGAGCTCGTACAAAAATGTACCATCATTAAAAAAAATGTTCTCTTGATGAGCTCTAGACAATGATATCCCAAGAGATTATTTTTTCAAAATCAAAAATTCATTATATGGAGTCCCCTTTAATTTTCAATTTTATTAATTTTTTATTATTTGTTGTTGCACTTGTTATAGCTGCAATAGAAATACATAATCTGTGAAATTTTCAACTGTCTACTTATTACGGATCATGAGATACAGTATGCTGAGAGACAAAAGGACAGCGGAGGCTTAGTAATAGGGTTCTGTTTGGCACCCTTCGGGTACGGAACCCTAAATACTAAATGTAATCAAATCAAATGAGCAAAAACAACAACAAAAAATCAAATTTAGTCAAGAACTACCAGTTCAGTAAATTTCATTACACGAGTCTTGACATATAATGTTTAAATGTCTTGTCTATTAAAGCACTGACCGTACTTTTCGCCTTTCATGGTTTCTTCGTCATGTGGGACGATGGTATCAATAATCTTTATGTGACGTTATTTTTGTACATCATTAAATAATATTTTATATCTGACTAAAGCATCAAAATCTTTGTGAAACGTATCGTGTCGATGGTACATTTTGTAGATAAATTATAACATTGGTCCAGTAGTGACACCTCATCATCATCTGCGAGCCTTTTCCCAACTATGTTGGGGTTAGCTTTCAGTCTAACCGGATCCAGCTGAATACCAGTATTTTAAATGGAGCGATTGCCTATCTGACCTCCACAACCTACGCATAGTTACTGGGTACGACACCCCATGGTGAGACTGGTTGTCTGATTTTTGGGTTTGTGATAACCCAGTACAACTGTCAAAAATCCAAGAATTACAGCCGGGACCAACGGCTTAACGTGCTTTCCGAGGCACGGAGGGATCTCGGTATGTAATGATGGTCACCTGTCCATGGACCGACCGCAGCAAGCGTAGCTTAACCTGATCGAGCGAACCGTGCGGCTGTTATACTTACACTTCGTTATTGTTGGCTTGTTGTTTATCTTCTGTCAAAGTCAAAGTCAAATAATTTATTTCAAATAGGCCCATGTATGGCACTTTTGAACGTCAAAATTTCGATTCGTCAAAATAACGATGTTCCTAATGTTTTTAAAATTAATAAGTCAGTGTGTGAGGAAGTAATCACAGAATGTAAAATCAATGTCATATAACACAAAATTATAAATTTTACAATTAAATTAGCAACCTGTTTGATTTTGTCTTGATTCTAAATTGTCCTTTGGAGCAGGACCAGCATGTTTCCAAGCAATCTTATCTTGGATATAATCCTCTAATTTGTAATATGCTTGTTTACAAAGTGTACTTTTAATATGAGTTTTAAATTTTCTTTCATTTAATTGCAATATGTCACAAGGTATTTTATTGTAACATTTAACACAGTACCCCATAAAACATGTATGTACTTTAGATAATCTGAAAAATGGTTCATCTAGTTTATCTTTATTTCCAGTATTAAAATGATGTCTATCACTTATTTTATTAAAAAGATGTGGATTTATCCTTACGTACATAATATTTTCATAAATGAATTGGCAAGGTACCGTCATAATATCAATCCTTTTAAATAGTTTCTTGAGAGATTCGCGGCGACGTAGATTATAAATGGCTCTGACAGCTCTCTTTTGTAAAATAAAGATGGATTCAATGTCAGCAGCCCAACCTCACAGTAAAATGCCATACGACATAATGCTGTGGAAGTAGCTAAAATAGAACAATCGCGCGGTTTCTACATCTGTTAACTGTCTTATCTTTCTAACAGCATAAGCGGCCGAGCTTAGCCGCCCCGCAAGAGATGTTATATGAGGTCCCCATTGTAATTTCTCGTCTAGCGTGATTCCTAGGAAAACCGTTTGATTAATAAATTCCAGTTTTTCCCCATTCAATATGATGTCACATTCGCTACTTCTAACATTAGGTTATTTAAATCGAATGCATTTGGTTTTTGTTTTATTTAGTACCAAATTGTTTACCGTAAACCAATCTTGGATTTGCAGAATAGAGCTATTCATGTCTTCAAGATTTTGTGACCATCGGTTTGTTTTAAAGATTAATGATGTGTCATCTGCAAATAACACCATCTTCGGTTGATTTTGAAGTAATTGGGGTAAATCATTAATGTAAACTAAAAAGAGGAATGGACCCAATATCGAATCTTGAGGAACGCCCATTGCCATTTCAGACCCTAATGAGTTTACGCCGTTTACCTGAACTTTAACCTTTCTATCTTTCAGGTATGACCTAAGTAAATCAAGAGCTGTATTCCTAATCCCATAGTGCTCTAGTTTCAGCAGAAGTGTCTCATGGTCTACACCATCGAACGCCTTCGAGAGGTCGCAAAAGATTCCAATGGCATCTTGTGCTTCTTCCCAGGCATTAAAAATGTTCTTTATTAGGGTGACACCGGTGTCAGTGGTACAACGCCCTTTGGTGAAACCGTACTGTTGTTTATGAAAGATGGAATTTTTATTAAAGTCAGGTAATATTTGATTGAGCATCAACTTTTCAAACACCTTATTGAGCACTGGTAGAATTGACGCAGGCCTATAATTGTTGGGTTCTTTACTATCACCAGATTTGAACAATGGAACTACTTTACTGTGTTTCATGAGATCCGGAAAGACTCCTTGGTATATACTGGTGTTAAATATGTAAACTAAATAGAGCGCAATGGTTTCAATTATAGATCTATATACTTTTACAGACATTCCCCAAAGATCTTGTGTTGATTTAATTTTAAGATCTTTAAAAGCTTTTATAACAGCCTGGGGGTTTGAATGCTGAAACCTAAACTCCAAAGGGCAAACCTATTCTGTCTAAGTAAGGCAGCAGAAAGCACGGGTGAGGAATTTAAAGCTTGAGTAGTTTTAAGGGGAACATTAGCAAAAAAGTTTTCATATTCTTGAGCTATTTCTATATCTGAGTTAATGGGGCCATGCGCAGTCTCTAAATTAAATTCAGTATTTCGCTGTTTTTTCCTACCTGTTTCATTATCTATTATTTGCCTGGTAGTTTTTATTTTATCATCAGCTGATTTTATTTTATTGCTAATATAAAGAGCTTTAGCTATTTTGCACACACTTTTAAAAGTTTTTGAATGTTTTGCAACATACTTATGAAAGCTTGTTTTATTCATATGTTGCTTTAGGCCATAAAGTTCAAATAGTTTTTCCCTGCTTTTACGAATACCTGGAGTCGCCCAATCACTAAATAAGAACTTTGTGTAAATACTTTTAGCCTTTAGTGGAAAAGTGTCATTAAATTGCGTGTTTTATAGTGAAAAGAACTCGGCGTATAACTCATTTGGGTCATCTATATTATTAAAACTCTGAACACATAATTTATTGGCCAAAGGATTATTTAATTTCTCTAAACTTTTACATGTACTTGGCCTAAAAATGAATTGAATTTTTTGTAAAGGTATGTAGGAGCAAAATGTTATTGTTTGTCCACTGTAATCTGATGGCAACTTATTTACAATTTGTTTGTGTAGGTAATCACAGTTCCAAAAAATATCTATACAAGTGGCAGATCTGATGGCAACTTATTTACAATTTGTTTGTGTAGGTACACAAACAAATTGTAAATAAGTTGCCATCAGATCACAGTGGACAAACAATAACATTTTGCTCCTACATACCTTTACAAAAAAATTCAATTAAGGTTTAAGTTGCCATCAAGTATGTTGCAAAATATTCAAAAACTTTTAAAAGTGTGTGCAAAATAGCCAAAGCTGTTTATATTAGCAATAAAATAAAATCAGCTGATGATAAAATAATTTAAATAAAAGTAAGTTCAAAAACTGAAACTCCACTACTGAAAAGTCACGCTCTAAAAAGTATGAAACAAGAAAATATTTCAGACAGAAATGAAGACATAGGTACAAAAACGGTTAAGATAAAGCCATGGTCGCACGCCTGTACACCTACAAAATTATAATTATTTATTTATTTAAATCACAATTATAACACCTTTACAGACTCATTCAAGGCGATGTTACAAAGTACACAAATTTACAAAAAAATAAAATAATAATAACCTGTAAGCAGAATGACAAAGCATTATAATTATTAAATATAATGACATGCAACTACGGCTTTATCTAAACCGTTTTTGTACCTATGTCTTGATTTCTGTCTGAAATATTTTCTTGTTTCATACTTTTTAGAGCGTGATTTTTCGATTATTATAATGGTTTGCGTTCTTATCTCGTCGATTGACGAGTCTGTTTATGATATTACTTAATGGTAAAAGGATCCCGTGATAAGTTGTTTTAAAATTAATTTTCACAAGCTTAAAGAATTAAACTTAATTATTAAGCTTAATAATAATAATATAAACATTGATCAGGCAGGGGCCATAATCCATCTGCAATAGCCTGCACCAACCGGGGGTCGTCCTTGGGTGCACTAGCATAGTGCGAACAGGGACAATCGTCGGTTGGTGCCTCATTTCATTAAAAACGGCTAACGAGCCTCTGCGAGTTGGCTTCGGCCCCTCGTACGCCTTTCAAAGGTCCGGGACCCTAGGATCCCGAGATGTGCCAAAAACTAATAAATAATAATACTACAGGTAAGTGGTTTTTCTTAATTTATTTAAGAAAAACCACCAATTATTAATTTCATACACCAATAAATGAAAGTTTAAAAAAGTTTCATTTAATTTTGTTCACGTTTCTCAGTACAGGTTTTAAAATAGTCGGTCTTGAAGTAATAATCAGCTTTGTAGTCATACCAGTCTAGTACTTTTCTATCGTACCACACATACGCTCCTTTGAGGCTATCGGGAGCATCCAGCACTAGATATATGGGAGTTTCAGCTGCCTGGTCTATGTCATAGAAACCAAAACCGAGCATCATATCGGTCTGGACGAGTCCTGGATGCATGGAATTCACTGCGATGTTTCTTGACTCAAGTTCGTTTTGCTGCAGCATCGTGATGGCGCTGAGAGCTACCTTCGATACTCTGTACGCAGCTGCTGTTCCTTCATCAGCGATGTCATTGAAGTTGAAGGTTCCATTCTTTATACCGTCCAAATACCAGTTCACGAATTCATTAATATCTTCCAACGTTAAATCCTTATTCGACAGCCGCTGTATCCAGTACATATTTCGTACGTTTGACAGATGTCCACAGGCACTAGACATATTTAGAATGCGTCCATTATCTCTCATCAATGGAAATAACAATTCTTGGATTGTCAATATGCTGAAATAGTTGATATTGACGATAGTTTTGCACACTTCATAAGGGTTGTAAAAATCTTCACTGTTACCGAGCCCAGCATTGTTGATGAGAATGTCGATACCTCCATGCTCCTCCTTGACGTGGTCTCTGAACCGGACCACACTTTCTCTGTCCGTTACATCGAGCTGGTGGTACTCCGGGTACAGTCCGAGCTTGTTCAGTTTAGCGACGGCGGCTTTCCCTCTTCCATTGTTTCTTGAAGTTAGGTAGACGACTCCATCGAATCTCTTCAACAGTCCTTTAACTATCCCAAAGCCAATCCCCTTATTGGAACCGGTAACTACAGCAACTTTCACCATGTCTGCTCTTTGTCAAGTCTCCCTGTAATCTGAGAGGAACAATATTTTAAATACGTGATAATTTTGTGTGACGTTATATAATAATTTTAAAATTATAATTGTCGTTATCATATGCGGTGTACACAGATAGCGTTTATCTGTGCTGCATTATCACTGTATTGAACATAAATTGACTGCTCGCAGCAAAAATTACAAATGGAAGCGTAATTACAACGAAATTAGGGTTATATTAAACAGAAGTTTATAATTAAATGTGGATAAATTGTTTCGGCAGCATTAACAAGCGTGTTACTACTTACGTTCGTGTTCTAACAAAATTGAAACATTTCATTATTCATCGGATGCCTACTATTATTATATCTGCTATTGGTCGCATAACATTAAATTATTCAGACGATAGTTTTGTTAGGGAATTTCACAAAACTGATAATCCGATTTGTAAAGTTGAAGTTTATTTAGGCTAAAATACTGTGTGAAAGTTTTCGTATATAAATAAACCTTGTTCTTAGACATCGGGAATGAAATTATACTATAATTAATAGGCTTGAAACAAACCGTTTCAAGTTCTTACAATATTTGACCAAATATTGTAAAAACGAAAATGAAGATGTGGAAAGGACAGTGAATGCGGGAAATAAAGTGAATGGTGCTGTGTATGCGATCATGACCAACCAGTCGATATCCAACTGGCTGTTCACAACGGTGGCCTACACAAATCTGGAAGTGAATGTTGGCTGTGGAAAAACAGGCATGAAAGTAGAGTAAATGCCACGGAAATGTATTCCTTGCAAAGCATATGTAGTGCAACTATGAATAATAGACTGAGGAATGACGTGGTAGGGCAACGCGGTTTTAAAGAAGATTTAAAGATTAAAATATTTTTACCAAAAATACAACCGACTTCCAAACTATAAAGTGTAACTTTAATTTCGGAAGTCGGTGTCTTTAGATCAGAACTTAAGTTTTTTGCCACCGACTTCCGAAATTAAAGTTATTTTTCACTTTGTAGTTTGGAAGTCGATTGTATTTTTGGTAAAAATATTTTTTTTCACGTTTTAGTTGGGTTGGTTTAGAATTCATCAGTTCCATCTTACCAAATGGTTCTTTTCGAGAGCAAATGCACGAGTATAAAAAATACCCAAATCGCTAAAGGTGTGCCTATAATATTTGAAGAGTTCCCTCATTTTCTCCAAGATTCCATCATCAGATCATGACCAAATGACAATAGGACCAATTTGAAAGTAAATCCTTTCAAACAAAAAAAGAATTTTTCAAATCGGTTCAGCCATCTTCAAGTAATCGGGGAACATACATAAATAAAAATATATATTCCGACGAACTGAGAACCTCCTCCTTTTTTTTGAAGTCGGTTAAAAAGAGTATGCTTAGATTGTTTGGTTACGTTGAGAGTATTAATTAAAGGCAACTAACAAAAGGTACAAAGCCAATGTAAACCGCCGGGAGTTCGTGACGTTCAGAAAGTTCAGTTGCATGGTACTGGCAACCGGCGTGCGTGTATGACAAGATGTATGACCGTAAACGAAGCAAAAGGAGTAAGTAAGGATCGTAACAGGTGGAGTTCTGAAATATCCGCCTACCCCTATGTGAAAAAGGCTTATGTATGTATTAACATGTAAAAAAACTACGTTTAATTGGAACTAAATAATAGTCACAAGATAGCTAATTCTAATTCCACTAATTCCACTTAGTACCTGAGGGACTACTATTAATCCACCTTTAGTATCACGATAACATCCTATTTAGACACCGTCAGTTCGTTCTCAGTCTAGTTTAACATCAGCTCAACAATTTCTCAACAATAGCACCTCCGACGCGTGTTGCTTCGAGTTGAGCTGAATAGTGCACACTGTACACCTAGATTATTACTCTCGACGAAATCCTCGCTTCGTTTTAAATTTTTCTTAGAAGAATTTCAACAATTATATGCTTTAAACACACACACATACACACACTTGATGTTGAAGAACATAATTGTTAAGCCAAGAAAATACAATAATGCTGCAATCTATACTTGGGAAAAAATACGGTCTACTAGATTGTATCATGTTTATATTTTTTTAAACCTGTAGCTCCAAAGTATGTGCACTTTTTATTCTTTTTAACCGACTTCAAAAAAAGGAGGAGATTTCTCAATTCGATTGTATATACAATATATATATATATTTATGTATGTTCACGGATAACTTCGACGTTTATGAACTGATTTTGATGATTCTTTTTGTTGAAAAGGAAATATCTCAAGGGTGGTATCATGATAAGGAAACCAGGATCTGATAATGGGATCCTGGAGAAATCGAGAGAACTCGTCAAATATTATATACAAACCTATAGCGATTTGGGTATTTTATATAGTAATTCGTGCAGTTGCTCTTGGAAAGGACCATTTGGTGAAGTGGAACTGATGATGAAGGCCACAAATGGCCACCAGAATTACTCAATAATATGTATTTCACGGGGTGTGATTCGATTACTTTAATATGGTTGCAATGCAATTTATGCTCATCACAATGCATATGGAAAAGTGGAGCTGATGGTGAAGTACCAGGAAAACTCCTCAACGATTTCGAAACTTACCCATTAATAGATTTAAAATCTGTATTAAAACCAAACTTTGTAAAAAAGGGTATTATAAAATTTCAGATTATTTAGAAGATAAAAAAGCATGGGATTGAACTGCTCGCTCTGCTAAGCCTTGTGATAAAACTTAACATTTTAACTATTTTGTAAAATCATGAAAATATACCAGTTTTATATACACATTGACATTGTCGAAAATTAAATTCAAAATGACATGATTACTTTGTAAAGTATTATATTATTTTAATTAATTATTGTGAATGTGAGGACTATGTGGATATCATTATTATTTTCATTTTTCAGTTAGTTTTAATTATGGTCTGGCAGTTTGAGTAGTTTATGCGGCCTATCCAAATGTCCTTTCTTTGGTATTGTTCGTCGAGTTGAGCTCCTTAAGTTCTGAGTTGAGCTCCACGATTACTGACAAATGCTTGCACTGACTGGACAGGTTCACTCAAATCTGTGTGGTTCTTTCCTCAAAAGACCATTTCAGACACTAATCTACATGGTCCTCATATGGCCTGACCAAGATTATGTCTGGACTTTAAAAGAGACTGTGACCTCTGAGTTAGTTTCGGCCTTTCTTCTCAGAGTAGTCAGATAGGAAACGCCGAACTCAACTAGCTTATTTTTTTTTTTTAATATGACGTGTAAAAGTGATTCCGATATCCTATTTACAGAATAAACATTTTCATTTCATTTCATTTCATTTCATTTCATTTCATTTCATTTCATTTCATTAACGTCCCTGCATCGGGAAAAGCAATATTTTGTAAAAGGTGATGAGCAGTTGAAATTAGGCTATTGTAACTTAGATAAATTACAAACTACTCACTAAAAAGCGAGAAATAAAAAAACAATCCAAGAAAGAACAACCGACTTCCAAAAAAACACTACAAAGTGAAAAATAACTTAAATTTCTGAAATCTGTTGCAAATAATTAAAATACAAAACCAAGGACATCAACTTTCGAAATTTATTTTTCACTTTGTAGTGTTTTTTGGAAGTCGGTAATTTTTTTTTTGTAAAAATGTTTTTGTGCTATTGTAACCGATAACCACGTAAAAGTCATAGTATCTTGGTACGTTGTCGCAGGATGTTAAACCATCCCAAGCCATTTCTATCATTTGTATGTATATCACGTCCTCCAAACATTTGTAATTTCAAGACTACCTAAGCTTCAACATAGTATAATTCTTTATTCTGTACCACTACATGCAAATTAAAGCTACTCCTTCCACAATTATAATTAAAACGCAAATGAAGCTCCTTTAATACTTACTATTCCACGAAAATATTGTAAGAACAGAGATATAAAGGAGATGCTATTAAAGATGCAATATTTACTTCGTCCAATCAAAACAGCAAAATTAACATAAAAGCAAAAAGACATCCAACATTCTAATAATTATAATAATTTTGCCGGTTATTTAAGAACGAAACAAGAGCTAGTTGGACTCGCGCACCGAAGGTTATTTTCATCGGCGAGACCTTTATTCGTCTGAGAATTTTAACACTGCACACTGCCGTGTAGAATATTGCAGTTTTAGGTCAACGCCATCTCTTGATCGATAGTGGAACTAATGTAATTTAAATTTAAGATTTTTGAATAACGTGCTATTTAGAGACATCGTTTTATTAGGGTTCCGTAGTTAACAAGGAACCCTTATAGTTTCGCCATGTCCGTTTATGTCCGCGATCTATCTCCGAGACTCGTTAGCTACACGCTCACATTTCATACAGCATGCTTCTTATGTGATTTATTCGAACCTGTTTTCCAAGCTTTATAGGCAACAGACGACCCTTGTCCTTACCTTAAAAAATGCTTGATAACGCAAATGCACTTATGGACACTGTTGACGATTTTTCTGTATCGGATTCACACGCCTGTACTCCGGAGCAAGCAAAAATGTTTATCAAACATCCAAAACAATATCTCAAAATCACACAGATCATTAGATCAATCAATTGTAATTTTCTTGGTCTACAGACACTGCTACAACGCCTCTCGATGGATTGTGACATTTTGGTCTTGACGGAATGCTGGTTATTATGCTCGAGTAACCACCACATCCCTAACATTCAAAATTTTATTACGTACAGCACTGCCAAAAACCAATATCAAAGTGATGCTGTTGTGGTCTATGTCAAGTCCAACCTTACTGTCACCTGTGAAGAACTTTGCTTTGGTGGTTCCGCCATCGGATTATCAATCAAGTTAGAGTCGGACATTGCCATTCTGTGCATTTATCGGTCGCCGTCGATAAGCAACATTGATCATTTTCTATCCTCTCTTAACAACATAATTCCCACATTCTCGAATGTTAAAACTGTAGCTGCAACTGGTGATTTTAATATTGACATAAAACCGATGTCACTTGACGCTCGCTCCCATAATTACCTCTTGCTTTCCACGGATTTCTTCCCACCCATATTTTTCCGACTAGAGGAAACAGCTGCCTGGATCATTTATTATTAAAATCGGCAAGGACATCTGTCTCACTAGTCTTCGATACGACTGTTACTGATCATTGTTCTTCTTGCTCTGCATTCACGGTAAAAATACACATAGTAGTATCATTAGATCCATCAACAAAATTTACTTAGACGCCATGGATAAGACTATGGCGACACTAGACTTTGGACCCATCTACTCTATGCCAGACTATAATGTTGCTACTGATGCTCTGGTTGGTCTCATGGTTAACGTAATATCTGAAAACTCTTTCACCAAGAAACTACCATCTAACAAAAAGATCCTCAAACTTGGATCACTCCGGGCTTGCCGCGGTATATGGGACACAGAGACCTACTACATAGAAGATTGAAACGATCACCTAATAATGTCACGCTCAAAATTTCCTATAAGCGATACAGAAATTTCTGCAATAAAATTAAAAAAAAAGTCGAAAAACAATTCGACACCCAAGAGCTCGATAAAGCTGGAAATAACTCAAAGGTTCTTTGGGAATCTATAAAACGAATCACAAACACACAAAAACAACAACATGCATCTACGCAACTACTTTCACACTCTGACACTCCTTTTCAGTCCTGCAGTAATCTTAATAAATTCTTTGCTGACATAGGCAAAAAACTTGCAGATAATATTATCAACGACTACACTTCACCCACTTCCCCAGCTACCAGCATGAGTTCACGAGAAACAGAGGCACTGCTACCCAAATCCTTCGTACAGGCAAATACATGAATACCGACGCGCTGAATAAGGGCCATAGCGTCGCCATGATATCGACTGACTTCAGCAAAGCCTTCGATTCAATCAATCATAAAGGGCTCATTCGAAAACTGATCGACGCTGGAGCACGCAACAACACCGTAAAGATGATCGAGAACTATCTGAGCAACAGGACAATAAGAGGTAGTTTCAGAACACACATCGGGAACGGAGCAGCGTGTGCCACACGGGGTGCCCCAGGGCTCGATACTCGGTCCAGCGATCTTCCTCCTCTTTGTGGCTGACCTACCAAATGAAAGAATAGCAGGCCAGATGCTGTCACAGTACGCCGACGACCTATGTATACTCAACGCATGTGAAAGACCGAACCATGCTACTCGTCGAGCAGAGTGGGCCGCCATCGATATAATTGACTACTACAAAAAATGGGGCCTCAAATGCAATGTCGATAAAACAGAATGCATAATGTTCTCGCACAAGAAACCAAGACTCAACAATTTGAACACAGGGTATCGCAATTATGTTCAATTACGTGGCGAACACATCGCATTCAAACCAGAAATAATGGCGGGACAAAAGGTTTTCTTTGAATTAGCATGCGAAGGAAAATATTGAAAAGGCCAAGAGAGTCAGAGGAGCGCTATACCCAATCATAGGCTACCGCTCCAAGCTAAGCGTCGAAGTCAAGCTACTTGTCATTCAAGCATGCTTACTGCCAGTGATAGACTACGGAGTAAAACAAGGTATTGTAAAACAAACCTGCTCAAGCTTGAGAGGCAGTATTAAATGGCATTGCAGAGCGCCGCACAGTTACCCAGACGCACTGACACCGATCTACTCTAGGAAATCTTGCAACAAGACCAGTGGCTCATTCGTGCGCATGACCTTTACGGCGACATGATACAATGTCTCAAATCTCTGTCGATCGAGGGGCTACAAGAACAAGGCCCGGTATACACGCACTATGGACAACACAATCCCTTTCTTTTCGCAACTAGAGAAGGTGAAATTGATTACATTAATAAAAAAGATAGGGACAAGCCACTCATCATACGACTGGCCCCCTTCCGACAGCGTAGGCTCTGACCGTAGAGTCACTCAATAAGTAATAAGCGACTTGCTGCTGGGGCTAATCCCCACTGCTTTATCGTTGTCCTCACGTTAAATTATATAAGCACTAGTAATAGAGGAAACGTACAGGATAGGTTTCAAAAGTTCCTACTCTACGGACAAAATGAAACACGCAATTGTGAAATGAGTTTTTATTTTTAAGTGATATGTAATATTAAAACTAGAGAAATAAATAAAATTCTGATTCTGATTCTAATTCTTCACACACTTCACCCTGCTCTTTCTACACTACCTTTTCTTCATTTGGATTGCATCATACGGATGTCGATGAGGTCAAATCGGTAATTGAGTCACTTAGATCTACTGCAACCACTTGGTGGGATGGTATCTCTCCTGCGGTACATAAAAGATACTGTGATATTCTAGCGCCAGTTTTAAACCATATATTTAATCTCTGTTTTGAAATTGCTGTCTTTCCGGCAGCTTTTAAAAGGGCTGTTATACACTCTCTCTTTAAGGGTGGTGATGGAAACTCTTTTAACTATCGCCCTATAGCGGTACTACCTGCCCTTTTGAAAGTTCTTGAGCGCCTAATCAACAAGAGATTGGTAGGTTTTTTCGAAAAAATAATAATTTGTTTTCTTCTCAGCAATTCGCGTTCCGTAAGATAAAGTCAATCTTTTTTTTTTTGGGTGGGAAATCATCAAATAACTTCTCCCGCTCTGGGCGGAGCGGGAGGGTGTGTCAGACTCTTACTGACTAAAACCCACCCGTGTTCCTTCGGTTGCCCTGTTGCCGGGGGCCACGATCTCCCTTTCGGTTTTCTTCGCAACCCCGGCAGGCATCGGCACTAGCGGACCCCGTCAACAAGATAAAGTCAACCTGTGATGCAGTTCATGAAGTAACTAATTTCATAGTAGAGAAAATTAACAGTCGCAAAAAGGTGCTTACAGTGTTTCTTGATCTCGCTAAGGCCTTCGACACCGTTCCTATTTCTAAGCTTTTACTTAAACTGGAGAGAGCAGGCGTCAGAGGACTGCAGCTTGATCTTTTTGAAAGCTATCTGACAAATAGACTGCAAATTGTGAAAATTGGTGACCATTTCAGCGACGAGCTCCCGATATGTTACGGTGTACCACAGGGCAGTATACTCGGTCCCACGCTGTTTCTCATCTTTTTGAATGACCTCTGCAATCTTAACATCACAAATGCAAAAATTGTGTCGTTTGCTGATGATACAGCTCTTACCTTTTTCGCTAACTCGTTGTCTGAACTTCAGATTACTACTCAAAATAGTTTTAATTCTGCCTTTAACTGGCTTCGATCCCATGCTTTAACACTTAACACATCCAAGACGAAATTGATGATGTTCTCTATCTCACCAACCTCACAACCTGCTAATCCTATCACTTTAGGCTCACTCCTGTAGCAGCATATATTCGCACATATGTCAATGTTCACTCATTGACACAGTTGATAATATTAAGTACCTAGGTATAACTTTGAACAGATACATGAATTATAAAACTCATATTAATTTGGTAACAGGCAGGGTCAGAAAACTAATTTATATTTTTTAAACTCTTCGACACGTCGCTAAGCAGTCTGTTATTCGCAATGTATACTACGCCTTATGTCAATCTATTATTATTTATTATAATGCTCTTATTGCACTGCTGGGGCGGCGCCACAGACTGTCCTTAAACCTTTGGAAGTGTCCTACAGAGCTATACTGAAAATTGCAACATTTCGAACTATTCTGTTTCCAACCACAGAACTTTACAAAAATTGTGGTGTCCTCAACGTGAGACAACATTTCATTCTACAAGCCATTTTTCTCCAACACTTAAAAACCCCTCTTACTACTATTACGAAACGACGAAAAGACATGATTTGTACTGTTCCACAAACTCAGTTTAAATACACTACTCTACTATCTCTAGTTTCTACTATCTTGGCCCTTGCTTGTATAATAAAATTAACCCGTCCTTATATATCCATAATTTACCATATAGCAAATGCAAACTCACCCTCCGTGCATTTCTCCTGAATAAAACCTACGACGAGACTGAAAAGTATTTATAGTCACTTACATAAAGATAACCCACACTCGCTCTCACACACTCATACACACACATACACGCACTCACTCAACTCAGCACATCTACACACCTCATTCTACTTTGTTTTATTTCATTTTAATTGTAACATTTTATATTTTGTGTTTTGATACTGAAATCTCCAAAAAGCATAAAAACATGATTTTTTGTGATACTCAAATTGGGAGTCGAAACTGTCTCTCCTAAATACAAAATACTCAGTGATTTATCTAGGAGAGTAGCGATTCACCCAACAATTAATTGTACCTGCACCATGTAAATGAATGTATAAAATGATATTATAAATCTTAGTACTAGCAAGCTGTCATTTGGCATTTGGTATACATATTATAAAAAATAACTGTAGCATATAATCTAAGCTTGGAATAGTTTTTAGACTATTGATGTGATTTTTCGTGAATTTACTTTTTAAAGTAATGTAATCCTGATTGGTATACGGTAGCTTAACCGTAAAATAAGGTACTTATTTATTTTTCTGTCAACATAGAAGAACAACAAACGGAAATAATATAATTTATGTCGTGGGTCGACGGGTGACAGATATCAGGCACCCCACCGTCTCGGGTATATTATTTCCGGTTGTAGATGCGACCAGGCAGCCGGGATTATCTATCAGCAAGTTGAGAGCCACACAATCTCGTGGTCTCTGAGGTGACGAACAACGTAGCTAGTGTCATGAACTATTTAATTGATATGTCATTGTGTTCTCAGTCTCATATTACGCACGCGAGGGCGAATTTCAGTAATGAAACCAAAAGCCCACTGCGCCATGTTTACGGAACTCATTTTTTAAAAGAGATTGTCTAACAAAAACATTGTACACTAACATGTTTTGTTAAGAAAATTGGCGCAGTGGACTCGGCTTAACGCGATCAGCTCATCTAAATCGCGTACAAGAGCGGTCAGTGTCATCATTGTTGTGGAATATTGACACTAAATACTGCTCTGGAAGGCAGTTTAGATTGTGTTGATCGTGTTCAGTTTCAGTCGTCTGGTAAAATTCGCCTTAAAATGGTTGGCAGAGAAGACGCTGAACTAGTAGTACTGATAGTGAATATATTTGTCTTTGTGATTAGAAGATTTCATTACGTTAAAAGTTAATTATTTTCGATATTATTAATGGTCTGGGTAACAATTATAAATCTGAAAAGATAAATGTCATCGACAGACTTTTAGAAAAAAAAAATTAAAGTTTAAAGTTGACGAAGTAAAAAATATAAATAGCTAGACACGTGTAGCAGATAAATTAATCACAGATTGTTGCTAGGAACAACGTCGTGTCATTTAATTATTAAAATAAATTACAATAGTTATTTGACCAGAAAAAAAATCTATTTTTGCTACATGATATGTGTGTGTCATCTGATAATAATGCCTGGCTGTAGGTACCTAATTGTTTTTATTTATTTATTACTAGCTGCGCCCCGCGATTTCACCCGCATTAGTCTCGATCCTTTGAAAATATCGGGATAAAAAGTATCCTATGTCCTTCTCCGGGTCATGGTTTACTCATACGCCAAGTTTCATCCAAATCCGTTCAGCCGTTTTTGCGTGATGCCGTGACCAAGGGGAATAGGGATTCATTTTTATATATATAGATTTTAGTACACCGATATTAGTACCTTTAACTGGAAGTTCTTTATGGTTACCCTGTCGTCTACAATGGCCGCGCTTTTATTTCAGTCTGCAACGAAATGCACATGTCCAAACAGATCGCAACATGAATATAACATCAGCGCTGTGCTTGGTACTGCAAGCGATACTGTAACAACCCTCGGCTTCTGGCAATTGTCACTGGAGATTTTTGCCTTAACATTTTGGGAAACTGCCAGAAAGCTTATTAGTGGACTCATGTGCTTATTAGATACGACGAGGTTTGTGCTTTTATAATATCTAGGGCTAGTTTTTTTTGTAAGGAAACGACATCTAGGTTTACTTGTTAGCATTAAAAGCTTAGACTATTTAAAGTCAAAAAGTGTTTTGATTCAGTTAAAAATAGTAGATTCGGAATCTAATTATTTGTTTATTTTATTGAATCTCCAAGAGAGGCTACACAATCACATGCAAGAGACAAGTACGGGAACAAATACGAGTGTGCGCTTCCAAATGTAGGAGACAACATCATTCTCTTATAATCTAGGTAGATACTTAGCTTAGCTTGACAAATTGAAAATAATAATTATGATAAAATAAATCAAAACATACAACACGAAGTCATAGAAAGAAACAAAATTAAATACAAAACAAATTAATAATATTTATTCACAATGAACCAAACAACCCCAAAACTAGTAACAATATAAATACACACATTAGCTTACATAATGATATTATTATAGTAGTTTACACGTGGCTCTTAATTAGACTTTCAAATTAATAACTACCTCAAAATTATAAAAGCGACCTAATATCGGCAAAAAATATGTTAGGCGCCACTGAAATTAGTCCATTAGTCTCACTTACCAATTAAAGTTTTTTTTTAAATCATCAGTTGACACTATGCAAGATTGTCGTTTAAAAAAAAAAAACCGGCCACGTGTGTGTCGGACCACGCACAATCAAGGGTTCTGTAGTTGGGATGAATTTCTCCCAAGAACAAACTTAACTTAGCGCGGCACGCAAACATTAATGACATCATCCGACGAGCTCCTGTCACCGTCGGCGTTCCAGCTGTATGAGAACACAATGGCTTGGCACGCGAAAATGGCAAGAGACCGCACGGCATGTCTTTATTTCCATGGAAGGTGGGTAGGCCTTTAGTGTGGGACGCAACGTGTGTCGATACTCTAGCGCCATCCCTTCTTCCTGGCTCAGCGTGCTGTGCTGGCGCTGCCGGTGCGGCTGCGAAAAACCTCAAGCGGCGAAAGTATAATAACTTTATAGGTCACTATATTTTCGAGCCGTTTGGGGTTGAAATCCTAGGGCCGTGGGGTCCGAGTGCTCGCGGTCTGTTCAATGAAATCTCCAAACGACTGGTTGACACTTCCCGTGACCCAAGGGCTGGATTTTACCTTGGCCAGCGGCTAAGCATTGCCATACAACGTGGCAATGCCGCCAGTCTCTTGGGTACATTACCAGTCGACAGCAACGCGGAGGAATTTTTCGACGCCATATTTTAGTTTAGTTTTAGTAAATGTTAATAGATAATAATGTTTTTTATAATGGTTTCTGCAATGTTTTCAAATTAAATTGAAAACTTAGTGATTGGGAACATGTTCTCCCATGAATCGATATACGTCATGGTCAATTCTCCAAATGAAAATTAATGTAGGTAAGTTTGCAATCGCATTTTCTTTTTATGTGACGAAACTACAAATTATCAATTTCCGGACTTTTTCCTTGTGAGACCTTGCTTCCTGCTAAATTTCATGATTCTAGGTCAACCGGAAGTACTTTGTAGGTTTTGATTTATTTGCGAGTATCAAAATATGTCACATAAATGGCAGATTTTTTTTTGCTTTGACTTAAAAGCTTGATTTTTTAGAGATCCAAGGAAACATAGATCTACAATTTGATACTAATTTCAACTTGATGACCCGATTTGTCAGAAACCTCCAACCATTTCTGATAAATCGGGTCTTGACAGACTGACGGATGGACAACGAAGTGTGCCTATAAGGGTTCCGTTTTTTTCCTTTTGAGGTACGGCACCCTAAAAAAACAGTTCGTTTTCAAACACTAATAGTGGGTCGCCCGGGTGCCAAACTCACGCCCACAGCGACAGTCTAGCCTGAGGCCAACCGACGCCCCAACCCTACCGTACCCTATCGTACCGCGGCCACATACCACGGACAGCTAAAAGGTTTATTTGGTAACAGTCAATTTATTTCAATATCACGCATCATGCTTGCCACAGTGTGACATTAATCTGTTGTCATGGCATCGGCATGTGATGCGCAGGAGTGAAGAACTACGTTGTGAGGTTGTTGACTATGAATGTGGAATTTTAGATAATGATCAAAGATACGATGGATGGATTATGTGAAAGATCCACATGTGTGAGCTATCTACTCGTACTATCTACCTACTGTAAAGCTACCATTTACTGGTTACGTATTTCATTGCCTTGAATGTGCCCTGGCGGCTGAGAGTATGTCATGCTCACTCAAATGTCTCGCTGGTGGTGGCGTGTGTGTTGGATCGTTAAGTTCCCTTCAAAACGGTTGAGCTGAATGGATTGAATGGGTGCCGTCAGTACGGACTGTGCACCTCTTACCTGCCACGGCTTATTTTAAATTATTTTTGTTTTTATTTTTATTATGGACGCTTTTAACGTGCACGTCTTTCTATATTGTGCGTCCGTGGAGTTCCCCTAGAACCCTTGACAATTCAAAAGTACTTGTAATTGGTTTATTTGAAAATAAATGCTTTGAGTTTGAGTTTGATGGCTAGAAACGGGGTGACAAATGAGATGATAGAATTAATAGAGATACCTATGAGAGACGGCGTGTTGCGCCCACCTCAAATAAATTAGTATAAGGACAGGGGATGATCATAATGACAAATGTTTGCCGAAATATTTGTGGGCTGCAGCGCCACTTCCTGTCTTGTTAAAAGAAAGGAAGAAATAAGGATAATTGTATTATACCTACATACACACAATGTCATTTGGGTGAAAATCAAAGCCACCATAGTTGATTTTCTGTGTGAGTTCCTACCCGTGCGATGCGATGTGTCCCTTCTGTCTGTGCCTGCTCTTTGGCCACCGTTTAATTAATTCCACTCAATTCATACCGCGTCGATTGTTTTAATACCCGCCTTTGCAAGTTTTCGCCGGCGTTACGTTTAATTGAAGCCGTTTGCGGTTTTTTCCAGCGGTTATAACTGTTATTCAGTCTTAGTGCAAAATGGACAAGTTTTTGCTCAGCTCACAATGTTTTATTTTAAACTGTGAGTATATTTGCATTTTAAAGGCTGGCAATGGCTTTGTTGTTTTTTAGCGGTTTCGGTATCAGTGTTAAAGAAAAAATATGTGAATGCTTTGGTTTTGGCAATAAGTGTTTAAAATTAAACATTTTAGTGGTAAGTTTTTGTTTTGCTGGTTAATTTCTGTGTGACTTTGATGGTTATTCAGCCAAGATTAAGATTAAGATTTACGCGGTTAAACCATAGTAGCTGGGGTAGTCTTTGGTTGACCAGTGTGGCCACATTTTCTTTTAGACCAGCCATAATGAACAGTGAACATTTAAGAGCTAACATGAAAAATGATCGAGAACGGTAACCCTATGGTTCGTTTTCAAAATGTATGTATTTTTACACTTTGTTGGTAAAATAAAATACAGTTCGAAACGTAAACATATAAATCAACATTCAGACTAATTAGTAGTCGGACTCATAAACACGTCTCAAATTCCATTCCATTGTGTAATTCCTTCTTGTAACTTTAATATTTTATAATAATAGAGGAGTCCAAATTTAGTATGAGAAATCTATGCGTCAAAATAGTTAAAACGAGAGGGTGCTAGTTTATTTCGGCTGCGCCATTTTGTTTAGTAACTGTGAGTTTCGATTCGTGCGCATCGTAAAAAGGACTTTAAGAAATTGTGTTAAAAGTGCCAAAATTACGTGAATTCGGTAAGTACTATACTTTACAGTACAGCATGTCAGTGTAGTAAATGGTATAATAAAGTCATATGCATGTTTCACGAGTAAGTCGAGGGTGAAATTACAAAAGTATTATTTTTTTAAGGCTAGAGAAACGTTAATTTTGTTAAATTGTGTGACCATTGTGTTATTTTTGTGTCACGTGATACTTAGGGCTTATCACAGTATATTCACTTAAATGTGAATGGTACTTCTATTTCCGTTTTAGGGAAGATTAGACTTCGTTGTGACTCTGCCCTTACTCTTCATTTGTGTTACTTTTGTGTCACGAGAACACAAAAATAACACAAAGAAATGTGCATACATTTTGAAAACGACTCCTATATGTAACATTTCTACATTTATATTTGTTTATTTATTTATTATTAAACAACCCTTAAATCTATCCTTACAGGATGCCCTAATGCGATAGTTAAGTACAAATTACTATTATAAAATAAATTCACAGTAGAATAAAAAAGACACAACACCTAAATTTGACTTAATCATAATATAACAGCCCAGAGGTTTCCAGAATAAAGTTGTTTAAGTGTACAAGAAAACAAGTCTATTCTATTGGCTATCGCGTTGAGCGTGCACAGCGCACGCGCTGAAGCAGATTGGTGCGCGCGGTCGGCACCACCAGCAGCCGCGGCCGCCGCCGCCTGCTCACGTACTCGTCTGGTACGCACAGCCGAATTGACTGTAATATAGCAAATATGGCTAGTGCTAGTTCTCGCTTAATTTCGAATTTATATAATTACCGACCATTGTTATTTATATGGTGAAGGTATATTTTTAATAAAAGGGTACTATTCTATTCTAATTATTTTCCTTAAAATAACACGAAGAACATTAAATAAGGAAGATTTGATTTAATGTCGATGAAATCAGCAAAAAAAAGGTTGACACCAAAACAGTATAAAATGTATCGTATCCGTAGAGTTACTAAATATAATCAATAACTGACGCCGTTTATTTTGTAGCGCTATACGTTTATATGATGTTAGGCTTATTTTCAAAGAGCTGAGTTGGGAGTTTACTATGAATGACAGGTGAATAAAGATAGATCGATAAGGAATAGCTTATTATGCATCCTTGTAACATGGACGCCACTGGGTTCAATTCTCGCGCGTGGACAGAGTATTTTATTAGAAATTATATTCTTTTTGTGCGGTTCTCAGCAAAAGCTTGTCGTAAGAAGCCACTGAAGAAAAAGGAAAGAAGAAATCTGCTCATCTTTTTGACCTTAAAACAGATGAGCAGTGCCTATCGTCCTCCAGTTTCTGCTAATAACAACATACAGTCACGAACCGTTCAGCAAAGCGCTTGTGAGGTGTGATCGTTTAATTGCCTCCAGAATTTTTTTCTTTATACCTTTTTGCTAGAATTCCATAATTTTAGTCGGACTGTTTGGACGTTCAATATTGAGCCGTCGTGCATGAGTGAGTTCTACAGCTGTCACAATGATTAGATGTCTACATTATATCGGAGCGGGCCGGACTTGAACAAGTGACGCCGACAATATCACTCCGAGCCACTTCGAATAAATGTAAAGTGGAATATTCGAAGTGAATTGTAACGAGACTTTTGTAAAATTCTATAACTGTCACGAATTCTGTAGTCAAATTTTCAACGTGAAGTGAGATTTATGATGCTGTGGTGGAAGTTTTTAACTCGCGACGGAAACAGAGGGATGTTATAAGTTTAACGGGTGTATCTGACTGTGGCATCGCAGCTCCCGGACGGATGGATCGATTTAGATTTTTTTTGTTTCGTTTGAAAGGTGACTTGATCGAAAGTGTTCTTAGCTATGATTCAAGAAAATTTATTCAGATATTTGAAGATTATCAGCTCTTTTCTAGTTGATGAATGGATGTGAGCATCTTCCACAGGTTTGATAGATTTGAAATTTGGTATTCTGTTACTTCAATGATATTAGAAGAACATAATAAATAACCTTGAACTGATGCTGCAGTATCACCTGGAATTTGCAGGATACCCAACTCCCTCAGCATCTTACAGCAGAGGTATCGTCTTGAGACTCATTCGAATGGTCTCAATTAATAGGTTATAGATAGATGGTGAACAGTGTCTGATAATGGAGTAGCCAAAAGAAATGAGAGTAAATTAAAATTAACTTTACGGCGGCGGCATGCTGTGGTAGAAAAGATACTTTAATTCGCCGTCCCCCGACGCGATGACGCTTGTTTCTAAATATTACCTTAAACTTACAGCCAATATATTATATTTTATTACTTTTTAAAGTATTTTGTTTGTGTCGGAGGTTTTTTAAATTTTTATTAATTGTTTGTTGAAATTAAGGTGACCCATTTTTTTACTGACATCCATTTTTGACAAATATTTACCTTCTTGGAACAAGAGGTAACATATAAACTACAAAAATGTTGCATTTAATAAGTTCAGAACTAGATTATTTTCACAAAGCATAATCTCTTAATAAAAATGCTAGAACGTCCACTTTAGCAGGCAAAAGACCACAGCTCAACCAATTTTCACGTAGTATTTCGGAAAGTGTGTCAATTTTCAAAAGCCGACTGGAAACGCTGTGGCGCGTTAGATTTTACTAAAATTTTAATAAAGCTGGCCGCAAACGATGTTGGGCTCGGCGTGACAACACTTTGTGCACGCCATCGACAAACATAGTTTGTCACGCGACACGCCGAAATGTCGCTCGAATAAAATGGCGGAAATATGAATTTTTATGATATAATTTACATGAAGACGTAGAGCGCGTCGATGGCTTTGTAACTGTTTTGTACCAAGAAATAACTGAATGGAAGTAACAAGTTAATCAGGATGATAAAAGATTTTATCAGATTCATAATTTTTTTTGCTCTTGTATTCTTAATATTAGGCAAGTACAATGCTCAGTGTGTACCTATAACGTTTGTAAAACCCTCAGTTAAAAATCCAAGAAAAATAATGAAAGAGCAAATTTCTTACAAATTAATGATCCAGAAATTAATAACCAACAAAATTCACGAATTGAGAGCAACGCGAGATACGTTTTAATGAAGTCTAATCTTTAAAAAATAGAGGAGGCTGGGTGAACATGGCACTGATCGGTTACGTGTTTTTAAACTTTTTGGACTAAAGTGAGATGGTGCAAGAATTTCAACTCAACTAACGATGATAGAACAAGAGCAAGGATTCGCTGATACCTAATGTAGCGAGCTGGCGGCCGCATAATATTATAAAATTCTTTCAAAGCTACTGCTAATGTTGACATTATTTTTCACGCTCGTATCTTTTAATAAAAAAAAATTAAAACAGTTTGCACACTTTGTCGTAGTCTAACATCGTAATCCATCTTTTTACATTTAAATCGTATCTCTTTTTGAAACTTAACTTAGCAAACTTTTCCAACAGAATTTTTATTTCGTATTTGATACAAACTAGAAACGAGGCCAAACAACACCTGTGCATTCTCATGGCGTCCACACAAATTAGTTTTTCAATAAAATCTAAAAAAAAATCGTCATTTTTTTTCCGGGAGCCATTCACTTCTCCCCGGCGTCCTCTAATTAATTAAATTCCCCGTCAAAAATAGAATTCATTAATAAAAAGTTTCGCGCGCATTATACACCGAGCGGCGGGAACTCCCGGTGTTATATTAGAATTACCAGGGATTATGCGGGATTCCACTTAATTACGGGATCTGCCGAAATTACAAGAGCTCCTTAGTTTTTTAACAGCCTCTACACGAGAGATGAATTATTATATGGCTTTGTCAGTAATTAACATTTAATGAACTGAGATAGCTCCATGTATTTTTTGCATGTTACCTAATTAAAAGCGGATTTCGTTTTGTTGTTTTAAAGTATAAAATAAATGTGCGTAACACCTGCACAGAACTAATTTAAAAGACATTTCCTTTTATCCTGATAGACGTTAATCTTATTTAGTAGCAAATCATGTTATGACTATATATTCAAATCTTTGTACGTATAAAAAAAAATACCTATAATTTTCAAATCTAGTAAAATGTTCTGGAACACTTAACAATAGATGATCTAAAACTTAATACAATTTATTATAATACGTATACGAATGAGGCATGACATGTGACACAGATCCCGGTGTTCCGGGAATACAATAGGTTCCCGGCATTTGCAACCACTGACGTCTTATTACGCCTCCCTACTATTTTAAAAGGAATATAGCAGTCATTCTTGAGGTTACTTCAGTTTTCATTGAAACAACTTCATATCGTCAGGGTCCTGTATAACGGATGGATCTGTTTGATGCCTTTTTATTGTTAACCAGATTTCGTGTTTGCAGAGAACACTAATGTTATCATTCAACCATAATTACTAGAGTTTCTTTACCCAAAATCGGTACATGACAGCCATTCATTTTACTCATAACAACGCTTGTACTTAATTGAACCAATAACAGAATATATTTGTAAGATATCTCTCGCCAGATGAACAATCTCTCGATGAATGAATCCAGTCCACACTAGCCACAAGCAATCTGTTCTAGTAGCACTACACAACACTCAACCCTCTCGTTTATTAGATAAGTATCATGATGTATCTTAGTCGTTATGTGTTTTATCATGACTGATTTCATATTACATTATCTCCGCTTTATCTTGGCCCCAATCCACATTTTCTTTCTATATCCCAGACTTAGAGAGTCTATTTCTTATGAAAAGTAGGTTCAGACTCAGCCGAAATAATCCCTTTCTCAGTCGATATGAGCCCTAGAGAGTATCGCGGCTACATTCTTGTGATAATAACAGAGAATTTTTATTTACCGCGATAGTTGAGTCCCGGGGAAATATTTACTGTGTTCAGTTTTCCGCATGGCTGGCGACCGGGACGCGTTTGTTCGGCGTCGTGTCTCTTGCAGTGGATCTGTGCGACATCGTCTACAATTTCACTTCACGCACCATTGCTAGTTTTTTTGGGAGCACTGTGTGCTGCTGTCGCAGACATACAGCGATAGACGGCGGGATGGGTGAAGTGACACGTTCTTCTCGTCGCTGGGAGGTCATGGAGGGGTATTTAATGAGGCGGAGAGCGCGCGGCGCGACCCGCCGGCTGGCCGCGTCCGCGCCTCGTACAGATAACATATTTTCTGTTTACCTTCGCGACGCTCAACTTCCTATTTCTTTCACGTATGGTTATTGTCAAAAAAGAGTCTTTTGTAATGTTAGTTGCTCATATCGGGGGGTGTGGACATAAAGGCCTCGTCAATCCTCGCGTAGAAAAATATGAGAATGTAAGTGAACTTTTTACAATAGACTGAGTTTTCAGGATTTCATTTGCGTGTGATTGCTGCGTTTCCGATATCATAAAGTATTATCAGTTTTGGAGTGTAATGACGAGGAGAAGGAAATGGCACGGTTGCTTAGTGGCGTCATCTGCAAGGGAAGGGAAGGGACAGGACGCTTTTTGTTCGGACCCATAGAGCGGACCTTTTTGCATGCAGCATATTACGATTAAGATATTATCTAAAAATACTTCGCACCTTTGTGCTAGGCTTGAGAGAGGACCTTTATTACTTTTTCATTCTCAAAGATTCATCATGATTTCTTTTTATTTGTTTGAACTTGATTCCTTCAAAAACGTTCTTTCATCTTCTCAGTCTCTAAATTAACAACTTGATATTTTAATTTTTAACTGCGTTTCTTTGATACGTGTTTCTTCGATAGTACCTATAAACAGTTCCGTCTGTTTCTCTGTAAAACAGATGATGTGCTCAAGATCTCCGGTCATTAGAAAGTGCTGAGGACAGCAGGGCGTTACATCCGCACATTAAACTCGACAACGGTGGCGACACCTGGTGCTCGACATTTTACGTGTTTTTGTCGCGAGTCCTTTCTGGAGATTATGTTGTAGAATAGAGCGGGGTTCAATCTGTGTTTTTCAATGTAAGTACGACTTTTATGTCTCAGATTTTTCTTGGCTCGCGAGTCGCCATACATCTTCCTGCCAGTTTGCGCTTTCTGAAGACAAAATTAGCAAGGTTGAAGTGATTTTTAGTAATATCTGGCGCCTTACCTTCGGTTGACTCAATAATCCACAATGCAGAGATATTAATTGCAGGCCCAATTCTTAGATCTTTTCCTTTTCCCCAAGTCGACTTTAAAAGGTTCAACCAACAAAACAAATGACATACCGAATTGAATCTCATCTGATTCCATGTAGCCATCACACGCTCGCGACCTCTCCTCCTTGGCGCCTCACCAAGTAGAACAATAATAACATTGTAGCAGTCCCAATTGGGTTGTTGTCAGCCGTCCGACCGTCCCATGCCTCAAGGCTCCAAGCACCTATAGGTATAGATCAAGTAACCAGGGACGTTCCGAGAAATAACATGCATTACATGTCGCAGGGATGAACTCACTATTGAAGGCGTTAGCACAAGAATAAAAAACGAGCAGAAGGCAAGCTTCCTAACAGAGTTAAAATTCTTACCTACTTTTATAGGGCTGCCACTCGGTTATAATAAACAATAAAATAAAAAAAACTGTGCAAGTGCGAGTCGAGATTCGGCGATGAGCACAGACGGACGCATGAATGGATGGGCGGATGGACAGACGGACAGACGGACAGACAGGTATTGTGACTGAGGTGATCCCGTAAGTTTTCCATTTTCCAATTACGGTAGCTTTGAAAGGCGAAATGGTTAATTATTATAACAGTTTGTTTAAAATCAAGTAATGCTTATTTAATTAATCATACTGTAAAATAATTATACGTACGCGTACATCGTTGTTGAACTGAGACCCTCCATTGTTGAAGTCGGGTAATAAAATGAGCAGTAGTGGCCCAATGGTAACGGTCGCGACTTACGAGTCTAGGTTTCGAACCCAAGCAGGCACTTTACTTTGTGTAAATTATTTCATCACCACTGGTCTCAAAACGGTAAAGAAAACATATTGAGGAACCGGCATGTTCTAGGACTAAAAATTTGAAGACGTGTGACATCCACCAACCCGCACTGGGCCCGCGTGGCGGGGTGGATTACGGCCCACTCCCTCTCACAGAAAGAGGAGGCCTATATCCCAACAGTGAGAACATTATACTTAGGCTGATTAAGCTTCTAAGCTAATAAAACACGATAGTAAAATGTATGTAATTATTTATACTGCGAAATAGTTATACATACATAGATGCATACGTTGCCTGTTTTTTTTTAAGTTGGTTACTTATTAAAATTACTCTACGAGTTATACATTCATGTGCTAAGACGGCCTACAAACACACTTTGGTACCAACAAACCTACTAAAACAAAAATACGAAACAAATAGGAGGCGAACAATAACTTTCTACTAAGCGGTAACCCATAAGAATAACAAATAATAATTCATAGGATAGGATATTACCTTAATTAGGATATTACCTACCTCGTAACTTAATAATTATGTAATAAACATTAAAAATAAGTAGGTATGAGTAAATATAGATAATTAATTACCTGACAAGATCATTTGGATATTTAAAAAAAAAATACTTTGCTTTTCCTACTAGGTATTATTGAAAGACAGAAAGAAAGAAAGAAAATATTTTATTTGAGACACGCACAGAAAATACAAAACATAATAAAAAAGGAGCATAATAGACTAACAAAAAAAAATACGACCTGTGCGAGGCCAAAAAGGCTCCTATCTCAGCATGATGCTGCAATATTTAAAAATAAATAAATACCGCAGCGCTGGTATTCTAATAGGGCCCGCTGTGATGCCACGGACATACCTACGGACCTATAAATCCCACTAGGGGATTACAAAATAAATAATACAATAAAAATAATAATATAAAACAAATAAAAAAGAAAAACAAAACTATTGTTTGATAAATTAAAATAATCGACGAAAACCCGATATGACGTTCCAACATCACTTGTCCACGGTATGGACTATTATAATATAATCTATTGTGTCATGCACATAGACAACAACAATTGATTGAGCAGCTGGGCCACCACCAGATGTAACCAAAGTATACCGAGACATGAAAATAACCGGCCTCACACAAGCCAAACTTAAACAATTAATTAGAAACAAAAAAGATATAAAAAGGTAAAGTTTTATAATAAAATTGACCAAATTAAGGTGCCTGGCAGGAAACACATTATTAAACTTCCTTTTCAGTCGACACCTCCGAACCAAAAATACGCGCAAAGTCCTCCTGTGAGCAGATGCAGTAAGTAGGCTTGCCGTCACCCTGCTTAGCCAGAATGCGGCCGAACTTCGTCCACGTATACCTCCATCCGAGACGGCTCCCAGCCTCACGTACCCGGTAAAACAAATGTTTATTTGTTTTAGTGAGTTTCTCGTTCAGAAAGAAGCGATGCGAAGGTGCGGGGAGTCCAAGATCCTCGGTGGTGGCACCACGCCGCACGCGCGCTCTGCAGCAGGTCGTCGCGCAATGTGCGCCGCGTCAGGCGCACCACGATGCGCCGCCCGCGCGCAGCCGCTTCTCCCACTGGGCTCCTTCCGCTAGCCGAACTCGCACCGCCCGCAGGGATCTTCCGCACCTCTCGCTCAGCTTGCAGGCCCACCCGTTGCGCGAAAACCATGTCTCGTTGGTCGAGAGCCACCCCAAGCTTTGCCGCCACCAGTCCAACGGTGTGCATCACGTTCTCGCCAGAAATCTCTGGGATGTTGGCAATCCCCAGGTCAGAGCCAAGCAAATCCTGCTCGCGGTCGTTGAGGTCAAGTTGAAACTGTATCACTATCTGTTTGAGCCGGGTCACTTTGATATCTGGCACTACAGCACTTTGCCTGCTTTCAAGAGCATCAATTCTGGCCTTCAGGCCGTCGACCCGTTCGGTGCAGACTCCCACCGATAATTGCAGGCCTGCCATCACCCGACGAAATTCCCGCATTTCATCCCGAACCTCCCGCAACTCAGATCGGAAGAGTCTTATTTCCTCCCTGAGTGTCAGTTGCGTATCCGGCGAAGGTTCTCCATCAGTACCATGTTCGCTTCCCGCATGAGACAGTACCTTAGCCACCGTAACGGGGGGCCTGGTCAGAGAGCCCTGAACTTGAACCACCGCGTCAGGTGACCTGATCATAGCGCCCTGGAGTGGTGCTGCCGCAACAGGAGGTACTGCTACTGCCGACGCTGCCGCAACAAGGGCTGCCGACGCTGCTGCTGCAATAACAGGGGGACCACTGCCCAGGTCTTTGACGGGTGTGGCGCTATTGTCCCCCCTGGGCAACTTCCTTTAATTGAAATTCCTTTTATTGAAACATACAGTACAACAATTTGCCATTTTTATTGAAAACTAAATGTCCGCTTCGTTCGTACCGCTCGCGCTGGCACACGGCGCGCGGCGTACTCCTGAACTTTGGCTTCTGACTGAGCCGGCTCAAACCGGTTTGGCCTCTTGCGGGCGCCGGTGCACCCCCCGTGCGCCTCGTCTGTGATACGCACGCAAACATGGCTGTGCGTATAGTAGTGTTCTCGTGCAAAGCGTTAGTATGAAGCTTGCAGTCTGTTCCTTTTTTAGTCTTTTGGCGTTAGCTCACGTTAGCACGGACGTATTTTGATTGACGTTTCTTGATTTTCAACGCTCTGCTTAGGCAGAGAAATCAGACGTTGGCTACGTTGAAAACTCTCGGCGCTAACGCCGAGAGTTGAAAATCCAACAGTGTGTTTTTTCAATGCGTTGGGACAAGCGTTGTAAAACTTCGGTAGTATTCGAAATAATTCGATAATATTCAAAATAATACTTTAATTGGAAGAAATATTACCGCAGCAAGAATTAACTTAAAACTTGAGTTAATGCCATCTAGCGGGCAAAAGCAGAACGTTGCAATTTGCAGGTCATGACAGGTTATATGCCGTTTAAAATATTACTCTCTAAGATAGAATTAGCTCAAATGTCATGACTTCATGATTATAAATCTATAAATACAATATTATTTGGGCGTGCCCTGACGCTTTCGCCTTTGGTATTGTTTGAATAAGGCGTTAGTTAGATGCTAACACCAACATATATTATTCTGGGTATCCTCTTCATTGATATCAGCAATTAGGACGGTCCATTCAAACCATCCACGATATGAAGTAATTTCTACATACTAGCGTAATTGTTGTATTTTTCACTACTTATAACCATTCCATACATACAACCTATCCATTCATTTTTGTTAAGAGTTTGAAATAAATGGGATCGATCTCATAAAAAAACAGTGTCACTCCGACAGAAGTGAAAACAAAAAAAAAACTTCCAAAACCTTTAAAGTAAAAATACTTGCATAGAATATTGATCCGTAATTTAATATAATTAAAGAGCACAATCGCGTTTATAAAACTGAGGTGACGATAACATTGTCTCGAGTTCAATTGTTTTTCCCATCTCAAAAATGCCCAACTTCAAAAATCTTATTGCAGTTACTGTGAATTATTTATAGGTAAGGGAAGTTGGCAGTGTATGGAGCGTAGTGCTTCAGTGCCCTGGCATCTACATTATATGAACGATACGCTTTGAGCATAAAGCGAAGCTTGGCTTTGCTATAGTGAGGTTTTTTAGTTTGGCAATCATGCCGTGCTGATGCTTCTTCCCACCTGATGTATAGTGAATACATTTCAATCGTTTATAGACATACAATATCACAGGCTTCGCAGATATGTTAAACTTTAGAGGATAAAGTTAAAATGTTTTATGTAGGTACATTGTAATTGTACCTAAGCTTTAAAACCGCAACAATCCAATTCTTTTTGGCGCCCGGAATAGGCATGGTGTTAGCATCATGCCATGCTAATACATCCTAACCAAACTATTTTACTTGGATCATTACTTTTTAGGTTCCGTAGCCCAAAAGGAAAAAAACGGAACCCTTACAGAATCACTCGTGTGTCTGTCTGTCTGTCCGTCTGTCACAGCCAATTTTTTCCAAACCTAATGGACCGATTAAGTTTAAATTTGGTACACATAATATGTATTTTTGTGACCCAAACACGGCCGTGTAACATAAATAAGTGAATTTTGAATATGGGGGTCACTTTTAGGGGCAAAAAACAAAAGTAAAAAAAAAATTACAGTTTTACGAAGTGTACCGTGTGATATATCAGTGAAAGGGCTTGTTGCGAGAATCTCAATATATATTTTAAATCGAATTAAAATAAATAGTTTTAAAGATATTTAAGAAAATTTATGGAAATTGGCCATTGACCCCATATTTCCGAACCTACTGAGCCTACAATTTTGTAAAAAATAAAGAGAATTGTTTTTACTCATAGATTACAGGAAAACCTATACAAAGTCTTAACGAGGTCTTAAAATAACAACAAAAATCTCTCAATATTGTACGTAAAAACTTACATTTGCATTTGGGATGTATTTTTCTTGGGATAACTTCATCCCAATTACGGAACCTTTCATTGTGCGTGGTTTGACACGCACTTGGCCGGTTTTTACTGCTAGGAATAATTCAGAATTTTATCAGATTCATATTTAGGTTAATAAATACTACTTGTACCATGCAGAGTTCAGTCCTGTCGGTTCCACGCGAGTAACCCACTGCCATCAATCGACGAAATTTGGCAGCAAGCCAGTCTTTCTACACCCCACTATCACTCTTCGCTCGTTTTTAATAAGGCTGCAAATCCTGCGACAGGATGCCATAGTGATGGTGGAAATTTGCGGTGTTCGGAAACTCCCCGATTAGCTGCCAGCGATTGTAATGCCGGGTTTATTATCATTGCACTTTATTTTTATATTATTAGATTGGATAGAGCATTGAATCGAACGATACTATTGAGGTTTGAATGCGTGCTTATGGACAATTAACTTTTTTATTGCATGTGTCGAGACTTGCCGGGTATTCCTTTTACATCCGCAGTTTTTCTACACAAGAAATCTTATCAAGTAGAATTTTTGCATGTTTTGATTTGTGAGAAAACAATAGGTAGGTACCTGAAATTCTTCATCATTACAAAGAAAAGTAATCTGATACACACAAACATAAAATTATATAAGCCGCTTAAAAGGGCTCGGGTTTGTCCTTATTTTCGCAAGAAATCACCAGAAATAAGCAATGTAAGCACTCTTAAGTATTTAAACAGTCGACCCACGATCGTGACAGGTCGTGATTCGTGGACTCTCCATCCATCTGCTAGTTTATAACACATCACGAACTCTTCGACCTGACACGCTAATATATCGGCACTCGTCGCGCGACCCCGCACGTTTACTCACGATGTGCAACTTCAGTACCACGATAACTCTACACGTCCCACCACCCTTATGAGTCGAGGAATAAGGCGGAATTTTAAACGTCTTTGAGTGATTCTAAGTTTGTGAATACTCGGATTCAACCCGCGTACAAGCCCAAGGCGTCTAAACTTATTAACTGAACACGTACGGAGTAACAAAAATCGATGGTCGAATGGAATGTGTATGGAAAAGTATTGCTCCAAAATTGAAATCTGAAATAAAACGCTCTTACGATCTGTGCTCGAATATCTAAGAGTCCAGAATGTTTGGCTTTTGGTGGGTCTTGCGCAGTTTCTGGCATTGTTTAGTAACTTTTGGGTAAGTTACTGAGGTGCATAAAGTGGAAAGCTTTCACCGGAGCTTTGTAGAAACTTTTGAAGCGTGTACATTTCTTTGGGGACTTAAGGGGAGCTTATGCATAACTTCTAGAAACTACATGTTGGATACTTTTCGCTCTAATTGGTCTACATAACTACCTCACTCGTTCAACCGTTCCAATGACCGAAATGAACTAAGTTCTCGAATTCTAAGTTACAGAAAATCGAATAAGATAATTAAATAAATAAAATAGCACTCTCATAATACTCTCGTAGGCACAAAGGCATTATCTTCAATATAAACAGTTTAGTATTGTAAGTAAACATAAACAAATCTTTTACTCTAGATTTCACCTTCTGATCGATCTGAACAATAAAGTTCGCTAGAATCGCTAGCTCAAACACAATTTAGTTTCTATATCTGACAAATAACAGTGATATACATAAATGGATTGTGTAGGCAATATCCGAGGCTGTTAGACAAAAGCGAACTCTTTACATTATTGATACAGGCCGGTATAAGTGGGGCCATTTCTCATCCGGCCGAAGGCCCGGGTCCCGGACCTACACGGGCTGCCAGACATATCTGAGCAACTGAACACTGTTGTTGTTCTCCATTACTGGAAGACTCCGTTTTGTTTGATGAGTGTTTAAAAGAAAAGATGGATTTATTGTATTGTAGGATTTGTTTTTGAATATGGCCTAGTGGGTTAAGTACTATTTGGATAGTTTTGCTACCTTTTATTTGGTTTGGAGAGGATAAGTTAGAATAAGCGAATAAGTCTCACTAAGTCTAGCTAGATATTTAACTAGCTGTTGCTTGCGACTTCGTTTCCGGAACCTTCGAGGGAGTGAGCACAACAACTTACCGTTCATCGCAATCGAATGAATGATTTAGGAATGCATAGGTCAGGACAAACAAACAAACATTCATTTTAATATAAATATTATAGATTACACAGATACACCGACGTTATTGGTGATGTTCCTCAGAAAGGCCAGGTACGTAGTACTCGCAACCGGCGTGCGTGTATGACCAGATGTATGAACGTAAACGAGGCAAAAGGAGTATGTAAGGATCGCAGCACGTGGCGTTCTGTAGTTTCTGCCTACCCCCATGGGAAGAAGGCGTGAGTTGATATTTATGTATGTACATGTATGGAAATAATCAAGATCTTTCTTCAGAACACTAAAAGATTCCTTTAAAAGCCCAGATATCGAGTATTTGCAAATATATGAACTGAAAATTTAACAAACTTAGTTTTAACAGACTAGTAAGATACGAAATTGGGTTACTTTTCGCAGCGATCTGACAAAACTTAGAAGCTTAGGTTTTCCTCCAAATCCACACCACCAGGCGCGCAGTGTCGTTAGCATGTCATAACAAGTTCACTCCTCTCGGAGGCGCTCGTCTTCCGAATCCTCTGAAGCCGCGCCAAAATGAGAAAACTATTGACAATCTCTTTTGTAGAATATCTTATGAAAATATTATGTCGTTCGGTCGGGGTTTGAGGTAAATAAAGCATTTGGATATGTCTCATGATACAAATAGAAAATGTCTCTACAATAAATATTTACTATTTTATAATTTCTGACTTACTTAAATACAGGTTATTACATCATATAGGTGGAGGAAAAACCTTAGCTAATATAGTATTTAGTATGCAAACGTTAGCCTGGACAAGTTGTTTTTTAGCCTTGTTTCCGTTATCACAACACTTTCCACTTTTTCTGTTAAAGGCTTAAAGAGTATGTTAATTATTGCTCTTCTGAAAAAACTACGACGATTTTGTCTGAACCTGTTCTGATCGGACTGAACCCCCTCTGAGCCATGCATGACTGTTTCAAGGCTTATGTTTGCTACGTCGTTAAATTTTATGGAAGTGCTGCAATTTTAATAAAGCGGTTAGTACTCGGTTGTCGTTACTTTTGTTAAATGGTATTGATTTTTTGAAACTCTAAATGAGTTCTTTTAATATTTAGGCAAACGACGAAATATTGCTTAACACGTTGAGGGACACTAAACGCCCCCAGACGTAATAACAATAAAACTTCTATTGTGTCTCGTTCAGTGTCCTTGAATGCGTTAAGAGTCTTCACGGTGGTCTCCACGAGCAGGCATCTTTAAATAATGACGTCTTCATTATTTGAGTGTAATCAAAAAAACATGTTAAAACTATATATATTTATTTACGACTAAAATTAAATCACAACGAATGTTTTAAAATTTCCCCGAACCAACAGAAAATCTGATTATGGAACCACGACACGAGTGCATTAGTAGGTGGAGTCCAGTAATGAGATATCTAGCTAAATGAACACACGTCCCGGGCATGATAAAACCGCATACCGGACTCATAGCGACATTCCCGAATGAATGCCATACTCCGAGACTTTCTGCGCCTCCACGAGACAAGGCACATTATTTAGTAGGCTTGCTGGGGTGGGAATAAGATGTAAAGTATGAAAGGTGGACGGACACGTCAGAAAGTTCTTGGTAATGTACGAAATAGTTGGTGCTTCATGGCACTTACTATCTGGTAGTTATCAATTGATTCCAAGGAGGGATTGGAAAGAAACCAGAAAATGCTGCTTGGCTTTGGCACTTACAGTACATAATAATATAAACTTTTCGCACTGCGTTTTTATTCAAATTTACTGCAAAAGTGATTGCGACATTAAGTATTTACTTCCATCTTTTTTATAATACCTACGTCGCGGACATTGGCCAAGTGGCCCCTGAACCGAATGTACTCATTCACTAACGGCACTCATAAATCAGGCAGTGGTAATCTTTCATACCTACTTAGACATTTTCTATATATACTCAAAGGTCAGCTACTAGCAAGTATGACGTCACACGGCACCGTGACAGCGTGTTCACAAGTCCTGCATTATTCAGCTGGCGACAAACTCGCTCACAATGATGACCAACAGACTGGAAACATGGCGCAACTTGGTGAAAGAGTGTGCAGCCGCCCTACGCAACGCGGTCGCGCTTACTTCACTAATGTTTTAGATATTAGAATGTTAATAAGTTTATGTCCATTTTTTAATGCAAATAAGAAAAAGTGAGTTGTTAAACAAAGAGATAGTTTTAAAATTTTTTTTTTGCTTTTAACTCATTGTGAATTCCCTGTGTTGTTCGTCGTTTCATATAATTCGTTTCATAGCACTATGACGTCACTAAAATACAGTTTGTATGCCTGTTTGACGTAGAGCGATGGACGAGTGAAAATAATTTTGCTTTTATAAAAAAAATCCACATTGCGAACTAGACACGTTTAAAAATGGATATTTTCATACTAAGACTGGCTAGTATATTATTTTGTTCTGTTAACCTCCCTGATAGTTGTGGTGAGGTATGTTATAATACCTTCACTCTGTTCAGACAATGTTACCACAGAACCATCGTAGGTGGCAACTCTCCCTTTACGATGGCTATCAAATTGTATAATGACATTATATTATTAATGTCGCAAAACTGAGACTGATATCAACCACGATAGTCTTAATACTTTTAAAAGGTTTATAGGTAGGTATAAGAACTTTTAATTAGAGGACATTAAAATTTGACTTATCATTTCAGTAAGTAATTAAATAATTTATATTTTAATTTTAACCTTTTTTTGCTACAACTGTTAAACATTAATTAAATCATTCACACCTAGTTGCACAAAGACAAATATTAATGCCGCATTACGTAACGCTAATGATTTCATCAAAGAACCATTAAAATCGAGTCTAATGTTGCCTTCTGCAACAAGTTAAAACAAGTTAATGGAAGGTTAGCTTAGGACAGCTTTAAAAGTTAAAGTTCGTTTCTGCAACTGACTGTTAGACATAATATTATTGAAAATCAAGTTAATGTTTAGTTTTATTGTAGGTATTATATTCATGTCATTTTAATATTTTATAATAAGCATGTAAATTGTTTATTTTCATTTATTCTTAATTTAATTATGTATCCAGAGTGTGTGTACTCGATAATGTGTAAGATTACTTATAATGACAAATATGTTTTGTTTTTATTGTAGAAGATATTATTGTAATGTTTAGGTTGTACGTTGTCTTATAGCTCTTATTTTCATAGAATTTCGTTTCACATAAATTTTTTCTCATATCATTTCATAGAATAATCATTACGCAGAATACTTACTTTCCATAAAGTTAAATCATTGTTTTTTGTTACAAATAAAATGTTATTTTTCGATATTCATATCATAGAATAGCAAATCAAATATTCTTTATCTTCATATTGTTTAGTTATTATAAAACTTATTACCAAAAAAAGCATTTTATCAAGTGACAGTTTCCAAACGTTTTAATTCATTCGTTTAACAAATAATCAATAGTCTATAGTATTTTATAATTTTATCAGGTAAATATTTTTTTTTTCAGTCAGAATAGTCGACGATGCCCTGCTTCGCGTGGCTCCTATTTCTGTGTGGTTTAAAAAGAAATAACCTAACCTAACCCGTCCAAGTCGGGGTGCCCCAAGTCCCGAGCCTAAGTTCTCATTCGACTTTAATTCGACACTTAATTTTCGACGTTCAAATATTTACTTCCTTATAAAATCCGTCCTTATAAAATTATGGATAGCGTAACGTCTATTTTGTTTCGTTGAAATAAAATACCATGGAAAAATACACCGAAAAAACAATATTCGTTAAAAAATAACTCTACTGTTTGATGAGTTTGTTAAATAAAAAAATGAGTTTATAAAATTTATTGAATTGTAAATAGTCTTATATTATTCGAAATAAAATTATCATGTCATTTTCCTATGTATTTTACTGTGTGTACATAAATAATAAAATAAATATATAAATAAAAATACAAAGACCAATTAATATTATATGAAACATTTTCTGCGAAACGAAATTATATGAAATTACTGTCTGCGAAACAAAGGGTACACAATATTTCTCGTTACACCTTTAATAAATAAATAACCGAATGATACTTTTGCCGAAGGCAATATGAAAATGAATTTCTATTTAAAATTTAGGTTCGATAAAGATTTTGTTGCTACGCTTCAATTACAATTCGAAAATATAAAATGTTAAATTTTAGCAGTGTTTATTTACTTATATTTTTTATCCATTAGGCGCATTATAAGCATTATTTACCTAGATACATATTATTTACTCACCGCAAGTTAAAAAAACTTTTCCTCCGCAATTCCAATGAAAATATTCAAATTAATTAAACAAGTAATGGTTTTATAAGATCCTTTCAAATACAGCTATAATACGTCGGTATATTTTATCATTAGTGAAACATACATCTCTAAAATAAATTAAAGTAAAGTAAAAAGCCATGCATAAGTTAGTGTCAGTCTTCAAAGAGTCTGAACAAACAGGCCGCCAACTAAGTATGAATATTTATTAGTTGAAGTCGACTAAGTTAACATGTTCTAGCCACAATTATTTGTGTGGTACAAGTCATGAATATCAGTGGCTCGTGGCTCGTGGCTCGGGCTCGGGAATATGTCGCGATAACGTCTGCTCGGCAACATACTGACACTAAGTAGCTTTGTGAGAAACATGGTGTGGGCTACACGATATTATTAATATCATAAATTGGCGCCTACTAAACCAAGACTTTGCAGACAAAACAAGAAGGGGAGGAAGTAAAGAAAAGCTTCTTTTTTTTCACGAGATATGTAATAATTGCTTCTATAAATTGTTCTGATATTGCAGTATAATACTAACACCTACAGAAAAAACAGCTGTTGTAAATCTCCACGCTGACGACCCTCCAAACATAAGCGAAAAGTAATAAATTAACCCCTGAAAATGGAGAAAGTTTATACAAAACACCCTCACTCGTCGATTAATACAAAATTAAGTTGACGAAGGACATAAGTAGGTAGTATATCGCTCTGGATGAAGAGTTTTCAATTATACCAGTAAAGTGGATATTACCCAGTAATCAGAATCGACCTCCCCCGGCCCCTTTTGGGTCTGCCACTTAAAACTACGACATGTAATTAAAAATGTAGGTCCGTCGTGATCCGACATCGATGCAAAAGAGGGAAAATTGAGAAATTTAATATTATTGGCTTGATTATTAAGTGAAGTATCTGCCCGCTCATCGTGAAGTTACTTTTTAAATTAAAATATTAACCTGTAAGGATAATATAAAGATCTCTTTTTATAATAAACCGGCCAAGTGCGTGTCGGTTGTGTCGGACCACGCACAATGAAGAGTTCCGTAGTCGGGATGAATTTATCCCAAGAACAAACTTAACTTTCTAAAGGAAAAAAATGTTCTTCTAAACATCGATTTATTTTACGGTCAATTTTCCAACTGCAAATGTAAGTTTGAAGTCGCAAAAAAATATGTTTTTATTTGATAAAACGTCAAATTAACGATTTTCTAACATTTTCCTTTATTTGCGCTGTGAGACCTCGCTTCTTGCCAAATTTCGTGATTCTAGGTCAATGGGAAGTACCCTATAGGTTTGGTTTATAATTGCGAGTATCAAAATATGTCGCATAAATGGCCGTATTTTTTTATTGCGTTGACTCAGAATGTAAATTTTTTAGAGCTCATTAACTTCCTTTTGTTTTTATATTTATTTATACAGATAGTTAGTTAGTATTTTAATTTAATACTTAGTGTAAATAGTTAGTTATATTAAAAACTGTAAAGTTATATTACGTACAATTTGTTACATAAAAATCCATTGTTTCCAATTGAATGAGAAAAAAAAAATAAAGCGATTATCATTAAAATTTCAACTTGATACCTCCCGCGCTCCTGAGAAAAAAGGATCTTGACCGACAGACAGACGAATGAATGGACGGACAACGACGTGATCCTATAAAGGTTCCGTTTTTTTCCTTTTGAGGTACGGAACCCTAAAAAAGGAATGAGCTAACATTTTAATTAAATTGATAACATTCATCGATTCTCTCATTGCAAGACCTCTTCAACGCAAACAATGAAAGAGCATTGTATCATGCTTGCTCATTCTGTGCTTATTGTACTTATAATGCTTGCTCTTTCTGTACTATTGTACTTATTATGCTTGCTCATTCTGTGCTATTAAATCCGGAATGTTTTGCCTAAAAACGTGTTTTTTTAGTTCTGTGTCGAGATTAGTAAGCCGCTGCTAATCCAAGCTCGAACCTAGATCTACCGCCTTGACCGGAAATAGGTACAGTCAGTTACAAAAACAGAATAATACTGTTACTTTTACATATCATCTAAATTAATGCAATATGATTCAATATTGCTTTTCAACTTCATGTAAAATCTATCAATTAAAAAATATCAGGCGTTAATGCCTAAACTTTAAATTTTATTTCAGTTCAGATTTTTAAAATAATTTTAATTACTATTGAATATAGGAAGTGTTAATGGACTTTTGTTGGCGACCGTACCAATAATAAGCCTTTCGTTTGCTAAGTACTACTACATGTCTACCATACTATTAATAACCGTTTGTTATATGTCCCAAGTGAGTGTTTGTATAACCGAACATGACCTAAACCGCTAGTAATTACATTATTACGTTCATTACGCCTCTAAAACCTCGGATTACACGCATTATGCATTATACAATGTGTAGATAACGTTTGATATATGGCCACTTAGTCCTGGGTATTGATTTCATTGTAGATATATAATATGATTCTGTTATGTACTGGTAATGATATGCTTCACACCTCTTGATGTATGCGGTTGACTGTGTTTATGGAGAATCTTCTGTATAAGATAAATGATTGCGCAGTTGTTAGATGTCCTTCTGACTGAAACCATTTAAAGCTAAGGTTCTAACCCCTACATGTGATGAATAATTTATTTACCAAGCTCATTAAAATGTAGGTATAACTCTAATAATAAAATATGCCATAGATTTAGCTTCAACAATAACAGTGTTATATCAAAAGGCCAAATCATTAATGTATTTATTGGGGCTTGAGCTATGAATTGTTTATTTCACCGAATAAAATCAACCTCCTAACATAAAGGTAGGTTCATAGGTGGGCAGGATACCAGATAATATTCAACAAAAATCCTTAAACTTTCATTTCAGCAACTTTTGAGCAAAGACTTGAATCTCACAGTCTAATTTACAACTGAGATCTGAAGCTTTACCGACTTTAGACGGAACGTGTGGAGCTAAATACAAAGTTAGTTTTACAAATGTGCGACACAAAGGGGCCGCGTTATCCCGTCCCGAGCAGAAAGGGCCTAGCCGGGCTAGCACTCAGGGTGTGTCGGAACGAGCTGGGGACTAGGAATGCAACACCCTTTGTATCGCGACTAAATGAAGTTATGGGGGCACTAGTGTGGCGAGGAAACGTGTTGTGTGGAAGTGGTTATGGTAAACAGGTAAATGCTCGTCCATACTTACTGGTTGTGCAACCACAGGGAGGTTTTGTTTAGGTGTTGCTGTCGCGTCAAAGATGACTGAAATATATTATGTTCAGTGATCAGACTATTGAAGCTCTTTGATGTGAATTGATGGGTGGCAGTATCTACATTAGGAACAACGGAATAGGAAGTCAAATACTGTAATCTACGTTCCATGTACAATATCAATGTTTTGTTAAGTTAACTGAACAAAAACTACTACGGGTTACTTGCTTTGGGTGTACAACGCTAAAAACCCGAATTTTGTCAAAAACAACCTGAGATTTATTCATTCAAACAAATTGTTACAGATTCATCTCAACAATACTAAAATTCACATCAAAATTGATTCAAATGACTGTAAGATATCTCATTTCCATGGAAGGCACCGCTGATTGATGATCGTGCGCCCCTCCCGGGATGCCGGATCCTCAGCATTCACAGCCGGATCATAAATTAAGTGCACTCTCATTTGGCGTACAATAAACGGTGGGAGTTCAATAGCGATTGTTCTACGGCGGCCGGCGATGCTTCCCTTGCTTTTTGTGCGAATTTAATAAACCTGGCCATTTGTTCGGTTTGTATGGCCTTCGGTAATCAAAGTTTTAACGGTTTTTATTGTTCATGTTTTGTTTTGTTGAGTTTCAGGTGGCACGGTTTGGATTTAGAAGTCTGTACATGAAAATGGTTTATTCTGTATTCTGTTGAATAGTGAGTTTTGCTTTAGTACTTACCAAAATATCACCTATTCGAGACATTGCTACCTCTCATTTTTTTTTACCATCAATGCGTCTCGCTTGTTCCATTACTGGGAACTAATCCGCTTTACCAATACAACAAAGCTATAGGAAATCGTTAAAAAAAACATTTACCTAAAACTAAATCCTTACATCTCTGTCTGTTTATCTGAACGTGATAAACTCAAAAACTATCGAACGGATTTTCAAACGGTTTTCACCAATGGACGGAGTGATTCTTGCGGTTTTGGTGTATAATTCATTAAGGTTTTGTGTAAATTGGCTCAAATATGACGATTATTGTCGAAGATATCGGAAAAAGTCATGCCGACTGGGAGCGTTACTAGCGTGCGCCGCGTAAACCGTTACAGATACATCAAATTTATGTTCTATAGGATTGAATATCTTAAAAAGTTCAACAAAAAAATCCGCGATGGTATATTATTGGTATATCTTTCAGAATTTAATAAAAATTCTATTGTTATTGCCGAAGCTATATTTACCGATGTCATATTAATCCTTGTTCAATAAAATGTGTTATTTAAATTGGGCATTTAATTTAGATTAAAATATGCGTTGACATCATATCATTTAAATGAATGGTTTAAAATATATCACAGTTTATAGATTACGCGTAACAAAATAATTACGGTTGGAGCGCAGCGGTAGGAGTCAATAACCTTTTCCTGGACTATTACTTTTCCGGTAGTACGTTCCCGTGGGATATTTTCCGACACCCACGCGGGCGAAGCCGCGGGCAAAAGCTAGTGAGAAAATAAATAAGGTAAGATCAAAATAAAACCCAAAACGAAAACGTGTCGAGGAAAATTATTCAAAAGGTTCGAGGCTCTGTAGATTAGGTACTCTTTAAAAAAAGAAAAACTCACAAAGTTTATCTCTGGCAGAGATTCATATCTTCATCCCGAGCTCCAAACTGTTCTAGGTCGTTGAATTACTAACTTTGTCTTGAAACTTCCACATTTTTCGTTGTCCGCGACAATCATAACTTCAGGAGTCTCTCTCTAAGTATTTTCTTACAGTTTTCGTAAAAATTTAAAACACAGATTTTGCCATTTGTATGCTGAATCAAATCTTTCATTTTATAATGGTTCATGGCGCTTTTATTCCGTCTTTTTCCTTGTCTTTTTTTTTTGCCCTATAATTTGCCAAGATCTGACGGCAAGATTCAAAGTTCAGTAACATGGACCGTAATTTTTAACCCAATTTTATCGCGACCTTTCAGGCGATTTATCAAAATCTAAAGGATATTTATCCTAGCAAACTTGGGCCCTGATAATAAAGGCTGCAAAAAGGTGCGCGTTCCAAAAATACCGTACAATAAACTAAGATCAACATAATTTTGTTGATGGTGGGAGTTCTTGATTTTTTTAAACTTGTGGCAAGACATTAAAACTTTTGCTTGGGGTAAGCGTCTATGGTTTTTGCGCAGTCACCTGAGCCGCGATGGCTCGATAACACTCCGCTTAGAAATTAATTAACTTCTAAATTATCGCCACCATCTTACGTGTGTAAAGGCAATTTATTATTTTTAATTGCTTTTAATCATTTTTAGATAAATTTTTGCTATCTGCAATAAAAGTAATTTTAATATAACTAGATATTTTACGTAAAATTATTGTTTCATTTTTTTTTCAAAAACTTTTTTTTCAAAGGTAATATTCACTCCATGTCAGTCACTGCCATGACTAAACCTCGGTAGGTTCAAAGGCCGAAAAGATAGTGAAAGTGATAAATAAGAAGTCAAGAGTTCAGGAAAAATGGTCTTTATTAAAACCTCTTTTCATAGATGATAAAATCATCAGAGTTCACAGATATTCACGACGATCTAATATTTACAATGTTATTTAGTAGAAACTAATAGTAATTATATACAGAGTTAATCATTCGGCATCGCTTCCACAAATTGATTTCGAGATTTCTATATCGGTCTTTATCATTATTATGTACAGATAACAAGTCTTTACAAAACAATCTAAACGTACCAGAGTTCACAACTCAAACATTGATTCCAATATATATTCAACTATCACAATTAAATAGAAACAGTTTGTTAACAGAGGTGTCAAGACACTGAAGTAGACTATATAAATTCAAGATGAATAATAACAAAGATTTAACCGACATATTAAATGCACTAAACCATTAAATTGGTCAAGAAGTAGATACACGAATACCGGAACACACAGCCCTTATCATAATGGCCGTTAACAGAGGTGCAGATTGCGAAATCACAAATCGATTGCACACTGACCTCGCGATTGGAGCAGATTGGGACTGTATAAGCCAGCAGTGTATTCCAGCAGAGAAGAGAGTATCCTTTGAGCCGCATACACACGGATACATATGTATATTATGTAGTATATAGTGCGGGCATCCATCGCCGCTGCAACCGATCAGTGGAGCGCGAGACTGCGCTCAGCTGTGAGTATCTCACGCTACGATACGTCACAACAATCTTACGAGTACGTTCACAATAATCATTCAATATTATAGATTTATGGCTATTGACATGCGTCAATAACACAGTGGTTTAGTCTCAAATATGCGGATTCAGTGTTGCTTTGGTTGAAATCGGAACCCGGATCACTCACGATTAAAAGTTTCCTTGTCACAACTATACACTCAGGTAAAGTTTTGTCTATATTGGCGTCATATTGTTTTCAAGCAACAATTATTGGAGTTTCACACTTCTCATCACAAATATTTACACCCACATCATATTTAAATTACGTTTATCATTTTGATTACTGCTGTGCTCATGGCTTTTTCAGCTTTAGTTACATCAGTATTTACATACATTTCATCAGTTTTACAAATAGTAATTGCAATTCTGAATTAATCATCTGTGTTATTGTTTTCAATGATAAGAGAAGCTATGCTATCTTCAGTATTCATTAGTTTAGAAATCATCTACACAGATATCTCTTGGATCTGGACGCGTTTTTTTGGAGGCGCGACGGCGGCGCTGCTCGGCCTCTCTTTGAGTTCTGACTCGCTGCTGCGCTGTGGAAATCGAAAGATATGTTAGTTGATGCTGAGGTAGTATCATCATCATTCAGCTGAGAGACATCCACTGCTGTACGATTCAGTATGGTTTTCTTACAATATTGGACCGTGCCGAGATTACAAAGAAACATGACGTTTCATGTTGAGATAGCACCTTTAATTTGAAGTTTATTTCAAACGTTGAATAACGAAAGTTTTCAAATGATATTTTTCTAGTGTTCAAAACGATATGATTACCTTAAGAGTGCTCTTGCGTGGCGACGCGATGGAGGCCGGCTCGTTGCTCAGGGAGGCTCCGCTGCGGCTGCTGCAACTCCCTGTGACGAAAGCTTAATTGTATTTATTCAAATAATACTTTGAGCTTTGAATTTAAGTAATGGCCTGTAGAACAGAACATTGTGCTGAAAACACAGAACTAAAAACGAAAAGGTAGTACTAAAAATAATTCTTACTGAATTAATAATCCCAATTTAAATGCGGATTTTATGGCGTACATTGTACAGATAACTAACCTCTGTGGTTCCACATTATTGCAATATAATTTTCAAGAATGTGAATAAACTTTAAGATTACACAAAATATACAGCGAAGAAACATAAAACCAGAATAGACCATAAAAGACAGACGGAAAATACATTTGCTTTTAAAAAGAATAACATTCGGAATTTTTATATTTGAATCGCACAAAATGTCCGGGTTTCCAGTAGCTTTTGAATCGGGAAGTGCATTGAAACGGCTCACGAATACTACGTCGTGTGCTGTAAATAAATCGCCAGAACGTCTATAATAAATGTTATAGTTGTCTCCGCCTTGTGCAGACGCTGGTAGCCACTAAATAAATAAATATGGTGGTTTTCAAAACCATGGGTGTGAAAAATTTGCCTATTAATAAAAAGTAATATAACGACAGGCTAAGCCTTGAGATTCTAAATCCAAGGATTTTAATGAATGAAATCTCCGAGCAGCGAACGAACTTTAAACACACAAATACGAAAAATAAATGAAAGTACACTGGCGAGTCAGTCTATTTACAAGTGAGCTCAATAACAATCACCACAATTGATGACATAAAACTGACAGGCCCGATGCCTCATTGATCATGATCATTCTGTCACCAGATCAAATAGTTCGTGAGTTATCACCGGTCCGTACTATGAATAAAGTCTCTCTGCTGGACTCCACATAACTCGTGTAATTTACTAGCGTGGACCAGCCGTGGTTAAGTGAGAATCGTGTCCGTAGTTTATAGTACGGTCTGCTCCCAAGTGGATGCTCATAAAAAATGGGTTTTAGATATGACGTCTTTTTTGCGTCCATGTAAAAAATGTGTTGGTTTTGCTCCCTTCGAATATTCATAGCCTTGAACCTACATGAAAGTTAGCGACAAATATAAATATTATTATGTTGGGATAAATCGTTTACAATAATCTTAGAATGAAACCGCGTCCTGCAGTTGACACGTTTCATTGAGCTGGAAAGATAAGCGGTTGGCCCGACGTTTTACTTCGGAGTTTTTTCATTCCTTGAGACGAAACAATTTCAGAGCTTATTGCGTAAGGTTACTTTTTGTAATGATTTTGCTGGAACCCTAAGTAATTTCGGTTCGGTGAAGCAATTATCTTGAAATGTTTTTATAATCCTGACCTTCTCTCCTTGGATGGCGGTGGGCAGTTCTCCGACGACCTCTCTGAAGGTAGATTCCAGCGAATACCAGCACGTTGAGAGCCAGCAAGAAGCAGCCGGCGCCTACCGTCACACCCAGCGCCACTGTATAGCTACTTTAAACAAATAATTAATTAGAAGTAATCCAGACGAAGATATTGTAACAGCTTATGTTTATTAACATTATTATTGCTGGGTATTTTATTCTTAAAACTGTGAGAAAATATTGAGGATACTTCAGAATATCAAATTGTCCTAAAGCATCTCAAGGGCGGTGCATAAATTTGGTTACATCAACCCAAAATGTCAACTGTGCCAGAAAAATATGAATATCTCGTCGCATCTGTTTGAAATATTACTATCATTATTTCCGGAGTGACGCGCAGTCCAGTTAATTCAGTCCGAAGATCGGCGCCATCCATTACCATTATCAGCAGTATCCAGTTGTCTGGAGGAAAAACTCTCCCCAAGAGAAATGGGTCGGCATTAAGACATTATATGCGAGACAAAAGGGACAGAACTCAGGAAGGTAAACAGGTAAGTAAACACATTAGCGAGATTACTAGCCTCGCTACAAAATGCCCCGATCAATCTTGTTTAGAGTCAGTCCTGCCTGAGGTTCAGGTGACACCGCGACCCTCGAGCAGGGAATTTACATGTTATGAAAATTTACAACGTTCTTGAGAAACACTTTGTGTATTTTGATCGTAATCCTGTTCCGTTTTGTTGCTCTATCTATCTCATTGAATGGAAGCTACCCGACACGGTCACTGTTTAATTGTTAAATAAATTATTATTAACTTCAATAATAATTCCAGTAAGTGCTCGTAAGATCTTGACCATCTTCCGGACTCTGGGATTGTTCTGAAAGCCGTGGAATACCTCTCCACTCCTCAAGCACCTCAGTACATGTTGCCCCCTTGTCGCTACGTCACTATGTGCTAGCGACAGTTTTAGGGGGCCCATTATTGAGTGTGCAAGTCAACCCCTGCCATCTTTTCCGTGTATATTTTACATCATTGGTCAGGTTATAGACTCATAGTCCTACCATAGTTCTTGGTAACCAATCCACTATAGTCAGCCAAACCCATAGTCCAGTGTTTTGTTTCCATGTACTACAATAGTCCTACACCAACCGGGGACTGTCCTTTTATGCACTTGCATAATGCGTACGGGGATAATCGACGGTTGGTGCCTCATTCCATTAAAATTTGTTCACGGGCTTCTGCGAGTTTGCTTCGGCCCCTCGTACGCCTTTCAAAGGACCGGGATACATATTCCCAAGATTTACAAATAGAAAACAGTATTCGTTTATGCCTGAATGCTCATTATTACGTCGTTTCTAAATACGAAATGAATAATTATTCGCTTGGTCACTAGAACAAACTTTTCCAAAACATCCGATGAAAATGGCTGCTGTTTTCCAACTTCTGCGATGATAAAAACATGTATACGAGAAGCAGCATGTCTCTGTGAAACTTTGAGACAGTTCGAGTGTTGTTCCAAGTTTGAAGCCTAAAGAAAAACTTGAGATCAAAACTAGCGACGACTCGACGAGGACTTCCGAAATGGATCAGCATCTTAATGACAGCGAGCATTTTATAACAGTTGAGTATTGTTAGGTATGTATTGGCGGTATTTGTCTCGCTGTTACGTGGTTACTGGTAACAGACCGTTGTTCTGTTTGTCTCAGCAACCCAGAGATCAACGCTCCATTCAAAAAATTCTTTTTTCGTCACTTGTTTATCTTATTACGGCAAAGTTACGTGAATTCTTTATGCAGTTTTCAGACTTCCTTCAATGTGGCTCCTATATTTTTTTTCTATAAAAGGTTTACATGTTTACAAGTTTAAAGGTTTACAAGGCTACTTCGTATGATGTAAATATTGTTTGTATTTTTTGGCTTGTGGTGAGAAATAAACAATTTTTATTATTATTATTATATTATTATTACATGAATACAGAATGTTTTCTCCTAATTGGACGCGAATTGTTCGTCATAAAGGCATTACACCATGATGCGTAGCAGTTTGCCTCGCGGCATACGATACTGTTGAGCCGCGGCATATAAGTATTATATTACTATTATTTTTATTTTTAACTGCAAAGTGAAAAATAACTTTAATTTCGGAAGTCGGTGGCAAAAAACTTAAATACTGATACAAAGACATTGACTTGCGAAATAAAAGTTATTTTTCACTTTGTAGTTTGAGAGTCGTTTGTATTTTTGGTAAAAATATTGTTTTTCACATTTTAGTGGATCGGTTTGTAATTCATCAGTTCCACTTTACCACATGAGAGCAAATGTACGAGTTACTATAAAAAATACCCAAATCGTTATATGTGTGCTTATAATATTTGAAGATTTCCCTCGATTTCTCCAAGATCCCATCATCAGATCGTCACCAAATGACAATGGGACCAACTTGAAAGTATATTTTCTCAAACAAAAAAATAAATTTTCAAATCGGTTCAGCCGTCTTCGAGTTATCGGGGAACATACATAAAAAAAAAAAAAAAACCGACGAACTGAGAACCTCTTCCTTTTTTTTTGAAGTCGGTTTAAAATACTCGTCTATTTTTAAAGTCAAAGTCAAATCATTTATTTCAAATAGGCCCATGTATGGCACTTTTGAACGTCAAAATTTACAAAATAATATAATTGATTCTAGTCGCCCCTTCCAAAAAGTAGTTTTCGTATGGAGAAGAATGGACAAGAAACTCCACCGTTACTCTTTTAAAATGTTTTACAATAGTTTGTATAAGTACGTACATTAGTTAAATAATTATATGTGAAGACGATGCACCTAGAATAAAATTACTATACCACAATAGGTTAAAGGAATTAAAAATGAAACAACTACAGATAATTTAATTTTGTAATAGATACATGGTGCTCACATATTTACAAACATTGTAAACGTAGACGTTTTCCTAATTTTAAGTCAGTGTGTGAGGAACTAATCACAGAATGTAAAATCAATGTCATATAACACAAAATTATAAATTTTACAATTAAATTAGCAATCTGTTTGATTTTGTCTTGATTCTAAATTGTCCTATGGAGTAGGACCAGCATATTTCCAAGCACTCTTACCTTGGATATAATCCTCTAATTTGTAATATGCTTGTTTACAAATTGTACTTTAAATACGAGTTTTAAATTTTCTTTCATTTAATTGCAATATGTCACAAGGTATTTCGTTGTAACATTTAACACGGTACCCCATCACGTTCACTATATTATTCTGAGTAAATAATTGTGATTTAAATGTGAGCTTAACTTGTTAAAATGAAAGCGTATTTATATTCAATATTAAACGTACTAAAATCGCAGATTATAATGTATCGTTTCATATCCAAAACTACAAACAACTATTTTAGTTGGGTGCCGCCAAACATCATCAGGTACTAACCTGTAGTACTGGGAGTCCAGGTTGGTCAAAGAGTCTTCCTTGGGCGAGGGTTGCGGCGCTGGCAGCGCGGACAGCGCGGGGCGCGGGGAGGGGGATGGCTCGCACTCCTCAACTTCAGAAGAATCCTCATCAGCCTCAGTACTATTCTCTTCATCGTCTAGAGCTGATGTGGTCGTGTACAGCTCCGGGAATATCTCACCTATGAGAAAAAAGTCAATTTCTGTTTATTGGTTTTATATTACTCATGGAGTAAAATGTCGTTCCGTCGTCTTTGATCTGGCATGTCATAGTAAATTGACCTCTCCATTTTATTACCTCAATTTATTTCTTGCGTCTGTTATACTTTAACTTTTATTACCTCTTATAATATTATTAGGTACTTCTATATTTCTTTAGGTCACAGCTTTTTGTCTAGACCTCAGTAATCAACATTAGAGCAGTCAATGTATGCGTGCCATTATTTTTAAGGACCCAATTACTAGGTCCTAATTAGTACCTCAAGGGCTTACACATGCCTACAGCACAAAATTGCTCTTTTAATTAAATCTTAGGAATTTTAATTAATGCCATGGTAGGTTCTAGGTCTAACCTCAAAATGTTAGGTTTAGTAAATAACGTATTAATTAAATTAAGTGCTATCAGCACGTATCTGGAGTTTACGTGAAATTTTAATAAGCTAACATTGCTTAAAATAAACCTCGTCTATTTAGTTGTAGCCGCTTTGATTTTAGGAATGTTTCTCTTAATTATGGTTTATTTCAAATACTAAATTTTTTAGCTAAATAAAACAAAGGTAATGTAATGTATTTTCTACAATATTATTAACACTGATACTAGATTTAAAATGAAGATTTCACAGATAAAACGGTTGCAGAATAACTAATTATAGAGTCCAACCCATTTGAAATATGATATCGCATGAAATTCAATACATTGCCAATTGAATGAGAAGTAAACAGCTCACGAGTATAGAACATATCTGAACAAGAAAGCGATCCCTGAAGTTATCAAAGGCTGGTAATGAATGGTCCACGCGCGCACAATGCGGTCCCAAGTTGTGCCCACGCGCACAAAGGGCGATTGTTGGAGCCGCCGCGCGATCTCTTTTGTTGAACTAGGGATGAACTAGGGGCCTAGCCTAGTGTTTAGACTTATTGTTGTTGAGATAGATCTTGTGAACTGTGTGGAATATACAATATCGATGATCTAACTCACGCGAACAGAATCTATCTTTTGTATGGAAACTAATTCTTAGCATTTTTTTTTACCTGATTAAACGATGGAATTACAAAATCCAAAATCAGTTTCAGCAAAGTTGAAAAAGAAATATGAAGGTTTTAATTCGAAATTTTCAACCTAAGCTAACCTAACCCGTGTAAAATAAAAATTTTCTAGTTAAATTTTCAACCATTTTATCCGGAATCATAAAAAGTCATCCAATCAAACTTTTTCGTTTCTTCTGATATTGAATGCTCATTTATTTCGGTACGTTTGGCAGCCCTGTGAAGTGGCAGGAAACTGAACAAAGAAACCCACGGGAAACCAGCGTAGTCTCCTAGAGCTCAGTTATCGGCGTGCTCGTTTGCCACTCGTTTTGCACACTATCTTGGCGAGAATCCGCCAAGATAGTGTTTTTATTTGAACACTTTATTCTAACTAATGGTTAAAGATTTACAGCTAGATTTCTCCAACAATCTTTAACAGGGTTGGCAGTTTTGGATTTTTAGTGTTTATTTTTGTTGTCACTATCTTAATTTCGTTAAATTATTGTCATGCAGTACCAAAAACCAATTATATATAACCAAATTATGATCTTCTGATATAAAATGCTTCATTGTGGAATATAATATATGATTGGGTATTTCAAATCTAGGCCCCTAAAATAATAGATTTATCTCTTTAATTAAGTATTGCAGAAAATTACCTCCACTTAACCGTTTTTCATGTTTAGTAGACATTCAACTCTATAGATACGTACTCCATAACACCGTTCACTATCAGTCATGAATATTAGTAACCATTATTGAAAATGAAACAAAATCCAATCCGACTGAAATTGTAAATACCTCTGTGCACGTCTTCTGCACAATGCTCGGCAACGTCAGTTGACGCGGCGTTAATTTGCAAGCGATTGCTCAAAAACAAAAGGCGATCGGCGACCGGCCACAATTACCGGCGCTCGCCACAATGCCGGATAAATTAGTTCACCAAAACCAACAAGTGACGTATCAGGGAAATGACGTTGTATCGAAAAATATTGAGGTTTGTGTTAAAATATAGCTTTTTACGTATTCAAGCAAGTTAATTCCAAAAAAATTATTTAAACTGAGGCTAGGTGCATGTAAATCTATATCTATAAAAGGAAAGGGTGACTGAATGAATGACTGACTGACTGATCTATCAACGCATAGCTCAAACTACTGAGCGGATTGGGCTGAAATTTTACACACAGATAGAAAGGGTTTTTGGAAATTTGGGGAAAAATGGAAATTAAGGGGGTAAAAAGGGGGATTTTGTTTGTATGAAAGATCTTATTCCTTGAGTTAATAAACTTGAAACTTGACACGAATACTTATCTATGTAAATAACAAAGTTTGCAATTTCTTCTTTTTTTAAACTGCCCCAAAAAAGGATTGGCGGTCTGATTAACTCGAAACTCAGTATTTATACTTAAAACTGAACTATCTGAGTAAGAGGGATGGTGACATTCGTCCCATCGCCTTGGGCACTACTTACCGTCGTATTTGTGGAGCAGGACCAGCGTTTTGCCAAGCATTTATATCAGCGATGTAATCCCCCAACTTATAATATGCTTGGCTGCATAGTGTGCGATTTATATAAGATTTAAATTTCGTTTCATTCAGTTGAAGTATGTGGGGAGGTATTTTATTGTAACATTTTAAACAGTACCCCATGAAAGATGAGTCCACTTTAGCCAATCTGAAACCTGGTTGAACTAATTGGCCACTATTTCTAGTGATATAATTGTGTCTTGTACCTCTTTCACTAAAGATATGTAGATTTTTCCTTACGTACATAATGTTTTCATACATATACTGACAAGGTACTGTCATGATGTTAATATTTTCAAACAGTTCCCTTAGAGAGTCGCGCCTGTGGAAGCCATATATGGCTCTGATGGCTCTTTTCTGCAGAATAAAAATAGACTCGATGTCTGCAGCCCAACCCCATAGTAAAACACCGTACGACATAATACTATGAAAGTAACTGAAATAGACTAGCCTTGCGGTATCTACATCAGTAAATTGACGTATTTTTCTCACAGCATATGCTGCTGAACTTAGTCGTCCTGAAAGGGATGTTAAATGAGGACACCATTGAAGTTTTATTGACAAATTCTACTTTGTCTTGGTTCAATGCTATCTCACAATTACTAATTTTCACATTTGGTAAAGAAAATATTATGCATTTAGTTTTTTTTTTTACCATTTAATACTAAATTATTAGCAGTGAACCAATTTTGGACTTGCAGTAGGGTGTTATTTACGTCGTCAAGATTTGATACACGTCTATTCATTTTAAAAATTAAGGAAGTATCGTCAACAAATAACACCATTTGTGGTTGGGTTTTTAAAAAATGGGGTAGATCGTTAATATATACTAAAAAGAGGAAAGTACCTAATATCGATCCTTGTGGTACACCCATTTTTACTTTTAAAGCGAGTGAATTGACACCATTTATTTGAATTTGCTGGTGTCTATCATTTAAATAATATTTTACTAAACTAAGAGCAAGTTTTCCAAGTCCGTAATGCTCAAGTTTCGAGATTAAGGTTTCGTGGACAATGCAATCAAATGCCTTGGAGAGGTCACAAAAAATTCCTATGACGTCTTGGGCCTCTTCCCACGCCGTAAATATATGCTTTAATAAGGTGACACGTGATCACGACGTGACGGTGATCAGTAGTACAACGCCCCTTGGTGAAACCATACTGTTGATCATGTAAGATTTTATTGGTGTTAAAATTATTGAGCATTTGATTAAGCATTACTTTTTCAAAAAAACTTGCTGAAAACTGGCAATACGGATACGGGTCTATAATTATTGGTGTCTTTACTGTCCCCGGATTTAAAAAGTGGTATTACCTTACTATATTTCATTAGATCCGGGAAGTCCGGGAAGTCCGGGAATCCTTGATCCACACACAAATTAAATATTAAGGCTAAGTACGGCGCTTTAGTCTCAATAATGGAGGTACAAACTTTGATAGACATTCCCCATAGATCTTCGGTTAATTTGATCTTTATTTGCTTGAAAGTTTTTACTACTTTTTTTTTTTTTTTTTTGGGTGGGAAATCATCAAATAACTTCTCCCGCTCTGGGCGGAGCGGGAGGGCGTGTCAGACTCTTACTGACTAAAACCCACCCGTGTTCCTTCGGTTGCCCTGTTGCCGGGGGCCACGATCTCCCTTTCGGTTTTCTTCGCACCCCCGGCAGGCATCGGCCCTAACGGACCCCGTCAATTCTGCTGACATCTCTTTGAGGCGCACGTGGAACACAACGCGCCGTCGACCCGGGCCTGGTCCTTATCGGACGGCGAGCTACCCATTGCTCACCGCCCGCAAGCCCGCGCCTACGGTGGCCGGAAATCGGCCTGCGATTCCCGACGCCCTGGGCGTCTCCTTCTGCGGCGGTTAGGGTTAGGGGCGTGAGGGCGCGAAATTTGCCTCTCCCTCACGCGTTCCGCCTCCTCCTTCGCGAGCATTACTGCTTCGCAGAAGGAGGTGACGGCCTCCTATTTCCTCTCGCTCCCTACCATGGCCCTAATCAGGGCCGGACGCGAGAGATCACCGCCGCCGATCGCCTCCACGAGGACACGGCGATGCTCCGCCCAAGCCGGGCAGACCTCCACCGTATGCTCCACCGTGTCCTCCGGGCGATCCACACAATGGTGACACCCGGGCGTTTCCTCCCGCCTTATCCTGAACAGGAACCTCCCGAAACAGCCATGTCCGGTGAGGACCTGTGGCAGGCGGAAGGTGAGGACGCCGTGGCGCCTCTCTAGCCACTCCTCAAAGAGGGGACTTATCGCCGCAATTGTGGCGTGCCCTCAAAGTTTTTACTACTGTTATGGGGTTTATATGTTTGAATTTAAATTCAACCGGGCAGGATGAAACGTTTGCTCTTAATAAATCAATAGAACGCGAGGGCGAGGAATTTATGGTTTCAGTAGTGAAATACTGGTAAAGAAATTTACAAATTCTTGAGCAACTTCTTTGTTAGTGAAAGAAGAAAGAAAGAAAAAGTATTTATTGGGACTCGGACATCACAAATTAAACTAAAACACACACATTAAAACATTAATAACAATTTAAAAAACTAATTTAAAAAAATAACAGAAAGTCCTGTATGAGGCCAAAAGGCTCCTATCTCAGCATATGCTGCGATATTTAAAAGAAAAAAAAAGGTCGCAGCGCTGGTTGGTATTCTGATAGGGCCCGCAGTGATGTCATGGATAGATAGATACAGAAATAAATATTAAATAAAATAAAATATAAAATAGATGTAGTGCCTATGAGAACACTTGAAGTTTCTAGTGTGAAATCATTATTATGTCTTTTATTCCTGTTAGTCTTGTCATTGATAATTTTCCAAACAGTCTTTATTTTACTATCGGCTGATTTGATCTTGTTGCTAATGTGCAAGGCTTTAGCTACCTTGCAGGTATTTTTAAAAGTTTTAGAGTAAGTAGCAACGTATTTATTAAAAGTTTCAGAGTTAATATAAGGCTTAAGGCCATACTGCTCAAACAATTTTTCCCTACTTTTCCTAATACCCTTGGTTGCCCAAACACTGAATAAAAAATGTGGGCAAATAGTTTTAGTTTTCTTTTTTAAAGTATTATTGAACTCGATGCGCACTACCGAAAATAAATTCTCATATAATTCATTAACATTTTTTATAATATGATCCGGTATACTTAACTTACTAATTAAGTTATTATTAAATCTACTTAGATTGCTGGTTATTATTTGTCTAGATTGTATCTGAATTCTTTGTAATGGTGTATTGGACTTGGAAGTAATCGTTTGACCACTGTGATCAGAAGGGAGATAATTTACAATGGCTTTATATAAGTAGTCACAGCAATAATAAACTTTATCAATAAATGTGGCAGTATTTGTAGTTATGCGGGTTGGTTCTGAAAACACGTTTGATAAATTGAATGATTTAAAGAGACTTAATAATAATCGACTACTATTTGAACTATTTTCTAAGATATTAATATTGAAGTCACCACAAATAGTGTAGTATTAGTGATTTTTTTCCCGATGCAAGTTTTGCTAGAACATCTTCCATTACTGACTCTAATATAGAGTGGTTTTGATAATGCTATGGATGCTCGGAGACTCGCTTGCCCGAATTCAGATCCGCCCGACAACCTATTTTCCCAGAGACGGTGGGATGAGCCACTCTGCGGAGTAGTACAGAACAATTTACTTGACACGTCTGCTACTACTGTGGAGCGTGCGTGCCTGCTGGCTGTGGGAGTCAGATTGAAGAACAAACTTTGCAGTTCATAAATATTATAACTAGAAATGACCAATTTTCAGATTTTGCTCTATACTAGACCTTGCTCCCGCCAAACTTCATGCCCCAACAGGGCGGGAGCCTGAACAGTTATAATGCCCCCCCATTGGATGGAAGCGGTTAATGAGGGCGTTCCGTTTACGCGCCGCGCCAGGAAATGGCACTAACGGGAAGTACCAAATAGGCTTTAGTTTATTTGCGAGTGTCAAAATATGCGGCATAAATGGCCGTATCTTTTTATTGCGTTAACTTGGAAGTTTGATTTTTGTTACAGATCCAAGGGACCGTAGATCTAAGGCTAAGCTCGCACTACGAATTATAATCGTTGTGGATAATATTCGCCAATCTGTGAACAATACCACTAACTAGAGTCCGCACACTGCTAAAAGTAATCGTTTGTGAGTGCGCGGAATTATTATTATTAGTAGGAATTATTTTCGTTTACGATTTTATTTCGCAGTTTAATAATCGCAACGACCAAAAGTAGTCGTAGTGCGCGCTAAGTTTTTGACATCTATTTCAACTTGATGCTTTCACGCGTTCCTGAGAAAAAGGGGTCTTGACAGACAGCGAAGTCATCCTTTAAGGGTTTCCATTTTTCATTATGAGGTACGGAATCCTAAAACAGATTTAGTATCTGTCTGTAACTTTGTCATGCTATAACGTCCGAAGAAAGATTTAGATGAATGGCATACGGATAGGGCATGACCTGGGTTAGGACATAATATGATAAGTACTGTGAATCCCGGCAGTACGTTCCTCTGAGATATTTTCCAATATTTACGCGTGCGAAGCCGCGGGCAAATGCTAGTCATGGATAAAACACGATCTAATATTGATGCACTAAAATAGTTAATATTGTGATCGGCCTCATACTTGTTTTAGGAATAGGATCATAATCAATTCGGTTTTCAGGGCCTATAAATTCTTCTTGCTAAAGTAGGCATATACATGTTAACATTTCCGGCTTAGTCATGTTTCAAAAATGTGGGTTAACATGATGTCTTACAACGTAAAGAGAGCTCATAAAATTCTAGCAAACCAAAGTGGTTGTAAATATCCTTCAGAAAACAATTCCGGGCATGCGAACATTAAAGAGCACGTCTCACACGCTACAGTATACTAATTTGAAGATTATGTATGCGTGTCTGTGTCCCGGTAGCCGGAGCCGACAGCGAGTGAACTTGTCCGTGACAAAGGGCCGCATTGTGCGCCGCAGACCGCGCCATTCTTCCCATAGCGCTCATTATGGAAGAATTCCAGCCATTCGCGGGACAATTAATAACATCCCGAGTTCCCGACCCACCCCCAAACACTCCCTGATCGATTTATTTTCATTCGTGACACCTTCCACCATTAATCACTTCGCCACCAAATATTTTGGCGACAGTTTTTATTTTTATAAATTCTAGGGAGACCTCATTCGCCTAATGGCTCGCCGCCTAAGTACCGATTATACTGAGTAATGTCTGCAAAATTTTATACAAAAGAGACTCGGAACGCTTAGCAAATAGTTGCGTGTGTCTTTGTACTGAAGCAAGTTATCTCGCTCGAAGAGATTTTGAGTAAAATTTCTCATTGGCAGACACGAATCTGTTATTTAGTATTCAAACTGTGTCGAGCTTCCAAACTTCAATCCTTTCAGTGACGTATCTTCCAATTAATATAATCTTACGCATGTTATTAACTTCGGTGGTGCTGATTCCGCACACGCGCTAGCTATAGTGTTCCTGAACAGTTATAATGCCCCCCCATTGGATGGAAGCGGTTAATGAGGGCGTTCCGTTTACGCGCCGCGCCAGGAAATGGCACTAATGGTTCTGGATAATAAAGCATGCTCAATTTAAGCAGCGGTAGACGTTACCAATTTGCTTTCCATTAAAGCTGCGCCTACGTTTTGCCGTGATTGGCCAAATTTTGGCGGCTATTCACTACGAATTAAGAGTCAGACTTTAGTCAGCGAGCGCTTCTCATAATGGGCATTATGTTTTGATTTATTCATTAAAATTAATAGTTCGCTGTTATTCGAGTTCGCAGATTATCGCGCGTTTTTAATACTTTTAAAGTAAATATTTTCTCTGTTGATTTTTGACTCGTAACCCGCCCGTAACGATGAAGATAAATACTTCTATGAATTTATCTATTTACAGAATAGATTGCATATACGTATAATTTTCAAGGAAATCATTAAATATAAGTGTTGAATTCATTACTTACGTAAAGGAGCGTAATTATTTACGCGGATTAGAAAATGTTTTAGTGAATCATCGCACTAAGAACTTAAAAGTAATTAATTATTTTAAGATGCAAAGCTTTTAACATTCAAAGTTCATATTATTAGATATATTTTATATAATTTTATTTAGTATAATGCAAATATGTCCATTTATTTTGAATTTTGTTTTGTACTGCTGTTAGTGTACCAAATAGACAAATATAAATAAAAAATAAAGCTGGGCCCACATTGGTGGCATGACAACTAAAACGGGTACGTGTGGCGAAAATGACACACAGCCATCCATTAGCGATAATGCACAGTTCAGTATTAACAGTTTGTAAGGAATATTGTTCGTATTAATGTTTCAAGTGTTGATGCAGCTTATGGACTTCGACTGACCTGCAAACATGTCAGGATGAATGGACCGGAACTGGTGGTGCCGTGGCGCAGCCCCAGGGCGGTGCAGCTGCGGGATCAGATGCAGCCATAGCGCCATCTTGTGCCCGCGGTAGTGACTCTTCATACGGAGCTTGGTACCTGTTTAAGAAAACCAAAAATAAAAAGTGTGGTGATGTTAACTTTATAAATCTCTCAAGGGCAGTAAAAGGAAAAGCTGGTTTCCAAACAATCATAATCATTTTATAAAGAACAATGGTGGAGAAAAATAAAGCCTTGGATGGAGGAAAAAATAGTGTGATTCCCTAAATCAAATTACTGACCGAACCGGGTCTCTACCATTTAAATTCGCCTTCAAACAAAGGTGTGACACGGAAGAACGGGAGAAATTGCTCTCAAGTGATTATGAAACGATCAATCGCAGCAGGTGACACTGAGCTAGAACGTGGACCGATTGATTGACTGTCGATCATAATAATATTCGAAACTTATTGACGCCTTCGCAATAAAGTCGTAAACAAAAACGTTTTCAATTTACGAAAAGAAACTCCGAAACAACTCTCGCTTCAAACCAAACAAGCACCTTAACGAAAGGATTAAAAAAGTTGTAAACCCTTGCAGAGAACGAGAGGGAAGAAAACACGCACATTCGCTGGAAAGCAGATCGTAAAAATAACGAGTTTCGACACAATATGGCCACCGAAACTTTGAATGGGGCTTTATCTGATTAACTCCGCGCCGTGCGAGATTTTATTTTCAGATCAGTTTAGATGAAAAATCCCTCTGTTATTCTGTTCGAGCTTGTTTTGTACGCACACGAGTTTGTGACTTTCATTACGATGAATTTGATTAACCTATTTATGGAGCTGTTTTTGGCATAAAGAGAGTTAAGTTGCCGCCAAAATATGGAAACGAGTTTTCATATGACGCTGAATTTTCCGTGGTGTATTATCGTTGTTCAATGCGAGGTTCGAATTTCTTTTCTCGGCATTTGTACAATTTTGAATTTGGTGTATCTGAATTAGCGAATTAACAGCTACATAACTGTCAGTTTACTTTCGATAACGTGTTGTTTGAAAGGTATTATGGTCGTATGATAATTAACTAAATGATAATAACAACAACATTCCGTCAGTAAAAATAACATTCCGTCAGTTCCAATTTTCAAATCACAACGGCCCCCGGCAAGCGCTGTCAAGTGATTTACGCAGCTTTGCATGACTAAACGCAACCCCGCTGCAGCGCCTGTGCTGTGTTTTACTCGCTTCGCAGCACTATTATTCGCTTTAACGCTAGTAATGTCGAGGCAATACAATAACCTTGTGTTCAACGAGATACTATGCTTTCTGCAGCGCAAAATTGATATTATAGACGAAACTAGCTTGCTAAAAATTTGTGAATCTAATTTTAAAGAAAACGAAAATATAAAAGCTTAATCTATTCTCGCTGAGTCGACCAACTCTCGCTCCACGCGAAAGGGGGACAACAAAAACAAGCGTCTCCTTCAAGACATTATAAAGATTCTTAAAGAATCTCAACCCGACATACTCCCTACTTTCGTGGCTAAAGATCTACACCGCCTGCCGCCAGTAACTTTCGATTACATAGATGTCACGAGCCTACTTAGAAAGATTTTAGTGTTAAAACAAGACGTCCACCGAATTCAGAGTGATTACGTTAGATCTACCGAGTTAACTTATTTGCAACAGGAAATAGAACATAATCAAGACCATCCCGCAACTCAGCCAAAAAAGTAAACAATTTTCGTTTATTAAATCATCAAACGATTTATTTTTGAAAGCAACGAGAAATCACGACTCCTCCGCGTCGGCCGATTCCCCATCTCCCGCTCCCGCTCCGCGCACTTGCAGGTGTGTGGTCCCGCCCGATCGCCAAATGATCTCTCAAACAAGGAGAAGACATTTGCAGAAACCGTTCAGCACCAACCGAGCTTCAAACTTAACCCCGATACAACGGAATAGCAGTCCTATAAAAACCAATACACTGTTAGAAAACGACAACGACGAAAGTTTTACGATTGTAGTAAATAAGCCACAGAAGTATAAACTAGGAAAGAAAAATAGAAATCAGCAGGGAAAGGCTGTACTGACATCTAATAAAATTATAACAGTGCGTAAGTTTTTTTACATTTACGCGTTACGCTTTGATACACATACCTCAGAAAAAGATATTTTGGATTTTATAACGGACTCACACGGCGGTGAAGGTTGAACAAGTTTAACAATATAAAGAAACTGCATTTTCTACGTTCAAAATGACCATCGAACAAGATCAGGAGACCACCTGCCTAGGCGCAGAGTTCTGGCCTCGTGGAGTGGAGAATAGAAGATTAGAGTGAAACGCGTTGATACAGATCTGAATCAGCCTCCCGCGCTCAGGAGTTATGAAAATTAACCTAGTCTCTTTTAACTGCCGATCAATAAAGCGATCATGTAAAACACATGAAATAGTTGCCCTTCAAGAACATTGGCTGCTACGTGATGACTTAGGTTACCTACCTTAATAATTTTCACCCTGACTTTTCATAGCACGGTGTATCGGCAGTGAACTCAAGTGCAGGCGTGTTAAAAGGAAGGGCGTATGGAGGCGTTGCAATTCTATGGAAGAAATCTTTGTTTGTCAATATTAAACCGATCGACACTGGCTCGACGCGCGTGATGTCGGTATATATACCTACGGTGGACGCGGACAACCTGCTTCTGTTTACGGAATGCCTAGGTGTGATCAGTGCGGTTATGGAAGTGAGCAATGTGGAGAGTGTTTTTGTGCTCGGTGATTTTAATGCTAACGTCTCGTGCTCAAGCAGTCTGTTCGGATGTACCTAAGCTGATGGAGTTCTGCCATGATCTAGGCTGGGTTTGTGTGGATCTTGTTATGCTTGGTTTATTCTCGGATTTTTTTACATATTTAAGAGATGCGCATGGCACCACAAGCTGGTTCGATCATTACATAGCTACCTCAGCAGGGTTGCCTGTAATTGATAATAGGTATCCAGATTTTAAACGATGTTTACTACTCAGACCATTTCCTCTTTAGTAATTAGTTGCAATATAGATGCTATTATGCCTAAAATGAGTAAACACAGTCACATTGTTAGAAAAATAATAACGTAATTTGGGGTTCTAGAACTTTTGAACAGAAATGTAATTACGCTAAATTGTGTGATATGTATTTGAACTCTTGTGATTGGCCTAGTATTCCCTGCCAAGGTGGCTCATGCCAAAATAATTATCACTTTCACTTGATTAATCAGTTTTATTCTCAAGTAGTTAAGAGTATATCTAAAGCTGCTAAATACTGGTATATGCCTATATCAGGGCAAAACACCAAAGACACGGTTGTTGGAACTACCATGTTAAAGATTGTCACACAATAGCTAAACAGTATTATCAATTATGGATATTTTATGGACGCCCTACGCAGGGAAGGATTTATGATGACATGATTCACAGGAAAAAAGTTTTAAAAAACCTCGGCCAACGGCCTCAGAAAACTCATTTCCCTTTGTGAGAATTATGCAGCTCAACACCAATTAACCTATAATGTTAAAAAGACAGAAGTAATGATTTTCAAACACAGCAATGGCCCTAATAAAGTCTTGCCAATTACTTTGTGTGGCTCAAAATTAAAAATAGTTAGTCAATTTAAGTATCTCGAAACATCATAACGGATAACTTAAAAGATGACGATGACCTGGAGAGGCAAAGACGTAGCATTGCATGTAGAAGTAACATGCTAAATAGATGTTTCATCCATTGCTCGAAGCCTGTAAAAATAACTCTATTCCAGGCTTACTGTCAGTGCGAGGCGGTGAGCCTCCTTGCCGGATTACCGCCATGGGATCTGGAGGCAAAGGTCCTCGCGCACATTTGGGAGTGGCGCGAGGAGGCGAAACGCCGGGGCTTAACTCCGCTGCCGCGAGAAACCGCGGCACAGCGGACAGAGCTCCGGCGGGATCTCATGGCGTCATGGAGAGTGCGATTGTCGCAACCCAGCGCTGGGCACGCCACAATTGCAGCGATAAGACCCCTCTTTGAGGAGTGGCTAGAGAGGCGCCACGGCGTCCTCACCTTCCGCCTGACGCAGGTCCTCACCGGACACGGCTGTTTCGGGAGGTTCCTGCACAGGATAAGGCGGGAGGAAACGCCCGGGTGTCACCATTGTGTGGATCGCCCGGAGGACACAGTGGAGCATACGGTGGAGGTCTGCCCAGCTTGGGCGGAGCATCGCCGTGTCCTCGTGGAGGCGATCGGCAGCGGTGATCTCTCGCGTCCGGCCCTGGTTCAGGCTATGGTACGGAGCGAGAGGAAATGAGAGGCCGTCACCTCCTTCAGCGAAGCGGTAATGCTCAAGAAGGAGGAGGCGGAACGCGTGAGGGAGAGGCAAATTTCGCGCCCTCACGCCCCTAACCACCGCAGGAGGAGACGCCCAGGGCGTCGGGAATCGCGGGGCGATTTCCGGCCACCGTTGGCGCGGGCTTGCGGGCGGTGAGCAATGGGTGGCTCACCGTCCGATAAGGACCAGGCCCGGGTCGACGGCGCGTTGTGTTCCACGCGCGCCTCAAAGAGATGTCAGCAGAACTGAAGGGGTCCACTAGGGCCGATGCCTGCCGGGGTTGCGAAGAAAACCGAAAGGGAGATCGTGGCACCCGGCAACAGGGCAACCGAAGGAACACGGGTGGGTTTAGTCAGTAAGAGTCTGACACGCCCTCCCGCTCCGCCCAGAGCGGGAGAAGTTATTTGATGATTTCCCACCCAAAAAAAAAAGGCTTACTGTCAGTCGTTCTACACCATTTAACTTTGGTACAAGTACACGAAGAGTGCATTATTGCATATATTGTACACTCTTCGTGTACAATATAATAACACGTTTTTGGTCATGCTCAACCTGCCCTGGCGGTGTAGTGCGACTGGGATATTTGCTGAGAATAGAGTAACCGACTTCTTTGCGCTCATGGGGAAGCTCGGGGCGTCGTTCTTTTAGCGTGTGGTGGCAAGTAAAAATTGTATTGTCAAAGATGTTTTTTATACTGTACATTTACTGAGGGAGACAAAATAAATGTTATCATCAATGTTATGGGGTAGATTTGTTTTGGCTTCCTTGGTGTGAAATGATGGGTTGTTTTATTGTAATTTTTCTGTTTATAGTTTATGTTTGTTTTGTTTGTTTAGTATAACTTCTGTTTTAGGATAAGTTTTCAAATTTCATTTTATGGGTGCTAATGCCTGAAAAAAACAATAAATTAAAAATTAAAAAAAATAAGCTATTTCTTACCTATACTTAGATACTGTTGCGTGTTCATTTCATATCTGGGCCAGCTGGTCACTCCTTCATGATGCCTCTCATCAGCCCGAGGAGTTGGGTCCCCAGTCTTCGCGAACGCAGCCAGGAGTGACACAGTCATCTCCGCGACAGCCACGTCACCACGCGAATAGTTCCGAGGAGCATACTGCATCCCCCCGACTAGGGGGAGACCCAGGAAGTACGGCAGGGTCTCACTTGTCACACTGCCTAGACGCTGGTGGGAAGGAAAATGCTTTTGGTCTCCAATTGCATTTAAAATTTTAAATTATGATGCTGAATTTAATTCAAGTTTTAATTAATCTGGTTACCCATTAATTAAAACTTGAATTAAATAGTGACCTAATTAGAAGTCGTCCGGCTAATGTGGCTTTCACACAATATGTGTTTCACGATAACACGAACAGTGTGTGAATTAATAATCGTGTGAAGCAATAAATTACTGCTAAATTATTCATTTAACTTTAATTATGATGTTAGTGAGAATGCAAATGGGCTAATATTCATCAAAGGAAGTTTTGACAAATTCCGCGATCATGTAGATTGTGCTAAATTAATGACCTCGCACCTCCCTAATTCATTCACATATTATAATGAGCCTGTCACTACTACGGTAATTTAACCACCTTCATTAATTACGATTAATTTGTTAAGATATGAAATTATTAATTACTTAATCATGCCACTTTGCAAATCTTAATAAAAAGCAGACTTAGATACTTTAACTTCTTATATAATGAACGCAGGAAGGGTATGTCCAACGATAAATGATAAATGATTTTATTTCTGTAAATAGGTTTGTACAAACACTTTTACACGTCAATCATATTTTAAAAACTAGATGAGGTCGGCGTTTCCTATCTGACTACTCTGAGAAGAAAGGCCGAAACAAACTCAGAGGTCACAGTCTCTTTTAAAGTCCAGACATAATCTTGGTCAGATCATGTGAAGACCATGTAGATTGGTGTCTGGAGTGGTCTTTTGAGGAAAGCATCACACAGATTGAGAGGGCCTGTCCAGTCAGTGCACGCATTTGTCAGTTATCGTGCAGCTCAACTCAGAATTAAGGAGCTCAACGATTCGACGAACAATACCAAAGAAAGGACATTTGGGTAGGCCGCATAAATTACTCAAAACTGTCAGACTATAATTAGAACTAAGTGAGAAAAAATTAAAAACAAAAAGAAAAAGGAATGACCCACATAGTCTTCACATTCACAATAATTTAAATAATATAATACTTTAAAAGTATATAAAATTCATTAATGTCAATGTGTATATAAAAACCAGGAAATAATCTTGGTCAGAGCATTTCATTTGAGGACCATGTAGATTTGTGTCTGAAATGGTCTTTTGAGGAAAGAACCATACAGATGTGAGTGGACCTGTCCATTCCATGCACGCATTTGTCAGTAATCGTGTAGCTCAACTCAGAACTTAAAAGGAGCTCAATGATTCGACGAACAATACCAAAGAAAGGACATTTGGGTAGGCCGCATAAAGTACTCACAACTGCCAGATGATCATTAAAAGTAACTGAGAAAAATAAATAAATATATATATATATATATGTATATATGACCCACATAGTCCTCACATTCACAATATGAAAAAAAAATATTATACTTCACAAAGTAAATATTCATGTCATATAAGTATATAAGTTTAAAGTTAGCAAAAAAAAAAAAAAACAAAGTTCCGAAAGTAAAACATAAAAAAATAATAAAATTGGAGCAGCTCAATCCCATGCCTTTTTGTCCTCAATGTAATCTTTAACGGCATAAAAAGCCTTCTGGCACAACTTGCGTTTAGTAAATGATTTGAATTTATTAAGACTTAGATCTTGTACGTGGCTTGGAAGTTTATTATAAAAGCGTATACATTGACATCTAAAGGAGCTACCTATTTTCTTGAGCCTTGTTGTAGGTACAACAAATTTGTGTTTGTTCCTAGTATTTATGTTATGGATATCACTGTATTTTTTAAACAATTTTATGTTTTTATGGGCATATAAAAGATTATCAAAAATATACTGAGAAGGCACAGTCATTATATTTATCTCCTTAAATTTATCTCTGAGAGAGTGTCTCGGACTTAATTTATAAATAGATCGAACAGCTCTTTTCTGCAAAACAAAGATAGTTTGAATGTCGGCGGCATTTCCCCACAACAGAAGAACCGTACAACATTACACTATGAAAATAACTAAAGTACACTAAACGGGCTGTCTCTATGTTAGTTAAATTACGAATTTTTCTAACAGCATATGCTGCGGAGCTTAGCTTTTTTGACAATTTATCTATATGTGGGCCCCACTGAAGCTTAGCATCCAAAGTTAAGCCCAAGAATACTGTGCTATCTTCAGGATTCAATTCTTCGCCCTTTATCGACAATTTAGTTTTTACCTGCCTAACATGAGGTAGGGTAAACTTAATGCACTTAGTTTTTTTTTTCATTCAGAAGTAAATTGTTAACATTGAACCAGTGAACTACTTTTGAGATTGCGGTATTTACATCGTCAGTAACTAGCTGCTGACATTTAAGTTTAAACAAAAGTGAAGTGTCATCCGCAAACAACACTATATCATGGTTATCCTTTATGAGGTAAGGCAAGTCATTAATATAAATAAGAAACAAAAAAGGACCAAGAATTGAGCCCTGTGGGACTCCCATTGTTACTAAAGATCCGGGAGATCTTTTTCCATTAACGTCAACGCTCTGAATCCTATTACTCAAGTATGAAGTAAGAAGATCCAGAGCGCTGTTCCAGATCTCATAGTGGCGGAGTTTCCTGATTAACGAGTCATGAAGAACGCAATCAAATGCCTTGGACAAATCACAAAAGATGCCCAAGGCATCACATTTATCTTCCCATGCATTATAAATGTGACCTAAAAGTTCAACACCGGCGTCAGTAGTTGAACGACCCCTTGTAAAACCGAACTGTTTGCTGTGTAATAATTTATGTCTATTAAAAAATCTTTGCAATTGCTCTAAAATTAATTTCTCAAAAATTTTACTAAAGGTAGGTAGTACTGAAATAGGTCTATAATTTGTGGGGTCTGATGTACTACCTGATTTAAACAAAGGTATAATTTTACTCTTTTTCATTAGGTCAGGAAACTCCCCACAGTCGATACAATTATTAAAGATAAGAGCTAAAGTAGGTGCTACAATGTCAATAATTGACTTGGCAACTTCTACAGAGTTACCCCACAGATCAACAGTGGACGTCTTTCGGCTGAAATGATGACGATGACTATAATGAACTAACCTGAGGATAATCAGCATCCTTGCTCTGATGCGCGAAATGCGCGAAGTACGTCCTGGCTCCTCGTCTCGCATGTAACTGAGCGACTCTCAGAGCCGGTGCGGTGACCGCAGCGTCACTGAGCGACTCCAGGGTCGCGTCGCGGATGTTGATGGGATGCTGGATGGGCTTCTCCCAGTCCGTGTACTCGTTGCGAATGGCCGCGAAAATCTCGTTGCGGTGGAAGCGGTACACGTTGCGGACGTATGTGCGGAGGACACGGTTCCTGAAGAATAGATGTATAAGAGGAAGATGGTCGAACTGATGTAAAAGTCATACTGCGAAATTAAATTGATAGCATGACGAAATTCTATGAAGAAAATAGTAATTATGATCAAAGCTAAAGAAACCAGAAGTTCAGGAAAATACTAGAAGCATCACTGAAATATTCTACAGAAAAAAATCTACAAATAGAACGGAAAATTTACCTATGCTCCTCCTCAAATCCGTGTCTAATATCCTCTTCACTGAAGAACTGGTAGCTCTCAGTGGTAGCCACCACCACGGCAAGGGCGCAGTCCAAGAAAGCCTCGCTAGCATGCAGCGCCCTGGTGGGGGCCTGGCCCTGAGAGGCGGTGTCGCGAGAGATGGGAACTGATGGGGCCCAGCCTGCTAAGAAGCGGGCCCTAGGGGCATCTACTGCCAGTAGAGCTGCTAGAGGACGGGCACGGATACACTCCACGAACCTAGGGGGATAATCAGATATAACTCTGCAAACTTTCAAATTCACATTAGTACAGCCCGAGAATCTATTATTTAGCATATTTGCACACTATGTTATGCTGTTGCAGACTGATTAAGACTGACTCAGACAAACTATACGTAATTAAGTGTATTGTGACACTATTTTCTGTGCGTTAAATTGATACCCTAATCTGTTTCATTATTTATGAAACTAACTGCATTAATGTTATTATTATTTCTGATAGGAATAAAGTAGACCGTCAATGCAGATTTCTTACTTTATGGAAAAGAATCTACTTCAAAAGAATGTCTCACCAGTTCTCATCGTTGGTAGACTCTGGTGTGCACCGCAGCGCCTGCGCAGTATGTTCCCTGGACAGCGCCGCGTCGGGTGCGAGAGCCGTCGGACTTAGTGCTGAACCGCTTAGTAGGAGGACGCGAGATACAAGACCTGGTGCAAACAACGGTAGGTGAAAACGGTTGGAGAAAGTAGGGAAGACTGAAGAATAATAGAATTATTTATTTGTAAAACATAGGTAAAAGGTCAAGGTCTTATATAATAATTATATGTTGCGCTATGTTTAGTCATTGATGACCTACAAATATAAGTGAGGATTATACAAAATAAAGAAAAACAAAATTTACCATAGACAACAAACAAAAAAATATAAAACTAAAACAAAATACATTGGATTATTAGTATGTACAGTAAGTGTGGAATTGCCTAATACAGGGTAGCAGGGACATCGACGCGAATACAATTACCATGGATACAGTACATGATTCTGAACCCCCTGCGTTGAAATTATTCGTTAAGTATTGCACTTGAAACAGCTGTTTTTTTTTAAATAACTGACGAAAAATTTCAACGCAGGGTCTTTCAGAATTGGGCAACCGCCGCCGTAGGAGGAGACGCCCAGGGCGTCGAGAATCGCAACCCGATTTTCGGCTACCGTTGGCGCGGGCTTGGACGGTGAGCAATGGGTAGCTCAGGCCTGGGTCGACGGCGCGTTGTGTTCCACGCGTGCCTCAAAGAGATGTCAGCAGAATTGATGGGGTCCGCTAGGGCCGATGCCTACCGGGGTTGCAAAGAAAACCGATAGGGAGATCGTGGCCCCCGGCAACAGGGCAACCGAAGGAACACAGGTGGGTTTTAGTCAGTAAGAGTCTGACACGCCCTCCCGCTCCGCCCAGAGCGGGAGAAGTTATTTGAAAATTTCCCACCCAAAAAAAAAGGGGCTTTGAGAATCATTTACTGAATCGATGGTATCAATTTCGCGTCGATGTCCCTGCCACCCTATATAGTGACTTTTAAGTTTAACGCAAAACTACAGTAGCCTTTTTACTTAAAATAGCATAATTACTGTCGACATGCAACACTTGCAAAAATAGAAGAGTGTTTTATTTAATTCACACCATACAAAGCTTTTAGAACATTTCAGATTTAATGTATAGTCCATGATAGCAATATGTAATCGAAACAAACCACAATCAAGCATCACAATACGACAAAAATAGACGTGATTTATACAGCTAAATAATACTAGCTTATAGAGACACATTGATTTTCCAAATCACATGTCAAAATTCTGATAATTTTACATCTTTTTTCTCTTTGATTTCATATTGATATGTACGTGATAATGCAATATCCTATGAAAAATAGTGAAGCAATCGCTCAGGGAATATTTGAGTGCGGCGCGGCGCAATCCATCCCCACTAGAAATAGATAGCCATTTCTCAGGTGGAGTCTAGACTTCATAGAGCTCGGACCCAAGTTTATTCAATATTTAAGGTTTATAAAAGATGTTTTTCCTAGCTTTTAAAGCTAAAAAAGATAAGGGAAAGCTACACCTATAGTTCAACATGTCAAGTAGATAAATTATGGGAATACCTTTTGTAGAGACTAGAGATATTGCTTTTTTAATACCCTTTGGAAAAAATCTGTCTTATTTCTTTGTTAAAAAAATACTAGCACAAAGCTGTTTGCAAAGTCTAGTGATTCAACTGGAGAAATGACTATAAGTTAAACTAATACGTATAACTTTAAAAACTTCTTTAATTCCATCTTGTAGTAAAGTAATAAGAAATCAATCACGGCTATTATGAGGTTTGATGGCTCATTAAACAATCTTCGACTGTTGTGTGTACATAAATAGTGTATATCTATACTATTACTAATATACTAATACTAAAATTATGAAGAGGACCGATTTTTTTTGTTTGCTTGCTTGTAAACTTGTAAGCTGTGAAACTACTGGACCAATGTTAAAAAAAAATCATCAATAGAAACCCAAACTATCAGGAAGTAACATAGGCCAAAATTCATGATTTGGCGTGTGGTGAGAAAACTATTGATGACACATAAAAAATTGATACAAGATATAAAAAAAAAAAACACTTTATTTCAGACTAAGGTCCATAATTTTGTTAGTATAATGGTCTTAGTAACAATGGTACTTAAATAAGTAGGTTAATATTGTTATTTTATTTTATTTCAACTGTTCAATTGGTGAGATATCTCACACAGTCGATTGCCGCGCACATGGGCATGCGTTCAAACCCCGTCGGCTGGATCACTTATTGTAATACATAAAATTGATAATTTAAAAAACTTTAGACATCATGAGCTTCTTCGGAAATATTACTCGGTGACCTCAGCGCCAGCGCAGACATTCGGATACAAATGAAGATTTAAACATAACTACTGACTTAAATTGTACCACTAGCAATAGTTTGCCGGATATGTCGGACGAAGAACATTGCGATGAAATTACCCAACTACAAAATAAAATTAAGGAATCAACATTGGGATTAGATGTAGCATACGCAGAAGTGGAGAGTTAACACTTAGAGAATACTCAACTAAAATCACTATTGACGAATTAACTAAGAAGAAAAATATCTATAAAAAAATAACAACCGATATAGTTAGCGACAACTGTACATCTCCATTATCTAACAAGAAAAGGAGAAACAAAACAAATACTACAAATGAAAGCCCCCAGACAACACCCAAGACTGCCAAAATTAAAATTATTTGCCCGCGCAGATGGCTGACAAATCAACACAATATGATACACATTTAATGACGAACCTGCAAGACGATAAAAATCGTTCGCAAAACAAAACAAGGCAAAATTTACGTATAATTTTAAATAATAAAAGGAATAAATTTAGTAACTTAATTGAGGACACTCTTTATATGTATGATTACTCCGATTATCTATATCCAGGCGGTGGTATTCAACAACTGCTACAGGGTATTGATAATAAATTAAAAAGCTATAATAAAAATGACTATTGTGTTATTATGGTGGGAGAGATGGACTTCATACGGACTGGAAACTATCACGAAATTATATTTCATATTAGAGAAACGATCGGAAAAATCAATAACACCAATGTGATTATTTACCTTCTGACCTACAGATGTGGCAATTATACAACTATATATAATACTAGAATAGACACTTTTAATAATCTTCTGTATCCAGACAACTTAACTCACGAATATGCCTTTTTACTAGACTCTAATGCAGATTTAACATATGACTATCAAATGCTTTCTGCGCAACAAGGACACATAAATGGAACAGGAATGATGAATATTTTCATTAATCTCCAGAGAACTGTAACTGAAATCGATACTGAAAATAATATGACAACATCTAATTCTTCTACCACAGAAATTAAACATTTAGACAAGTTTTTTCTATAATTATCTGATTATTATGCATCAAAACATCGCGGGACTCATCAACAAGGTGGATCAACTAACATTACACCTGCAAGAACTAGCCGAACAAAGAAACAGTATAGACATAATCTGCGTCACAGAACACTTTATGGAGCAAGGACACGAGAAGCTTCTTTCAATACCTAATTATAAATTAGCCGCTTACTATACAAGAAGTAAAAAAAGAGGGGGAGCCTGTATTTTGGTAAAATTTGGTCTCCAATACAAAGAACTTACGAATGTCAGTAAAATTTCAATTGAAGGCGTTGTCGAAGTTTGTGTAATTGAATGAACCACATAAAACAAAAATTATTTGCATATATAGAGTACCAAAATTAAACAATTTAGAGGTTTCCTACTCAAAATTAAACAAAATTAAACAACATATTATTAAAATACTGATACGACTTGAACAATAATGTATTTCTATGTGGTGATTTCAACATTAATATCTTAAAACAAGATAAATTATCTCTTGAATTTACTAGTTTCCTATTGTAGTACAATCTATGTATACAAATTAATCAACCAACTAGTTTGCAAAGCAATACGTGTATTGATGATTTTGCACATAATGTTGCACGAAAATGCACTCATAGTGTCATTGATCTACATAATTATGTCGGATTACACCGCGCAAACTTTAAAGCTTCCAGTAAAAAAGACATGTTTGATCAAAAGTTGGAATATAAAAGTGCGTGACTATAGTAACGAAAACTTGATGAAATTCAAAGACTGTTTGAAATCAATTTCTTTTTCTGATGTCTATCTCACTAAAGACCCTAATTTAGCATATAACAACTTTTTAGAACTATTCCAATTGTTTTATAATTTATGTTTTCCGATTACATACAAAAAAATGAAATCAATAAAGAATCCAAATTGGTTAACACCTGGTATTAGAAGGTGTAGCCAAATAAAAAGACAGTTGTTGTAGCACCATAGATTAAATCCATCTAAGATAAATGTGACGAAACTTAAAAATTATTCAAACAGACTTAAGACAATTATAAAATTGACAGAATTAGTAAAGAATCATTATAAAATAGAGACAGCATATAATAAATCGGAAATGACATGGAAAATAATAAATGCAAATAGAAGCAACTCTACACCTCCACCTATATACTCATAAAAGAAATAAATTATGACGGAGTTACATTCACTACATCCAAAGACATAGCAAATACTTTTAACGACTACTTCATAAGCCAAGCAGACAAACTTTCTACTGCTTCGACACAACTGACCACTGACAATAAAATAAAATTCTCTGCAAAATCAATGTTTTTTAGCCCCTATCATACCATATAAGGTAAATAAAGTTATAAAAGACTTGAGACTTAGAATTGTATTTATTTTATTTTTGATTTGTTATTTCACTATATGCTGCACCGGTCGACGTCATCGCGTCAGCGCCGGCTGTCGCTGAAAACCAGCGCTGGGGCTCCGTCTCGCATGGGGTCGCAGCATTATGCTGATTGATGGCCGTTTTGCATGTATATGACGCATATTTTCCCCCAATTTGATATTTACGTATTTTTATGTCTTTCTTTGCATCATGTTTACCGCAAATAAACGTATTTTCTTTCTTTCTTCTTCTTTCATTAAATAAATATTTATTAAATCAATTATATATAGTGATTTTTCGCGTCGCGACTGATGAAGCATGTATACGCTTTACTTTAATTACCTATTAGGATAGATTGTAGAGCATAGTTCTCCCTCTATATAAAGACAATTTTTTGCGATTTCTCTCTTGTCAAAATGTCATCTAAGTGAGAATACAAGTTTTGTTTTCCTCCTCTTTGTGTGTCTAATGTTTCATAAATGTTTGATACCTAATATTTATTTATGAATCGCTATTCATGGACGACTTGACAATCAAGAAATACAGGAATAGTTACCAGAACATTTTGTGTTTTTAATCGCATGCCACCTATCCTGCCCGTAATAATTCGGCACGACCACGCCTTATATTGGCTTCGCAGCGCAGACAACTGCTCTGCTCTGATAGTTCGTTTAACATCGACGCGATTTCGGGGCCTTTACCGGTTAACGTTGACTAATCAAACGACCGCGACGGTACGGAAGGCAAAAGCAAGTGTTTTTAACGCACGCTTCAAAAATTCTATATTGTGATTGTGAATGCACAAGTAATAAGCGCTTTATTCACGAGCCATCCCAGTTAGTAAAAATGTAGTGAAAAAATAGCGTAATTTTATTATGAATATAATTGCATCGTGGTAGAAAAAATTTATTTAAGTTATAAAAGGATAAAGGGCCCGAGAACTCCATTACCTACGGGTCCCGACATGGTTAATCCGGCCCTGCGTGTGGCGCGTAAACGAATAGAGTTATATGAAAACAATGTATTACGGAATTAATACATTGTTACCTGGATTAACACATAGGGTACTTTTAATCCCGGTAGTTCGTTCTCGTGTGATATTTTCCGACATCCACGCGGGCGAAGCCACGGGCAGACATTAGTTAATAAAAAAATGTACTTAACATAGTACAACACATAACAAAAAAAAAAATAGTACAAAATCCAAGTAATCACATCTAACTTCCCTCACCTTTACTATCGGGTAGCATAAGCAGCGCGTTGACGAGAGCCGCCCCGGCCGCGTGCCCCGCCAGCGTGACCCGCCGGGGGTCGCCCCCGAAGGCGGCCACGTTGCGCCGCACCCAGCCCAGCGCGGCGGCCACGTCCAACACAGCCGCGCCGCCGGCTGCTTGCACCGGGGTGGACCTCACGCCCGAAGTTAAATAACCTAGGAAGGAGATAGACGGGAGGATTAACATTTTAACTGAACGCGAATCAGAAACCCTGAACCATCTGACTAGGAAGGGGTTAAGATTGTATAAAATTAGAATCTTGGATTCTGTCAAGATGATGGATAGCAGCGGAAGCAGAAGATGCTTATAACAATTTATGGACAAAACCTTTGTTTAATGTAACAGAAAACACAAACGCAACCGACGCCAGATGGGATGGGTGATTTAATTTTAAGTGATTTATGCATCTCTGATTTGTGTGCTATGTGAGCGTCTACGCCACTGCGGTGCTACGAGCAATGCGCTACGAATAATACACCACAAGTGAAATACCGACTTGTTATGGGATTAGCCTTGAGCTTAATTGATGCTGAGGGTAACTGGCAAAGCTGAATTAATATTAGTTGGGGTTTTGAATCGTGTGTCGTTGCTTACCTAGCAAACCTAGCCTATAGTTGATAGTGACGACGAGCAGGTGCGCGCGTGCTGCCAGCACGGCGCCGTCTAGCGCGTTGGCGGTGCCCCATTCGTGCGACGGCCCACCTGCCCACATCACCACCGCGTACGGCGCTTCCACGCCGCGCGCGCCTGGCAAACAAATAATGTTAGCACCTTTGGACTAAGGTAGACACAGGATTAAGATTACCCTAATCAAAATGCAAATAATGCACCAAGATTCTTGACCGACATATAGGGTATGTCCTGTCCACACCTCAGGTCCACACAATTCACATTCGTGCGTTTCATTTTCATCTACTGTCTTCAACTTTCGACGCATCCGGTAGCATACAATAGCATGCTATGACATTAAAACGCTAGATGAAGAGTAAAGCATACGATGCGAGTGTGAAAATACCTACACGGAAAAAATATTTTCTACAATACTACAGGAACGCATAGTCATGAAAATAATAGTTAAGATAGCAAGAATTTGTTGAGCAGATACAGATCAAATTGCAAAGAGTAATAATAAAAGAATAATTTCATTCTGGTAATACGCAATCTATGTAGTTTAATCTAGTTTCAGCCTATTTTAGTGACAAGCCGCATTGTATCATGTAAAGTAAATATCGTATAACAGAACTCGTGGAACGTTTGGAAATGTTTCACTAGATGTCGCTGTGCCCATGACGCGCTTTTCTGAATTGCGGTGTTAACAGTCTCCGCGAATGAATGACGTGAATCGGTTTTTGTATTTCGAATCTCGACCTTATTAATTTCTTATGATCATTTCTATATAGTTAATTGACACGCGTTTGGCGTGACCTTGCGGAAATCCATTATAAAATATAATAGACGTGGAAATATTTAGTAACTTTTCTAGTTCTAAAGAGCCATAAAAAAACCCTGAAATTAAGAAATTGACACGTGTTTCACCCCTCAACGAAGCATCGTCAGGATGACGATTGACTTGTCGCGAACTCGAACACGGTGTGTTGCCACACCGACCGCTGAACGCAGACTCAGCTTTATTGATCAAGATGTCGCGACGCCTCTGCAAGGGGGCGTGGCGAGCAGGGTCATGGCTTCGCTCTTCGCCCACGGGGGCCATACGTTGGTCTTTAATATGGACCCCTCTTTTATGTTCGCCTCGGGCGGCGTAGTGGAACTGACCAAATTTTTTGAATAGCAAAATGCGTCTATTAGTTGCTATGAGTTTTTCTGTAGGCGAGCCACGACGCTAGCTATTTTAGCGTCGCTTGCTTCACGTTTGCAACACTTTTCCGCTTAGCTATTTTTAATGAGCCATAAAATTATGGGTCTAACCAAAAAGTATAGTTATTTAAAAAACATATATTTAATATAACTTTACAATAGTAAAAAAGAATAACAAATTTACTTGCAACGAGATCAATTCGGTTCAGTAATAATTACGATACAATCATTTGTGATTACTCTCTTCTTTTAACGAGAATTTTCTTGTAGTGTTAACAAAAAGTATAGTCGTCACATATAGCACTGCACATTATCATTGAATGTACGATATTCTCGTAACTGAAACCAGTTTTTTTTTTTTCGTGTATATATTGGCATTCACAACAAACTTTTAATGTTACACTTTTAGCACCCAGTACGAATGCTTATTACGGGAACCGAAAGAAGTATTATCAAGTCCTATTCGACCGTCGACATAATAACGAATGAATGACTCACCGCTACCGGGCACGTATATGTTGAGGTAGAGGCAGTCTTCGCTCTGGTCGGCGAGCAGCGGCACGGTCGCGCGCAGCTCGTTGTATATGCCGAGCGGCATCTTTGTCAGTGCTGCACTCCTGGTACAAAACGTTTCATTAGCTTTCTGTCTTTAATTTGAAACGGACTGTTATTTACTCTGAAGTGAGTAGTAGAAAGAGTCAGACTAACGCCCGGTTTCTGGAAAGAAAATTACCAACGCGACGCAAGTCAAATGATGCGATTGGCTGTTGATAACACAGTCCACCGATGACAGCAGGTTTCACGCATTTAACAATTTATTAGCAATTTTTTGTGTTTGTTTTCGTTCCAAAAATAAGGCCAATGGCCGACAAAATTAGACGCTATGTAGCACGTGCTTTGACTAAGCAGTGTCCCTGTCACACGCGCCATCGTCAGTCATAATCTTAGTCTAACAATTTGATATGTAATGTTTACATACTTAGGTCAGCTTAAAGTATTATACCTTAAAGTTCGATGACACAAAACTACAAAAACTGGTGTTATAGTCATTCTTAAAGTGTTCGAAAGTAGACTTACTTGTTGGATATGTCGGGGTACCGCTGCGGACAAACGGGGGCGAAGGCGTCGGCGAGGCGGGTCCCCGGCCAGCTGGGGGCCGGCGGCGGCGGGGCAAGGCGCGCCGGGGCTCCTGCGTAAGGCACCCCCAGGAACACCTCCACTGGCTCCAGGCGACGGGATGCGGGTTCTACTATGATGCCGCGGATAGCACCTACGATTAAACGGGATGATTAAGTCGAGTGGCAGAGAATAATAATATAAAAAGCCTTTATTAATGGACACCTGTTCTACTATTATGGCCTGCATTAGTTATGACTGCTCATTACAAAAGTAAAAGTCGCATAAAAAACCGGCCAAGTGCAAGTCGGACTCGCACACGAAGGGTTACTTACCGTATTAAGATCGAGCAAAAACGCCGAAACAAACACGTTTCTTGTATGGCGACCCCATAATAATGAACTTTATAAAAAAAATATTTAAAAAAAACAATAGACATTGATATATTTAGTAACCTGTTCCGCTTAACTAAGTGGAACAGGTTACTTAATATATATTATTAACGTCTATTGTTTTTGATAATGGATTTCCGCAAGGTCACGCCTGAATCAATTAACTACATTTTTATTATTTGCTGAGCGGCAATAGAAATACACAATCTATGAAAATTTTAGAACAATATTAAACATATACTGAATAAAATAATACATTAGTTATCCATTTATTATTATACCTACGCATCTTTATAACGAAAACATTACTGAAATTTAAATTCCCGTAGGAATCATTGTTAAATTTTATACATAAAATATAAAAAATACAAGTATCAGTTATTTAGAAACCGTTCAAATATTCACTTTTCAAACATACTTGTATCTTTTGTTCTTTAACTAATGTTTTTCCTTGAAATAAACTTTGCGGTTCATCCAGGAACTTTTATAAACTTGACCAAGATAAGAATGCTTGACTACACATATAATTGATTAAAGATATCTTTCTAGTCTTAGTTAAAAGTTGCACTAAATTCAATGTTTTTCCATCGTCGGCATAAAACAGTTGCTTTAAAAATAAGAATGTTGTATCAGATTAATAAACAAAACACTCACGAATTTGTAAAATCGGTAACAGTATTTTCCTTTGACATTTGTAGATACCGATCACATCGACAACACATCCACAGTCAACAAAAATGGACCTAAATTACTGCCACTGAGTCGAGAGAGCTGTAAATAAATAAATTGGCCGAATCACCCACACTGCGTGTCGGAAAAGCCGCCATTTATCCCATTTGCTGGCACGCCCAGAATCGGTTTCAAACAATAATTAATTTGATCCCGCATTCCAGAGTCGCGTCTGTAAAACGGGGCAGCATCATCATGTAACCTGCTCGAAGGACCATCTGATTGGATAGTCCCGGGATCTAACGGAATTAAACTCTCACGAGCCCGGGACCCTGGGGACGTACTCACGAAGGTTACCTGGGTGTGAGCGGGTTTGAGCAAAACTCGTGGATTACGTCGCGTGCGGGTAATCTGCCGTGGTTCTGTTTACGCATAGTATTATGATTTGCGTAATACGCGTATCATAGCGACCCTCAGCCTTCTACGCTCATTTTGTAACGGGCGAATACACAAACGTGATAACATTTATAACTTTATTGGACGGCTTGTTTCTATTTCGCACGGAATTTCTCGCGATCTCGGCTGTCAGTTCAGTTATTCAAACGTCTTAAAATCTTTATTTTCTTATTACATTTCAATCTGAGATTCATTGGAAGCTTCTTTTCTCATTAAATGGTGGAGGCAGCCTTGAGAAATTCATTGTTCATTATGTTTATTTATGTTCATTCTCGCCATAAATAAGCAACACTCAAGCAGTAGGTACTCCGTAAGCATACTCAGCTGAATCACTTAGATCTAGCAGCAGACGCCGTTCTGTTCGAGTCTGTGATGTAAACCCTTGTACGTATACAACTGTAGCAGCAAGTCGCCATTTTACCTATGTAAAAAGTAGCTCAAAAATATATAATAGAATAAATAATAAAAATATCTACACCTATTCTGTTACCAGAAATGAATGCAAGAAGAATTTTGTCAATTTACTAATATCACTTAAGTACATACTAATGATGCAACAGAAAAACTTGTGGAAATTTAACATCTCGAAAAACACACACATAACATACAACACACCCTCACTTTCTTTTACTCAACATTAAGTACTCACACACACGGCACTTATCTCAAAATGTATCATCTTATTAGTTTATTTTCTTTAAATGTGTTAAAATACTTTTGCAATTTATTAGTCTTGGAACAACCTACCCTCTCACTAGGAGCCGGGCGTTGGTAGCTGCGCTACAGTTTTAACTATTGCTGTTATCATCGTTTAACATTGTTTGTCTTTAAATGTATATGTTTTTTGTTCCCAATAATCGATTATTAATATTATCCTTTTGAAGTGGTATAGTACTCCGTTTATTTGAATTATTATACCACTTGCAATATTATATAAATATAGCGGAAGTACGTGAGCAATAGGCGATTAAATAAAATTCCAGGCGATATGCAACAGCGTTGTATTCCAAGTATGAAGTAGTAATGAATCAATATACAGAAATGGACAGGTATTTATACTAATTGATTAAAACTAAATAATAATAGTAACGGTTCGTGCTTGACCGTTTTGCGCCGGAGTTAACACGCCCTCGTTGGCGAAGACAAAAGACGGGTGCGCCGCCATGTTGCCTCATTAGCGCGGGCGCACAAATGCGCGGGCGCCTTGTTCTGGAAGGCGGGGCTAAGTCCTACCGCCGGCTTGAAATGGGTGGAGCGTTGGAACTTGTTTTGCACACGGCGCGCTGTGACGTAGTATCGTATGATCCTGGTGCTGCGTTGAGTCGAGCGAGTGAACTTGCCTACTCGCTCGCTACACTTTATTTCATTATTTATATGTAAACATTAGAATAAAATAATATAAAACCATTTAAAAATATAAAAAAAAATAGTAGCCCACCGGTATCGGGAACAGGGCCCAGGATACCGGCGGTCAGGGATACAGAGAGAGGAACCTCCTAACAATGCGAGCCGTGTCTAGGAGTACCGCATTCTGAATCAAGCCGTTAATCCAGCTGCTCAAGGAGAGCCTCCTTAAGTGTTGGTCGAGGCTCTTGGCAATTAAGCCATTGGCTGATATGACTATCGGCAAAATGATTGCTGAGTCCACATCCCACATATCGACAACCTCGCGAGCCAAGTCCAGATACTTGTTTTATTTATCTTTCTCGACTTTCACGAGGTTCCCGTCATGCGCCGCTCTCCTCAATCCACCACCACTATATCAGGCTTATTGGCTACAATAGTCCTGTCAGTGATAATGAATCGATCCCAGAACAATGTGATATTTCCATTTTCGAGAACTGGGTCGGGCACATACCTGTAGTACGACACTTCCGATTCCACAAGGCTGTATTTCAGAGCAAGATGCTGATGGATAATCCTGGATACAAAGTTGTGTCTATGCAAGTACTCTTCGTTAGCTAGACGAGAACATCCGGAGATAATATGTCGAATTGATTTTCCCGGACGGTGGCATGCCCGACAGATGTCAACCGTGCTGTCCTTCACAATGAATCTCCGGTACTTGTCCGTCATCATAACTTCATCCATAATTGCACAAACAAAACCTTTGGTTTCCCCAAAGAGGTTTCCATAACGTAGCCAGGCTATGGACGCTAGTAAATCTACATTGGGTACATGCAGAGCCCGGAAGTAGCGCCCGTGAAGCTCCTTACTCTTCCATATCTCCCTGCGGTCGTTAGTGGCAAGCACTACAGGCTTGCGTCAGTTCTCTTCAGCCAATGAGAGCGAGGTAAAGCCCTTGTCCTCCGCAACCACATCTTAATGCATCCCCACGTCGGTTTCTAGGAAATATTCCCTGAGGCTACATATCTCGCGATTGTGGAGGGTCTTAGCGTTTAAAAAGCCTAGAACGCCACATTTTCGCGGGATATACAGTCTCATTACCGATGACCGTGGGTGATCCGTTCGATATGCAGTCAGCAGTGTACAGACCCTCCTATCCAAGGCTTCGAGTTCGGTCTGAGTCCATTTGAGTATGCCGTAAGAGTACATCAAAACCGTCATGACCCAACTGTTGAAGGCGCGCATCTTGTTTCCACCTGATAGAAGACTATTAAATACTTTCTTAAGGTGGCCAAAGAAGCGCTTCTTCAACGATTGCTTCATGTCAGTAACATTGATGCCCAACGCTTCCGATATATCCAAATCCTTATAGGTTTCGGATGCGGAGAGAGCTCAAGTTTATTGGAATCCGAGAGTTGGGTTCCCACGGATTTCGCAATCTTCCCTCGCTTTATATGCATGATCGCACATTTGTCCACACTGAATTCCATCCTAATGGCGCTACTGAAAGTTTCAGTTACTTTCAGTAGCTCCATCAATTGCAAATTGTTGGGGGCAAAGAGTTTTAGTTCATCCATGTAAACGAGGTGAAGTATACACCACCTCTCCTCAACCGATAGCCAAGACCTGAACCTCCAGCAGTGTGCTTAGAGGATTCAGGGATAAGCAGAACCAGAAACTGTCGCCCTGAAATATACCTTACTCAATCCATGTCGGCTCGCTATTCTTCTAAAAGAAAGAAAGAAAGAAAATACTTTTATTTAGAACAGACCATAAAGCACACATTATAATTAAACAGCAGATAAAAAACATAAAAAAAACAAGACAATTAGCATGGGAGTGTGTCTCACGGCTGCGCCAAAAAGGCCCAGTTCAGCAAAATTCTGGATATTTCGACACTGGATAGCGAAGGACCGTCCTCCCTATACAACTCTAGCACCCTCATGAGCCATGTATGTGGCACCGAGTCATGAGCCTTCTTATAATCTATCCAGCATGTCAACAGATCCTTTTGGGAAAGGCGAACCGGTTGGCTAATGGCCATATCCATGAGGAGTAGCTCCTTAGTACCGCGGGACCCGTTCTTACATCCATTTTGAGAGGCAGATATGATGGAGTTGGTGTCTATATGTTTGTTAATTTAAGCTCTCAAAATGGATGTAAGAACTTTATAGACCGTCGGTAAACACGTGATCGGTCTATAATATTTGGGTTCCGCGGTGGTACCAGATTTATGAAGCAGGTGGGTAACTCCTACCATTGTGTGGATCGCCCGGAGGATACGGTGGAGCATACGGTGGAGGTCTGCCTGGCTTGGGCGGAGCATCGCCGTGTCCTCGTGGAGGCGATCGGCGGCGGTGATCTCTCGCGTCCGGCCCTGATTCGGGCCATGGTAGGGAGCGAGAGGAAATGGGAGGCCATCACCTCCTTATGGGAAGCGGTAATGCTCGCGAAGGAAGAGGCGGAACGCGTGAGGGAGAGGCAAATTTCGCGCCCTCACGCCCCTAACCGCCGTAGGAGGTGACGCCCTGGGCGTCGGGAATCGCAGGCCGATTTCCGGCCACCGTAGGCGCGGGCATGCGGGCGGTGAGCAATGGGTAGCTCGCCGTCCGATAAGGACCAGGCCCGGGTCACACACTATACACTTTCTGCTTCAGGAAGTCGATGTGCTCTGTGACACGGGAAATATTGTCCTCAGGGCTGATATCAGTCCCTGAGAACGCCTACCTCACAAAGCGCATCACTCTAGGGTGAGTATTGCCCTCCCTGAAGCAGATTAGTTTGCCGATGAGTGCTCTGGCTTCACCAATACGGCGCTCAATTCTGCACTGCCAAGCTCGTACTGCTGGTTTCGGTTGTGTAACTCTAGAGCTATTAGCAAATTTGACGTGAGCTACACGACATGCCGTTACAACCGCGCAGTACAGAATTGAATGAATATCATTATGTTCTTCGCAGTTATTGAAATATTTTGACAACTGCAAATCCAGAACTACTACCAGAGCCCTATTTTTGTTATGCATGGGCAAACGAGGTAAGCGTGGCCTAAGTTCGGGCGACATGAATTAATATTCCCGAATCGCACCTTCCAAAGCACTTCTCAATTCCTCATTTCATTGGGTCCTTATCTTTGTAGCCCTGTCATCACTCCCCTCGTCACCTTGGGTTGTGTTGGACCGTGGTGTTACTACAAGAGTCCACGACGGGGGAGCAATGACATGGCTACTCTGCATTTCAATTCGTAGGCGATCAAGTGCAGTGTCGCCCAGCATATGATTACGCTGGATTACCCGCACATGATCCAACAGTCGTTATGCCAAAACGTTGACAGCTGGCTCAAGCACCTGAAAAAGAGAGAGGATCCGAACATGGTACGCGATCAGATTATTTCCCCCATCTGTAACCACATAATATGAGCACATGACGTTTTCATTTATGGAGCGTGACCCTAGCAGAGGCCGGTGGGCCTCGAGGTTCTAAGCCGTTCGGCGGCCGGCGGCCTCCCCGTTGATGAACAGGTGGTGGCGTCGTGGGTGGAGAGAAATACTCGTCGAGCTCGAGCGACGAGTATTTCTCTCCGCCCACGGATATTAATAGAGTCTGTCTAATGAAAGCTGAGAGTGATTTTTTCACGTTTTCATAAATTGACAACACTGCTGCAAGCTGTCAGTTGTTGTTTTTATAACCTCTTACGAAAACAGATTTGTGTATATTTTGTCGTATTTCAAGTAAAACAATGCCTAAAACTTTAAGAAGCAGTGCGAGAAAGTTGTTATACACTATGATAAATAACTACAACCGAGTGAAAATTGAAGTAAATATGCAATCCTAATTGAATATAGCGATGAGAAATTGCGTGACATCAATATACAAATCTATTTATGTAATCCAGTTTAAAATCCAAGGTTTTCTGCTATGGAGCCTAAAGAACCAAATTGGAGTGGCCAGCAAATATCCCAGGCAAGAATCCCATAGAATATGGGGCATGCTTAAAAAGCAAATCCGGTAAAGTTTCAACTCTCCTTAGACCCCACATGATTTGAAAACTACTCCGGTGGTCGCCTGGGACGAAATTCCCCAAGTAAACATTAAGAACATCATCCAGAGCATGCCTGATCGCATGCCGGCGATGATCAGAGCCAGAGGTGGAAATATGACTGATGACTGATGACCTTGTGAAGGCCGCAGGAATCTGCTGGATGCGGGAAGCACAGAATCGGTCGAAGTGGCCGTGCTTGGGGGAGGCCTATGTCCAGCAGTGGACGTCTTTCGGCTAAAATGATGATGATGATGATATAACTTACAACCTTATACTCATAAAAGCTTATCTATACAATTGTTTGCTTTATGCTTTCCTATAAATCTGTAAAAACAAAAATAAATATGTTGCCAGACTTTATTATATTTAGGTAAAAGACGTTTTCTAATCATATAATTGAAAAGTTCTACTGTTTTTAAATGTATGCATGCTATCTTCATCGTTAGTGTAATGGTTCGGTATATGGCGCGCCCCCTAGTGTACCGCGGGCCAGTACCGTCCCTGGTGTGGACGTACCTGCGTGTGTGTGTACGATGCGGGAGCTGTACCGCGGGCCGGCGGCGGCCAGTGACGCGAGCACCAGCGCCGCGCACCAGCACCACGCCGTCCGCAAGCAATCCATGCGCCATCACGCGACGATTGGCTGTAACAAACGTTACAATCATGTTAGTTCATCATAGATAGATATTATCCTCTTTTTTTACACCAAATAAAATAAGGAAACTGGTCGGAAAAGAGAGCATCATAAAATAAAAATTCATATTATTTTATTTCAGTGAAATCTATAGCTATAGGTGCACTGTCCCACCTGGTAATTTCCTACGGTGAAGAGCCGGCAAGAAACTACACGGTTAATTTTTTAAATATAATTGGCATTTAAAATATTTTCAAATAACAACTCTAGACTGTGCTTCGACAGATAAATCGATGGACTCACAGACTAACACCTTGGAATGGGCCATCAGGCAATAGGAAAAGAGGTCGCTTTATGCACGGTGGGCAGACGACATAGTACAAGTGGCTGGCGAACAGTGGATAATCACAGCGAAGAGTTCTAGAGGTGGCCTTCACCTTCAATTAACGGAGAGGTTCTTACTAGAGCTTTATATTAAATAAGTTTAACTTTATAGTCTGTAAGAAACTGTCATGTGGTAAGAAAAGTAGTGTTTTTTTTTTAAAGAAATAGGTTTAAGGTTTTTTCAGAATCAGCTTATAATGTATGTATTAGATAGTGAGAGTGTGGATGATACAAATGCCCAATCCTCTAAACAAATCGAAGTGGAGTGACATCGATCCGCTAAATACATTCTGTATCCGAGACAGCGTTGTCATTTATAATCAAGTTCAGTTATATGTTTTCCCCTTGCAGCAATAGGCCAATTGTTTCAAACTAACAGCTCAACAAAAAAGCTCCCGCGAGCAAAGGGCTAAACGCATGTAATTCCTGGTGGCTTTGTCGCACCTGGTGTCAACCCACTAGACGAGTGAAGAGGGTAACGTGACCAACAAATGTTTATAATTTTTGTTTAAAACCGCAAAAAATTTGAATGGCACCCAAAACAAACTGACAAAAAGAATAACCAGCTGTATGATACAAAAATTACATCTGCCGCACGAGGAAATGGTGAGTCCTTTACAAAGGTAAGAAAACTGAAAATATCAGCAAATTTAGTTCAATCATAAATATGAGACAAAAGAAACGTTCGGAAACAGGAAAACGTAACAAATGATCAGAACTCACGATCCACTCCCACGTTGATTAACTTTTCTTTGTAGCAACACGAATGGAAATTGTAAACGGGCTTACATCAGAGCCGATCACACAATAAGGAAGTGAGGAAACAATCATCGAACACAAACAACAATATCGCGACGCACGCAGTGACGTCACACGTGCCAAGTTTCCCAATTAATTTAGTTCGGTATCTTTGAGGAACTGAATTTCGTCAACACTTTAGAAATGTTTTCCCCCAAATGGTTATTCTTCACAAAAGTTAAGTTTGGCTAAAAAGTGGTTTAGTTTTTGCCGCCGGCGGTCGGAAGACAAATAGTCTCTTTGCGTCGGCCGCAGATGGAGCCGAATGGGGCTCGAGAGCGCTCGTCATTCACCCGTCATGCTACACTTACCTACTTATAAGTAAAACTTAAAATGTGTACATAAATACACGATCTAATAAAAATGATTTTGTGTATTTCGTGACCTTTAACTTTGAGTCTCACTCATGTCGGCGCTTTGATTTCGGTTCGCAGAATCCTTAAAGTTTCTTTTATGACTTTTTGTGAAAAGGTTGCGGCTCAATAAAGGCTAGCTGTCCTGTGGACACTCTGCAGGGTATTGAAGGCGTTGACCTGGCCACCTGTTAGGCACGAACCTGTCCCGACGAGCTCTGCATACTAAAACTTGGCTAACTCAAAGGGACACGTGTAGCGGACATATTGCCGCTGGGTACCGAACACTTTAGGATATCTAATATGTTCAGCCTTTGTTGTATAAATACAAATATTGGATGGGCGGTCCTTAGCTAAGAATATGATACCAAGTGTTTCGGTATAAATTTCGTCAAAAGTCCATTTTGGGATTATATCTGATACTGTATCTCGATAATGTCCCGACTTATATCGCTGTATAATCTGTTTTTGTATACCTACTGTCCAGAGACCTCAAAACATTCATCGATACATGAGTTAATCCCAAAATAAAAATTCAACACAGTAGATGTGATCGACACATAATGAGTTGTAACGTATTACTAACAGATATTCTGTTTAGTTTATATCTCACCAGTCGATTGCGACCGTCTCCTTTCATCCAGTTTTAATCAACGACGTTGGCATTCAATTCATGGAAGATATCACTATCGAACTATTTAAAAGCTCCGACCGGGGAGTCCCACAGCTACCTCAGATGTCAGTAGGTATGTCATTACGTTCGCTTTTGTTCTTGTGAGGGTGAAGTTTACGACAATATTAGCGAATTTCTTGGACTTTTGTACGAGAAATGTTAGAATTGAAATTGAGTAATGAATACAAATAGCTAGTTTACGTCTTCGAATAACCTATTCTCCTCATTTCGCGTAATAGCTTGTGCGAGACATCGCGTGAGAGATGTATTTTATGTCTGAAATCTGCGCGGATGAGATATTTTTACCTACATTGTGTAAGTGTTCATGAATCACCCTGACTACATCTCCAAATTGATCGAGATAATAACAAATGTTTTGGTAATCTTGTAGCAAACACTGTTTTTGTATAGACATGCTTCTAATATTTAATCAAAGTAGATCTCTATAAGTACGTCTTTGATAATCGAGTATTAGAGATAAGTTCCCAAAATCCAAAAATAAAAGTCTATTTACCAAACTGCTTTTACCCCTTTTTCTTTTCAACGGCTCACATCTGCGAAGAAACATACGCCACATTCTGAGCCATTTGCATTCCCTCGGAGGAGATATAGGCTCAGTATCGGCCCCAGGTACCTCAGAAGCCATATCGTTAGGAGAGCACGGGGCCCGGGGACCCAGCCATCGACGACGTGGCTCGGGCGACATCTGCATACGAATGTTTCAACTCCGAGACTGCGAGAGTCTCGGTTACCGAATGAACTCCAGTTTTTTCTTTGATAGAATTTCGCGTGAAAAGGTCGTTCGACTTTAAAGCATTCATGTTTTTTTTTAGTTTGAGAATGTTTTATCAAGGCGTTTAGAAGATTGCATTTCGATTTCCCGAGAAAAAAAGGCTCTACAATAAATCTTCAATCCCAAAATGATCACTAAGTAATCAACAGTAACCTCGTAATGGTTTTGGAAATGTTTTAGACGTTTACAAAGTTAAATGAAAGCGAGTTATACTTGTCGTAAATCTTATTTTTATAATATTTTGATGAATCCCTCGTAAATACGGCCGCTAGAATGTTATCAAAAGGTCTGGAAAAAAATAATGTAGTAAAATTATATCTATTCTGTAAAAGATATCAAAAACTCGATTACTTGTAAATGTGTGTTATTAGAAACATAATTGGGTTCTACCTCCATTGTTGGGAGTTTAATCTGTAGGAACTGTGCGGTATAACTAGTTAGCGTAAACTATCTTAAGGCGATGTTAGTGCAGTTGAGGCGCCGACACATGCTGGCGTAACGTCATTAGCGTGCTACGTGTGCTTAGCCGAAGTTATTATACAACTTAAACTAGACAACCAAGTGTACACCGACACGTAGTGTACTAGGTATATTTATAGAATGCACAGGAAGAAGTTGTATTTGAAAACAAACGAAAATCGTGAAGTAATATTCTCTTATAAGCCTGATTTATACGATGCGACTTTACCTGCGCATACCATAAGTTTTTAGCAACAATAAAAGTTGCATCGTCTAAACAGTGTTTAGTTACAACTCATTTGTTGGCAAGAAACTTGTGGCATGTAAATGAGACTAAATCAATTATAAAACACTGTTTTAAATGAATTAGGTCAAAAACTTGCCGAAAGGCATTAGTAGCGAAATTGGATGCAAAGCAATAAGATATTGGTTGATGGAAGGGCCGCTGGCTGTGGATCCCTCACCGGCTGACGTAAAACGAATTGCTTTGAGACGTAAGTAGCAGACGTTCGCTTGCTCCATCATAATTCATAACTTATTGACATTTCTTTGGGATGTCATGTAAAAATAACTCTTTGAGATTCCAGTTATTTTGTGTATCTATTTCAAAGTCAAATAGCGGGTGGATTGATATTTTTATTTTAAAAGGCTTCGCCGTTATTGCATAGAAACCAAAATGTTTTCTTTATAACTACCAAATATTACAAGGAATTCTGATTTTAGTTTTGATGCATAATTCAAAGGCCCGATTTCAATCAAAACCACACCTAATGAATGTAATGTGAAGTGAAATGATCTGACCAAGATCATGTCTGGACTTTAAAAGAGACTGTGACCTTTGAGTTTGTTTCGGCTTCAGGTTTCTTCTCTGAGGAAACAAAGGAAACGCCGACCTCCATCTAGTTTAAAAAAAATATGATAGATATGTAAACGTGTTTGTACAAACCTACTTACAGAAATAAAATCATTTTCATTTTCATCATTTAAAAATGTTTATGTTATAAATAACTCTTTTATTTATTCACTCGCTCACTCAAAAATAAATCACTTTAACGATTTGCTTTTGATGTCAACTTGATATTCATAGCCGAATCAGCGCACACTTAAAATATGGAAATAATAGGGGCTTTTCAATTTATTTAATAATATTCTGCTCCGAAAAATGAGAGGGCATTTGATTGGATGACACGGGGTGCCGTCGGGGTCCACGTAACGGAGTCTTGGTAATAGCGGAGCCGCCGATACTCTGTGTCGCGAGAGGCCACTCCAACTGTTCTCTTAGACGTCATTAATTCAATAGCATTACCTTCCTTTGTACCGAGGATTATAATAATTGTCTGTTCCGGAGCCAGCTTTGTTCTAACAAACCCTGTACCAGTATCAGGTATTAAAAATTATTTATTAGTATTTTTGGAAACAAAGCTGAATTCTCTTTTAAGATTTATCTTCGTTTTTATTTCTAAAAACATTGTTCTATCGAAGCTTTGTGCCGTGATTAACGACAATGCGCAAAATAGGTTTCTTTTGATAAGAAGTTAATTCATTTTATGTTGTTTCCTAAGTTTTTAATGGTTTGTTTGTGTTTAATTTGTTAATGGCGATGATAATGAGTTTTATGAGGAAGTTCGTGATAAAATCCTTTTTATGTTTTCTTTTTTTTTTCATTATTTAGAAAGTAATTACTGGTAAAATACTCTTCAAACAGGTGTGAACTTGGTTTTCTTTTCTCTCTTTCCCGTAACTATTTTAATTAACATAACATTTTGCCTATATTATTCCCCGTAGGGGTAGGCAGAGGTTTATAGTATCTTCTAACCGGTCGATATTAAATATACTAGTCAAGTGTGATACTAAATAAGTCAAACGTTACATTAGATTGATCAATTACATATTCAAAAACCCCAAAACAAATAAAGAAAAATAAAAGAACCATTAAAATAAAGCTATTTAGTATCCGTAGGTATGCAGGAACACTTAAGAACCCTGCTCTGGAGTTGCATCGGGGAAGCACTCCGGTATCACCGGATGCCGACCTACCTCTGTCATGCGCCAAGGCCTATTTGATGGACAGGGCCGTCATCGATGTCGTACGGTGTCCCACAGGGATCGGTCCTGGGGCCGCTTCTGTGGGAGATCGGATACGATTGGGTGCTGCGCGCCGAATTCCCTAGTGGCATCAGCGTCGTTTGCTACGCTGACGACACGTTGGTCCTGACGGAGAGGAGGTCGCACCAGGCGGCGGTTGAATTAGCGACACGCGGGGTTGCGACAATCGTTGACAGGATCTGGCAGTTGAGACTCGAGGTGGCCCTGCACAAATCCGAGGCCATATGTTTTCATGGTCCTCCGAATGCGCCATTGTCGGGTTCCCAGGTAACGGCGGGAGGGTTTCTCATCGGCGTCGACTTGACGATGAAGTAAGTACTTGAGACTCGTCCTAGACAGCCGATGGAACTTCGTGGAGCACTTTAGACGTTTGGCTCCCAGACTGGAGTGGGCCGGGGTTGCCTTGAAGCGGCTCCTGCCCAATCTAGGGGGTCCAATCGGCTCCTACCGGAGGCTTTGCGCGGGAGTCGTGCGGTCCATGGCCCTTTACTGGTGTGGGCGCGTTCCGTGAGGCAACGGCCGGCCCGCCGGTTGAACGTGTCCCAAAGGGTCATGGCCATCCGGCTGGCCCGAGGATACCGCACGGTCTCCTGTGAGGCGGTGAGCCTCATTGTCGGATTACCGCTATGGGATCTGGAGGCAAAAGTCCTCGCGGATATTTGGGAGTGGTGCGACGAGGCAAAACGCTGGGGCTTAACTCCGCTGCCGCGAGAAATCACGGCACAGCAGACAAAGCTCCGGCGGGATCTCAAGGCATCATGGAGAGTGCAATTGTCACGACCCAGCGCGCTCTTCTCTTTGAGGTGTGGCTAGAGAGGCACCACGGCGTCCTCGCCTACCGCCTGACGCAGGTTCTCACCGGATACGGTTGTTTCGGGAGGTTCCTGTTCAGGATAAGGCGGGAGGAAAACGCCCGGGTGTCATATGGTGGAAGTCTGCCCGGCTTGGGCGGAGCATCGCCGTGTCCTCGTAGAGACGATTGGTGGTGGTGATCTCTCACGTCCTGCTCTGGTCCAGGCCAAGGTATGGAGCGAGAGGGCATGGAAGGCTATCACCTCCTTCTGCGAAGCAGTAATGCTCGCGAAGGAAGAGGCGGAACGCGTGTGAGACAGGCAAATTTCGCACCCTCACGCCCCTAACCGCCGGTGAGCAATGGGTAGCTCACCGTCCGATAAGGATCAAGCCCGGGTCGACGGTGCGTTGTGTTCCACGCGCGCCTCAAAGAGATGTCAGCAGAACTGACGGGGTCCGACAGGGCCGATGCCTATCGGGGTTGCGGTTTTATTCGAAAGGGTTAACGTGGCCCCTGGCAATACAGGCAACTAAAGGAACACGGGTGGATTTTAGTCATTAAGAAAGAAAGAAAGAAAGAAAAAGTAAAGAAAGAAAAAGTATTTATTGGGACTCGCACAGGACAAAAAGAGAAAGATAAAGAGAGAGATTAAGAGATTAAGAGTCTGACACGCCCTCCCGCTCCACCCAGAGCGGGAGAAGTTATTTGATAATTTCCCACCCAAAAAAGCAAAAAAAAAACGGCACACCTATTAAAACCTTTGCCTATACGGAGGTAACTGGTATCTAAACACGACGACACGTCTTTAAAATAGTGTCCTTGGAGTTTCTGGCCCGTTCTTTTCTCTATGAATCTACTACGCTTTAGAATGGGTAACTAGTTTTATCTTTCTGACTGACCGACTCCTTTGACAATTCAAAAGTTAATAATTTAATTGAAACAAACAAAAATACTTCTGCGTTGACGGAGAAGTATTAAACTAGTACACAGTACATATTCCGACCGGTGTCACAGCACAATACCTCCGGGGGCGGTAGAGCTGCGACGCGCCGTTATCTCTCCGCTCAGGCGCTGCTGTATTTACTCTAGCTGTCCAAACATTGTGGAGGCGAGGAATCATCGTCAACGAGACCACGACACATTTTTTTTTCAAATCTTTATAGAACAATTATGAACTTTAACTTTTATGTCAACCATTAAAAGTGGTGTTTTAATAATTTGCTTTAGTTAAAGCAAGAGCGTATGATACCATATAGGTTCTTATAAACATTAGACTCAATGAACACTGTCGAATGGATACTGTTGCCTCACGAGGTTTTTTGGTCGATATTAAATTATTTTGTAGTTGTTTCTTCGTGACACAATAATAGGAGCTTAGATCAGAATTAGTAATATCTTTGTAAGGTTCGTTGTGATCTACGGATGTGTATAGTCTCATTACAATATCGGAGAATGACCATTGACCATTTAATTTAATTACTGTTGTATGGCTGGACAATTGGACATTCCCTTGGATCTTCAACAATTACTATTATAGGTATAAATACACAGAGAGGAGCCATTTGCTATTGATTGTTTAGTTAGCTACAATCCATTATGTTAACAGTCCTGTGCAACATAGCTAGTTAGTGCATGACGTCAGTTATACCTAATAATCACTCGAATGGAAATAAACAGGTACCTATGTTTTTTAATTAATTTAATAATACATTTTGTTAAAGGTGCTGTTATTTGAGTTCATAATAAATCTTTGTCTGATAATATCCTCTTTCACAGCTAATTAATCGTAATGCCGGTACCATTGTCATGGAGAGTCAATCATTTACCTAAAAATGCCCTTTCCCTGCAAAAGTAAACAGTTTATTTGCAAAAAGGGTAACAAAATGTGTCTCATATTACATCTTTTTACATAATAACCTAAAAACAAAACAGTCTAAATTGTCCCGACACAAATATGTTACAGGATGAATTATACTTAATTATTTTAAGCGTAATAATTTTTTGAGCATGACACAGGCGTCGTTATACCACTCATTAAACAGCTTTTATGGCGTTTGTGAACAAAGGAAAGGGGGACAACAGTCAACCATTCATGTCTGATGGACGAATGTAATAAATGAAGGTGCATATGGGCGGAAAGGGAATATTATGGAGAAAAATGAGCTTTTGGAAGATCGGGAATGAATCGGAAAAGAAAAGGTTTCTAAACACCTTTGACGAGGTACACTTTAATATTGTTAAATGTTTGTAAATGATTTCGTTTAAAAATACATTTTAAACGAAATAATTTTCATTGTTTTTGAAACTAGGTAGTAAGAATTACTAAGACACCATTTTGTGATTTTCTTTATTTAACGACTGTTTTAAAGTAATCAGAAGTACTATCAATTAGGGTTCTTGTCCCTAATAAAAGTAATTAAGATCTGCTTCTCATCTGATAATGATCCCGTTTCTCTCAATTGCTTGTTTCCCGTAATTACTTTATTACGAACTGTCATCCAATTAGCAAAAAATACAAATATATTGTTTCTCGATATAAATTTTCAAGGAACATCCGTCAATTAATTGAACAGTCGTGTCACCCGCCGACCCTTTTGTTAACAAATATCTTGATAAATAAAATACTTTTGTACGGAACCCTTTTACCGAATTGTGGCGTGTTTTCTAGTGGGACGTCTCCGGGGAAATTATCACTCGCACGGAAAGTGATACGAATTTGATCGTTTCATGAAATATGAGTGATGAATGGGTGACTGTCGACTGTCAGGGCGGTTGTCGTGCCGCGGATTTGTCGAGTGAAACATGTGTAGTATCTGTCGAGTGCAGGAAATACGACAGTTACACCCTGTGGCACCTTCTGTAGTATGTTCCATAAGTTTAAATAAAATTGTACCAATTTTAAAGCTCTATCTAAATAGCAAGGTCTAAATTTCCAAATCTTTTATTATTAATAATTTATTCATTTATAATAATTTAATCATTGTGCTTTATATTATTTTAAACCACGGATAGCCACAAATTTGTGGTCGTACCCACATATCGTGGTCGTCGGGACTGACCGGTACCCATCCGTATACATATTCATTTACGTAGATCGGCGACCACAGCTCTGTGGGCGGGTAGTTCGCGACCCAATTGTCTTAAATCATAGCGATGTGACCTACATACACTACATACTCGCTGCGCATCCTGGAATGGGTAGGAAGAGATATGCTTCATACAGACATAGCCCGTTTTCAAGATAAGTGTGTCTGTATGATTGCATATCATACAAGTTGATAATATTGTACTGATTGCTTAGTTAGTTAGATAATCATTAGATTTACCAATACCTTATGTAATAATATGAAACTGTTTGTAAAAGTCCCATAGGTTGTTTGATACGATCATTAAAATTTTATCAAGCGAGAATGTAACAGTACCTATTTTTTTCTTAAGAAATTCTTTTTTCATTAATTTTCCAACTAGTTTTCTATTTTTTTTTTCAGTGTCGTGCGTCACGCAATAACTAAATTGAAAGTTTCACTACATCATAGTGTCTTATAAAGAATTCGCAAGTTACTGCATGGCATATTGTACCGAAAACTTTTTTCCTAAAACTTACAATATAATTTCTAAGCAGACAAAGTCGAGCACAAAAGCCTGTATAGTCCCAAATAGCTAAAAGGTAATTTTATATTCGTACATAAAAGAGTTATGGCAGATATAATTGTGTGTCATAAAAGTGATCGACGTTCGCGGGCGGCACGTAATGTGTACCTATGTAGCTACTACAGTTTTTGTACGGTACTCAAAATGCCTCGTAAATTACTTCGGGCTGCTAACAAGGAATGTCCTTGTCCTGGAGGCGCGGGATTGGTTCCCTCTCTGTCGTAAAGTCTAGGAAGGGTTTGCGCCTCACGCCTTTGTCTTGTTTCCTCAAATGTCTGAACGCTCATATAACAAAAAGGTAAGGAAATTTCAATTCAAGGGATTTATCGAAACTTCTTCGCAATTCTGAAACATTCTGACTTAAGGATCTGAAGGTTTCATGTCAAACCGCAGGTAGACACTGTATCATTTCAAATCATTAGATTTCCAGGGTATTGCAAAGTGGATTGTAGATATATGTACATAATATAATACCGACCTACTTATATTAATGTTGTTTTACTTTTTAACTGTAAACAAACTTATCAAAAGCGATTAAAAGTTATAGAAGGTAGGAATGTATACCAAACTTGAGCGCATTGTTTTCCTGCAAAAGATTCGTCAGTTTGAGTAGATTTCCCTCACCCCTGATAATATGAATGTATTATATTGCGCCGCAAAAGTTGTAACTCAAAGGGAAAGGGGTGAATAGTTGAGCGGCCGAAAGTTTAACACTTCATGCATTATGAATCGGCAAACGTTTGGCAACCTGCGGCACGTGAGGGTTACCCCGCCCGGGTATATAGGGGTCGGGGGCCGGGGGGGACGGACATATGGTGGAAGTTTAATGTCAATTTACACGCATGTCGGAGTTCAAGTGACTTGAGAAGTCTTCCAACAATGTTATAATTTAATATTATGACAATACACCGCGATGTTCGCTATAACTCCTAGAGCGGCATTATGGAAATATGTAAGAGAATAAAATGACAAAATAGCGATTCAGGTTGGTAGAAAGCAAAACTTTAACGTGTTCAAAATTAAATAACTATCTTTCATTGAACGTGAACACGAGCGTGAAATAAATTAGCGCAACTTGGCGCGAGTTTGACACAAATTGGCCGCAGAGAAAAAACCGGCATGTTTATAGAACACCCTTTATCAAAGTTTGACAGGCGTCACGAGTTGGGAATAATGTGCAAAGCGCCCGATAGCACATTTTAAAGGCTTCGGTTTGAGCCCAGTATTAGAGGAATGTTGGAGAAATTAAATTTTCACTTTGAAGAAAGTCGCGGAGTCTTGACAATGTTGTTTGCAACTAGATTAAAAATACTGCTGCGTGCCGAGCTGGAAAAGTCAATAAATAAAATATTTATTCACATTACTTGAAATTGATTTCTCCTGTAGATAATTCCGTCTTGTTTAACGTCGCAATATAAATTATTTATTGATCGTTCAATCAGTTTCATATTAGCGGCTTCGTTCGTGTTTCCAGTTACTTGAATTGTCATTCATTTTTCAAGCACTTCCTGGCATGCGATTGAGCTGAAATTTGGCATACTTATATATCTTTGGTGACGACACAAAAATATGATAGCAGGGAGCTGTTCCGATGCCCTGGGCGTCTCCTCCTGCGGCGGTTAGGGGCGTGAGGGCGCGAAATTCGCCTCTCCCTCACGCGTTCCGCCTCCTCCTTCGCGAGCATGGCGATTTCCAGCCACCGTAGGCGCGGGCTTGCGGGCGGTGAACAATGGGTGGCTCACCGTCCGATAAGGACCAGGCCCGGGTCGACGGCGCGTTGTGTTCCACGCGCGCCTCAAAGAGATGTCAGCAGAATTGAAGGGGTCCCTAGGGCCGATGCCTGCCGGGGTTGCGAAGAAAACCGAAAGGGAGATCGTGGCCCCCAGCGACAGGGCAACCGAAGTAACACGGGTGGGTTTTAGTCAGTAAGAGTCTGACACGCCCTCCCGCTGCGCCCAGAGCGGGAAAAGTTATTTGATGATTTCCCATCCAAAAAAAAAAAGGGAGCTGGTCCGATGATGGAGCCGAAAGGTGGCCATAGGAATTCTTCAGCAAACCAAGATAGCACAATGGTGCTTGGACTCATTGGATATGTATTGACGAGTGCTATTAAACTAGGAGATGTCCAGAGTCTGAAGAGAGCCAGAAGATGGCCATAGGAACTCCTCAACCAAACAAGATAGCAGCATCGTGATTGGACACATTCCATATGTAAAGACAAGTGCTATAATATTAGGTGTTGTCCAGGGTCTGATAATGGAGCCGGAAAGGGGTCAAGGGCATTTCTCAAGTACACCAAATAGCAATGAGGCTATCTGGTTTCATGTGCGTGGGTGGTATCATCAGATTTGTCTTGACAAGTGCTATTATACTAGATGGTTTTCTAGGTCTGATGGTGGAGCCGGAAAATGGCCATAAGAATTCCTTAATAAAACAAGAAAGCACCATCGTGTTGGACAGGTTGGCTTTGTCTTGACAAGTACTATATAGCCCAAGGTTTTATCCAGGGTCTGATAATGGAGCTGGAAGGTGGCCATAAGAACTCCTTAACCAAAAAGATGGCACCATGGTGTTTGGAATTATTGGATATGTATTGTATTTAAATACTAGGTGGTGTTCAGGGTCTGATGATGGAGTCGGAAGGTGGTCATAACAACTCAATCAAACAAGATAGCCCTATTCTGTTTCGACCATTTGGATTTATCTTGACAAGTACCTTACGGGTGAAGGTGATGGAACAGATATAAGTACAGAGAAATATTGAACTTAAATATTTTATTAAAAGCTTGAAGCTTTTAAGAAAATATTAAAGTTTTACGTGTACGTAAGTTTTATTTAGTACTTTTTAGTTTATTAAAAGCTTGTTTAAAAAATATACCTACATTTTATTTATTGTCTTTGATAAACACAAATCTTAGATAACACATTCCGACGTATGTTTCACACCGTGTTAATGAATCCTAGGAAAAAATAGCCTAGCTAGGCTCTAGGCTATTAATAACGCAATGAGTGCGTAGTGATTACATATGTCAATATTAATCGCTGACAACCACGCTAATTACACGGCTCAAAACTTTGACCAATTTCGAAATTAAAACTGTACTTAAACAATCAAAACCAAACCATATCAAAGCGCTGCTAGTAGTTAGGTACATGAAGCTAATTAAGCAAATGTTTTCGATTATAAAGGGGTGTCGCGAGCGCACGGAGGCCGGGAAGCCACAAACGTAGCGTCAGGTTTTCAAAGCTTCCTGAATATTCCTGAACTCCTGGTAACGTGAGCTGCACGTCGGCTGTTACTGAAACGGAAAATGTAAATAGAATGTCAATTTTCTTTCAGTAAGGACTCAAAATATACGTGAAACACGACTCAAAACTAAAAAAAAATTCTTTTGTGCGAAACTGTTTCGGCAATATAGACAAAAAAGCTATTTTTACTTTTTGAACTGTGTAGGTTCAGCATTACGACCAATTGGAACTGCGCACCTCGCTTCTGACGTTTCATAAATGTCCACGTAGGTTTCTATGACATAAAACAATTTGAATTTGATTACCACAATCGTGACTGACTGCTGTGATCTACTGGTTCCTCTCCGAAGCTTTTTATAAAATTAAGAGAAGAATTATATTATGAAATTAACTAGATGGCAAACCATTCTAAAACAAGAAAGAAATACCTTAAATAAGTTGAAAAATGCAACAAAAATATACAAAACAAGATTACCCACAAATTCACAACCTCCTTTTTGAAGCCAGATAAAACCAAGCTTAGAAATTGGTAAAGGAATATTCTAGAAAGCTGGCATTGAATTGAGTGGGTGGTACATACAGCGTTACGTTTGATGTGTAGGTTACCTCGTTAGGAGCCCGAAATGGCCGTGTAGCTCTCAGTGTGGATGTTACCTTTACAGCCACTTTCAAGAGGCCTATCGTAATGCCGAACAGTATGTTTGGAACTTCTGCCTGATATGTACATACCCGTATTTTGCATTATTTTACGAGCAAAATAATGACCATTTATTTTTGTTTTTGAACAAATATTAGAAAAAGTAAAAAACCGCCCAAGTGTGAGTCAGACACACTCGAAGGGTTCCGTACCGTAATAAGATCGAGCAAAAATCGCCTGATTTTAAAGGTTTCCTTAAGTTATATTTACTAAGATTTTATTTTATTCGTAACAAATCATCAAATCATCATCAAATTTAATTATTTTTTTAGGGCAAAGTGGAATAATTCCAGCAAATATAAGGGTTCCGTTTTTTTCAATCGGAGATACGGAACTCTAAAAAGATGTACCTAGATACCAAGATAGGTTATACACGCTCCGCAAGTGGCACGGTAAAACTTGGCTAATTAGCCTAGTTACGTTTCATCTTCTCTTTTTCGCTACCGAGAATTACGACACGTGGAAGTAGGACGGCATCGTCCTACTTCCACGTGCATCATTCTAATGGTGACATTGTGCCGGTTTCGAAGATAAAATGTTGGGTACCTATAATCCCTGATAAATAACATATCTAAATTGAAAATGATGAGCCCTAACATGTTTAGTCAATGAAAATGTTCCGTTACATATACCTGCTTTACAGCAATTTTTACCCCACAAAAAATCTAAAAATACCTCCATAAACAACAATACAAGACACCAAACCCGAACCGTACCAGATAGAAGTGCTCATGAAAGGCGACGGCGCCATATTTCATGGGCATTAACCGCGTTAATCTCGCACAAAATAGCGCAGAACCGTACGGGATCGCGAGGAATCGTAGCCGGCCAATCAACCACGCGCCGATAGTAGCGGGAATTAGCTGTTTGTGTCCACTGCTGCGATTGCTCGTTAGATTCATTGCTTCAAGGGCTTTATATCAGCTTCATATTTGCACATTTCTGTTTTTTCGAAATAGACTTTGGGAATTTTTCAAGTGAAGATCAGATAGGTAGATAGAAAATTGAAGGTAACCTAATGGGAACGTTGCCATTTTACCTTAAATATTATCTAGATTGTTTTTGTAAACGAACTAAGCCGGATTTTAGATTTAATATCTTCTTATAACGTTAGTCTATAAATACACCACATGTAAAACAACATTAGCATTATAACAATACAACAATAAATTCGCGTCACTGTTAGCTACTTTAAACAAGCAGTAATGCAAGTCTTCGTAGTTCTAATGCTAACAGCTTTACCGGCAACTGACACAGCCCTTACGCCGTGTTCCGCTTAGTCTGCTTCACAATTCATTACAATACCAACTTCGTCGGATTAAAATCTAACGAGAAAGCACTAGTTGTCCATGAACAAGGTGGAGGCTTATCGTCATAATGCCTACTTTATAGCCGGTGACGTTGACAAGTAGCGCCACACTTAATGGATGTCGAAACATTATTAACGTCAGCGCTCATCCAACACCTAAGCTGCAGACGTCACTGATTTATATTGTTTATTTATTATAGTTATTATACTCCCACTCTACAGACGCTCTTTTATTCTTTATTTTTCAACACGAAAGAACTCTTTTCATCGACCTTTTGTGTTGTGTTTGTCGTTTTTTTTTAGCCCATCGACTGCTGACAACTAAATAAAAGTCCAGCGAACAGCGAAACGAGAGCCGTGAATGAGTAACTCTTTATTCAGTTTGTCATTTTTCCGCTTCAGTTTCATTGGAATACAATATCTAAGTGACGTGGTTGGGGAAGCCCCGGTTACTCTCACCTTGAAGAGCGCTTGGCTTGTTCCCGGTAGCACAGCAATCAATGCCTTTTGTGTCGATACATCCGCCGGTAATTGGCAGCAGCCGCGGACGCGCCGCGCCTCTTAATTGCTACAAGGCGGCATTTCCCCAATAACCCCGGAATATGGCAGCCATTATGAAAATTAAGGGACTCATTTTAATGACACGATTTATGACAGATCCGGTGCTGCGATTGCGAAATATGCGCCCAGTCATTAATAGGTTGCGGCAAAAATAAATTGATTGTCACAAGTTATATGTATTTAACGCTCTAACTGTTAATTAAAATGAGTTCCCTTAAATGAAGGTTAAGACGTGCCGACATCAGTCTGAAGAGTGAAATTATACGGGTATGACATAACTTTACAGTAGCTAATTATAATTATTTTGTTCGGCAACTCGGTTGCCTCGGGTTTAAATAATTACTTCATTGGGAACAAAGAGAGCTCGGTCAAAGGATTCTGAATTGTTGAAGTAAAGGTTAATACGTGTTGGCACGAAACAAGATGGAATAGAAGACCCACTTCAATAAACATCCTACAGTAAAGCTAGCGTACAACAATTTGGGTAACGTGTTCTTGAAACCACCGCAGATTGAACATACGTAAGTGATGTTTAATTTCGCCCACTACTTCGCTTCAGCTTCTGAATCCCTCTATGTCGTGACTCGAGGTCGGACCATATTCGTTGCGTCGGAACGAGGGCCATCCGAGTAGTAAATAAGAGGGTAGCTACGAATAATTCAGGGCTCGTGATGGGCTCTCCAGCTCAATAATGCACGCTACGCAATCACATGCGGCGTGTTCGCACCAGAGAGAGATGTATCCATCTTCTTCGGTGCTGACTAGATTGGTTGGTTTGGTTTTGAGAGTCGAACCGCACGTGTCCCAAGACGGCTGTTGAGATCGATAGACGGTGTTGGTATCTTAAGTTGGGTACTGCTTCTTTGAGAGATTTTTCAAGTTATACATTACATTAAATACTTAATTTTTGAAGTGGAAACTTTTTTAGGTGCGATAGGCAATTTTTGGTAGGGATAAACTTATGGATTCGCGTCACCGATATGCTCGCGCCGTAGTGCTGTACTATACAATATAGATGGCGCTAATACCAGTTTTAAGTTTTCATTTCTGTCGGCAGTGTTCATGACTGGCAATTTAAAAAAAAAGTAGGTTTTACATTATGTGCTGGACTTAACGTTAGTTTTAGTTAGCCGCTATGGGGTTGGTCAATTAGATATTTGTGACAGTTTGTACCAGTAAGTGAGTAGGAAGTGTATTTTAAAGCCAAGAAGGGAAAGTAACAGCTACCATTAACGATCAAAAGGGAAATTGACATAATCATCCTGATTTAAAATCAGATTATTATTCCTAATCTTCGATAATGTTAACCATTGTAATAGCATAACGGAATCAGTAACCACTTCATTAGAATATAACAAAGACATTCCGGGATATCAACATTGCTTCAACAGAGGAAACCAATCAGGAGCTAATTCCGTTGGTATAAGCAAATCGCCTATTATCCGCCGCGACTTCGATATAATTCCGTCGCTGAACGGAAACAAAATGGCCTCTTAATAGATTAAAAGCTTTCACAATTGTTTGAAAAGAAAAAAAAAAAATTAACAAAGCGACTCATTGTACCGCGAATGTCAAACAAAGGTAGAAAGGGGTGAGGATCTGTTAATTACATAGTTCTGTTGATACTTCACAGACTTGGATTTAATTTGTTTTTGTTTTGAGGGACTAGTTTGTGATCTTTGCCTGGCTTAATAATAATAGTGCTAAGCGATGACGCGGTCACCTGTGGTATTCGCTCGCTTACAAGAAGTAAGTAACCTATATATTATACTAGCTTCTGCCCGCGACTTCGTTCGCGTGGAAGTCGTAAGATACACAATATAATAAAATAACAGCCACATTTTTATAAAACTCCCTCACCCGCCCGTGCTGTTACGACGTTTTTGCTTAAGAGTTATTTCAGACTTTTTTATTTTTGTTCGGCTCCTAAGGGACGTAGCGTAGGCGGCGAGCCTCCTTGCCGGACTACCGCCATGGGATCTGGAGGCAAAGGTTCTCGCGCACATTTGGGAGTGGCGCGAGGAGGCGAAACGCCGGGGCTTAACTCCGCTACCGCGAGAAATCGCGGCACAGCGGACAGAGCTCCGGCCGGATCTCATGGTGTCATGGAGAGTGCGATTGTCGGAACCCAGCGCTGGGCACGCCACAATTGCGGCGATAAGACCCCTCTTTGAGGAGTGGCTAGAGAGGCGCCACGGCGTCCTCAACTTCCGCCTGACGCAGGTCCTCACCGGACACGGCTGTTTCGGGTGGTTCCTGCATAGGATAAGGCGGGAGGAAACGCCCGGGTGTCACCATTGTGTGGATCGCCCGGAGGACACGGTGGAGCATACGGTGGAGGTCTGCCCAGCTTGGGCGGAGCATCGCCGTGTCCTCGTGGAGGCGATCGACGGTGGTGATCTCTCGCGTCCGGCCCTGGTTCGGGCCATGGTACGGAGCGAGAGGAATTGGCAGGCCGTCACCTCTTTCTGCGAAACTATAATGCTCGCGAAGGAGGAGGCGGAACGCGTGAGGGAGAGGCAAATTTCGCGCCTTCATGCCCCTAACCACCGCAGGAGGAGACGCCCAGGGCGTCGGGAATCGCGAGGCGATTTCCGGCCACCGCAGGCGCGGGCGTGCGGACGGTGAGCAATGGGTGGCTCACCTTCCGATAAGGACCAGGCCCGGGTCGACGGCGCGTTGTGTTCCACGCGTGCCTCAAAGAGATGTCAGTAGAATTGAAGGGTCCACTAGGGCCGATGCCTGCCGGGGTTGCGAAGAAAACCGAAAGGGAGATCGTGGCCCCCGGCAACAGGGCAACTGAAGGAACACGGGTGGGTTTTAGTCAGTAAGAGTCTGACACGCCCTCCCGCTCCGCCCAGAGCGGGAGAAGTTATTTGATGATTTCCCACCCAAAAAAAAAGGGACGTAGCGTGATGTTAAATAGCCTTCAACTTTATTCAAGAAATGGGCTATCAAATGCAAGAATAATTTATCGAATCCGACTAGTCTTTCCAGAGATTAGCGCGTTCAAACAAACAAATAGTAGTAAGTATAGATGGTTAACCTACCCAACAAACATTTTAGCGCTAAGGGCAACCTTTTTTGGCGCTCATATTATTATTAATGCTATATAAGAGCTCCGATAATAACGTTCGATTTTACTATGGTGTTAAGGATAAATAATTAAACCTTCAAGAGAAATAACAGTTACAAAGAAACATATTATTACTTAGGGCGGTAGCATGGAGTTGGCGAGAACCATTGCATAGCTCACTCTTATAACTTTAAAATGCGTAAAACAATGAAAGCATTTGTAAGTCGCCAGCTTACACTTACTAACTGCTGATGTCTTTAAACTGAGTTAGATGCTTTGTAACACCTTGAGGCTTACTGTAACAGCTTTAAGAAACACAAAATACTGTAAGTGATTATTGTAAGGTGTTTACTTACTAACAGCTGATGTCCTTAAATAGAGTTAGTGAAATACTTTGTATCAACCAAAGAGTTCTATCGAGCTCTAAGAGTTAGCAAGAAAACGATAAGTATCATAAAAGCGTTAATTATAAATCCTATAGAGCTAGATTCTGCAAGGGTCAGAAACCACCTTTAAACCGTTAATAATTATATAATGGGTTTACTCGGTCATACTCGGGATATAATACTTCTTTATGGCGGCAAACTCTTTAATTTATTACTTAACGTTGAGATACAATTGTATATCACCTTAATACATTTTGATATAACCCAACCTCAAAAAACCGGCCAAGTGCGTGTCGGACCACGCACAATGAAGGGTCCCGTAGTGGGGATTTCCCTTATTCTGTTTTTTAGTATTTTTTGTTATAGCAGCAACAGAAATACATCATCTCTGAAATTTTCAACTGTCTATCAAGGTTTATAAGGTACAGCCTGGTCACAGACGGACAGACAGACGAACGGACAGCGGAGTCTTACTAATAGGGTCCCGGTTTACTCTTTGGGTACGAATCCCTAAAAACATTCGATTCGGAGAAAATTGCCTGTGACAGTCGGACAGACAGGACAGACACACACGAGTGATCCTTTAAGGGTTCCGTTTCTTCCTTTTGAGGTACGGAACCCTAAAAATTGTGTTTTGTTACAATACTATATATTTACACTATGCAACGGGTTTATTGTATTTTTTTTTTTCATAACAATGTTTTTCTTACCTCTTTTACATACCTACAATATAAAAGTAAAAGTAATTATCATCTTAACAAATGTGGTTTTACTCAAAATATCTTTTAGTATTAGTAGTACAAGGAAATAACATAATCAGTAAAAGTAAGTTTGAGGATCATTTCTAAAACATTTGTAATTGTGCTGAGCCCTTTTTACATGGTAATTTATGGATATATGATTAAATGCCCTTTCACGTCTGCGACCTAAAATAACAGGATAATTGTTGTAAAAATGTAAACCATCAAACAATTTGGGCTCCTAAAAATTGGTTTACAAAATACAAAAAAGAAGTTCAGTATTATAGTAAAAAACAAGTTTGAATGCAAAACATTGTAACTTTTTCAGGTTTTGTGTCTGTGCCTTCTTCTATTTGCATAATTATTCAATAATAGACTTTTTAATTATTTGATTTATACAGTTAAATAGGTACGTGATATGTTAAGGTTTTATTCAAACAATAACAGAACCTCTCTTAATGATCTCCTAAAACAGTGCTTCCCCTCTCCTACCCTCTTTGCTGTACCCTACAGGGTCCATAATGATCTAAATGATATAATTACTACCTAAGTATGCATTATGGTAAAGCAATAAAGATATTGAGTATTGCGTACCCTGAAAATATTCAGTTTACAGCTTCACATAGAACCGTTTAATTTTTATTTTTTTATTTCTGCTTGAGTAAAGTTCTCGATGTTTTTGGTTGGTATATTGGCGTGTGCTCGCTGACATATGGCTAATAATTTATCATTAAAATTATTTTTTGTGCTGCATAATGTTTTTTTTTTGCATATTATTGTATAAAATCATTTATTTTCTAACTTGAACAGACACCTGTGCTGCTGGGGAGTTTGTTGCGCCACTTATTCTTCCCAGTTAAATGCACTAGGAAGTGGTGAAGGGTGTGCGTTTTGGGGGACTGTCTTATGTAATTTTGACGTTCGAAAAGTGCTGATTTTCAACCTAGTTTGAATAAATTACTTTTGAATTTTTTTCTTTTTTTTTCTTTTGAACTATTATGCAAACTGAAGATATAAACTAGTTGTCTTTTCACTTTTAAAACCATATTGTACAACTGCAAGTGGCATAGAAGTGCAAACAATCGTTCTTTAAGCACTATGTTAGGAATAACAAATTGATTAGGAACTTTAAGTAATTTAGAATCGACGCCATTAAATAAATGGTTAATTTATAAAATTTTAAAAAGAATAATCTTTTTGTAATTATTATTGTCCCATTTATTTACTATGTTATTGTCAATTTACCATTAAAATACCTGTAAACAGTACCAAAAACTATTATTTACAATAATCGAAATGAAAAAAAAAAACTGAGGCACTTATTTTATTCTACAAAAGCAGTTTATGTTTGATGCACTTCAATATTGAGATGAAAACTTACCATAGCAATGTTTTAATAATTATAACAACAGTAATCTAAAATTAATTAATTCACTTACGTCTATTTTATTTATAGTCACTGTCACTATACTAGCACTTAGACTATACGGGGATGAATCGTATTGCCAAATATTTTAACGCTATATAAACACAATAATTATAATGGAAAGAGATGAAAAACTTGAGTGATGTTTATCGCTACTAAATACCTCCAATATATATATATTGTACTGAGAAAGCACTAATATGTTACAAAAAAGTTATTACAGTGGATTTCATAACTATATTATTTCAGTTCTGTGCCTTCGGCTTGACCTTCGGAGATTACCTACCTTACCTATCTATACTCACATGCATCTACTTACGTCATCTTATCTCTGAGTGTTCCTGGAGCGGGGGTGCGGCGCGGCAACGCGCCATACCGCGCGCGTAGAGGGGCGGCGGCTGCCGCGTGTCGGGAGAGCGCGCGTTCTCGTTAGTACGCTTACTATTACCTGGTGTACGCACATGTTTCTTTTACGATCAAAATTTTACGTAAAGTCTTACCGTTGGATATTGGGGCAAGTCATTAAAATTGTTTTATTTTGTCTCTGTGTTGTTTTGTTCAAAGGTGCGGGTTAAATCTAATTTGTCTTGACTGCGACATATTGCAAGCTTAGCATGCTCTATGGCATTACCGGTAGCATGATTTTTGTCGGACAGTCCATCCACATAATATGTATAGGTAATTATCGTATTTGTCGGATATACCATCCACAATATAAGTACCTGCATGCCTGATGGCGACGCAGCAATTGCGTTCGTGCGACATATCGGCCATTCAGCCACAGTCCGTCTGGCCAAAGCCATAGTCCAAGTAGTGGGCGGCGCGGCTCAAAAATTTGGGCGGCACGGCTCAAATATTTGGGCGGCGCGGCTCAAAAATTGGGCGACATGCTTTAAAAAAAATTTAGCGTCGCGGCTTGAGTATTACGAATTTTAAATTTGCTTAATCCATGCGTCGCGGGTCAAGGGTCGAATTGAATAATTTTGCTATAATAACCCTTGAGGAACTACCTGCTTGGGTATTTCTTGACCGCTTCGCTTTTGCTTCAGATGACGCAACAAGAAAGTCTTGTGACCCTTGGCGAGCTATTAAACGAGCATGCGGAAATGGACCAGGATGAGGAGATTTTGGAGCGAGTGAAGATTTTGGCACAGGAGCATCTTCCGGACGGTTGGACTCACTGGCAAGTTACGACCACGACAAAAGAGGAAGTATTTGGTGAGAAAATTGAACCAAATGTATTAAATAAATTAGTGTACGCCTTGCCTACCGTGGGCCTGGCTCGCGCTTTCGTACCAGAGGCGGATCACCTTTCGGAAAAGGGATATCGACAGGTACGATATAAAATGCTTGATTGGGCATTTACGCGAGGTCTTATTCTTGGGCCACTAGCTATAGCAAACCGCATACGGGGCTCAGCAGCACGCACTGAGTTTGTTAAACAGTCAGTCGAGGCACTACGACCATTGTTGCACTCTAGGGCCGAAGCTGATAAGATTCTATCCGGTTCTCTCTCAGAAACGGAGGAGACTAGTCGGAAGAGAAGGAGCACATCTGTTTTGACTTCACGAAGCCAGGAACCTTTAACACGAAGGCGCAAGCGCGACGCAAAGTCACCATTCACATCGCAAGATGCTAGAATTGAGGCTCTGGAACAAAAAGTTGAAGGAATGTTTTCTGTTCTCTTGGAAAAACTCGAACAACGCCAGCAGTATGACTCCGAATCCGACAAGGAAAATCACTATTCTGACTGTGAAGAAGAGGCAGTTTCGGAGAATTCTGATTATCTTTCATGGAAAGCTCCTGCTTTAGACCCACATCCGGATTGGCAAGTCGAAGACGACAAGAAGGAGCTCGAATTTCCGCCCACAACTAAAGAAGCGGACCCCCTCATACCCGAGCCGTCAGCTCAACTTAAGAGTGAGGGCATTGAGTGCCAAAGATTAGGCACCGAAGCCTGGAGCCGGATTCGTTATAAGGAGGTAGAAAAACACTTGCACGCGGCATCAGTTTTTAGCGCGCTTAAAGTGAACACTGAGCTGGGGACTCTAGCCTCGCACCCGTCTCCCTGGGTAACAAAACAGGAAGGTATATTAGGCACAATCACGCACGGATTGCTGCTACAACGCAGGGCCCTTGCTGAAAGTTTGAACGCTATAATTAAAAAGTGTCCGAGTGCCAGCACGGAATTGAGACAGTTAGTGGCCGAGGACTCCAAGCTCAAATTAGTATCAGATCAGCTCCTGCAGTTTGTGTGCGCGCATCGGTCTGAAACAATTGATCATCGTCGTAAGACTTTTAAGACAAAGAATGAGATTCTTAATGGTGCGCTTCACAACATCCCTCCTTCACCTACACATTTGTTTGACGAGAAACAGCTGAGTTCTTTAGTCAAGGATAACGGTGGAGTGACAGCTGTTTTTATTTCACCAAGAACTACCGAAAAGGCTGTTAATTCCTTTCGTAAACCGACCCCATCTGCTAGATCCAAAGTCACGAAACCAACTTGGCGCCCCTAACCACTCATCACCCCGCAACTCGCCAGCTAAAAAGCCATCTAACTACAATCAACGCAAGGGTAAGAGCGGAAGCGCCAAGAAGTCCCAAAAGTATCGTGGAACATATTGACGGTTTTCGAGGGGGACAGCTGTGCGAGTTCCGGCTACAATGGGAAAAAATTGGGGCTCCAAGTGCGATTCTAAAAATAATTTCAGGTTATACAATACTATTCGTTTCCAAACCGCCTTCCATCCCCCTGCCAGAAAATTTAGGAAGATTCGCGACAAGACCCTCGAACACGATGTCCAAAGAGCTCAGAGCGCTTCTAGCCCAAGGCGTAGTCGAACGATGTCATTCCGAAACTGGGTTTCTGTCGCGAATGTTTCTAATTCCAAAGACAAACGGAAAGCTCCGGCAAAACTTCGATCTTCGCCGCCTGAATTGTTATCTAAGCCCCTGAAAGTTTCGCCTGATAAACCAGGCTCAGGTCCCCGATTTTCTCCAACCCGGCGATTTTTCAGGAAAGCTAGATATAAGCCAAGCCTACTTTCATGTGCCAATAAAAATGAGCCACCGAAGATTTCTTGCGTTTGGCTATGCAAACGAACTCTTCCAGATGACGTCCCTTCCCTTCGGCCTATCCAGCGCGCCGTTAGCTTTCTCCCGCGTCACCAAATGGGTAGCAGGGTTCCTGAGAACAAAGGGACTGCGAGTTCTAGTATACTTAGACGATTTCCTGTTGGCACATCAGGACCCTTGTGTACTGAGAAGCCAGATAAACTATGCACTGGGTCTTCTACAAAGTCTCGGCTGGTGTGTAAATTTGGAGAAGTCTGTTCTGGAGGCTACAAGAAATATAGAATTTCTAGGGATCGTGTGGGATACAAACATGAACGAGAAAAGTCTTCCAGAAGAGAAAGTAGTTCGATTGCTAACAGATTTAGAGAAGGTATTGAAGAAAGGTATATGGACGTGGCGGTTAGGGACTTCACTAATAGGTCGACTGGGTTTTGCAGCTCTGGTGACTCCTCTAGGTCGTCTATTCACCAGATATATTCAACGCACCAGTCTAAAACTACCTCAAAACCAGCCCAACCTGCTGCGGGTTCTACCACCGCAGGCTGTCAACGATTGTCGTTGGTGGACTCTCAACATAAGAGTACCAGGGAAAATCTTCATTCCAGAGCCTACGATTTTTGTTACGAAAGATGCCTCCGACGAAGGCTGGGGCGTTCAGATCAGCGATTGTCATCTGCTGGGGAAATGGAAGAAAGAGCAAGCTGCTTGGCACATAAACAGAAAGGAGCTTTTTACCGTATACATTGCTCTAAAGAAATGTCAGAACAACGTAGCAAGACAGTCCATTATGATCCAATCCGACAACAGAACTGTGATTTCGTACCTAAGAAATCAGGGAGGAACACGGTCCATGGCGTTGTTAGAGGAGACCAAAAGGATCTTGTTACTAGCGGAAAGCCTGGGAATAACCATTCATTCCTTTTACCTATCAGGCCGTTACAATTCCATAGCCGACTGTTTGTCGAGGGGAAGGAGTCTCCCAGATTGGCATGTTGTAGACGAAGTCACGACAATAGTGTTTCTAAAGTGGGGTATCCCACAGATAGATCTATTCGCAACCAATCGATCGAAAGTAGTCTCGACGTATGTTTCGATAGAAGCATGGGATACGCAGGCGGCGTTCATCAACGCCTTCAGCCAGACCTGGCATTACAAACTGGCATGGATCTTCCCACCTCCACCTCTAATACCCAGAGTGCTACGTCACCTCAACCAGTCCTCAGGAACTTATCTGCTGATGGTTCCGCGCTGGGAAACGGTTTTTTGGAGGGGCGATCTGAGGAGCTCTAGAAGCCCCCTTTCAGATACGCAACGTCAGCAGGAGTCTGGTCGACCTATCTACCAATCGCCCTCTGCCGAACGCAGGAGACCTCTTTTTCGAGGTTTGGAGGATACGGGGTGGGGTGAACTCATAGCGGATATGGATCCCGGTGATATCGATCTTGTCCAGTCAGCATGGCGTGATTCCACGTGGCGCACTTATGAGTCTGCCTTGAAACAATGGGTCTCGTGGTGCAGACAAAATGGGAAAAGTTCTAGTAGTCCTCGACCTCAAGATGTCGCCACCTATTTGGGGTTTCTATCCCGTGTTAGAAAGCTCACAGTCTCGACCATTTTGGTTCACAAGTCAGTTATTTTGACCTTGGCAGATCCCACACAGAAAAAAGGGTTGGCCGCTCACCCGTTAGTTTCAGCCGCAGTCAAAGCTATAGGCATTAAAAAGTGTGTATCCTCATTATCTAAGTCACAGATTTGGAATGTTCAGGATCTACTGAGATGGTTGAGATCTAATTGTCCAACTGAAGATAGCATATTTCAGGTTTCGCGGTATGTTGCCTTGCTGTTATTCTTGGCTTCAGGTCGTAGTATTCACGACCTAACACTGTTATGCATTGACGATCAACATAGCGATAGATCAAATAAGTTTGGTTAAGTTTGGTCAAATGGGTAAATCACTTAATAGAGTTGTCAGCAAGTAGAAGAAACGCAAAATCTAATTTGCATAGTCTATTTATCACTACACGTGGTGAAGTGAGGGCCGCCTCAAGAACAATAATCGCTGGTTGGATTAAGGCTCCCTTTCGTGATTTAGGCATAAACTATAGCCCCGGCTCAATCAGATCAGCCGTTGCGTCCAATGACTTTCAAAATAATGTACCTTTAGAATTTATTTTAAAAAGAGGAAACTGGAGAGGTTCTGACAATTTTTTTAAACACTATTGTAAATCGCTAGAACAACCCAAAAAAAGAAAAATTAAATGTTCTTAATAATTCATTCTCTGCAGTTTAACTAACTGTTATTGTGATAATTTTGCCTGTGATTTAATTAAGATTTGGAAGGCTGAAAATGATCTCTCTATTTCAATTGACACACATAAGTAATTCTTATTTTGTATTAATGTTATAAAATCTAGTGCTATAAGTATATATTATTTTAGGCTTTATATGTTAACTGTACCTACTTACTGTTTGAACGCTGTAAGTTAGACATAAGATTTTGAGCTAAAAACTTTTACTAAATTTAAGATTCCTAAGGGAAATAAAAATGTCTTGATTTCTATAAATCTCGGCTTTTATTTCAAAGATGTTTCACACCCACTTCTGTCACAGTACGCTATAGTTAGGGGGCGCCGGCAGAAAATAGACACGTCTCCGAAGGTCAAGCCGAAGGCACAGAACTGAAATAGGACCGTTTTCCACCCCGAAGGGAAGAAAACGATTATTTCAGGTCTTGCCGAGGCTTGACCGGAGCAAGCCCTTGCCGGCTCTTCGGAGTAAGATACTAACGAGAACGCGCGCTCTCCCGACACGCGGCAGCCGCCGCCCCACTCCGCGCGCGGGATGGCGCGTTGCCGCGCCGCACCCCCGCTCCAGGAACACTCAGAGATAAGATGACGTAAGTAGATGCATGTGAGTATAGATAGGTAAGGTAGGTAATCTCCGAAGGTCAAGCCTCGGCAAGACTTGAAATAATCGTTTTCTTCCCTTCGGGGTGGAAAACGGTCCTATTATTTTAGCTTGCAGTTGTAATCAGTTTATAGTATAAAATACACTTAAAGTAATAAGCACTGCTTTAATAGCACTATTGGAGCTCTTTATTGTCACTCGTTTATCACTACTCTATATCTATTAAGTTACTTTAAGCTATAAAATCATGGGCTTTTTTTATCCTTGAATAACAAAAATCAACTCAATTCTCCATCTGGAACGGGAGAAATATGAAAAGATAGATATCGTGGGATTATCGATTAAAGTAATCGATTACACAACTACAAAAAGATAACCTACCTTTTTTTTTTTTTGAAGGTGGGAAATCAGCAAATAACTTCTCCCGCTCTGGGCGGAGCGGGAGGGCGTGTCAGACTCTTACTGACTAAAACCCACCCGTGCTTCTTCGGTTGCCCTGTTGCCGGGGGCCACGATCTCCCTTTCGGTTTTCTTCGCAACCCCGGCAGGCATCGGCCCTAGTGGACCCCTTCAAATCTGCTGACATCTCTTTGAGGCGCGCGTGGTACACAACGCGCCGTCGACCCGGGCCTGGTCCTTATCGGACGGTGAGCCTCGGCGGTTAGGGGCGTGAGGGCGCGAAATTTGCCTTTCCCTCACGCGATCCGCCTCCTCCTTCGCGAGCATTACAGCTTCGCAGAAGGAGGTGACGGCCTCCCATTTCCTCTCGCTCCGTACCATGGCCTACCTACTAAGTAGCACTAGGTAATATAATTAAGTAATTAAATGCACTAAATATACTTTTATTACTTAAATTTTAATTAAAATTCAACTATTTAATTTAATTTTAATTAATTTCTAATTAATTAATTAAATTTTGTTTCAATTCATTAACAATTATTTATTTTTATTTTTATTCATTTTCAATTATTATTTCGAGTATTATATTATGTTACCTAATTGTATTAATTGATCTCGTCATTACTAACATAGTTTTAAGAGAATGTAATAGGTACTAACAAAATATGGACAAAAATTGTCTGAATTAAATGTTTTTTTTTAAATGCATTGTAGTGCATTTAATTTAAATAAAATATCATTAATTACTGAAAAAACAAAATAATGACTATCAATTTCATATCGACAGCATTGACAACTGGTAATACATTATTGACATTATGTTTTGTATTTCATTGACAAAGAGTCCACTTTTTATTGGAAGGACTATTTTACGAGTGTGATAGATAGTTGAATCATTGTACCTGACTGTATTTTCTTAGATGTAAAATAAAAAATCGCATCAAGTAATTCGAAGACTGGTTTGTGCAATGAAGACTGTTTGAATTTAAACCCAGGACGTAAAACGGTTTCATCATCACTAAACACAAAACGGTGTTTGTAAACGGTTCGTCGTCGCAACGCCCACCCCTACTAGACAGCTGTCACTTGTTTCATGTTTTCCGATGCGTTTTGAGTGCTTTCTCGATTATTTTTCATTTTCAACGACTAATGCTTTGTTTTTTTATGGATTCTGACCCTGCCTACCTTTTACGAACCTTGTTTTCACACTGGACACCGAAGATCGCTCACAAGATTGACTTGGAATTGTTATTTTGGATTTTACTTTGTTTTTTTTTTTTTGTGGGTTGGATATTGTTGAAACTATGTATTGCTTTGTGAATTGTGGGATAGTAACTAGTCAATGCATTCAACTAATATATGTTTGAATCTATAAACTCACACCATTTTCATCTCGTTACATCAAGGCCCAAGAGTGTATGTAATCGTTTCCGTCTCCTTTATGTCTTTAGATGGCGACCGTGCAACGACTTACGTAGTTATTTTAAACATACTCTAACCAAAAAATAACAATGGTAATAAAAAACGAGGCAGACGTTTGTCGTCACGATCTGGATGCAGTAACAGTTTTATAATAACTGTTACTGGTCTTAATCCAAAGAGAGCCATTAAGACTGAAATTAACTAAAAGACATTAATGGATAAAACGGAGGCTTTGCAAGACGCACTAATGGAAAAAATAAGTTTTAATGAAAATTCATAGGATCGGTTCTATGTGTATTAATGGAATGAAGTCGGAAGTTTTATAGACCCTGCTTAAAGGTTTAGCTGAGCTAAGGCGTCTAGGCAAATTAATAGCTTTAGGAGAAAAAGAAACCAATAAACATGTTATTTAGATGTTTCTTCGCAATACAAGTGATCTGAAGGAAAATTTGCGGATTCTACTAATGAATAGCATCACTTTGCCCATTCATTTTTGTAGAAGCCTTACTGTACTCTATACTTTAATCTACGTTTTGGTGATTTTTTAATTTGGGTTCTAATCAAATGGCCAAAAATTTTAAACATAATATTCAACTTACCCCATCAGGGAGCACAAGCGTGATGCGGTGCATGTCTGCATTTATCTGTAAAAGAAGAAAGCAATAAGATTGATGCTTCATTAACAAACATAAGTAATCTCGCTACTGGAAAAGAAATACGTATTTGTTAATGCCCCCATTTCTCAGTAAATGAAGTAATTACTATAAGTACCCATTAGGTACCTTTGACATTGAAATATAATGTGTAAATGAACATTTTTCTGTGAGTTTCTGCAATGTTGCTGTGATAATTAAGACTTGCTATGAGTGCTCATTTCTGATTCGTCTTAGCGTCCTCAGTACCTATTTAGTTTTAACCTTTTTAAAATAACGATTTGCCTATATTTAATATCACATATGTACGAATCGGTCATTCTTACGAATGTCTGCATAACAACAAGAAATTTTGGTCAGTGTTTAAGTTTATAAACACTTAACTCTTATAAGTACTTACCTAAGACTAGTAATAGATAACCCATTCACATGGAATCTGCATGTTAACAACGTTTGTAATAAGCTACGCTTCATATTGGGTAAAATGAAAAACCTTAAATGTGTTGTCTTCAGGAAAGTACTATACCTATACCTTAGAATACGCACTGGCTGACTTAATTATTATACTACACACTTGAATAAAATTATCATTTTTCAAAAAAGGTTATTCAAACTACCTGTGGATAAAAAAAAAAAAAAACAGTGGCACTCCGGGAGTGCCGACAAAAGTGAAAACTTGAAAAAAAATCGGCACCGAGGCAATCAACGCGTTGATGTCTTTTTAACCGTCTTACGAATTTTCGATCAGGTCACATGTCCTGACGCGAGTTTAACATTTTTTACCCATTACAAAAAAAGTGCACAACGCCGCTAAAGAAGTTTTCACTTCAAAAAAAACTAAGAAAACATTAAATAAAAAATATGAAAAACTGTTCAAAACTCCCGATCCATCTTAAAAGTAAGTTAAATATGACTGAAGAATTTTGTAATCAAACCACAAAGTCGAACGTAAGCATATTATGTACCCAACTCGTTTGTCTAAGAAGAAAATACTCGTTGTTCCAAAAATAACAAACTACTACGGTAAGCGCACAGTCTGAGCACAACGTTGTACCAACGTTAGTGAATGAGCTACCCCCAAAATTGATATTGCATGTCAAGTCTAAGGACCAACATAAAAGAGTTAATTGGAAGGAGTATATTACGTTCTTTGGAAAAAGGAATCTGGTATAAAACAGATTTTTAATAGTAATTGAGGTAGAAAATTGGTTGTTACAGCTCATAGACTCAGATCTAGACACATTCCATGTACTGAGTTTGCTTTCATGATGAAAAAAATTAACTGATCTAATCGTGTGGAGTGTGGAGTTGTGGAAGACTTACATCACTTATTGATGGACTGTGTTCGATATGAATTTGATAGAAATGATGTGTTTGGGGCCTTGAGGTTGAACCAACATGATTTAGGCACATTTCATAAAATTCTATCTCAACCAAATGGTGATGATGCGAAGAGTCTGTTCAGGTTTATGGTCCAAATGTAATCCATAGCAGTGTATTTTGTTTATTATTTATTATATTATTATTTGTTTAGGGTATGATGGGACTGTCATACGCATTGCGGTTATAAAAGTCCAAAATTAAAATTTATAATAAAAAAAGAGTTATTTATAACATTACTCTCACTGTGTTGCAGCTGTTTGTAACAAACCTCACGTTTGCAAAAATGCCTTTTTAGAAAATGATTTTCTTTCTTTTTGGTGGTAAATTGTATTAATTTCTTAAATACATTGCAAACTATAGTTTTGTATAATTTAGAAGCATTTTTATTTTTGTATATGTGAGACCATGGAGCCGTTTATTAAGTTCTTAAGATGTATGTTGACTTGAAAGAGCATGGCAATTGAGAATATGTCATGCTCACTTAAATGTCTCGCTGATGGTGGCGAGTGTGTTGGATCATTCGGTTCCCTACAAAATGGTTGAGCTGATCTACGCATCATGTTCGTGAACGGGCGCCGTCAGTTGAGACTGGTCATCTCTTATCTGCCAGGGCTTTTTTTTTTTTTTTTTTTGTTTTTTTTTGTTTTTTTTTTTTTTTTTTTGAGGGTGGGAAACCATCAAATAACTTCTCCCGCTCTGGGCGGAGCGGGAGGGCGTGTCAGACTCTTACTGACTAAAACCCACCCGTGTTCCTTCGGCTGCCCTGTTGCCGGGGGCCACGATCTCCCTTTCGGTTTTCTTCGCAACCCCGGCAGGCATCGGCCCTAGTGGACCCCTTCGAATCTGCTGACATCTCTTTGAGGCGCGCGTGGAACACAACGCGCCGTCGACCCGGGCCTGGTCCTTATCGGACGGTGAGCCACCCATTGCTCACCGCCCGCAAGCCCGCGCCTACGGTGGCCGGAAATCGCCTCGCGATTCCCGACGCCCTGGGCGTCTCCTCCTGCGGCGGTTAGGGGCATGAGGGCGCGAAATTTGCCTCTCCCTCACGCGTTCCGCCTCCTCCTTCGCGAGCATTACCGCTTCGCAGAAGGAGGTGACGGCCTCCCATTTCCTCTCGCTCCGTACCATGGCCTGAACCAGGGCCGGACGCGAGAGATCACCGCCGCCGATCGCCTCCACGAGGACACGGCGATGCTCCGCCCAAGCTGGGCAGACCTCCACCGTATGCTCCACCGTGTCCTCCGGGCGATCCACACAATGGTGACACCCGGGCGTTTCCTCCCGCCTTATCCTGTGCAGGAACCTCCCGAAACTGCCGTGTCCGGTGAGGACCTGCGTCAGGCGGAAGGTGAGGACGCCGTGGCGCCTCTCTAGCCACTCCTCAAAGAGGGGTCTTATCGCCGCAATTGTGGCGTGCCCAGCGCTGGGTTGCGACAATCGCACTCTCCATGACGCCATGAGATCCCGCCGGAGCTCTGTCCGCTGTGCCGCGATTTCTCGCGGCAGCGGAGTTAAGCCCCGGCGTTTCGCCTCCTCGCGCCACTCCCAAATGTGCGCGAGGACCCTTGCCTCCAGATCCCATGGCGGTAATCCGGCAAGGAGGCTCGCCGCCTCGCAGGAGACCGTGCGGTATCCTCGGGCCAGCCGGATGGCCATGACCCTCTGGGACGCGTTCAACCGGCGGGCTGGCCGCAGCCTTAGTGAACGCGCCCACACCGGTGCCCCGTAAAGGGCCATGGACCGCACGACCCCCGCGTAGAGCCTCCGGCAGGAGGCGTTTGGATCCCCTAGATTGGGATCTGCCAGGGCTCATTTTTTTTTTTTTTTTTTTTTTTTTTTTAATCTTATATTTTCAATTGCTTTTGATTATTTTTTTGTACATTGTTCTCACATATAGAAGCAACAAGAATGATGTACCCAGGACTTTATAATATCTAAATTTAAAAAAAAAAAAGTGTCCTTGGAGTTTCTTGCCCGTTCTTCTCCATAGAGATCTACGTTTTGGAATGGGCAATTAGCTTCAACTTTCTGACTAACTGACCGACTCTTTGACAATTCAAAAGTGCCTGTAAATGGTTTAATTGAAATAAATGCTTTGAGTTTGAGTTTGCTGAGAATTGTGACTCCGTATCAAATTGTCAACGATCTTTTTCCATCTGTTTCGATCAGTGGCCTGTAATTAAGATATATTACCAAATATTTTTTTAAATAATTTGAAAATTTGTAATCCGTTGTTAGACTTGAACGACTGCCGACAAACTGTTACATAGTTTGGCAGACTTTGTGAATGTTACTGTAAATACAGATTTTGAATAAATAAATAACATAAAAAATACTTTCTAATTTAACATCATAGATAAACATAGATCATCATAGATTTAATTTAAATTTATAAACATATCCATAAAAAATGCCTATGGCTTTAAGTCCGCCTCTGTACATTTATATGCTTCGAGTATTAAATAAATAAAGCATACATAATGTTGTGGTATTGGAATATGCGGGGCAACGACACGACGTTAGCAGCCTGTTTGATTTCTATTCTGTCGTATCAGTTGTCTGTTCAGCGTCGATAAACCAACCCTAGTTTTAGCCAAAAATAAGCTACTGTAAAGAGATCCTTAAAGGTAAAGGTCCAAATAAATGAATGACTAATCTATTTACTTTAAAACTGTTACAAAAACCTTTGCAAAAGACACAAAAACACGCCTGAAAGCTTTGAACAAGCGTCTACCGCCGAGACGTCAACCTTAAATTTGAAAGTGCTGTAGAAATAAATCAACATTTACAAGTCCATAATTAAATACGACGTTGTCCGCGCTTGTCGCCGCCGACACGATCGCTAATTGCTTCTCAAGAAGAAACTAAATCACTCCGCGATGGAGTTCTACGGAGACTCTGAATTAGTTTCTGGCGAGGACATTTGAATAGCCGGTTTAGATCAAATAGTAACAGCAAGAGTAGACTAGAGAGATACGAGTGCGTGACATAAGTAGTTGGTAATTGATAGAAGCTTGTTATTGGAGTTATTCCATCAGGAATTTCACAGTAGGAGCCCAGAGGAGAAGATTGGTTGATAGTAATGTGCGAAAAGATCGACTTCTGATGATAGAAGATTAAAAATCTTGTAATATTTAAGAATTTTAGTTAACTTATTAATTACTTACTTATTTATAAAAAACTAACACACTGTAACTTTCTATTTTTCTTTTTGTACATATCTATCGTCTCAATATTGACAAACCACTTACCTTTCTAGAAAACAATTGCACTGACTAAAATTAGGTACACAATTTTGTATCGTCGCTGTACCTATTAGAGTGGACCAGTGGACGATCAAGTTGATAGCATCGGTGCTCTGTGCACCGGATAATACAAATACGAGTATTATTTATTTGTTATCTACTGCCGGAGGCTTTCAATGTTTTGTGTCAGCAAGTTTCTGTTATCCGGAAAAATATCTGATATTGGAAATGTATAGCGTATGTAGTATTTTTATTGCTCTATTGTAATATTATCGGGCTATGTACAACACTACTGAATATGGATCTCCCCTGGGTTTACAATGAACAATCCTGGGAGAATAACGCTATAATCATTACGTTTGGTAGGCTGAATTGGTACATGAAATTATGGATAAAATAACGAAAATGATAAATGTAAACACATACCAAAACGCGTTAAAATCCATATCCAATATTTTCCTACACTTAAAGTCCGCTTAGTAACGACTATATTACCGTGTAGATATGTTTTACGGCAATAAAACAGCAGAGAGTGACCACAGTGCACAGTGCGTCGGAAAAACGTGATGGATGGAGCGAACGTCGATTAATGGTCGCGCGGCGTGTATCGAAGCTCACTAAAACACAATATTTTTGAACGCTTTTGAATTATTGTACTGTATGGTTGTTGTCATTTCTGCGTTCGTTTTTTTTTTGGTTGCTATAATAGTTGTTTTATGAATAATAATATTATACTGAGCTATTTTTGCAAAAAAAAGTAGAAGGTTATTAAAGTATCGATGTTTGTTTTTGTCTGACTGAGATATTAATATATATACATACCTACCTATGTAATCAGACTTAGTAAGTCCGTGAGCTCTATATATAATCTTATCGTTATGAGTCGATTTCTTGGCTTATTTTCTTGTAAAAAAGACTGTAGGAAGGAAATCATTTAGTTTTCATGTAACCAACTTACTTAACATCCGTGTTTATCTTTAAATAGTTTAACACATATTATTAGTTCGATGAAGCAAAAGTGATGATCACTAGTGTTACCTCTTCATAAGTAGTCGGCCGGGAAGAGGGTCAGTGCGTTGTTTGGACAGGATGGCTGGTTACCTGCTAACGCAGACTTTACCTGTTCTGGCATGTTTCACTTTAATTGGACCCAACTTGCATGTTGTTTATAGAAGGAGCCTTTGTACAGAATATATTAATAAACGAAAAGTTTTGATAAAGGTGTATAGTTGATCTCCGTCAAGTTTGCTAAAGAGCGAGAAGAGTAAATAAAATGAATTTAAGTTAGTGACACAATATTTAAAAGAATTGGCAGCATTCCGTTAGAGGAAAAATGTATTGTTTCTGCATGTGATCATTTTATTTAAATTATGTATATGTAATCTTGTTTAACATAATGTTAATTGTAAATGAATAAATACATGAAAGGAAAATTTTAAAATTAACAAAATTTTGTAGAAATAAAATAAATTACAACGTTGATAATAAAATAATTGTATTGCAAAACAGGCTTTTGATTGCAAATAAAGAATATCATAAGTACTTAATACCTTTAAATAATCTCGAACTGAAAATAGAAGAACAGGAAAAGTAAGGCAGAGTAATAACAAATCCTACTACCGATTGTTGTCGATTCCACATGTGTCACGTAGTTCTAATGTCGTGTCGGTCGACAACTTGTTCACAATAAAAGCTAAATCAATCACTACTTATTTCTAATCTTATTCATCACCTAAGTACAGTTAATGAACATACACATTGACTTGCATTATTAGTTCCCTCTCTCGTAACATCTCAATATGCTGGAGATAGGCTCTTGCTAGTCTAGACTTATCCGAACATGTCTAGACACGTTCATCTCATTATTTCTTTGCTGTAGTACAAAAGTTGTAGTATTTATGAGGTTACTATATATTAATCTGTGTTATGAGGTTAAGCACCCGTTTGTAGATACTACACCAGCCTTTCACGTTTATTTTGAGTGCTTTAAAATCCCTTTTTACTTTTGGTTGTAACAACTAAGCTCTTAATAGCAACCATCCTTACTGTTAACTATAAAAGAGTCGGTTACCTACCGAAATGTAAAAGTCATAAACTGCCATGCAACCATCATCCGCAAGCAAAATTGCTTTACGAATATTTTGATAGGATCCATTTTTGGGTATGGGCATCAGGGTTAGATGGGAATAATAACTAAAGAATAATATATTATAGCATACTATACCTTTTTCATACTCAAGTAAAACCAATCCTTAATATGTTCCCGGCCGAGGCCGGTGGGCCGGTGGGCCGCTGTGGGCCGCTATGTGGGCCGCTGTGTGGGCGCTGTGGGCCGCTATGGCCCACATCGCCCACATCATCCGATGTTTGCATAACTATCCGTCGAGGTAATCTCCGCTACTATTAGTTTGTCAAAATATTCCCCGACGTATCATTGAAAAGGGAAAGGGTCTGAGTTCGTATAAAAATATATCCCGAGTCGCAGGTAACCCTCAATTGTTACCCGCCTCCAATACTTTTCTATTCGATATGAGATCGGTCCGAGATTTTTCTCCATGGGCAGATACCTTTTTCCAAGAGATTAGAGCTTGATTAAGATTCGGGAATATTTCGGAGCTGCGTTATTCAGTCATAGGTTTTTGGAACTCGTATTATGTTGGGCAGTTTTGTGCGGAGTTCGGGTTGGATTAAAATGTTACTCCGGTATTTTATTCGTTATTTTTTTTGGATAAGTTCCGACTAAACTGTCAATCCATTTGTGCGATATTGTGAGCATTTTCCAATCTTTCACAATGTTACGAGAGTTCATTAGACCTTTGCCTACATACCGAACTGTAAAATACCGACATACATCAGCAGCGACCGACAAGCCTTACCATCCACCTACGCCTATCGTAACAAATAGCCCAAACTTATATTGAGCGGATATACGAGCCAGTAACTGAACTAACAAATACGAAGGCACGGTGGCCGTCAAATGTCGCCACTAAAGACAAACAGGACAAAAAGGCCAATTTGGTGCGGCCACATAACGAGACCGGCTATTAGGGATTCAGGCCACAAGCCAGACCTCCCCGGTCAGGCCAGGCCAGCGCTCAATGCTCGCTGATTGCGCTAACTCGATATCGATAATGTCCATCAGAATTATTGTGGCGGAGGCTCCACCATGAACTCGAGTTCCGGATGCATGGTTCAATGTATACCTAATATGAGCGAATTTGATAGAATTCTAAATTGTGATGAAATACTAATGAAGTCCCTAAACAGTAGTTGACAAGCTGATGCCGATGAGTATAATGATCAGTGTCCATGTGAAAGTGCCCCTAACCATATTTAGCTGTTTCCACATGACATAATAATGTAAACAAAAGCCTGATTTACCTACACGGTAAACGCTGTTAAGACGATGTAAATCATTTGCGGCTTCAATTTAATGGTATGCCACAGGTAAGAAACTTGCATCGTCTAAATGTAGTTAAACATTGATGACTATCTTCAGCATACACATTATAGTATTATTACACACTCATACATATTGACACATTGTATACCTTCATATTAACATTATGCATTAGTATCTATTTCATAGCCCTGAGTCACACCTGTAAGGACAACAAGAAGAAGGAAGGATTTTCCTATATTTACTCTTTTTAAGGTTCCGTACCTCAAAAGGAAAAAAAACGGAACCCTTAAAAGATCACTCGTGTGTCTAGGTAGCTGTCCGTCTGTCACAGCCAATTTCCTCCGAATCTACTAGATTTTGATAATTTTACAATACTTTTAAATATATTTAAGAAAATAGATGAACATTTACTATTGTTCCTTTGTCTCCGAAACTACTGAGCCTACAATAATGAAAAAAAAAAAATACTGAGAATGGTTCTTTACTCATAAATAACAGGAAAACCTATAAAAAGATAGAAAAAATGTTCTCAATATTGTGTGCAAAAACTTACATTTGCAGTGGGAATATATGGGAGAACATGTTTTTCAACTACAATGTTAAGTTTGTTCTTGGGATAAATTCATTCCAACTACGGAACCCTTAATTGTGCGTGGTCCGACACGCACTTGGCCGGTTTTTTGCCACAAATTAAAAGTTGCTTCATAACGTGTGTGCATTTATTAATATGGGGGCTTTTGGCTTGTAACAGACGTACCTCGTAAATAATCGTACCATATACGGATAATAGGTCATATTACGGATACCCATAACATGTCAGGTTTCAATTTATCACCCACAGGATCGGCCCCTCCAAGTTATTACGCTAAAGACTGTGTATCGATAACGTAACGTTAACGTTCAATATATTAGCTCGCTGCAGCTGTAAGACAAAGAGAGAGATTTAATACCTTCTCTATTATGTGGGGAACGAACTTCGTAACTAATAAGGTTATGTTATTTTGTGAATTGAAAGGTGGTTGACGTTTATTACTTTAGTTTACTCACTTTTCTTGTGTGGAAGTGTTTCGAGCTAGAGCGTCGCGTCTCTATGTACTTTAAGGAAAATAATGATACTTAATTATTAGCCCTTCATGTTGGTATGTTTTGGAACAATTTATTGTAATTCATTAATCATATTTACTGTAGTGATGACCTTTTCCAATATGTAGGTACAGTACAGCGTATTCATTACTTATTATTTTTTTATAATACAAACACACGATAACCCGAATACGACAGAAACGTCAACTAAAAAGTATAAACAAAACATCACAGACAAACTTTAACAAATTAAAAATCCGGAGTGTTAGGGCATACATCGAACAGATTACGTTTGACTCAGGATTTTTCATTTATACATATGTTACAACAGCATTTTATAAGACGATCTGCGCTTTTGATATTATAAATTGATTTAAAAATATTGTTTACTCTTGTTAACGTCTTATTTCATCTATAAGACATGCACTTCTGTAAATGTCTTAGATATAGCTGCTGAAGGTCAAGGATATTATAGGATTGATTTGTCTTAGTCGTGACTTTTAACGGATTTTTAGCACCAAACTAGCATGCTCTCTGATTTTTATAGGTAGGATTCTACTTATACGTGTCCTACATTTGTTTTTACTAGAGTAATCGGCCTAGAAACCTAAAACTTAAATATGGCGAAGTAGGTATGTCCAGTAGTAGTCTTAATTTTGACTAAATTGTGTTATAAAAGTTTTGATAATACAATATTAGGGCATGTAATTTAGATCCAATGGTGGCTTAAGTTTGTGTTAAAATTATCGAATATACAAATAATAAATACTTTCATCGTTTAGTTTTGAAGGGACATGAATATATGATTATTATCATCCAACACTTTGTCAATAAAATTAATTTCGCATGTTGAGTGGTCATTCTTTACACAACAGTTAAAATACATGAGTTATATGTTATGCTAGTAGATATTATAAATGGTGGATTACTTTCCCTTTCTGTGAAAATAATATATTTCTGAAGACATCAGCACGTCACCGTTACAAAAGAATGAAAAACGAATGCTCTAGTAATGGCATCATGCTGACAACTGTTGGATCAATTTCACCAGTAAAAGCACCTAATAAGATTATACGAATTATAAAATCGAACTGCATTTTACCAGACTGTAACAAAACGACTATAGGGCGTAATATTCCTATAAACTGCGCCCAAATATGGTTTTATAAACGTTTATATGATTTCTATAGGACTAAAAAATACATGCTCCTAGGATAATTACAGGAACAGATTTTGCTACTTGGGTAAATATTATTCAAAAGCTTGTTTCTGATGGGAGTTCGTACCAAAAACACTCTAAGATAATAAAAGTCCAGAACTGCTCCAACATAACATTTCCTAGCGATTACCAATAAAACTTAAATAAATAAAAGTAGACGACTCTCATATGCCGTCTCTGTTTACGACGCGAGAGCACAAAACAATACGTTATTAATATCTACCAATTAATCGCTCTCTGCTTATAATCCGACTTTCAACCTAAAACTAGAGTAGGTAACAGAAGTTCCATTCATTCAATAATTCGTTTGGTGGAGTCGCATGCAGTAGTTCTGGAATTGAAAAAGTTACAGCGTACATAGCAGATACAGTTCCAAATTTCATATACGGAACACTATTGATCTCAGTTCAGTTAAACTGTACAAGTGTGCATAAACCTCTGCGAGTTACGTAGGATGTGACATTGATTAAATATTTCCGGGTTTTAACGATAAGAAGTAGGTACACCGGATGAAACTAGTCAATCATACTTCGCTCAAATCAAACGACGCACCGAATCATGAACGGCATTTAAGGTGCGAGTGTCACATGGTCCCAGGAAGTGGCATGATTGCATTTAGACGAACTTGATTGATTCCTACTCCATTATTTGGTAACGGGCGATCTGTAAAACATCTAGCACTAACGAAGAAAGTAAACTTAAAGATGCCTAGACATTTACATATTCCGTGTTTCAAATCTTTAAAGTCAAGGGCTAAGCGAATGTACTTAAAATAATATTGACACATACTGGACAGTCAGCCCCGAAACCATCCTGGTAAATCTGCGTGCCTTTTCTCAACCATGTTTTGGTCAGCATCCAGCCTAACCGGATGCAGCGGAATACCAGTATTTTACATGGGATGACTGCCTATCTGACCTCCGCAACCCAGTAACTACACTGTACAGTAATTGACTATAATTTCTACATCATAGCTTGGGCTATTTTCATGTTACACATAGCTCATGGTAACACGAGAATAAAACGAAGCTTTTGTGATTATGTGCTTATTATCATCCCAACATGAGTGTATCCTTCTGCCCTCACCTACCTCATGGTACCGCACCCCTCTCGATCCCATCGTAAACAATAGTAGGAAATACTCGTGTGATCCCGCGGCTTTGCTCGCGATAAATTGTCATCGGTTAATTGAATGCATACATTTCTGATTGGTTCCGTACTCAACGTCAAGTGGATAGACGTACGTAATGTGTGTTTATGTGTCAGCAGTAGGTATTCCCGATAAATTATTGAAGGGATAAACTACCTTCTTTTTTATAGCAGAGGTTACAATAGTTATTCTGACACAAAACAGTCTTGGCATTTCACATAAAATGATTTTCAGCGGGTTTGATATGTGACAGGTTATTTTTGGACAACTATTCGATCCCTATTTCTTCTACATAACCCTAAAAAAAACAAAAATAAAAAGTGAGACTTTCATTTCGGAAGGCGGTGGCAAAATCGAAAATACAGAACGAAAGACACCGCTTCCGAAATTAAAGTAATCTTTTCACTTTTTAGATAAAAATGGTCACAATCCGCTTAATAGTTTCGGAGAAATGCGTGGACATACACACATACCTGCATACAATACATACATAAACCTATAAAATTTTGTATAAGTGTTTGGATGCCCTAATACAGTATCTTATGTGAATATATTGCAGTTCCAGTAATATTAGGTCTTTACCTACAAAGTTGCCGTTTTTCATGAAATAAGTTAATGCCCTTGTTTCTCTATATTTTTTATTTTTATTAATCAAATAATTACTCATGCAATCAATACATTTTTGCCAACGTAGTGGTAGCTTTGATGCCCTTTTTAAAAAAGTCTGCTGGACGGGAGGCAATAAATTCTTCAAAGGCATTTTGAATTGCGTCTCGGTTATTGAATTTTTTCCCTGCCAAGAAGTTATCCAAATTCTGGAAAAAGTAGAAGTCTGTAGGGGCAAGGTCTGGTGAGTACGGTGGATGTCGGAGAACTTCCAACCCCAGCTCTTGTAACTTGGAGACCGTCTGCTGTGCAATATGAGGTCGAGCGTTGTCGTGCAGGATCAGTGGAGCCGAACGATTGACCAAAGCTGGTTGGAAATGTGCGAGCTTCTCCATCATTATTTTCAGTTCTTCACAGTATACATCTGTAGTAATGCTCATCCCGTTTGGTAAGAAGCTGTGAAGAATGACACCGACGCTAGACTACCAAACAGTGACCATCACTTTTTTAGGGGTCAGTTTTCGTTTGGGGCATTGCTTAGGTGCTGAACCAGGATCTAACCAACTTGCTGAGTGCTTGCGATTGTCGAACAGAATCCATTTTTCGTCGCAAGTAACAATGCGATTCAATATGCCTGCCTTCGTTTGTGTGCCTGTTGAGCAGTGCAAGGCTCAACTCGACGCGTGCTTCGCGCTGGCGATCATTCAATTCGTGGGTCCATTTGTCAAGCTTTTTTACCTTGCTAATTCGATGCAAATGGATTAATATTGTTTTGATGCTAACATCGAAAGCTGCTGCTAATTCAGCTGTAGATTGAGAATCATCAGCTTCCACAATAGCCATTAATTCGTCATTGTCGACTAAAGTTTTCGGTCGACCACGGGGTTCATTTCTTAGATCGAAATTTCTAGACCGGAAGCGGGCAAACCAATAACGGGTGGTGTGATCGTTAGTAGTGTTCGCTCCTTATACGTCGTTGATGTTGCGTGCCGCTTCTGCCGCCTTGCTGCCACGACGGTACTCGTACTCCATAATCACTCGAATTTTTAACGTATCCATGATGACGAAAAACGTACAAATGCGATGAAAACAGAACGCTAACTACAAAACAAATGACTGATTTTCAAAAAACAACTCCATATTTTAAAAAATAAAAATAATTTGAACTTAGAAAAAAGAAAGAAATGGACTTGAAATAGCCAGTACGGCAGAACGGCAATTTCATAGGTAAAGACCTATTATTACTTACATACGTGTCGAATTGATAACCTCGTTTGTTTGAGGTTAAAAACAGTGACAGACTTGTTTTTATTTCAGCAGAAACCTACTTTATCCCGTAAAGAATGAAAAGAACAGTCAATTTTCTCAGTGGTGATTTTAACACCACCTTAATATGAAACTCCCACACAGTGTTTTCCTTACATTCGAACACCACGCACATAAACATGCAACATAATGTTGTTTCCCAAAGTTTTGTGTTTGGTTTGTGTTGGTGTTACAGAAACAATGTCCGTATTGTTAATAACAACAAATAACAACATAAAGTTGCTTGAGGTTGTTGGTGCACCTGCTCTACTACTATTTTGGGGAATTTATACATTATGGATGCCATTAATGGACGCATGTAACAATGAAAGAATTATCATAGCCTGTCTGTCCCCCAATTTCTGTAGACTTTGTCGGTAAATCTTTTACCCAAATCTAGTCAAGTCTCAAGAATTATGCTCTTGTGATGAGTAAATTATAAAATCATTGGATTAGATTAGATCATTTATTTGTCCAAAACATAAGTATATACACACATGGCATACAAGATGTTAATTTAATTATAGCACAGACATGTTTTGCTTTAATGACATACAATTATAAACTCGTAGGTTATTTTTATTAGTAGGATATTAACATCATCAAATTTTGTTCATTATTCAATGCAATTAACATATCAAATAAAACTTAATCAATCAAATTATAATAAATATACTACAGAATAGTGTCATCAACTCGTCACAGAAATGTACAATAAAACAAAATTATCCAGTCAAAAGCCATTCAAGTTGACCTCAGATTTGGCAGCACTATTAAATTAATTAGCTTTCAGAAACCAGTTACTCAAGTCCTGAAACCACTGGTGCAGCATTACACATCAGTTTTTATTTAAAAGTAACTGACCCGACGGACATTGTCTTATTCAAACTTCGATCATTCAAACAAAACGCCCATAGAAAATGCACTTTGAGCATTTTTAGCAAGTTTTCCCGAATTTTCCTATTTTCCCGGGAACTTTTCAAACATTTCTTTCCATTCAACCAAATTCGGACTGAAACGAAAATTTTAAAACAAAAATTTGCCAAATCGGTTCAGCCGTTCTGAAGTGATGCGCTTACCAGCGAACAGTATTTATTTAATTTATATTTATATTACCATCAGTTATTCATTAACTTTGACTTTCAAACATAAACGATCGCTACGCTGCGAGCGTGTAATAATTATAACTTGCATAAAATACACGATTTTACAATGTCGGGTTTTTATGACAGCTCAGAATTCAAATGAAACCATTTAATCGAAAATGATAGCAAAATCTGACAATGTGTGCGATGTTAATTAAACTATGAAAGCTGCGTTGAACCAGTTCATCAAAACTAGATCGTATTGCTATTTTTTTTTCAGTCAGTAAATTTTGATTTTTGGATCCATTTTCAGTCAGAAGCCTTAAAAATTGTGCGAAGTGAACTTAACGTAAATCCAAACGATTTTTGAATCGAGAATTCTTCCTTAACCCTTTAGAACTTTTGGTTTACCTACATTTTTGCGACCAGCACTACCAGTGTCACCCACAGATATGAATCAAGTAAGTATTGGGTGCGAAACGAGTATTATCAATTTTAATATCGTTCATTACGTTTATTCCGTGCGTTCGTGCTGATGTCTCTGGTTCCTATAGTATGTTTATTATCACCTTCAACGGACTGTCGAACACTATCGTCTACCCAAAATACACATATCCTACAAATAACACAATTTTGGTATTTAACTACGTTGACCTCACTAAGTTCCGGTTCAGTGGCCTTTATCGTAAGAAGTGTAGGTTTAATCGGCAACAATCACAGGATACAAGCTTTGCCCAGTCTTGCCCAGCCATGGCCAGCTATGGCCAACCACAGCCAGCCGGAGAGCCTCCATCATTCACGTCACTGCACTGACGGTGTTGCGCAACACAATTCTGCGTTCCTACATTATTTGGTTATTTTTTACTTTACCAGTTCAAGGACTAATTTCTAGTCCTGCAGATTGAAATACGAGGTCTTATGTATGACGAAGTTTTGTTTTGGTATCACTATTTTTAAATGAGTTGGAGCTCGTATTGTTGTCGACAGTTTTGCAGTTTTTCTTATAATTTGATTTATTGTTTCACAGAACCCTGTATTCTCCAAAAATGTTGAAAAGTAAGCTAGTATAGTAGCAGCCGGGAGTCTGGATTTGTACAATCGCCCTCTATCACATGGAACTTAAACATAACTGGCGAAATATGGGTGTACTAGAGGTCACCTCTGACTAACCTCTCGGGGGAATACGACGTGATGTTATATTGAGTCAGGGCATACATCAATCACTTTCACTACAGACCCTCACAACGTGAAGACCGCTACGCCGTGTATTGGAAGCCTCCCGAGGCAGCAGGCCATTTGCGGCGCGGCTTATGAATTCATGCCCTGACTGTGAACCGGTTCATACCCCGACTGTGAACTGGTTCATGAACTGACTGTGAATCGGTTCATGCCCCAACTGTGAACCAGTTCTTGCCCCGACTGTGAACCGGTTCGATTTGCGGCTTTATAAACAAACTCGTGATTAGCTTGGGTTAATGAAATTGTTATTAGGCTGGTGACGACCGCTGGATTTTGGCTGGCTTGGTTTTTAGGGTTCCGTACCTCAAAAGGAAAAACGAAACACTTGTACTATAAAAAAAAACGAAACACTTGTAATGATCCTATAAAGGTTCCGTCTGTCTGTCACAGTCAATTTGCTCCGAATCTACTAGACCAATTTAGTTGAAATTTGGTACATTCCTTGGTTCTGTGAACCAAACATGGACGTGTAACGATAATAAATGAATTTTTAAATGGGGTCACTTTTCGGGGGCAAACAGAAAAAATTAAAAACTAAGTTTTGCAAACTGTACCGTATGACATATCAAATGAAAGGGCTTGTTTTTTTATAAGTTTAAAATTAGTATTTTTATAGATATTTAAGATAAAAAGTAAGTTCAAAAACTAAAACACGACTGCTGAAAAATTATGCTCTAAAAAGTATGAAACAAGAAAATACACACATCAAAAGTGTCTAGGGATCAACATATATTTTTGCAATAACTTTTCTCCTGATTGATATTAATTAAAATTTTCTTTAAGGATTCATCAAATAAAGTGTTTTCGTTTGTCACAGTAACGATAAACCAAGTCACCTTTGCATTAATAAAGAAATTTGCCATTTTCCTAATAAAGGGATTTTTGACATTTGAACCACTAACATTAAAGTTCGAAAAAAAGACTGAAATAACAGTTTTCTTTAAAATTTTATTGGGTAACTTAAACAATTAATAATCCGTGTTTCTACCGCGAACACTAACAACACAAGAACATCGGTTTGGCATACTCAAAATGAGTTCATCCAAATCACGCTGTGGAATGGCCGCCCATGTTCGTTGCAACAACAAAAAAAGGTCTTCTTGCGACTGGATACCCTCCATATTCGGCAGAGCTCTTCTCTGTAGCATATCCCATGCATGCTCAATCGGGTTCAAGTCTGGCGACTGAGCAGGCCAGAGCAGGACATTGATGTTAGCTGCGGCGAGAGTCTGTCTTACAACTCTTGCGGTGTGCGGTCGTGCATTATCATGCATTAACTGAAATAAGGGACCGATTTGCACTTGTAGAGGAACGATGACGTCAGATACAATCGTCTCAGCATAAATTTGAGCGTTGAGGTTGCCTCTGATCCAAATCAACTCAGTTCTTCCGCCGATCCAAATACCCGCCCATACCATGATGGTTCCACCACTATAAGGATGGACTTCCTGGCAGGATTTTAATCGCTGTTGGCGTCCAGGGGTTCTCCAGTGTCGTATACGTCTTGTATCCGGTCTCATACCAAAACGAGACTCATCAGAAAAGCACACGAAACGCCATTGTTCTTCTGCCCAATTTCTGTGTTCAAGAGCCCATTGATATCGAATCCTACGATTGTGCATTGCTATAGGTGGTACCCGTAGCGGTCTTCGGGAATGAAGGTTCACTTCATGCAAGCTGTTTCTGACTGTTTGGTCGCTAATTAAGTTCCCTGAAGAGTGATGAAGCCTCACGGCTAACATCATGGCGGTTATTGTTGGAGCTCTTCGAGTTAAGATTTGAATGTATCGGTCTTGTCTCCGTGTGGTGCAGCGATACCGTCCTCCATGGCGCTCAGCCACGGTACCAGTGCTTCGGTAACGTGTCCAAAGTCGACTGATAACACTCTGACTTGTATTCAGAGCTAAAGCCACAGTACGTTGCCGGGAACCAGCTTCTATCATTCCCACGGCTCTGAGCATTTCTTCCCTGCTTAAATGACGTCGCCGCTCCATAATAACGTTGGTTTTAATCAGTAGTAGGGAAACAGTAGCACTAATAATGTCTTCAATGCGTTGTATGTTTTTATAGGGAAAATATTGACAGCTGATTTTCATCTTTTACTCGAATTTGATTAACAGTTCCTGTTTCAAATTATGAAATGCACCAAAAAGGATCCATATAAATTTATATAATCATAAATTTATTACAAAGCCACATCTCAATCTCAAGAAATCCGCATAAAAATGCTTGATCCCTAGACACTTTTGATGTGTGTATTTCAGACAGAAATCAAGACAGCTACAAAAATCGTCAAGGCCTAAGCCGTGGTTGCATGCCATTATAATTTTGTAGGTGTACAAGCATGCGACCAAGGCTTTACCTTGACCATTTTTAGAGTTCCGTACCCAAAGGGTAAAACGGGACCCTATTACTAAGACTCCGCTGTCCGTCTGTCTCATGAACCGTGACAGTTAGACAGTTGAAATTTTCACAGATGATGTATTTCTCCGCTAAAACAACAAATACTAAAAAACAGAATAATTAAGGGGCTCCCATACAACAAACGTGATTTTTTTGCCGTTTTCATAAATGCCCTATACTACCTATGTCTTGATTTCTGTCTAAAATATTTTCTTGTTTCATGCTTTTTAGAGCGTGATTTTTCAGTAGTCGGGTTTTAGTTTTTGAACTTACTTTTTATTTAAATTATTTAGGGGTTATAATTTCGTGATAAAGTATTTGCAGAGCAGCTTTAATTTTGTTTTCTTCATACATATTTGTAATGTGCTCGTCAAGCCCTTACATTTGATACCCAACATGGCACAATAAAAAATAGAAAATATTTTAGTTCATTAATTTATGTCCTCTAGTGGGCACCATGTTACATTTAATGTGACGTCACAGCTTATAATCAGGAGACAATCAAGACGCTTCCAATGATACCACATTTGTCAATTTATGATCGGTAGTTTAGAAGTTATGAGGTAACAGATGAACATGCATACATATTGCTCAAAATCATAACCCTCCTTTTTGCGTCGCCATAGTCGGGTAAAAATAGATAAAAATTTACCATACCCCCCCTTATCTCCGAAACTACTGAGCTTAAAATTTTGAAAAATATACAGATATAGTTCTTTACTCAGAGATTAGGTACAGGAAAACTTATAAGAAGTTTATGGTTTTAAAATAACTTGATAAATCTCTTAATATTGTGTAACCTACATTTGCAGTTGGAATGTATGGAAGAAAATGTTTTTCAACTACAATGTTAAGTTTGTTCTTAGGTTAAAATCATTCCAACTACGGAGCCCTTCATTACGTGCCTCTGACACGCACTTGGCCAGTTTCTTTTAGACAATAGCTTATGGTACGAAATGCATTTTCTTATTATTAGGGCGAGTGCAACGTTGTTGATCCAACTTTGTTAAGTAAAATCAGGATTGTTAAGGAAATTGCCTACTACGTTAAATTTACCGTTTATTAAAATCAAAACTATCATTAGTTGACAGTTGTATGAAATATGAAATAGCTGTAACACGAAAAATTTACGTAGGGTGTCAATTTGCTTAACAAACTATTGAATTGGCTGTACAACGGATACCTACCGTCACACACTCACACTACTATCACAATAGGCTTGTTACTAAGTTACAAATGTTTTTCCCTCTAATACTTATTTTGTCTTCAAGGCACAACAATTTCAACTTAAGAATTACAAGAACGCTTCATAACGTTGTTATCTTTACAAAGAAAAGTTTTATTGGATAAAAGTGCTTATCCAATTGATATAAAGCCTTGAGTAGGTACCTAACGTTTTCGCGAGCAAAGTCACCGGGGACTCTTCGCTTGTCAGCTTTACGATTTGTGTGGGCTCATAAGTAGCTAATTCTTTTTCTAGTTTTCCTTTCTGTTGTCGAAATTAAAGTGGGTGTATGGCCGAAATAATCGTAAGGAAATGCGGCAAAATAACTTTGTATCTAAGTAAAGATACACACGCAAGTTTTATAAGGCTCACAAGTAAAGTTTATGGTGCCTAAATAAGTTAGAGTATTATTGATTTAGAATAGCATAGGTTAACCAAGATTATCTTTATTTCTAGACATTGATTCGCTGTCGTTCAAAGATGTCTGTACCAGATCATATACGTTTCTAAGCAAATCCGATTTATATCAAAATAGTATCGGCAAAGTGGGGGTAGTCTTGCAAAGCGAAGCTGTCACCGCTCAAACACAAGATACATAAGTTTGAGCGCAAAGGAATTGCGACTATCCGCAGCTCTCTGCTGATAACATCCCCAAAGTGGAACGAAATAAAATATTCCAAGACGGCTTTCTAGAAAATTGAGAAACCGACTCGGTCAGGAAGTTGGGTAGGTTTTGAGCGATACAATGTACGTGTAGAAGAAACTAAGAGAGCGCTTGTCATGACAGAGTTATGTGGCCACATATTTTCATATCATGCATTTTTTGTTTCTGTGTTTTTTTTTTGTTTGCAATGGTTTTTCAATGTACGAGCTTATACTATCTTTAATGTGTATTTTTGTTTCATCAGACATTTTTGGTAGTCCAATTTAGTTTAGTTAAGTTACAACTGTGAAAATCAACGTCATAACAACGAGATTTCGATTTCTTTACACTTTTTATCCGATACAAAAAAATGTACAATATCGTATCATGTGTAGGGCAACCCTCCTAAATCAAATTTCTTTATCGCAAAATGTGTGGAGCACGAAAATGTGCCCCTTTGGGATGTAACAAACTCGATTTTTGACATCCCTATCGGTGGACTAAAATACAGTTGACACCTTCATTTAATGTTACGTAAATACAGTGCGTGAGTGTAAATAATTAATGAAGAGCTGCAAGCGAGTATATTTGGCTCCGTACCGTCGCCATCCTTTCCTCGCGTGGATATTTTGTACTTTACTGCTGAACAGAGTCGGGAATTTAATAATGCCTGCGGGCACGTGTTATGTACGGCCTACAGCACGTGTTGTGATATAAGTGTTCATACAGTCGTTACCTCATTGGTCATTGTGTAGGTACATGCCGTATTTATTTATACGTTTGTGTTGCAGTATCTACGCTGATCTCTTCCTATTGGTCAGTCAGTTCTGGTCAGTTTATTATGTCGAGTGTAAAGCACTTAAATAATTCAACTTAATGTTAGATTTCCTTCCGTGAGCGTCGTATTGGACCTCTGTGCCCTCTTAAGCCTCTCAAGCAACCCTCCTCTGGCTCGTAGCACCCGTGACATCTCCAATCTAATAACCTCCTCTAAATATATTATACGTTATTTAACTTCTCAGATCGTTAAATGTATTATGTATGTACGGATAACTTCAGTCGTCTCCTCGCTACGAGGTCATTTATCAAGCTTACACTCAACTTAAATCGTTAGGCGTCTATGAGGCTGAACTTATGACGTAATGGACCTAACTATATTACAACTAGTCTAAGGTTTAGTAACCATTACATTAATTAATAATATTAAGATTTTGTAATGTCGGTCAAGTTCGTAATTATTTAAAATTGTCCGGACTTTTGCTATTTTTAAGTCCTATTTTGGCGTCACTTCATGGCACTTTATCACAATAATTGTCACTTAGCCACCCCAGCAACTTCCTCCATGAAAATCCAGATATTTAAATTAAACTCACACAAGCGGCAAACAAAAGCAATGTAAAAACGTTTCCTTTGTTAATCCATTAAGTAAATTTCAGCAAAAAAGAGAGAATGTTCCGAAATACAATGAATAGGAACAAAACTTGAACGAGGCCGGATCGCTTTCAAATCCCTGAGAGTGAAACTTTGAGCGAGTAATAGATTAATATGCAAATGAGTGCGAGTGCGGCCGCTTCGCTAGCAGCGCCGCCCCGCGGCTGCCACCGGCAACCAGCGCCCATTAGCCCACATTTATTAATACAATTAGGAACGGATATCACATTGACGAAAACGGTACCCAATCAAATATTTAAAACAGCTGTTAATGAACGCTGCACTTGTTTTGTAGTTATTTATGTTTAAACGAATGGAAGTTTCACAAACTTGGCCGACTTTATAATAATTATGAATGTTATGAATAATGGAGTGCTATTTAAAGATCACTTGTATTTAATCGCAAAATGTTTCTTGACTTTTACTGTAGTATTTTGTTTAATTGAAACGTCTTCAGCGATGATCTTACTGAGAGAAAAACAATGGCTCATAGCTGCTTATCGCGTCGGAGTTCCGAAAGCTAGCGAAGCAATGGTTATTGTTGAATAAATAGGTTTGTAACTAAATAATGTAGCTAAGTTTACTTTGCCGAGCTAAATAGAGTTTATTTATAAAACAATATCGCGCTAAGGATAAAAATATAACTAGGTATTGTGAGCACTGGGAATCCTAAAGAAACAATGATGATATCAAACGGTAGGTCACCTAGAGAAACAACTTCCATTTTCTGGAAACATTCAAAAATAATATCTGGTTAATCTCTTGTCGTCTATAAGATTAGGTAGTCGTTGATTTTGTTGACAAATATTATATTGTTAGGCGCATAATTAGGAAAAAACGTGTGCGGTTGGGGGACCCCAATCAGGAACGAAGTTCTTTCTCACGTATGATTTAAAACAAAACAAAATTTTTGCAGCTGCTATCCTGAATTTACATTTTGACCTCACTATCGGCTTTAACACCCTCAAAAACCATGAAAACCCAAAATGAAAAACTTAAAAAATTTCGGAGTCGTCATCTTGGCCAAATTTTTCATATTTTCATTTTGACCGAATTCACACTTTCTCTCTCCGCATGCAGTGTACTCGGGCCAATGTGTACAATTTTATCCCACGACACTGTAATCACTCTTTCTTTTCTTTTGTTTTTTATTTTATCTTTTTTATTTTTTTCTGCCGGCGTTACTCGCAAGTATTAACAGTTTTTAGCGTGAAGATTTCTGAAAGCTTATAAGCCGCGTTAAAGAACTTCGTTCTTATTAAAACCAAGGTTATTTTTATTTTTTGACATTATATTTATCTTTGAGATTGGTACAAAAAATTATAATAGCTATCGCCAACATCGCTACCGTAGTGTACATTTTCCAGTGGAACTAACTCAAATAATTTCGTTAACCGCTATACGCTAAATTCCTTAAACTCCGCCTAGGCAGGCATTTCGTGCTAAAACTCTGCCGAGCAATGAATAAGTGTTCTTGTAATTTTAGGTTGAGAGTTTTTTTGTTTTTGCGCGTTCACAAATTTATGGTTTGCCTCCGAACTGTTTGTTAATGGCTGCCATTTTGTACAAAACGCTAAAAACGTAGTGAACCCCTCGTGTGGCGGTTGCGTGGACATAAATCGTAGTAACAACTGCTATTTGATGTATTCCGCTTATTTTAAAACTGTTTTTATTTGCACAGTATTGTTCTTTCATAACGCCCTGAAAAATATTTAGTAGTACAGTCCGCGCTACTACTGAAGTCCGGCGAAAATTGTAGAACATTGTTTTTTTATTTTATTTTAATTCAAATTCAAAATATTTTATTTCACATAAACCTACATGTGCACTTATGAAACGTCAGAAGCTAGGGGCACGGTTCCAATTGGTCGTTTCCTATGGAGAAGAGCAGGCAAGAAACTCCACGGTTAGTGTTTTAAAAATAATTGGCTTCTTTTACAATACTTTCAAATAACAGTGTTACTAGGTATGGGACGACAGTGTAGGTCTTTCAGTAAGTACCAAGTATTTAAAATAGAAAATGGTCAACAGATCTATAGTCCACTAAGCATACAGCGTTCTCACATTCACAAAATAGAAATAAATCTATACAAAAGATAAATAAATTTAAAAAATTAAAGCCTATTTTAATTAAACGAAATTACATGATTGCTGTTACAACTGTAATAAATATGAATAATTATCATGTCCACAAAAGCCACTAACAAAAAGTTGAAATCAAATCGTAGGTATACAGCGTGGTGCATGGCATTTTGGTGCAACCCATATTTAATAACTGTAGTGCAGAGGTAAGTTACCACGATCATGGATCGTAACATCGCATCAATGAAAATAAAATGAATAACGTGCAAAAAGAAGTCGAATTGACGGAACGAGAGAGCCCTATGTCAGCCAGCGTTTGATAATTTAAATTTTTCAACTAACGAATATTTTTTTCTTATTATATTTTTATGATTATTGTCCACTAGCCCTACCCGTGTATTAAATAAATGTCACCATTGTAGCGGCACGTTGTATAATGACAAATAATAGGACGAATATGTCAAGGATGAATGTAAAAAATTAAAACAAACATGGTAATTTGAGAGCAGTTAATAGAGTTACATAATTATGCCCTTAACGAGGTACTAGGGAAGTCACATGTGCAGAAGGAATTATTGCCAAAGTTCCTTGTCTTAAACGTAGTCTTTAATTTTATAATATGCTTTCTTGATAAGGACACGTTTGATATGGGTTTTGAACTTCCCATCGCTAAGTTCTGTAACCGACTTTGGCAACTTGTTATAAAAACGGGTACTGTTTATAAGAAATTACTTGCTTGTTTTAGTTAATCTAAATTTGGGTATCACAATTTCATGTCTACTAAGTGTATTTATATTATGTAAATCGCTTCGCATCGCTTCTTATTTTGTAAAGTCCAAGTTTTTGCGAACATACAGAATACTTTCTAAGATATAAAGAGAAGGCAGAGTCAGTACATCAATTTCTTTAAATTTGTCTCGTAGGGACTCGCGAGGAGCCATTTTATATATCGCGCGGATTGCTCTCTTTTGTAAAATGAAAATTGAATCTACATCAGCTGCCGATCCCCACAGCAGAACGCCATAAGACATAATACTGTGGAAATATGCAAAGTATACTAACCTAGCTGTGACTTTATCAGTCAACTGCATTTTTTTTTTATTGCATATGCAGTTGAATAATGCAATTTGACATAGACACTAGCGCCGCATCTATCGGACTTGAGTGGCGGCGCGGACTCTACGTTGACAACTAAAACCTTCAAGGGACTAAAATTACTGACACTGGCTATCATTGTTAGATCTTGGACAGTCGTTATTCCAAGTGGTCAGAAGCCGCAAAAGTCTGACAACCAGTTTTGCCAAGGGGTATCGTATTTCCCAGGAACTGGGTTGTAAGGTTGCATAGGCAGTCGCTCCATGTAAATTACTAGTATTCATTAAGCTACATCTGGTTAGACTGAAAGCCGACCCCATTACATAAGTAGGGAAAGGGCTAGGCCGATGTAGAAAAGTACTAACACTAGTCATTAATTTTATTTTGTTATTGTTTTTTAGTTACAAAGACTTTAAACACAATCAAGAAACAAAAAATATGATTTAAAAAAAAAGTGTTGGCACTCCGTGAGTGCCGACAGAAGTGAAAACTTGAACAAAATTGCCTTGGTGGTAGAAAAATACTTGTATAGAACATCGATCCGTAACGTAATATAAATAAAGAGCACCATCGCGTTTAAAAAACCTATAAAGTAAAAATACTTGGATAGAACATTGATCCGTTACGTAATATAAATAAAGAGCACAATCGCGTTTACAAAAATGAGGTGCAGGTGTCGCAAAATAACTTCGCGCCCTCACGCCCCTAACCGCCGCAGGAGGAGACGCCCAGGGCGTCGGGAATCGCGAGGCGATTTCCGGCCACCGTAGGCGCGGGCTTGCGGACGGTGAGCAATGGGTGGCTCACCGTCCGATAAGGACCAGGCCCGGGTCGACGGCGCGTTGTGTTCCACGCGCGCCTCAAAGAGATGTCAGCAGAATTGAAGGGGTCCACTAAGGCCGATGCCTGCCGGGGTTGCGAAGAAAACCGAAAGGGAGATCGTGGCCCCCGGCAACAGGGCAATCGAAGGAACACGGGTGGGTTTTAGTCAGTAAGAGTCTGACACGCCCTCCCGCTCCGCCCAGAGCGGGAGAAGTTATTTGATGATTTCCCACACAAAAAAAAAAAAAAAAAGGTGTCGCAAAATCAATGGTTTAGTCCCCTCTCAAAAATTCCCAACGCGCCTAAAGAAGTTTTCACTTTAAAAAAAATTAAATGAATAAATAAAAACCAATGCTTCTTCTTCTTATCGTGTGGTTAGTGACTAACCTGGTGTCAGAATTTTAAAGCCGCCCATGTGCCTCTGACTTGACCTCTCATGTCGTCAAAAAATATATATCGGTTTCCTCACGATGTTTTCCTTCACAGTTTTTGAAGCAAGTGATAATTACACGATATACCAATACCATATACAATGATACCACTGAAGCAAAGGAATAATAAGGTGGTAGAACTTTAATGTTCTTTTACTTCAAAATTTTGCATATTACTGCATTGTTCCCTTCTTGTAATGTGTTTGGATTTCGCCTCATTAAATTATGCCAAAATTGTTTGTTCGAGGCAAACACGAGTGATTCCTCGGTATAATGCATTTGGATTTTTGTTGGAAAGAGTTGAAAGGATTTTATGATTGATAAATTAATAATATTGTTTGTTCCTTGCTTATAGAGAAGATCAATCGAATTTTACAAATAGTTTGGGTTTCGTAGTCCCTGTAATTTATAGTAAAGTAGCCTCTTTCTAAAATTCAATGAGTTAACTCCTGGCTACTGTATTATAAAGTTGTAGATACAGCCTACAATACTTGCACATTTAACACAAGCCTAGCCTTCCACTATGACTCTAAAGGTAACCACTATCAGTCGATGAACGTCCATCTAAGTAACTTTTAGCTCAGAAAGCAATGTGACCCGTATTTGGTCGTTGTAGTCTTGTCAGATCATAGTCTAGCCACCATAACTTTAAATGTTAGTACAAAGTTGTTAGGTACCATGTTACCCAATAACCCGTGCAATGATTCTCACTGGCTATAATTGGTATTGGTTCAGGCCTCGTTATCTAGTTATGTCGGCTGCTAACGATCTGTTTGTGTATCGAGGCAAAAGAATATATCAGAGTTGCTATAACAGACTGAGTCTGAATTGTTTGCTCCTAATTATTACGAGCTTTTGATGCTCTGATTTTATATCGTGCAGAAATATCGACACTAGCCTATAAATGATTAACATGTTTATTTCGAGGATATCCGAAATATTAAAGCATTTGATTCTTTGGTTACCTACTATAAATTTATCAGTATAAGATTTGATAATTTTTGAGATTTAAATAATAAAGTATGGGATCGTAAGTCTTGGTCGTCGTTAAGAGTCAGTGATTCGGATACTGAAGTCATAATTATAAGCTAATATGCTATCGCTTGTATGGAGCTAAACGAGTATATGAACCCTAACTACACTGTATGTACAGGGCCGGCCCTATGGGCTCACGGGTCCATGTAAACATGTGTATCAACATGACACGTATGTATTTGCAGTGAGTCGGAACATCCCTGCCTCTCGACAGAGACAAACTGCCACCCGGGAAATTAATTACACTGAAGTTAATATGCTGTTCAATAAACTAATTAACAATAAAGGATTAACAGACAAATATGACGACAGAATACCAAAACCTCATCAAATAGCAACAGATTTATAATTACTTCTAAAAACAAAGTCAATTTCTTCCTAAACTGAAAATTAAACCCAAAATACAGGCTCAAAAGTTGAGCTGACAGTATTTTGATCAATGAGTATAAAGTTGTAAAATAAATGGAAATACAACATCAATTATTATTTACCTGAGTCTTTGACAAGTCTCTTGAAACAGGAAAATATTTCTAGTCACAAGTACCTAAGTACTTATCAGCAATAAGACATTCTTTGAAGAAGGTAAGTTCAGGCGACACAAGGTCTCCTCGTTGTCGGCCGTCGGCGATCGCACAAAATCGTTAGAGTGAACATTCCACACCCTCGTCTAGTTCCCTCACATTTCCTGTTCCTCTCACAACCGAACCGTTCCAACGTTTTCACACTTCTTTCCATTATTTTGTTTCTTTTAATTTAATAGCTTTTGCTTGTGGAGTATTTAATATGTTTGCTATATTTAATCTTTGTAAAAGTAACGCCTTCACTAATATCTTTTTGAATATATATGCGACGTAAAATGCAAAATGCCAATATTTCATGGTAAATTCAAATCTTTGACAGCAATATAGTATTCATAAACTTGGCATCAAACCTTTGGCACCCCTCGGCCGCGTTCACACCTACATATCAGCAAAGTGCATTCGAGGTTTTTCGCAGTGTGAAAATCTCAGACGAAATCCGAAGTTGGAATCGTGCCCGATAAATGTCGATAGCTACGCGCCCTCTCGGGTTAGGCAGCAATGTTGTTAGCGAGCGGGGGAAGTCAAGCACATCTCTGTTTACCGCTTGCGGATACCTAGCGTGATGGTATACCGTTATCAGCTCTGATTGCGGAATAGACAAAGGGTGATAAGGTAAACGTGCACACTACGTCTAAACAAGGAACCGCTTGAGATTAGCTGAGGCGCATGCCAGTCTTGAACGTGAGTCAACATATTCCAATATGAACAGCTGACGGAAAGCAAAATTTATGTAACCTTAATTTCTTTTTCGATTATTCAGTAAAATTGCTGTCGTGACATGAATGATGTATATATCCGTCAGTCTCGAGCCGGCTGGACACGTGACGGCCGATGTCCGGACACACGCCTGCCGAGTCCCGCTTTGTGGCTAGTGGCTCGGATCCTCTCCCTGGGAATGCGGGAATCAAAATTCCGTCGCGGGCTCTGTCGGTGGAGTAATATTGTACTTTATTCGAATAAATCGACACATCCCGCACCGTACACGCTCCGTCACTCACAGACAATCTGCGACTCTCTAAGCGCGACGTCTCGAGAATACAACATAAAATTATACTATACTAGTAGGTAACAGCTACAGGACAATTTAAAGACAATCAGAAAGTTTACTTATAGAAAGATTTCGTATATCTACTGTTCTAAGTCAGATCCGCAATCATTTTTATAGAACATAATTCACTTGCTGAAACAAAAAAGGGAAACCAAAGAAAAACAATCCATTTTTTCGGAAAAAAAACAAATGCGCGATATATTTCTGATCAAAGGTACCTATGTCACAGACGCAGGTAGACATTGTGTACCTATCCCGATACAAGCAACATGACACAACATAATCTGTTCGGCGGCGGGCGCATTGAATATAAATCACAGCGTCCCGGCGGCCTCCTTCTTTTGGGAAAAACATCGCGGCCGCTCCCCGCACATTTGTCATCCCGATTTGCCGATTTTCAGAAACAGAAGTGAGTACGATTAAAACTGAGCACTCTCTTAGTTAACGAGGCTTACTTTGATAGATGGTCACCCAGGGCGGCCCCACTCCACCCTTGAGTGCATATCCTAATGATCGTCCGGAGTAAAGCCAAGCTGTACAGCTCGTTTGGCATTGTAGCCAATTTCAGCGCTAAAAAGAGAAGTGCGACAGATTCAAAGATAATTGGAATCTCCTTTGAGGATCTTCGAGTGTTACTGTTGACGGAAACAGGTTTTTAGATTAACAAAAGATTGAAAGTTTCTCCAAAAATATTAATTTTCGAGAGGCAGCCAAGATTTTGATGATAATTATAAAAGGTAAAGGTATTTTGGAGAGACAATATCACAGCAACCAATTCAGCGAAGTGTTGTGAATGGCGTCGGGACGCACCATTTAACATATACACGTCTAGCGCTCGTGAATAAGCTGTGGAGTATTCGCGACAACCAAACAGCTTTTGATGTAAAAAAGAAACGTTTCTGTCGGTAAAAAACGAATTATTATTGGCTGTAATCTTTCCGCTGGCTTTGAACTTTCCGTCTTGTTTGTGACAGTTTTATTACACATCGGAACTCAAGCTGTGAGTCTGTCGCGTGGGCGTAATGATTTCAGCGCTGTCGACTGTGCAAATGTTTTAGCAACGCTGAACTAACTTTCAAAGTTTTAATATTATTAAAGTTTAGTTCAATGAGAACGGCTTTGTAGCTAGAGTCTTGAGGATCGATGTTCCGCCCCGACTGTGCCCTGTTTAATTTTGGCCGTTATTTGCCACCGTAATGAATTTCTCTTCTTTCAGGCTCCCGATAAGTTCAGAGACAAAGGCTTTTGTTCGTGCGACATATAAATAAGCCAGTGGGGGTATAGTTATACCACGGGGTGCAAAACTTTCAGCATCAAGATTTACGAGCGCTCTTAATCTCGCAGATGACCTTGCGGGTGCAGGCTTTGTAGCCGTGCGCGAAGTTTCACAGCACAGCGAGTCGGAGCTGCAAGTTATAAACAATTTAAAGTATTTGTTTCCCGATGCTACACTCTCCCAGTTATCGTCGCGGCAGAATAAAAGAAATGTCGTCTTCATGTCCACATTACACCGCTCTCCACGCTTTTATCTCGGAATCTCGTTAGATGCAATAACAATAGAAATTTGGCGTGAGATCGAAGTGAGGCCATTAGAGCTCGTTGCGGAGCATTTGCGTGGAAAATGTAACGGTCAAAGCGAGTGCCGAATCCTCGCGAATAAACACGAATGTCCGTGGTTATATGTAATTCGCTGAACCAAATTGGGTTCAAAACGAAAATCTTCGCAAGCTTAAGACCCGCTTTCCTAAACCCACTCGGTCCGTACTCTTCGTTTATTATTACAAACGTTAATCCAAATCTTCTAGGCCGTCTGTTTTCTCATTCGTTTCGACACAATGGTCTCTTCTGTTTATTTTGACTCCGAATTTGACCAATATCGGGATCGTTTTATCTCGCCAAGTTTTACGACTGTGTCTATTCGCTTCCGAACAATATCATAAGTTACTTCCTCTCCATAAAAACAATGTCGTCTAATGATAAGGCTCGCTATTATGATATTTTCGTACTGCGCTCCCCTCGGCCTCCGTTGGATGGTAGCAATTTTTATAATCTAGTCTCTGGTAATAAAATCCAATAACACGATCACACCGAGAACGATAACGTAAGTAATTCGGTGTAAAAAGAAATCAGGGTTTATTCGAGGTTTTTCCTACTGAACAAGTTCCAGTTCATTTGTGCTGGTTCGCGCTATTCCGCCGTCATAAGCGAGTGTCGGCGGGATATACCCGCCGCACGCCGCGGGATCCGCGATCATCCATCATCCACGGACGGCGCGCGGCGGTGGATTTTTATCCGCAGTTGCGAATATACCACCACAAGGCAAAGCTAATTTATTTTCTGTGGTAATCATTCGCGCGTTGTACACCACGACTGGGGTTTGAATAGATTTATTCGGAGCATGAAGATAAATAGTATAAGATATTCAATTTAGGGGTTTATGTCCGACCTCAAGGTTTTTGAGACAGGAAAAATGCAAATATAAGTATTTACCAGGACGTCTATAAACAAGATGATTTTCATAATAAGCTCGAGGCGGAGGCCGAAATAAAAGCCTATCACGATAAAAGTATTGAAGACGCGTCAGCGGAATCGGCGGGCCGTAAAACAGTCCCTCTCGTAAAACGAATTTAATTCTTCGTTTCCACATTAAGGGCCGGAAGGGACTGATGATGATTTAGGAAAATGATGACGTCACATTTTCCTTTCTTACGGCCTTTTTATGTATTGTCATAAATACTCTTAGAGTTCGCGCGGCGTTCTAATGAGCGAGATCGAGGACAACGCAACCGGCGACGAATGGAAACTCGGAAATTGCTTGCAATTTATTTTACTTTAATTGTAATTTCCCATAATAAACTGGTGTGGCCAGTCTTGTGTGCCTACTGTTTTTAAGGAAATATCACAGTTGATTGATAAAATCAGGTTCGGAAAAACTCGAGTATGTTAGTATTATTTTCAAAATAAATAAAAAGTAATTAATATTATGTATAAACAATAATTAGGTATATACCTACGTTACGAAGATCTCTAAACAAAACGTTTGATCGTGACCAAATATTAAATGCAAATAAAATATTAGATATATTTTTACAAGGCAAAGCAAAGACGAAACATAAAAAACTGAGCGCTCATTTCCATAAAGGATTTTAATACACTCCAAACAGTTCTACAGAAATTACCTTTCTTTGTGGATGGTATTTGTGAGTGAGCGACAGACGTCGCCTCAAAGGCGCTCGCGAATACACCCGTGTTTTTGATAAATGATGACGAAAATATTTTTTTCGGTCGCCGGCGCTCGCTACGATATTGGTTTTTGATAACGTCACTTTGCTCCTTTAAAAGGGGATGTTGAGATAAATTTCCATCAGTTTTAATACAAAGCAACAAACGTAATCTACAGCGCCATTCACCTGCTACCCTCACCGCCCCCCACTTCCCATCCCGTGATCGTCCGCTCCACTGAAATCTGATAAGAAAAATCCGTTTAGAGGATCCAACTGTTGCGATTGCTGCCTCATATTAATTATAATTTTTGCTCTTTTCATTACGAAATATCTGGATGACCGAGAATTGCTCATTTTTTTAACGACGTTTTCTAAAAATAAAACCTAGCTAGATCGATTCATCGCCATGCATGCATGCATCGGGGTTACAAAATTTCATGAAAATTGTTGGAGCTGTTTCCGAGATTCAGATTATATATGTGTTAAACAAGCAATTCATGTATATATATATACATACAAGAATTGCTTGTTTAAAGGTATTTGACGTTTTCGTGAACTGTAATTGACGTAGTATCTTTGGGAAAATCCCAAAAATCATCTAACGGATCCATAGATATAAGAAAGAAATGAATTTAACAATGTCTGAGAGTTTTAGAATTATAAGTGATCCGTTCTTAAAATAATACCTATTGACGTAACGATCCTTAAATCAATAAAATGTTAATTGCCCTATCAAAGATGGAGATGATAGCGATTCATTTCTTGATCGGTTTAACGATAGTACCGAGTGCGGTCTAACAGAAGAATTTGGTTTTCAAATATTTTATCGAGATGTCGAAAATGTAATATTTCTTCATTTGCATCTCATAAATTAAATAAAGGTATAATAATAGGTATGTAGGTACCTACATTATGCTGTTCGCATGACCAATCATGTAGCTGTATTCTAAGAATAGTTGGTAGTGATAATATACGTTTTCGTGTTTACGGTAGATAATGTGTTCATTCCTCCACTATTGCAATCTGACACGTCACGCCTGTTCCACGTGATATCAAGCAATATCCATGCATATGTAATTTTAGGCTCCGTTTACACCGCCGGCGCCGGGAAACAGCCCCAGTTGTTCAGGTAATTCTCGCCAATTTCCCACATCACATATTTACTTGTGTTCAATACAAAGGCCTCCTCCCGTCACTCATGTTCAATCATCTCGTTTGTTTCCAAGGCATCTATATTAAATTTCATGGCTGTGTGAATTTATTTCATTCGCATTACGTCGTACCCTCTCTTGACAGAATTCCTTTTAATACGATTCGTCGGATGTCATTCTCGACGTCATCAATCATTCTCAGTAACTTTCTCAATATATTTTTATCTTTATTGAACTCTTTTCATTCGGAAGTTCATCATTAAGAATTGGCTCTCTTTTCGTGATGATTGATATAAAATATGGCAGAGCGCTTCGTTACGTTTTCGATGTTTTATAAATTGGGTGCAGAAGTTATAATGTAAGGGAATGGGATTACTTTGATAATAGAGCTACAAAGGTAATATTTTATAATGTAGTTTTCTGAAGCACTTGTAATGTTTCCTAGAGCGTATTGCCAACTGACACAAACAAACACAGTTACAAATCTTGAGGAGTATACTACAAGTTCACAAAACCCGCCCTTAGCTGTCGGTGTACACACGAGCCAAGAGCCACTCCTTATGGCCGCACATTAAACTCCGGGAACTTCGCTCGCTGCTGACTCCGCAAGCTTCTATTAAATTGCTTCATTTTGTTTTGTTTTGTTCTAGCCGACTTAAGTTGTTCACTCACTGTTATTACATTGTACGAACTTGCTGAATAATACAACGATATTGTACTGAAACTCTTTTAATAATACAATTTGAAAATAATAGAACTGTGTTAAGGAAAATAGAACCATCTTTAGAATAGAATGAGAAAAATGTTTAAGGTGATTGTAAATAAAATATGAAGAGCATTTAGTATTATTTATTCATGTATTGCTCCAACTTTTCCATCCAACAAAATAAAGAACAAAAACTGAGCCTTTCCCTTCACATCACACAAATAATCCAATGATTGAACGTAAAATATAAAGTAATTGCAGAAAAATAGGGTTCAAAACTGACATGCAGTTAAAATTAAACTTTTAACAAGATTTAAAAATACACATCTGATAGGTATATAAATGCTGTCCGGTAGTTCAAATGATGAAAATTAACGAAGCTCCGGTAGCGAGGTTGACGTAACATATATTTCTTATTGAGTACGATAACTAACAGTGTACGTATGTCGTTATGCATGTAATACCTCTCAGTTGCCGCAGCGCATCGACGTGACGACACTTGAATTACTAACAGCAAATAATGTGTTTTCCGTTAAAAATTGAAAATCTCTATATTAATTTTGGAGTGAATTGAGTCGATTTGAGCTATTTAAGAGTAGAACTAATATTCGTATAGTAATATTATCATGATGATTGCTCAATACTGACAATTTATTCTGAACGTTTCTTGAATAGACTGTTCTAATAGTGTAGTAGATTGTATGTTCAATATCAAGTTCTAACTTATACCAACTCAAACCTGCGGGGAATATTCCTGAAATAACAAACCGTCATGTAATCGGCATCAAGTACACTCCGACAAAGCCATTGCCTCCTATCCCCCGACTCCTGCGCCGTAAGATAAGTAGCTGACACATTCTGTTATTCTTCTATTTCTCCTACCTACCATTCGCTCGACATTGAAACGCGATATTATTTGGCGGATTTATATATTCCCCGGGGCCTTGATCAGTGGGTGACAAGTGAGAAAGCAATTTCTATTCGTCCCTGGCACGGGCTGGCGGGACAGCGGGATGGCGGGGTTTGAATAACTCGCGAGATTTGTCTCCGTCGTGTTACTCGCGTTACAAGATGATGATGAACTGACACAACTTATATCTCCAGAATAGAGGATAACAGTTTTGTAACATAGAAGAGTTATTGGGGAACGTAATTTTTTTACAGCTGTGAGCTTAGGTTTCTTGAGTGAGAAATAGCATCTAGAAAATATTACGGATAGCTCGATGTGTGGCTACAAATTTCGTGTTGTTTGGAGATTGCATTTTCAGAATTTTGCAGAAATGTTTCTAATTCTATCACTTTTGGTATTCTTACCGCTCACTTTAACATTTTTATTTATACTTATGTGCCTCGTAGTATGACTCTTCAATCTTTCTTCCATTATTTAATCTCTTACTCATCATTTATTCACAGTAAGTAGTTCGCGACACCGTCAAATTTCCAAGCTGTTGACCGTAGCACGCGACCGCTGACTTCCACACTTCCGCACTCTCTGTCCGACCGCCCCGGACAGCGGACTCCCCGGACAGCTCGAACAACACGCCGGACAAACAGACAGCCCGCCGGCAATAGTTGCAACAATAACACCACTAGAGATTTATGCACTTTGTTCAAGTTTGTAGTCTTGAGATTATAACAGAAGCGTCGTTGTTGCTCCATTTAGATTTGTGCTCGCTTATAGTTGCATTCAGACGATCTTACTTCGACCTAGCTCCATTATAAGATCTAAGACTACTTTCTAACTTGATAATTCCTCAGTCAGTTATATTTTTAAGGAAAGGATTAACACGACCTAGTGTTATCACAGTTTTAATCCTTTTCTTCTCTATATCACATTGTAAATATAGAACTATTTATAATTATACGATATTGATTCTGTTCATAACATGCACATGAGAACAAAGAGCTAGGATTAAAACAATAAAGTCGAACAAAAGAGAGATGCATTTCGTTGAAAGTATTTTAAAATGAATGTTGATTTTCTGATTATGGCTATGTGTTTTTAATATCGTTTTATTTTGAAACAAAAAAGAAAATAGCGTTAATAATAGTTAGTGTTAAATAAATACATGAAGGAAAACCTCCTCCAGGGAAACGAAAGAGTAGTGTATAAGTGGTATCGCCAAATCGCCATCCATTCGTCACCTTTTTGTTAACTTCGCGAACAAACCGGGCAGGCTTTGTTTACCGGTCAAACGCCATAAATCAAGGTTCGCAACTCTTCGACGGGTGATAACTTGTGAGAGAGGAACTGATGGCAGTTGCTAACTCGAGGTAAATATCGCCCTGCAATGTGGAACTTCGCGATTGGAATATTGCCGACTAATTAATTGTTTTGGAATTGTTTTTTTCAAATTGTTTTGGAAGAAAATATTTGTCAAGAACATGTCAGTAAGTTTTCTTTTTGTAGAGCAGGTTTTATTTTGGGTAGCGTTTATCTTAGGAACCCGCCCCTGACGCACACAGTTTTTACGACCTGAAAAAAATCGCGTTTTTTTATTTTCTGTAAGTTTATTATTAATCTATTACAAAAAAAAAAAAAACAGAATAAAAGGTGAAACTCGCATCAAAATCCGTTGCGGATTTTATAAGAACAATGCGGTCACACAGACAGACAACGTCTTCAATTTAAATATGCATAGATATAGATAGCACTTACAAGCTATTCAGTTACAATGATAGTGCTTTATGTTCAAAAAGATATAAATGTCACGATCTCTTCGAAATCAATTGCAAACAATAGTCTGAGAGAAAAATGGAAAAATATACCTAAATGAAATATACCTCCGTACGGTTCGTTGGGCTGGTTTAATATAATAAAATGTGTCTCGTCGGATCCACTGCCATTCAGATTTATTGTGTCCTGACTAAAGCCTTGAAATCCAAATGATTTGTTCCCACTTTTATGTGTTGTTGAGGGATCATATCGCTCAATGTCACAGTCCTGCTTATTTCAACGGTAATGCGTTACATGAAATGTTGTATCTCGTTCATATAAGCGGGCTAGGTAAAAATGTCAGCCGTGGAAAATGAATTATGTATGTATGTGGTAGCCATCCGAACCTATGTGGTCATATTGGCGTTAGACATCGATAAGGGTTAGTGAAGCTCGTCAGTTTGACAAGTGACCGGAAACATTAATTTTATCATGAGGATTAAATTTGAAATAAGAGTATGCTCTGCACTTGACACACTATAGGCTGATCTACGTACGTACGTACTTGTATATACGTACGGCAAAGAAATAAAGAAAAGAAAAAGGAAGAATGATAACCTGAATAAGGATAATGAGGATAACCTTATGTCACTATTTCAACACAAATCAAGCCCAACACACAACAGGAAAAAATGTAAGGATACACATGTCATGTAGGCACATTATGTAGGTACAGTGTTCGCTCATAAATCGTACTTTGAGCTTCAAGGCGTGGTACATCGCGGGAGCGGTCATTGAAATAATTGATCGCCGAGCGCCGCTCGTGAGATCACGCTTATATTTCATTCGAAATAAAAATGTAAAGCTACATTATGTAACAGAATCCCTTGAAGGCTTAAGAATTATACAAAGGTTTCAGTAAATGTATTTTCAAAGGTCTGCGAAAAAGGCTATGAAAACTGTAGGATTATAAATGTCTGTGATCTTCTAGAAAGTATTATTCTGTATCGAGTTATTTAAGATCATTATTTTTTAGTAACTCTTACCAGTCTATAAAAATAATATAATAACTTATGTTTGTATTTCTTTTGGGCAAAATCCTGTGCTTGTACAAAGTAAGAGCTCTGGTAAGAGACCACGTGACAGTTACCAATTTAATTTATGGATTTCAATTTTAGAACTTTAATGTCCAGATTTATTCAAGCTGTTTTTCGTCACCGTAAATCAGCGATGTTTCAGGTTAACTTAGAAAGTATTAAAACAATGAAGTCACGTCAGCATTATGCCTTTAATAAAACTATCCACGATACTTACATTAACCGCTCCCTCCATATTAATATGAAAGTAAGAGGTCAGACAACCTGTAGTTATGGAAATGTTTGGTAAAGTTGCGAGGTCAGGCGATCCAGCCATGTGCCCCGAGCCCCGAGCCCCCGGCTGCGGGCCGCGGCTGCTATTCTCGTGATTGATCGCAACCTGGGCCGTTTCCCATAGGAGAAATCACAGCATGGATGAAATTGGACAGAATAGAAATGTTGTAGGACAATGATAAAGCGTCTGTCTATTGTTTGTTAAGTGATGACTAAAAAAGACAAGTCTTTCAAAAAATTATTATAAAAGTAAACTAAAAGAATAACATACAAACATTCAGTTACATCGTCTGTGTTCCCCAAAGGGTCAGGCAGAGGAAAAAAGAGAGCTAAAAGAATAAAATTATGCTCTAACATTTATAAGAAGTAAGGAATAATGATAAGATAACTCAACTTCAAAACTATACACTTTATTTCTGCTGAGAAAATACCTACTATAGTTGTAGCGTTTTAGCATAGTAATAGCTGTTATTGACCCACCTACATTTTCTAGCGTTTTAGGGTTCCGTATCTAAAAACGGAAAAAACGGAACCCTTATAGGATCACTTCGTTGTCGGTCTGTCTATCTGTAGAGGTCCTTTTTCTCAGGAACGCGTGTAGGTATCAGAAATTAGTATCAAATATGTCTACAGTCATATTGAGCTAAAAAAATCAAGCTTCTGAGTCAACACAATGAAAAATAAGGCCATTTATGCGACATATTTTGATACTCGCAAATAAATCAAACCTATAGGGTACTTCCCGTTGACTTAAAATGTTGTTGTGTTGTGTTGTGTTGAAATGATGTTGTGCATGTTTGGCAAGAAGCAAGCTCTCACAGCACTAGTAAAAGAAGAATTCCAAAAATTGTTAATTTGTAGTTTTATCAGATTTTTTTGCGATTACAGTCTTACGTTTGCAGATAGAGAATGGACCGTGTCGTTTATCAATGTATGGGAGAACAATTTTTTTAATACCGAAGTTAAGTTTGTTCTTGAAATAAATTCATTCCAACTACGGAACCCTTCATCGTACGTGGTCCGCGCACACGCACTTGGTCGTTTTTTTTTTAATTAAAAAAACTGAAATAAAGTCCTGAAGAACGTCCTAAATATCTATCAATATCTGTCTATCGTGGTCTTCAACATGTTCCAATAACGAAAAGCCATACATAGTTTATTGTTTGGGTTCTTACGGAGAGATATAAGGGAAGGGGCAATAACCACTACTGCATGCTTAAACGCGAAAACTATATCTACATACTTGAAATGCATAATTTTCAAATACACACATCAAAAGTGTCTAGGGATCAAGCATTTTTATGCGGATTTCTTGAGATTGAGATGTGGCTTTGTAATAAATTTATGATTATATAAATTTATATGGATCCTTTTTGGTGCATTTCATAATTTGAAACAGGAACTGTTAATCAAATTCGAGTAAAAGATGAAAATCAGCTGTCAATATTTTCCCTATAAAAACATACAACGCATTGAAGACATTATTAGTGCTACTGTTTCCCTACTACTGATTAAAACCAACGTTATTATGGAGCGGCGACGTCATTTAAGCAGGGAAGAAATGCTCAGAGCCGTGGGAATGATAGAAGCTGGTTCCCGGCAACGTACTGTGGCTTTAGCTCTGAATACAAGTCAGAGTGTTATCAGTCGACTTTGGACACGTTACCGAAGCACTGGTACCGTGGCTGAGCGCCATGGAGGACGGTATCGCTGCACCACACGGAGACAAGACCGATACATTCAAATCTTAACTCGAAGAGCTCCAACAATAACCGCCATGATGTTAGCCGTGAGGCTTCATCACTCTTCAGGGAACTTAATTAGCGACCAAACAGTCAGAAACCGCTTGCATGAAGTGAACCTTCATTCCCGAAGACCGCTACGGGTACCACCTATAGCAATGCACAATCGTAGGATTCGATATCAATGGGCTCTTGAACACAGAAATTGGGCAGAAGAACAATGGCGTTTCGTGTGCTTTTCTGATGAGTCTCGTTTTGGTATGAGACCGGATACAAGACGTATACGACACTGGAGAACCCCTGGACGCCAACAGCATTAAAATCCTGCCAGGAAGTCCATCCTTATAGTGGTGGAACCATCATGGTATGGGCGGGTATTTGGATCGGCGGAAGAACTGAGTTGATTTGGATCAGAGGCAACCTCAACGCTCAAATTTATGCTGAGACGATTGTATCTGACGTCATCGTTGCTCTACAAGTGCAAATCGGTCCCTTATTTCAGTTAATGCATGATAATGCACGACCGCACACCGCAAGAGTTGTAAGACAGACTCTCGCCGCAGCTAACATCAATGTTCTGCTCTGGCCTGCTCAGTCGCCAGACTTGAACCCGATTGAGCATGCATGGGATATGCTACAGAGAAGAGCTCTGCCGAATATGGAGGGTATCCAGTCGCAAGAAGACCTTTTTTTGTTGTTGCAACGAACATGGGCGGCCATTCCACAGCGTGATTTGGATGAACTCATTTTGAGTATGCCAAACCGATGTTCTTGTGTTGTTAGTGTTCGCGGTAGAAACACGGATTATTAATTGTTTAAGTTACCCAATAAAATTTTAAAGAAAACTGTTATTTCAGTCTTTTTTTCGAACTTTAATGTTAGTGGTTCAAATGTCAAAAATCCCTTTATTAGGAAAATGGCAAATTTCTTTATTAATGCAAAGGTGACTTGGTTTATCGTTACTGTGACAAACGAAAACACTTTATTTGATGAATCCTTAAAGAAAAATTTAATTAATATCAATCAGGAGAAAAGTTATTGCAAAAATATATGTTGATCCCTAGACACTTTTGATGTGTGTAGCTAGATAATTTATTGAAAAAAAAAAAACCAAAGCCATGAAACAAAGTGGTAATTTCTATAAACGTAACGAGTAAAGGGATCTAATTGAATCCAGTGTAAACAGCTATAATGAAATTGTCCACAAACAACTGAAGAGGGCGCTGCGGTGCAAATGATTACAAGAGACACAAATGAATCAATTCTGTCGACAGTCGTATAATTGAGAGGCGCAGCGGCCACTTGCCACTTTGGTACTGAAATACGATTATACGGCTCTCGGAAATAATTATCAAAACGTAAACGTAGCGCGTAGCGTAGTGTAGCGCGTAGCGTAGCGCGTTAGCGTTATAATAATTCATAGCGACATGATTAATGAATTATTATGATAATTTTATTTACTAATTTATCCTCTGACATACATTTTCCTAACTATGTTAGGGTCGGCTTCCAGTCTAACCGGCTGCAGCTGAATACCAGCATTTTACATTTTACATGATATGAAATAAAATAATTGATTAACTGAATGTTGGATGTCAAGCTTGGTGGACTGGTGCAGATGATAAAAATAATACTTAAATATTTTGTTACTTAATAATTTTTTCAACGATGTTTATTGAATTTCTCTCTTGACTGTAGCAAACCCTAGTTTATATGGCTGTTTAGGCGTGAGGATATCTTTCCTGATGAAAAACCTCCAACCATTCGCAATGCCATTCCTGATGAAAAACCTCAAACCATTTCGCGCAATGTAGATGTCTTCGTGGTTTTTGTTCAAGTAGTTACTCCTAATTTCCAAAGACAACATTCGTATTCTTTCGTTGGATATCCAATAGTTTACAGTGTCTAGACTATCACAGCCCGCATGACATGCCTATAAGCCCCAGGAGATCTGTACGTCCTCGCACACAATGGTGGCAGTAACTTGTACTTGTTTATAGTAAGATGAATGTTTTTATAATAGCTGTATTTTGGCATACACTTGGTAAACTAATACCCCAAAGAACCCTTAAAGGAGGCAATATTCTTTACAGGATGCTAACCCTATTAAGAAGTTAGGGGACGTGAACTAATTATATCGTATTTCTTTACCTACATTGTAAGGTATCGGACTGAAATTGAATATTAATATACGATTTCAAAGAAAACAGTTACGGTTTTAAATGAAACGGATACGCGTTGCTACGGCGTAGCGATTCGTAGCGGTGGTTGCTACGCAGCCGTAGCAAATAACCAATTTCTGTGCAACTCTATCGACTATCCAACGTAAGGTTATGTTCAACCGGCTGATATTAGTGTTCGCAGAAATATATTTCTAGTAATATAACAACGTCTCTTTCACAAAATAATTTTGAATTCAAATCATGTATAACTTACGTTCCAGCATAAAGTACACAATAACTATTTCGAAATATAAGTTACTATTAAAATGACCACTATGTTCGGGGATAACAAAAGGGCCATTACTCCACTATGATGTAGGTATATTTAAAAGTAAGACGATTACTCTTTGGAGTGAGTGCAGGCCCTCGAGGCAGTATACCTACGCAGACCATCCCAAAGCCATATACTTGATGTATTAGCTTCCGTGCGAGGAAAGAATACTAATCTATGTGGGATGAGCTATAAACTTACTCTTGATAAGCTCGGTCCAAGAAATATGAAACAGAGATGTACGTGGGTATCTTACAGTTCGAGTCTTTTGAACTCGACAATCTGTTGGATGAACGTGAGAACAAATCATATGCTGTAACAGTTGCAACTCTAATTGACTGTTCTATTCAAGTCTTTCCATATAATTGAATTTCAATTAGGAAAGCCTTCGATCGATGTTCAGCAAGCTTAATATAAATCAAAGTAAATAAAACATTCGTAAATAGTGTCACCCCATTACAAATAACCCGTTAAAGATATTAGTCTTTGAAGGGGACATTAGTCCCCAACTAGATGAAACAGTTCATTACAAAACGATTCAAGCGTATTGTTTGAGAATAAAGCGATCCCTAGTTTATTGTAGAGCATTAATCTGAGGGAATATTTACTGATACTTTAATACAGTTCGTTGTCTGTAATTGCCTTGTTCGCTACAATGACATTACCAATTAATATCGCCGGAATAATATTACGACAATATTCTTAGAATCAAAGTGTGGTATTGTTTTGACAACAAGTTGCGAGTCGGCCATTTGATCGATTCTGTTAGATACATAGCTATTTAAATCTATATTCGGGTAATATTCTGACACTCAAAAAAACCCGGCCAAGTGCATGTCAGACCACGCACAATGAAGGGTTCCGTAGTTGGGATGAATTATATCCAGAATACACCGATATATGTACGTTACGGTCAATTGCAAATGTAAGTTTGTTGTCACAAAAAATATTTTTTTATTGTGATAAACCTACATATCAACCATTTTAGGCCGTGTGAGATCTTGTTTCTTGTCAAATTTTATGATTCTAGGTCAAGGGGAAGTACTCTATAGGTTTTGATTTATTTGCTAGCATGAAAATATGTCGTTTGTTTGGCTGTTTTTTTAGAGCTCCAAGGGACCGTAGACTTACGTATTTGCTATTAATTTCAACTTGATACCTCCACACGTTCCTGAGAAAAAGGATCTTGACATACTGACAGATGGACGGACAAACGGACGACGAAGTGAGCCCCTGAGGGTTCCGTTTTTACTATTGAAGTCAAAGTCAAATAATTTATTTCAATTAGGCACATACAAAGCACTCTTGAACGTCAAAATTTACGAAAAATATTAATATAATTGATTCTAGTCGCCCCTTCCAAAAGGTAGTTTTCGTATGGAGAAGAATGGGCAAGAAACTCCACCGTTACTCTTTTAAAATGTTTTACAATATTTTGTATACATTAATTATATAATTATATGTGAAGACGATGCACCTGGAATAAGATTGTCTACTATACCACAATAGGTAAAAATAATTAAAAATGAAGCAATGACGGGAAAATAATTATGTGATGGATACATGGTGTTCATATATTTACAAGCATTGTAACAGTATGTGGGAGAAACGTTGTATTTTGATTAATTTAAAATTATTTACGTAATTTTTTGAGTAACTTCCGGTTTAATAAGTTGTTCGGTTGGCTACTCGCCCCCACCCACTGACAAGCAGGCCATAGTATAAAAGAGCGCGCAAGTAGCTCGACCAGTCCTTTCCAACCCAGATGACCCCATTACACTCCTCCAGGAGAAGAATAGGGCTACCAGTACAGTGCACAAACACAGACGCCTCCCGTCATTCCGACCTCGCCGCCGAGGTCCTTTGCGATCGCGACCGTGTCCTCGAGTAAATGATACTCCTCCCCGACCCTTGCTCGAAAACGGGGTGCTAGCAGTTGGTGCAGCTGAGCACGTAGCTTTAAATACCCCGCCTAATAATCATGATTTTAACCAAATTTTGATCCAGCCTGTCCCCTCTTGCTGTCCTCCCGCCAGCGACGCCCTAAGCCGAGGTTCGTACCCCACAGGGGGTGCCCTTAGCGAGCGTTCGCCAAGCTTTAATTTAGAATAGTTTACTTGCTCCTGGCTTGAGGCTCTAAGTGTAGCAGCTTAAGGCACCCACAGGAAAGTCCAGTTAAGCAGCCAAGACCTTAGTGGTCAAAACTGCGAGTTACCATAGTTATAAAAAAAAAGCTCGACCAGTCAGTCTTTGTTCGACTACAGACTCGGCAAGACAGTTCTGAACGGTCAGGTATGTTTTATTTTAATTGCCCTTAATATATAGATATTATATATTAATATTATTAATATATATATATTATTATTGCTATGCTATATTGTTATAATGTTATATTACTTCATAACTTCGTCATGCAAACTGTGTAATTACTGTGTTTTATGTTAATAATAATGATAAAATTGATTAATTAGCAACCAGTTTTATTTTGTCTAGATACTAAATTGTCCTATGGAGCTAGACCAGCATGTTTCCAAGCATTCTTATCTTGGATATAATCCTCAAATTTTTTACTATGGCTGTTTACAAAGAGTATATTTAAAATGAGTCTTAAATTTTCTTTCAGTTAATTGTAATATATCACGAGGTATTTTGTTGTAACATTTAACTCAGTACCCCATAAACGATGTATGTACTTTAGATAATCTGAAAAATGGTTGTTGAGGTACGGAACCCTAAAAACAAGCCAAACAAATCAAACAAACATAACGGTTCAGCACAAGTAGTCCATGAATAGAACCGCGATGTTCACCAACATTTGATGAACGTATTCAAAAAGAGCAATTTAAAAAATAAAATGTTTCCAAACGACTAACCAAATGGAGTTGCAGTTTGTTTGCGACTAGATAACACAGTTATTGCGAATGGATACCGACCTTATACGCACTCGGTGGGATATATTTGCGACTGTGTATTGCCTGTAATATGTTATTGTTCGGTGCAGTGCGGAGTGGTCCTCCACGTCTCGCGCACTTGGACTTGCCTGCCCGACTCGCACACTCACAACACGACGATTATAACAAAGCTGTCACAGCTATACTCATAGTGGCGACGCATCGTACCGTCACTATTGTACCAATAACGGTGTAGTTCATTAACACATAAGTAATACGTGTACAGTCAATTTCTTGCTACAATTTTAAGACCCTATCTACAGGTCACTTCATGATTTTATTCAAATTAATCAAGAGTATTCAAGAGATACCGGATCTCGGTGAAGTATAATTATTATGAAAGCACAAAAAAAAGTACAAATACTAATCAATTCTATGAACAAACTCCGCTTTGATGATCACTTAAGAGTGTAAATACTATTAAGATTTTCCGAACGAACCATCAAGTTTTTGAATACTGTTTAAGTACGATTGCTCGGAAATCTTACCTACTTACTTTAGTATTTTGATTGTGTAGACTGATGTTTAGTATCACTGATAACAATATTCGGATAAATAGAATATTAATTCGTGCAGACACGGCAATACCGTTTCCGCTCACTATCACACAAAGATTTTGGCAAAAACACGTCCATAATTCTGGACCCACCGCACTTAACTACAGACAACGCCGCGAGGCTACCTAGTCCAGCCATAAATTGTGAACTTCTCAGACAGGACCCTTCTCCAGAGACGAGCGGCCATCTTGTTGCGGATTATAAGAAAGTATTGCAAATGAAAATTTACATCGTATCTCGTATCATCATATTTTAGCTAGATCGTTTGGGTATGGAAATTCCATGAAGCTATCGGGATACCGCTCATAAATTTCACCTTGTTTGTTAGGTAACTTTCAATTTATACCACCATTGGGAAGTTTGTAATGCTACGGAGTATAAATTGCTCTAATGAATTTCTGTTTGTATACACATACTATCTATTTTCATAGAATACAGTTTCATAACTTATTTACTAGGTATTATTTCTAGGTGTTTGTCAAAATCAATCCCTATTGAAAACGTTATTAAACGAGGCCAAGAAAATGAGTAGAATAATAAATTCAAAATTGAATTGAAAATATGTGCGGTTCACGCGAGTTAATCCTTGGCGAGCTTTCCTAAACCGATACTAAATAAATGAACTGTTCCCATTATCGTATCATTATCGAACTGCTTATCGGGAATTAATTCGTGGTCCAGCAATAAACGCTAAAGCTACCCAAGAATAATGGACCGCTGAATAATGAACAACACAGAGCACTGGCTCACTAAGTCCTAATTGGTTGACAGATCAATTAGCAACCAATTGGGTTTATTCGTCTTAAGGGATTAGCAATTCTTGGTGGTCACCCACGATTGTCGTGGGAATACAGCAGCAAGATCTCCAATTTGTATTAATATTAATTGAACGTTCGAAATCTGGACGACTTATAAGTGGATTGTGTGAATATCACAGACACTGGCTTAAGTCCAGAGAAATGTTTAGAAGGACGAGGCTGAGACTCACTTGCACAAAATGTTTTCTGTTCATTTTCTGTTTTCTGAGCAGAAGCACAAGTAGCAACGAGTCAGGATGCAATTGTATTCTGTAGCTCCAAGCAGTTTGTATGTAGTGGAGTATTGCTTTAAAACATTGGAATTGCTCGGGAAGTAATCAATTGGTGCCTGATTGCTTTCAATCATTTTTTTAGATTTTCTTCTGTTGATATCATTTCAGACTTCTAATAAGAAATAAAAATATGAAGGAAAAATAATTGGAATTTCTTCTTCATTTACGATAAGTCAGAGAGTAACATTACGTAGTATCGTCCAGTCACATCGAATGCTTTCTCGACTGACCGGAAATTAAAGGCAAACACAAATAAAAGTTCCACAAAGACGCAATATCGACAAACATGTCATCTAAATAAACTCAACTCCTAAATATCATTGCTGGAACAGATTTCGTTGTACACAAATTGATAAAGAAATTATTATTATTTGTTAAAAAGGCCCCGTTGTTCCTACCGGCCGGCCTTAAGCGGCGACCAGGGAGTTGTATTAGGAAAATAAGCAGAATAATTAATTATAATGATTAGAGTATTACTTTGTAACAATAGAGAAAAGAGATTGTTTTCTAGGTGTTTTGTTTGTTTACAATACTGAGTTGCTTATTTCATTACTACAAAGTAAATTGTTTAAAATTCAAATAGTACTTAGTTTTCTATTACACGCATTATAACACCTTTTTTTTTGGGTGGGAAATCAACAAATAACTTCTCCCGCTCTGGGCGGAGCGGGAGGGCGTGTCGAACTCTTAATGACTAAAACCCACGCGTATTCCTTCGGTTGCCCTGTTGCCGGGGGCCACGATCTCCCTTTCGGTTTTCTTCGCAACCCCGGCAGGCATCGGCCCTAGCGGGCCCCGTCAATTCTGCTGACATCTCTTTGAGGCGCGCGTGGAACACAACGCGCCGTCGACCCGGGCCTGGTCCTTATCGGACGGTGAGCTACCCATTGCTCACAGTCCGCAAGCCCGCGCCTACGGTGGCCGGAAATCGGCTTGCGACTCCCGACGCCCTGGGCGTCTCCTCCTGCGGCGGTTGAGGGCGTGAGGGCGCGAAATTTGCCTCTCCCTCACGCGTTCCGCCTCCTCCTTCGCGAGCATTACCGCTTCGCAGAAAGAGGTGACGGCCTCCCATTTCCTCTCGCTCCGTACCATGGCCTGAACCAGGGCCGGACGCGAGAGATCACCGCCGCCGATCGCCTCCACGAGGACACGGCGATGCTCCGCCCAAGCTGGGCAGACCTCCACCGTATACGCATTATAACACCTAATTTTACAAACATAGGTATCGATTCCGTTAAATTGGCGCGCTCGGCATCCCCTAATGAGTTGATCACGTATCTCTGTATAGAGGATGTAACAATAGCTCCGGCTGTTCGTCGTTAATTCGCGCCGAGCAAACACCTCGCTAATAGGTGCGCAAACATAATCAGAAACCCTACCGCGTCGACCACGATGTCGATGTCGATGTCGATCCGGACACGCGCCACTGAATAGATAGGGACAGAAGGCTGGCTCCATAAATGACGAGTAAAAATGCATAAATGCACGAACCACACACTCGTCTAAGCATATTGACTTTTAATTTAAATTGCCCATTTATTCAAATCACAATTGTCATTCTTTGATATTTGTATAAGGCACAAAAAGTTGTCGTAGGATATCAATTTGCTTAACAATTAATTTATCTGACTGTACATCGAGTGCAAGCGTACTACCGACTGTTAGGCTGGTTTCACAGCTGTCCGGGAGACCCGCACAGGTCGCCCGCATACGGGAGACCCGTACGGGTAACGCCCGCAGTGCTCTGAAAGGAGGGAGTTAGTACGATACAGTCGCCAGCGTTGTACGGGCTCTACCCGGAGCGGGTCGCGTACGGATCAATCCGCGTTGCTGTGAAACAATGTTCAAGTTCGCTTCACGTGTGTCTCCATTCCGGGAGCCCGCACGGGCGGCCCGCGCGGGTCTCCCGGACAGTTGTTTAACCGCTTATCTATTATATATCTTTATTAATAACAAGACTTGTTTATGCTCAGCATTGTTGTAACAATGCTGAGCATAAACAAGTCTCTACAAAACTGTTAAAACAGTTTGTATGTGGGAACAGATCATTCAAAATATAGTTTAGATTATATTAGTGTCCGTGTTTGCTCGTGTGATGGCGGCCTCCTATTTTGTTACGTGCCGATGCCGATTCACACCACGTATCTACTTGCTATATCAACAGTTATGTACCTATAGTTGATCGGAAATAGGTCGGCAACGATATCTTACTTTACCTAGTTCAGCTTGATTGATTTCTAACTTTGGGAGTTCTAAAATAGAGCTGACTATGAACGCAGAATGAAATTTTATGATTTTATTGGATTTGCTAGATTAACTTTCGTACGTATTTGTCTTTTCTATTCGAATATTAAATGAGAAATTTCCCAGAAATATAATTTTGACCCAAATAATTTTACTATTAAGTTTATTAATCAATTTATATTTCAAACTACAATAGCATTCACTTGTTTTATATTAATTATACCTATTAAAAAAAACAAAATCGTATCTTGTAACTACTTTTGTTTGAATCAAAAACTTAAGGCTCGTGCAGACCAGCGCGATATTGTTCAAACTATTAACTTTATTCAATGTTTATTTTTGTTTTAAATTAGTGAACCCTTTTTAGTAAATTATGTTCAAACGCCGTGTGTTTTAAATCAAAAGTGTTTTAAAAGTTTGTTGCAATAAAAATAAACATGAAATAATGTGAGTTTAGCGGAACCCGTAGGTACCCCGAGAAACATTGTTGAAGTATCGGACATCATGGAACTCACCTTATCGCACTTCATTGGTCACTGCTGGACATCATCCTCGCCAAGCTTGGCTGTTCACCACTTGTACTCAATGTAGAGTAATCACATTGTTCACTAGACAGTTTAATAATACAACGCAAGAATTACAATACTGGTATGCCTTAATAAGGAATATATATTGGGCGACTGGTAATTACTAGTGACCAATACTTAAACAAGTGACTTTACTCATCATTATGACCAACTGTCATTATGGGACCAAACCTGAAATCGCGAATTAAAAATTAGCTGTTCCCTACATTTTGCCGAGTTAAGGCTCGTGCAAACTGGCGCGATATCGCGGGCGCTACAGGCAGCGCGTAGCGCCCGCAATATCGCGCCAGGAGGCACGAGCCTTTACTGTGAAAGACACCCGAGTCACTTTATTTTTATTATAACTTCTCGTCTTGTATATTAAAATGAAAATTCAACATCCAACAAAAAAGTAGAACCTCCACAAAAATATATATTTACATAGCAAAAAATATACAAGCAACTAAGTTCTCAAAAGAGGCATTTTCCTTGTTTTTTATTTAAATTTAAAAGAGTGGTTCCTGCTGCCCGGGTGAATCTGCAATGTAAACACCAGCTTGTAAGTTGCTTCAATGAAAACAACTCCTACCGCAAGCCGCGTTAAGGAGCTTCGTTCCAATATCTTCAATCTCAATTCTTTGTAATCTTTATGAGTTTTATTTACCCTTTTCCGTTTCCCTGTGAGAGGATTCTTATTTACTTTTGACAATGTTCACTTACGTACCAATAGAGCATTATTATTATTCTCTTACTGCAATCTGATTCTTTTTACATTGTTGTAACTCTGTGAATTCAGACTGTTTTTAAAACGTGGTATGGGAAACTTATGCAACAATTAAATATTCAACACAATTACAAGTAAAGCCTACCTAAACGGAGGCCTCGACGATACGATCTATCCGGGATGAGATTAGCGCCAACCGGTGCCACCTATTGTCGGCCGGGAGTTATCGGAGAGTAACCAATGTCGAACGTTATCGCGCCCGATATCTGCACTCTTCAGTGGCGCCACTTTCGCAAAAAAATCTTAAACAAACAATAGAACAAGAAAATAGTTGAGTCTTTCAGCTTTAATTAAGACAAGAGGCAACTCTGCCGGGCCGCGCTTAATTTACAACTTTTCTTTATTTTCCTTCATTAAAAAATTGAAGCATTTTCAATTAAAATTGAAAAATCGCTCCAAGACGCGGCTGTCCGGCCTGACGGTGCAGATTGAATCTGTTCTAGTATTTGTTGATACTTTGTTGGACAGTTGTTTGAGTTAGATTTAGATGTTCAACTCAAGGCTGGAATATTTAACGAGCAACTTTGTTTGCCGGACAGTTGCTGGTGACAAATGAGAAATAAATAAGAAAATGAAAGAATGGCCCGACCTAAATAAACAACAACTTGAACATTGTGCCGTTGAGAACATTGTCATTGAATATTACAGTCACGTTTAGGCGTATAATTTATTGCTTATGTCATATCTAAATCTTTAAAAGGTTCTTAAACTTCTACTCAGAACCCAAACATGTGAATGACTCTGAAGTCTTATAAAGAGTACGTAGGTAGCTACATAATAAAAATGTCGTAGTCGCGCAACAAACTAGTGATAAATCAAAAAAGATACTGTTTATAACACGTATTTATAGGCTTGCGATACATACAATGAACCTCTAAGGAGATTATTTGCCTAGTGTACAAACACCGCCGCGCGTCAATTCATCAGAATTCTGAGATTATAAAGGAAGCAACATAATTTGCTTACCGATAATCGTTTTACTGAACATAGTAAAGCTTTCAAAGTAAGTTGAGATCGATTCGCCGCCGCCGCCGCCGCCGCCGCCGGGGAGGACGCTACTCTAACTTTTATTGTTCAGCCCTCCGGCGATGATTTCATCTGCTCGATGAATTACTATACGAAGTTCACGTGGATCCTGTACAGTCACGAGCGCTAATATGTATCCACTTACCAAAATTCAAAAGCGATTTTCTCGCGGAATATTGACTGCAACTTTGAGGTAAGACATATTCCATATTAAAATGGGTTCCAAAATACTACGTATATTCGTACCAATATAAAATGACAATCAACACAGTAGGCGAAAATCACTTTGAAAGGTTGCTAAGTGTACCTATACATATTAGTACTCGTGACTGTAGTCAACCTCGTAATTGCTTTACTACCCTCAGATTGAATGTCATTTGCTCGTCATAATACATCACAGTATAAGTAGGTATTTTTATGTGACAGATATAGTTTCAGAGAACTGTTGGCAAAACGAGTAAATAAATTACGAGGTCGGCTATACTTCCACCTGTACCCGGAAATGTAAGAATATCGTGTATCTATTGTAGGTATATTTTCTTCGCCATTATGTTTAAGTTATGGGGGAACCCGAGCGAAACCGCTTGGTCCCGTGCATCGACTAAAAAACTGTCGCGATAGATACCGCTATATTTTATGATTATACGTTAAGCTCATAATGTCAGGTTATTTTCGGTCAATCGCTATTATTGTCGATGGATCTGGTAGGCATGTTAAAATAGGGATGAAGTAGGTACCATTATTTTTACAATGTTTAATTATTTTAAATGACCTATTAATTTCATTACAACCACAAAGGTCATTATGAAAACAACGTATAACAGTAGACAGTAACATAACAGTGACGCAACAAAATTACTTTTACAACATCTATTAGCCTAATCGAATACAAGTAATTCACTACGCACATAATTAGTCAGCAGAAGCTAATAACGAGGTCAGTGGCAAACGTCACATCAAAGATGGTGACAAGCCAAGTGATCCGCGGGCGACACATCAAAGTGTTATCGCACGCCACCCACCGTCCACCAAACATGATTACTGATCCCACACTACATCTTATTAGCGGGGGATCAAACACTGGACCAATTGAGTTACACGTGTTTAAAAGCCCGGCACTAATAATGTTGTAGGGGATTTCTATTTTTGGATGAGTAAGGTCTTTAGTGGGGCCTTGTCTTTGTAGTGGCGAAGTGTCACGAATGACAAAGGATATCATTTCGTACCTTAAATAGGATTCCCTTCCATAATTAATCTTTCCGTCATTTCCGGTCTGGTGCGTTTTATCAAAAACAGTATATTTGGCTCGTTAGTTTTAGCTAGATTTGATTCGTATTTAGCATCGTCTCTTTCGTTTCATAAACTCAGTGTAAAATACAAATAAACAGCGCTCATGAAATAGTTCGGTGACATTAGGCATTCATATTTATATTTTTGGACTTGAAAACTTCAGAGACTGAAACAGAAACATCGTTGTATAGTAGGTATTACCTTCCAATTATTTCCATGGAAATATCAAAGACATCCGTGTTACATAAAATCACACGTATGCCTTGAAAAATGGAAATTTGAATTCCGTTTGGGAGAAACGTCCAAATATTCTCATCGTGTATTTTCAAGAATAGAATAGAATACTCTTTATTTATTTATTTCTTTAAACTTTTCACACTCAAAATAGCACATAAGCGGACTCAATGCCTTAGGCATTCTCTACCAGTCAACCAAGGGTAGTGAAGAGATTGGATGGCAGGTGCTTTGTTTGAGAGGAACAAAGAAAATAATATTAAAATATATATCGTTAGAAAAAAATAATAAGAAGGAACTTAATACACATACATATTTAATATAATATACATATATTTATTATATATATACATATATACAAATTCAAGGGAGAGAGATGTTGAGATGACTCTACTCTATTTATTTTGAAATAAATCTCTGCAATTTCCGCTTTTAATGCATACTGACTGGTGGCCGTCCTGATATCAAGAGGAAGCGCATTCCATAGAAGAATGGACTGAATATGAAAGGAAGTATGAACAAAGTCAGAAGTATGAGAAGGACAAAGTAGGAGAAGATTGTTAGAAGACCGTAAATTCTTAGTGTGTGAAGAACATAGATGTTGGAAGTGAGACACAAGATAAGAAGGAGGAGTGGGAGAGTTGAGAAGGGAGAAGAGCGTGGTCAAAATGCGCAAACTTCTTCTTTGGCGAATAGACATCCATTTGAGCTCAGACCTATAGCTCGACACATGATCATATTTCCTGAGATTGAAAATGAACCGGATACAGCTGTCGAGCTTATCCAGCAAAACCGAATTCAAGTCAAAGTAGCACACGTCACCATAGTCGATGATAGGGAATATCAAAGCTTGCACAAGCATAGTTTTCGTCTTAGCGGGCAAAAAGTTTCTCAGACGATACAGGGATCGCAGAGTACCGTTGACCCTTTGACTAACACTAGAGACCTGGCGTTGCCAGCTAAGCGTCGAGTCAAGATGCAAACCGAGATCTTTCACAGTAGAGGTAACGGTTATGACGGTACCATTGAAAATAAGAAGAGGAAGTGAGCTAAGCGTCACCCTACTCATCATGCGTGAGCTCCCAATTACAATGGCCTGACACTTTGAGGGGTTTACTGACACCCCAAAACTATCAGACCACTTTTTGATGGCATCTAAATCTCGGTTTACATCTGCTATAGCGTCCGACAAACCTTCAACCCGCTCAGCTGTATATAATTGAAGGTCATCGGCATAAAGATGATACGAACACCGAATACAGTGAGTTATAAAATTAATGAAGATGGAGAACAACAATGGAAAGATAATACCGCCTTGTAGAACACCAGCATCCAGGTCGCGCCAACTCGACGAGCGCTCATCAACACGAACCGACTGCTGACGTCCCCGAAGATAAGAAGAGAACCACTCCAGAACCTCGGGCGAAACCATAATGAGAGAGGATAGAAAGGAGAATATCGTGGCTGACGGCGTTAAAGCCATTGGAGAAATCAATTAATACCAAAACGGTAACCTTGGTAACCTCCATCGCTTTTCTAACGTCACTCGTCACTTTAAGGAGAGCGGAGGCTGTACTGTGCCCAGGCCTGAATCCAGACTGAAAAGAGCTAACAAGGTTGTTCCGGTGAATAAACCCTGTGAACTGCTTGTTTACGCAGGCCTCGAGCACTTTAGATAGGAATGGAAGAATGGAAATGGGTCGAAAATGATCATGTAAACCATAATATTATGAATTACAAGATTAGAGAAGACTGACCTGACCTGAACATAAAAAGTGAGTAAAGAGTTAAGTTCTTTAGCCAATACAGTGTGTATCAGAAACGTGTGTTATGATTATTTTTTCATACACGTTGTATAAACATCAGGCATTCGGTGACGCGTGTCTTTTTGTTAAGTAGGTACATCTCTATCAGCCACCTTCTCAATATTCACCCGCTTTCTAGCCATCTTCCACAGTTCTCAGACACTTTTTCTCCATTGGTTCTTTGATTTTCCTCTATTCTCTAATCTTCTATAACTTATTTTAATCTAGATTTATAATACTTCTATGCAGATCACTACATCTCAAGAAGTTGGTTCCTCTCGGTGCAGTACTAAAACTAAATGGCACCAACTATGTACAAGTACATGCAGCATGACGTCATGTTTTACAAGTTGGTGCAGGATGCCTCCGATACAGCGGTGTCAAGTATACCTTAGTTCAACATGCTGATATTGTCATATTATATTGATACTCATTAAGTTGTTGATAGTATACATTCATTAAGTTAAGACGTGATTTCAGGCAGTTCTCAAAATTTAAGACTTTTTGTTGATGTAGATAGGTAGGTATGGAAGATTGAAATTCTTAAATTGCATTATTTTTCATTTTTTTAATCTAATCGTGTCAAAAAAGGTTTAAAATAAGTTTTTTGCATTTTATTTTTGTAGGTACACTATAAATCACTCAAAATCTGCCAAGCGATACTTTTATTTTTAAATTGAATTTTGTTGATACAAATAGAAGGTTAAAAAAAAATAAAGCTAACTTTAATGGAACATGTTTCAGTCGAAATTGTATAAATGTGGCGCGAATTAATATGCTTGCAGTATAACACAAAATTATCAAACCAATTTGTTTATGTATCCACCAGTTCAGATGACAAATAGCAGCAAATAGGTATACAGTATGTACCACGTCCCTTGTTCGGTCCTACTGTTGATCAAATTGACCAGGTCGGATCTGACAGGTAGGTCGACGGAGGCGACAACCGCGCACACACAGCGTATGGGAATACACTCGTATTATACGAATTGCAATCACAAGTTGAAAAGGGGCAGTTTGTGTGAAGCAGCATGGATCATTTTAGCTTTGAATTTTCGCCAACATGCACATCAGATGGAAAATAACTGCCTAAAACGTTGGACTATTGACAAACAGCCTTCGCCAGTTTTAAACAAATAAACTCATATTTACAATATTGGTGAATATTTAAAGCATAGGATGTTTAGTGACCTTATTAGTGATGTTCTTCAAAAAGGTCAGGTGCGTAGTAATCGCAACTAGCGTGCGTGTATGACCAGATGTGTGAACGTAAATTAGGCAAAAGGAGTGTGTAAGGATCGTGGCAGGTGACGTTCTGTAGTTTTTGTCTACCCCCATGGGAAGAAGGCGTGAGTTTATGTATGTTTGTGTATTTCAAGCCTTGAATGTGTCACTTCATCATAAAGCTGTTTAGTCTCGAAAGACTCAACAACTTTATGAAGTTATATTATTCTTACAAGGTACCGCTAATATTCAAACTTCAATATGAAGTTTAAGCACATATTCCAACATGAATACTAAATTTGGGTCACTCAACAAACTTATATCAAAATAACCATAAAACAAGTTGAATGACGTATTGAAGTCTTCGCAGGATTGAGTACAGTCTGTAGTGGCGCGTCAATTTGCGCGATACAAGGGCCCGGCCGTGGAGCGCCCCATGCCTTTTATTGTTCGCATAAAGCAAGTTTATTGCGGCGTTATCAGGCCCGGATCGCGCCCGAGCCTCTCCTCAGGAAGGCGACGCCCTCAAGTCTGTGCGCCTGAACGAGCCTGTCATATTTGCCGCGTGATTCGAATAATTTACCGCTTAAGGTGCCGTTTCGGTGCACCGACAGCCTATTGCGATGAAACGTACTCGAAAGATATTTGAATTTCGTTCCTGTCACCCGTTTGATGTGTCGCAAATGTTCCAAGTTACCCTTTATTGAAAGATATTGAAGCAGGAAGCAATAATATGCTTGCAAGTATTTTCTTTTGTTTAGCTGAATTTAATATGGATCCTTTATGTATATAAAATTATAATCTGTTAACACTAAGGAATTATTTAAACAGATCATTTAGGCGAATGTCTTCCTTAAAACGATTTCACGTTAATTAAATTGGGCTATTAGATAAAAGATAAACTAAGAAATTCATGGCTCCTATCGCTTTATCTAATCGTCTGTTTGGTTTTATTACCGTTTTGGAGGTGTATAAATTTTTTCATATCGTGTTTAATGAATGTCTGTGTATTTTCATTTATGGGAACTTCCGATTTGACTCAGCAATGTGTATCAATATTTATGAAAATAATATTGGTATCACTGTTATTATAACTGGTACATTCAGAAGGTTTTTGAATTGTTTATTATTATTTTCATGGAAAACATGGGAACATCACTTTAACAGTGTCAGACATACTATAACTACTCAGATTATGAGTAGCAACCGCAACGTCACATCCATTAAAATATTTATACCTGCTAGGTAATACATAGAACTATATTAACTCGTCAAAGTTAGCTAGTTAACTCGTCACAGAAGTGCTTCGGTTAACTGACATGTTTTTAATTTAAACTGTCTACAATGTCATCTCACGGACTAACTACAACTTCTGGTGTTTTCATTAAACTTAAGATAAAGTGTTCTTATTATCTGTTACTTGGATTTTGCTTTAAACTTCTTACAAAGTAAATGTTTACGTTTTACGTTTAACCATCTTGAAACGTAAAATTATATCTTCAAGCAGTTTCATAACAGACTACGTTTTGCCCCGCGACTTTGTGGAGTGGGTTTATATTATAATACAATCTTACCAATTGCATTTCGCATGCAAGCTAATTTTTACATACCCACAAACAAAAATAATTCCATGAAAAATACTAAAACTTGTGATACAGAAAGTGGAAAAGAAATTCTATGTTCATAATATAGTTTTAATCAGCGTGTTGTCAATCAGTTAGTGAAAAATGTTTTATACATCTTTAATGTTAGAAAAAAGCCCCTTCCCCCTACCACCCCTTCTTTTCATTCCTTCCTTCCTTTACAGCTCCCTTTAATAAACCTTTCTTCTTTTATAAATAAACGAATATTCATAATCGTATTAGTATCCTAACTCTTAGGTATTTGACGTTTATTCGTTCATCAAATAAAAAGCCTAAGCCCCTGACTACAGCTTGCTTTGTGATTAAGAATTCTCCACTTTTTCTAAATTGACCTTTTGCATCAAGAGCGCCGTTCTAGAAAATGCCAGTTTTTCTCCTAAGTAATATTGTTAGCTGCGGAACGGTCCATTCACTTTAGTTTTTCTTCTATTTTTTATTTCCATCATTCGTCTTGTTACTTTATTACTGTGAGTTGTTGCGATGTCATCTTTTACAGTGTGCGATCTTTATTTCTTAGGTTTTCGTCTTGTTGCCCATAAAACGGTACACCAATGGACGGTGGTAAAGTAAGGCAATGGTTTTGTTGCAGCATTGTGATTCCTTTGTTATGCATTTTACCAGTTATTATTACCAACAAAATAATTTCACACACATCTGCGAAACCATACCATCGTTGACACGAGTGCCACTCGCGAACAGACCATGCCAATTTTGCGGAACAAATAATACCATTACCTAGGTATTATTTGTTCCGCGAAATTGGAATACTAATGACGAACAATAATTTTTATTGCCTCCGCCGCACTATTATATTTTACGTTCATACTTAATCCATTTCGTCTGTCTCCGCTCTTAATTGAGCACTTATCCGCACAGATAGCCTTTATCTGAAGCTATTTATTTCAGCACTTGGCGTCAAATAAATCTTTAGTGCAATTTCCTCACAGCCACTAGTCCTAGAGGTAATACAAAGTTTTCACATAAAACCACTCGTAAATCTCAAAATTGTTCATTTTACTTACTTTTGAACGTTTTATAAATCGTATTGAAATATGGTTTTAGAGTACAGTTTATTACGCTTCGGCCTACAGATCTATATCTTCTCGTGGTTAAGTTCAGTTATATCCTTGACTGGGAGAGAGCCAAGTTAAATAAAACTTCAAATTCGATAATTATGTACCTACTGACCATAATGTAGCTACACATAACGACCGCATGATTCATATTGATTATAAAACAAATTCAGCCTTTCCTATTCTGCTATTTTTATCAACATTTGAACTGTTTAAAAAACACGTCAAACGAATTAATACAGGTTTCAAAACGCGCGCAAGAAAATATCATCATAGCTGTTTACTTTCAAAAGTTACGTATACTAATTACGTTGTAATGTTTCATAATTCTCACTAAGCTTACAAAAGTTTTATTAAATAGTTTATAAAAACGAAAACGAAAAACGTAAACGAAATAAAAAAAATATTTAATATGTTTAGGTCACTAAAATGTCACGACCTACATAAAATATTATTTAGTTAATTTTATGTACTATTAATGTTTCATTAAAAGTTTATTGCCTTTACATTGAATTAAAAAGAGGTGAATGGAGTCCGAGTAGTGACAAAAGCTGGCAAGTGGAGTTGACTGGATTCGTAGCGGCAACGTAATGAATACATCTGGCTTTTCATTTGAAATACGTTTAATATCGTAGAACCGGGAGCCGTGTCCAATTAATCGTTTTGCGTCTTTGTAAAATGGTAGTTTAATAACATGAGCAGGTATCTGCATTTTATTACTTTTTATTTAGAAAAAATTAATTACTAACATCATTAGAAAATAAAGAGAAATAATATTAATCAAGAATTCACGAGGTGAGTAACTTCTGTCTAAGACAACACCCGTATCCTAAGTTGCTAGTCCATCAGACCGTACTTTTCCTAACGTATCATAAAAGAGGACTTAGTGACATTGTGTTACATCTTCTATTGTACTGGTAAAAAGCCCACCAAAAATCCTCGTGTGTACAATAAGAATTTGCTTTCACCAAAATGTGTTTTAGTTACTGTAATGTAGCTTCCAACTGGGTTGGCAAATTACTGCCCCGTTAGCCAGCCCCTATCACCAAATACCTGAAAGAAAACAAGGCTATGTACACAATCTTGTGCCTGTAATTATGTGATAATGTTATGCTAGTACACACGCGCGGTATTAGCGATATGTCCAAGTTTGTCATATGCAAACAGCCGGCAGCCGGACCGGCACCAAGCGGGGTATATGTCGGGTTCACCGAGCTTACGTGCTAGCTTACGTTTCGTTTATAGCTTAATTACTTGCAAGTTTTAGGGAAGGTTAAGTGAAAGGAATATTTTCTTGACGGTTCAAAAAATATTAGTGTATGGATGTTTAACTATTCTCTATTTTTATAAAAAAATGCTTCAACAACTGGTGTACAGGTACACACGTACAATGTTCCACTAAAGTTTTTGTACAAACGTCGTTTTTGGGCGATATTGAATTAAGCTGCTAAAATATTCACTATATAAGAAAAAAGCGTGAAAAAATTACAAATTGATAATATTTACATAAATTATTTACTCACTCTCAGTGTTTTCGGAAAATAACTGGTTCTAATAATGTGGCATGTTTTCAGTACTTAAGTTTTGGCACGATTTGAATTAACACTGGATGAAGTTAAATCAAAGCTTGTGAAATAGGTTGGTTGGCTGTTTGTGTGCAATGTCACATTGGATTTATTTAAATTATAATATTGATGGATGGATTTAAAGATCGCCACAAACGTGACAGCTTTGTGGCGATCTTTAAATCCGATGCGAAATAAATTGCGGTACGTGAATCCTAGCGAAGGCTGTGGTGTGCATGTAGCAAGTACGTTATGACGTACTTGCTACATGCACACCACAGCCATCGCACCGCAGTCCAGCACATATGTGTGCTGGACTGCGGTGCAATGATGCGACAAATTGCATGTCCATCGCAGCGCACTTTGTAGCAACCAACGTTCAGTTATTAACGTGAATGGGGAACCGATAGCACAACATCGTTTTGTACAAACAATAAATCATTATATCATCGAGGTAAATCAAGTTTATTGATTATATCATCATAAAGTTCATTTTTTTATGTTATACCTTAACTTGTGGCTTCTTAAAACAGTTAAAATTATTGGAGTGTGCAAGAAAAATACATACCACTAGTTAAAAATTTGCTCTCTATTTACCCGGCTTAGGATTGCCTGCAGTGTAACCTGATTAAAAGCAACAACTAAATCCACTAGTCTTCTCGTATATTTCAAAGAAACGTACGGTTCATAATAGAGAAGAATTTCACCCTGCTTTTAATTATTCACTCATTTTGTTCCTTTTTGAATTACAACAATATTGTGGCAGCTAAGTAAGTTAAAATCTGTAACAACGTCTTGGCAAGTGCGGGCACAGCCAGCAAGTGCGCTGCTCCCGCCAGTTTTATTGAGGACATAAAGTAAGTTTATTGGCGCTTATCACGCCTGCCATCGAGCTTCTGCCCTTGTAACCCAAACACTTACACCCCAGGTATAGCTGTGTTGTTCGAAGAAACTCTGATATGATCCAGAAACTGTCCTTAAATTGAGCTTAATATTGCAATCACTCAATCTAGAAAGACCGTAAAATGTCGATGTCGGAATGAAATAAAGTCATGAAACAGTCATCTGTATTTTTAAAAACTTGCAGCAGCTTTTACGATTTATAGGTAGTTAAGCTTCTTTATATATTTTTTTATTTGAATGCATTGTCTTTGCTTTTCTCCAAAGTTCAGAGATTAAAGCTAGATCTTGTAAGCTCACTAATTGTAGCTGGATTTTCTGAAATACTCAGACTGAGCCTTAATGAGTCTTTAAACGGGTCGTTGGCTCCGTCGCCAATTAGTTCACGTCTATATGTGCCTATGTAGCACTTTTTTATTCCAAATTAAATGACTGCGCTTGGTTTCAAAGAACCCTTTTCAGTACTCTCATATATCTTATGTCTCAAAATATATACATAATATGTCAAACCTAAAGTTCGAGAAACCTTTAGGAGTTGCTGCCGATGATGTTAACATTACACAACAAGTTATTATCCATTACGAACTATGAACAATACAGTGCGACAATAATTAATAATAATTAACATGCTCTTGGCATTAATTACTTGCTCTGATTCTCCGCCATTAATCCCAACGTTAATTGGAGAGCGGGTAGGTACGTAGACCATTTATTAAAACACATAGTGTGTTGTTGTCTTTCGTGAACCGAGTCAGTTGTATTAAATGGGATGTATCCTTTATTACCGTTTACGTAAGACGTAGAAGACGCTTAGCAAAAACGCAACTACCGTCATTCTGGGTATACGCCAAATATTTGCAGGAATGTGTATGAAGCAAAAATGTTCACCAAGATTTTAGTGAAAATAGTTAATAAAAATATTTTGTAAAAGCTTTGCGAACATGTAAAGTGCTTTTCATAATTTGAAAATTTTGGCATGTGTTTTGGGTCATCATCAATCAATCTGCCTAGCCTTTTCCCAACTATGTTGGGGTCGGGTTCCAGTCAACGTAATAGGACATAGCATGTATGAACATTATAACTATTGTAATTCAAGCAAGCTTAAAGATCTTATTATTTATGTTCGCTTTACACCACCAGTCTTTATTCTACATAGAGAGTTCTTGCATTCATCGAATACTCTACCCTAACTTCGCCTGGTGTCCTAAGTTTGCCTATGATGAAAAAGCTGTAATATTTTTTTCATTTTACTTGTATGGCAATCGAAACTTAAACCTCTCTATAAAAACTCAAACTTTCGATGGCCATACAAGTAAAATGAAAAAGATATGACAGCTTTTTCATCATAGGTAAACTTAGGGCGCCAGGCGAAGTTAGGACAGTTGACGGTATATGTCGCGTAATTTATTAAATAACTGATCGAGCTTACACTCAGTTATAAAAATAAGTAGAACATGATCATGCTTCTTAGATAAATTAATATTTATTTACCGTTGTCATTATAAAAGTTTCAGTCTTTTCAGTAGAAAATCTTTTCTCGTTGCTGTGTAGTCTAAATATAGCTTTTACAAAGAAGGCTTCTCTAAATAACGGTTACGAGTAGTCCCGACTGTTTCGAGTCTGTAATGGACGTAAGGGGATGAATAACCAGTCGCTTCTCTATCGCGAACAGTTCACGTCGCTGACTCAGGCGAGATACGAACCCGCCACCCGGACCCGCTTGCTTATAAACTTATCACATTAAACATTCACGCGGCTCGTCGTAGCTTGTCTTAATAATACGCTGAACGGCGACAGCAGAGCTGTATCCTAAATAATACATGTGACCCACCTCAAGCGGTGCCGGCTCTCCGTGGTAGCCCCGATCTTTTATTCACACCACACTAGCATTCCGAAAATTTTCACCATTACACTATCACGTCACAGGTGTTCCAAACGCGGCTGAACGAGTCGACGAGCTCGAACGGACGGAGCGAAGCGATGGTTGCAACAGCAGTGCGGCGCGGCAACGTGCAGACTTTGCGGCGGGCGCCGCGCGACTGCCGCGGGGCACGCCCGGCCCCGCCGCCACCACCGCCGCCGGTCCGGTGCTCACACGTTTTTTCTCCCGGCTCCGGAACACGGGCGTGAGTTAACGTATTTAGCATTCGTCAAGGATTAACTCGCGATGTACAACGGAATACATTTGCATGCCAAATATTCCGCTTTCTCTCAACTCTTTTAGACAGTGCCGTGTAATCAGTGCGCGTGATTGACCCTGGATGTGGATTATCTCTCGTGAGGGACGCTAAATACTAAATTTTCATGTAAACAACTTACCACTAAGCTATTTTTCTAAAAAATTAGAGATGGTTTTTAGTGATTCGCACTAGCGAACCGCTGCGCTGTTTCGTACTAATAGGCACTTAAAATATTATTAAATAATTTCCCGAGAGAGGCTTTATTACACCACATAAAAATAACAAAGCAAAGAGTTGATGAGTACTTCCACAATTTATTTTCAAAAAAGTCTACGTGCGCGGGTAGGACCGCGGTAATGTCAGGAGGAAGCTCGTTAACCGACGAAAGTTTCACCTTTAAAGTGTTTTATTATTCTTTACTAACTGATGTGACTTCATACAACAGCGGGCGCGCACTCGGTCGCCCGCTCGTGCGCGTCAACTATGCGTCTTCAATTGCTCTAAGCCAATCTCATCGAGTTGAAATTACTCTTTTTTTTGTGAAAAGAACTCCTCTCAGAATGAATCACATTAGATAAGTTCGTGAGCTCTGCCATTTGATTTCCTTGGCGATTGCGTTACTGGCCTTTGTCCGAGATCAAAAGGAGTATGCAGCTCCCGCATTCCAACTAAGTGTTCTAGTATAATGTTCTATTATGCAAATTTTCCATTTCGCAAAGGGAAGGCTTTTATCGCTGGCATCTGGCAGGGCTGACGCAGGCCGCGGCTGCGCTGCTCACGATAAATTATGAAACAACAGGGACGGGGCAGCCCTAATTATGTCCGTCACACACGCGCGCAGTTCGGCTGACGTTATAATTGTGAGCCCTGCGTGTGTACGCTGCGGGCTGCGGGCCCGACTGTCCCACGCTGTGTTAGCTTATAATTTGAGAGGTACCTATAGTTATTTCTTGGTGTCATTTCTCTGTTCTGGATTACCTACTCTGGTTCGCTTTAAAAATACAAACACAGCCTTTTTAAATAAGCGCTTTTCATGTCGTTATTTCATACCAAGCTATTCAAATCCTTAAACAAAAAATATGAGTAGGCAAATGTATAAAATATTAGGGGTCTGTTTGTTCAAAACTGCGCCGGTCCGCCTGATTGTGAGTCCACAATCAGTGTGTTGGAACATGTTGGGCGTTGTATCGCAGTGGTACCGGCAGAGCGAACTCATAAAGTGGCGGACACAATTGATGTGTTTAGGCCCAATGTATCAGGTGCGGTACAAACAGGCCTAAATCAACAGTGTCCCTGCGAGATAGTGGGCCAGCGCTGACCATCGCCCGCCCACGCACGATCCTTCGCTGTGTATTTACGATAATTAGTGCTTACTCAGTGTTGACGGTACCAAGAAGTACGCACCCCGGTTCACGAGTATTTTCACGTAATTAAGGAAGGATTCAGTAATTTTACGTTTTTAAGACCACAGGAAAGGGTCAGATTAAGGGGCAGCTGGTAAATATTAATGTTACCTTGGTGTATCTTCCTAATAGTCACTGGTTTACTAGATGAATAGTGAGAAGTGTAGGTATAATTTTTGAATCTGTTACATCAGTTTTCATAACACAAGATTAAATCTGAAGTTATGTTCGTATAGGTACGCAAAGCGTCTCACAAATCTGCAAGAGCGTGCAAATATGTAGTATTCCCGGTGGCACCATAGTAACAATAAAGTGTGACCGCCGTGTCGGGCCACGCTCAAATGCGTACAAACGGCTTATTTACCGGCTGCACGGCTGGCCCGGACCGTACAGCATCTGACCGGTTGACCGCCTGACCGACAGACCAAGCCCCGCTACGCTAATGTAATGGCCACGTCTGATACAATTGTATGGGTTAGGTTATGTTTCAGTCTGTACACTTTGAACCCATTGTGGTGAGTACAGATTGGACCACATGTAGGTATAATTTTAGGCGGTCTAGACTCCGATAAAACTGGTACGAATATTGAGATCCAATTTCGGAAACAGCTTTCAAAATAATATATAAAGTACTTGTTTACGAATAATGACTATGTATGACCTAGTTCTGTAATATCACGTCACGTCGTTTTACATCAAAGCACAGATCGGTTGACGCGTTTGTATCTGTGAGGGTCTACTATTATACACCTCTGCCGTTCTCTTCAGACAGACTTATTACGTTGTGTTTATTTCTTGGTAGCAAAACGCTATAAGCGCCGACACCCACTCTTGCCAATATATACACCGCAAACTTCAATAAATTGGATTCTTAAGCAAAAAGCAAGCTCCGACTCGAGTGGCATACAGCATAGTCTAAGTTATCCAAATATGATTAATATTGGGGCCAGTTCACAACGGCCAGCGTCGCTTATCGCGCTCGTAAATTAATATCGACTAAGCGACACGTTGCGGCCAAGCGACAGTTACGCTTAAGCTGCACGTATCGACTAGGGCCTAGGCTAAGTTATAGATTTCTCGCTTGAATGGTAGCTTTGGAAATAGTTGGTGGAGCTTTTATAGAGGGAAAATACATTATTGAAGCCAAAAATACTTTTTAGTTGAAATACGTGTTGCAGACTGTTTACTTTTTTAGTCTGAAAGTTTAGTGGTATCTAATCGAAGCTCCGTCACATGTGCTACTTATACCTTGTCTGATAGTTACCTCTTCTGTCATACGGAGTATTATTTCATTACGATACCTATCGCATTTATAACTTTTATTTAATTATTATTAAAGGCGTTACAGCGTTTCTAGCTAAATGAGAAGAAACAGATCGTGTCTAACTGCATAAGACGAAGCTCGTCGCTGCCAACAATTTTATGTAATTATATTAAGACAGGGCGGTGGAGTGACCAGTATCACTTGTTTATTGTTTGTTACAGCTGCTGGAATCATTTGAAAATTGTAGGAATAGAACACAATGTTAATTTGAATAGAACTGGCCAAGACGTGAAAAGACAATATACGTAGTTTTTAGTAAGTAGGAGTAAGCATGATAGATGTAGTGACTCAGCGATGTATTTCTCTATTGAAAATACATAACTATCGCCTTTGTTTACCTGAACATGCCTAATTATTTTCAAAAAAAGACGTTGCTACTCTTCCAACAAACCTTCCCTCTGGTACAGTAGCGACCAAAAGTCCATAGGCAATCGCACAAAGCAATAGACTGACGCTTCGGTTTGACTTACGACCTTCTTCTATAAGATGTTACAATACTATAGATACACACACACTCACTTTGTCTGCAACTCATAGTAGTTCATAATTTCTATCAATATAGAATACGGCGTGCTAGCTCAGTGGATAACGTGCTTTGGTATGTGCGATTATGGCGAGCCGAGCGAGGGTTCAAATCTCATCTGTGGTTTGCTTGTAATTTTTAATAATTACATTCATAGTTTTTGTTATTTTTTAATAATTATTATTCATAGTTTTTGTTATTTTTTAATAATGACTAGTTCAATAATCATTCGTTTTTTGTTTCGGTCGTCTTGTTCACATAAATATTAAGGTTTAGCAGGTAGACCACAGAAAACTAAGTAAATCATTTCGATTTCTGTGGGGTAGACAGACGCAGTTCGTTACGCGTATTCGCGATTGCTACGGTCTGTTCCCAGCCAATCTCAAAACTTTTTTGGTTCGTGGTTATTGTTGGTGACGAGTATTTAGGTATTAACGGTGTTGTGGTTATTGTTTTCAAAATGCAGTCAAATATAAATATTGAAGGGAGATCAAATATTATTGCGCTGCGTAAAAGTGAATGTAATTTACACAAATATCTAATGAGACCGGACTAAGTGTGAGTGTTATCATTTAAATATTTCATATTTTACTAAACATAAATCTTAATCAAAGGTATTGTTGATAGAACAGAGGTATTGTTGAGACAGAAGATGTCTTTAAAATTTTAAATTCATTATGAGGTTTAATTCGATTAGTGAATGATAAATAATTATTATGTGTAATAAATACAATGTTATTCTTTGTTCTAGAGAAATACTGTGAGGGTTAAGAGGAATGAGGAAGAGGCTTATTATCGAGCAGTAGCGACGTCAAATGATGGAGGAATATGAAACAAATGGTTTCATACCAACGAGATATTTTGCTGAATTATTAAACACGTCATTATGAACCGTTCGCTGTGCACTCTGAAGACTTGTATCACTGAAGACCAGCTAGGAAGCCGTTTTCGACAGAAAGGCATAAACAAGAACGTTTAAGTTTCGCACGATAATATTAAGACTTCAAGTGGGACACTGCTATATTTTAACCTTAAAATATTTACCGTACCAACTTAATAAACAACAGATTCGTTATTGCATGAATTTGTGGTAACGATTTTTTAAGCAAGTTACAATATGTTGTTTGTCGTATTTCTCGCAGATAGACCGAAAATGTTTAAGATTATTTTAGTAATATTATTATTTTAGGATTACAATTTGAGGTTAAGTTTCAATCTTCTTTTCGTAAAGAAAATGAATACTTAAGCTATAACCTCAATACCAACCAATATTTACTAAAGACAAATAAAATGTAAAATAAATAATGTAAACAAACTGCCCATACTTTACCTTAAAATCACCTATTTTATAAGTAGTTTTTTTTACATTTTGATTAGTCTTATATTCTTATTTATTGCTTAATTACTTCGACCATGATCAAAGCTAACTAATAATAAGCTAGCTAATATTTATGGTGAAAAAATCAATTTAAAATTTTAAACATTTCATAATACAAATATGTCAAAATAATATAAATTACTTCTAAGTTTCTTGACATCTATTTCACATCTTATTGAGCTGACGTAATGACAAATAATTGTAGCAATATATTATCTATAAGTAAAATAAATATAACGAATAAATTTTTTAATTTTGCTATCACATATCACGCATTTTTAATTCTAAACCCTTTATTGCAATAACAGCATTAATAAAAAAGGCAGCAATAGTTAAAATATAATATTATTGCAAACAAAAATATTAACATTTATTTGCAAAAACTGCACTGTGCTTGACGAGGTTGGAACCTAAGCCAGTTTGCATCTCAGACCAATGCTTAACGCGTTCTGCTATCTGCACACGTAAGATTGGATCGAATTTTAGCATTGCCATAACCTGGCCAAGGTCAAGCGCATGATGCGTGTTGTCTAACAAAAGCAACGGAAATATATATTTGTTTCGGTAGTGAGGCGCAAGTACGCGACGATACGACAGTGTGTAAAGCGCAATACTGCGTTCTCTGTGGTGTGTGTGCCGTATTGTTTACACATACAGATATACGGACTATACCGCGTGTTCACAGCAATATGATTCTTAACGTGCTTATGCACTTTTGAACGCTTACTGTACATCGAAGACATAGTAACTATAAAGAAGTATATTATGTAAGTATCTGTATTTTGATACCAAAATATTTGTACTGTGGTATCAAAATACCTAATAATATCTTGGTATGCCAAGAAAATCGAATGTCCTATTATTTAGCCGCCATATCATTTAAGTACAGCAGTTGTGAAACATTTCTTGGTATCTTTGTGACATATGCGGACGTATACACGTGTATTGAGTAGGCTATGCTCCATCTAACATAGGTTATCTAAATAATTGACACATTTCTGCCACATTCAATATAGGCACAGTAACGCAACTTGAAATAAACCGCTGCTTTAGTATGCATCCACACGTTTACAAGCTATTTGAAGCTTGAGAATATTTTGACCTGAAATTGTACCAATTTATACTGAAGAAGCAACAGTTTTAGTCAGTCCAGGGGTCAAATCTGTTAACGGAATTGTATCTTCCTCTCAGGACTTAATGCTTAATTTAAACAGCAGTTTATTCACGAGACGTCAATGCTTGACACGTTAAATAGACAATTAATTTGTTGCTTAACTGATAGAGACTCTCCTTATACCAAACTGTCAAAGTCAAATAGTTTATGTCAAATAGGCACATTAAAAGGCACTTTTGAACGTCAAAATTTACAAAAAAATGATTCTAGTCGCCCCTTCCAAACGGTAGTTTTCGTATGGAGAAGAATGGGCAAAAAACTCCACCGTTACTCTTTTATAATATTTTTAACCGACGAAAAAAAGGAGGAGGTTCGCAAGTCGACACGTATATATATATATATATATATATATATATATATATATATATGGGGAAGCTATACCTTGAAGTTGGTCTCATGTAAAATTGAAAACTAAAATCTACCCGTAAGGGTAGAAAAATGGAGCTGATTGTTTTTCACTTACAGAATTATCAGCTGTGAACCGATTCTGTTGAAATTTCGCACACATATATAGTTCTGAGGATGTGGTGTCTCACGACTGTCTTCCAGACGGATGATTCCTACGCAGTGATGGCCATCCAATTTTTTTCACAATAGCCATAGCACCATTGACGAGGCCCTCAGATACTGATATGTTACGTCTTAGCATAATACGGGATTCGGTAGCTAATTTTACCTCAGATAAAAGGCTACCACAATTGTTTACATCTTTTGGAACTACATTATCTGGAGATAATGTAGTTCATAGATAGCAACTTATGGTAATTCAAAAGCGAAAAATAAAAAACTTTTTTTTAAATTACTCAATATTAAGTATACATAAATTATATTATCATATGTGAAAACGATGCACCTAGAATAAGATAACTATAATTTATTATAAAAAGGCACACTTGACATAATATGCGGCAGCTGTGTGTAGTTTAATGCCGGATACAGATTGGTGGAACGTAACATGAAATGTAACACACATTGAAAATATATTCGCCTAGTTTTTGTGTCAGATTTCATGTTGTATTGTACTCGACGGCTCATTTGTGCTACATTTAATAAATCTGTGACCCCGGCACTAAGCATCATTAAACTTATTGATTTTATTTAAATAAGGATAAAAAATTTAAGAACACGGCCCAGTTGCCTTAATGTTTAGCACTATGTTACATTATCACAAATTGAGCAGACCCGAAACCTATCATCATTGCAATGTTGTGCCCCGCAGCGGTCGGCGTGATTATGGAAACACAAGCCGTTACAGACTTAACTAGTATTCACTAACTGCTCCAACAATGGCTTACAGAGACGTATATAATGATCAGGGTTATCTAATTATCTGAGGAGCACCTTTAAATTAATAAATACTTTGTTTATTTTCATGTACATCCAGTTTGATGGAAAAACTAGGTCAGTAAGGTATTGGTTTCGTTATTTTAATAAAATTGGTTGTATTTGCAATATGAATCTAGTCCTTCGACAATTAGCAGGCATCGGGTGATGCTCTAGTAGACACAACAAAGTTCCAAGAACTAATTATAAAACAACTTCGTTTTAATATTTGACGCAGTTGCCTGTTTCCCTAGCTACTTAACTTTCGTCACGCGAACCACGAGGAAAATTTACATTACGCATATTTTCGTCCTCTGAATATATTTCAGGAACGCTAAATTCTATCATGTCAGACTAAAATGAAAATATCTAGCGTAAAAAATTTCAACGCGGCGCTGTTTTAAAAATATTTTGTACTAAATCTCATCAATCTTAGTCTGCGAAACAGTCCGTGCTGCGAAATAAATATTTTATTTGATATTTTTACATTATTTTCGAATATACGATGAAAAATGAGACTTCTTTGAGCTAGAATATTAAAGTCATTTGAGTCTACGAATGTTCTTCAAAAGAGATTTTTGGAATTATAACTTTGAATCTGAATAAATTTTGAGAGAAAACGCACACACTGTGTATTAGTAGTTTATGGCCGAAGTTCTCGCCATAAAGCAATCGGCTGAAGAGTACGTCTCGGCATATTATCCATTAAAATGCGGTGTCGTGACACTCACGACAGTCGCGACATTCAGGACACTCCGGACACTCGGGATTTGTAGCGGCCGCATGCACAGCTGCGGCGGAGCAGTTAGTAAGGTGCGCCACAACCTTGCGATTACTATCCCAAGACTTAGGGAAAGCCCAATTTACGATGACTAATGTAGGGACAAGGTACCTACCCAATCTACAAAATAGTTAGGCATTCAATTTCCACTTCTGGAGCTATAGGTCATGTCTATTCTTTGACCGTTGTATGAAATGGCTACAAGACGGCAAATTGACGTAGGGTGTCAATTTGCTCAACAATTAATTTCCCAGACTGTACATAAAAGTGGGAGAGGCTTGTGGCTAAATGATAACAGCCGCACGGAGCGATCTGTTACGCAAGGCCAAGTGATAAAGGTTAAAAAAAAAACAATTTTATGTACACAATAAGAAATAGTTTAATTGGGGTTCGACCCTGGTACAATTTTCGTCTAAGTAACACTAAATCAGAACTGGCAGACACAATGAATAAACAGAGATGGTAGAGGTTCAGCGATCGGGACGAGACTGGCGCTCTGTGGGAGCGGGGAGGCAGTGCTGCTCTAAGATGATGACGACACAATTCTTAATAAATCTAGGTAATCGATTATTATTGATCGTTAATGGTTTTCCTTAGCATCGGGAAACTGTAACAGATCGAAGGTTCGGTGTGTGTTTGGGTATCAGTTCATTGATGGGTGCCCATACATTACATATCGAAACCCCTCCGTGCCTCGGAAAGCCCGTTAAGCCGTTGGTCCCAGCCGATATTCGTAGATCTTTAACAGTCGTTAGGCGTAGTTGAAGTCCCGGGGAAGCCCGAAAGTCTGACAACCAGTCTTACCAAGGGGTATCGTGTTACCCAGTAACTGGGTTGTGGAGTTTAGATAGACAGTTGCTCCGTGTAAAATACTGGTATTCAGCTACATCCGGTTAGACTGGAAGCTGACCCCAATATTGGAAAAGAATAGGCAGATTGATTGACTGTACTAAGATGTTAACAAGCTATCTGTTAATGGTCGTAATCATAATTAACTGCAGAAGATTCTCTTGACGACAACAGTCGTCTTAAGGCGATCCTGCTAATCTCACGCTTGGCAGGCGGATCGGTAATCACAAGTAATATTAGCTCTCAAGGGGTACTCCACGTGTAGGTAATCCTACTCCAGCTTACTGTGAAACAGACTACACAATAATCTGTCACCGTTCAATGGATGCACCGCTGTCGTGTTTGTCTCTTCTTATATCGCACCTTACCTAGGTACAGTCATGAACATGAATACCTTACACTTACGCAACATTCAAAAGCGATTCTCTCCTAAAGTCCTCCTATTTTTTAGATATTTTGTGGTGTATTTATTGAAATAGTACTGTTATGAACAAATCAGGTTCTAAACTAATAAAGAAGGGAGTTCGGCAAGGTTCAATATTAGGGCCAATCTTTTTCATGCTGTTCATTAATGATTTAATTAATTATTTGCAAAAGCATATAGATGCTGGACTGTTTCTTTTTGCACACGATACTAGAGTATCCGCTAATGATATAGAAACTCTAACTAATAAAGTAAACATGGCTCTGGCTCTCTTCCATTCTTGGTTTACTATCAACACTCTTAACCTTAACACCAGTAAAACAAATTCTATATTATTTAGAACAACTTCGAGAAACAAGAACACAATTGACATAATTTTGAATAATGATAATATAATCTTAATGGATAACGTAAAATTTATAGGTATTTACATTAATGAAAGTTTAAACTGGAAAAATGAACTATCAGCAATAGAAAGTTTAATTAGTTCGGCTTGCTATGGCCCTTAGAAGTCTTTGAGAGGAGAAAACTATCGAACAATTAAAAGTAGTGTATATTCGCTTGTACAGTCTAGGCTCAGGTACAGTATTTCTGTATGGGGAGGTAGTTACGCGTATAATGTAAACACAGCTTTTGCTGTTAAAAAAAAGGCATTAAGAACTATAGTGAGAATTCCATACTGGCTATAGTGCTAGGAGTATTTTAAAAATCTACAGATATTAACTGTACCGTCTTTATATTGTAGTAGTACTCACTGACCTTATGAAAAAACTGAACAGGTTCGAAACAGGAGAACAAAGACATAAGCGAGAAGCTACAAGGCGTAAGTACCTGCAGTATGACATACATCTATTTATGAAAGTGGTTGTTCATGCGGCAAGTTTTCAATCGATCAAATTGTACAATAAACTACCTATGGAATTAAAGTCCTTATATAACATAAACCAGTTTAAGCAGCAAGTTAAATCTTTTCTGGCAGAAAAATGCTATTATACTGTGAACGAGTTTCTCACTGATGTGGTTTAGCTAGACCATTATGACAAAAAAACATAACATTTTAGAAATGCTGACATCTTCGAATTTAATTGTGACATTGAATACCGGTGATAAAAAAGGCATGTGTGAATTTTAATGTTTTTTGATAATGGTTCTGACATGTTTGTAAAAATATTTTTATTCTGGACGTGAATTTAAAAGAGTTAAATAGTTATTTTATTTGTTAAAAAAAAAAAATATTTAAATAAGTAATAACAATAAAACACAAATGTTTTAAATAATAACACGTTACACAGGATTAAATTGGTTCCACACAAATTCATGTCACCTACCTAATAATTTCATTTAATTACCAATAAAAATAATGAAATAAATGTACAATGTTGACTATCCATTGTACATTGTACATTTATTTTATTATTGTTATTGATAATTAAATGAAATTATTAGGTAGGTGACATGAATTTGTGTGGAACCAATTTAATCCTGTGTAACGTGTTATTATTTAAAACATTTGTGTTTTATTGTTATTACTTATTTAAATAATTATTTTTCAATTATCTTTGTAAAACATTCAGACACAATGTAAATTATTATTGAATAAATGAAATGAAATAAGTCTTCATCTCAAAGTTGCAATTACTATTTCATGAGAAAAACGCTTTTTTGTTTGACGTAATTGTAATTATGCTCATGACTGTACAGTGGGTCTATGAAAACCTTGACCATACTTAATATAGAATCTATTACAAGATGCAATTACGCGTCACCGACCGAAATGATAAAGACAGCCATCAATTGACAATTGATTCAAGGAGTATAATGTGACAAAATTCAAAAGTGATCGTGTTTCGTAAATACCATGCCTTATATAGGTCAACTAGCATCTCAAAGGCAATCGCAATTTTTTTTTGTTCGTATAAATGTCCTTATTAGTAAAATATTGTCATTTCCAAATTCCAATTTTAGAATTTATGGCTCTATTACGTCTATAAGGGTAAGTAAACGATAAAAGTATAGTCATGTTACAGCAGTCAGATGGGCCAATAACTCGAACACGTTTTACAATGTAGAACATAAAAGAATTTTAGTCGGTAAAGATATCTCATTTTTATAAAAGGACTTCATTGTTGTATTTTTTCTTTAATAATGGTTACTATGGAATAACCAAATTCTACTACTACTGGTTACTATGGATAATCTTCAACAGCTCAAGTTCGGTTTAAAGACATTTATTTTCTCAAAGAACAAATTACAGTTCACTTATAGAGAAACTTAACTAAATTACCAGTAGGTTGATTTACGCTACGACGTTCAAGCCATTCAAGTAACTGAACATCAAACTTTTATTTACAAAATAGTTGTGTAGTTTTACAACTTGATAAAAACATCGAGATTTCTTAGATATACCTACGTAACTTTATTATTAACGTATTAATATACACATAAACCTTTCGGAATAAATTCGCCAAACGATGGTAAGAAACCACATCAAAATCTGTTGTGTGGTTTAGAAGACCAACGTGGACATAAATAAGGTAAGGTAAACACGAAAACCAACTTTAATTATAATATGTGTAGATAGCAAGTATGTACTTAAGTCTAAATAACAGTTCAAGCTAAGTTATAAATGTGTCCAATAAATGATTTCTTAGGCCTGCTTTGAATGTTGGTATGCTTGTACACTCTCTGATTTTCTTAGGTATTGTATTGTATAGACGGACCCCCTCATACTGTATAGTTTTCCTGCCGTACAAGGTTCTCACTCTTGGTACTTCGAGGTCATCTTGATTACGGGTATTATATCTATGAGTCTTTTGTGTAAATGAAATGTTTGTGTGTATGTTGGTCTTAAGGATCTTTCGGATAGTCATACATGTATGGTATGTATACAATTGTTGTAGATTAAATAATTTTGTTTTTTTGTAGAGTAATTCTGTAGAAGTATAGTAGTCATAGTTGAAGAGGACTTTGATGATTTTATTTTGTGTTCTTTGTAGGTGTTGTTGATTTTTTTTTGCAGCTTGTCCCCATACCTGGATCAAATATTCCAGATGTGGCTTTACCAGCGTGTTGTAAATAGTATGTCTTAGCTTGTAGGGTACATATTTTGCAATGTTACGTATGGCTCCGGTTAGTGGAAGTATTCGAGATCTTACGTAGTCAATATGCGCTCTGAATGTCAACTTACTGTCCACAATTAGGCCCAAATACTTTTCATGTGTTGATTTCCGTAACGGTTGGTTACTTATTGTAAGATTTGGAAATGATGGTATTTTTTTATTCTTTGCTGCGAAAATTATGTAAGCAGTTTTAGTAACATTCACAGTCAGAAGGTTTTGATTAAGCCATACATTCAAAACATTAAGATCTTTCTGTGCTTCTGAGATAATGTCAGTGATGGAATCACCAAAATAAAAAAGACATGTGTCGTCTGCATACAGTGATATGTGACCAGTCAGTCAATGCAACGGACCCAGGACCGATCCCTGAGGTACTCCGCACTGTATATTGGCCGGGGCACTTGCAAATTTATCAAGTTTTACGATCTGCTGCCGATTAGTAAGGTAAGACTCAAACATTTTGTAGGCTGTAGAAGTGATTCCTATGGTTTCTAGCTTTTTCAAAAGGATAAAATGGCTAACAGTATCAAATGCTTTTTTTTAAGTCAATAAAAACACCTAGAACCAGTTGTTTTTTGTCTATATTATCTTTTATTTTAGTAATTAGGTCAACTGTAGCGGAAAGTGTATTTGAGTGTGGACGAAAGCCATATTGGTGCGAGTATAGAAAGTTAGTATTGATTAGATGTTTAGATAAGCGCGTGTGTATAAGTTTTTCAAATATTTTGGAAATAACAGGCAACACTGATATTGGTCGGTAGTTTCCAGGATCAGTCCTAGTTCCAGACTTATATATAGGGGTTACTTTAGCCATTTTAAGACTGTCTGGAAACACACCACTGTCAAGGCAACTGTTTATGGAATTAGTTAGGCTAGTTAAGATTAAATTCTTAATGCATTTTATCGATTTTGTTGTTATCCCATCAATTCCACAGCTGGTATCATTATCTAATTGATCTATTATTTTGGATATCTCATCCTCAGTGCAATGTTCTAAACTGGTAAGTTGGAGGTCTATAACTGGTGTATTTAATGTAATTTGTGGGTTAGGGTTAGGTTGTATTATATTCTGGGCCAACAGAAAGCCAATAGTAGCAAAATAGTTATTAAACACGTTACAGATTTCTGTGCCATTTGTTATTTCTCTGCCGTCAATCGAGAGTTTAGGAAGAGCACAGGCATCGTTTGTTTTATTTTTAGCTAGAGTGTTTATTAGTTTCCACATTTTTTTGGGATTCTTACTACATCTTGAAAATGCGTCATAATAGTAATTCTTTTTATCTTCTTTTATTTTACATTCTACTCTTTTTTTAGCAGCTTTATATTTAGATTGCAGTTGTACATTTTCTTGATTAGACAAACAACCATGCCATAATTGATTTCGTCTATTAATATAGTTAATTACTATTTTATTGATCCAGTCCTTTTGTGGTAGGTTTAGTATTTTGTATTTTATTATTTTCGAGTCATTTATATTCTTTATTATACATTTTTCAAGAATGGCATAGTGGTTTCCCACTTCTATCGTTAAGTTGAAAGGTATAAGTAGAAAAGTGGTGTAATAGTCGCTCGTCCGAGGCATAGGTACCTTTTCCCGTAGCCACGAGTTACACATTCTAGCGACACGCGTCTTGCGACAGCGACTGCGGAGAAAACAAATTATGAAAGAAGTTGTTTAGAACATGCCACGAGTCACCGCAATACGATGCGACTTGCGGAGTGACGGCAACATGTGACGCGCGCGCGTGACGCAAGTCATAAATGGGCCTTGGCGTCGCCGCTTATGCCACGATTGGCCTAAAGTAATTGATGCTGTAGCCAGTCCACTCGCCCGGTCGCCGCTAAGGCCGCCTGCCCGCTATGGGCTTCTCGTCTGTACGTGCCGGTAATATGTGTTGCCTCTTATTCTCTATTGGCTTTTATTATTTGAAGAATAAGTTGGTGCATTAGAAGTTGCTTCAGTGATTTCTTTCAAGAAACGTGATATGATCTTCAGTATTATAAATAATTTGGATATTACTAGAAATGTTAACATAATATTTATCTATCTTCTTCTTATTTTTCTTTTTCTACTTGATAATATTTATTAAAAAAAAATATGAGAACTATGACTTGTAATCGGCGAGCTCCCATATTTTCATCACGGCTGCTAAATAATGCTACAAAACAAAAATCTAAAAACATTTATGCAATTTCATGATAATTTTTCACAATTACTATCTGGAAAATAATACTAACATTGGCATAAAAAAAAAAAAACATTAGTCAACACACTATCACACAGTACTCGTTCAACATCACTCATCGTTTATGGATCCTTCCCGAAACATCACATCCATTATTTTGTCTTCATCTCCCACCTCACGCAGTTCCCGATAGACAGCTGTAACTAATACCTCGATACAGGCACTTTGCCCACCCTTGCCCATTGCGCGGGAAATAGTCCCGCAGATTTATAGCCCCGCACTTTATAGCGGAAATAAAATAGTCCATGGTGTTCCGAGATCGTAAGATGCGGACAGTTTATGAGTGAAGTGATCGTTGACTCACGTATAATAGATATTTTTACGCTTTATGCATAAAAGCTGGTTTTTGTCCTTAGATACTGTCTGTGGTTATTGCTTGGAGACAAGTAACAAAAACAAATAAATATTAAAGTTTTTGGCATCTGCTTAAGCAGTAAAGATAACATGACCTATTGGATTCCACATAACAGTCTCTCATTACGTGCGTGAGTGACTCTAGTATGTCAAACGAGCTATGTGAACTATACAATGTGTACAAACTGATTAATACATTGAATTACTATTGAAATGGCAGTAAGATATCGATACGTTCATCTCATATTCCGTAATTTATGGAGGAAATAGAGTATCATATTAATTATATGAAATGGAAGTAATACCACCCACTTCTGGGGTGTGGGTGGGATCAAAACAGGAAAACCTGTGGAAAACCAGCGAGGTATAGATAGCGTCAATACTTGACGAGTCGCTGCCGTAACGTTACGTTACACGTTACATTCAAATCAATAGAAACACTGAGCGCTAAAGCTGAAGCTGAGCGAAAAAGCACATGCTTCCCGCAGGATCCGAGTAGGGCTGACACGGGATACAGAGGACTTTGAATACCATTCGCTGAAAGCGTGACATTGATTAAATGTATAGATTTACTGTAAATGTAGAGCTGTTAGGTTCAACAAACTTTGTTACTAATGCATTTGCAACAGATTATGACTTTAAATAAAATAAAAAGAAACAAATGCTTAACCTAGTCTCACTTATGACATGGTGAACTAGAATCTTAATTTAAATAAATACTTTTTTAAGAACAAAACTTTGTAATACTGTCTTGTTCACATTTAAAGCAATAATAACGGAGCATTACTCTTATCGTAAACAACAAAGTGGTGCAATATTGCGTTACCTCGTCAAGTGCGCTCTAAAACATTATTTTTACTGCTCAAGATTATGGGCCACTAACTGTTACTTTCTAACTTATCGTGTAACTCTTCTAACTTTATGGGAGAGAAAAGTTAATATTAATACATCGCTTACTTGAACATTTCCATTGTTTCTATCATGAATGCAGCTCTCATTGATCTGTTGTCGAAAGTGGGACTGCACAGTGGGGTTCAATCCCCAGGTCACGTTAAAGTGTTATTAAGTTTTTTTCATTAGCAACCCAGAGTCTGACATTGTACCGTGTTGATGGCAATGATAATTGGCTCGCCTCCCATAGCAAGGGACTTGATAACATAACTGGCGAAATATTGGTTAACGAAAGCTAAACCTCTGCCTATACCTCCATCAAGTACAGGCGTAATGTTCTAAGTTTGGATAACTTATAAATACTCGACTTTTAGCTGGTAAGCCGTAGTGCCAGCCCTACGGTCCCGGCACGCAGGTCTAAGTGCTTCATGCGCACTGCAAATAGCCGGCGGTGGCGTAACATTTAAATGATATGCAAACCGACGCAGCCAATGATTAAGTGACGGAGTGACGGATACGTGGATTTTAAGACATTTACATGCGACTTGTTCGTTACTCGCCAGACGCTTATCAATAAGTAAAGTTCGATCAGTCAAGTTGACGGTTTTTTTAAAGGGCCGTGCACAAAATCGACTGATTTTGATCAATTTTGTTCATTACTTGTGAGAAAGGGAAACAGAATTTAAACAACATTATTTATGATTTGAAAAGTCGAATTTTTTGTCTTGTACATAGCGGAAATTCGTGGAAAATCACGAAAATTCGTACAAGTAAAAATCGCAACAAGTTTTACAAAAATTGACGCGATACTGACGTTTGATCGTTTCGTTAGAAGAAACTACTTTAGATTTTGAAAATTAAAAAATATCATCAACATCATTATATGATCAACTTGTACATAGGGGACCCGCTTTTTTCAACTTCCATACAAAATATAGCAGAATAAATGTTGAAATAACGTTTTTTTTTAAACCCGCTCTGTAATGTATTTTTCCTATTATTTAGCATACCATACTTATCAAAAAGTTCAAAAATCATACATTAGTTTTCAGCTATCCTTGAAATAAAATCAAAATTTGATTTTATGATTATACATCTTCATTAAGTAATCAAAGGCGAAATAAACCATATTTTCGAGTGCGCAAAAGTGATGCAACTATTATTAGGTTCTTACAATTAGATAAGTTATTGACGATGAAGGGATTTTTCGTGCACGGAGCCTTGATTTCATTTATTTTGTTTATTTGAAATGCCTTGCGGAACAAAAAGATCCAAAGAGTGACTTAAATCAAGTAGGTATTAACAATCAACTATTTAGTAAAATCTCCTTTTATTATCTTAGTGCAAGCCAACCTTGCAACGGACGAATTGTTATTATACTTTACGCAATTATTTGGTACTAAACAATTTAAATGGGTATAAATTATACAGTATAGATTAGGCTCAGTTTAAAATTTCAAGACTTTTTATTTGCAAAGGAAACTGAAAATTTTACCAAAGTACTATTATAAATACTCAGTCTACAAATAAAACTCTTGTTATAAAACTATATCGTCAAATAGCTCATTACTAGAAAAATGAACTTTGTTTTTCTATCGCACAAACAAACTCGATAGCGCAGACTAATCCGGGCCAATTTGTCTCGTCTGCAAAACGAGCCTTTATGAATGGCGGAGCATCTGACGAGATTGCGTACCGTCACGCACACGTGCGATTCGCTGCGATTCTCGGCGATTTAATGCTTTTTGCAGGTCCCACAAACGTGGCCGTTACAGCGTGGGAGCAAAGTGTGCCTAGTATGTGCCTTGTCTCATGTATTTGTGAATGACGAATCAGTGCGGATCAGATTGAATTAAGGACGACTTAGATATGTATGTTATTGACTAATAAAGGAGCTTAGCTGAAACTCCAATAAATATAAGAAACAATATGAAATGATTTAGTCTGAGTTTTGCCACCTTTGCGCTTTACATGTTTACTACAGAGCGACTAATGAATATCATAATTTTATTTGACTGCACTCACGTACACATGATTAAAATTGCTCACTGACCTGAATAAGAGTAGATCATTTAAATTTTTCCGCATACTTAATTCATCTAATTGCGTACTCCGCTTCAATTGTGATTTCCTTTGAGGCGGTACATCCCGGCAGTGCAAAGGCAGGCCCTCGACCGCTCTAAGCGCACTTGCGTATACTTGCGACCTCTTGCGTAAGCTCGCGACCTTTTACGAACACTGACGGTTGGAGTCGAACGTTGTATTGCTTGGTTGAGCTTTGTTTTTGTGCGGATACTAGGACCATGCAGTGGAGTGCTTGACACTTGATGTTACAAAAATGTACGATTGTAAAACAGGTGAAGATCACACTTTTTTGGTACATATAAAAATAGATGAGTCTCTAAGATGGTTTATAAATAGACATAAGAGTTCTAACCGCGTTATTTGTTAGTAGGTACAGAAACAAAAAGAACATTTTATGTGGAAAACGTTTAGAGTTATGGCTTAACATTGCGTGGGAGGAGACCCAAGATGCCATAGGAATCTTTTGTGACCTGTCCAAGGCATCTGACTGCGTGAGTCATGAAATCTTCATTTTGAAACTTGAGCAACGGACTAGGTAAACGTGCGCTCAGTTTAGTTAAATCTTATTTAAATGATAGACAGCAGCAGGTTCAAGTAAATGGTGTCCATTCAATTGGTTTAAAAATAAAAATGGGTGTTCCACAAGGCTCGATATTGGGTCCTTTCCTCTTTTTAGTATAATATATTAATGATCTACCCTATTTATTAAAAAACCAACCACAAATGGTTTTATTTACTGACGACACTTCCTTAGTTTTTAAAATAAATAGACGTGCATTAAATCTTGACGACGTAAATAACGCCTTACTGCAGGTGCAAAATTGGTTCACTGCTAATAATTTAGTTTTAAATGGGAATTAAAAAAAACTATATGCATAAGATTTGCTTTACCGAACGTTAAAAGTAGTGATTGTGACATAGTATTGAATAAGGAGAAACTTAAATTCGTCGATAAAACTGTTTTCTTGGGGATCACACTCAACTCACGGCTGCAATGGGGTCCTCATTTAACATAATGGCTAAGTTCAACAACATATGCTGTGAGAAAAGTCCGCCAATTTACTGATGTAGATACCGCGAGGCTAGTCTATTTCACTTACTTTCTTAATATCATTTCTTACGGTATTTTACTATGGGGCTTTTTTTTTTTTTGGGTGGGAAATCATCAAATAACTTCTCCCGCTCTGGGCGGAGCGGGAGGGCGTGTCAGACTCTTACTGACTAAAACCCACCCGTGTTCCTTCGGTTGCCCTGTTACCGGGGGCCACGATCTCCCTTTCGGTTTTCTTCGCACCCCCGGCAGGCATCGGCCGTAACGGACCCCGTCAATTCTGCTGACATCTCTTTGAGGCGCGCGTGGAACACAACGCGCCGTCGACCCGGGCCTGGTCCTTATCGGACGGCGAGCTACCCATTGCTCACCGTCCGCAAGCCCGCGCCTACGGTGGCCGGAAATCGGCCTGCGATTCCCGACGCCCAGGGCGTCTCCTCCTGCGGCGGTTAGGGGCGTGAGGGCGCGAAATTTGCCTCTCCCTCATGCGTTCCGCCTCCTCCTTCGTGAGCATTACTGCTTCGCAGAAGGAGGTGACGGCCTCCCATTTCCTCTCGCTCCCCACCATGGCCCTAATCAGGGCCGGACGCGAGAGATCACCGCCGCCGATCGCCTCCACGAGGACACGGCGATGCTCCGCTCAAGCCGGGCAGACCTCCACCGTATGCTCCACCGTGTCCTCCGGGCGATCCACACAATGGTGACACCCAGGCGTTTCCTCCCGCCTTATCCTGAACAGGAACCTCCCGAAACAACCATGTCCGGTGAGGACCTGCGTCAGGCGGAAGGTGAGGACGCCGTGGCGCCTCTCTAGCCACTTCTCAAAGAGGGGACTTATCGCCGCAATTATGGCTTGCCTAGCACTGGGTTGCAACAATCGCACTCTCCATGACGCCATGAGATCCCGCCGGAGCTTTGTCCGCTGTGCCGTGATTTCTCGCGGCAGCGGAGTTAAGCCCCGGCGTTTCGCCTCCTCGCGCCACTCCCAGATGTGCGCGAGGACCTTTGCCTCCAGATCCCATGGCGGTAATCCGGCAAGGAGGCTCGCAGCCTCACAGGAGACCGTGCGGTATCCTCGAGCCAGCCGGATGGCCATGACCCTCTGGGACGCGTTCAACCGGCGGGCTGGCCGCAGCCTCAATGAACGCGCCCACACCGGCGCCCCGTAGAGGGCCATGGACCGCACGACCCCCGCGTAGAGCCTCCGGCAGGAGGCGTTTGGACCCCCTAGATTGGGCAGGAGCCGCTTCGAAGCAGCCCCGGCCCGCTCCAGTCTGGGAGCCAGAGGTCGGCTGCAGATATCAAGTCTATTTTTATTCTGCAGCAGAGAGCCATCAGAGCAATATATGGCATCCGTAGACGCGATTCTCTAAGGGAAATGTTTAAAGGTAGAATATATGTATGAAAACATCATGTATGTAAGAAAAATCTAAGTCTTTTCAATAAAAGAGGTAATAGACACAATTATAGGACTAAAAAATAATAGAGACCAATTAGTTCAACTGGGTTTCAGACTGGCTGAAGTAGACTCATCCTCCATGGGGTGCTGTTTAAAATGTTATAATAAAATACCTCCCCACATACTCCACCTAAACGAAACGAAATTTAAATCCTGTATAAAACGCACACTATGCTGCCAAGCATATTATAAATTGGGGGATTACATCGCTGATAAAAATGCTTGGCTCAGCGCTGGTCCAGCTCCACAAGGGTGCATAAACTAATTTGATTAGCATTCGAAAGTATTGTTGCAGCTGCTAAAGATTGTAAAAACTATCTTTGCTTTGTATAAATTAAATCTCTTTGTATTTTATAATTGCACATCACATGTATGAGCACTGTGACCATGTGCATTCCATAAAGCTACCATTTACTGGGTACGTCTTTCATTGAGTTGAATGTGCCCTGGCTGAGAGAATGTCATGCTCTCCACTCGCTCGCCACGCAAGAGCTGATGGTGGGATCATTAAATTCCCTTCAAAATGGTTCAGCTAAATGATGCAGATTCATGTGTCATGTTCGTGAACGGGCGCCGTCAGCAGGGACTGGTCATCTCTTAGTTGCCACGGTTTGTTTAATTTTTTTAATTGTTGCTGTTTTTATATTTTTATTACGGATGCTTTTAACGTGCAAGTCTTTCTACATCGCTCTTACATGTATAATTTTAACATGAATTGTAACCAATTTTTTGCAACAATGTTTTGATTTAAAAGAGTGTCTGTGGAGTTTCTTGCCCATCCTTCTCCATATGTACCTACTACGCTTTGGAATGGGCAACTAGCTTCATCTTTCTGACTGACCGACCCCTTGACAATTCAAAAGTACCTGTAATTGGTTTATTTGAAATAAATGCTTTGAGTTTCGAGATTGAGTTGAGTTTGAGTTCATTTCTCAGTCTGTCTCCGCATTGTCTCCACATATAAACATCTGTTCACGGGCATACAGAATGCAAATAATTTGTGCGCATTGTCCCGTCCCATATTAGCGTGAACACTTAGCACCACACACACACAATGTCTTACAAACTGGCCGGTGCACAACTTGGCTCATGTCTGCTGCGGCTGCGGCGCTATGACTAATGCGCGTTGTTTGGCCACGCTGAGCACAATAATCCCCAGCCACTAGCCAGGCACAACTTTACGCCATTAAAACCGTGTGCCGTAAAACTGACCGCTGCAGCCGAGCGGCCAACACAAACCATTTTACGTGTTATTTTAATTAACTCCTTGAACGTGTATTGTTTCGCTGCTTTAAAATATTTTGATGATTCTTGGAAATTTTCGGTTGTATAAATATCACGAGAATCTACAATAATAATTATAATGAATGAATATTTTATTTAATTAGCATATCTGCCAACTGTTTTATAAATAAAAAGAGACTGAAAAGCTCGTTTGTAATTATTTTCCAGCATAAATTGTATGCACAAGAGGAATGACTTACTTTGCAAGGCAGCGAGCTTCCTCCGCGTATCGGAATTGCTAAGAGCACGTTACTTCATATGGAAAAATGCGAAGCTTATGCATTCAAAGAAAATAGTCAACATAGAATTATCTTAACGAAGTGAATATTTTAAACACTATGGTACTTTTTGAGGTAAATTAAAACTTGAGTCAAAGTAGGTCGGAATGTTACATTAAAACAATTTTATCCGTAGCTTTGACATCAAAACAAACTCTTCATTGTATTACAACAGCAGCCTGACAACTGCTTGCCGCTGCGCAGCTGTGTAGCGGTGGCCAACAACTTATTGTTTGTTAGTAATATTTTAAAATAATTACATTTCTGCTAGTATGAATAGTAAAAGAGCACATCGGTACAAACTCGCGCAGCGCTGCAGCGCATCTGCGTACAAACTGTAACAAGTGCAGACAGACTTGGGAGGGCCGCTGCAAGCGCTATGTAAGCACTAGCCCTGATGAGATGGACCAACTTCAAGCGCTTTGTACATTGTCCACCACGGACGTAAAGCGATAAAGAATGGACAAGCATGTTTGTCTGGAATTTTGCGCGAATTTTCCAGCATTTTCCGAACAAAATTGTGAATAATTTACAACAGAATATATTGTTTACAATACAAACATTATGTTTATTTGGAGATCTCTCCACGTTATTGTATCTTGTTCAAGTGAGACGTTTGTGCGATTGACTTTGACGAAGAGTGATCTAATTGTAGTAATACGAGAAGATTTATTGATAAATAATTATTAGCGTAAACTGAAAACCTATTTTGATTAATAGCGTGTCTCTGACTTATTAAGGTTTTGCGAAATAATATGATATTAGGTAATATTAGACATGTTCAATGTATGTTTTAGCTTTGACTCATCTATAGAGCGAAGAGGCTGCGTTAGGAACAAGAAGCTAAGCTCTCTTAGTAAGTGCAGTCGGCTCCAACGTCCGCTAAACTTAAACATTTGCTGATGATTTTTAATATTAGCTCTAGTGAATGAAGATATTCAGGGGTCGAAAGACTAGATTCTTGTACCATTTCATTGACTGGCTATTTTCTTTTGTAAATAAAACATTTATTTACAAAAGAAAATAGCCAGTCAATGAATTTATAAAATTTTGCTAATTAGGAACTGCTTTCTGAATTAAATTCAGAAACCAAATTAGTTACGTACATAATCATAAACATGTTTCAAGAACTAATCAATACGTTTTGTTACGTCTGTATTAGAACCTATTTAGTTACCTTCTTAATTAATCACTAAATTGTATTGAGTATTATAATTATAAAATCAATCATGCAAATAAATATTCATTGAGAATTATTTCTAGACTTTATTAAACCTCGAAAAATGGTCAGCTGTTATATTATTTTACTGAAGGACTGAAATTATAATTTAATATTGATAAATACCTAAAACCTACCATAAAAATATTTTTCTACGTTGTAACAAGCAATTCTTTAATAGAAGTTCTTTATTTTCAACTTAAGAGTCCTATTACACTTTTTACGCAAATTCATGATTTTTGACGTTGTAATTTTCAGCAACAGTAATATATTTTAATTATTTGATTATGAATAACGATAGTGCTATTCTCTTTCTTGTAAGTTGGAGTTACACATTTTAATTTTTCATTTCGTGTAATTTACTATGAATATTTTAAGAACTCAGTTTACAAGAAAATCCGTTGGCGATGGAACTTTGACGCTTAAATTCACTTTGTTCCATTCAATTCAAATAAAAGCTAAAATTACTAAACGATAAGTTGAATGTTTTACTTGTTTATTGGAGTTCTAGAATTTCTTTAAATTTCTTGAGTTTTCACAGAAAAAATCATAAAGAAAAGCAATAAATGTCTTGATTCAGCGTCCATTATATTCCAAGTAAACAAAATTTTATCAAATAAACTAATAAGGTATAAAACTTCCATCTACAATAAATACGTTTCATTAGTTTTCGTTTCTCAATATAATAAGAAAAAATTACCATAAATAAAATTAAAGTACTATATATTCCGCGTCAATTCAGCAAATCACTTGAAAATAATGTGTAACTCCAACTTATAAGAAAGAGAATGGCACTATCGTTATTGTAATTAAATAATTAAAATATCATAATGTTAATGAAAATTACAACGTCAAAAATTACGAATTTCCGTTAAAAAATGCTTCACTTGCGTTATATAGAAGACACGGAAGGGTGTAGTCGTAGACAGCGACTGTAATTCTGACGAGAGTTACGATAGATCATTTAGGAAGGTTCCTAATATCAGAATTGCGTGTTCAAACGTTACCTCACAGGTGAAGAGCTTTTGTTATGAAAGATCTATTTTCATTGACAGCGGTCCTTACATTCGAAGATGATCCTTTTAAGAGCCTTATTAAATTTTCTACGCAAATTCATGATTTTTGACGCTGTCATTTTCAACAGTGGTGAGATATTTTAATTTATTTGATTATGAATAACGATAGTGCCATTCATTTTCGTGTAAGTTGGAGTTCATTTTATGATCATCTCAATTTTCTTCGACAATTTTTCAATTTCAATTAATAATGTTATTGAAACAATTGAGGCGTGGAATTTACAAATGGGCTAGTTCCCAAAACACAATCATTGAGGAATTAAATAAAAATGCATTAGTTTCTTAGTCAACATTTTATTTGGGCATATTTATATGAAAACTAAATTAAATAGGTACTGTTTGCACATATAACTGTCAATAACACTGGTGTAAAGTCATTTATTTTAAAAAAAGCCTTATTTTTTATATCAATATAGAAATGGGTCAATCTCCAAAATATTTTCCTCTCAGAGGGGCTAAGTAGGTACTGTTACTAATTAACATTAGACCTAAGTAAGTAAGTAGTAGTAAGTAATTATTACTTTACAATATTGACACGTAGGTGTAATGTTAATTTGTAAAAAAAGAAAGACTTAGAAAGTATGATTGAATACTTGCCAGAAAACTGTCAAGAATTCTACAGGAATTTATGTAATAATTAATTATTAATCACATTGATTCTTACATTTGCATATTTTCTGCAAAAAAGATATATTTAGTTAGCCAACTTTAAAGATGAAACAATAAAAAAATACATGTACCTACTTACCAGCATAGAAGGTGTTTTTTTTTTTTTTGATGATTAAAACACTATTACATTACAGACAAATCACACGAACGAACCGCGTTTTGTTGACATTGACATTTACTACGATCGGATAAACACACGACCCATTTGAAAAGAAATAATGTATGGAACTTACACCCAATGCCATTTATGAAAAAATCGCAAAATTACAATACATTTTTGTAGGCACATTGCATCTTTATATTGAAATGGCTGCCCAACATAGCACTTTTGAAAGTCAAAATTTTGGTTTTTGCTTTTCTGGTACTTAGCCCATTAGTTAATTCCACGCCTCAATTATTTTTGGAAAAAGTGGTGAAATATGAAGTAGAAACCGTCTAAATACTGGGGAATGTGTTACTGATTTCTTCAGTGAGAGATTGCGTAAATTGAACATGAACAGGTTTTGTTTATACCTTCATCAGATACTTTTGGAACATACCATATCTACGAGACCTTGCGGGTAGCTAGAAGTAGGAACAATCGAATTGCTTGCGTATTGTTTAGTTTGAGGAATCGCAGCCTCACTACCTTAATACAGTTACTGAAACTCAGACAAAGGAACATTTCGTTGTTTCCTATTTGATCGGAACGTTGCTTTGGCGAAACAAAAGAAATGTGATACTCATTTAAAACTCAGATTTCATAGAAGAAAAACTCTTCATAGAAACTGTTCACATGATCAGCAATATTCTTGAATATTAGCTTCTACTGATTATACTTTTCATCTTAATATCATCAACGTCGATAATGATCAACATTCCCAACTATCGATAGATTCCATGAACTACTTATTAGATCTCTAAACAGCTTTGCTTATCAGACTTACCACAAATCTAGGTCTACACAACGATAGGACATAATAATATAACAAATGATAATATTACACAAAGCATAATATGCTTACAAACGAATCAAAGAGATTTAACACAGTGGATCTGCGTCTTCGTTGTTGGAGAATGTTTCTCGTTTGCTATTTGATAGTATTTCTGGTCATTGTAGGTACTCTTGATTAGTCTTGATGACATGAATAACAACGGGAGGTTTATTAGGTAATAGTTAGTTGCAATTGTAACATGTGGTAGGAATGGTCCTAACAGCCACACATCTTGAAGAAAAGGTCGGTACTGAAGAGTGGTCCTTTTGTCCTTGTCTGTCCCACACCGTTAGTATAAAGTACGACAGCTCGTAAATCGTAATCTATTATAGAAAGTGGTTTAGCCGGAAGCGCGGGCGGTAGGAGGTACGCGCAGTGAGTCTTGTTCTAAATTACACAATACATTTGAACTAAGCGGATAATTGAGTCGGGTTAATCGTTGCTCGCCGGGATATACAGTTGTTATGGTTTTGGTAAATTTTTGCTGTTTCCTTGATAACAATTATATAGGATGAAAACACCGAAGATATAGACGAATATTTACCTACTATAGAACCAAAACAGATAATAAATTCAAATAATTGGGAACTAATAAATCATTGTGGGAAACTAGCGCAACATTGTTTTCTTAATCGTATCATTCTGAAAACGTCTACTGCTGAACTTGTGCGTCTTCCTACAAACAATGTAATGTTTAACTCACGGCAGTTATGTTTCCAGTATAATCATGATTGGGGATCATTAAATAATGTAGGCTCATAATAGGCTGGTATTTAGCAGCAAAGAGTTGGCTACACTCAGTACAAACACTCGCTCTGTATAGTCATCGGAGGTAGTCTTGTTTAAACAAAACAGCGCACCCTCCCTGATCATGATTAATATCTCATAATTATTTATTCCGCCAACTCCCGCCCACCAAGTGTCATATTTTCATAATAATAAGAAAATAGACGTCGATCCGATATAAATCTGTTTATTCCGCCTCACACAGACAGCGGAGTTTTAATGAAAATTCTTTAAAAATAGAAAAATATAAGGACGCGTATTTTGCGACGAAGAATTAATATTCGAGGAACATTTGAGTCGCTAGTATAAAGGTGTGCACGTTTTTGTGTGTGTCGAGGCAATGCTTTAGCTTGCTCCAATGCATAGTTGTGAATCAATGAACAAGTACCTACTGATGTTACTGCATACAGCATAATGTGCAAACTCTGTTATAATAATTATTTTATGTTACTGACTAATGAAGTGAAAACGTATTTACCTGTTGCGCCGACCCCAAATAAATTGGGGTAAGGGCAAGAGAATGATGACAGACTGGATATCCCGCTAATGCACACCACTCGCCTAATATCGCCTCCCATCGCCTCACATCGCCTAACATCATCGGAACTCGCCAACGGCTTCAATTAGTTACAGTTCCGGACATTCACTTTACCTTTTGTTACGCTCACGCTAAATACGCATCGAGTGGTTATATTTTTTTACAAGAGTATTAACTTTTTCAGTGTACGTAGTTCCCTACATTGCCATTGAGAAAACAATAAAAAAATATCACTTAACAAATAAATTAACTTTCTAGAATTAAAACGTAATTGACACAATAACATTATCGGCGGATGTAAGGAACGAACAGAGCTAATAAACGTACACGTCATGTACGACAGTTCTTATTTCACATTCTAAAGTTAACGCCGATGCGAAGTCGTTATGTTTTAAGCCTCGTGCAGACTGGCGCGACGCGACTCTAACAAACCAATTTCTAAGAAAATTTCACGGTAGAACAAGTTACCGGTGTCGTGTCGCGTCAGTCTATACGAAGGTTACGCGGGAACGTAAAGTAAGCTAGTCTAGATAAGTATGACATGTTGTTTCGAGAGTAGGAAAAAACTTTCGAAGTAAAACGTCTTTCATATCGATCAGTATGAGGGGTCACTTGCGACAACCATAAATGTAACGAAATTTGTTATGGCAAGATCGCTTATTACGTTAGAAGTCTATCACCTACCGGCATTATTTTATTAAGATAATTTAAAGGACAGAAGCCATTACTCGATAGGTTGGTAGCGCATATGTTGCTGGCGTAAATGGCGAATCACGTGCAGCACGACGCATTCGGAACTAAATTTACCATTGCGCGCTACGATAGCTTTATTATTTATCGATTATAACAAAGCATTCGTCTAAATAGAGCACGAAAACATCTGGCATTGTCCGAAGAATCAAGGACTTGAGCATAAGTACTTACATTAGAATTTAAAAAAAAAACGTATAGTACTAAGATAAAGTTAGAAAAAGAGGAAAAATCAAAATAAACAGAGGCGTACTTCAAAGAGGCCCGCTATCCCCTACATTATTTACAGCTGATCTAGAAGAAATATTTCGTTAACTAAAATGGGGACCAGTATGGACTAAACATAAATGGAGAGAAACTATCCCACCTACGCTTCGCCAACGATATCGTAATATTCACCACAGCAGAAGAGCATCTACAAAATAACCTGGAAAGAAAAAGTCGATCTAACGATGAACACTTCCAAAACAAACGCTATGACAAACGCATCCTAAGACACTATCATCATGAATGATGAGCCGATTGAGTATGTGAAACAGTACACTTATTTAGGCCAATAAATTTCAACCACTGATATAATGTCAAAGGAAATACATACTAGAATTGTGGGAATGTATGGAAATGTTACTGGCGGCTAAAGGAAGTAATGAAGAACACAGAAGCTAAGATGTCCGTCAAATCAAAGCTATACAACATCTACGTACTACCAGTCTTTACATTTGGCTGCCAAACCTGGGCAGAAAATAGAAACTTGTCAGATAGCAATGGAGAACAGCATGCTGAACTAAAGAAATCGGATAGAATAAGAAACAAAACTATTAGAAAACGCACGAAAGTAGAAGACGTAATAACAAGACTAAATAAACTTAAGTAGGTACTCAAGAAATAAAAAAGGAAACGAGGTAGACAGTTTCGAAGGTGGAAAAACGAAATAAAGGCCACAGCAGAGAAAACATGGACTTGGAAAGCAATAAACAGAACACAGTGAAAAGGAGGAGGCCTTTGCCAAAGTTGGGCAAACAGGTCAATTTGTCGGTGTCATCGACTCAACAGAGTCATCAATATATGATTTGAATTGTTGTACATTTTTTATGTCTGAATAAAGGCTTATATTATTATGTCGTTTATTTCTTGTGTTTTTTCTTTTTATTGGAATATGAACATAAATTCGACTTCATTGCTTCTGAATGATTCGCGAGCCCCTATGATAGTGTGTTTCTCAACGATCACATTATTTGTCAGCTGTTAACTTTTAAGTTTAGTCATTCATAGAATAATGGTTCTCCTTTTGTAATCGTTATAATAAGTAAATAATAATAAACTTTGTCGAAACGAAAAAACTCAGTTTACAAAAACTCTGTGTTCGATAACAAATGCATTAGTATAATACTGTGTCGCAGTCATAACGCCCACCTCTAAAAAGTCCGAGACAAAAGTAAAATTAAAACAAATTAAATTAAAAATAATAAAGACAAAAATAAAAATTTTAAAATAAAAAAAATCTGAACTTAAAAGTAAAACCGAACAATATTTCAGATTGTGAGTTTGTATGGAAGGATTGTGTAGTTTTGAGCGTGGAGTATATATGTGTGTGTGTGTGTGTGGTATGGGAGAGAGGTGTCAGTTTGTGCAGGGGGTGAGTGTTTGCGCATGTTATACATATAAAGGGCAGTTAGAGAGTGAGTTTAAGTTTTCAGATATTATGTTTCTAATTCTTCATAAGTAAGTGTTTGAAGCCATATAACTGTGATCCGTTGACACTCTCGCAAAGTCAGTGGATATATATTGAGCTGTTTATTTACTTAATTTTACAAAGTGGAGCTAAGAAAGTGATATACCTGCCGAACAACTTGAACCCTGGCAGATTCCACCTGGCAGACTCTGTCAAATCTGCGTTTTTGGGTAACGACAACAGGATCGAAAGGAAGGGCTAAGTGTTTACGCTGCTCTGCAGCAAGAACAATGCGTGTCTGACTGTTGCTAACCCGCAAACAGGGTACAGTTCAGTAATTGGGAATCGAACAGGTTTGTGAGTCCATGACTTTTAACACTGTCCTCTGTGCCCTTTCCAGTCAGAGCATTAAGCACTGTCCAGTCCCACCCTAAGCTGTAATCAGGATGGAATGTGCCAGAGCGACGTATACTGTTCGTAGTGTGCCAAAATCAACAGATATTCGCAGGTTTCTTAAAACAAATATTAATTTTCTGACCCTGGAAACCAGAGCCTCAATTTGCTTATTCCATGTCAGCGTACTATCTAATTATTCCATCCAATTATTGAATACTATGGGTGCGTGCAATCTGAGCACAACTGGTGCAATCAGTCGATAATAAACTATTTAACACTTTATATTTTCCCATTTTCATTATATTATACATATATTTTTAAAAACATCATCAAAAAAAACATTTAAAAATATAAAAAATAGTGGTCCGCCGGTTTTGGGAGTAGGTCCAAGCTACCGGTGGTTAGGGCTGTAGAGACAGGAACCTCCTCATCAAACAAAATATTATTACGATAGCTTTCACTCAAATAGAGCTGCGAGCAAAAACTTTGTAGCTTAATAATAATTGTTCACCTTGCGGTGGTAAGCCCGGCCAGATGCGTTAGAACATTACAGCATCGAAGAAACTGCACGTTAGATAAGTAGCAAGTACCGTGGGCGAGTAACTAGTAGACGAGGATGGTTGTAGGTAGTTGTGAGTAATATATATAAAAATTTAATTCTTATTATTAGAATTGAACTTGAAGGCTTGCTTTTAATTCTGAGTTCATACTGTTAGCTTTGTTATTATTTAATTTAATTATGTAATGTTCTAAATATTATTTATTTTTATAATCATGTACACACATCAAAAGTGTCTAGGGATCAACATATATTTTTGCAATAACTTTTCTCCTGATTGATATTAATTAAAATTTTCTTTAAGGATTCATCAAATAAAGTGTTTTCGTTTGTCACAGTAACGATAAACCAAGTCACCTTTGCATTAATAAAGAAATTTGCCATTTTCCTAATAAAGGGATTTTTGACATTTGAACCACTAACATTAAAGTTCGAAAAAAAGACTGAAATAACAGTTTTCTTTAAAATTTTATTGGGTAACTTAAACAATTAATAATCCGTGTTTCTACCGCGAACACTAACAACACAAGAACATCGGTTTGGCATACTCAAAATGAGTTCATCCAAATCACGCTGTGGAATGGCCGCCCATGTTCGTTGCAACAACAAAAAAAGGTCTTCTTGCGACTGGATACCCTCCATATTCGGCAGAGCTCTTCTCTGTAGCATATCCCATGCATGCTGGCATGCATACCATGATGGTTCCACCACTATAAGGATGGACTTCCTGGCAGGATTTTAATCGCTGTTGGCGTCCAGGGGTTCCCCAGTGTCGTATACGTCTTGTATCCGGTCTCATGCCAAAACGAGACTCATCAGAAAAGCACACGAAACGCCATTGTTCTTCTGCCCAATTTCTGTGTTCAAGAGCCCATTGATATCGAATCCTACGATTGTGCATTGCTATAGGTGGTACCCGTAGCGGTCTTCGGGAATGAAGGTTCACTTCATGCAAGCGGTTTCTGACTGTTTGGTCGCTAATTAAGTTCCCTGAAGAGTGATGAAGCCTCACGGCTAACATCATGGCGGTTATTGTTGGAGCTCTTCGAGTTAAGATTTGAATGTATCGATCTTGTCTCCGTGTGGTGCAGCGATACCGTCCTCCATGGCGCTCAGCCACGGTACCAGTGCTTCGGTAACGTGTCCAAAGTCGACTGATAACACTATGACTTGTATCAGAGCTAAAGCCACAGTACGTTGCCGGGAACCAGCTTCTATCATTCCCACGGCTCTGAGCATTTCTTCCCTGCTTAAATGACGTCGCCGCTCCATAATAACGTTGGTTTTAATCAGTAGTAGGGAAACAGTAGCACTAATAATGTCTTCAATGCGTTGTATGTTTTTATAGGGAAAATATTGATTGCTGATTTTCATCTTTTACTCGAATTTGATTAACAGTTCCTGTTTCAAATTATGAAATGCACCAAAAAGGATCCATATAAATTTATATAATCATAAATTTATTACAAAGCCACATCTCAATCTCAAGAAATCCGCATAAAAATGCTTGATCCCTAGACACTTTTGATGTGTGTATTTGCAGTTTTAATATTTTATTTTTTTAAGTTGTAACCATGTGCCCAAGTGAAATTGCATTGATTATTAGTTGTTAAACTGACTTTTGCCGATTGACAGCAACTAACTGTCAAATGATAGACTACGTGTAAAGTCTCACTTGGGAACATGGCAGTCGAGCTTGAACACTCGCGGAGTGCACACGTATTTTGATGTATTTAAAAGTGTTATCAAAGTGTTATATTGGTACTAAACGGATTATATAATATAAAGTTAACAAAGACTTTGCCTTTTCTTTGCAACATAGTGGATTACAATACTCTATAATTAAAGTCGAGTTTTCAAAATATTACCAAAACATCATTGTATAAAACGTAGGTGGGTAGGTACATGTGTTTTTCTGAATAAAACTCCAAGTAACTGAGAAAAAGATTTGAGCAACTCCTCTGGATAAGTCCGAAACTAACATAAAACCAGTGCACATTACTGCAACTTGCATTATAAATACAGCTTCACTAAGACTTGTTCGACTTCGTGTCTCAGCGGTCCCCGGCGGCCAGTAACTTGCGGAGTCCTCCCGACTCCTGTTACCCGTGAGTCTAGGGGTCCTCCCTACTCCCGAGTTACTGCGAGAGTCTCGGGGTCCTGCGAGTCGATGTGTCTCGACGCGACGTGCCGGACCGGCGCCTCCGGTAATAAATGGTCGCGAGACACTGGGGGCAGAAGGGGGGAAAACGGGGTGACGATGAAGATTGTACAAAAGGACCACTTTATACTATTTGTGGTTATTAATTCAGAAACTTAATTTGGTCCATCCGTTCTTAGGCATAAAGGTAATGTCATAAAGACGGGCAGTAACAATCAATCAAATCAACATAGTGAAGGATTCCGTATAAATGGCTCAAAAATAATAATTTCTATAGTATCAATGATTTTTAATATGAATTTCAATGTAATTTATTTCAATGTCATAAATGTATTTTTAGTAAGTACCTAAGTTTGCATGCTTTAGTTTTAAGCAAAACATGTTTGATATAATATTTTAATAACACCTTGTATACCATGTTTTATGCAAATAAAAATATCTTATCTTATCGTACTTATTTGTTACTGCAATTATTTGATGTCCTTTTCCCAGCTTGAAAGTCCTTCTGTTCTTTGCTACTCTGTGTTGAAAGAGGGGAGGTTATAGCACGACACTATTATTCTTTCAACTTTCAAACTACTTGAATGAATTAGTTTTTAAATGATATAACAGTCTTGATATTTTTAGCGTTCGTCTGCTGTTGAGAGCTCATTGTGCTCAGTTAGTTTTAATGAACAATTTTAATTAAGCGACGAGGTCCTAGCGAGACGACGACAAAGAAACAACAGTACTTATATTAAAGGCATCTAAACTGGGTCTAAATAATGTCTTTGTCATTGTCACTTATGCTAAATGAACTGTTGTATTTGTACATAAGTCCACACTTGTCCTTATGTCCTTATGTATTTGTAGATTGGAATTCAGTTGTATTTCTGGTGATTTTTTTTCATTCCATTTTTAGTGGGTTGCTTTGTAATTCATCAGTTCCACTTTACCAAATGGTGCTTTACGAGAGCAAATGCACGAGTTACTATAAAAAAAATACCCAAATCGCTATAGGTGTGCCTATAATATTTGAAGAATTCCCTCAATTTCTCCAAGATTCCATCATCAGATCGTGACCAAATAACAGTGAGACCAACTTGAAAGTATACCCTTTCAAACGAAAAAAGATTTTTTCAAATCGGTTCAGCCGTCTTCGAATAATCGGGGAACGTACATAAAATATATATATATTTCGACGAACTGCCTCCTTTTTTTTGAGTCGGTTAAAAATACTTCCGAAATCTTTAAAGTAAATATACTTGCATAGAACATTGATCCGTAACGAAATATGAATATCAATCAATTAATCAATCAATCAAAATATTTATTTCGGATTCAAAAATTATATCCATAGGTGTTAGTAGTAATAAACTTAGCTTAATGTTAGAGTACAGTTTATACTTCTAATTTAATTTAAGCCACATCCATGCATCCATAAGCCGCCCATCGCATGTAAACATATCCACTCCTTCAACAGCGGAGAATCCCATCTGTTTGCCAACGCGTCCAGGATGCCGTTCGCAGTGCCACGCACGTGTCTGAGCAGCGAGGCGCTTCGCTTACGGATGATTGCATACAAACAATCAGTGTGCGCCTCAGCAAACATCGTCGACGCGCTACAAAAACGAGGCAGCCCAAACAACACCCTAAACGCGTTGTTATATTATACACGCAGAGTCCCGTACACTCGCTGCGTGTAGTTGACCCATAGACCGCACGTGTAGAAGGATTAACAATACGCCTTAAAAAGCGTCAGCTTAACTTGCATACTACAACGTGCAAATCTACGGGCCAACATGTTGCAACGCACACAGAAAGCTCTCCGCTCCCTCTCAATATCGAGGTCATAAAGAGCACAATCGCGTTTAAAGTAAATTATTTGCATAGAATCAGTAATGTAATATAAATAAAGAGGACAATCGCGTTTACAAAAATGAGGTGTTGTCATGGTGTTGCGAAATCAATGGTTTAGTCCCATCTCAATAATGCCCAAAGCGCCTAAAGAAGTTTTCACTTAAAAAAAATCGCGATACCTCGTGATGCAGCGTATCGTTTATTCTTCAGTTGAAATCCTTAAAATTTTATAAACGAATCTGTATTCACTTTCTTGGGGTTCCTTTATAACATCGAATTAGGACCCACGAGTCGACTCGAAAGATCATACGATTTTCTAATACCTACGGGGTCGTTCAGAATTTTAGCTAATTTGTGTACTTAGCTACGATTTTGTGCAAGTAAGCTCCTTTATGAACAATAAGTTAGGTACTCACTTTTACTATTACCACATTACTGTCCAATCTGAAAGAAGAATTTCACTAGTGTCGAGGGATGACTTTCCTTCCTTTTACTTATTTCTAACTCTCCGCTATGTCCCTTTTCAGCACTGCTGAAAATTAGAACCAATATTGCATTGTTTGTACACATTTTTTATCCTGGCCTAAAACCACAAAAAGTTTTAATCTACAAAATAACTTACAATGATCTTTTAGTACACGTCAAAAGCGTTGCTCCTCACCACATCACATATCCCATAAAGCCTTCGTTCATCAAGGGCTATAAATACATCTGGCGTATAGCTTTAAGACGATGTTCTAGTACATCGTCGGCCTCGCGGGAATCTCCCCGGTTATGGCGTATTTATGGGTAATACGGCGTATTGTGTGCCCGTCACGAGTGATGGATGGATGGCACGCCAAGTGCGTGTTATGCACGTACTTCTTTGTTAATACAGCGGATAATAAACGGCAATATTACAGTAACATGTGGGAACCAGATGAAATGGTGCTTCAAGAGTTATGGCTACGTTTAAGTTAATGTTCTCGTCTTTGTTTCTAAGAATGTTATACGAGGTTTTGGTAATCAAATGTATGATAGATTATCGTCACGTTTTTTTTGGTACCAGTCCTGGAAATCTTCGTGCAAAACAAACCTAACACAGGCTCCATTCTAAGTCTTAATCGCTAGCAGGCTTATCATTTTAAAACTTTTCACTGGTTATTTAAAAGTCATTACAAATTAAAGAGCAATTTAGAATAAAGGCAAGGTGTACATAAATCTGTGCGGACGACTTAGCCGCCTGCTGTCTGTAGAGCGCACCTAATGCGGGCCGGGCCCCGCAGCCCCGCGGCCCCGCGGCCCCTGCTAATAAATAAACGATTTCAATTACAGACTGAGCTGTATTTTCGGACGGTATGATTCGGGAGTTTGAGAAAATTACGGAATGCTTCAAGTTTAAAGGAAGTAGTGAGAAGCAATGGGGAAAGAACATAATAATTATCATCAAACCACAGTACCATTTAAAATGTACATAATACTTCCAACTGCCACTGCAATGTCCCAGGTTTAAGCAGCTTCGAGGTTCTATAAAAATTGGCTCATCGAGCAATCGTTTAGTTTATTTGACAAAAAATGTAGTTTTGACTTGATTGTGATAGTCGAATTAATTTATCTATGGCTTTTTATTTAATTTATTTAATTGTTTGTGTTTGATTGTTATTTGACTTATGTTTATTTTATGAATATGTTTTTTAATTCTTTTGCCAGTTAAAATCTTTGAATAAACTAACAAGACTAGTCTCTCTACAGATTTATTCTACTCATCATTTCAACATAAAAGACTTGGACTATTTTGGTGGAAAATACTTTCTAGTAGATAATAATTTTACTTCCGTGAAAATGGCTCAAAATTTATTTTCAATGAATAAAATTGTGAGTCAGTAAAAAACGAATTAATTATTGATTTGATTCGATATTTCCATGTGTTCGAATATTTCCGTTTGCTAGCTGATATTTGGCACGATTAGAATAGCTAATTATACCTCACACTATTTTATGGAACCGAAAGTTGTAAATTTTACATGAGACAAGGTTATGTTGGGTAGTTGTAATAGCTACATCAGACAGCGTGTTGTTGGGGAGTTACTCAGTTTCACCATTTCATTACCCTGCTTACTAAGAAATGGTTAAGTTTCAGTTTCTTAGGAATGAAGATATTAGACAGATAATAAATAAATATATTTTTTGAACCAGAGAAATTCAGATGAAAATATTCCTTTAATGGCAAAGACAGTTCAGGAAAGAAGTTTTGCAAAACGAGAGAAGAAAAATATAAGAATATATTATATAACTCTAGCTTCCACCAGCGGCTTTGTCCGCGTGATATCTTTATAAATTACAGCCTTTGTTACTCAGTGATAAAAATTATAACATACTACACGTGAAAGAATTTTTAAAATCCATCCAATAATAATCAAGTACTTTGTATATTATGCCTACCTACTTAGAATATAACTTTACTTCTATATGTAGCTATGTTTAATTGTAGAACATTATTATTCTACTCGTGCTGTATACGACCATCGTCAAAAGATTTCACATAATAATATGTTTGTAGCGCGAATGTTATGACTTAAACTTTATACTTCAGGTGTAATTTTGATTCTGTATGAAATAACTGGCTCAACACTAATTCCATTCGAGCCCACGTTGTGAATGAACGTGGAACAAACTGTGTGGGTAGCCAGTAGGTACATGGAAGTATTTAATAATGAAAGAGTATTTATTTATTTTCTATGTGGGCACGAATACATCTCAATGAGATCGAACTTTTGTTATTTTTAGAACCTATCAATAGATATTTAGATGTAAAGTATTGAAATGGAATTCTTTTAAACGTAACTTGAAAGAATTTACTCTTCCGTCCATTAATAAGGCCTACCTACTTTAAAAGTTAATGTTGTTTGTAAAACAGGGAACAGGGAGTGCTCATTGGAACTTGTTAACAAATAATGTGATGTCAGTTAATTTAAATCAGCCATATGTATACGTAGAGTTATTTAGTAGGTAGGTAATTATGTAGTAGCAAAATTAATAATTACATATCTTTTGTTCTAGTAAATCTTGTATAATCAAGAAATACAGAAACCACACGCCGCTTAGAACCACCTATATCTAAGTTGACGTGTATTGACGATATCGATATTAGTAGATGTCACGTAGGTGTAATAAAATGGTTCGCGACTTGTTTACAAAACGACCACTTCGTATCGCGTTACGTCACAACACACTAACGTAACCCTGGAGAAGTTAATCACACTATTACTACTAAATAGATAGTCAGAAGGTCGGCTTCATACAACGAGCCAAAAAGGTGCATGCACATATATGCTCTGTTCCAAAAGTATCTGATGAAAGTGTAAACCAACTCTGTTGAGATTAAATTCTTACGCATTCACTCACTAAAAAGGAGTCGTAGTATGTAGTTGACCTTCTGTATTTATGTGCTATTACTGTTCCCGGTGAGTCGCGACTTGTGACGTCACAGCATGGCTGGTACCGCGCGATTATCACGAACGACGATGATATCACTAGCGCTTGTGAGTAGTCGGCTTTCGTGAGTCGTTTACCTATGTAAGTAGGGTTGTCTTGATAAGATAAATTCATTCAACATTGTCATCGTCCTGTATTAATAATGAATTGGTAAAAAGCATAAATATTTCTAAATAGTTTTGTGGTTTTTAATTTTCAACCACAAACGAACCGCCAGCTCATTAGTTTGGTTTATTAAGGTTACGGTTCTAAAACGTAAAGCAGGCGGAATCCAAAGGAAGGACCCTTTCAACTTTGAACCCGCATAGAATTCCTGTAATACAGGCTAACGTCTACACGGTGTACGCGCGGAGATTACTTCGGGCTGATAGCAAAAGGTAAAAGCTAAGCATTACCTGAGTTTCAGTCACTATTGTAGGCTACAGAACTAATAAAGATTTTTCTAGCAATACAAATACTGGAAATTAAATACAATAGGGAACACAAAAAAAAAATACATTTAGCTTGCACTTAGCCGGTTCTTTAATTGAATCGTCAACTTGACTCCGTTGCGGCTCATTAATAACCCAAGAATATGTGTAATCCTACTACAAAACTACTAAAATACAGACTTGACGACATTAAGTTAATTACACTCCTTTCATATCGCATCGATGACCGGCGATCATACGCCTCATTGTGTCGGTAATGGCGGCTGTAGCTTCACTATTGTTGCACCTGAGGATCAACCGCGCGGGAGATGGATCACCTTCTCTATTGATTACTACAACATTGTTCTTTGAATGATCAATCACATGAACAGGGCTTGGTTACTTTGAGAGGCGTCATTTTGAGGCGACGAAGAGAAAGTGTGTAAGTGTAGTGTGTGAGATTCCATTGGCGCAGTCATGGTAAGGTGATTTGATTCGGTGGAATTATTTGTGGTTTCGGTAACCGATAGGAATAAATATTGTTCTGCTCCCAGGTATAAGTAAAGGTGCTCATAAATACAGAGGGTCTAGACAAGTGGCAATCGCTTTCAAAGCGTTTCGTATTTCTACAATGACTTTCAACAGGATTGACATACCTAAGTTTTTCGTTACCTTATGTCAATCCAAGAAATATGACGTTTCCATCATCATTATCTCGCTGATAGAATGTCAATTTGTTTAGACCTTCAGGATCATATAAGTACTAATTATGCTAAATAATGCCCATATTAATATAATATTCTCCGTCCACAACAACTGGTTGCGTTTTGTCCTCATGCATACAATTTAGGTGTATTTCTTCATCTGTAATCAGCGCTTAACGTGCAGCACAATCAGCGTCATTAATATTAATATATAACGTTGTTACACTCAGGGTTGACAAGCTTCCAATATTCTTTCGAACACCACTGTAGTTATACTTTTATTCAGTTTCCCATCGATATCGAACTTCCATACTAGCTTTAATCCTCTATTTAACCCCGTTACGGGCTGAATTTTCAAAAATCCTATCTTAATGCTTATCGTCGTGAACTCTTGTGCATTTCATGCTTCTAGAGCCTGCTTTAGGTTCAGGTTTAGGCTGTGCGTTGTTTGTCAGTGAATTAATTATTGAATTCAAGACTTTTATTAAGTAGAAGAAGATGGTTAGAAGATGTCCTTGCATGGTCCCACTTAAAATGCTTCTCTAATGTTTAAGTATTATATCTATGCATAAACAGGTCGCATTGTAATACATCAAATCAGTATTTAACACTATTATAATGTGTAAAGTTTTCTATATTATACAGAATCCGTCCCCTAGACTCTTACGGTGTTATTACAAAAAGCGGTTTAACTAAAAACCCAGGTAAAACAAAAATGAATTACCCGGTTAAACAAAAATGATATTACAAATCGTGGTTTTTCGAAAACCCATAGACCATATCATGGTCTAACCCTAAACCTCGGCGGCCCCTAGTTTAAACGATCAAACCGTGGTCTAAATCGTATCTGTTAAAGTATCTTTTAGGTAAAAGCATCTTTTTTATTGAGTTGTGTTGTTTTTACCCGAAAATGGATATTAGCACGGTCGATTTAATTGATATTGAGGAGTATGAAGCCGCTGAGTTGTTGGGAACGTCACGCCAACACAACATAAATCGTGTTCGCATCAATCCCTTCATGGAATTATCCGATGAAGATTTCAGACAAAAGTATAGGTTTAAGTTCATCGAAGTAGGTACCTAATTTATGATTAGGTACTTACTTTTTCCTCGGTACTCCAATTCTCAAATCGTTTTTTCTTTTGTTGGTACATCACAATAAAATATTAAAATTACTAAAGAAGGTAATACTATTAACAAAGAGGCAATTATTCTATTTAGAGACTTCGATAACTTAAAAATTCCAATGCTAAATGAACTTTGTTTAATTTGCAATGGTTTTGTTTAATGTTATGGTTTCATATATTGCACGAGAATGTTACATTTCGTTACACGTACTAAGATGTATTATTAGTCAATAATACGACATTAAGTAATGTGCACCTGAACAAAACTGCAATCGTCGAAATAACTAATGTTCCATGCAAAATAACAAAGTCTCAATATTTTTAACACTCCTAAATATCATAATAATCATTAGCATATTAACAAAAAGTTTTCTTTTCTGAGCATACGGAACGTTGCAATTGAATGATATCATGGTGAACGAATAAAAGGTATTTGTATTAATCTGTGGTTGATATAAAGACAACGGTTCAAATGACGGTACTAAGAAGACCACGGTTTTTTAAAGTTTTGTAATACAGACAAATTTAGACCATGGTTCTACGGATAAGCCTGGACTTGATAGGACAGGTTTAAAGCGAGGTTTATTTAGTTTTTTGTAATAAGACGGAAAGAGTTTGATCATGAAAATATTATGTTTTCATAACTCTGCTGTGTTTTGTTTTGGAATTCCATTGATTTGGCATTCCATTGATTAATCCCCCTGTAATTGTTCGGCCAGATAGTAGCAGCCCTGTTCCCCGCCACAGCCTATTTTATTGCACAGTGGGAACAGCACAATGCGAGATAATGACAGCGCGACACTCGCGAACACAAATATTTGCTCTGTGATTATCCAATACCATCGGCGTCGTGCCGATACTGTGGCAGTACATTGCAATTTTCAGGGCTATATGCGGCGTTACATCGAGTGACTGTAGGTACACACAGCGTCAGTATGTGCTAGCCCCTCAAGTTTTAAAAGTTACACTGCTACAACATTGAATTCGTTACGAATAATCTAAAGAATACTTCAAGAAGAGTTCATCGTTTCGACTTGGATTCGAACCATCGCATCACCGAACGTCGTCATACTCATACCGGTGCATAGTTTGACGAACTAGCCAGCGAGCCCATGTGAATTGAGATGAAATTAATATGTACTATCGTTCGAGTCACTTTATTTTTAGGTCTCTGTCTAATCGGTAGATTTTATAATTGGAGGGTAGCTATTATCGTTTTCTTTATAAATCAATCCATATCCTCAAGTTATAACTACAACGTTTGATGTATACGTTCACTTAAAACTATTGTTTATTTCTAGCGATTCTTATTTTACCGTTTGCGTTATAAGATGTCATTTGTTTAGGTTATGATAATTGTAAATTATCAAATTATAGAAAAATACTATTAAAAAAAATGACAAAAAGCACATTTCGTGCCTAGGATTTGAACCACCTACCTTATGCATGGCAACGGTCTTCAAACCGCCGGTCTATTTAGAAGATGAATGAAAACAATACATTAATTATAATAAAATGCTTTTGCAAAATACTTAAACCAACTTGCATGGATTTGAACGCACATATCTTTTGGGGGGGTAACTACATAATGGAGCTGTGTGTACGACAAGATACGGTTTCGGCTTTTTCAAAATTTTGGTTTTTGATAATAAAAATATTATGATGATAAATGAAGAATGAGGTTTGGATTCCTTAAAAACAAAATTTTTATTTTTTAAATATAACCAAGGGAAGGATTTTAAATGTCTGGCTTTAAACATGATCTAATTCTAAAATGCAACAAATCCTCTAATCTCATTGACATTGGTTCTTAGTCGCGCGCGACCCAAACACGTCGTTATACTCGTGACGCTCTTTGCATTACATTACGTATATTGCTTGCATTACATTACATTACTAGCTCTCAACACTGAGCAGTTGCGAGACTAATGATAAAGCAGAGCTCACAAGATGCGCGTAATGCATGAAAGATCACAAAGAACAAAATAAATAGGTAAAATGACACTATAAACAATTGTCAATTTTACTTTTATCTTAAAACCGTGTTGTGCTTATTTTCTAGATTTTTCTTCTGCGAGACAGAATCCGAAGCATCCCAGGGGCATCATTTGCTACACTTGTTTTTACAATTTGTGTTGTTCTTTATCATTTTGTACAGTTTTTTATTCTAAATAAAACTGAGCTCTCGTAAACACCTTTTCTAAATGATGTTGAGCAGTTTTTTTAGGAGACACCCACAGAAACTTTTTATAAAATATGCTTTAATTATGAATGGCACCCACGACTGTCCCAGTGACAAGACAACCTTAGGAACTAGTATTCACAACGAGGTGTAGGTACTATCAGCTTGATGGATTTAAAGATAATTCTTACAAAACTGACAGTTTTACAACTTTTTTGATGTTAAAAACATGATACCGAAATTAAGCTTTTTCGCAAGTAGTTGAATTCTCCTCAACTTTACGAGTTAAATTGAAGCTTTATTTAAGCCCGTGCATAAAGGTTACGAATCATAAATTGCACAATATTTTATGTGCATATTATCGGCTACAATAAACGTATACCAGCGGCTTGGAATAAAAAAGTGCTTTACAGAATGATGTCGGCCATTTAAATCGGCATCGGCATCACGCAGTAAATTGGTCGACATTACGTCTGACATATCGTTAAACGAACGCGTTCTCGGGACACGCGGCAAACATCAGACAGTCGCAACACGACGCGACAAAACACTAAAATTATATACTAAACGAATACGTCACATCCAAGATAAGAGTGCTTGGAAACATGCTGCTCCATAGGACAATTTAGAATCAAGATAAAATCAAACAGGTAATTTAATTGTAAAATTTATAAATTTGTGTTATATGACATTGATTTTACATTCTGTGATTACTTCCTTACACACTGACTTATTAATTTTAAAAACATTAGGAAAATCGTCTACTTTTACAATGTTTGTAAATATGTGAGCACCATGTATCTATCACATAATTAAATTATCTGTCGTTGCTTCATTTTTAATTCTTTTTACCTATTGTGGTATAGTAATTTTATTCTAGGTGCATCGTCTTCAGATATAATTATTTAACTAATGTACGTACTTATACAAACTATTGTAAAACATTTTTAAAGAGTAACGGTGGAGTTTCTTGCCCATTCTTCTCCATACGAAAACTACCTTTTGGAAGGGGCGACTAGAATCAATTATATTATTTTGTAAATTTTTACGTTCAAAAGTGCCATACATGGGCCTATTTGAAATAAATAGGCCCATGTATGGCACTTTTGACTTTGACTTTGTCTCTTAGGACCAAAATAAAATTAAAATATCACCACATTTAGAATAGGTTTATGGTTAAAAAACCTCAGTCTAGAACTGTTAAGACAGTTAATATGATAACCCATGTCAAAACCTTAGCCGCCATAGTCTAAGGACTGTGTAGCAGTGGCACCAACATCGTGTACCCTGGCGATATTCGGTCCATTCGGCAGCTTACGGCATTTTAAATCCGGTTAATGTATGCCAACGATCGTGAATGTTTCACAGATATGAAGCCATAAAATTGAAAGCGACCCTTGTTTGTTGAGTGTGTAGCGGCAAAACTGAAGGGCAGAAGGTTCACTGTATGACCACAATCACAACAATAATAACTTACGCAGAAGAATGGGGAAGATGAAACAGTACGAGTACCTATCTTAAGGCCATTCATCTATCTCTGTATCAATTTTATTGAGTATTTCATAGAATAATACTCTATTAGTTAGTAGACATTCTGTAGTTATTGTTTTGTGTTGTAGGGACACATAATTGTCGCCATTACTGTTGATATTTGTTATTTGGCTGAAGGTGGTCTGTGTGTACTGTGTGTCGGTGTGTGTCGTAGTGTGTCGCTTGTTGTTGTGTCTTGCGTCTGTTATGACTTTATAATAGATGTAAAAGTTGTTTTTATGTGAATGAAAACCGTAACTTTAAATTGGTATTTTTTTTACAGCTTAACTTTTTGAAGGCGCTTTTTTTTTCATTAGTTCACATTATTCTAGGTACATGCTACATGTGTATAGTTCGCTTTAAAATGTCAAAAAAGTAAAGGACTTATTTGCACGTGATCAGTTTTGCTCCGCCAAGTTCATAACTTTGAAGCTTAGATCAACGATTTGACAGTTTTGTAGTTATCTTCTACTAAGTATGGTGAACCTACAACTATTACTTGAATGTGAGTATATGTATGTTTTATGTTTTGTTTTTATAATTATTGCCCTCGCATGTCGCTCCAGAATCTGTAATATTAATCTTCAAAAATCTTTGCCTATTTCACATTTAACTTTGGTATATTATGTTAAATGCAAACGTATCTAAGACTGCACAATTTCCTCTATTCTTTAAATGGCATAAAAAGCTGTGAACGTTATCAGCGCGCATCCATCAGCGCGGGCGCCGGCTGCGGCATGAGGGAGAGACAGGGAGGGGAGTGTTAGATAGCCCAGCGGCGATCATTGCTCTGCACTCACGAAGTATCTGTATCCTTCAGTGTGCAATGTGCATTGCGCAAGCTTAATTGACTAATCGAATGACTGAGGTAGGTATGCAGTATTTTTTTTGTGTGCAGAACCACAATGCTCTGTGACTTGCCATCGTCAACAGTTCGTCAAAGACCGTGTTTGTTCTCACCACTTACAATGTCAATATCATCAGCCTCCTGCCCTTATCTTAGTTTACTTGAGGTTCACGTAGCATATTTTCTTCGTCCATACCCTTGTATTAGTCGTCAAAACTTAGTAGTTGCAATGTTAATAAATACACAGCATCAAGTTGTGAACACGTGTACCGTGTACGCTATCAGGTGAATAAACAAGACGCACATGATGTGGTACGTCAGCAGTAGCTATTATCTGCCATGTGGTTGCGTCACTTGGCGCGCCTCTTACGTCACACTTCCGCGCTCGTCTCGCGGCCGCAACAGTTGAGCGCGAGTGCATAACTTTAAATATTCATGCACCATCATCGCGCTATCACTCAGCGACAGATTATGCGCGATGAATATGCGAACGCGCGCGTGTCGCGCCGAAACGCGCCGCGCCGCTCGCCGTCTGCGCCCGCCTTTATAAATACCACATTATTATTTATGAGCGATTAAATTTAGTGACTCTTTTATTTTTCAAGTGGACAAAAGATGGCTCTTGTGTATTATCTTATGTTTCTTCCTTAACAACTGAATGTTAATGAGAACCAAGCGTTGAGTGTGTTTTAATTTAGGTAATGCAACTTGCAAAGTTTAGATACTGCGAGTATGTGGGTCACGGGTCGCGCTGCCTGTCGCGCCCGCGATATCGCGCTGGTCTGCACGAGCCTTTATTGTAGATCATAGGTAAGTGATAATACAGGTCTAAAATAATTAAATTGTGATCAGCTATGTCCCACCCTTAGCGGCAATAGTTACATAGAAATTAAATTTATATTATTCTTACAAATTATTAACATTTCACATAAAATATAAAATAATTATAAAAATAAAACAGAACGAATTTAGGTACACATCAGTGCGACACTGAACGCATCATGACTGAGGGCAACTGTAATGCAGAAGTGCTTTGTCTGATAGGAAGTCTTTTAAAGAGTATAGCACTTGTTACTAACAGATCATGGAAATTCTTTTTAAATTTACCCATTTCCGTTATTATTCTAATAGGCCCCGGAATGTTATTAAAGATGCGTAAATCTATACAAAAGATACTTTCATGCATTAGATGAGTCTTGCTGGCTACTGTGCGCAATTTGTCCTTACGCCGTATACGCGTGTAGTAATTATACATGTCAATATTATTTTTGACAAATACTGCGGCCTCAAATACATAGACACATGGCAGTATAAATACGTTCATCTTTAAAAAAAATGGTTTGCAGGAGTCAATTTCAAATAAGTTAAACATAGCTATGATGTGACGTTTTTGAGCAATGAAAGCACGGTCCTTGTTGCCCGAGAATGTTACACCTTATGATACTGAGGATAGAGCTTCAAATAATAAAAAATATGTAATTTCCAATTAAGTTTGTAGTTAATATGTAAAACCCTAGAAATGTTGTTACTTCAGTTTCTACAATGTTGCTATCTAGGTAATGGATTTTTAAAGTACGACGAGTTCGTATTTTAAAATTCATTATTTTAGTTTTGTCAAAGATCGGTGCTTTACTAATAAAATCTTGTTTCAAACTAGAACGGGTTAAGACTACAAAATGTTTACATTAAATCTGTAGCGAGTACTTCTGTGTAGTGCGAACACAAGTAACAAGACGTCGCGTAGAGCTTGCTACGGCGTAGACCTTGCTACGACGTAGCTAATGCTGCGTAGCTTTATAACGAGCCCACAAAGAATCGATGTGTCAGGGAATATTTCATGTAAATGTGTCCGTTGTCCGCGCACCTTGCTGGCGCGACGTTATCCCCTGAGTAATGGCGATCATCCGTCGCCTGCCATCCATCCCATCCCTCCATCCCTCTTGCCACTTCCTTAGCGGGTAGTGAGCATTTGTCCCGCAAAGGGCTGCGATCCACTGCCACTTACTACGGATCTATTAACTACTGGCTCGTTAGGGATATGCCTGAATAGCTTTGTAGCCTAAAGTGGGACCATGAAATTATTTCGTAATGAGAAGAGATCGGATCAATGGACTTGTATTTATAATTAAGCCACAATCACAACCCACTTAGTAGTAAATAGGATAGCTGTCAAAGATAATGACGACTAAGTATGTGTGAAACCTCCTAGCAGCAGCTACAAGTAGGTGTGATGTCTGAATAATTCAGAAGATCGCTGTCGCTCGTCCCCTGGGAGGAGGTTTCAGGATTTTCGGCTTAGGCACCGTGAAAATTATTAGCAAAGCATGAATAAAACGATTTTGTTTATTTTCCTCCGAGGAGCGCACGCTGTTAATATTTAATGCTTCTTCATTTTTTACTAGCTGTACTAAACTCTCCGCATCTAATATTTATTTTTACGAACGCTTTTATTTTGACATTCAACAATAATTTTTATGAAGCTGTTTACTTATTCGGAATATGTCACAATGTGGCAACCCTGATTAATCGATAAATGAGATGGCGGTGCGATCACCGTGATTACATTATGGAGTACCGAGTACCTACTACGGAGTGTTTCCGAGTTGTACTCCAACTTGTCCGGTTGACCTCAGTCCTCGGCTGCACTCCTTGCTCGTCCTCGGGACTCTTTCTTTGTACCTATTGTGGTATAGTAATTTTATTCTAGGTGCATCGTCTTCACATATAATTATTTAACTAATGTACGTACTTATACAAACTATTGTAAAACATTTTAAAAGAGTAACGGTGGAGTTTCTTGTCCATTCTTCTCCATACGAAAAATACCTTTTGGAAGGGGCGACTAGAATCAATTATATTGTTTTGTAAATTTTGACGTTCAAAAGTGCCATACATGGGCCTATTTGAAATAAATGATTTGACTTTGACTTCTTTGTCCGGCCTCGGTGTCGGCCTTTGCCGGCCGCGTGTGTACCGGACCAGCTCGTGGCAGATTACCTTTTATCTGATGGTTGAGAACTATTAGCCGTCTTCTTCTAGAGGGCAGCGAAGTGGTGTAAAGCTGTCCTGTAGCGCTTGCTACATTCATTTCGTAAACTGATAAAAATATGGTTAGTTAGACGCAATTTTGTAGTATAATGTTTTTATAATGTTTGTTTGTTTGAGGATGAATGAGTTACCTGTCAAATGCCTTAGCTACGCAGATGATCAAGTTCTACTTGCTTCATCAGCAGAACAGTTGCAAGACATGGTGATTGTGATGGATGAAGCATATAAGGTGAAAGGGATGAATATAAATGTGAATAAGACGAAGGTCATGGTGTTTGAAAGAGGAGAGGATGTATCGGTGTGTGATGTGAAAATAAATGATAAGAGTGTGGAGCAAGTAAGTGAGTTTATATATTTGGGGAGTCTGTTTACAAGGGATGGGAAAATTGATGGGGATATAGAAAGGAGAGTAAACGCGGGAAATAAAGTGAATGGTGCTATACATGCGATTGTGACCAACCAGTCGATGTCTAAAAAAGCTCGACTGGCTGTTCACAATGGTGTGCTGGTGCCTACGCTTATGTATGGAAGTGAATGTTGGGTGTGGCAAAACAAGCATGAAAGTAGAATAAATGCTGTGGAAATGCGTTCCTTGCGAAGCATGTGTGGTTTGTCTATGAATTATAGGCTGAGGAATAATGTGATAAGACAGCGGTGTGATTTAAAAGAAGATGTTGTGACAAAAATTGAAAAGGGTATGCTGAGATGGTTTGGGCATGTTGAGAGGATGAATGAAAGGCGACTAACAAAACGTATTTACAAGGCTGATGTGAAAGGAAAGGCCGGCCGGGGACGCCCTAGAAGGACATATACTGACCTTATTGGTGATGTTCTTCAGAAAGGCCAAGTGCGTAGTACTCGCAATCGGCGGGAGTGTATGACCAGATGTATGAACGTAAACGAGGCAAAAGGAGTATGTAAGGATCGTAGCAGGTGGCGTTCTGTAGTTTCTGCCTACCCCCATGGGAAGAAGGCGTGAGTTTATGTATGTATGTATGTATGTTTTTAGTCCGCATAACTTAATGAGATTTTCATTGAAATAAATACTCATAAAGATATTTAAAAATCCTGCTGAGGCATAATAAAAACTTCCATGATAGGCCGAATAGCCGCCAGCGTCGCGTCACGTCAAGTTTTTATGACGTCATTAATCTGGCTCCGGAGGTCGAAGTAAATCTTATAATGCCTTGATCGGCTTACACCTGAAAATAAGAAAAAGATGATACTTTTCTTCTATTTCGGTTTTAATCCAACATTTTAAACGAAACCATATTTTACAGCTAACACCCGGTTTCTGAATTGAGAATTTAAAGTTGAGAATTTGTCAAACTCTACAAGCAGTACAATATAATATCCTAACTTTAATTAAAGTATATACAAACTAAAAAAACTTCTTTTTGAAATCTCAATAAGTGAAACAAAAACAGGGCTTAAATAGTTAATTAGCAGTTTCTCAGTAGCACTGCTAAGTTAGTAGCTAGGCGTTCTTAGCGGCAGACACAAGGAGAGTGATCAAAGTCGACTCAACTCGTGTTCACAGCTTGTATCGAGCACAAGTTAAACACGACTATGGCGGTTGATCTTTAATGCTAGATACTACATTATTTGTCCTAGAGGTAAGTCGTGCTTCAGCCAGTTTTCTCCGAAGAACTAGCGTGAATGAAATCTGAGAATAACATAATATTGAATATTCACAAAATAACAATGTTTGAATCTTTTGATATAACTTTTGTCCACGAGTTCCATAAATAGATCTTTGAACATATTGTGAGTCTAAAATTATAGCAACAAGTGTTTTGGTGAAAACTATGATTTATATGACGGAGAGTCTTCTTCGTTATTATCAGCGATATTTTAACTACCGTGGGCGTACTGTGGGTAGTGTTGGTTATTGCTCAATAGAAAATACCGTTTGCAGTTTAGAATACATTACAATTTACTATCAAATTAATCACACTAGCAATTCACACACTGTAGATACACGACACAACTATACGGAACGCGCGACAGTTTCTAAATGTCTTCACTGCCTGACCGCCATCCATGAACCTTGCTCAGTTCCGGCTCCGGCCGGTTCGAGCGTTACGTTGTAGACTCTGTCGAACGCCGCTAGGCAGCGCGGGCGTCCCGATTAGTCAACGCAGTAACGTATTTCCGACATTACACTTCTTTACATTTAGTATTTACATTTCTCCTTCCCTACACACCTCCAAAATGTTATTTATAAAAATTTCGGTGACGTTACGTCACAGTTCAGCACTATTTATTAATAATTAATTAATTACTTGATAAATAGCTGCGCATAACCACAGCACTTCCTGGCTAGTCATAATACAGTGAATTTGAAACTCTTAGAAAAGGGCTATAGATATTGAAATTTCTCTAAACTTTATGTGGATCATTTTAGTGAAGATCGCTCCGAAAATTTTCAGAATTTTGTTCTCTTGTAGGTATTATGACTGCCTCGTTGGTCCAGTGGTCGCAAGCGCTACTGCTGAGCACGGGTTCAATTCCCGGGTTGGGTGTAGTGATATTGGGATGTTCCATTAGGAATTTCTCAGTAGCGGCCCGGAGTCTGGATTTGTGCCCGGTTGATGGCAATAGGCTCGCCTCCTATTACGTGGGACTTAAACATAACTGGCGAAATGTTGGTGTACTATAGGTACTCCTCTGCTGAACCTTTCGGGGATTACAGGCGTGCTGTTATGTTATGTTTATATTTATGCGATCGCAGAAGCTTGAAGAGTAATCCGCTTTAGAACAATCCAAACTATAATAATGTTTATGATTGTGAAAGTTGGTGAGTTTGTATTGGCAGCGGAGTAGTTATAGTTTTTAGGAATACCGTTAGCAGCATCAGCAATTTTGCAAAGTTGTGTTCACTGAGTGCCCGAGTTGTGTCATTGATGCATACGAATTTATGATAAACTCAGTAAAAACGAACCAAGCTTAGGTACCGCTTAGGTTCAGAATCAAAGTCAAAGTCAAAGTCAAATCATTTATTTCAAATAGGCCCATGTATGGCACTTTTGAACGTAAAAATTTACAAAATAATATAATTGATTCTAGTCGCCCCTTCCAAAAGGTAGTTTTTGTATGGAGAAGAATGGGCAAGAAACTCCACCGTTACTCTTTTAAAATGTTTTACAATAGTTTGTATTAGTACGTACATTAGTTAAATAATTATATGTGAAGACTATGCACCTAGAATAAAATTACTATACCACAATAGGCAAAAATTTAAAATGAAGCAACGACAGATAATTTAATTATGTGATAGATACATGGTGCTCACATATTTACATGCATTGTAAAAGTAGACGATTTTCCTAATGTTTTTAAAATTAATAAGTCAGTGTGTGAGGAAGTAATCACAGAATTTAAAATCAATGTCATATAACACAAAATTATAAATTTTACAATTAAATTAGCAACCTGTTTGATTTTGTCTTGATTCTAAATTGTCCTATGGAGCAGGACCAGCATGTTTCCAAGCACTCTTATCTTGGATATAATCCTCTTATTTGTAATATGCTTGTTTACAAAGTGTACTTTTAATATGAGTTTTAAATTTTCTTTCATTTAATTGCAATATGTCACAAGGTATTTTGTTGTAACATATTTTGTTTTAACACAGTAGTAGATGTATGTACTTTAGATAATCTGAAAAATGGTTGATCTAGTTTATCTTTATTTCTAGTATTAAAATTATGTCTATCACTTATTTTATTAAACAGATGTGGATTTTTCCTTACGTACAAAATATTTTCATAAATGAATTGGCAAGGTACCGTCATAATATCAATCCTTTTAAATAGTTTCCTGAGCGATTCGCGGCGACGTAGATTATAAATGGCTCTGACAGCTCTATTTTGTAAAATAAACATGGATTCAATGTCAGCAGCCCGACCCCACAGTAAAAAGCCATACGACATAATGCTGTGGAAGTAGCTAAAATAGACCAATCGCGCGGTTTCTACATCTGTTAACTGTCTTATCTTTCTAACAGCATAAGCGGCCGAGCTTAGCCGCCCCGCAAGAGATGTTATATGAGGTCCCCATTGTAATTTCTCGTCTAGCGTGATTCCTAGGAAAACCGTTTGATTAATAAATTCCAGTTTTTCCCCATTCAATATGATGTCACATTCGCTACTTCTAACATTAGGTAATTTAAATCGAATGCATTTGGTTTTTGTTTTATTTAGTACCAAATTGTTTACCGTAAACCAATCTTGGACTTGCAGAATAGAACTATTCTCGTCTTCAAGATTTTGTGACCGTCGGTTTATTTTAAAGATTAATGATGTGTCATCTGCAAATAACACCATCTTCGGTTGATTTTGAAGTAATTGGGGTAAATCATTAATGTATACTAAAAAGAGGAATGGACCCAATATCGAACCTTGAGGAACGCCCATTGCCATTTCAGACCCTAATGAGTTTACGCCGTTTACCTGAACTTTAACCTTTCTATCTTTCAGGTATGATCTAAGTAAATCAAGAGCTGTATTCCTAATCCCATAGTGCTCTAGTTTCAGCAAAAGTGTCTCATGGTCTACACAATCGAACGCCTTCGAGAGGTCATAAAAGATTCCAATGGCATCTTGTGCTTCTTCCCAGGCATTAAAAATGTTCTTTATTAGGGTGACACCGGCGTGAGTGGTACAACGCCCTTTGGTGAAACCGTACTGTTGTTCATGAAAGATGGAATTTTTATTAAAGTGAGGTAACATTTGATTGAGCATCAACTTTTCAAACACCTTACTGAGCACTGGTAGAATTGATACAGGCCTATAATTGTTGGGTTCTTTACTATCACCAGATTTCAGTCATAATTAAAGCCTTAATCCACTAATTTTAGTAGTCAGTAGAGTCATGTGCGAAAGCAACTGTTCCATAATATACACGTAATATAATTACTTAAATGTGATTAACATGAACCTCGTGGAGCGAAACAGATTACGTGTGATTTGTTATTAGAATTAATAACATGCGCCCCTGAGTGAGACGTGCGCTTATCAAAACGGGATGTATAGATTTTCCGGGTCGTGATAAAATGTTCGAGTGTTAGTGTAGTACACAAGGGAAAATACATAAAATAACGTCTAAATTATTAATTATAAATAAAGTAGAAAGCTATTGCAATAGGTAAAACGTTTTTTTTTAAGCGCTTTTTAAATTATTTTAAATACCGAAATGAGGGAATATTTAAGTTGTTCTTCAGTAAAATTTATATGTCTTCATTTTAACTTTTTGGTAATATCGAATAAAATAGGTTCTCATTCACTCATTCCTTTTACATAAAAGCAACGGGGTTTTTCTAGGCATAGCTCCAATTTTGATTTGTAAAAAGGTTTTTTTTACTGACAATCTCTCAACTTTTAAGATGAACAATACTGTAGAACATACATTTTATGTAACTTTTATGATTTCCGCGGCGCACGCTAATAAAGTTCCCAGTCCGCATGATTTTTTCCGACATATTCAACAATAAGTATATTACAGTCACCAATTTTACTTGAAACCCTGAAATGATCTTCCTGAAGTATTTTAAGGATTCCGTAATAAATAAAACCCACGTTGATTCTCTGAGTTGAGTCACATTGACATTTCACACCCGAGTAATATGTCCATTGCCAATTTTTTCTGTCATGTCAGAGTACCGATGGTATTTATATTTTTCTTATTTTTGTATTAAATTAGGATTACTTCGGAATTCCTCTAGGCAAGTTAGTTATTATGATTCTCTAGGTTTATGGTAAACTGGTAAATATTCTTGTTCTATTAACATGGAGTTGACATTGTATTGCAAAATTCAAAATTCATTTATTCAAATTAGGCTGAGAATCAGCACTTTTCGAACGTCAAAATTACATAAGGCAGTCCCCCGAAACGCCCACCCTTCACCACTTCCTAGTGTCTTTAGCTGGGAAAAAGAAGTGGTGCAAAAAACTCTACAGTAGCAGCAGAAATAAAAAAAATGAAAACTAAACGTAAACAGAACTAAATATCTAATTAAAGCCTCCAGGCATAAAGGGCGTGCCCGCTTACATAAAGCTATATAAAGCTATATTTGGAAGTTATAAATGATAAACTAGGACCATCGAGGTAAAATAAATAAACAATTAATTACTAGTAACAATAACAAAACCATGAGGGAGCATGACGAACTTGCTGCCGGTTGCTCAGGTAAAAATAATATGATCAATTGACGAGGTCACTAGCTAACCACAGATTGCAATACAACTCATAACAAAACATTGTAATGAGTAGATTATGTCAACAATAAAATAAAATAAAAATGAATTGACTCACTAAAAAAAAATGATATATAAATTTAATTAAAATAAACAATGATATAAACTCATATAAACTGTCAGTAGGTGACCTAATTCTTGAGAAAGAACATAAACATTGTCTTGAGTTAATCACAGCAACCAATTATTCTTCTCATTTAAGTAGTCGTTGATACAATAGTGTGCCTTTGAACAAAGGTTGGATTTTACTTTAGTTTTAAACGCATTAAAAGGCAAATCTAGCAAAGAAGAGCGTAGCTTGTTATTAAAGGTTATACCAAGCCCAACACATTTGTCACAAACTACGAGCTTCCTTTCAAAGGGACCTTCTTTCTATTGTTAACATTGTGTATATCACTGTTTTTTGTGTAAAAGTGTATATTTTGCCTACATTTGTGAAGATGTATTGCAATTCCACTGTGAATACTAATATCTTTAAAAAAATCTCTCAGAGAAAGGAAAAAAAATATTTTGAATATCAGCAGCTCTGCCCCGCAGCAGAATACCGAAGGACATAACGCTATGAAAATAATTAAAATAGACTAACCGAGCTGTATCAACGTCAGTGTATTGTCTTACTTTTCTGACGTCGTAGGCAGCCGAACTGAGCCTTCCCACTAGGCTCGATATATATTATGTGGGCCCCACTGTAGTTTGGCATCCACTGTTATGCCCAGAAAAACTGCCGAGTTCACAGTTTCAAGCACCTCTTTATCTAAAACGATGTTTGGTCCTAAATTTCTAACATTTGGTGGGGCGAACTTTACACATTTTGTTTTCTTGGCATAGAGAACTAGCCTATTTGCAATCCATGAAAGCTTTTCTCCACCGTCGATGACAGGCTACAGTCACAGATAAGAGCTGCGAGTTGAAACACGTTGAGTAAGCGAGTCACGCAGCGTCCGCGTCCCGCCACGTTCCGGTGTGAACACAGTGACAGTGGTGCCACTTCGCAGTTCCCACTATTTGAACTACTTTCATACACCAGGGGTCTACGCGAGTGGGCTGAGGCTCTCGAGGTATGGGGTTCAAATCTATACATAAAATAAAGTCACTTTTCGTTTCTGTTTGTGTGACCGCTTAAATATTTTAAACTACACAATGTAATTTCATTTGTTATATAATATTTAATTTCGACAAAGCGTAGAAATTTCGATATTTTCACAGTTGAACATTGCAACTGCGAAGCAGGGGCGGGTCGCAAAATATTATAAAAACTGACCAAGTGCGTGTCGGACCACGCACAATGTAGGGTTCCGTAGTTGGGATGAATTTATACCAAATATTTACAAACTTAACATTGTAGTTGAAAAACATGTCCCCCTATACATTCCAACTGAAAATGTAAGTTTGTACGCAAAATATTGAGAGTTTCAAAATGTTAGGCTCAGTAGTTTAGGAGATAAGTGGTCATGGTAAATTTTAATTATTTTCTTAAATATATTTAAATGTATTTTTTTCCTATCCTAGGATTTTTTAAATCCTAGGATGGGCAAAGAGTAATTGACTCTTTCGCGAAACAAAAATGCGTGTGATCCTTAATGCCAATTAATTTATGAAAATATTATGTACGAAAGGAAAGATCCTCATCTTTTTAATAAAATATATGATAGACACAATTTTAATACTAGAAATAAAGATAAACTAGATCTTAATTTAAATATCGAAATTTTAGGAAAATCATCTACTTGTTTGTAAATGTGTAAGCACCATGTATCTAACACATAATTAATTTATCTGTCGTTGCTTCATTTTTAATTCTTTTTACCTATTGTGGTATAGTAATTTTATTCTAGGTGCATCGTCTTTACATATAATTACTTGTTTATGTCCGCGGCTGCGCACGCGTAAATGTCGGAAAATATCCCACAGGAACGTACTACCGGAATTTGAAGTACTTATCATATGTCCTTACCCAGGTCATGGACTATCCATATGCCATTCATTTAAATCTGTTCAGCCGTTATGGCACGAAAAGGTAACAGACAGATAATAAATCTCTTTTAAGATTCCGTACCTCAAAATGAAAAATGGAAATCCTTAAAGGATGACTTCGCTGTCTGTCAAGACCCTTTATCTCAGGAACGCGTGGAGGCATCAAGTTGAAATAGATATAAAAAATAAGGGTAAGCGCGCACTACGCATTTTGATCGTTGCAATCATTAAACTGCGAAATAAAATAATAAACGAAAATAATTCCTACGCGCACTCACAAACGATTTCTTTTAACAGTGTACGGACTCTTGTTAATGGTATTGTTCACAGATTGGCGAATATTATCCGCAACGATAAAAATTCGTAGTGCGAGCTTAGCCTTAGATCTATGGTCCCTTGGATCTGTAACGAAAATAAAACTTCCAAGTTAACGCAATAAAAACTACGGCCATTTATGCCGCATATTTTGACCCTCGCAAACAAACCAAAGCCTATTTGGTACTTCCCACTGGCGCAGCAGCATGAAGTTTGGCGAGAAGCAACGTCAAGTACGGAGCAAAATCCGGTAATTGATACTTTCTAGTTATAATATACGTAATATGAACTGCAAAGTTTATTCTTCCATCTGGGATCAAAATTCATAGGCCGTGTCTTGAAGTAACATTTAATCTGTATTTTAGCTTTGAGACGGAACCCTCAAGAGGCAAGATCCACTCATACTTGTCCGGTTTTTTAATATGTTTATAAATGCCTTAAAAAAGTAATTATTCATTTCACTATTATAATTACCATTTAATTTATAATACCTAATGTAGTGCGGCTATTGACTACATGATACCTACTTGTTAGAAAGGTTAGTTTATGACTTTAAATTATAATAACTTTTGACAGAGTGGGCCGATTTTAATGTAATGAAGACTAAATGATAATTCAAGATACTGACTTACAACTATATTTCCAAAACCTTATATCTCAAGAGATTTCACCTATCTTATATATATATTTTAAAATTATCTCCTATTTTACCCCTTTGGGGGATGATTTTACAAAAATGCTGAAACACATAATTCTTTATTTCTTACCAAAAGCATTTAAAATCCCTTACTTAAGAAATGCTGTCCTTCTCATACAAACTTTCATCCTCTATATCATATGCCTTATAGGATTATTTTTGAGACAAAAGTACCTTTACAGGCCGCCATCTATCTTCTTGCCAAATTTTATCGAAATCCGTTCAGTGGTTTAGCTTAAGTGAAAGGTAACATACAGACAGACTGACAGATAGACAGACAGAGTTACTTTCGGATTTGTAATATCAGTTTGGATAAGTAAATATAAGTACAAAAGTAATAAATAAGTATGGATACTATGGATCTTATTTCAAAATGTAAAAAAGAAGAACAAAAAATTGCAATTGTTGGGAATCGAACTTAGGTTTGCAAAGCAGTCGTCGAACCCCTAAAATATTTGATTTGTTGAAATTTGACTAAAATACGTTTTTATGTATTTCATGAATTCATGATTGACTTCTTAGCTCGATAAAAGTATGGCGGGATGATAATCGTTTAAAAGGTTAAATATGTAACTATCTGTTATATTCGTTCCCTCCAATACTTCACTGGGCTGAACCCAGTGAAGTATTGGAATAATTCAACTGTTATTTCGTGGTATATTGTGTTCATTTAAATAATAGTTAGTACCTCATTAAAAAGTTATTTTATCATACAAAGGTATATATTGTGTTCTATCTCCTCTCAGGCTCCTACGAAATGTATGGGATGTTTTTTTCAATCTCTTACTTTTCTCGTACTCAAACCTCAGTTGGCCCGACATAGTTTTTTTTTACCCAAGTAATATGAAAAAGGAACGACAGGCATAAAAAAAGTTTTTGCAAAAATTTGCCATTTTCTTGCTGCCTGCACAATTTTTTCAAAATCTGTGAATGCAGATCATAATGGTTCAAAAATTAAGGACAATCTTCTAAGACCGTTTTCTAGTAGCGACAACGATTAAGGTACTTGCCCTTATGCCCCATTTCAAAATCCACCCTGAATATGTTACGTTTGATTGCTTAGCTGCATAAAAGTATAGCGTGAAAATAATCTTTTAAAAGCTTAAATCCGTAATTATCTGCAATATTCTCTCTTTTCTCTTTACAATTTGCGGTAAACTATAGAAGAATACGAACATAATGCAATATTGCTTATCCCCCATAACAAATAGCATGATAATATTTTTTTTAAAGTCTATTGTGATGTTTCCATTATTGGACTTATAGATTATTCATACCAATTTTTAAGTTATTCAAACCACACAGTAAAATCCTCCTCTGTAAAAATGAATACCCAGGGGTATTCATTTTCACCTCGATAGGGGTAGATATTCAAAAAAACCTTGATATACGTTTTTATTTATTTTCAGTCTTAAATGGGTAGTTTAAAAAAAAACTAAAAATGGCAAACTTTATAATTTACATAGATTCGTGCCAAGTTTCAAGTTTATTAACTCAAGGAATAAGATTTGTCATACAAACAAAATCCCCCTTTTCACCCCCTTAAAGGTCGCAGTTCCAAAAACGCTTTCTTAATAGACGCCTACGTTATATTATCTACCTGTGTGTCATTGATAGATCAGTCGGTCAGTCAATCAGTCATTCAGTTAGTCACCCTTTCCTTTTTTCCGTGTAACGTTGTATCGTTACTTTCTATAACTTATTGACAACAATAAAAATGCCAAGTCGAATCACAGACGTAATAATATTAGAGACGTCCGAGGTTACTAAACATAATTAGTTAGCTGTCCGTGCTAGTGATGCGCGCGGTCGGCGTATCCGAACGTGTGAATGAGAACCGATAACCTTCACTTAACCTTCGTAACGCCGCTGACATCATTCGAATGAAAGAATTAATTTACAATCTAGACAAATAACAACCAGCAATCAAAGTAGATTTAATAATAACTTAATTAGTAAGTTAAGTATACCGGGTCATATTATAAAAAATGCAAATGAATTATATGAGGAATTCTTTTCGGTAGTGCGCACCGAGTTCAATAATACTTTAAAAAAGAAAACTAAAACTATTTGCCCAAATTTTTTGTTCAGTGATTGGGCAACCAAGGGTATTAGGAAAAGTAGGGAAAAATTGTTTGAGCTGTATGGCCTTAAGCCTTATATTAACTCTGAAACTTTTAATAAATATGTTGCTACTTACTCTAAAACTTTTAAAAATACCTGCAAGGTAGCTAAAGCCTTGTACATTAGCAACAAGATCAAATCAGCCGATAATAAAATAAAGACTGTTTGGAAAATTATCAATGACGAGACTAACAGGAATAAAAGACATAATAATGATTTCACACTAGAAACTTCAAGTGGTCTCATAAGCACTAACAAAGAAGTTGCTCAAGAATTCGTAAATTTCTTTACCAGTATTCCACTTATAACTACTGAAACCTTAAATTCCTCGCCCTCGCGTTCTATTGATTTATTAAGAGCAAACGTTTCATCCTGTCCGATCGAATTTAAATTCAAACATATAAACCCCATAACAGTAATAAAAGCTTTCAAGCAAATAAAGATCAAGTTAACCGAAGATCTATGGGGAATGTCTATCAAAGTTTGTACCTCCATTATTGAGACTATAGCGCCGTACTTAGCCTTAATATTTAATTTGTGTGTGGATCAAGGAGTCTTCCCTGATCTAATGAAATATAGTAAGGTAATACCACTTTTGAAATCCGGGGACAGTAAAGACACCAATAATTATAGACCCGTATCCGTATTGCCGGTTTTCAGTAAGTTGTTTGAAAAATTAATGCTTAATCAAATGCTCAATCATTTTAACACCAATAAAATCTTACATGATCAGTATGGTTTCACCAAAGGGCGTTGTACGACTGACGCCGGTGTCACCTTATTAAAGCACATATTTACGGCGTGGGAAGAGGCCCAAGACGCCATAGGAATTTTTTGTGACCTCTCCAAGGCATTTGATTGCGTCGTCCACGAAACCTTAATCTCGAAACTTGAGCATTACGGACTTGGAAAACTTGCGCTTAGTTTAGTAAAATCTTATGTAAATGATAGACAGCAGCAAGTTCAAATAAATGGTGTCAATTCACTTGCTTTAAAAGTAAAAATGGGTGTACCACAAGGATCGATATTAGGTCCATTCCTCTTTTTAGTATATATTAACGATCTGCCCCATTTGTTAAATACCCAACCACAAATGGTGTTATTTGCTGATGATACTTCCTTAATTTTTAAAATTAATAGACGTGCATCAAATCTTGACGACGTAAATAACGCCCTGCTGCAAGTCCAAAATTGGTTCACTGCTAATAATTTAGTATTAAATGGTAAAAAAACTAAATCCATAAGATTTTCTTTACCAAATGTCAAAAGTAGTAATTGTGAGATAGTATTAAATCAAGAGAAACTAGAATTTGTCGATAAAACTGTTTTCCTGGGGATCACGCTCGACTCAAGGCTTCAATGGGGTCCTCATTTAACATCCCTTTCAGGACGGCTATGTTCAGCAGCATATGCTGTGAGAAAAATACGTCAATTTACGGATGTAGATACCGCGAGGCTAGTCTATTTCAGTTACTTTCATAGTATTATGTCGTATGGTATTTTACTATGGGGTCGGGCTGCAGACATCGAGTGTATTTTTATTCTGCAGAAAAGAGCCATCAGAGCCATATATGGCCTCCGCAGGCGCGACTCTCTAAGGGAACTGTTTAAAAATATTAACATCATGACGGTACCTTGTCAGTATATCTATGAAAACATTATGTACGTAAGGAAAAATCTACATCTTTTTAGTAAAAGAGGTGCAAGACACAATTATATCACTAGAAATAGGGACCAATTAGTTCAACCAGGTTTCAGATTGGCTAAAGTGGACTCATCTTTCATGGGGTACTGTTTAAAATGTTACAATAAAATACCTCCCCACATACTTCAACTGAATGAAACGAAATTTAAATCTTATATAAAACGCACACTATACAGCCAAGCATATTATAAGTTGGGGGATTACATCGCTGATATAAATGCCTGGCTAAACGCTGGTCCTGCTCCACAAGGGCGCATAAACTAATTGATTAGCATTTGAAAATATTTTTGGAGTTGCTGAAGATTTAAAAACTACTCATCTTTGCATTGTATAAATTCAATCCCTTAGCATTGTATAATTTCATAACACGTGTGAGTACTATGTACCTACTTTAAAGCTACCATTTATTAGGTACGTCTTTCATTGACTTGAATGTGCCCTCGCGGCTGAGAATATGTCATGCTCACTCTAATGTCTCGCTGACGGTGGCGTGTGTGTTGGATCATTTAGCTCCCTTCAAAATGGTTGAGCTGAATGGTGCTAATCCATACGTCATATTCGCGAACGGGCGCTGTCAGTAGGGACTGGTCATCTTCTAGCTGCCATGGCTTATTTTAATTTGATTTTTGAATTGTTTTATTTTTTATTACGGACGCTTTTATCGTTTTGCATCGTTCTCACATTTATAAGTTTAATATGAATGATGTAACCAATATTTTGTAAACATATTGTGATTTAAAAGAGTGTCCATGGAGTTTCTTGCCCGTTCTTGGCGAAGACTCACGTTCACTTGATCCTGAATCACTTGCGACCTTACATACGTGGTCTTCATCATTTTTTAAAGCCTAAAGCAGGCAACATGTTTTATTGACTCCTAATAGTCAACCCAATTAAATTCTGTGTTTTCGTATCCCCATATTGGGTAAGTGTTGAACAGCTAATTATGTTTTATTATTGTGTACCTACCTATCTAGGTCAAATAAGGGCATGTGCCGTAATTATTCTATATGCAACCTATTTGCGATTAGCTTTACGCATTTTGTAAGCATTACTCATTGACTCAAAATGTGCAAGTAATGCCGTGCTTCTCTCTCCATGTAAACTCCGTACTGATTGTGACATCCACCACACACCACCTTCATTAGCGCACTAGTACATCTCGCTTTGCTTATGCTTGGTGTCACAATCAGCGGAAATGACTATTGGTCATCTTGTGACACGTTGGACGTTATGTTCCGGGGTCCAAGGTTCCGGCTTCCATCTCCAAAGTTCCGGCTTCCATATCCAAAGTTCCGGCAAACATCTTCAAAGTTCCGGCAAACATCTTCAAAGTACCGGCAAACATCTCCAAAGTTCCGGTTACTTACTGGCTTACCCGCTTCTACGTTGCCGTCGTGCTCCGGGCAGGGTACTTATTTACTCGCGTGAGCACGTCAAGCCATCTACGGGTCAGGCGCGACCAACCGCCGACCGTCACCAGTCCTGGCGTATGCAGCGTGGCACACCCGCTGGGGTCATCGTCGCACCAGGCTGAGCCAGGAGAGTACTGCGCTACTCCCAAGGGAATTAAGGGAATCTTGTGACCATAGACGTTCCTACCTCCTTTTGTAATATTCTTTGTATAAAATATACTTGTTTTATGTTGACAAGGTTACGTGGTCTCATTTTTACCCCCCCACGTAAACCCATCCCGTCACAATAGATATAAAATTTAACTAAATTTGTAAGTAGTTATGCATACCAGGCATAACTACCTACAAATTTAATTAAATTTAATGTTCCCATAGTAATTAATCAATCAACACCCTGTTTTTAACCTCTTGTATTAATTATTTATTTAAATAGCCATGTCACCGAAGCAAATAAAGCTAAGTTCTTAAGTATAGTGATTGACAACAAACTCACATGGAAACCTCATGTTGAACAAGTATGTAGGAAACTGAGTGTGTCCGCATATGCTCTCTTTCAACTTTCAAAGAAAGTCAACATTCAGCCTCTTTTAAAGGCATAACATGGACTAGTTGCCTCTGTTTTACGGTATGGCGTTATTTGTTGGGGGTAGTCTACTGAAACGGAGCTTATATTTAGGATGCAAAAGCGATGCATAAGGTCAATGTGCAGTCTTAGGACAACAGATAGTTGCATCCTTATTTAAAATCTTTAAAAATATTAACATTTCCGTCCTTATATATATCGGAAACGGCTTTATTTGTAAAAAAACAATCCACATCTCTTTCAAAAATTGTCGATTCATCAATTGTGTCAAGTAAAATGTAAAACTGCACTAAAAAGTTTTTTTGGTACTGCCCCCCGCATTTATAATAAAGTACCAAATGTTATTAAATATATGACTGTTTTCAAATTCAAAAGGGTATAGAATAGAATAGAATAGAATAGAATATTTATTTGCGTAAAACATGGTATACAGAGGTGTTAAATATGAATTGAGGCACAAGCACTAAACGAAATATTAATAATAATTTATTTTTACACAATTGACGACTTCCTTAGTGATTAATCACTGACTTATTGACATGTTAATAAACCATTAGACATTTTTTTATTTTATTTTTGATTACTGCAACCTTGTTAACATTTGAAATTTTTCAATTAATTTAACATTTACTGTAATTTGAATGATTTGACATAAAATTTATTATGTAAATGTCTTTAAATTTGTGTAAATTAACACGATTTGCATGCCCATGTGACGGTAGAACATGGAGGACTTTCTTAGTAAAACATTCACGTAATAATTACCCATGTTTGCAAAGTAATAAATGATTTGATTTCATTTTGACCGATTGCAGTTATTTATCTCATGAAAGATATTTTTATATTTTTTTTTCCTCTTGATTGCAGTTTGTTTAATATACTATATATTTGTTATTTTGTTTGTTAATTTTGTTATTTCTTGTGTTTGTACAACATTTACATGTTTTTTTATTTTACATAACCTACTTACGTAGGTATGAGTGTCACTTTTTAGTTTGTATATTGTTCTGTACAACGCCTTGGGAGTATATTCTGTTATGTTGTGCATGAAAACTCAAATAAATCAATCAATCTCTTTCAACACCTTTTTATAACACCTAAGTTAACGTTTATCTGAAGTGGCCTGGTGGTTCTTTCCAGAAATATTGTTTGTTTAGATGAACCTTTTTTTTAATAAAATAACCGATAGTTCGTAAGCAATTTCGTCTGTTACTGAAAGAATTGTAATTAAAGTTTATTTTAAAACTAAATCCCTGCCATAAAATGTTGTATAGGTACCTAGTCAAATATGAATTGCCTAGGTACCCATACAAAATATGACAAAACATTTTAAAAGAGTAACGGTGAAGTTTCTTGCCCATTCTTCTCCATACGTAAACTACCTAAAACTACCTTTTGGAAGGGGCGACTAGAATCAATTCTATTTTTTGTAAATTTTGATATTCAAAAGTGCCTTATAGGGGCCTATTTGAAATAAATGATTTGACTTTGACCTGACATCTTATTAAAATACCTGTGTGAACGCTTTCTTTACCAATCTCTTGGTTGTAGAGGCTATGACGTCGTAAAGTAAGAAGCTCCGTCTCAGTGAGTCAGTGAGAGTCGGTGATTAATGCCGGCGTAGATTAGTGCCGAACAGTTAGACTTACTAACTAGAGAACTGGCGCCAGCCCCCGCCATCGCTCTAAGATATTTTGTATCATAATCTCTTGTTCTTTATGTTAGGGATCATGTTTTATATTTCCAGATATCTTTTAGGTTATTTTGGGAATTTTATGTTTTGTTTAAACTGATAATACCATGCACGGTGGTGTGTGGTAAATTAAACTCTAAGGTCGAGATTTATAAAATATTGCTTAACTTTTGCTGTGACTTAGACATGTTTCCGCCCCTCTCTTGTACTTGTGGTTTAACAGCTGATAGCTAAGTTAAAGTATGTGCTAGGTAACTTAAAGAACTCGGCCTAAGAGAACACAAAGTCCTTTAACTTTCTTTTGAAATAAACCCATAAAAAATGAACCTTTTCAAATTAACCATAATGTCAACAGTTGATTTATTAGACAACTGCGTTATTCACTGTAACACTACGACCCCCCACGATACCTATGCACCGGGCGCCAGGGGGTGTGAGTCAATGCATCACCCCGATGGCCCCTCCCATCGAGACTTGGGGAGAGGACAACAATTAGGCGACATTCCGGTGCCTGCAATCTAAGTGGAATGCCTTTAGGTGAGCGAACGATTTATCGGCCGGAAGCGCAAATTTGTAGGCGAACCGCACGAGCATCCCGGCTTTAAGACTACCGTTCACTGCAACGTAGGATGTGAACGGAGAGGTTTGCCACGTTAGCTGCGCGGTTCAATTGTTTGCCAGTCACGCATCCGTGCGATCAAGTCTGCTATTATCAATGATAGGCTATCATGACAGCCTCAAAGAGATGTCAGCAGAATTGACGGGGTCCGCTAGGGCCGATGCCTGCCGGGGTTGCAAAGAAAACCGAAAGGGAGATCGTGGCCCCGGCTAGTGTTGCCCAAATGCAAGAACAAGACGAGACTTAGCCAGTCTTGGTCTTGGTCTTGCGCCAATACACCTGGTCTTGGTCTTGGTCTTGGTCTTGCGCTCCCAGTCTTGGTCTTGGTCTTGGTCTTGCAGCAAGAGTCTTGCAAGTCTTGCAATTACCTATTAGTCTATTACTATTTATTAAAGTTTACTTTAAATCTTAGAAAAACGTATTAGAATTGGAACATTGTGAGCTTGAATTAACATAGCCATAGTAAAGATCAAGCAGATTAATAAATAACTGAAGATTTGATAAGAAATTCGAAAAATCAACTGACCTATATGTCGTTTTCCATGGAAGTAACTGTTTCTTAATAAACATTTATGATTTATAAGCTTACATTTGCTAAAACATGTAAAAAAACAAATTAATTACAATAACTTGACTGTATTTTAAAGAACAATACTTATCTGTCTAGAAAGAGATTGAACCCTCAACTTATAAGAAATTTAATAAAAGAGTTTTACGATTTATCATTTATTTGAATAAAAAATAAAATACAACACAAATCAACAGCTTTATCATTAGGTTATGATACTTTATATCAATTTTTTTGACCAAGAATTAATACAAAGTAACCATCTGGCTGACTCATCACTTAACCTATTTCTATGTTTTCTAATTACTAATGATGCTTTAGAAAATAACCTCTCAGCAGGTACTGAAGTTGCAGGCATTGAGAGAAAATCACGGGCCATTTTCGATAAAATCGGATACTCTGTCTCATGCGTCCTCCACCAATCTAAAATGTCTTCCGAGCTGGCAGTTCTTGGTTTTCTCAGGTACTCCTCCAACTCGTCTATCACTAAGCCTTGAAGACAAGATCCAGATGACGTCGAGGGACATTCATAGAGTTTATCAAAGTCTATTACGTCTTCATCTTCATCACATACTTTATTTTCTTTTTCTGGTAATTCCAGAGATTTGTTCAGTGAGTGTAGACTTTTATATTCTTCATAAAGTTCATTGAACTTGCGCAGACTTTCTGTTTTAAGTTGCTTCCCCCACATTGTCAGGTCAAAAGTCTGAGCCTTATGCCTTGGGTCTAAAATTAAAGAAGTACAATAAATCCAGTTGCTCTTCTTGTAATGTTTAAGCATTTTGTCTCGAGCTGCTTGGAAAGCTAGAATGAGCCTTTCATCCACTTCAGATCGATTAGGTTTCTCATCTAACTGTTTTACCATGGATTCAATTTTATCTAGCAAGAGATTGAATGATACAATGACTAGCGGTAATGTAACATATTTGTCTCCACCAAGTTTTGTACTTAAAAGTTTAAAGTTTATTAGAAATTTATGTAATTTTTCGAGTACCTGCCATTCATTAGCTGTGATTTGAAAATCATTTAATTCGGTGACAGAACTGCACAATATGTCAATGCCCGCTCTCACTTTTAAACCAAATCCAATCATATCATGTGTGGAATTCCATCTCGTTGGACAGTCAAGAATGGCATTTAGATTTGATGGCACGCCAGCTGCTTCACAAGCAGACTGAAACTTCTTCTTCACTATCTCACTTCTTTTTATTTTACTGGAAATACTGCGTAACTTTGTTACAGATGTACGCGAGTCAGCAATATTTGGTGCAGATTCTTCATCTTCCTCATCCTCAGTTTCGTCTGCATAGTCTTCGTACTGCTGATCTTGCGCGTTAGTGTCAGACTCACAGTGTAATGCTAAGGTCTTTAATAAATCTTGTACACCAAGGTTTAAAATGTGAGCAAAGCACCGGAAATGTTGATTGTCTGAATCAAAGTGTGGCGGCAGCTGTTTGCCCAGTTCATACATAAATTTGGTATTTGCAGTTGCGTTGTCGACCGTGATACCTTGTATTTTATCAATTATGCCATATTCCAATAAACATTCATGGAAAATCGTTGCAATATCTTCCCCAGTATGTCGACCGCGTGATGGTATAAAATCAAGAACTACAGATTGATACTTCCATTCGTTGTCTATATAATGAATAGTAACCCCGTAGTAACTCCTACCAGCAATTGACGTCCACCCATCAATGGTAAAAGACATTTTAGATGATAATTGTTGAAGTCGTTCCTTGAGATTCAATTGGAGCTCTTCAAATCGCTCTTTGACTTTCCTTCTAAGTGTAGACCTTTTAGGAAACACCATATTAGGGCAAATACGTCGAAAATATACTTGTGTAGCTTCGTCATCGAAAAATGAGAAGGGAAGATATTTTTTCACCACCCAATCAACTGTAGCTGTCGTGATGTTGTCACTGCTGTTTTCCGACTGAAACAAAACAATAAATCTTGTGTTATTATTTAAAACATACTAGGTTTGAGCGTATAAGAGGAGGAGGTTTGTTGTTGTTATATCGAGAAAATCGTTAAATTGATATTTGTTATATTAAGGTTGCACTATACTGTAATTTACCAAAATAAAGTACTTAGTTGTTACTGGCCGATTAAATGAAAATATGGGTGTTTATAAAAAATATTTAAGACGATAATTACATACTTAATATGTCGCACCCCTAGATGAAAACACCACTAACTCAAAAATACTTACGTAAGTTAATGGCGTTTTTGAAAGTATCGCATGAATAGCTACGCGGAGTTAAAATTCTTTTAACTGTTAAAAAAATATTCTTACCTGTCCACTTCTTCCAGCGGTTACTAAAAAGCTTGTGATATCTCCACTTAATTTTGGTTTAACAGGAAGAAATATTTCTGATTCCTTTTTGTGGAAAGATATTAGATGTTTCCTTAAGCCTGAAGTGTTTCTGTTTTTCATTTTTATTTCAATCTTTTTATGTTGGCACAATTTACAGAAGGCAGTTTGGGATGCATGAATTATTTCGAAAAACTCCTCAAATTTGCTTTTGGGTCTTTTAGATCTGTGACTCAAACTCTCGTTACTCGGACTAGAATAATTTGAATCTTCGTCACTCATATTAAATTGTACACGTGATACGTTTTTAGAAAACAACGAGAATTAGTAAAAACAATTATTAAGTTAGACTCGAAGCACAGCTCAATTGGAAATGACTGGAATTAAAATAATTCCTTTATTTATAGTACGTTTCCTTGCTTTCTACCGCGCCGCCTCGCCACGTGCCGGCTCTATGAAAAGGATGCCGCCGCAAATCAAACAATGCCGCGTGCGGCGTACAAACACACACTAAATATTACCTACTTGTACAGACGCGACGCGTGAATAAAATAGAATTAGTGCCAATCACTATTCTTTACATATAAGTGAATGTTTTGGCGTACATCTATACTAATATTATAAAGCTGAAGAGTTCTATGTTTGATGACAGAAGTTTTAAAATAAATAAATAAGTCCTGAACGTCACTATACCTCCAAAGTTACTATTCCTCGTGGACGAAGTCGCGGGCACAGCTAGTAAATACTTACTCTTGTTTTGGCGTACATCTATACTAATATTATAAAGCTGAAGAGTTCGTTTGTATGTTTGATGACAGAAGTTTTAAAATAAATAAATAAGTCCTGAACGTCACTATACCTCCAAAGTTACTATTCCTCGTGGACGAAGTCGCGGGCACAGCTAGTAAATACTTACTCTCATCATCTCTCTCAGAGATATTCGGGCTGGTAAGTAATACAAAACTCTTATCGCAGGCTTTTTATTTTATTAGTAGGTAAGTACCTACGCTTTTTATATTATTTTATTAGTTTTGTAGAATTTTTTTACACGTTTCAAGTATATTTAAAAGTGGCTACAATATTTATTAAACGGGTGATATTTGAACACTTTTTTGCTATTTTTTCTTGTAAAAACTTAAGAAATATAATGACTAAATGTACAATAATAGTACCTAAGTAATTAGTTTATAACCATATAAGTAATCAATATTATAATATATACTTACTAGAATGAATTAATATGACATCTACTACCTATCCTTACCATTTTATCCTAATCATAATACTACTTGCGTGATCAGTATAATGTATTCATTTTCATTCTAAGCACTCTGAAACTTATTTATTCTTTGGAACACCTGTAGGTACTCTTAAAAAAATTCGAAATTATTTTGCATGAGTATACCTACGCCCTATGGCGGCAATCAAATAGTGTCACAAATGTTATGATTTCGGCGTGGCGGCAACGATTGTTTTAGATTTCAAAAGAAGCCGCCGGCGCGTGTATCATAACCATGTACTTCCGAAAAGCGGCAAATTTCTTTGAGAAGTAAGTACAAAACCTTTGATGCCGCATTATCAAAGTGCCGATGGTTAAAACATAACTATGCATGCACTCAGTTTGATTTTAATAGATATTTTTTTATTCGTTATGTTTATGGTATTAGTCGTAATGCGCATAGGTCCAGTTTTTCATATTCTTTGATACAGTTTTTTGCGTCTCATAGAATTCCTAAGCGTACCTACCTATACACCGAACTGTTACACCTAACTACTCAGTGAAATAGCGCTAAGTCCTAGCTGCAAGACGCAAGACGCAAGAGTCTTGCAGGCTATGTCTTGTTCTTGCTCAAGTCTTGCACGGTCAGTCTTGGTCTTGGTCTTGCTAAAAATACGCGGTCTTGTTCTTGGTCTTGGTCTTGCAAAAACGCAAGAACAAGACCAAGACTGCAAGACCAAGACTGAATTTGGGCAACACTAGCCCCGGCAACAGGGCAACCGAAGGAACACGGGTGGGTTTTAGTCACTAAGAGTCTGACACGCCTTCCCACTCCGCCCAGAGCGGGAGAAGTTATTTGAAGATTTCCCACCCAAAAAAAGAAAAGCCTATCATGGCAGCGATACTAAAGCAACGCCGTTACTACTGTACTAAAAGTTCTTAATCTCGTAAATTCATAACGACGTGTCAGTGGTCAAAAGTAATCCCAAAAAATAGAAGATTATGGCTTGTCATTTGGTATGAGTATAAGATTACCAAATACGAGATTTTTTTTCCAATGGAGTTTTCCAATGGAGCACGCCGACGGAAAATCATAATGACGTATTTCAATTAGGAGATAGCCAAATCTGTCAAAATCAACAATAGCAGTGTCAATCATAGATGTATAATATTTAAAACTATAATTATGGTGTCAATGATCGGCCATTCCGACACAATTTGCGTTAGCAGACTTAGCCCTCGGGCGTAGCGTGGCCGCAGGTCGTAATGGACGATCCCGCCTATATTTTCACACAAAACGAAGCTAAGTATAAGCGCGTAGCTAAGCCGTGAGCTGCTGTGGAGCGGCACCTTTATACACCGTATCGCCACGTAGGGGCAGCTTTACTTCTTGCTGCATTTTTTGTGGCAAGCTAGTAGAAGTCTTGTCACTTGGATGTAGTGCCGGTACATTGCGAGCTCTTTCTAATTAGTTTCGCCTGCGCTTTGAAGACGTGAACTGACTGTGAAGCAATCAATAGTGAGGCTGTTCAGCTGGTGAAGTTTAACTTAGATTGTTTATTTTAATCAGTATGTTTAGAAAGTTGTTTTGTCATAATTGAGCAGACAAACATTCTTACAAAATTCACTGAATTTTCAGTTCCGGAGATTACCCCTTACATACAAACTTACAAACAAACAAATTTTCCCGCTTTATAATATTAGTTTAGAATATAGCGTGCGTAGTTGACTGCCTCGTTGGTCTAGTGGTCGCAAGCGCTACTGCTGAGCATGAGGTCCTGGGTTCGATTCCCGGGTTGGGCAAAGTGTCAAAGTCAAAGTCAAATAATTTATTTCAAATAGACCCACGTATGGCACTTTTGAACGTCAAAAAGTGTTATTGGGTTTTTCTATCTGAATTTCCTCAGTAGCAGCCCGGAGTCTGGATTTGTGCCCGGTGGATGGCAAAAGGCTCGCCCCCTATTACATGGGACTTAAAACATAACTGGCGAAATGTGGGTGAACCTGCTACAGGGACACCTCTGCCCAACCCTTCGGGGAAACAGAGCGTGGTGTTATGTTGTATGTTGTTGTTATAGAGTATAGACTACTACCGTTTTTTTTTTTTTTAACAACCATTTAGCTGGCAGGTGGGGCACTTGACTCTAACAAAAATTGACACTTTAAAGTTAATATTACGCAAATGGATCCCTGAATCGAAAAATGGTTTTCATAACCTGCAATATTTTTGAACGGCCTATCCAAGGATTCACCCCACACCATGGGATAGAGGAGAAATAGTAGATTGTTTGCCTAGAGAGCAAACAACTATTTTGAAGTTCAGAGTGTTTCTTTGAATCCAGAGAAATCCGGTCAGTAGAATCCTGAGCGCAGCGAAAGATTCAAAGTACGTCACTCAAGCTTAAAATAGTGTTGCTCCCGAGGTGGACACTCTTATTTTTATCACCCTCTATGAGAAAATAAGTGAGTGAAACTTATGAATAAGAATAGTACGTTTTCTGTACTAGATTCCTTCTACTAGAGGAAGACATCCTCATTTTTTATAAAACTAAGTTTAATCCGAATTCGAGTAACCAATAATGAACGACGGTGGAATGAACTTCGCACATTTTTATTTTTTTACAATTTATTTTTTTAATATCGCTTTTAGTCCCTAGGGATTAAAGATTATTTTAGTCCCTGTTTACGAAGAATAAACTAGCATTTTTTGAATAAATGTGATAAAAAATATAACGTCACCACTTTACGTGCACGGGAGGTATACTACATTTTTTTTTCAAGGTTTTATATTACCACTTTGTCGGCGTGGTTCATAAGTATACCCATGCCAAATTACAGTTTTCTTGTACGAAGAGTCTCTGATCTAAGCCGCGGACAGACAGACGGACATGGCAAAACTGTAAGGTTTCCTTGTTGACTACGGAACCCCAAAAAACCTTTCCCATAGTCACTTAATATTTTGCACGCATGCGAGGTCGCAGAGTTGATTGCTAATAAAACCCTCTCCTAACATGCAGCTTGTAGTCAAACTTTGCACGGGTTACAGAGAGCATATAAAGACATAAAGTTATAAACAAAACATTTAGACTTCAAGTACACTGATACAGGCAGTTCGACAGTAAAATTTTCTCCAAAAGTTTGCTTTAGCGGTCACTCTGTGCTATATCGCATCCAAAGCGTAGCGTTGTGCTACGACGTAGCTGATATCACCACCATGCTTGCTACGCCGTAGCAGATACGCTACGCAGCAAATATTTCTTTTAAGTTTATGTTTTCATCTGTTTTTTAAAACGAATAATAAAATTATGTAAAAAGTGTTGTTTGTTACCAGCGACCCTATTTTCAACAACTAAACACACATTACACAAGTTACTAACCGTCTCATTAGTTTATTTAAGCACCGGACACCATGTCCAAACCAAGCAAATAAAATAATCCTAAAATATTTATTATGAGAGCATGTTTTCATTAGAGCAAAAGCAAAGGGTCATATTTGTTAAATATTCATGCGGCCAAGTCCTAAGCCGCTTTATATTAAAACTAGCGCTGTCTCTGCCCACCATCACACTCGAGATTAAATTATTCCGCATATAATCTGTTTCGTGTAGAATGGATCGTTGGTGACATGATGACGTACTAGCCAGAGGAATATTTTGTTACGGAGGATAATAATTTGATTGTTTGTAAGCCATTATTTACAGGTGATGCAGTCGGTTAATAGAACACTATCAGATAACTCATACAGTACTCGTTATCGTAGCCTCACGGGGCTTGTATTTTTTTTAATTTACCGTAAATTAAATGAAATTAAATGTAAATTCATCCGCTTGCATAGCGCTCACAGTTGAAGCGCGTGTCCCGAAAAAAGTGTTTATTTGTTAGTTGCCTCTGAAAAGAGGTACACTGCTTATACCGATTCCCGTAATCGGTATAAGCAGTGTACCTCTTCGATTCATACTTCTTACAAATATTTTATGACCTTTGAATAATTTTCCCTGTAAAAACCTGTTAGAAGTCAACTCATAAACATTTAAAATCAACTTATCTATTTAATAAAAATATTGAATTCATTCATTCATTCACTGACAGACAACGCACAGCTTAAACTCCCTTTTTTTTGGGTGGGAAATTATCAAATAACTTCTCCTGTTCTGGGCAAAATCAAAATCAAAATCAAAATATTTTTATTTCACATAGACCTACATGGGCACTTATGAAACGTCAGAAGCTAGGTGCACGGTTCCAATTGGTCGTTTCCTATGGAGAAGAGCCGGCAAGAAACTCCACGGTTACTCTTAATAATTAATTACTCTAAATAATTGGCTTTTACAATTTTTTCAAATAACAGTGTGACAAGGTATGGGAGGACAGTGTAGGTATTTCAATAAGTACCAGGTACTTAAGAAAATAGAAATGGTCAACAAATCTACAGTCCACTAAGCCTACAGTGTTCTCACATTCACAAAATAGAAAAGAATCTATACAAAAAATATATAAATTAATAAAAATAAAAACCTCTTTTAACTAAACGCAATTACATTATTGCTATTACAACTGTAATAAATCTGAATAATTATCATGTGCACAAAAGCCACTAATAAAGAGTTGAAATTAACTCGTAGCTATATAATGTCAAATAATACGATGAATATGTCAAGGATGAATGTAAAAAAATAAGATAATAAGGCGGGTAAAATAATAGGGCGGAGCGGGAGGGCGCGTCAGACTCTTACTGACTAGAACCCACCCGTGTTCCTTCGGATGCCATGTTGCCGGGGACCACGATTTCCCTTTTGGACTTCTTCGCAACCCTGGCAGGCATGGTTTTTTTTTTTTAAAGCTTATACTCCTGGGCTTAGAAGCATTAAATTTTGAACAAGGGTTCCCTACGTAGTAAATGTGTCTACTGAAGAAGGATTTTTGAAAATTTGTCCCATAAAGGGGTTAAATAGGAGATGAAAGTTTGTATGGAAGTTTGTCATTTTGGAAAATGGGAAATCCCATCGTGCACACGACTGCGTTCCCTACATTAAATGAGAAGTCTCAGAGAGGAGAAACGTGTTTAAATATTGAACAAACTATTTAACAGAAAGTAGTTCGGGTACTACCTCACGAGTCGCAGGTACCACACGACTACTATCTAGTTAAAGAGCTCGCGGTAATCTGTGAATAATTGAAGCAGCTCCTGGCTTATGCAGCTCCGCTTGTGCACAATGTGAGCATACTTTATTACCAAATCTGTAATTCTGTGGGGTTTTGTGGTGGTGACTCATAAAAACGCTTAACCTTTTAAAACACATAAAAGGTTTAAAGCGCTGACCCAGACTCTATTTTTGGTAAGGGTGGATAGTGTATATAATAATCCATATTATAATGTGGATAGTGTAATGAAGTCTTCATTGGCAGTGGCAAATTATTAATCCTAATTGTGATTCGAAAAATAGTTCTTGTTCTAAATCCAACTCAAATTTTTATCCAATGAAAAAGAAACTTCAAAATTGTACAACTTTGTAAACAGATGCGTGGTCGTCCATAAAAAAGATACATGCGTCGACCAGAGACCCTTTTTATCGTCGGTTGAAAACCAGTTTGAGACCAGTCTTTGCATCAAGATCAAGCATGTATGTACAAAATAAAGGATTGTTTGTTTGTCAAGCACCTGTAAATACACGGTGCGTGCCTTTCGCTCCGGCAAGGTACTGTAATAGATTACGTTTCATAAAAGGTTTCCATCAGATTTATAGAAGGCCCTCGTGTGTTCACGCTCGTTGTAGCCGCGGGGTGGGTCGGGAACAGGCAGGGAACTAATTGAGCGATAACTCAGCGCCGCAGGGGGTGACAGCGTCATCTAGCGGATACCGGCTCACATGCACAGGGTTTGTTGCAAGAAGACGTTGATGTTAAAGAGTTGCGGTAGATTTGGAATACTCTACAATATTTATACGATTTTTGATTTTTATTTAAAATAAAACATTTTATTCTTATTTACACTATTATTCCTTTATATTTATTAGAATTTTTTACACTGTTCTTAATTCAAATTTTATAAATTAATTTTCTATTTTTTGGTTTGGTTTTCCATATAAAGCGTTTTTTAGTTTTTTAAACTATTATTTATTTTAGTATAATAACCTGATGTCCATTGTCTTCATCCTTCTGCCCATATTATAATTTATTTGAGTTACGTTTTTCTAAGAGCTGTGGGTAGTTTATAGACCTGCGTTTCTATTCTGCTAATGTTGTTGTAATATTATGGAAATTAAGTATGCGTACAATCTCAAGTACAAACAGCCGATCGATTCAGTAAAAATCTCATCGTGAAAACGTAGGTGAAGTGAGCTTGAAGTGACCTGTCATTCCACTTGATGCTAGAAATTGTAACTATTCACTAAGGGGAAGCTCACTTCGCCGAACTTTACACGATGATGTTTTTACAGAATCGATCGGTTTGTACTTGAGAGTGTACGCATGATTTCCATAATTTTGCTGGATTATAAACATTCACTACAAGCAATAATATCAGCGTATTCGCATATATTTCCAGTATTTTTTTTTATAACTTAATGTTGCCAAGTTATCAGAATAAATTTAAAAAATTAAAAACTTTCGACATAAACATTCCCTCATTTCTCTTTCCTACTCCATCACCAAACCCTTTTCACTATCTATTTAATACCTATTCATTGAAATCATTCTAATGAGCTCAAACACGATACCTGTGCTGGAATTTAGTAAGGGAGTTGGATATCCTGCAAATTCCAGGTGATGCTGCAGCATCAGTTCAAGGTTACTATGTTCTTTTAATATCATTGAAGTAACAGAATAGGAAATTTCAAATCGATCGATCAAGTCACCTTTCAAACAAAAACAGAATCAATTCAGCCGTTTAGGAGCTACGATGGCGCAGACAGATACACACGTTTAGCATAAAATGTTTTGTAACATTCTCAGAACTTGGGATGTGGAAGGAACGCTTGTTTGCGATATTGTATGGTCTAGTATTTAAATAGAACTAGGCTCTTTTAAATTAAATTAATATTAGTAATAGGATTGTATTCTATTGTAAAACGACTAATTAGAACCGTGCATCTAGCTTCAGACCTTTCATAAGTGTGAAACAAAGTATTTTGATTTTGAATGGCTGATTAAACCATTCTAATTATGAACTTTGACATGACGTAACAAACAAAACGTCGAAGCGATACCTATACCATATCGACATGATGTTCAGTACTCAAACATTTGTGATATTTGATTCTCTTCTCCTCTCAATTAGCCTCAGACAGAGCCGGAAACGATCACTAGCCAACAATGAAACTATCATAACAAAGCCTATAAAATTGTAAATCTATGATATTTGGGTAATCTAATCACATAAGGGTTCTTGTTTCTCGAACATTAAGTAGCACTGAATAGAAGAATTTCAGCCTACTTGATAGAACACACAATTAGACATTATTTTAATAATATGAACCACCTATTACTTAGATTAATTTCTCATCAACATTAATTTTTAATGCAAAAAAAATACACAACCACATGAGCAAAGCCGCGGGCACAGCTAGTTACAATATAAAATGAAATATTGTATTAAACTTAACAATGATTTTCACAAAACTCCATCTAGTTGAGTTCAAGACACTGCTACTAACCTTAGGGACATACTTAGCGTAATTGTGAAGACAATCAAAATAAATACAGATGAATGTGTCATAGGAATGGTGACGGAATAGGTACATGCTTTTATGTAAATTCATTTTGTTTTAAATATTTCATCATCATTATCTTCCTGTCCTTATCCGCTGTTACTTGGTACTTGGTCGCTACACATTTTCTTCTCCCATTCTCCTCTATCAACCCTCACGTAAATGTTTCATATTTATAAATTCTATATAAATAAGTAAGTAACAGATATTTTAAGCCTAATTAAAACAGAACAGTACTCAGAAAAGGAACAGATGATTGTCTGTAGATAGGTATTTATTTGAATGTCATGGAAAGGGCCGCGGCCGCCCGTCCTCCATTGTCGAAAAAATAATGAGACGTCATATAACTCGGGTCACATTACATGCGGCTGACCGTACCTGTCGTGCGGCACAGTGTATCCAGGGCATTGATACGAGGACTCCCGACCCAATATACCTGGTATGAACATTTTACGACGGTATTAAGCTTTTATATATGAAGTATTGGCTGGGAGGGACCGTCTCGCATATATTACGCAAGTAAATCACTACTGAATGTTATGAATATAATGTATGGAATGCACACACGATTTTTCAAACAAAGATTCGGTAATACGGTTATTTCGTGATCTAAACTATCTAAACTAATATTGTAATGAATATTATATGAGAAAAGATTTGATTTTTTGTATGTTTGTTTGTTTGTTACACTTTCACGCTAAAAGGGCTGAGCGGATTTGGATGAAATATGGCACATGCGTAAACGATGACGTAGATTAGGATATAGAATACTTTGTATCCCGATATTCCTACGAGACTTATGTGGGTGAAACCGCGGAGCGCAGCTATTCATGATAATATTATAAAGAGAAAAGATTTGATTTTTTGTACGTTTGTTTGTAATTAATAAACTCAAAACTACCAGACCGATTTCAAAAATCCTTTCACCAATAGAATGCTTTATTACCACTTAGTAACATGGCTATAATTTATAAAGATATCATGCAGACAAAGCCGCTGGCGGAAGCTAGTACGATATAAAGTACTTGAAACCCACTGAGGGTTTTATTCAACCCCTTTTTTTTTTTTTTTTTTTTTTTTTTTTTTAATTGTGGGAAATCATCAAATCATCAATAAAAAAGGACGTGTCAGACTCTTACTGACTAAAACCCACCCGTGTTCCTTCGGCTGCCCTGTTGCCGGGGGCCACGATCTCCCTTTCGGGTTAGGGGCATGAGGGCGCGAAATTTGCCTCTCCCTCACGCGTTCCGCCTCCTCCTTCGCGAGTATTACCGCTTCGCAGAAGGAGGTGACGGCCTCCCATTTCCTCCCGCTCCGTACCATGGCCTGAACCAGGGCCGGACGCGAGAGATCGCCGCCGCCGATCGCCTCCACGAGGACACGGCGATGCTCCGCCCAAGCTGGGCAGACCTCAACCGTATGCTCCACCGTGTCCTCCGGGCGATCCACACAATGGTGACACCCGGGTTTATTCAACCCCTGGTACGCAAATAAAGCCAGTAAAATACATAAATATACAGCAAAAACACACATACAGACACTGTTTTTTCCCGTGCGGGTTGGCAGAAACTTCAGAACGCCACCAGTTACGATCCTTACATACTCCTTTTGCTTCACAGGAAAAATTCTAATTTCATAAAATGTAACAAATGTATGTTGCAGGACGAAAAACTTATAACGGCGAGATTCAGATCTTTGCATGAGTAGGTATCTACATAATAAGTAAAGCATGGATGGTGTTTCCTTATGTTGAGCACATGTTGAGCAGTCGCGCCAAGTCGCCCTCTCGGGGCTATTTGTGTAGGAATGCGCCGAACGTTGTCGACATTAGAGCATAACAAGTTCAAACAAGTGCGTCGCGAACAACTTGTAACTTGTTTACTTCTCAATTTAACTGTAAAATAACCGCTATTTTGTCGTTTAGCAACTCGTCCGACCGCTCGCTAACTTGTTCCCATGCTACGCTCTTTTCTCCAGGCTATATGCAAACAAACTTCGGTTTATCATTATGTTCCAAAAGATCTATAATTGCTATTAAAGTACAAATACATCTGTTTTTTTTTTTTGAGTACATAATATTAGATTGTATATTGTAATATAAAAGGGACTGCAGTACTGCCTCCCAAACAAAAATCAAAAATATTAGGACTGTAGAGATTTTGTTCGCAAGCAACCTCCATGAACGATTCATATTCAGGGCACTATATTAAGAGACTAGCTGCCCGGCCCGGCTACGCACGGGTAGCATTAAGAACTTATTTACAGCGCACCTAACTACCTACCCTACCTACCCTACCTAACTACCCTACTTACCCTACCATACTTACCCTACCTACCCTACCTACCCTACCTACCCTACCTACCCTACCTACCCTACCTACCCTACCTATCCTACTTACCCTACCTACCCTACCTATCCTACCTACCTACCCTACCTACCTACCCTACCTACCTACCTAACCTACCTACCCACCCTACCTACCTACCCTACCTACCTACCTACCCTACCTACCTACCCTACCTACCTACCCTACCTACCTACCCTACCTACCTACCCTACCTATCTACTCTACCTACCTACCTACCCTAACTACCCTACCTACCCTACCTACCTACCCTACCTACCTACCCTACCTACCTACCCTACCTACCTACCCTACCTACCTACCTACCCTAACTACCCTAACTACCCTACCTACCTACCTACCCTACCTACCTACCTACCCTACCTACCTACCTACCCTACCCTACCTACCCTACCTACCCTACCTACCCTACCTACCCTACCTACCCTACCTACCCTACCTACCCTACCTACCCTACCTACCCTACCTACCCTACCTACCCTACTTACCCTACCTACCCTACCTATCCTACCTACCTACCCTACCTACCTACCCTACCTACCTACCCTACCAATCCTACCTACCTACCCTACCTAAAATCTCACGGAGCCCGAGACCCTTCCAACGAATGCAAAACCGTGGAAATCGGTTCGTGCGTTCTGGAGTTATAGCGTCAGGAAGGAAAACCCGACTTATTTTTATATAGTAGAAGATAAACACTATTTCGTCTTAGCCCACTTGCACGTTTAGTCGAGTTAAAGAAATAAATGTAGAGTCTGAAACTCGTAGGTAAGTAATTAACATCTTAACTCTTATTAACTCTTATACGCGTTGCGCCACTAAAAAGTAACACCGGGTTAGTTAACCGGACATTTGTGTTTTTTTAGATATGAACATTGCAGTTCAATCGACGAAACATAAAATAGAATTGAATTGTAATTGCCCTGATATGTAATCCGACCAAATATGAATAAACGAACAATGAACGGAAATTGTATACCCATCTCTTTACACTACTTTACGATATGTTGAGACTTTCTTGCCTTTGATTTTAAAACGTGAAATTTCATTTTAATTGTATTTTATGTGGTTTCCATGGAGATTTAGTTTATTGAGTGTCGAAAACGTCAGGTAGGTAATTAAAAATATGTTTTAAGTTTTTATAATTTGTATTTATTTTTATATGAGTTCATGAATATATTGCCTGCTGATATAATAGGTCCTTTACCTATGAAAGTGCCGTTCTACCATACTGCCTATTTCAAGTCCATTTTTTTCTTTTTTCGCTAAGAATTCTAAGACCAAATTATTTTTAAAATATGGAATTTATTTTGAAAATTAGTCATTTTTTTAGTGGTTAGCGTTCTATTTTAATCGCATTTGTACGTTTTTTCTCATCATGGATACGTTAAAATTTTGAGTGATTTTGGAGTAAGAGTACCGTCATGGCACCAAAGCGGCAGAAGCGGCACATAACATGAACAACGTATACGGAGCGAACACTACTAACGATCGCACCACCCGTTATTGGTTTGCCCGCTTCCGTTCTGGAAATTTCGACCTAAGAAATGAACCCCGTGGTCGACCGAAAACTTTAGTCGACAGTGACGAATTTAAGGTGATTGTGGAAGCTAATGATTCACAATCTACTGCTGAATTAGCAGCAGCTTTCGATGTTAGCATCAAAACAATATTAATCCATTTGCATCGAATTGGCAAGGTAAAAAAGCTTGTCAAATGGGTGCCCCACGAATTGAATGATCGCCAGCGCGAAGCACGCGTCGAGTTGAGCCTTGCACTGCTCAACAGGCACACAAACGAAGGCATATTGAATCGCATTGTTAATTGCGACGAAAAATGAATTCTGTTCGACAATCGCAAGCGCTCAGCAAGTTGGTTAGATCCTGGTTCAGCACCTAAGCAATGCCCCAAACGAAAACTGACCCCTAAAAAAGTGATAGTCGCTGTTTGGTGGTCTAGCGCCGGTGTCATTCATCACAGCTTCTTACCAAACGGGATGAACATTACTGCAGATGTGTACTGTGAAGAACTGAACATAATGATGGTGAAGCTCGCACATCTCCAACCAGCTTTGGTCAATCGTTCGGCTCCGCTGCTCCTGCACGACAACGCGCGACCTCATACTGCACAGCAGACGGTCTCCAAGTTACAAGAGCTGGGGTTAGAAGTTCTCCGTCATCCACCGTACTCACCAGTCCTTGCCCCTACAGATTTCTACTTTTTCCAGAATTTGGATAACTTCTTGGCGAGGAAAAAATTCAATAACCGAGAGGCAGTTTAAAATGCCTTTGAAGAATTTTTTGCCTCCCGTCCAGCAGACTTTTACAAAACGGGCATCAATAAGCTACCACTACATTGGCAAAAATGCATTGATTGCATGAGTAATTACTGTGATTAATAAAAATATAAAATATAGAGAAACAAGAGCGTTAACTTATTTCATGAAAAACGGCAATTTCATAGGTAAAGACTAACATTACCGAATTTTCACTTGATCGAACAATATAAAATACAAAAATTAGTTATCAGCGGTACGTCATAACGTCAATTTATTTTGACATTACTTTCACTGACCCAGAGTTTAGCGACTTAGCTCTCTCACATCGGTGGGTTAAATATTAAGATTTTTAACTCTAGGTTTAACTCTAACTCTTGGTGCAAGACAAATTATTTTATCAACCCTGAATTAACTGTTAACTCCGAGTTATTTGGGATGGGTTATCCCAAATAACTCGGAGTTAACAGTTAATTCTCACGACAAGAAGTACAATTTTAACAATTTAATTTTTTTTTAAACCTCGGACGCAAACATTTCCTTATTTCTATTTTCTTCTTCATCACCAGATACTGTTCACCATCCATCTATAATCAATTCATTGAGACCAATACAATGAGCCCAAACACGATACCTTTTTTTTTTTTTTTGTGGTTGGGAAATCATCAAATAACTTCTCCCGCTCTGGGCGGAGCGGGAGGGCGTGTCAGACTCTTACTGACTAAAACCCACCCGTGTTCCTTCCGTTGCCCTGTTGCCGGGGGCCACGATCTCCCTCTCGGTTTTCTTCGCAACCCCGGCAGGCATCGGCCCTAGCGGACCCCGTCGATTCTGCTGACATCTCTTTGAGGCGCGCGTGGAACACAACGCGCCGTCGACCCGGGCCTGGTCCTTATCGGACGGTGAGCTACCCATTGCTCACCGCCCGCAAGCCCGCGCCTACGGTGGCCGGAAATCGCCTCGCGATTCCCGACGCCCTGGTCGTCTCCTCCTGCGGCGGTTAGGGGCGTGAGGGCGCGAAATTTGCCTCTCCCTCACGCGCTCCGCCTCCTCCTTCGCGAGCATTACCGCTTCGCAGAAGGAGGTGATGGCCTCCCATTTCCTCTCGCTCCGTACCATGACCTGAACCAGGGCCGGACGCGAGAGATCACCGCCGCCGATCGCCTCCACTAGGACACGGCGATGCTCCGCCCAAGCTTGGCAGACCTCCACCGTATGCTCCACCGTGTCCTCCGGGCGATCCACACAATGATGACACCCGGGCGTGTCCTCCCGCCTTATCCTGTGCAGGAACCACCCGAAACAGCCGTGTCCGGTGAGGACCTGCGTCAGGCGGAAGGTGAGGACGCTGTGGCGCCTCTCCAGCCACTCCTCAAAGAGGGGTCTTATTGCCGCAATTGTGGCGTGCCCAGCGCTGGGTTGCAACAATCGCACTCTCCATGACGCCATGAGATCCCGCCGAAGCTCTGTCCACTGTGCCGCGATTTCTCGCGGCAGCGGAGTTAAGTCCCGGCGTTTCGCCTCCTCACGCCGCTCCCAGATGTGCGCGAGGACCTTTGCCTCCAGATCCCATGGCGGTAATCCGGCAAGGAGGCTCGCCGCCTCGCAGGAGACCGTGCGGTATCCTCGGGCCAGCCGGATGGCCATGACCCTCTGGGACGCGTTCAACCGGCGGGCTGGCCGCAGCCTTAGTGAACGCGCCCACACCGGTGCCCCGTAAAGGGCCATGGACCGCACGACCCCGCGTAGAGCCTCCGGCAGGAGGCGTTTGGATCCCCTAGATTGGGCAGGAGCCGCTTCAACGCAGCCCCGGCCCGCTCCAGTCTGGGAGCCAAACGTCGGAAATGTTCGACGAAATTCCACCGGCTGTCGAGGACGAGTCCCAGATACTTCATCGTCGACTCGACGCCGATGTGAACCCCTCCCACCATTACCTGGGAACCCGACGGTGGCGCATTCCGAGGTCCATGAAAACCCATGACCTCGGACTTGTGCAGCGCCACCTCGAGTCCCAACTGCCGGATTCTGTCGACGATTGTCGCAACCCCGCGTGTCGCTAAGTCGGCCGCCGCCTGGTACGACCTCCCATGCGCCAGGACCAGCGTGTCGTCAGCGTAACAAACGACGCTGACGCCGCTAGGGAGGTCGGCGCGCAGCACCCAGTCGTACCCGATGTGCCACAGATGCGGCCCCAGGACCGATCCCTGTGGGACACCGCACGACATCTCTCGCCGGTTCCACTCTCCTTGGTGACCGGGGTAGATGACGGCCCTGTCCGTCAAATAGGCCTCGACCACACGACAGAGGTAGGTCGGCATCCGGTGATACCGGAGTGCCTCCCTGATGCAACTCCAGGGCAGGGTGTTGAAGGCATTGGCGATGTCTAGAGACACCGCCAAGACGACCCCACCCCGGGCTACAGCATCCCCCGTCGTGAGGGCTCGCACGCGCATGATGGCGTCCACCGTAGAGCGCCCCCAAACACGATACCTGTGCTGTAAGTTAGTAAGAGAGTTGGGTATCCTGCAAATTCCAGGTGATGCTATAGCATCAGTTCAGTTCAGTTACTATATTCTTCTTATATCATTAAAGTAACGGAATAGCAAATTTTGACTCGATCAGACCTGTGGAAGATATTTACATCCATTCATGAATTAGAAAAGAGCTGATGATCTTCAAACGGCTGAACCGATTTTGATAAAACATGTCTAAGAACCATTGCTAAAAAAACGGCTTTCCAATAAAAAAAAAACCGCATTCAAATCGGTTCAGCCGTTTAAGAGCTACGGTGCCACAGACAGACACACACTTATAGTGGTAAAACTTATAAGTTTAACCACTATGTGTGTGTGTGTGCGACGCAAAAAGAGGGGTGTCTTTTTCCGTCGGGGGTCAATAAAAGAAAGAGTGGATTGTCAGTTTGGGCAGCTGATTGCGCCCGTCTGGATGCAAGAAGTTGATTCTGGGATGAATATCCAAAGTTATAAAATAGGTACGCCTTTTATTATCCCGGTAGGTATTGCAAAAGCGTTACTTACATGATAAGATAAGTTTATATTTACACTGTAATAAAGAAACATAACGGACATTTTGTAGTTCATCTTTTGACTATGTTCAAGTTTTTGGAGCAACTATTCCCAGCTGCGAGAGTATTGTTGGGCCCTCGCGGCCGCGGCCGGTGTCCCAACACAGGCAGTTTCATTAGTAACAGTATAACATTGATTCTATTTTTATGAAATTCTATAAAATAGTCTGATGATAAAATTTATTTATAGCCTCCGTTCCTCCCACCTATGAGAGCATCCACAACTTTTAGAAAAAGTAGACCAAATTATTAGAAACACTTTAACATCAATCCTCAATGTGGCCCTGGACGACCGAGCGTGGCAGCAAGCTACACTTCCCATTTGCCTGGGTGGTCTCGGTGTCCGCAAAATTTCAAGTATAAGTTTACCGGCGTTCCTCTCCTCGGTCCACAGTACCAATAAATTAACCAGGAACATTTTATCTTCCTCACTGGTCGATTTTGAGGTACCGTGCCTGACTGATGCTTTGAATGCTTGGAAAATGGCTTGTCCCAATACGGATCTGCCCGACAACCCGTCTTTCCAGAGACGATGGGACGTACCTCTCTGCAGTATTATACGAAACACCCTATTAAACACGTCAACTAATACTGTTGAGCGCGCCCGTCTGCTAGCTGTGGGAGAATGGGAGTCAGGCTTGTGGCTTCAGGCACTCCCGTCATCCACCATAGGCATGATGATGGATGACTCATCGTTTCGGCTTGCTACGTGTCTCCGCTTGGGTGCACCTTGTGTTGCTCCGCATCGGTGTCACTGCGGAGAAGCTGTCGATAGTCTCGGGCACCATGGCTTGTCCAGCTGCAGGAGCGCAGGTCGCATAGCACGGCACACCAGCATCAACGACATTATTCGTCGAGCCCTTGTCACCGCCGGCGTACCAGCGGTATTAGAACCAAACGGCTTGGTACGTGATGATGGGAAGAGACCAGACGGGATGACGTTGTTGCCTTGGAAGGTGGGTAGGCCTCTGGTGTGGGACGCAACCTGTGTCGATACCCTTGCACCATCTCATGTTCCTAGCACGGCGGGCTGTGCTGGCGCCGTTGCTGCGGCTGCTGAGACCCTCAATCGGCGCAAATACTGCAACTTTATGGGTAACTACAGCTTTGAGCCGTTTGGGGTCGAAACGCTCGGATCATGGGGCCCGAGTGCGCGTTTCCTTTTTAAGGAAATTTCTCGTCGACTAGTTGACACTTCACGTGACCAGAGGGCTGGCTCGTTCTTTGGCCAAAGAATTAGCATTGCCATTCAACGTGGCAATGCTGCCAATCTTCTGGGCACGTTTCCGGATGACAGCAATGCGGACGAATATTTCGACGCCTAAGTGTCGTTCTATTTCTATATATACAGATAGTCAGTTCGTCTTTTAATTTAGTACCTAGTGTAAATAGTTAGTTATGTTAAAAACTGTAAAGTTATATTTAAGATTGCTTTATACCTTAAAAGTTTTGTAATTCATTTATAGATATAGCTATATATAAGTAAATAAAAAATAAAAAAAATACTTTATTTCAGACCTTGATGGATCAAGGTCTGAAATAAAGTATTTTATTTTATTTTTGATGTTAGTAATACACACTACTTATTAGCTATGTTAGTAACAAACAAAAAAAATAACATTTAATTCATATATCTGCTGCACTCACCAGACGCACCGGGTATATGTACATGTACACGTACCCAATGCGCCATAATAGTGCAGCACGGCTTATCACTAATGACCTTCAGAATGTCATTGCCGCTCCCACGCACTCTGCGCATCATAGAAGCAGTCTTCTTACGTAAAATGGTACTGAAACCGTCAGTACGTGCTTCCGCGAACATTCCTGACGCGCTACAGTAACGTGGGAGCCCCAATAACATCCTGAAAGTATTATTATACTGAACTCTGAGGGCGTTGTATGCCCTCTGCGTATATCGAACCCACAGAGTGCACGTGTACAATGATTGACAAAAGCCTTGAAAAGAGTGATTTTTACTATAAAACAATTCGCTGATGAAGTGATGTTTATGCAAAGTAATTTACTAACTTTAATTCTATTTTAATTCAAGGACTTTGAATAGAATTGTAACTAAAAGTTGGTCAGATAATTAGAAAATTCCATCACAATAAATTGTTACTTGGACATAATTACTTTTAGAGGCTTTCATTATCTAGTTTCGGATTAATTCATTATTCTGGAAACATTGCTGGATTCCTTGAATAACTTTGTGAAATATTTTAAAGATAAAAGTTTAATAAGGCGTAATAATTAAGGGAACATGCTTTGATGTCAAAACATTATGTTATTGAAACAGATGAGTCTAATATTTTGTAGGTTGCTAACTGTTCGTTTTAATTAAGCAATTCCTAGTGCCATTCCTCTTGTGTATAGTTGAATATAGCTACATCAACATGGTGTAACTTGCATATCATGAAACGACAAGGTCTGTTTGTCTTTGTTACATAGTTTCATCCTTAGTAAAGTTACAATTGGAGGGGCAGTGGTGGCGCAGTGGTAACGGCGGCGACTTTCGAGTGGACGTCGAACCCAGACAAGCGTTTTACTTTGTGTAAATTATTTCAGTACCACTGATCTCAAAATGGTGAAGGAAAACACCGTGAGGAAACGGGCATGTCCTCCAATCAGAAATTCGAAGTCATGTAACATATCTACCAACCCGCACTGGGCCCGCGTGGTGGATTACGGCCCACTCTCTCTCACCGAGGGGAGGCCTGTGTCCCAGCAGTGAGAACAATATAGACTGATTAAAGTTACAATTTACTGAGAATTGTTGTCAGAAGTGGTAAAGCAATTACGAGGTTGACTATACTTTCTTATAATAGGCTACGCTTCTATATGTCGAATAATTACGAACTTCATTTTGTGATTACATTTTACACATTTTAAGTCTGTTTCGCCACCACACCTTTTTTTTTGGGTGGTAAATAACTCCTCCCGCTCTGGGAGGGCGTGTCAGACTCTTACTGAATAAAACCCACCCGTGTTCCTTCGGTGGCCCTGTTGCCGGGGGCCACGATCTCCCTTTCGGTTTTCTTCGCACCCCCGGCAGGTATCGGTCCTAGCGGACCCCGTCAATTCTGCTGACATCTCTTTGAGGCGAACGTGGAACACAACGTGCCGTTGACGCGGGTCTGGTCCTTATCGGACGGTGAGCTACCTATTGCTCACCGTCCGCAAGCTAGCCTATGGTGGCCGGAAATCAGTCTGCAATTCCCAACGCCTAGGGCGTCTCTTCCTGCGGTGGTTAGAGGCGTGAGGGTGCGAAATTTGCCTCTCCCTCACACGTTCTGCCTCCTCCTTCGCGAGCATTACCGCTTGGCAGAAGGAGATGATGGCCTCCCATTTCCTCTCGCTTCGTACCATGGCCCGAACTAGGGCCGGACGCGAGAGATCACTGCCGCCCATCGCCTCCACGAGGACACGGCGATGCTCCACCCAAGTCGGTCAGACCTCCACCGTATGCTTCACCGTGTCCTCCGGGCAATCCACACAATGGTGACACCCGGGCGTTTCCTCCCGTCTGAACAGGAACCTCCCGAAACAGCCGTGTCCGGTGAGGACCTGCGTCAGGTGGAAGGTGAGGACACCGTGGCGTCTCTTCAAAGAGTGGTTTTATTGCCGCAATTATGGCGTGTCAAGCACTGGGTTGCGACAATCGCACTCTCCATGACGCCATGAGATCCCGCCGGAGCTCTGTCCACTGTGCCGTGATTTCTCGCGGCAGTGGAGTTAAGCCCCAGCGTTTCGCCTCCTCGCACCACTCCCAGATGTGCGCAAGGACGTTTGCCTCCAGATCCCATAGCGGTAATCCGGCAAGGAGGCTCGCCGCCTCGCAGGAGACCATGCGGTATCCTTGGGCCAGCCGGATGACCATGACCCTCTGGCAGGAGTGCCTCCCTAGTGCCTAGAGACACCGCCAAGACGACCCCACCCCGGGTCACGGCATACCCCATCGTGAGAGCCCGCACGCGCATGATGGCGTCCACCGTAGAGCGCCCCCTGCGGAAACCAAACTGGCTCTCCGCCAGATCCGGCCCCACCTGCACCAGCTGCCCAACGAGGCGGTCTGCAATGACTCTTTCAAAGAGCTTGCCCACCTCGTCTAGCAGCACAATGAGCCGATAGGCGGATGGAGAGTCCGCTGGGTGCCCCGGTTTCCTGATAAGCCCGTCTTCCAACGAAGTGGAAACTTGCCCTTCTCCATACATGCGCTTAGGAGTCCCCTTAGTCGATGCCCAAGAGCCCCAAAGCCAGGACCCAGGCTTTTCCAGGTATGCCGTCGGGTCTTGGGGCGGTATTATTGGCATTCATCTTGCTTACCGGCACTCTCATTTCTATCTCAGTCACCTCTGGAGCATCATCGTCGTCGTCGGCAATGTGGTCTGCATCGGGCACCGCAGTAGGCGGAGCCATGGGCGGGGGTGTATATTCCCCTCTTGAAGGGAACAGAACGCTCACCACGTCCCCCACAAGCTGGGCCGGAGACTTTGCATCAGCGGGGGAGCCCATGGGCGGAGTTTCTCCCCCACCATCTTGTATGGGTGTCCCCACGGGTCCCTGTTCAGTGTCCAGCAACTCCTCGCGGGCCAGTGCCCTGGCCCACAGGATCTCCACTTGAAGTGCGGCCTTCACCGCTCTGTACCCATCGTACAGCTCCGCCTAAATGGCTTCCGTATCTGGAGGGCGTATATGGAGCCTGCGATGCCTGGCGTACCGGCGTCGCGCAGCAACGCACACCCTGCGCAGAGTTTCCAACTCCTGCGACCACCAGTACACCTGGCAAGAAGCACATTCGGGTCAGATCCGGGGCATTGCCACGTCACATATATTGGACATGGCCTCCCGGAACCACTCCACCTCGTCGTTGATGTCTGCAGGCCTGTCCGGTAATGACACCTAGGCTGCACGATCGATGGTTCCAGGAGGAGCTCCCGGTCCAGCTGCTGCAGCGCCCACCGCGGACTACTCGGGGCCTGTCGGACCGGCGTGCTTGGGCCTGACCCCGTCTCAAGCTTCCTGTGAGGGCACTGCCGCGGTAGCAACGGCGGCGGCGGTGACGATGGTGGAAGTGGCAGTGGCTCCGGCAGTGACGGTGGTGGCGGAGGGCTTGCCCCTGCCTCTGGCCTTGACAGGTGTTACACGAGCCGGCCTTGTGAACGGGCTGACCATAGCGGAAGCAGTGGTCGCTGTGGTCCACCTCTGAGGTGCATTTGATCCCCATGTGGTGGCCCACCTGGCAGCGGAAGCACCTCAGAAGTCTCGGCGCCAACAGGTTGACCTGTGCAGAAACCCAGCCCACCAAGGGCCTTCGGCCCTCGCCGTCACGGGGCAGCTCACCCTAACGGCTCGCATCCCCGTGAAGTCAGGATTGATGGTGCCTGCCCTAACCTGCTTGGCAGAGCACCCTCCAGCCTTGGTGACGGCGGCCACCACCTTTTCCTCCGTCACGGAGTTGTCCAGGTCCTGGATGCACAAGTCAGCGCATTTGGTGGGCTTGGACACTCGGGCCTCGTCCGACCTCCAGCATCCGGGCCCCGGTTGCCGTGATCTTCACTACAGCTGCGGACTTCGGGGCGTGGACCCTAGCTGCGACGCTTCGCTCCTTGCGCCGCTGCCGCCTCGCCTTTCTATTGGCCGCCCTTGTCGCCTTAACGACCTTCGTCTTCTCCCCGGCTACTTGCCATCCAGCGTCGGCTGGAAGAAAAGATTTAGGAGGCGGAGGCGGACGTTTCACTGCCGCCTGGGCCGGAGCCCTCGGCGTCAGTGCCAGGGCCCTCGCCATTAGCCGCTCCGCCCTTGGCCTACCCCGACGAGCCCGGTTTATCCGCGGTAAATGCCGTGGCGGCATAAGACGCCACCTTTTGACCTTTTGCTAGCCCAAGGCCGGCTGGCTCGCCACTAGCGGGGGGCGCAGCACGATGGCCTCTAGGGCGGAGAACCTGCTCCGCAGGGAAGCCATCTCCTGTCGCACCAGAGTCAGAACCTGGCGCTCAACAGGCAAGGGCCATAGCTGCCCATGCTGCTCCCCCCCATGCGGTACCTCCCGGGGGCCGCCTGCTCGTAACCCAGCCAGGTCTGCTCGTTCTCCTTCCTGTCAGTTTGGCGACCTCCGCCCGCATCTCAGACATCCCGTCCGACGGAGGCCCAAGGTGAAGGGCCTTCCCTGCCGCCAAAATAGAGGCCCTGACCGCAGGTATGGCATTGTCTTTAGAGGACTGGATCCTCTTCAAGGACACACCCTTGATCGCGGCTGCCACAACCTCTGCAAACCTGGCCGTCTGCTCCGAGTTAGAGCCGCTAGCAGCGACCGGCTCAGCACCTGAGGCCTCTGAGAGGACCACCCCGCTGCTGGTCTCTACAGGGAGGTGCCCCTCCATGGCGAGTCTCTCGGCTCACTGGGCCAGTTCGACTGGGCCGGGCTAGCTCGGTTCACCACTCTCCTTGGTGGAGAGCCCTCTCCACACACCTTTTTCCGCCTATCGTGTGAATTTCCGCCTATCATCGGCGGAGGACAACTGGCCATCTCCTGATTTAACCTAAACCAACCTTTGTGTGACCTGCACCGCTCACACAAAGCCTTGTTCTGCTTGGCACCTGCCATCTTATAGGTACGTACCTCATCGACTATCCTTTATATCCTCCAAATTACTTCCCTCTTGGTAAATTTAATCAAAGTGCCTGCGCTGAAATATTAAAGGTAAAATTGGTAGCTTGCCATCAGGCAGTAAATAATATTCTTAATTTATTGGACATTAGTAAAAAATAATAATGCAAACGCGGTAGACGTAGTCTGGATTTTTTGTCAAGATAAATTAATTGGTAAAGATCAAGATGCTCTTCCTTTATTCGGTTTGTAAAATTTTCGTCAAAATTTTTTTTTACATTTTCTTCTGGTTTCCAAGCTTACTAGATGAACCTAATGTAGTTATATTCTGAATAATTTATCCACAATCCTACACGTGTCTGATTCAAGAAGCCTAAAATTATGCTATTTTAATATTATACGAGAATAGGTACCGTACTCAACTTGTACATCAATCCATCCTGTCGTTACTGGCTTACGTAACAACGTGATTGTAAGACAAAGCCCTTGATCCGGCGCGTGATTAGCCGCGCTTACGTCACGTGGCGACTCTAATTGATTCTATATTATCGAAGGCTCAAAATACCAGCACGATGCGTGTTTTACTGAACACTGCTATAAAACGTTTCATAGCGAATTTTAGCGTATTATGTTAGGAATGCGGAGCTCTCCTCCTGTCTGACTGTGGGAATACTTGTGTAACGCGATAGAGAATTTAATGGCGCTTAGAGAAATGGCGAAATAGAACAGTTACCTATTTATGTTAATTTTTTTGGTACTTACTGAAATTATATTTAAAATTTTAAAGTATCAAGATGTACATGAAACTTTAAAGCCTCGGCCAAACCTGACTACAACGCGGGACGCGGGAACGAAGCGGGAGCGTTAATAACGCGAAACTAACGCGGGAATTATCATGCACACCTGCGCGACTGCAGCACGAACAGCGAACTTCATTTAGTTTATGAATAGTCACAGCCGCACGTCTATAATTTACCACCTAAATTGTTGTGTTATGTGAGTTTCATATTTAACATCAGAGTTTGACTCTGATGAAGAAGACCTTTTATTGCTTGCCCTTGCGGAACGGACCGATTGAGTCCCATATTTTATGCTTTTTCGTATATTTTTATATCCAGGATTTTTCAGATCGTATAGAAGAGTATGTTCTCTTACTTTTCGATAAACATCTCTATATTATTATCGTCTGTCATCGTGGAGTTTTAATAATGTGACGTCTGTAATAATGTACCGATCTGTACACACGTCTGACCACAAGACGCGTGCTTCCCGCTCACTCCCGCTTTGCCGACGCACTGTTCCCGCGTCGCGGTCGCGTAGATGTGCAAGGCACCATTTAATAACACGAGCAGCGTCCACGGCGCGTTAGACGCTCCCGCTTCGCTTCCCGCCTCCCGCGTTGTGGTCGCTCAGGTTTGGCCGAAGCTTTAAATTTTAAATAGTATTTTAGTGCATCGGACATCGGTAAATTAATACTTAATGTTATTGAAGAAAAAGTGTTCTTACTGTACTTCAACCATTTTTTAATGCCTGGAAAAGGAAACTTATTTGTTATTAACATTTATAAAACTAATATGGTTCCCTTGGATAACAACATTGGTAGCGCAGCAGCCTGCCTCATAGAAAACAAACTCAAAATTTTTTTCTCTCCGCTATTTGCGCAGATGCTCCGAAAATAGTACATAGAGTAGGCACCTACACGTTTTATACGAGTCTGCCAACATAGAAACAGTCAAACGGAATGGTAAAAAAAATATCGGTGTACATTTGTAGGTACATTTGTGTATCGTGTTCTAAGCTTATGGAGGTTATAAATATGAGAATCTTACCTACAGTAGCAGACTTTACGAGTTCAGATCGGTAAGGAGGGTGAATGGCGTAAAAAAGGGTTCCATCCTGGGTTAGTGTTGTCGAATGGGCGAGAACGTCCGCGTCGGCGGCTGGTTTACGAGCGCGATATAAACCTGAATCATAACACAACAGCTGAACACAAACACGATAGTGAAATTACACAATGTTGCTACGTGTGGATTTTGATTTAAAGTAGTTTTGTTTGCTTAATCACAGTCAGCCCTAATGATGTTATAAATGCCAGATGGTCAAATAAAGGGGCATAGTATTATCACTGTTCACCAATCCTTGTTATTGTGATGTCTTCTTAGATTTGCTCGTTCATTACAGAGGTAATTTGGTCGCGCAGATGTCATATGCCCTTCACACGCTTGATAGTTTTCTCCCTTGCAACTGTATTAATGCTACAAAAAATAATATATTCATATTCCCACTGACAGCCCCTACTTCTGCAGACACCACAAAATCTGAAGCAACATAGCTGGTATTATTCATATTCCTCGGGGTCATTTTCCTTGGTTACATAGCTGGTATCATTTCTACTCTAGCGCGCATTGCCCCACGTGGCACAAGTCACGTGTCGCGGTGATAACTGGGCAATAACCTTCAGTTGCAAGCGAGGAGCAGCTCATACAATAGGAACTGTGCGCTGCTATATTACATCATTCGCGGTTTATATTCACTGCAGCTTGGGTAAGTCTGTATGTAGGTACTTAGATTTTCTTTCAGGTTGTTTGTATCTTTTGAACTATTTATCGTCATTATAGGTAACCATTATTGTACAAATAAATGACAAGCTTTTGATCATACTTAACATTTCGTCTGGTGTGTAATTTAGTCTTACTTTTCCTCTCCGTTGTGATTTTCCTCCCAGAATAAACGCGTACAATTGGCCGGGTTTCTGAAGTATATGTCTTTGATCCCGAATATTTTTTGAGTGAGCCTAGAAACAGTAATATGGAGTTATCGTCATGTCTCATATGAATAGAAAAAAAGAGACTTTATCATATCAGCCGGGGTCAAAACCCCGCGCAATATATCCACATTACCCTCGTACTAAACGAATAACTGGAGGGTTACTAATTTACCTTTTTGTTAGATAACTAAGTATCGTTAGGTACTCGTAGGATTCCGCCTTTACGTTGCCAATTAGTCTCTGAACATGATTGCAATCAAGCGGTCACGGGTTTCTAGACGAGGGACTACAAGAAAGTCGTTAACCCGCCCGCAACCTCCACGTCCTCATCGTCTCAAGTAACAGATAATACCACAAAACCTACCGATCCCGCTGATACGGATCGTAACCAGGTAACTATCGGTTACGACGAGCGCCACTTTTTGTTGAGATACTATCCTACGTACTACCGTTCGTTTTAATGGGCCGATTAAAATGTTCATTGTGATGTAAAACTGGGATCTGCGGGGGTGAGGCGGGGAGCGGCGGCGGGGAGAAAGATTGGAAAAACGCGGGTAATCAAAGAATTAATTGATTCGCAGCTAGCGACCTGTACCTTTGTTCCTCGTGGTGGAATGATCTTAAAAAAAGCGGATTGCGTTTGTTCCTGAGGGGTTTTTAAGAAATTAATTGTTTTATAATTGTTGCGGAAGAGAGCTGTTTGGATACCTGCGTTTGATTGGGAATCAGACAAAGCTAGGGGAGGTAGGGGGCGAGAGGAGTCTTTTGCATGTCGATATAAAGTAATTGTTTCTTATTGTAGAGTAACGTGGATCTTTTCACTTAAGATTTTGTCTTTTGAACCGTTCGAAGTTCTGTTTTTTCAATGCAATATTTAGCGGGATTTAATTAACTTTATTTATTTATGAAGTGTTGACTGTTTTGGAATGAAATATTTATATCTAGTTTTTGGACTTGGTTATTCATTGAGTTTTTTACTATAATTACGTACTTTAATGCTGTAGTAACGTATCCCGCAATCATAAATATGGACAACTTACTTTGAGCCTTCGCTAGAGTAACCTTACTGGCTCTACCTATTAAGTACTATCTAAACTATTAATAAAATAAGTGATAGACATAATTTTAATACTAGAAAAAAAGATAAAATAGATCAACCATTTTTCAGATTATATAAAGTACCTTTAAGTATCTTTTATGGGGTACTGAGTTAAATGTTACAACAAAATACCTTGTGTGATATCTTGCATTTAAATGAAAAAAAAAACTCATATTAAAATTACACTTTGTTAACAAGCATATTACAAATTAGAGGATTATATCCAAGATAAGAATGCTTGGAAACATGCTGGTCTAGCTCCATAGGACAATTTAGAATCAAGACAAAATCAAACTGGTTGCTAATTTAATTGTATAATTTATTATTTTTGTTATATAATATTGATTTTACATCTATAATTACTTCCTCACAGACTTAAGGGTCTTTGTGTCGCGTCGCGTGACGCGCCTGTTTGAAAGAGCCTTCACTTATTAATTTTTAAAAATTAAGAAAATCGTCTATTTTTACAAGGTTTGAAAATATGTGAGCACCATGTATCTATCACATAATTAGATTATCTGTCGTTGCTTCATTTTTAATTATTTTTACCTATTGTGGTATAGTAATTTTATTCTAGGTGCATCGTCTTCACATATAATTATTTAACTAATGTATCGGGGTGACTAGAATCAATTATATTATTTTGTAATTTTTGTCGTTCAAAAGTGCCATACAAGGGCCTATTTGAAATAAATGATTTGACATTGACTTTGACTTTATTGTGGCCAAAACGGCTAAGTTCATCATAGTGTGTTTATTCTAATGAGATTCTAATAATGACTGGTTTGGACATTTTTCTAATATTGTAAACTTTGTAAAACGCACAAAATACCGAAGCGTATTTTGTGCGTCTTATAATATGTGTGCATTATACAAAACTCATGTTTCATGCGACCATTCAGTTGTCGGACGAGCTGTTATCGGGCAACATTCATTTTGTTTGGTAACATTTAGTAAAGTGTTGAAATGTTGTATATTTTTTATTCATGTTACTTGAATGCAGACAAATAATATAATATTTTTTGAATACAGACATATTATAAACATTCTTAAACCTACGATACCCATCATCATCTGTCTAACTTTTTCCCAAGTATAATATTGAGGTCAGCTTCCAACTTACGATAACAAGTCACTTACTGTCTTACTTTGTACTATCGTAAGTATGCTCCCTAATCTCTTACGTGTAAATTCATCGGACGCACGTCATCGTCTCTCCTGACGTACGGGGGCAGCCTCCAGCGAGTGTATATTTTTGAGTGCGGTAGGTGCGACCGCATTAGGCGAACAAAGCATTTGCCACCACAAATAATTCACTTGCCGAACTAGTAGCGTTTAAGTGCCCTCCAGCCTGAACTAAGCTTTGTTTTCATACTTTTCTTCCTATCCCACCTCGCGAGCATACCTATTTGCACCTTATTTTTATCAAGAGAGGGTCTCAATTTGATTGGTTGTATCGATGTTTTAGTCCGTTTAAGCGCGTCAAGAGAATTTCTTTCGAATGTCTTCTATATATCTCGGCGGGTATTATCCGCTGTACTCGCGGGAAAAATCTCTATTGCACCGGGTACAGATGCATTTCCAGTGAGTTTCCACTTTCACCCTTCCCCCTCCCCCCTCCTCTTCGTCCTGCTCCCCGCGCCCTCTACCAGGTCACTTCGCTAGGTTCTCACCGTGTTTTAGTTTTATTTCATTAACTGCGTGAGTCAGGGAGCTTGTTTTGTTTCACAACTAAATATATCGCGGATTAGAACAGGAAGGAGGAGGTACCCACTTAATTGGTTATCGGTCTCGCCAAATTATGTAAGTTTCCGTAGCACCTCCTTCATTTGATTAACTTATATTCTAACAGTAGTAGATCGTTCAAATATTATTATTTGAACAATAGTTTTAATCAAATCTGATTGAGTTAACCCTTTCGCTAAGACAATTGTGATTTTAATTTAGTGAAAAATATGCTCTAGGATTAAAATATCAAGCGTTTCTTAGAGGAAAATTATTATAAATTATGTTACTGTCAGACAGGCCGCTGTCGGTGCTTATAATAATTTACAGTTCAGCACTCACTGATAGTACTACATTGTCGATGCTTGCTAGAAGTATCCATAAATAACGCGCTCCCGCAGTAATCCCGCGCCCCGGGATTTTCCCGGGATTGCGGCCTCGGCCTTCCTTACGCCCATCTGTTTCGAATTAAACCTTTGCAGTTTAGGGTTGAAATGAGTTTTTTATAGCATTACTGGCGAATGATTAATTACTATATGGGTCGTTGGGTTAGCCGATATGGCATCGGGTCATTCTTGGACCATTTACGGGTTTAAAGTCGCTTGATCAAAAAATAATCATGACCTTTTGTCTGTAGGTTTTCTGTGTGATTTATGTTACTTCCATTTAAAGTAGAGATTAAATTATTGGTTCAATTTAAAAGTAGATAGGTATTTTTCGACTAGTGTGCAGGAATATAATGTCGATGTGTCGGTCACAGCGGACGCGCAGGGGACAAAGTTAACAAGAATAGTATTGTTTTTATTTAACAATAACTGTTACACAACACGAGAGCTAATAATATTAGCATTGCTTCAAGTATTGCAATTCTTTCGGTTGGCAAAAAGAATAAATAAAATGAATGTTACGTTATTATGATATTAAATTTGTGCTCAATTTTGCTAGGAAAATCCGGTGTTATAGGGGTCATTCATTCGTCAGCTAGGATTATTTTACAAAATTAGGGAAGCTAAAACGTGTAACAGCAGCAATAGTGTGTGAGTAAGCGCGTATAATGTGGTGCAATGGGGAAAGTGTTGTGTGATGTGTGATGTGTGATGTATGTGTGATGTGTGTCTTGTGTGTGTAGAAAGGGAAGGTGATTTGGGGTGTCTATGGGGATGTAAGCATTCGTGATACTAATAATAATAATGAATAATTATTTATTTGTATAGGGGTTTCATCAGTGCTTCTTTTTCATCATAATCTAGAGTGAGGAGGAATTCTTCGGTTATTTTTTGCATTTGGTGTTAAGTGTATATATGTTAAGTTTTTGATGCATTTTATTGTATATAAGGGCCCTTAGGTAGGGGTAGTGACGTCGAGCGGATGTAGTTTTTTTAATGTGTTGTGGAATATGCTCGTTTGCGTCTTCTTCTTGCTCGACAGCAAGACGAAGCTGTTATTTACGCTGTATGGAAGAGTCGTGTGTTTTCGTATGACTGCGCGTAGTATATATAGTTGTCGAACCGTTGGTGTTTTAAAGTCTCTGAAAAGTTGCCGTGTAGGGAATCTAAAGGATCTTTTAAGAATGACTCTAATCAGGCTCTCTGAGCTCGTTCCAACTGTATAATGTCGGTCTTAGCGGCTCCCCCCAGGCAGTGATGCAATAGCTCAGTACTGATTCGGCTAGTGCCGAGTAAACAATCTTAAGGATTTCGCTGTTTGCCCTTAGCTTTTTAAAAAGAAAAATAAGTTTTCGTATTCGTGCGGACACTGTTTATAAGTGTGTTTTCCAGGATAGGCAGGCATTTAAATGAAGGCCGAGATATCGTACCACTGGTGCTCTAGTAACAACGGGACATGTGCAAAGGGGGAGAGTGTTGGAACAATTGTGGGCTTTAATAGATAATGAACCGTCTTGGTAGGGTGGAACGTCTTGAGCCAAAGGTGATAAAATTAGTTTTCGCAACGTTAAGTGTGAGACTGTTTTGCTCTAGCCATGACATTACTTTACCGAATACCTTTTCAGCTTTCTCTTTAGCTGAGGGCCAATCACGGCCATAAGATAGAATTGCCGTGTCATCCGCGTAGACAATTATTTTTGTGGATGGAAGGGCTAGCTGAGCAAATTTCCTTGTGGGACTCCGAAAATCACAGGATTTGCTTCGCTAACGTACTCCCCTATCCTAACGCATTGCATTCTATTAGTAAGAAAGTTTTTAAATAAATCGTGAGCGATGCCTCGCACTCCGATGGATTTGAGTTTAGAAAGAAGTAGAGGAACAGACACTGTATCGAACACCTTCGAAAGGTCTAGGAAGATTCCTAGACACTTGAACTTATTGTCGATTTTATCAACTACAAAATCTAGTAAAGATGTCACCGCGTCCTCAGTGGATAATCCGCGTCTGAAACCGAAATGGTTTTGAGAGATAATTTTGGGTTTGTTTAGGTAGTTATAAGGCGTTTGTACATTATTCTTTCCAGAATTTTGGAGATTGCTGGAAGGACTGAAATTGGCCGATAGTTCGTGACCCTGTTTCTGTCACCCGACTTGTATATGGGATGTACAATCGCTTTTTTTAGAACGCTGGGAAATATACCTGTGGATATTGCCAGGTTGCATATATATGTGATAGGTGGAACCAGAATGTGGCTAGCGTGTTTTAGCAATTTTGGTGAGATGCCGTCCCAGTCCGTTATCCGGAGGGAATTAACCTCTTCTTCGTCTGTGTTCAGAAGAACCATTGAGTTGGCTGTATTTTGTTGGTGGGTGTCGACAGACTGAGGGCAATTTAAGTTAAGTACATACGTAACTTAAATTTTTTGCAAGATTCATACCAACGTTTGCAAAGAACGTGTTGATTTTGTTGACGGACTTAGTGGGACAGTTTTCAATTGATAGGAGTTCTGTTGATATCGAGCACATGCTTTTGATGTCAGTTACACTGCGGACAGGTTCCCACATTTTTTTAGGGTTGTATTTATCTTTTTGAAATTCTTTTTCGCGTGGTCTGACCTTATCCTCTTTAATAAATCATTGCAGAATTTGCGATATCGTAAATAGGTTAATTTTAAAATCTGGTTATTCGGCTTTCTATTTGTATTATAGTGCATTCTGTCCCTATCACGTATGCATCTTAAAAGACCTGTAGTTATCCAAGGCTTTATAATTCTTTGTTTGCACGGGATTGTTCTATAAATAATATTTTTAATTAATATGTAGGAGACTAAATTTAGTAATTCATTGTTGGCTTGGTTGGGCTCATTCATTGTATCTAAAACAGAGAAGTTACAGTTTTTGATATCAGAGATACCGCCTGAAGATTAAGGAAAGATGTATGAGTTTTATTGTAAAGGTTTGGGTTTGTTATTTTCCAGATTTAGCAAGGTTGCAAAGTGGTCTTTTATCGATGTTTTTAATATTAAAGTAGTCTTTTTGTTGTTGGTTTTTAATAGAATACGATCTATACAGTTTAGGTACTGCTGACAGCGTGGGTCATTTTTAAGGTTAAGAATAACATTATTTAAATGGTCAAGGAATGGGTCAATGTTTTTATTAAATCATTTTCATTATGAAGAAATATGTATTTTCTATTTGATAGATAATAAGTGAATTATGTCACAGGTCGTCAATCTGACAGGAGCACCTACTGGGTGGCCAGTATATAAGTCCAAAATTGGTTCACTGCTAATAATTTAGTATTAAATGGTTAAAAAACTAAATGCATAGGATTTTCTTTACCAAATGTCAAAAGTAGTAATTGTGAGATAGTATTGAATCAAGAGAAACTAGAATTTGTCGATAAAACTGTTTTCCTGGGGATCACGCTCGACTCAAAGCTTCAATGGGGTTCTCATTTAACATCCCTTTCAGGACGGCTATGTTCAGCAGCATATGCTGTGAGAAAAATACGTCAATTTACTGATGTAGATACCGCGAGGCTAGTCTATTTCAGTTACTTTCATAGTATTATGTCTTATGGTATTTTACTATGGGGTCGGGCTGCAGACATCGAGTCTATTTTTATTCTGCAGAAAAGAGCCATCAGAGCCATATATGGCCTCCGCAGGCGCGACTCTAAGGGACTGTTTAAAGATATTAACATCATGACGGTACCTTGTCAATATATCTACGAAAACATTATGTACGTAAGGAAAAATCTACATATTTTTAGTAAAAGAGGTGCAAGACACAATTATATCACTAGAAATAGGAACCAATTAGTTCAACCAGGTTTCAGATTCGCTAAAGTGGCTAAAGTGGACTCATCTTTCATGGGGTACTGTTTAAAATGTTACAATAAAATACCTCCCCACATACTTCAACTGAATGAAACGAAATTTAAATCTTATATAAAACGCACAGTATGCAGCCAAGCATATTATAAGTTGGGGGATTACATCGCTGATATAAATGCTTGGCTTAACGCTGGTCCTGCTCCACAAGGGCGCATAAATTAATTGATTAGCATTTGAAAATACTGTTGGAGTTACTGAAGATTTAAAAACTACTCATCTTTGCATTGTATAAATTCAATCCCTTAGCATTGTATAATTTCATAACATGTGTGAGTACTATGTACCTACTTTAAAGCTACCATTTACTAGGTACGTCTTTCATTGACTTGAATGTGCCCTTGCGGCTGAGAATATGTCATGCTCACTCTAATGTCTCGCTGACGGTGGCATGTGTGTTGGATCATTTAGCGTCATGTTCGTGAACGGGCGCTGTCAGTAGGGACTGGTCATCTTCTAGCTGCCATGTCTAATTTTAATTTAATTTTTGAATTGTTTTATTTGACGCTTTTATCGTTCTGCATCGTTCTCACATTTATAACTTTAACATTAATGATGTAACCAATATTTTGTAAACATATTGTGATTTAAAAGAGTGTCCATGGAGTTTCTTGCCCGTTCTTCTCCATAGTTGCCTACTACGCTTTGGAATGGGCAACTAGCTTCATCTTTCTGACTGACCGACCCCTTGACAATTCAAAAGTGCCTGTAATTGGTTTATTTGAAATAAATGCTTTGAGTTTGAGTTTATAACAGTCCTCCGCCGCGATTCCTAGCTGCCGCACTCCCGGGGCCGGCAGCAGCTGCTCTAGGTGCCTGCGCCATATAACACCACCGTCAGTTCTTACTTCATAGTGCAGATTGCCAAGACGACGCATTATCGTGCCGAACTCCCATCTTCGTCTCTGGTCGGAGTAGGCTCTAGCCTGCACTCGATCACCTACGGAATAAGCTCTGACGAGAGGTGGACTGAACGCTGTTCTCTGATCTGAACGCTGTCGGGGCAGTTGAGTCTCTGAACAACACGTGCAGCTTTGTTCTAACGTCCCGACTGAACATCAGTCCATAGGGGGTATGTCCGTTCTGGTTTGGTGTACGTCTGAGCCGAGTTTTAAGCACAAGGAGCTTATCCGTAAGATTGCCCCTCTCCCCCTCCATTACACGTAGTGCTTTCTTAATAGTTTGCACGTCACGTTCAGCTTGACCGTTAGTTGCTGGGTGGTACGGAGCAGACGTCAAATATGTTACTCCACAGCTGGTATGGTAGGTTTCAAATTCTTGGGATACAAACTGGCGTGCGTTGTCTGATACCAGTGTTTATGGTATGCCAAATATGCAAAATAACTCTCTAAACTTAGCAATGCAACATGCACTAGTTGTGATCTATGTGGGGAAAACTTCAACCCACTTTGTGAATGCATCTACGACTATTAGACGTTGGTGTCCTAGAACAGGTCCTGCAAAATCTATATGAATTCGTTGCCAGGGGCCGCTAGGTTGTTCCCAGTGGTGTAGAGGAGCTTTTGGTGACTCATTCTGTTCTAATCGGCACGCTCTACAAGATTTTACCTTGTTCTCAATGTCCATGTCTCTATTTTCCCAGTATATGTAGCTGCGTACTAGCAATTTCATTTTAAATATACCGATATGTCCCGCATGTAGTTCATCAAGAATACGAGCACGTAGTCTTTTGGGTATTACCAGTCTCGTTCCTTTCAATATACAGTTCTCCTGGACTGTTAATTCATTATGACCATAACCATATTATCGTAATGAGTGACCTGTCAGTAGTGCTTGTAGTAATGTATTTAAGTCATTGTCTTTTCTCGTTTCACTGGCTATTACTTCTGGTCGGATTTCTAAAATGTTGATCTGTTGCAATTGATACGCACAATGTTGGTCTATTGATGTTTCTTTTGCTATTTCAACTGGGAATCTTGATAGGTAGTCAGCGTTTGAGTGTTTCACCGAATTTCTGTATTCCACGTCGTAGTCAAATCCCGATAAAAAATGTACGTAATGGAATAATCTCATTAGTGCAGGTAATGTCTGGTGTGGATGAAAAATCGAAGTAAGCGGCTTATGATCGTCGAATACGAATTTCCTGCCGTAACAGTAGTGGAAAAACTTAATGCCCCAGTAGTTTGCCGTAGCTTCCTTGTCGATTTGACTATATTTCTTTTCGCTAGTTGAGAGTGTCCTTGAGGCGAATGCAATTGGCCTTTCTGAGCCATCTGGTAGTTTGTGAGACAGAACAGCTCCTAAGCCTGTCGGTGAGGTGTCAGTAGCCAGTATCAGCGGTTTACCTAGGTCAAAATGAAGAACTCTGTCACTTAAAATCTCCTTCTTTATGTTGTTAAAGCTTTCTTCACATTTAGAAGTCCAGTGAAAATCTTCATTTTTCTTTAGTAACTCATTTAAAGAGCTCGTTAAAGAGGCCAGGTTCGATATAAACTTGTTGTAATAGTTGGCCATACCAAGGAAGGTTCGTAGTTCGTTTATGTTTCTTGGTCTTACTGTATTCGTGATGGCCTTGACTTTGTCTTTGTTCTTATGTAAACCTTCTCTATCTATTGTGTGTCCTAGGTAGTTAATATTACGTTTAAAAAAATTACATTTTGCTCTGTTCACGCGGAGGTTACAATCTTTAAGTTTTTGCAAGTCTTGTCTTAGACGTGTTAAAAGTTGGTCTTCTGATGCTCCTTGAATTATAATGTCTTCAAAAAAACATTGAATTCTGTCTAGTCCTTAAAGTAACTGATCCATAAATTTCTGCCAAAGGCTTGGTGACACTTTGACTCCAAACATGAAGCGATTGACTTTGTAAATACCTTTGTGTGTACTTAACGTTTGTAAAAGGGCGCTTTTTTCATCCATGACCATATTAAGATAGACTTGGGTAGTGTTTAAAGTACAGAAGTATTTGCTTCCGTTCATTTCCGCAAATATATCCTCAATTATAGGAATTGAGTCATCTCTGATGACTTTGTTAAGGGTGACCTTGTAGTCTGCGCATAGTCGAATGCCGGGAGCATTCGACTATTTGGTTTCACAATCGGTACTATTGGTGTGCCCCAGTCTGATTGGTCTACTTTGGTAATCACCGCTTCTGCACACAGTCCTTCGATTTCTTTATCGACTTTTTCCTTTAAAGCGTACGGTATATGTCGTGGTTTTATAAATATTGGTTGAGTATTTTCTTTGAGATTTATATGAGCTTCGTAGTTGGGTATTTTTCCTAGGTCTGATCTAAAAACAGTTGATGAAAATTCTTCTAATAATTTATCAAATTTTTCGGATTATTGTGAAGTTCGTACAACTCTTAAAAATGCAATTTTATATTTATTTCTTTAATCCAGCTTCTACCAAAAATTTGGTCAACGTTTTGATTGATTATGTAAAGCTTCCCGTAGAAAGTCTGGTCTTTATACGTCCCTTTGATGTATGTTACTCCTGCACGCTTGATAATTTCACCCGTGTAGGTTCTCAATTTCGTGTCAGTTTTGAAAATTTTATTTGGTATTTGTAGACTTTTGTATTGTTTGAGTGACATTGTTGACAAGGTCGCTCCCGTGTCAAATTCCATGCGTACTTGTTTGTTCTCAATTTTTACTGTGATCATATATTTTTCCGTTATTTCACTTTTGATTAAATTGATACCTCCGATACTGTCGCAAATCGTAGTACTTATAGTGTCATCTAGTTGATCGGTTTTTAAGTTCCGTTGCAAACAAACTCGTGCCAGATGTCCAATTTTCTTGCATTTCAGGCAGGTAGATTTGATGGCGCTGAAATCATTAGATTAGTGGTCGTCTTTACCGCATCGGAAGCATTTTCCTTTTAAATCTCTTATAGTTAACGGAGATGATGATGAAGTAGTTAACTTAATATTCTGTCGTGTGGATGATGATCGTGATTCGTGATCTGTATTGTCGATTTTGTAATCTTGTTTACTGTGTCCAAACATTTGGTATACGTCTGAGCTGAGTTTTAAGCACAAGGAGCTTATCACGTTTGTGCATGTCTGCGGATATTTTCATGTTTTCTGATTTTCCCATTTCCATGAATGTAGCAATTTGAACCAGTTTAGTAAAAGGTGGTGTATCTCTTTCTTGAAGAGTTTTTGTTCGTATTTCACTGTCTTTTAATCCACGAATAAATTGCAGGATTAGGAAACTTTCTGAGGTAGACTTTTGACAGTTATGGCACTTGAATTCGCGGTCAAGGAATTTTTCTTTAATTCTGAGGCGTATGTTGCTACTGTTTAATCTTCACGTTGTGTGTGCGTAATGAATCTGTGTTGTAACACCCATATACTAGGCTTAGGATCTATGTAATCGTCTAGTATCTGTGCGAGTTCCATAAAGTTCATATTAATTGGATCCTCCGGAGAGCATTTATCATGTAACTTCTCATGTAATTCGGGTGATAATCCAGCCAGAAAGGTGTACACTTTTATTTTAGGATCTTCGATTTTATTGAGCAAGAAAAATACAGTTAGTCGTTTAGTAAAATTTGCGAAGGTCTCTTTTTCTTGAAAAGGCTGGAAATTCATTTTTGGCCCTCGTTCTTGTTGTGTATTCGTACTCATATGTGATGCCAATGTTTGTGGCAGTCTGATTCGTCGATTTTCTCTGTTTTGTAATACAAGAAGTTTCGTCTTTATGATGACACATTTCTCTTCAAAATCGTACCTGGTTTCCTATCTCTTGGTCTAGTTGTTCGTCTGGTGTTTCTAATTCTATTTCATGTTGTATTTCTTTTAATTTCTATAACATTTCTTGAAGCGATTGTAGTTTGTTTGACTTTGTTTCTTCGTATGGTAGAGTTTCTTTTGTAAAAACGTAGTTTTCAAGTTTTGTGATTAAACCTCGCAATGACGCGCGGGTTCTCTTCATTTTTTTCATATCATTAGTCGACATCCTCGTTGCCAATTTATTAAATACACATTTTCATTATGAAGAAATTTATTTTTCTATTTGATAGATAATAAGTAAATTATGTCATAGGTCGTCAACCTGACAGAAGTGCCTACTAGGTGGCCAGTATATAACAGTTTCTTTGCGATGGTGGTCTATATAAAGCAATAATAGTTAGGTTATTTTCTATAGAGCAGGTTAGGCAACTGGCGTCAGGGAAAATCGGTTCAGTTGTAGTGTGACGTAGATTATTCCTAATATATAAGACTAGGCCATCGTTTTGGTTAGTTAAACTTTGGGTTTGGTGCAATGAGTATCCATCCAAAATAGGGATGTTTCCTGTTTTTTTAAGCCAGTATTCAGATAGCACAATTACGTCGCATATTATGTTCATTATGACTAGGAGACATCTAAGTTCGTCAAAATTTTTAGTAATACTTCTGATATTTAGGTCTAAACCAGTTAGTGCATTTGACGTGTGTAAATATTTTTTGCAATGGTCTGGTTGACATGTGTATGACGTTGATACTTGGATACGATCTAAGTTGATAGATATGTTATTTAAAGCAGCCATTTATTAGATGCATGGTAACAAAATGTGTATAGGGGTTCGATATTAATTTGAGCATAGGTTTTTATATTAATGAAACGGTTGTATAGATTATTGTGCAGCCATTCCGAATTGTGAACGAGAGTATATTATATCGCTTTATCGAATACATACAGACGAAACCGACCGTTGAGTGATAGGTGTTTTTATTATATTGTTATTAAGCATAACAATATAATAAAAACACCTATCAGTGTGGTGGGAGCACTAGTATTATTGTAGTATTATAAACCAGGAGCAGAGACGATTTAAAAAAAAAAGGAAACATATAACGTTAAACGTAAACAATCTTTAATTAAATGACAATTTAAATGAAATTACAATTATAACTAATCAACAAAAATATAAACGCCTAATACGTCCAGTACGCTCAAATGCCACAAGAAAAGTGAGTCTCCGCCGCTCGGAACGCGCCGCAGGCGCCATCGCCCCTCCAGCCGGTCTCGCCACCGTCAGGCGATCCTACGACATCATGGCGTGCCGCTAGGCCCCGCCTCCTGACCGTTTATTTCTAACACGGCCTCTCCTGACAGCGCGGCGTCCTCGACCGCTTGGCTTTGGATGGGCAGCTCCTCGTTATTAGAGTCGCCAAGAACCTCGATATTGTTGTCTGCAACACAATATTTTTTTTTACAACTTGCAAAAGTTTCAGAAACCTAAGAATAGAAAGAAATCTTATAACGATTAATAGACCCGCATCACGGCCGTAAGCGTGCACTCTAACAGCCGCGACCGACTCTAAAAACCGCTACATGAATTTAATACAATTTAAAGTCTGTCAGTTCATTTCAATATTAAAATGGTCATGATATCTCAACATTGTTAAATTTAAGGAAAAATAAAATGGAAATTACAACCCCATGCAACGCCTAAGCCTATAAGAGGCTCTGCCAGCACGCCATAGGTAGCTGCCCATCGGGCAAGCGCGCGTCACTGATGAGGATAGTCCTCCTTCGCGAGAAACATGCCTTACAGCTGCACACAGGAAGCATGTGTTACTGAGGACGAGCCTTCCCACCACTCGTGGCGAAGAACGCTGCACACGCATCCGGCGTCCATTCACCGCGCCATGGAACCATGTGCTCCGCTGCAGCCTGAGTCCTTTTGCCGTAGGACCCCGCCAGAAGCTCCAGTTCATAGCCATGGTGGGGAAGCTGCTGCACGATCTTGTATGGATCGCGCATACCCGAATCCAGTTTGCCAGAACTCTGCGAACTCTTGCCAACAAATACGAAGTCACCAAGCGCGTACACACGTGGTTCCTTCCGAGTCTCATAAATGTGTTGATCTTGTCGCCTCTGATTCGCCTTAAGTAATTCAGACGCACGTTGTCGCCTTAGAGTGACCATTGCTTCGCGATTGGCATGCGAGTCTTTTAGGACGACATCTCTGACTAACGCTCGCAAAACCGGGTTGGTAGCTTCGACCCCAATCAAAAGCTGGAGAGGTGACGTCTGTGTCGTGGCCTGCCGGGTCATGTTCAGTGTTAACTGAATCTTCCACAGCGTATCAGACCAACTGCTAGCCTTGTTGTTAACCTCGACGCGTAGCATATTTAAAACAGATCGGCAGTATCGTTCCGCTTGACCATTTTCTTGGTGCATTTCGGGCGTAATTAAATGAGTGGCGCACCCCAACCCAGATACCCAATTTTGAAAATTAGAGCTTTCAAACATCCTACCTCGATCAGTCACGATTAAGGATGGTGTACCAAACAAAGATATTGCGTTTATAAATACGCGTTTTAAATCTTCTGTGTCCTGCCTGTACAGAGAGTACAGGAGACAAAATTTGGAAAAGGCATCTACAAGTACCAACACATATTTAAACCCCTTTGATTCTGGTAGCGGACCCAAAATGTCCATATGAACAGTAGTAAAAGGGCTATCAGGTTTAGTCCAGGATTCTATGGGCTGATGTGGGGCTCGGGGAACTCGTTTATGTGAGAGACAAACCACACAGTGGGAAATATATTTCTTTACAAATTGCCTAAGGCTGGGGAACCAGAAGTGACGGAAAATCAGGTCAGTAGTTTTGTCCATCCCGATATGTTCGTGATCATCGTGAAAAACACGTAAGAGGCTAAGTCTGTGACCTTTTGGGATAAAACAGAGAAGTCGAGATTCGTCACCCGTAGGACAGTACTTGTAGTACAAAAGGTTATTTCTAACAACATATCGAGAGAAGTCCAACTGTCCGTCCCGCACTTTCTCCATCAATTCTTGTGTTTCAGAGTCAGCAGTTTGGGCAATTTGAGCCATGACTTTGGGTCGGCAAATATGCGACACAATTGCCGGGTTCCGACTCAAATAGTCAGCGTGCTGCATCAGAGTACCCTTTCGATATTCAATGGTGAAACGAAAGTCTTGCAAATAAACCCACTAACGAGCTACTCGTGGGACAAGATCTTTCTTTCGTTCGGTTAGTTTTAACGAATTACAATCCGTCACTATCTTAAAGGTGATGCCGATCAGATAGTGGCGGAAATGCTGCAATGCCTTTACTATTGCTAAGGTCTCAAGCTCATAACTATGATATCGAGACTCTGCTCCATGTGTTGCTCTGCTAAAATAGCCGATGACACGTTTGCGTTTACCACCATGCTCTTGAGGCAGAACAGCACCATAACCGATCGCGCTAGCATCGGTATGCAGCTCAGTAGGCAAGTTTGGGTCAAATATCGCGGGCACAGGTTGTTCGGTCAAACAGCTAATAATGTAATCACGCGCCACGTTTTGGTCGTCACCCTAGATAAAAGGTTACCCCTTTTTCATAAGTTTAGTTATGCAAGCCGTTTTAGCTGCGTAATTAGATATTTATCGCCTAAAATAACCGGCTAGGCCCAAAAATTGCCGTTATTGCTTTATGTTCGTAGGTTTCGGGGAATTAACCAAAGCGTCAACCTTCCTAGAACTCGGCCGTACCTGACCTTGACTTATAAGTCTGCCTAAATATTCTACTTCGGTCTCTAGGAAAGTGCACTTTTTTAAATTTATGGAAAAACCGGCGGTTGTGAGAATCACAAGGACCTGGCGCAACAAATCAAATCCTTCATCAATGGAATCCGATAGAATCAAAACATCATCGATGTAAATAAGCACCTTCCCAGTATCTATCAAGGGTTTCAGTGTCCTCGATATGATCCTTTGATACACCACAGGAGCATTGTCAAACCGTAGGGCATTTTTAAATATTCAAAATGACCCTCGGGTGTGACGAAGGCTGTCCTGGCAATAGATTCGTCATCCTTCAAACGCACTTGATGGAAGCCTGTAGCCATATCAAGACTTGTAAAGAATTTACTGTTACCCAATTTATCGATATGGTCATCTATTAGGGGTAATGGAAACCTATCTTTCACAGTGACGGCATTCAATGCGCGGTAATCAACGCACATCCTATCAGATCCGTTTTTCTTTTTGACAAGTATGATAGGACTCGCGTACTCCGATTGAGATTCTCGGATGATCCCCTTACTCATTAAATCCTTAATTATGTCGTGAACTCACATCTTCTCGTCAGCCGAAAGCTTATAAGGGCGATAGTGCACAGGAACATCGCTATTTATTTTGATTTCCATACTGCCAGTATTGACAGTACTTGTCGCTGTGCCAGTAACAAAAGCATCAGAAAACTCTTCCATTAGCGAAATTAACTTCATCTTATCCTCGCCTATCAAGTGCTTATTTATTTTCTCAATATCTAAAGCACGTAAATGATGTACCCGAGCACTACTGACCCTAGTGAGCCGTTGATTGTCACCGGTCCTTATGTAAGTGACCCCGTGTCGATTTAAAACATCTGTTCCCAACAGAACAGGGGCACTGATGGTGTCAGAAGGTACCACGAATAGATCTACGTCTAAAGATATCTCAGGGAATTCGATAACTGTAGTCACATAACAAGTAGATTCTATTTCCTGACTGCCTACTCCACGCATTAAACGATACGTAGGAATCCTATGGCAATTGAGGTGTTTAACAAATAAATCAGAAATTAGGGATATATCAGAACCACTATCAATTAAAACATCTACAGGCATTTCTTTAATGATAGCGGTCATATTATTACTGTTTCGGACAAACTTTGACAAAAATTTACGTTGGATACCTTTTTTCCATCCGCCTCAACACGTTGTTTAGCAAAACACCTATCAGCTGAATGTCCTACCTTGCTGCAAAACGTGCAGGTTAGAGACGGTTTATTCGGGGCGGTAGATATGGTATTAGATTTTATTGGTTCGGTTTTCTTTCGTTTTGGACAATGAGACTTCAAATGACCGATAGCATCGCAGTTAAAGCACTTCATATCCGGCTTCGAGGCGTTACGTTTTCGCGATTCGGAATGACGTTCATTTGACGAGCGAACAAAATTGTGGGTAGATCTAAATTCGTTTTTGGTTTCACGTATACGGATAAAAATTCCACTAATTCGTTAAGTTGTAACTTAGCATTAGATGCGGCAGCCTTTACCTGCGGGTCTATTATGCCGCGAATGATAATGGCGGTTTTTAAATTATTTGAAAGGCCCTTTACAATGTTTAAGCGCAGTAATGACTTGCGCGCATATTCAGCGTATGTAGCAAAACTTTTGGAGTCCTTATTCATCACATCAAACAAAATGTCAGCGGTATTAACGTTCCGTGGGCATAGTGATCGGAATTCCAATTTAAAATTTGACCATGATCGATCGATGGATACCCAATCGTTCAACCATGTGCGCGCATTGCCCTTTAGGCAAGAACCAATGCGCGACAGGCACTCGCGGTCGTCCCAACGGTTCAATTCGCGACCTCGATCAACCTCCGCACACCAAACATCAAATTCATGAATATTCGGGTCAAAATTGGAGATATAATAGTGGATTGACTTTGCTTGTAGCAAGGATGATAACGCGCTCACAATTTTGTCCGTCGTATTCTTATTAGAGTTAGAATCTGACTCACCGGGCGCACTGGAATTACCTGTAGCCACAGGCGGTGGGGTTAGGCAGTCACGTGCTGGACGTTGCAATGTCAAAACTGAACCCGAGGTAGTGGACAACCTGTCCTCGATTGCGTAAAACCTACCGAGAATCGTATCTAGTGCCTGACTGCGAGAGCAATCGCGGCGGTTATGTGAACGGTCCCGACCTCTTCGTGACCCACTAGAACGTTTACGTGGACTACTATCTCTTTTCTTTGATCGAGAATGACGTCCAGACATATTCAAATCAAACTACTTGCGATTTATCGAATCAAAATTAGCACTTAAATCACCAACACAAATATACCGTTACAGAATGAATTTAAATTTAGAAGTTACGAAAACTTTTAAAATAGCCGTTAGCGGATAAAATGTCGTGGTCTATCCCACTTCTGATATTATCAACCAGGAGTAGAGACGATTTTTTTAAAAAAAAGGAAACATATAACGTTAAACGTAAACAATCTTTAATTAAATAACAATTTAAATGAAATTACAATTATAACTAATCAACAAAAATATAAACGCCTAATACGTCCAGCACGCTCAAATGCCACAAGAAAAGAGAGTCTCCGCCGCTCGGAACGTGCCGCAGGCGCCATCGCCCCTCCAGCCGGTCTCGCCACCGTCAGGCGATCCTACGACATCATGACGTGCCGCTAGGCCCCGCCTCCTGACCGTTTATTTCTAACAGTAGTGTAATTTCTGTGTGGTAGTGGTGCATAAGTTGTTGTGTTGGGTATGTGATGGAGAGATAGTTAGAAATGTACTTAAGTGTTTAAAATTTTCTGTAAACGTATAGTGGCTAGGAAGTAAAGAGATACTTACAATGGCAAATACTTATATTATGAGAAAACTCAAGATTGCAGTTCAGTTAGGGAATTTTCGAATTTGATAAGGTGATGTTTGGCTCCTTCCTCCTTACGTAGAAAGATGTTTCCGTTCGCTATCCAGCTAAATTTGTACTCCATACGTTTTAAGAATTCCCTCGCCGCAAAGAAGAGCTTCCGAGAGCTGGCAGAAAGATATTCAGCAATGTAGATTGGACGGCGGTCACCGGGCAGCCCGATACTGGAGGCCCTTCGTTTGGGTGTTCCTGGTTAAAGTTCCGTACCGAAGCGATTATCTGCTTTTTTGTTTCCACATTAGTAAATTCAACAACTATTGGTCTGACCGCGCCAGGCTTATCCGGCAGGCGGTAAATGTCGCGTACAAGAGTTTTATCAACAGGCATGTTGACCGTGGTGCCTAGCTTATTAATTATGGCGGTGAGGTCGGCTGTGGATTCTTTCTTTCTTCTTTGATGCGTAGTTCGCAAGCAGCGATATATATGCCGCCACATATTCATCACACACATGTTGTTGAAGGAAGTTATTTTTGCTCTTGATTAAAAACAAAAAATATTGTATATCTATACTGTCTGTATTTATAGAATTTTATTAATGGATTAAATTTACAAAATTCGAGTAAAGGAAATACTTGAGACGTTATAGTAAACACGGAAGAACTTTGAAATAACGTTAAATCTGGGCATTCACCGTGCGACCCCAGAGACGCGCAGTTGTTCAGACGCTGCGATTATGGCTCGCTTTACGATCGTTGCGGTTGCGAATAAACAGACTCGTACAACCTACATATTATTGCTTTTATGAATTTTGTAATATTCATTTTTCAACTGATAAAATAAACATTATGATATTATGAACATACGAAAATTATAACAGTATACAGCCAACACTTCACACAGCGTATGATTGTTGCATCATATTTTACTTCACGGCGATCTGAAATATAATTCGTTAAACAAAGTAGTAATTCTTATGCACAGCGTAGACATCGCTTTCGTTTAGATATAAAATATTATAAATTTATATTTTTTTAATAGAATTATCGTCCTTGGTGGCAACACACGCAGGAATCTCACTTTTCTTTCGCGCGCGTTTTTTCATCGCACGAAAAAATTTGCTCTCTTAAAATTACCTATTCATTTAAAATAAGTTTACGGAAATTTTCACTAGAATAACAAATGTTAATTATGTTAAGTGATAGAAAGTGCAATAAGTGCATCGTTAGTGAAAACCTGAGACGGACAAGGCGTCTATCAACGATATTAACAGGAAAGCTGATAAATTACCTACATCAGAACTAACTAGAAGCAGCTTTAGTGCCCTTAGCGATGTAACTGTACATAGCTAGCTGGTACGCGCTTGTCAGCATTACCCCTCGAGTAAGCACGAGATGCTCTCAGTAACGCTAATTCTACGTTACCAGCTGAATATGAAACTACCAATGTAGCACGTGATGCACTTAGCGATGTTATTCTACATAGCTAACGCTGGTATGTACTCGTCACCAGGGGGTGACTTACCCCTGGTGACGAGTACATACCAGTTTCTGTGATCTTGGCTAAGGAATTGTCAAAAGTGGTTCTATATACTTTTAATTTACAAGCATGAAGGTTGCGAGACAGCCTTACTTAACCCTGCACACTGTCTATGTGTTATAAACTTGCAAAAGCATTATACTTCCTATAGTGAGTGTGGAATTCTGCCTCGCTAACTAGATTGTTACCAACGAGTACAAGGTACTCTCAACAACATTGATTCTATGTTGCAAACTGGTACATATCTGACATGGTGTGCACATGCTTAGCACGAGATGCTTATAACATGTTAACTCAATACTACGTGATCTAGCTTTCATATCGAGGATTGCCATTTTTAACAAACAAAATATAGCTAATTAAAAGATATCACTGTATACGAGATACTCAGTGACTTATCTAGCTCTTGGTGGCTTAATTATCCTGCCAAAAACTGATAAATGATATCTATTTTGTAAACTAAAACAATAATGCAAAATTGTGCAATTTTTACAGGCATACATTTAAATACACAAGATACTTTGTAAACATGATTCTGTGATACAATGGCTGACGACAAATGCTACCTCTGGAAACTCTTGATTTCAGATACAAGTGCAATGGACTAAACCATAATTGGAATAATACAAAGTATTATTCCATGCTCCCATACTTATTCACCCCATTTAGATTCCTCTAAACTGAGGAAACAAGGGATTGAGATATTCCAGAAACAAGCCGTACTGGTTATTACCCCTATCATAGGGAAAGCAGTGACTGACCCTATCCTTATGAAGAACATAAGACAAACACTAATTGTTGATTAACTTGGCTGATGCAGCAAAACCAGCTGGCAATGCCCACTGCCACCAAACTAAAACCAGAACAAAAGTTATATAATCTCTAATTGACATTAACTTTAATTCATCCTATTTGATAAACAAACCGAAACAATCACAAACTTGAGTACACAATGTTTTAGCTACAAACAAAAACAATAACAACTATTCAATAAATATTAAAACCAAAAGACATTCTCATGATAATAGTGAAACTTACCAGTTCTATGGCGAAAATGTAAAACAAGCACAACATTAGTTGATTTACTTACTTTTGTAAATAACAAAATAAAACATCCTTCTACCGGGTTAATAACAGGAATCACACCATTGAAAACCACCACCACAATATCTTATGATGTTTTGGTTTAATCTAATCGGCTGGAATGGACTATGTCTGAAAAATAAATGAACTATTTTTGTCACTGAAAATAAAAATCAATATATATGGTGGACCTCAACAACAACCCGGCTTATATTCCAAAATAACAATTCAAGAAGACCAATACTGGAATAAATGCTGGCAAAGCAGTTATAATTCTCTGATTCTGCTATTGGCTATGGACATAGATAAGAAAATATTTGATACCTACCAAATTCAATATCTTAACCTCTCAAAGCCATTCTCTGGAAGCTGACCCCAACATAGTTGGGAGAAGGCCGGGTAGATGATGATCCTCTCAATACCATCAAAGAACTTATTAAATATTGAGATGCATTTACAAACAATACAATAGATAGATATACAAAGAATGTATCTGAAAAATACATTTCAGTCAGTCCCAAACAAAATAGAAAATTCAGTTTCATTATGAACAAAAAAAAAAAAATCATCAAGACTGTCTAACCCATCTAGAGCAATAAGAATCCCACCATATCATACTGAAGGAAAATAAAAATAAAAATCCCAGTAATAACTACAAGTATGTTACAAACTGACAACTTGTACACTAATCAATTATAGCTTAGCATATCAAAATAGATGGGTATAATATACCATATTACCTTTATGAAATCATATTATGATTTCATCCTATAGGTACAGGGGTATCACTTAGGACTATCTGGAAGATAACATTACCTACCAAATAACCAATAAAGGGTCAATTACATACACATTTACTAATACTTTTCATACTTGAATAGTCTCTTATCTCTGTTTTACCTACTAAATTACCAGTAGTGAGTGCCACTTACAGAAAACAACGTTTTCTTACTTAACTTGACTGTTTATTTGGTAAAATATCGAGACTGCGATAAGACATACCAATAAATACCACTATAAGTGTGTTTAAATGTTTGGGCTTGAAAGCTAATAATGCTATTTTTTAGGCTTGATTATTAAGTTTTATTTTTTTTCACTTTAAACAAACCTTGAAACACCAGTACTAAAAAAAAAAAAAGTGCTTGTAAACTTAGTCGCATTATTTAACATTACGCCCGGACTTCCCGAAGGGCTGGGCAGAAATGGGTGATCTTATTCAAAGCTTATAAAATCAAAATACTTAATTAATCATTTGATTGCCAACTACTAGTCTGCATATTTAACAGTAGATTTAAATGATAATTGCAGCACTAAAGTGAAATTATCAAGGAAACAAAAAAAAAGGAGGGGGGGAGAACATTGTGAGGACAAAGTAGGTATTGATGGATTGTGAGTAGAACATGAACAAGATAAGGTATAATACAATAAATGTAGGTACTATGAATTAATTATCTACAAATTGCTTTACTCTAAAACTCTCCATCTGCTCACCAAGTGCACATCATAACAAGTTCAATTATACAACTCCCTCACTTAAAAATGCAACTCATTACACAATCCCAATTTTGGACATATTATGAGGTCAAGGAAAAGAGTTCATATCTTTGTACTTCTAAAATGAATCTAATTTCGATTAGCTCTAAACTCGTCAAGTAATTACTGCTAGCAGAATATGTGAAACTCATATGGAAATTAGTATCGTTGAGGAAAAACCCTAAGCATCTGAAATAGACCCTTTCATCTCAAATTTGTTCAAACCTCTCTCCTATCCAGGGCATAATATACTGCCCTTATTAATTGGTGCTTACAAGTTAAAAGCCTATTCCGTATTTGAAATTCAGTTTCCAAAATACCTTTAATAACTAAAGTTATGGAAAACTAGTCCATCCAAAAATGAAATGAAACCATATCATAAAGTATATACTTACCTAAACGGAAATAACATCAACTGATCACAAGAATTTGACCAAATAATCCTACTACATTTTTCAAAAAAAAAAAAAAAAACTCTAAGTTTGTCTGTCAGTACAATTTAGGTACAATACAATTCCACAAATGCTTACCAAAAATACCTCCCTGCTTACAACATTCAGGGGCTAAAAGATCCTGTTACACCCTATGAAAGTTTAACTACTAAGGACTTCACAGCCATGGTGCCTCTTATTCAGATCACTAGATAACTGACATTCTTTAAAATACCCTAATGATAATCTTTACAATTCATCTTCTAGACTCACTAAGCTCGACACTTACCTTGACAGCAAGATGTAATGTGCAACTCAATACTCACTCATTAAGCACAACAGTATCCCAAATAATTTAACTATTTACAGACAGATCTGAGAATGCTATTCTCAATCATGGAAACTTTTAAAGTAACATCATAACATTACGCCTTGTTTCCCCGACTGGTTGGGCAAGGTGTCCCTGTAGCAGGTTCACCCAGTTTTACACTTTTAAAGTATTCATATCATAATATCCTCCTGGTATATTAATTCAGAACAACTTTATAAAATTTGTATAAACACAAGCTGGGTTAAATTGCTTGGGTGGTAGGAAGTGAGAGTGATACTAATAATTCACCTCCCACAGCACAAAACATACAGTAGCTCAACTTAGTGCTGGCATCAATTGAAATAGCCACAGTGCCAACCAACATTGTGTTGGTGATTATACCTCATTACCGATGAAAAATAGTTAAACACTATTAATTAAGCAACGTTATTAAGAATTTATTTAAAATGGATACGCCAAAAGCATATATATTGTACATTAAATATTAAATGTTAACAGTTATGGACTTATATACATACCAATTACAGATGTACATGACATTCACATAAAACAAAGCAACCTTCTTAAATTACATAAAATTAAAATATTGTATTCAGAAAGAATGATAAAAGTACCTAATAAATCAGAATATGCCGTAACTTATTAACTAACTAAATTATTGCAGACAACTCTGAACATCTACTTTGTTTAACGAATTATATTTCAGATCGCCGTGAAGTAAAATTGGGAATCAAACGAGCTTACCTGTTAAGCGAAGTCTTGATTTTAATTTTACGAACGGCGATCTGAAATATAATTACCCACCCGCCACTAGCTAATAGCCCCAAAGCTGCAATAACTAATAAGTCTACTTAATTCACTTATTTTTCCAGGAAAACCTAGTGAATGTAAGTATGCGGAACTACTCTGTACAGAAAACAGAGCTTGTTCTCCATCATAAGGATCTCTAAAATTAGTGACATTCCTGCGTGTGTTGCAAGGACGATAATTCTATTAAAAAAATATAAATTTATAATATTTTATATCTAAACGAACGCGATGTCTACGCTGTGCATAAGAATTACTACTTTGTTTAACGAATTATATTTCAGATCGCCGTTCGTAAAATTAGAATCAAGACTTCGCTTAACAGGTAAGCTCGTTTGATTCCCAATTATTCCGGATTGTAGATAGCAAACTGTCACTCGTACACTTGAACTACGTATAACATAATCTACAGTCCGGGAATTATTCGTCAAGCAAATTGACACCTTAAGTTAATTTGCCGTGTTATAGCTATTTCATACAACTGTCGAAGAATGAAACTTAAAATTTAAATAAACAGACAATTTGAGTTGCTAGTCAATTTGCTAAACAATTTGCTATAAGTCACGTGTGTTTCCAATTTGATCATTATATTTATAAGTAGAAAAGTCTATCTGTATGGGATATTGTTGACGCCGTGCTCGTATCCGAACGTAGCTTTCAACGTCAATAACTGTATGGTGCTGCCGCAGCCAATAGCAGCCCTTCGCCATGACGTGATATCTATAGCGACCAATGACGCGACCGCTACATCACGCCATACTCGCCGCCCGCGGGAGAACGTGACGCTTCACTCTCTCGACTATCACCGCCATTTTAAGCCAATATTTGCACTCCCTATTTTATATTTGTTTCAATATATTGTATTGTAATTGCGTTGTTGCCTATTTTATCGCGCATTAAATTCAAGCCAACAAAGTTATCTAGTTATTCTTTAAAGTTTGTTCCCTATCTCGAACAGGTATTGTCAAGAAAATCCCAACAAGTGCATACTCTACTAATGCATACAAATGGCACATCGAGTACAATTCGTCGCTAACCCGCGGTCCCGCGGCGGTACTTAGTACCGACTGTGATGTGCTCTCTCCGTCGCAGGACTATCGCGCCGCGCATTACTCTTCATCTGGCGGTAAGCTGCTGAGCTGCTGTGCTGGAAGGAAATCTATCTTGTACGGTAAAGTGAAACAAAGAAATGAAACTGCAATGAATTGATAATTCACGGCTACAGGTCAGTAGTATATAATTGGGGCATCTGGATCAAAGGAGATCCAGATACCCCAATTTTCACTATTCAAATAGATAAAAAATATCTATTCAAATAGAAGAAATCTTGTTTGTTGAATTGATGGTCTGTTAGAATATACTGTTTAATTCATTGGAACATATCTATTAAAATAGATGAAATTTTATTTACTGAATAGATTGTCTAATCAAATAGATAATTGAAATGACATTAACATTTTTATTCAAATAGGTTAATCTTTATTTATTGTAGAGTTCAACTAGATGAAATAATGTTTGTTGAATTGATGGTCTATTAGAATTGAGAATACCTATACTATTTAATTCATTGGAACATATCTATTCAAATAGATTTTGAACTACATTACTTTCTATGGTACAACACTGGTTGATTATTCTTAGAGGTGTCACAAGTCTTTTAATAAATAAAACTAAAATAATGTTAATTTAACATATTTATCTGTATTCAGAAACAATTAATGGAATAAAAAACGAATAAGATAAAAGCATTTTCATCTTCAGCCAGAATCTGGTAGCTTAAATACTACTTTGGAACCATTTTATACTTTTGTTTCTTTAATAAATTGATGTTTGAGTTTATCAACATAATCTGTCCCTTTTACAGCATTTAAATAAAAGCAATCAGGGAAAAGTATAGCATGCTGCATCCAAGGATCATCGTAATACTCCCAATCTTTGATATCACCTCCACACGAAAAGCACATAACTTTATCGTTTAAACCACTTCCACAGTAAAAAAAACCTGCATCAGCCATTTTCATCACCAATCTTCGTTTTGAATCTACTGTAGCCCAATAATGTCTGAATGAACATAATCGAATTTGATATTCATTATATGTTTCATATCGTGGGCTAAAATAATTTTGAATCATTTTTAGAAGGTCTTGATACGGGGATGTGCATAGGCATAATGAGGTCTTTTAACTGGCGTTGTTAATTTATAACGATGTGGTACTTGGAGTCATATGGACAGGACTAACATTATTTTTTCGGTATATTTAAAATTATAGCATGGTTTATTGTGGTTCTATGTATTTATTTAGTAATAAAATAAAACAAGAAATAATCAATCAAAAAAATTTATTTTCATCTGTACACCATTTTCTCAAACACATTACAGTTTTTAAAGCACAGACATTCGAATGATATACACAACTAAATATATTACTAGACATTCTATAGTCATCAAATAATTTTTGTAAACGAGGACAGTTCTTATCTTCTAAATTATATATTTTATCATGTTTTACAAAGTTTTTTAACCACGAAATTTTTTCGCATCCTTTAACATAAATGCTTTTATCTTCCAGATAAGGTACAATATATCGATGAAAGTTTAAGTATGGCATAAAACCCTCTTTCCAGAAAATTTTTCTGTTTCTCTCTATCCAACTTACTTGCAATCTTTCTTTGTTTGTAAGATTGTTAAATGGGAATGGTGGTTTGATTAATAATACCATAATTTGATTTCCACATGCTATTGCTATTTCTTTCACGATGAACTCGTTACTTTCCGTCTTAAACCCTTGCACATCGACTATAGCGTTCATAATAGTTTCTTTACAATACCACTTAAGGGTTTATATTCAAATTGACGATCGTTGATGATTAGACAATAGGCAGATGTATTTTCTGGTATATCTTCAGAACTTTCTATTTCTAGTCTCACATCTACAGCCCCAGTTTTTAAGGCTTCGTTCTGTCTTGAGCAATCAATTACAAATAAAGGCGCCTTTTCTTTAAATTCGTCCAAACCAAGCATTGGTTCAGACCGGGTGTTATAGTAAGACTGACGAAATTTGGTGAACATTTCATATAATATATAATACTTATCTTCTGAAAATTTCGCATTCACTGATTCGTATGGATAATATTGAGAATTTAAAAAAATAGTAACATTAGTCAATTTACAATGGTCAAATATTGAGCAGTCTTTACTTTTCATATTTTTTCTATTTGTCTGCAAACCAAAGATCACATACCTTGGTTTTTCGAGTTGTGAAGCAGTTTTAACAACCCAAGAATGTTTTGTAGTTCTAGGTAATAAAGGGTATTCGTACATGTCCCAATTTCTGAAAGCTATTTGAATACGACGATCCTTTTCTAAATGTTTAAGTAAAGTTAATCTTTCCCGATCTGAAACTTTTATATGAGGCATACGCCATTGCAGTCTCTCTATACTTACTTCAATGGAGTCATTATTATCAAGTAAAACACTATTAAGATTCGAACCGCTTCTTTTAAGTATAAGTTCATGTTTACAGTTAATGATAATTTTATTATAATCTTCCGCAAATCCTAAAACTTTATTCAAAGGTATAAGTGCACTAAAAATACCATCATTATCTTTCATCCCATTCAAATTCCAACCCCAAATAGCAGCAGCCTTACTTTCCCCCTGGCTCATTGACACATATGATTTTAGAGTTGTAGAAATACCTGCATTTTTTATTCGGTCTATCTCTACACCGTTAATTTCATATCGAATGTCTTGGAATAGAAATGATATATGATTGTTGGTAAAATTAACAACCTTTCGTGTTAGTTTTCCTGCTCCATCTTTCGAAACCGTAGTGGCTCGGCCTTCAACGTAAATGTAGCTAGCTGAAGGTAATACGTACAAATCTTGCTGATTTATGGGTATACGTATTTCATCATTTTCATTAAAATTGTTGCTATATGGATTATATGTATGAATTTCATAATTCACTATAGAGTTGTCGAATTGTGGTAAATCATTCACTTGAAGAATACTCATAATTTAAATCCTAAAGCTCGAAGAAATAGTTTATTATCTTTAGTTATTTTTTTTAGAGTTCGTATAATATGTCTTCGTCTTTTGAAGGTACGAGAACGAGTAAAACTATTATCTTTGGCAGTTGATTTTATATTGTAAACAATCATTTTTTTATTTTCTTTAATCTAATTAACATTCACCTCTTGTGACAGATAAAGTCAAAGTGTTGTCTTATGTAGACGACTCATAACATTTAAACCTTTTTAAGTGATGATTTGATAAAACCTCGCTTTTTCCAAAACTCCTTAAGAAACTTAATACATAAATGTCCGCAATTGAATAAATTATTATTTTGCAAATTATTGTAATTATAATTAATATTGTTAGAACCTACATAACGAATAAATTCTATTGGAGGTTTCAAGTTGCCGTAGCTGTCAAAGTACTCAACATATTCATTTAAAATTACATAGGCTACCCAATGTGTACCAGAATTTTTAGAATTATCTAAATTTATGATTCCGCACTCTTTTGAAAATGGAGACTTCGGTAAGGTATCTCTCATAAACACTCCACGAAAATATGGAACGGTTTTGGTAAAATGTATGATATCTATATTAGTAAGAGCGCGATTAGGTAGCCTATGATTTAGTTTTTTTTCTTTAAATTTGTATATAGCCCAAGCCCGTCCTTGTAACGGTTTAGCCGCAGTCCGTTTCCAATACATACACCTTCCACATTGTTACTATGTCTTTTCATTTCTTCTAAACGCTTTTTTGCAACTCTATATTCATTTATGGTTTTGACGATTCCAGCAATTCCGCTTGCAATACTGCCAGCAGCAGACAAACCAGCAAATATTGGTATTAAAGGTAGAACCCCTCCAGACTTAGGAATTGGTATAATACGTGGAATCCTGGCAGATGAATCACGATTTAATTCTCTAGCAGCAGCGTAGGCCAATTCAATTAGTTTTTTCCTACACTTCGGTTTAACTTTTTTAATACATTTTTTCGTATTGGTTACTAAATTTTTAAAGTTTGTTTTGAACCCAGCTCCAGTATTCACTTGTTTTCAGTTCACAGTATTCAGTTGTTAACATTATATTATTAACTAAATTGGCAGCAAGTTTTTCTCCAGTGCTTGCATCGGAAGACAAAGCACGCTTTTTTGCCATTTTTAATAAAATTATATCTGCTTTGTGGCGATCTTTCAAAGTTTTTGAATTGTTATATGCAATATCGTGATGTTTACAATATTCATCTAACTTGTTTACACCTTTATCACCTCGAGCTAATCTTTCACGTAATTTAGTTCCTGGGCCACAATAATTATATCCTGGCAAATGGAGCTCAAACGGTAAATTATTAATTAAATTATTTATAAGTCCTTTCCCTTTCATGTATAGAAACAGAATGAGATCACTATCATAGACCGTGATGTTATATTGATAAACCGCTCATGAAACATTGCTTTCGTCAATCCAACTATTTTCGCAGGATGATAACCCCAACCATTTCACGAAAACTTTTCTACCTTTTCGTTTTAAAACTTTTTCAACAAGGTATATATCAGGATGTTTGGTTTTTTGTAATTCTTGATCGTAAAAGGCTCCTAAAATAGGTTGTTGTTTAACATCTTGTAATAAATATGTAACAGGGTTTGTGTTTTGAACGTTACTGATCTTGAATATCTCTGTTGACCAATTAGGAGTGTAACCTTTTTCAAAACAACCTTTATATTTACTTATTCGAACAAAATCGCCTGTCTTAAACTTAGCACATTTTGTTTTCGTTCGATTTTGATTGAAATATCTCTGTAGTACTTTAGTTTTATTGCTATGATTAACTTGAGCTGGTGGTAAACCAATTGTTCTATGTATTGCATTATTATATCCAGTAATGGTTTTTGCAAGTGTCCCGTCAGTCCATTTATAATTCCCCTTGAAACTAAATTCCTTGAAAAGCTTACTCTTAATCGTCCTTATTAATCGTTCTACAATTGAAGCTTTTTTGGTCGAATAAGTGCAGTAGTGGTTGATAGAATGGTTTATTAATATTTTTTGAAAACTTTTATTGTAAAACTCTTTTCCAAGATCTGTTTGCAAGTTTCTAGGGATGCGTTTTTCTCTACTCAATAATGTAATAAAAGCTTCAGATACAGCTTCTTTGGTTTTTTGTTTAAGTGGAATAGCCCAAGCGTACTTAGAGAATCCATCAATGATAACTAAAATATATTTGTTGTTGTTGTTGAATTTGGAGAAACTTTGCATATCCATTAAATCAGCTTGCCAGAGATCATCAATATCTTTTAATATTACATGCCTTCGAGGAAAATTTTTTCTTGCACTTCTATGAATTTCGTTTATAATGTCTCTTTTCACTTTGCTCATTCTTTCAACTATCACTTCTGAATTACAAAATTATACTGATAGTCAATTTAAACGCTGAGTCTTTTTATTCTTTTATAACACCCGCTTCTTTTAACTCTTCAATAATTGATAAGATTTCATTGTCAAGATTAGTATTACCTGCAGTTTTAGATGCGATCAAAAGTTTAAGCCTGTCCACTAATTCATTAGGATCATCCCAATAAATAAGCTCGGTATTTTTTTTATATTTTTTAAGATACGGTAGACCAGCACCTCGTTTTTGTTTAGATTTAACTTCTGTAGGTTCTTGTAAGCGTTTACTAGACTCGGGAAATAACGGTTTGACCACTTGAGAATATTTTAGACCTTTATCACCTTTAACTTGACCTGCAGGGTCAAAGTCTCTTTTATGAGCATTAGTTGTGATAAGTATTTCTTTGTAAACTAATTTATCTTTTAAATTGACCAAACTTAAATCAGGCTTCTTGCGAAGCAATAATTCTTTAAGACCAGGTGTTATTTTATACTGTTTATTAGCTACGCGAATTAAGTACACTTTATCAGAGTTCTCGCGAGTGGTAGAGAAATTAACTATTGTATTTCCAATCATGTGCTTATCGTTCTCACTACGTACGCCAAATGGTATGTTCATATCATCGTATATTTCAAAGATATCTTCTTTTTTCAGCGATACATTAACGTTTTCTGATTCAGATGAGTTATATTCTTCGTCTTCTGAATAAAACTTTTCTGATTCTGGTGATTCATGTTTGTACATATCATGTGATTTGTCACGCAAAAATATTTTTGAACCTAAGATATCAGTGTTTTTAGGTTGGTCGTCATAAGTGTCTTCATTTTTTATTATTGAAATTTGCTTGTTAGCTGCTATAGCATTAAGAGGGTCAGCAAGAGGTTTAAAAAAATACTTCAGATGAGTGTCGGTACTAAATTCATAATCTTTCATTTGTTTCACCTTTTTCCTAATAGCATCCGCAGAGTTTATTAATTGATTTGTTATGTTATGGTCCATTATACGACTTGTACGCAGAAGTATTAATGTTCAAATGATTTTTTTTGTTTTTCATTTCATGTTATATAACCATTAATCAAAATAAATAAAGTTGTCAAATGACTGTCTATATCTACCTTTATTTAATTCACAATCCTTATTTATAGTTAAAAAATCATAAGGATGGATCCAGATTTTAGAACACATATCTTTGAACTTAGACCAGTCAATATCAGAATTAACATGTTCATCGTATATATGTTTCATGTTAACTTCATCTTGCTTGAAAATGATCAAAAAGTTAACATTATCACGTAATAACTGCTTTGGTATTTTAGAATACGTTTGAGATAAATAAAAGCAGTCTATACCTCTATGTCTACCCAGTGTAAAATAATTTCTTATGTTTATTTGTTTTTCACAAACTACATCATCGAATATGATAACAGAGTTCAACAATGCGTCGTTAGGATGAATAACATCATCATCAAAATTAAAAACAAAAAGTTTTACGTCTGGAACTCTTTGCAAAACTTGTTTTAGGAAGCTGTATTTTGGCTGAAAGCTGGTCTTAGAATAAAGATAAACATTGTTAAACTTTAATCCGTTTTCATGAATTAGTAAACTAATCATGACATTCGTTTTACCACAATTCGAGGGACCACATATTATGCATCGAATATTATTTGGGAGAAGTACGCTGTGTTTCACGCGTAGCGAAGTTTCCTTTACATCTATATTTTTAACATGCAATGATACTTGTTGCTTGACCCACTTCATGTCTGTATCTGTTATGAAAACTATTCAGGCTCTAGTATTTATAATTCTTATCATAGTTATTGATCGAACTATTGATTGACTTGAAGATTACTTAGACTATTTTTTAATACTTTAACTAAATGCGTAGTTAGCATATGGGTAAATCAAATAAATAAAAATAAAAAAATGCGTTTAACTAGTTTATTAAATAAAATTATATCTATTCATACACACTTATTAATAGACAGATAGACACAATTTCAATGTAATCGTATATTTAATTTTAAGAAAAGGTAATATAAACAGGAGAATACACAGCTGTATTATACATCTAAATACATTATAACTAAATAATACATTTTAAGAAATTGTATCAGAATGGCCCCATGGTAAGGTTTCGATTTGATTTGACAGTATTTGTCTTTTATCGTCACTTCTATTTAATGCAATTTTATTCACTTGTTGTGAATAGAGAACGTGTTTAATCGATTTAATTACATTCATTTTACGTTTGATAATTTTGTTATTGTGTAGAGCAGCATTATAATCAGAAAGCTTTAATTGATTTGTTACAGGTTTCGTTATACCTTTTGCCTTCTTTAATGTTGTCTTTACACTTTTCAAACAGTAAAGTTTAGCCCTTAAGCCTATGAATTCATAAATTACCGAGCCTCCAAGTTCATCTTTAAACAAACCCGGAACTTTTTCATTAATTTTAGGTATTCCATATGGATTATCCTCAGCAAAATTACTGGTATCAAATACCGATATATTATCAATCATATCCTTGTAAAAATTATCCGTTTCTACTAAGTAAAGTAGACTATCCGTGTCAGTGTAACATAGTTTAGCTTTCAAGCCATATTTGTTTTTGATAAAATCGTAGTGGAATTGATATAAGTGTTGTTTGGCATACTCCAATACAGTAAAACCAATGTAAATCGGTCTATCCAATATTAATTTTTCAGGGCTTAACTGAACAGCCACAAAGTTTTCTGAAAAGATTGATATACTTTTCAGGTTGGGTTGTAAAATAAGTTTTTCGGCACCAATATATTTATTTGTTTTATTATCAGAATCTTCCCACTTTGTTACTAACTTTACATTTACTTGCTTGCGTTTATTTTCTATTGTTTTTCCAAACACAGCATTATTCAAAAGTTTGAAAAAATCTTTTTCAAAGGCTGATGTAGAAGCTTGACGCAGACGAGTATTTAAATCTATGTACTTTTGCAAAAAATGTTCTTGTCTAAATCTGAGAATGCGATGTATTCGGCTTAAAATCAACCCATTTTTCAAGCATTGTTTTAAATGTATGTAGTGAATGATGTAATTATATTTGTCATATAAATTCGCAATTAATTTCGTAGTTTTCCCACCAGGAGGTACAAATCTCTCTGGTGCGAATGGTAAGTCACTATGCGAATTATGCAATATTTCTGGATAAGTTAGATCGACCTCCAGAATATATCCATATTCAGAATCATCAGATATATTCAAAACATCAAAGTTAGCCCTTTCATTTTCTGATAAAAATTGAAATTCTGATACAGGCATTTTTTTTCTCATAGCATATCCGTAAAGATTGTTACAATCAAGATATATTAAAAAAGATGAAGGCTTAGTATCATTGAAATAGGGTAGAAATTTATTATTCGCTTTTGCATGTCGTAGGGAACACTGTGCTAATCCACCACGTATTCCCTTTTCAAGTAGATTATACATTTCCAAGTCATGCATCAGCTCCAATTTAACACCAGTACACAAAAGCATTGCGTCCCAGCTTAAACTTGGTGCGGACACATAGTATGCTGGATCAAGATTGTAATAATCTAAACTTGTGTTTCTAAAATGCTCAAATATGTCACATAATAATAATACATCGTTTTTTAAATAAAGATCAGTATATTCACCAACAGAATTGATACTAAAAGAATACCAAACTTTTTGTGCATGTGTATATTCATCTTCAGAAATAGGCTCCAGCTTCATTGTGTTATAAAAACACTCTCTAGGGGGCAAACATTTTTCATCATACTTAGACCATGCATCAATATATTCGTATGGATAAATACCCTTTTGTCTCAATAAGCATAAATCGGCTTTATGGCCAAATTCTCTTGAAAGATTTATGAAATGTTCTACATGTAAATTCTTAGATAGTTCATCTAAACTCGAACTTAAAAATTGATAAGAATCTATAAACTTTATTTGAACAGGACTAGACTTGTTCTTAGAAGCGAGGCTTTTCATAATACAGATGTATTTTTCTTTTGATTTAGGAATTATTTTAATAGGACCATCGTACTTAACCAGTTCTTTAATAAATAAATGAGAATCATATCCCGATAAATTATGGAAAACAACAGGTATAAACGAACATATTGTAAACGTTAAATTGCAACGAGAATGTGCTGGTCCTCTGTATTCAGATGTAACATGATTGTGATCTCGAACTTTGTCACCCAATAACAAATGTTTACAAATATGACATCGAGTAGCCTCTTCGTACTCTATTTGTTGTTTGACAGACAAAGCTTTCATGGGTCTATTTTTAGACAGTATGGAATTTATGTAACTGACATCTTCAATTAAACGTTTTATAAACACTTCTACACAATCTAAACCTCTATATGTAACATATTTATTCAAATCTGGATCGTATGAACAACATACGTAATAAGCGAAACAGGATGGTTCATGCACCTTTAAGTTCTGAGTATTTTTAGATCTATTTTCAGGACAGTTTAGTAATATACTTTCAAAATCAGCATAAATGATAAAAGGTATTCTTTGTTGTCTGTCATAATTTTTAAATTGTATAATACTATTTTTTTCCGGAAATATGGTTAACACTTTAGAACAATCGTGTGAACTATATTTTGAATCACTAGAAAAAAATTGCAAACAAGCATCGCAAAGTAAAAAATTACCTTTGTGATGAGTAACTTGACGACGGATAAGTTTCCCTAGGTCTTTAATTAAACAGTAATGTCCTGAACCATTCCGCTCAAAGTACAACAAATTTACATGTTTGTTTTTCTTTGAGCTTGTCATGTATAGGGGTCCAGTCACACGACACTTCTTATCTAAACCATATATATTAACACTGATATTAGGATTATTTTTACCAAACAATTTTATATCAACCAAGGTTGGTGGAAATGTCATTCCTTCAATATTTAAAACATCTTTAAAGTTAGGATATGATTTTGTTCTACAAACATTATCCTTTGATGGGAATAGAGAAGCAATAATACTCCATAAAAAACAATGGTTGTCATTGTTCTGTATGTTTAAACAACTTTTCGTATTCCTTATGACCGGAGGAAGCTCGATAAACGTGCCACCTCTCATTGGACAATATTTATTTATATTAATTTCTAAGTGACTTATAGAGATAAATGACCAACCAGAATCACGTTGGTTAAATTCAGACATTTTTCTCTGAAAAGTCTCTTTAGCATTCATGTATAATTCATTTAAATCAGTATTTAGGTAAACATTAGCATACTTTGTATTAAATGATTTTAGCTGCTGCTCACCTGTTTTTGGTAATAAGAAGTAAGCAAACAGTTCGAAATTAGCTTTGATACAATTATGTTTCATTAACAATATTTTAATTAATTTCAGAATATCGCTTTGATTCCCAATCAGAAAAGCCTCCGGAGTTATGTACTCGGCATCTGGTGCTGGATTTAAGCGATACGTGTTTATTCTGTTTCGAAAAGCAGTTGCAATTATTTCAACGTTATTCAATTCAGTTTTAAGTAAACAGTTTGATTTATGCATATTAGTTCTAGCATGATATTTATATTTCTGTTTTGGTAATTCGATTTTACATTTATCACATTCTATTAAAATATCTTTTTGAATTGTGTTGGTAGTTGGTGCAACTGGAAAGAAAACAAAATTGATTATATAAGTAAAATGATTCTTTAATAATGTGTATTAAAATAACAACTTGATTAAATGATTAGCTTAACTAATATCTACTAGGATTATAAATGTAGATAGACTAGGTACTAGATACGACACATCGTGAGCTATATGATAGTGTGCCTAAATATTTATGAGTTCTTAGATTCTATACCTAAAAATAAGAACTCATAAAGGTCTGAGGGCTAGATTTAAATTCTTTGCGCGTTGCGCATATAAATTTAGTCAGATGACCCCAAGCCTCGGTCCCCTCATCCGTCCGGTTTTTGACAGCTACAACGGCCTGACGCCATCGGTTCATCGGCGCGACGTTTTCAATTTCATCGCACCGATAAACCTTCAGTTCGATGTAATGTGTACCCGTTTTGGTGGGCAAGGTTTGACGAGCGTGACCTGTTGCCAGCCTTCGAGTTATCGATGAATGAAGAACAGTACTGGGTTTTTTACCGGTGGTTGCCTGCGTGTCCCCGTCTTCGTCATCGCTGTCGGTGCCGAATAAATCTGTTGCGGTGAGATGAGGCTTGCTGATTGGATTAATTTTCATCTTCTTTGAAGATGAAGATGATGACGTAGACGGAGTGGTTTTCGGTGGTTGATGTTGTGATCTCGAATCCGAACTTGACGGCTTCGACCGTTTTTTCTTTTTTTCGCTAATCGCCACATCTTGCACGGAGCTCTTATCGTCATCCGACAGAAAGAGGTCGTCAGCAAATCTGGACCTGGAATAATATAAATAACTATGATTAAGAACTATTTGTGAGCAAATACATATCAGAGACCTGTCCAATTTATTTATATACACCAAATATCTAATAGACATTAAGTAGTATGATAAAAACTGTTGACGGCCTAAGGAATCGAACCCAGGGTCTAACACTCAGTAGTTGCACTTGCTAAGTAATTATTTTATTCATAATTTTCATTCTAATCATAATAACTGTGATAAGAAACTATCTGCGAGCAAATACATATCAGGGAACAGGTACAAATAACCGAACAGGAACAGGTAAAAATAGACACCAAATATCTAATAGACATTAAATAGACATTATTGAATAGAACATAACATCATGCCTTATTTCTCCAAAGGGTTTGGCAGAATTAAGTCACATGTAATAGGGGGCGAGCCTATTGCCATCAACCGAGCACAAATCCAGACTCTGGGCCGCTACTGAGAAACAGATAGAAAAACCCAATAACGCTTTTCCTGTCCCGGGAATCGAACCCAGGGCCTCATGCTCAGCAGTAGCGCTTGTGACCACTAGACCAACGAGGTAGACTTATTGAATAGATAATTCAATATTGTATACTTAATTAGGTACTTACATTATAAATCGTTGAAATTTCACTTTTCACTTTAGATATGGTAGATATTAATTAGAAGGTGTGAGGTCACCACCTTCAGGAGAGCTAATGTTGATCCAGCTTCCAGCCCAACGACTTAAATACTTTTAATTATAATACGTCACAATCCCAAATATGGAGAGAGCACACGATTTTAAAACTGTTTATTCAGCTAAACTTCCTAACAACAGATGCAATTGCACATACTATGGAAATATCGTGGGTTTGCTTGTTAAATTTAATTATTTAATAACAAAGAAACAGACTTCATACTTTAAGTATTTTTTAACTGTAAAAGTTTTACCCCCCTCCCTCAAATTCGATTAGGTTTCTCTCAGACGTTGACGTTTATAAAATGTAAAAAAAAACAATGAACATACAGACATTGTTATTTATTAAAGGTATATACAGTATCTATTTACGTTAGATGTAAACTGTTCAGAGATGGTGAACCTTTTTATATCTGCTGCTGTTATGAGTTAACGTTAAAATTTTAGGTGGTACGATGTAATTTGTCCTTCTTGGATCATCATTCCGTTTGTGTAAAGGTGTGTCCAAACATTGAACAACAATAGTGCGCGGCTGCCGCGCTATGGTTTGGATAATTACCGCGTAAACATTCGTTGGTTTATTCCTAACTAGAGCGCGGTAGAAATGCATCCTGCAAACGCCGTGTGTTGCTGCCGGTGCCGCACTCTTGCCGCTCAATGTTTGGACATACCTTTAGGCAAACGGAATGATGACGTGCTTAAAATGTTAGCTATGAGCCAAGGGTTTGGCATCCCTGCTCTTGTTTGATGCTTGGTTTTGAATTTCATCTTACCTTTTATGTCGAGGAATGTCTACATCAATAAAATCCTTCATTTTGAACTCTATTAACCATTAAAAAAAAATATTTCTTCAATATAAATAGCCGAAAATATCACTGAAATTCATTTCAATTTTGAAGGCTGAACGGGAACGCTTAGCGAGATTGTTCCAGTATGTCGGTAAGTACTCTCAATATGTATATAAATTATTTTATATGGGTAGGTATGTAGTTATATCGTTATAATCTTGAAGTAAATTCTTAAGCAATGTATTCGTTATTGTAACTATATTCTAATTCATATCTTCTTTAATAGATGACTCATGACGAGAACCTATTTAAAGTTTTGTTTTCTCTTTTCAGGATACGGAAGAACTATTCAATTTTGTGCCAATGGAGCAGCCGGCCACTATTCTAAAACCAGGACAAAAATCCTTGGGTCTTGTTCAACCTTTCCGCAAGAGAGGAAGACCAGAACCAACAATATATTCATACATAAAGAAACCTGTGACACGGGGTACAAAAATAATTAAAATTGAAATCTACGACGCTGACAATATGCCAAAATCCGAAAATTCTATCTGTAATTGTGAAGCTGAGGTGTGCGCTCAACATGTGGTTAAAACTGTGTTATTTGATGACATATACAGCAGTGCTAAAGAAATCATTAGTAAAATTCAGGATGAAATAGAAAATAAATCATAGAAATCTGTATAGTATTTATCCTACTTACTACCTATATAAATTGTTACTATTTATTTACGTAACAAATAAAAATATGTTTTAATAAGGTACTTTTATAATGTAGTTAACTGTGAATACGATAACAATAAATATAACTTGTTTGTCAAATTAGATGTAACACCTATGTTATAAATAAAAGAATTATGAAATAATAATTCGTTTTATTTTTAATGTCCTGGTAAATAATATTTTGCCTTTAATTCAAAGGAAAAATAACACATTTTGTTAATAATCGTATAAATAACTTCGTCTGACCGGGATAGAATCGAACCCAGAACCTCATATTTGACATTTTCATTTGTGAGTTTGTGTCAGTTTCATCAAATAGTTAAACAGATAAAATAATAACTATAGTAAACAATGCATGCCTGGCGTCATGTAGTCGCAGGTGTCAGGTAGCTTGACAAATATGGTAATGAACGAAATAGTTTGCTTAGCCGATGAAGGTACTAAGTCATTTTGTTTCTGAATACAGATAAATATGTTAAATTAACATTATTTTAGTTTTATTTATTAAAAGACTTGTGACACCTCTAAGAATAATCAACCAGTGTTGTACCATAGAAAGTAATGTAGTTCAAAATCTATTTGACTAGATATGTTTCAATGAATTAAATAGTATAGGTATTCTCACTTCTAATAGAACATCAATTCAATAAACATGATTTCGTCTAGTTGAATGCACAATTAATAAAGATTAACCTATTTGAATAGAAATATTAAAGTTATTTCAACAATCTATTTGATTAGACAATCTATTCAGTAAATAAAATTTCATCTATTTTAATAGATATGTTCCAATGAATTAAACAGTATATTCTAATAGACCATCAATTCAACAAACAAGATTTCTTCTATTTGAATAGATATTTTTTATCTATTTGAATAGTGTAAATTGGGGTATCTGGATCTCCTTTGATCCAGATGCCCCAATTATATACTACTCAGGTCGCTTGAGAGGATAAGGTTAAAACATTTTTATTGTATATCACTAAAATTACAAATGAAGACTCATGTAGATACTGTAGAGGCTTTATCTGGATGGGCTTGCCAACTGACCTCCACGAGCGTTATAAGTTAATAGCAAAATATCTTTTAAGAGATAAACATATTTAGAAGAATAGACAGTCAGCTCGGATAACTGACAGCGCCCGTCTCGATGTGAAATAAGTAGTTGTATCATAGGAATAATCATTATCCTTAATTAAAATCAAATAAGAGTTTAATTCTCCGATAGGCTCCTCGATCCCTTATATAGTACTAAGAAAAGCCTTTATATTTTAGCTGTTTGTGTATGTGAAAGAGTCTACATAAAGACATTTAAATATATTTTGATTGAGTCCATATGAAGGCTCTTTCAAACAGGCGCGACACGCGACGCGACACAAAGACACCGCTCGTCGCGCGACGAGCGGTGTCTTTGTGTTGCGTCGCGTGTCGCGCCTGTTTGAAAGGGCCTTAAGCCCACAAAATACAGGGAAAATTCTAGTTTATAAAAAAAACTGCACCTTTTGCGTATTCTGCGGTATTTATTTTAAGATTAATCCTGAATCAAATTAAGCGAAATAACAAAAGACGTCAGTAATTTTATCCGTACTTTTAGTCTGAAATACATTTGATGTTGAGTGTGCGCTCATTGTTCGCTTTATCGCCGCTGTGCTTTTAAACCTGCTCAAATATGTGCATTACAGCACAATGGCTGGAACCGAACACGCATTCGTTGAGAGCTCGCTATAAATATGTCGGGGTCTCGAGCGAATAGCTGCCAATGTCGTGGGGTGAATACTACCAATGTAGATAACACATGTTTAAAGGATATACTAACTTGTAGGCAACCATGCTCCATCGTCAACTGGATCATTGCTTATCACCGGGTGACATATAAGCAGAGTCCACCGATTCTTCTTAAATGGCACCGGGCGACTTTGCTAAACACGACCATATCCAATTGTAAAGGCCTCCAAACACTATCAGTAATAATGACGTTACATTCAAGTAATGTCATTACTAATGACAGTGTGGTTATTGGAATGATGATGATTTTAATAGTTTTACGTACGGCCCGACCATGGCCCGACTGTCAAGATGACGGTCAGATTTTTTTTTTCCGTCGAATTTTTTATAATTGTTAAGAAATAAACATCCAAAAATACTGTAAATAAAAAAAAATACTGGAAAATACATAAAACCTACACCAAGATATAAAGAAATGGACTTATAACAATTCTAGGAGAATATTAATGAAATGCTGACACGAAGTCGGGCACGAAAACTTATAGACACACACCCAACATCTTCGGGCTCGTCGCTCCGCTCCGCCTCGCAGTTGCCGGTTCCTGCTCCAGACGTGAGTCCAGTGATACCGGTCGCTGCAGTTGCGTCGAGCTCGAGCGACGAATGCTTCTCGCCGCCGACGACACCACCACCAACACGTCAGCGTGGAAGAGGCCAACCACCGGCCAGCTTAGGACTCCGAGGCCCACCGGCCTCTAATAGGGTCCCCGCTCCCGGTGAAAGTGTGCAGCGCATGAGGTGGACACAAACTGTCAACGAAAATGTCATGCGCGCATACTTTGGGGCTACAGAGGGCGGAAGTAACCTAAGTCAACGTGTGGGCGCAACGACTGTCGGATCAAGTACGGGTCATCCAGCGTAACCATATGCTGGATGACGTTGTCCTTGATCGACTACGCCTCGAATCACGGAATAACCATGTTACACCTGCTTCGCCACTGGTCACGGTGCAATTACAAAACTTACCCAGTTCTTCACCACGACCCGACCGCGTTGGTGAAGAGGATGATGACGGGGCTATATCCGTGAGTTCTCAATGCAATGCACGACCGACTGAGGAGCGCTTTGGAGGATGTTTTCCAGGAGTACCGTTCGATTCCGCCTGGACTCAAACAACATTTACCTCGTTTGCCCATGCACAAGAAAAATAAGGCGCTGATGTGTACTCTAGACTCGCTGCTGTCAAATTGTTTTGGACTGCAGTAAAGACCTCGCCGATACCCACTCGATCTTGTACTGTGCCGCTGTAGCGGCATGTCGTGTAGCTCATATCAAATTCCCCAACAGTGACAGAGCTCCACGACCAAAACCAGCTGTACCAGCTTGGCAGTGCAGGATTGAGCGTCGTATCGGTGAGGCTAGAGTACTCATCGGCAAGCTAATCTGCTTCAGGGAGGGCAATACTCGCCCTAGAGTGATGCGCTTTGTGAAGCGGGCGTTCTCGGAGACTGATATCAGTTCTCAAGATTATTTGACCCGCGTCACAGAGCGTATCGACTTCCTGAAGCAGAAGATCTATGCATGGGCAAACCGTATTCGACGATACAGACGGAGAGTAGAGCGGTACACTCAGAAGCGCACATTCCAGAGCGATGAAAGGTGGGTTTACAGGGCTTGGGAGCGAACGGACCAAGGTGTGATTGACACGCGCCTGCCGGATGATGACGCCATGAGTTCATTTTGGCGAAGCATCTGGTCGGCGCCTGTCAATCACACCGAAGGAGATTGGACCAGGGAAATCGAACAAGCGTGCGAGCAAATACCAGAAATGGAGGCACTCACCATCAGCCCCCACGATGTAGCTCGTGCAGTCCGTCCGTTACCTAACTGGAAATCATTAGGGCCGGACGGGCTGCACAACTTTTGGATAAAGTGGTTCCAAAGGTCGCACGCCCGTTTGGCATCCCAGTTCCAGTCAGCTTTAGAGTCAGGATCGCTGCCCCAGTTCCTAAAAACAGGAATAACCCACCTGCTCCATAAATCAGGTAGTACTGCGGAACCCAAAAATTATAGACCGATCCCTTGTCTACCGACGGTCTATAAAGTTTTTACTTCCATTTTGAGAACTAAAATTAACAAACAAATTGACACCAACTCTATCATGTCTGCCTCTCAAATTGGATGTAGGAACGGGTCCCGTGGTACTAAGGAGCTATTCCTCATCGATATGGTCATTAACCAGCAGGTTCGTCGTTCGAAGAGATCTGTCGACATGTTGGATAGATTATAAGAAGGCCTATGACTCGGTGCCACATACATGGCTCATGAGGGTGCTGGAGTTGTATAAAGTAGATGCAACTCTACGCACCTTCCTGATGTCATGTATGGGGCAATGGAGGACGATGCTTCGCTATCCAGGATGTCGACAAATCCTGAGGAATAGCGAGCCAATAAGGATCGAGCGACGTATATTCCAGGGTGACAGTTTGAGTCCACTTTGGTTCTGCCTAGCCTTGAATCCTCTAAGCACGCTGCTGGAGGATTCAGGGCTAGGTTATCGATTGAGGAGAGGTGGTCAGGTTATATCTCACCTCCTTTACATGGATGACCTGAAACTCTTTGCCACCAACAATTTGCAACTGCTGGAGCTACTGAAGGTAATGCGGTCATGCATGTAAAACGAGGGGAGATCGTGGAATCCGTGGGAAGCCACCTCTCGGATTCCATACAACTAAGATCCCTCTCCTCAATCGAAACCTACAAGTATTTGGGTATGTCGGAAGCGTTAGGTGTCAACGCTGCTGACATGAAGTAATCGCTGAAGGAGCGCTTCTTTAACCGCCTGAATAAAGTATTAAATAGTCTTTTATCAGGTGGAAACAAGGTGCGCGTCTTCAACGGTTGTGTGATGCCGGTTTTGATGTACTCTTTCGGCACACTCAAATGGACTCAGATGGAACTTGACACCCTGGATAGGAGCACACTGCTGACCGCAAATCGCATGCATCACCCACGTTCATCGGTGATGAGACTGTATATCCCGCGGAAGTGTGGAGGTCGAGGCTTCTTAAATGCTAAGACTCTGCCCAACCGTGAGGTATGCAGTCTCAGGGAATACTTCCTAGAAGCCAACGTGGGGATGCACCGAGATGTGGTCACAGTGGACAAAGGCCTCACCCCGCTATCCTTAGCTAACGAGAACTGGCGCAAACCTATAGTTTTAGATACTAATGACCGCAGGGAGGTATGGCAGAGCAAAGAGTTTCACGGGCGCTTTTACCGGGCCTTACATGGACCCGATGTAGACCTGTTAGCGTCCATATCCTGGTTGCGATTCGGTGACCTATTTGGGGAAACCGAAGGTTTTGTCTTTGCGATTATGGACGAAGTTATGATGACGAACAACTACTGGAAATATATTGTGAAGGACGGCACGATTGACATCTGTCGGGCATGCCACCGTCCCGGGGAATCAATCCGACACATTATCTCTGGCTGATCTCATCTTTTCGTGTATTGTCAGGAGGTTCCTCACTCAGGAGCCCTGACCGTCGGGTAGCTTGGACCCTGTCCCAACACCGGTGGGATTCTGCTTTATATTTTTAAATGTTTTTTTTTTTTTGTTTTTATGTGATAATTTAAAAATGTAATTAATATGTTTAAAAATTAAATAAAGGAAATATTGATGTCATTACTATTGATAGTGTCTGGACCCCTAATGAAGCCTTTACACCATTATCTCATATTCGTCTGCTTACGTTATACATAATCTGGTACACAGCTTGCATAACACATGAATATATATTGATGGTTCATGTAGCTCGTGTGTCCACACCGCGTGTGTGCTGCTATCTATAGCTACATAAAAAGTCGCAATCAATAATACATGATTGTTCTGATTGATAAGGGTAGCGTTATGTACATACTATACAGATGTTTATTTGTTGTTAAACACAATCTACCTGTTAATAGCAGCTGTACCTCAATCATTGTTTACTGTTTCCAATACAAAAATAAATGAAGGTAAAAACAGTCTTATTGTATTTATGTCAACATCTTCTTTTGCTCGGGAACTAGTCAATATAATAAATAATTGTAATAAAACTACTTGAAACTATTTATCGGCAAATCTGTTTCGTGGAACTCGACTGAGTAGGACAGCTCGTCTAAGTCTCGGGGAACTGCCACACGCGCAGCATTCTTAGCTTTATCAAACTGTTTGCGATCTTACATGTTACCGGACTACTGACACTAATGTAATTACTAGGTAGTTAACATAGCAACACACACATTAGACTCAGCTTCATAATAACAATATTATAAAAGTGTATAGTTAATTCAGGGAAATTAATTGTAAAGCATATTGACACCCAAATGAAACCGTCGTTTATTTAAATCATAACTGCCATTAGGTATTTGACAGTTTTATGAAATGGTTATAACACAGCAAATTGAGCTATGGTGTCAATCTGCTTTACAAATTATTTCCCTGATTGTAGTAAAGCATGTGAGCGCCACGCTCTCAATGTGCTCACGTCAAAGGGACGCTCTGTGCCAAATATTTGTCGGCATGTCGGCGGTCTGACCACATTGTATGTACTAAATATAAGATAATAATCATGTTGCTCACGGAAACGGGGTACAACACTAAATAGATTTCTGATCACGGAAATATATTCATTACCAGTTAGTAAGGAAAGACTATAAGGCTCTAATTAAATTAGCTAGTGAAACTCCGCAGATCTATGTGAATAGGTATCAATGAAGGTATCAATATCTAATGACGTAAAAGAAATAAAAATATCTGACCTCATTATTGTAAGTAACCACACTACTAAATGACTACATCTACATGTTGAGTACGTGTAGTCAGCTGTAGTTCCTTGAAATTGAGAAATTCGATATTTTATTATGTTTAATCTTTATTCGATATCTATACCCACCATGTCCGCGGAGTTTCACTAGTTAATATATTTTGACCCTGTACACTGAAATGACAAATGTACCGAGGGTACAAAGGCATCTAATGAGCAAAAAAAAAATTAATACTAAATACATTGTTATCTTGTATACCTGAAAACGCTTTTAGCTAGCTTTACAGCTTACATTAAACTGATTATAGCATGACTATGATGCAATATGTTGCCTTTGAAACACGATAACATTGTCGCACAACACGCATTGTATGTGCAAGTATGTGTATGTGAGGGAGACAATGTGTGTGTGTGTGTGTGCAGTGCAGTGAGGCGCGATTGTCCCTCCGTGCGGACACGTGATTGTTGATAAACGTCACTCCGGCGCGCAAACTGTGCGGTTAGTAGCCCGTTATGACCTGAGGCATCGCACGTACTGATTGATTTATTTCAAGTATATGCAATGCTCAAGGAAATAAGTCTACTCTACGTATCTGATCTGATTTTATTAATAGATCGTATCAAAAAATTTGCGACTAATTTCAACTTTCTGGCTCATTGATTCCTTGACATTTTAAAAGTAGTAAAAGACTAAATTTAAAAAAAAAACCGTTATGTTTGATTAATCATTAAATACACAAATATATATTACTAAAACACATCTACACGATTTAAAACACAGTCCATTTTATTCTCTAGATATCTGTAGCCCAAATAAATTCCGAAGTAATTATAGTAACTACAGTCGTATATTTTAGAGTATTTTATACGTCATGCGCCGACCGTTGTTATTACTATTTATGTTTTGGACTTGTTCCAAATGTGCTGTTTTTCTGTGCCATGCTTAGTTCCGGTGTACCTGCAACAATGTGTGCGAAACATGCACGGTCCATAGAGGTGAAGGAACTTTGTGCGATGATCTAAGGCGTAGCAAAGTGGTACGAGCTACGCGCTACGAGCAACGCGCTACGAGCTACGCGTTACGAGCGCTACGATATGTCGAGCTAACTTGTCTATAATATGTTACGGGGTTCGGAAGCGATCGGTTGACCAATTGGTTGAGTCGGTAGCGGAACTCTGTGATGTATGGATATGGAGGCTGCACTCGTGGTCGGCTATAGGTTCTTTTGACGTAATAAGAGGGATGACTCTGCAAGTCCCTTTGTCTCATACATGTCATAATATCGATACCTTATCCGTGCAGTTTTTATTATTCGTTGACACCTAAGTACCGCCTTATCCAAAAGTCTTTTAATTTTATTCTTATACAGTCAATTTAGTAATTATAATTTTTTTACTTCAAACATATTTACCGATTAGAAACGCCTGGAAGACGGTTGTTACGAAATAAAACATACATATGATACGCGAAAAACATTTACTTCGAAAAGAAAGTAAACAGAAATATTTTCTCATGAATCATTTCTTGAGAATTCGATAACGTAGTCCATTCACACAGAAAATACTCGTGTGTTGTAAGTTCAAGCGTGTCGTGTGTAACTTATACCTACGCAATTGCTTGTGTTGTTTTTTATAGAATATTATTTTACTCATTAAATATTCTTAAGAATTTTGTAAGTAAATTGAAATATCTAAGTGTATTATGAGAATTATTATCATCATCATCGTTTCCAAAAATAACAAAGTAACTTATCTAGACGGAATACAAAGCGTCAAAGCAAGCTGTAAAGCAAATAACAATAGTCAGAACGTCAATGTTGGACAATTAGTTATAAATCCAAGCAGTTAATCAAACATCCTCGTCGTCGCGCAAACGATAAGAAAAACTCATCTGTATCCAGTCTGTCTGTTTGTATGTATGCCACTCGCGTAATTCCTCTATTTGCTTAGGACGACGCCGAGACGTCGAGCGAGGGGGCCTGCAGGGGGGAGGGAGGGGTAATGAACCTTTTCGCTGCAAACAAATATTGAATAATGTTAATTAGCAGAGCTAATCGCAGTCCCGCACGCGCCCCCCGCACCCCTCTCTCACCCGCACGCCCCGCACTAGGTTTTTATTTAGTTCACAATAATTATGAGTGTACTTCATTCGGCGGTGTTTGGCTCAAGTGTGGGACGACGCTTATTTATGAAATAAAAAGGTGACTTTTAATTAGCGTTTCTTATGCCAGTCCACGAGGGAGACTAAGAGATAACTTTTGGTTGACTTTGCGTGTTCAAACTATTAACTTTATTCAATGTTTCTTTTTCGTTTTAAATTAGTGAACCCTTTTTAGTAAATTATGTTCAAACGCCGTGTGTTTTAAAACAAAAGTGTTTTAAAAGTTTGTTGCAATATAAATAAACATGAAATAATGTGAGTTTAGCGGAACCCGTAGGTACCCCAAGAAACATTGTTGAAGTATCGGACATCATGGAACTCACCTTATCGCACTTCATTGGTCACTGCTGGACATCATCCTCGCCAAGCTTGGCTGTTCACCACTTGTACTCAATGTAGAGTAATCACATTGTTCACTAGACAGTTTAATAATACAACGCAAGAATTACAATACTGGTATGCCTTAATAAGGAATATATACTGGGCGACTGGTAATTACTAGTGACCAATACTTAAACAAGTGACTTTACTCATCATTATGAACAACTGTTTGGTCTCATAATAAAAGTTGTTCATAATGATGAGTAACGTCTCGTGTTGAAGTATCGGTCACTTATTACCAGTCACTCTATTTATATACTTATTGGTACGAAACAAAAATTCAAAAGACGCTTTGTAGGTTCCGAAAAGTCCTTTATATAGGTCTCATTCGACATTGAGGGCGCCACGACCGACCGATGTGTTTCACAGTACACGTTCATTCTCTGCTCTTAACATCGTTACAAGCACAAAGAATGAATTTATTTAGAAAATAACACGTCTTTTAAAAAGCACTTCATGATCTTATTACTTTGATGTACTACATCAAAGTAATGTAAAAATGTTTTTTGAGTATCGTCCCAATCATCGCTCTGCCGATAAGCCTTACAAATACGATAAAATTTCATAAAAAAAACATACATGATAATGGTGTTATATTGTACAGAGAGCTACTTCAAAGGCTATCTGAATTGAAGCCGCAAATAATATTTGCTTGGAGGTAATCCTATTAGCATTATTGAGGAGAAACAAAATTCTGCTGGATGCAGACTAGCTCGAAGTCTTACGGCGATGTTGATCAATTTAACTGTGTATAGGTACATATTTTTACGCTTGACTGTTCCTACAAATACCTTTAATAGGTATATTCACTGCTTCTACCAGTCTTGCCTAGTCCCTACTGTACAATTTCGGCCAGCATTTGGAGAAAAGAATGACTTTTATCAACAAACCATAAAACCTCGTTCAACACGCGACATGTACTCTCACGCACTGGCGTACAATCGAGGACTCACACTCGACTAGCTGCGATCGTCAGTTAATCAGACGCGGATATTTTTCCTTGTGCCCATAAAGACAAAGCAAATCCCCTTATCGAAGGCAATGGGCCAACATAACGCTGAGCAAACACTTCTTGAGTGAGCTCAAGCAAACATTGTGCAAATATTGGACCCACTCTGACAAGCTGAATCACACCCACGCATTTATTGGTTGTGCCGTTTGAACAAATATTGGGATTTGGCTTCATTTACAATATCACAAGAATAGAAATCAGAGTTTAAGCAGTTATTGGTTAGCATAAGGACTCTCACTCTCACATTAATTCAACAGTTTGTGAACGATAACAATAAGAAAACCATATTCAGAAATCAAGAGTTCATTGAATAAATTCAAAATTAATTAAAATTGAAACATAATTATAAAAAGTTATGATCTGATATAAAAGCTAGACAACTAAGAGGAGTGCTGTGGAGCAGGAACAGATTAAAGTGGCTATCGCTGCGGACAAGCGGCGGATATTACAAAATTATCCGCGCGCAACTACTACATAAATACGAACAGCGCGCGACACGACGCGAGATAGATGCGACTACCGCTCGTATATTTCTAAATACCAATGTTCTATTGCCATTTCACAAGAAGTCTCGTAAACTGTGTATGAAATTAATATAGATTGTAAATTGTAATGTGCTTGTTCTAGGAATTTCTATTTTAGTTTGATGTAGAGTGCATTTATCTTGGTGTACCCTTGGGGGAAATAAATTAATTATAAATGAGAAGTGGAAAAAATAATAAGGAAACCATGGTTTAAATTCGAATAAAATAGCTATTTCTAGACTTGTGCACATTTTAAATTCCAAGATAGTAACATCTAGCGTACGCCGCGCGCTAGCGCACAAGTCGTCCATTAGTTAAAGCGCTAACACACTGGGACGCCATGGCGACGTCGCCGGCTACGTAGGTATATAAACAATTCGTATTGAAATGTATAACGGTTAACTCACTTGGTTACGATCTGGCGACGACGACGTCGCCAATTTGGAAGCGTAGCCACGACCGACCGGCCTCTTCGTGGAGACTGGTTTTTTCACCACTGGCGACCTAGTGATGCGTAACCAAGCCGCCGGTATTTTGTATACAAGTAAGTTAGGCCTCCTGAGGTTAGCTGATGGCCAGGACGGAAGCCCGCGTGTTACTGGCTACGTTATTTAGCAACCTCATTCGGCTACGGTAGGTTGCCAGAGGTAGCCATGGCTAAGTAGCCAGCGACGTCGCCATGGCATTCCAGTGTGTAAGCGCTCTTAGTCGCAGTTTTATTGCGTCGCGCTACAAACTACTTGTTCTTTGTCTCGCTCCAACACCGGGCGTATTGTTATTTGTTCTGTCTCAAACTCTGCAGGTACAATAACATTTTACTTTGCAACTGTTAGTGCAATTTAATTGTGTTGCTGTAGTGATAGTGTTTCTACATCTGACACTTTGGATATTTCATTTTGACGTAAAACGTCTTTCATTTCGGTCAGTAGGGTCACTTGCAAAAAACCATATGTAACGAAACATGTTATGGCAAGATTGCTTATTACTTTGGAAGTATAGCATCTACCGGTGGCATCCGGCGCCTGATTTCTGCAGGCGTTGGAATTTGGCTACAGCTCGGTTCAAGTCAGTGTTTATCGAGAACGAGTTTGGACACCAGTGTGATGTATGTGACCGGTTGTGGTTCAAGAAAGATTTAAAATCAGAAACAGCAGCCGTGTCGCGATTTCTAGAGAATAAAATCCTTACTAATAAACTTTCTAATCTAACCTAATACCTTATATACTAGATTTTGCCCGCGGCTTCGCCCGCGTAGATGTCGGAAAATATCCCACGGGAACGTACTACCGATACCGGGGTTACATACCTAATAGCCGAGGAAAAGGTCAATGGACTCTTACCGCTGCGCCCGCGTTATGGTCAACCAAAATTATTTTGTCACGCGTAATTTTGAATCTGTGATATCTTTTAAACTATTTATTTAAATGAAATGATGTCAGGCATATTTTAATATAAATTAAATGTTCAATTTAAGTAACATAGTTTATTGGATAAGGATTAATAAAATATCGGTCAAAATAGCTTCGGAAATAACAATGAAATTTTTATCAAATTCTAAAAGATAAAATGGTTATCGGGTTATCAATAGTCAGTCATCCTTAGAAGATAGACTTATGCCATTATGGACTTTTTGTTTAACTTTTTAAGATGAACAATACTGTAGAACATAAACTTTATGTAGCTTTTACCATTTCCGAGCGCACGCCAATAAAGTTCCCAGTCGGCATGATTTTTTCCGACATCTTCAACAATAATCGTCAATAATCGTCGTCGTAATTTCAGCTAATTTACACAAAACCTTAATGAATTATACACTAAAACCTTTCGCATGAATCATTCCGTCCATTGGTGAAAATTGTTTGAAAATCCGTTCAGTAGTTTTTGAGTTTATCGCGTTCAGACATACAGACAGATGCGGCAGGGGACGTTGTTTTATAATATGTGTGTATATATATAATCTGAATCTCGGAAACGGCTCCAACGATTTTCATAAAATTTAGTATACAGGGGGTTTCGGGGGCGATAAATCGATCTAGCTAGGTTAAATTTTTAGAAAACGTCGATAAAAAAGAACGGATTTGGATAAAATTTGGCACACAGATAGTTTTACCTGTATTAACACATAGGATACTGTTTATCCCGATATTACCACGGGATCTAAACTTATGCGGGTGAAACCGCGGGGCGCAGCTAGTATGTAAATAAATCTAACTTGTGTATAATATATTTCTTTGATTAATCTATATCAGAGCCTGTACTGTAGAGTACAAGTACTAGTGCGCATTATACTCTAGCACGCATATGACGACTCGCGTGCTCCACTGCGGCTGCGTCCCTAATATAGCCTAGCCGATTTTATTTACTGAATATCTGATCAATTGCAGTACATTATAGCGAGTAATTTTACTCGAAATCCTGAAATGATAGCCCCGAAGTAGTTTTAGGATTCCGTAATAAATATAACCCACATTGATTCAATGAGTTGAATCACATTTTTTACTTTACATCATTACCTTTGCCTCACCATGAGTGTAGGATCAGCTTAGTTGCAGAAGTGGGAGCTCTATGGAATAACGTATAACAGAGTGAGCGCTTGATTAGATGCACTAATGAGACTTTAATTACACTTTTATATTGAAAGCCGAGTCTTTGTCTTGCGTACTTATACAAACTATTGTAAAACATTTTAAAAGAGTAACGCTGGAATTTCTTGCCCATTCTTCTCCATACGAAAACTACCTTTTGGAAGGGGCGATTAGAATCAATTATATTATTTTGTAAATTTTGACGTGCAAAAGTGCCATACATGGGCTTATTTGAAATAAATGATTTGACATTGACTTTGCGTTATTTATGTCGCAATGAAACAGTTTTTCTTTTGTTAATGCTTCAGAAGAATTTCAAACAAACTAAGGTCAATTGATACGAGCTAAAGTCTATTTTTTACTTGCTAATAAGATTTTATTTATTTAGAAACTTCCATTATTATAAAAAGTGTAAAGTGTAAACTCCAGCTTTATTAAAACAATAAATATTAATTCTGAGATAGGTGTGAGAGTGTCGGTAAACTCGTATTAGTACCTTGTTGTATAATTTGTGTAACTTCACAGACGCAGTATGAGTTGTTTCTAATTGTGCCGACGAGCGAACAAAACGTTGAAACAAATTAACTTTCTGAGATTAAATATATTTTGTAGTTCAAACTTGTATTGACGTAATTAAAGTTTCGGTCAATTAACGAACGATAAAATTAATTAAACTAAGTTTGAACGGTTTTGAGGATTTACCAGGCGATTTACCGATATACTCAATATTAAATCAAATATTGAAAGTTAAAAATATTTACTGCAAATCATAACTTTTTCCCAAGCCTCTACGAGCTGTAGGCAGTTTTTATAAGCCTTGGAGCCAATCATATAATAAGTGTCAAGGTGTTCATATAACAACGCCTGCCCTGTTGCGGGCGGAGGCACACGCTTCTGAATTTTCGGATTCAAGTGCGGATTGTATAATTATCACTTGCTTCAAAAACGATGAAGGAAAACATCGTGAGGAAACCGGTATGCTTGAGAGATATTTCTCAACGGCATGTGAGGCCCATGGGTGGCTTTAAAACTGACACCAGGTTAGTCACTAACCACACGAAAAGAAGAAGAAGAAGCCTATATAATATTCCCATTGCTGGGACTCTGACCTCTTTATGGGAGGAAATGGGCCGTAATCCAGCACGCGGGCCCAGTGCGGGTTGGTAGATGTCATATTTATTCGAATTTTTGGTTCTAGGACACCTCGTTTTTCTCACGATGTTTTTCATCACCGTTTGGAGAGCAGTGGTGGTGAAATAATTTACACAAAATAAAGTGCCTGTCAGGGTTTGAACCTACGACCCACAACTCGTAAGTCATGGCCGTTCCCACTGAGCCACCATTGCTCTCGCTGATCCACCACTGCTCTCCGTCCATCTCGTCTGACACCGATGGTCATAAGCCGACGATAATGACATGCAAAGCCGCCCGCGACTTGTTAGATCGCTCCGTAACGAACAGTCCGTTTGTCAGCGTGTCCCACTGCTCAGCTGATCGACATTCGCCACACGTACTCGCTTCACACTGTTTGGACACTTCTTGTTATAATTTATTCGCCGACTTTCTCCTTTGAAGTCACCTCCGTGGTTCTGCGATGAATAGATTACTTCTTCTTTGCTGGTGGGGGTCACATGACTTAAGTATTATTTTGTGAAAACGAGCGACGCTACTCTACTGTGATTCGCTTCGAAATTAAAACACAATACGCAGGCACTTGTTCACCGCCACATTTCCTAAGAGTATTTATCATTGCAATAAATTAAAATTCAAAAATTGTTTTGATAGTACTGAACTGGTCCTTAGTATCATTGTTATATTTGACACAATCAAGCTTGTAGGAAATAATTTTATTATTGCATTCCTTAGCACATCGAAAATTAAAAATCTTGCTTTTAATTTTTGAAAAGCAAGATTCTCAATAACTCACCTCGAACTGTTCATTTGCTTACGTATGACGTTCCTCACTGTTGTGTACGTCACGAACTCACGACACTCTCACTACATACATTATTCAACGCGCATCGTTTTAGAAACACACTTCCAAACTCGCGGCGTGGCGGTAAGGCGACGTCCACAGTGGCGCGGTGCGATTCCTGTTGTCCTTGTTAACATGTTGCCTATCAACGCACCCGCAATAATTGGATTTGGTTATTGGATGATTTTTCCTGGAAATGATTGTATATCATTCCTAGGTAAACTCCACGTAATTAGTTTTCCTGTCAAACTTCGTCAAGACGGCCGGCGTCCCGCAGCCTCAGCATAGCATAATACTACGACATAGTAAGTAGCGCTGCTACAGCGTAGGACACGTAGCGCTGCTACGGCGTAGGACACGTAGCGCTGCTACGGCGTAGCATACATAGAGAGGAGGCTACGACGCCACTGTAACCTGTTAAACTAATAACAATGTTCCAGGGTAGTTAGGAACACGAATTAGTGTTAATAATGCCGTTACATGTGTACCGTGGGGCGGCGCTCTGTGCAGTTTTAATAAAACATGACACACTCGCCAAATAATATACTATTATTAGAATTTATAAGTAGGTTTTACTAACAAATTCCATGCCGGCATCAACTATCACGCTAGTGCACAGAATTTTTATGTATCGTACTTTAATCAAGTTCCTCGAGCTAATGACAGCTAGTGTCACTCATAATAACGTCGTTCAGCACTTTCCAGACCTTTAGCGTGACATGCACAGAAAACATGCATCTGTTTGAAAATAAGATTAGAAATAAAATCACTAGTCTAAATAATTTTTATAAGATTTCAAAGTGTCCGTGCGATTATAAGCATTGATATCTAAGGCATAAAATTATTTCGAAATGTCGTATAGTTTTCATACGATCCGCCCGAGCATTGCTCGAGAGCAGACGTGTTAATTTTATAGTATAAATATTTGGACTGGCTTTCCCAAGGGGGTCATCATCTTATTGATTGGTTGAAAAGTATTCTGTTAGAGCTAGGTTGCTAGCTTGAGCTAGGATGGATCACCCTAATTCAATGGATCTCACCGATCCGGGACTAATATTCTCCCGACCAAATGACGGTCTCGGCGGCCACGCTTTTACATGCTTTCCAAGGCACGGGGTGTCACACCACCACCTTCCAAAATCCGAGTTGCTAATGAGACATTCCTTATGGAAAAACCCAATAAGCGGTATTGGGTTTCAACCTGAGAATCGAACTCAGGACCATGGGCTCAGCAGTCATGCTTGCAGCCCCGAGACCGGCGTCACAGTGCCCCCGGACTCACATACACACAAATACGTTTAGCCTTGTACGTTAACACCGGTTGTTATGTGCATATATTTGTGAGGCAACAGGTTCCGAGAATTGCTTCTCTGCTTTCAACATTAGAAGTAGAACATTCCAAGTAACCCTTTGACGTATTACGTAGTTAGTACCAGCACGAGCTGACAATAGCTCCCCTCGTAGTACTGTTACTAGACTCTGTTGTGATCACGTTGAGTACACGAACTATGTTTAGCCGTTTTTCAATAACTTCGTAGTAATTAAACGGATTAGTCAACCTTTTTATTCCGTGGAAGAAATCAGTAAAGCTTTCAGTTGAAGTCACGTGAAAAGTTCGGTAAGCATTTTGTGAAGATAACATCGTTTGCTCGCGGAAATAACTTTGGATTGCGATTGACGACGAAAATATGTTTTTTATTGCGAGAATCCAATAACATTATGAAAGCGTGAGCAAAACGTACAAAGTAACGTTTGAGCTGTGCAAGCAAAAACACCGAAGCGGTCAGTACGCTAGCTTAACTGTATAAAATAAATCTATTTATGTCAGGAGGTAATATATATTAATTCGTTTCCGGCGGAGATGCGAGTTCGTGTCCGTTATGCGGCGCTCGTTGGAACCAGTTTATTTCATTATTTTATTGCTACGGTACAAACGGAGTCAATTAAAAGTTTTCACCTGCAGTCCGCACACAAAGGCAGCCTCTAATAGAAAATAAGTTGAAACCGTCCATACTATGTAATACTCTTTATGGATTTAGTTATAACGCTGCTACGATACACTTGAAATATAAAATACATAGACAGATTATCAATGACTTTCATAATGTTTGGGAGCCAGGGAACCTATGTTTCGAGCCTCCTTGCCGGATTACCGCCATGGGATCTGGAGGCAAAGGTCCTCGCGCACATTTGGGAGTGGCGCGAGGAGCGGCACAGCGGACAGAGCTCCGGCGGGATCTCATGGCGTCATGGAGAGTGCGATTGTCGCAACCCAGCGCTGGGCACGCCACAATTGCGGCGATAAGTCCCCTCTTTGAGGAGTGGCTAGAGAGGCGCCACGGCGTCCTCACCTTCCGCCTGACGCAGGTCCTCATCGGACACGGCTGTTTCGGGAGGTTCCTGCACAGGATAAGGCGGGAGGAAACGCCCGGGTGTCACCATTGTGTGGATCGCCCGGAGGACACGGTGGAGCATACGGTGGAGGTCTGCCCAGCTTGGGCTGAGCATCGCCGTGTCCTCGTGGAGGCGATCGGCGGCGGTGATCTCTCGCGTCCGGCCCTGGTTCGGGCCATGGTACGGAGCGAGAGGAAATGGCAGGCCGTCACCTCTTTCTGCGAAGCTGTAATGCTCGCGAAGGAGGAGGCGGAACGCGTGAGGGAGAGGCAAATTTCGTGCCCTCACGCCCCTAACCGCCGCAGGAGGAGACGCCCAGGGCGTCGGGAATCGCAGTGCGATTTCCGGCCACCGTAGGCGCGGGCTTGCGGACGGTGAGCAATGGGTGGCTCACCGTCCGATAAGGACCAGGCCCGGGTCGACGGCGCGTTGTGTTCCACGCGCGCCTCAAAGAGAAGTCAGCAGATTTGAAGGGGTCCACTAGGGCCGATGCCTGCCGGGGTTGCGAAGAAAACCGAAAGGGAGATCGTGGCCCCCGGCAACAGGGCAACCGAAGGAACATGGGTGGGTTTTAGTCAGTAAGAGTCTGACACGCCCTCCCGCTCCGCCCAGAGCGGGAGAAGTTATTTGATGATTTCCCACCCACAAAAAAAAAAAGGGAACCTATGTTTAAGACACTACTTCTGTATGTTGTAAATGTAATGTCTGTAACAATGTTGCCACTTTTCTTAATAAAGAAAATTATTGATTTTCGCTCGTAAGCTTGGCGAAAGGAAATCCTCCACATCGCTGCTCCAATTGAGCTCCATAGGTCGCTGGCATGGCTAAAGATTAAACATTGTAGTCAAGAATACCAACGCTGGTCAAAGAGCAGTTTACTAAAATACATGTAATGGTAATGCTCTACAAACAGTTTTAAGTTCTTTCCATCAAGCACAAGAAACATTCGAAATTGAAAATCAAAGTTCCAATCGAATAGCAAACAGCGTCATTCCCAAACGTTAAATGAATTCGTTGTAACGTGAATATAGCTGCAGGAAGTTAAAGACGCGAGCGATATAATCTAATGAACTTCGCTCCGTTTGTTCAGCTGTGCAACACTCGAAAGAATACTCGCTTGATAGTGTGAAGATACACACTATCAAGCAAGTATTCTTTCGAGTTCCAAGCAAAAGTAGTTAAAGTTCTGAAGTGCACTACAACGTGCAGATTTGCAATATGATAATTATTGTTTTTGGACTAAAACATTTGTTTGGTATATCCGGAATTAGGCCTCAGTTGCTTTTGAAAAGAATTTCCCAGTGGAATTCAAAAATGCATTTTAAACTGTACTCTGCTAGGATTAAAAGAAAAAACCGGCAAAGTATGTGTCGAACAACGCACAATGAAGGGTTCCGTAGTTGAGATGAATTTCTCCCATACATTCCAACTGCAAATGTAAGTTTGTACGCACAATATTGAGGGATTTACCATGTTATTTAAGACCACACTTCTTATAGGTTTTCCCGTAATCTATGAGTAAAGAACCATTCTCTGTATTTTTTCTTTTTTCAAAATGTTAGGCTCAGTAGTTTCAGAGATAAGAGGGGAGGGTGGTAAATGGTAAATTTTGATCTATTTTCTTAAATATCTTTAAATGTTTTTATTAAAAAATTAAAAAAAAAAAATAATCCTCGCAACATTTCATTTGTTATTGTTGTCACGGTACAGTTAGCAGATTTTTTTTTTTCTTATTTGTCACCAAGAAGTGATACTATTTATTCATTTATTTACGTTACACGTCCGTGTTTGTGTCATGGAAAAACATTGTGTAATTGCCAAATGTCAACTTAATCGGTCCAGTAGATTCGGAGCAAACTGGTTGTCACAGACGGACAGACCGAGAGACAAACGAGTGATCCTATAAGAGGCCCCTTTTTTAGGGTTCCGTACCCAAAGCGTAAAACGGGACCCTATTACTAAAACTCCGCTGTCCGTCCGTCTGTCAGTCTGTTCGTCTGTATCTCATGAACCGTGATAGTTAGACAGTTGAAATTTTCACAGATGATGTATTTCTGTTGCCGCTATAAAAACAAAAACTAAAAAACAGAATATAATAAATATTTAAGGGGGCTCTCATACAACAAACGTGATTTGAGTAGTTAATGCAGCCTACCCAAATGTCCTTTCTTTGGTATTGTTCGTCGAGTTGAGCTCCTTAAGTTCTGAGTTGAGCTCCACGATTACTGACAAATGCTTGCACTGACTGGACAGGTTCACTCAAATCTGTGTGGTTCTTTCCTCAAAAGACCATTTCAGACACTAATCTACATGGTCCTCATATGGCCTGACCAAGATTATGTCTGGACTTTAAAAGAGACTGTGACCTCTGAGTTTGTTTCGGCCTTTCTTCTCAGAGTAGTCAGATAGGAAACGCCGAACTCAACTAGCTTTTTTTTTTATATATATATTTTTTTAATATGACTTGTAAAAGTGATTCCGATATCCTATTTACAGAATAAACAATTTCATTTCATTTTTTTGCCGGTTTTACAGATAATGGTGCGGAACCCTTCGTGCGCGAGTCCGACTCGCACTTGGCCGGTTTTTCCGTTTAAGGTACGGAACCCTAAAAAAATATATGATTTCAAATACCTACTGAACTGACAGAATAATCTTTCAAAAATCTTAAAGCAAAAATATTATTTGCGCAAATGTAATTTAATACGAGAAGCCAATTCCTTAGACTATTGATTGCCGCAAGCGCTAACAATCGGGCCATAAGTTCGGTAAGCCGGTAACCACGGAGGCGGACGCACAAACTTTCTCTCAGACAATAAATTACAGATTATAATTCCGATGGCACATGGAGGGGTCTCCTGCCGGGGCGAGGCGGGACGTCGGGGAGGGGGGACCGCGAGACGCGCCGAGAATATATCCGTAGGTGAATTAATTGTAGCAATGAATTAGATAACTTGTCTTGACCCCTGAACAGTGGTAATTATGTAACGTCTAGTCTTTACATTCATGTCCTTCATGGACCCTTCACTTAAATTCTCATTTGCCAATATCAGCATTAGCTCAATGTTTAACTTTTATCAGAAAGTTTTAGAACCGATAGCAGTAACACAGTTTAAACCACATGTAAACCTCGTGGGACGCATTGGGGCCGTTTGTTTCTCACATCATCGGTCATCAGGAAATACGTCATGACATGTCAGCTGATGTACTTGTAATGAAATAAAGGTTGCGCCGCTTATCGGAACATGTCATCAAAGGATGAAAAGCTAATACGAACGACTTCCGGCATACATTAATAGGTCCTGTTGTTTCGCTGATGTATTTATTTAATTACAACAACACAATTATTTAATTTTTATCCACTGACATACATCAACGTAGTTAGCCACCGTTAAAGGAGGTAAATATATAATCTGTAAAACGTCCGCAATGAATATGACGCAGTGTAACTTTAGATTATAGAATGATTTCGATGTACGTACATGATTTCTAATAACACGCATATTAAATAACTGAATGTGATTGTAAACAACACTCCGTAAGTAGTCTGTGCAAGCCTTCAGTGAATATAGAGACAAGATGGTTATTTAAAATTGTACTGAGATCACAGCGGCGCCGGCGTGATGTTATTACTATTAATAACTGTTAATCCTTATCCTAACTAGCGTTGCAAAACTTCGGTAGCCTTTGCAATAATTCGGTAATATTCAAAAGAACACTTCGATTGGAACGAATATTACCGCAGCAAGAATTAACTTAAAACTTGAATTAACGCCATCTAGCAGACAAGAGTAGAACTTTAAATGTCGAACTTCCCTCGTTAGTCCCTCGGCGACGCGATGCCAGCGCTCGCCTACGGTAGTATTGGCAATAATTCGGTAATGAGTATGGCCGCCAAAAATTGTACAATAACAGTCGTGAATTAGTAACACGCGGTATCATACGTGAATGAAGGTAACACACGTGAATTTGTAAAGCCTGGGATTCATGTGAGAGAAATGACTAATTATTTAAAAACATTGTCAAATTGCGAAAATAAAGTGCTATGGTAGGTGTTATTTATATTTTGTTTAACAAGCGATTTTCAAGGTTTTTTTTTAAATTAAAAACAGAATGTTTTTCATGAGGAAGTTTTTTAATTATATGAAAAAATTACACATCATCATTCATCATCATCATTATTATTCTACATCTCATTTTTTATAATTTCCTGTCGCAGGTATGCTGGAAGAGATTTCTTAGAAATAAGCATTGCTTTTGTACGTATTTTTCTGTTCCTTTCTTCTTGTCTGTTTATATGTGTGTGCATAAATGGTTAAATAAATAAATAAATAAAAATTTTATTGCTAACTACTTATGGTAGGTACTAATCTAATATTATATTATTAATCAGTTCCAGAGAAGCCTACCTACTTTAAAAAATAAATTTAAAACATTAACACTTAAAAGTATTCAAAATTTGATAAAAATATTGAAATATAAAAAAAGTAATTCAAATATACGTAGATCGTCTTCCCTGGTATCTTAAAAAAGTATGTGTAAATGAATTTTGACACTAATAAATTAATCACTAAGTTTCTATAGTATATAATAACAGATCAGTAACACACGGTATCATTCGTGAATCAAAAACACTGTCAAAAGCAAAAATAAATAAAATTGATGTGAGTTTTGAAGTTAAAAGGCACCGTACAGCGTTATTTGGTAATCAAATAGTCTATCAACACGTACTAATTAAAATAATATAGTAAACTTACGATCTTACCTTAATTATCAGCTCTTAAAATTATGAGAATTTCCCTAGACAAATTTACCGACTGACTCGATGTTCACTTGTATTCAAAAATTAATGGCGCCTTTTTTCCAGTGGTTGGCCAACTGTAGTGTGGTATTGCCATGACCCAAAAATGGTTTTAAAGCACTTGGATTATCGTTAGTTTCACAGATAAATAGTAACATACGTGAAGTAACATACGGGAACGAAAAGTGAGACACATTTTCAAAATTGTTTTTTAATACTTTAAAACATTATCAGTATTACAAAAAATAAAAATAAACATAAAACATATTGGAAAAGTTAGCCATTTCAAAATGTAAGTGGTTACTTATCAATTATGTACATATTTTTGACTTCAATGTGCAACATGTCGTAGAGGGACACACGAGTTTTGTATGGAAGTGAAAAGAAGCCAATAAAAAAAAATATCCGAAAATTCCGGAAACCGAAATATACATCGAATAAAAATTATATATGATTGTATATAATTTTACTAACCCGATCCAGTTAAAACATACCATAAAAATTAAATATAAATATGTTTTTTTTTTTTTACATAAATGAGAAGGACACAAACTTTTCTTCAAATGTACAATTTTGGCGGCCAGACTCTAATATTCAAAAGAATACTTCGATTGGAATATTACCGCAGCAAGAATTAACTTAAAACTTGAATTAACGGCATCAAGAGTAGAACTGTAAATGTCAAACTTCCTCGTTAGTCGTTTGACGACGCGATGCCAGAGCTCGCCTACACGTTGTGTGGCACGTGGCACTGCCCATGAGCCTCGCGGCCGTTCATTCGATATTAAATCAACGTAGTAATATTTAGCCTGCGTACCTACTCTGGGTGAATACTTCCGCGTAAGAAGTTATCTACTTGTTACTAGGTACTTATTATTTTATTTTTATATAGTTGAGTTAGAATGTGTCGATTTTTTTTCGGGTGGATGTTATGAACAAGTTTAGTTTACTTCGTAAAAACGTTTTTGTTTTACGATTTAATGGAAAGAAACGTACATAATTAAGTATACGTAGGTGAGAAGGTACCTAACTTTTACGACGATATTTTACTTTTCTTTGTAGAAGTGTTCAACCAAAACCAATAGTTCAAATAAGTCCTTATAGAAACACTTACTACTTAACTACTCACTATAATACTTAATTAGAATTATAAACCTTTTTATTCGGTAATAAGTACCTACCTATACTTAAGATAGTAAGCTGTTTTATAAAGTCATCTTAGTATCATCATCTGCCTAGCCTTTTCCCAACTATGTTGGGGTTTGCTTCCAGTCTAACCAGATGCAGCTGAATACCAGTATTTTACAAGCAGCGACTAACTATCCGACCTTCACAACCTAGTTACTAGGTAACACAATACCCTTTGGTAAGACTGGTGTCAGACTTTAAACTATGTTTTATTAAAATTTTGGTCATTTGAAAAAAAAAATACAGTGGCCGACAAAAGTGAAAACTTTAACAAGATCGCCTTGATAGAAGAAAAATACTTGTATAGAACATTGGTCCGTAACCTTATCTAAATAAAGAGCACAATCGCGTTAAAAAAAAATGAAAACTTCCGAAACCTTTAAAGTAAAACTACTTGCATAAAACATTGATCCATAACTAAATATTAATAAAGAGCATAATCGCGTTTATAAAACCTTTATAGTAAAAAACTTGCATAGAATATTGATCCGTAAATTAATATACTTCAAGAGAATAATCGCGTTTACAAAAATGAGCTGTCGTCACAGTATCGCGAAATCAATGGTTTAGTCCCATCTCAAAAATGCCCAACGCGCCTAAAGAAGTTTTCACTTCAAAAAAATTACAATATGTTCATTATTAAATTATCTATCCATTAGTGTTAGTAGCAAAACTTAACAATATTTAATTTACGAGGAGATGCATGTTATCAACCACTATTAAAAAAAAAAGTACCATATAAGAATCAAGATTATGTAGAAAAGGAGATGGAAAACGGTGAGCCCAAATGTAATAACTTGAGTTATGATCTAAAAAATTAGTCATATCTTTTATCTTAGAAGCTGAGAAGCTGAGAAATATGAGAAAGATGGTTTTCGTGAGATTATTGATTAATTGAGTAATCGATTACACAATTACCAAAAGAAAACCTCCGCACTAGGTAATAAACTCGAACTAATTAAATGCACTATAATTTATATAAAATATGGTGCCTTTAATTACAGTTATTTTAATTAATAAAATATTAATTAATAACTGAAAAACCAAAATAATAATTATCAGTTTTATATCGATTAAAATCAGTCTTATATTTTAGTCTATCACTGGCATGAAAGCTGACTGACATTGACACTAGACAGTTACCGAGTGCTCTTGGTTGCTCCCTAGTTTCATATTTTCGGATGCGTTTTGAGTGATTTCCTGATTATTACGAATTCTGAGCCTGCCTACCTAATACGACCCTTGCTGTTACACTGGAAACCGAAGATAGGCCACACGTTTGACTTGTAATTGTTATTTTGGATTTTACCGCCGCCTTAATTTGGATTGGATATAGTAGAAACTATGGATCGCGAGGGACTGATAAGTTTAAATCTATTCATTCACACCATTTTTATCTCGTTACATTCAGGCCCAAGATTGTATGTAATCATTTCCGTCTCCTTTTTATATTTTTATCAGTTGATATTTATTTCAAAAATAAATAAATAACAAGTATGTAGATAGCTCCAAAAACTGCACAAAAAACGGCGAGCGCGCACGAGCGCCGCGTTTTGGTTGGGGAGGCGCCTTAAGCCAGCTTAAGGCGCCGGCGACGTGCGCTTTGTTACGATTCGGACCGGCCCGCACTAGGCCAGCACGGCGCGCCGCACACGGTGCACGGCACGACGCACGGCACGTCGGTCAGCGTGCCGATCGCTTGCCGTTTGTTTTTCAATATTCGCCCACACTAAAATTGTTGCCTCCGCCCCCCGCAATGCTCAGCACTTCACACATAGTGTCGTCTATTGCAATTTAAACGCGGTAACACAAGAGTGCTGCTCTTTTTGCAGCACTTACACGTTGTATATCGCGACGGCGGACGATGCTCCAAAAGTTACATACACAGACCGACGCCGAACAGTTTTGGTCAGCAAAAGGTGAAGTGTTTTTAAACTGAATTCGTCTGTACGTTTGTGTGTGGTGAAAAATGTCGGATGCGAATACGACATCGAAATATTTTGTGCCTTTCGAATCTCTACAAACTTATATGATTGTATGTATATCCATCATGCCTGTTATACAGGTATCTATTCTACTGATTCATAAAAAAACATCGCCGGCGTTGAAGCTGCATCACGATGTATTGTGTGTCACTACGAAGTACATCGAGTGTCACAATGACTATCGTCACCACTAACTCAGTTACTATGACAGCTGTATCTCCCACACAATATGAAACTTCGAACTGTTCCCCCACCTCACTTAGCGTGCAATAGTACTACTCATTGAATACCACCGCCAACGTCCTCCGTAATGGTCGCGCCAAATTTGCGAACACATAATAATTAAACACACTAAAGATAACACTTAAACCGGGTGCGAATCATTGGGTCCACATAATTATCCGGCAGGTCTCGCGGCCGCCTCTTTGTGTCCTCTTAATTGGCGCGCCTGGAGGCCTCCGGGCAGCCTCGGAGCCTCTGCCTCCGCCGCGCGGACACTCAGGAAGAACCTCGTTAATCCGCTCCTCGGGGCATCCCGTGCCGAATTCTCTTTAAAGAACAAAATCATTAACTTTACTATGACTTACTCTTAATTATATTATAATTATGAATTAAGTTTCAATTATGCATTGAAACTGAAATGGAACTGTAATTATTAGGTATTCTAACTTGGACTGGGAGTGAACTCATTGCGAAATGTACGAGAACAAAGTGTAAAAACTGTGTGTTTATTACAGACAGGCGCATTCTGTCACATGTGTCTTACAGAGGAAACTTTACTTATATCCGTTGTCTAGTTTTTTCGTTTCACAATAAGAACTTTTATACAAAAAAAAAAGCACTACAAAGTGAAAAATAACTTAAATTTCGGAAGTCGGTGGCAAATAACTAAAACCAAAGACACTGACTTCCGAAATTTAAGTTATTTTTCACTTTGTAGTATTTTTTTTTGGAAGTCGGTTGTTTTTTTTTTTGTATAAAAGTTTTATTTCTCGCTTTTTAGTGGGTAGTTTGTAATTTACCTAAGTTACAACAGCCTAATCTCAACTGCTCATCACCTTTTACAAAATATTGCATCTCCTGATACAGGGATGTTAATCGTTGAGGTGTTCTCCTGGTACTTAACCATCAGCTCCACTTCTCCATATGCATTGTGACGAGTATAAATTGCATTGCAGCCATATTAAAGTAATCGAATCGCAACCCGTGAAATACTTATTATTGGGTAATTCCGGTGGCCATTTGTGGTCTTCGTTCCACTTCACGAAATGGTACTTTCCAAGACAAATTGCATGAGTTACTATAAAAAAAGAATCATCGAAATCGGTTGGCGCGATACTGAGTTATTCGTCCATTTGCCGCGCACATACTTAATGCAAATTTAAGACATATGGTTTTCTTAAGGATGCCATTATCAGAACTAGACCAAATTGAAATGAAACCACACGGGAAGTACCAGCTTTCAAATAAAAAAGAATCATCAAAATCGGTTTACCCAGTCGAAAGTTCTGATGTTACAAACATTTAAAAAAATACAGTCGAATTGAAAACCTCCTCCTTTTTTCGAAGTCGGTTAAAAAGCGGGAGCAAAGCTGCTATGAGCTACGCGCTACGAGGCGCTACGGCGACATTTTATTGAAAAAATAACATTTAAGTGTATTATTCGAGAAAAAGTTTGTAATAAGATTTTTTTGTACACTTCCGACAATCATAGCGATATTTCTTTCGGAAAAGTTGATAAAATTGTCCCGTGTATAACGTGTTAAAGCAACAACATAATTCCCTTTACTTTCAATTAACACAAGACACAGGTCGTGTCTGCTACAGTTGAATTCACTCATTGCGAGAAGGTAGGTGGTTAGGTTCACTTTTAGTACCGACAATGACAAACGAAAAACAATACGTAATTATTGAGTATGCAGATGCCCTATTTTATATAAAATAATTGATTTGAAACGTGTGCAAAATGTGGTAGAAAGAACTAATTATGATTATGTGTTGTGCGGTTTTCGATATGTTTTATTGATAATTTAGTGTGTACTATGTGAACTAAAATATGGTACCAAATACTTGATACATTATCTAAACATAAACTGTAATAAAATATCACAAATAAAACCTATATCAACTATAAATAAAATAGCATTACCATTATAATATTTATAAGAATTTTTTACTATTTCATGTTATAATAGATTAACATAATTATGTTGTGCAATGAAGTTGTAATTTTTTTTCTTCTTATAATAATATTAAATCTTATACCTCTAAACGAGCTATTCTTGTATATTTATATAAATTTATTTCTGTGATCTCGGAAACGGCTCTAACGATTTCGCTGAAATTTGGTATATGGGGGTTTTCGGGGGTAAACAATCGATTTAGATTAGTCTTATGTCTGGGAAAACGCGTGTTTTCGACTTTTCATTTACAGACCTTCGGCAAATTTTGGCAACTGTCAAAACTCTATTTAAAAGTTTCAGATACGCAAAAATGATATGACATTAGATAAATATTTCTAGTAAATAAAATAACAAATATATAGCATATTTATGCATACAAGACAAAAGTATATATATAAGCTTTCTGGAATGGTATTACACTTGTATCGTTTTCATTGCTATCTCACCAGAAAATAATCCGTCGTATAAAATAAATCGTAAAATTAGAATCAAGACTTCGCTTAACAGGTAAGCTCGTTTGATTCCCAATTTTACTTCACGGCGATCTGAAATATAATTCGTTAAACAAAGTAGATGTTCAGAGTTGTCTGCAATAATTTAGTTAGTTAATAAGTTACGGCATATTCTGATTTATTAGGAACTTTTATCATTCTTTCTGAATACAATATTTTAATTTTATGTAATTTAAGAAGGTTGCTTTGTTTTATGTGAATGTCATGTACATCTGTAATTGGTATGTATATAAATAACTGTTAACATTTAATATTTAATGTAGAATATATATGCTTTTGGCGTATCTATTTTAAATAAATTCTTAATAACGTTGCTTAATTAATAGTGTTTAACTATTTTTCATCAGTAATGAGGTATAATCATCAACACAATGTTGGTTGGCACTGTGTCTACTTCAATTGATGCCAGCACTAAGTTGAGCTACTGTATGTTTTGTGCTGTGGGAGGTGAATTATTAGTATCACTCTCACTTCCTACCACCCAAGCAATTTAACCCAGCTTGTGTTTATACAAATTTTATAAAGTTGTTCTGAATTAATATACCAGGAGGATATTATGATATGAATACTTTAAAAGTGTAAAACTGGGTGAACCTGCTACAGGGACACCTTGCCCAACCAGTCGGGGAAACAAGGCGTAATGTTATGATGTTACTTTAAAAGTTTCCATGATTGAGAATAGCATTCTCAGATCTGTCTGTAAATAGTTAAATTATTTGGGATACTGTTGTGCTTAATGAGTGAGTATTGAGTTGCACATTACATCTTGCTGTCAAGGTAAGTGTCGAGCTTAGTGAGTCTAGAAGATGAATTGTAAAGATTATCATTAGGGTATTTTAAAGAATGTCAGTTATCTAGTGATCTGAATAAGAGGCACCATGGCTGTGAAGTCCTTAGTAGTTAAACTTTCATAGGGTGTAACAGGATCTTTTAGCCCCTGAATGTTGTAAGCAGGGAGGTATTTTTGGTAAGCATTTGTGGAATTGTATTGTACCTAAATTGTACTGACAGACAAACTTAGAGTTTTTTTTTTTTTTTTTTGAAAAATGTAGTAGGATTTTTTGGTCAAATTCTTATGATCAGTTGATGTTATTTCCGTTTAGGTAAGTATATACTTTATGATATGGTTTCATTTCATTTTTGGATGGACTAGTTTTCCATAACTTTAGTTATTAAAGGTATTTTGGAAACTGAATTTCAAATACGGAATAGGCTTTTAACTTGTAAGCACCAATTAATAAGGGCAGTATATTATGCCCTGGATAGGAGAGAGGTTTGAACAAATTTGAGGTGAAAGGGTCTATTTCAGATGCTTAGAGTTTTTCCTCAACAATACTAATTTCCATATAAGTTTCACATATTCTGCTAGCAGTAATTACTTGACGAGTTTAGAGCTAATCGAGACTAGATTCATTTTAGAAGTATAAAGATATAAACTCTTTTCCTTGACCTCATAATATGTCCAAAATTGGGATTGTGTAATGAGTTGCATTTTTAAGTGAGGGAGTTGTATAATTGAACTTGTTATGATGTGCACTTGGTGAGCAGATGGAGAGTTTTAGAGTAAAGCAATTTGTAGATAATTCATTCATAGTACCTACATTTATTGTATTATACCTTATCTTGTTCATGTTCTACTCACAATCCATCAATACCTACGTTGTCCTCACAATGTTCTCCCCCCCTCCTTTTTTTTTTGTTTCCTTGATAATTTCACTTTAGTGCTGCAATTATCATTTAAATCTACTGTTAAATATGTAGACTAGTAGTTGGCAATCAAATGTTTAATTAGGTATTTTGATTTTATAAGCTTTGAATAAGATCACCCATTTCTGCCCAGCCCTTCGGGAAGTCCAGGCGTAATGTTAATAAGATCACCCATGTCTGCCCAGCCCTTCGGGAAGTCCGGGCGTAATGTTAAATAATGCGACTAAGTTTACTAGCACTTTTTTTTTTTTTTTTTTAGTACTGGTGTTTCAAGGTTTGTTTAAAGTGAAAAAATAAAACTTAATAATCAAGCCTAAAAAATAGCATTATTAGTTTTCAAGCCCAAACATTTAAACACACTTATAGTGGTATTTATTGGTATGTCTTATCGCAGTCTTGATATTTTACCAAATAAACAGTCAAGTTAGATTGTAAGAAAACCTTGTTTTCTGTAAGTGGCACTACTGGTAATTTAGTAGGTAAAACAGAGATAAGAGACTATTCAAGTATGAAAAGTATTAGTAAATGTGTATGTAATTAACCCTTTATTGGTTATTTGGTAGGTAATGTTATCTTCCAGATAGTCCTAAGTGATACCCTTGTACCTATAGGATGAAATCATAATATGATTTCATAAAGGTAATATGGTATATTATACCCATCTATTTTGATATGCTAAGCTATAATTGATTAGTGTACAAGTTGTCAGTTAGTAACATACTTGTAGTTATTACTGGGATTTTTATTTTTATTTTCCTTCAGTATGATATGGTGGGATTTTTATTGCTCGGGATGGGTTAGACAGTCTTGACGATTTTTTTTTTTTTTTTGTTCATAATGAAACTGAATTTTCTATTTTGTTTGGGGCTGACTCAAATGTATTTTTCAGATAAATTCTTTGTAGATCTATCTATTGTATTGTTTGTAAATGCATCTCAATATTTAATAAGTTCTTTGGCGGTATTGAGAGGATCATCATCTACCCGGCCTTCTCCCAACTATGTTGGGGTCAGCTTCCAGAGAATGACTTTGGGAGGTTAAGATATTGAATTTGGTAGGTACCAAATATTTTCTTATCTATGTCCATAGCCAATAGCAGAATCAGAGGAATATAACTGCTTTGCCAGCATTTATTCCAGTATTGGTTTTCTTGAATTGTTATTTTGGAATATAAGCCGGGTTGTTGTTGAGGTCCACCATATATATTGATTTTTATTTTCAGTGACAAAAATAGTTCATTTATTTTTCAGACATAGTCCATTCCAACCGATTAGATTAAACCAAAACATCATAAGATATTGTGGTGGTGGTTTTCAATGGTGTGATTCCTGTTATTAACCCGGTAGAAGGATGTTTTATTTTGTTATTTACAAAAGTAAGTAAATCAACTAATGTTGTGCTTTGTGGTTTTAATATTTATTGAATAGTTTTTATTGTTTTTGTTTGTAGCTAAAACATTGTGTACTCAAGTTTGTGATTGTTTCGGTTTGTTTATCAAATAGGATGAATTAAAGTTAATGTCAATTAGAGATTATATAACTTTTGTTCTGGTTTTAGTTTGGTGGCAGTGGGCATTGCCAGCTGGTTTTGCTGCATCAGCCAAGTTAATCAACAATTTGTGTTTGTCTTATGTTCTTCATAAGCATAGGGTCAGTCACTGCTTTCCCTATGATAGGGGTAATAACCAATACGGCTTGTTTCTGGAATATCTCAATCCCTTGTTTCCTCAGTTTAGAGGAATCTAAATGGGGTGAATAAGTATGGGAGCATGGAATAATACCTTGTATTATTCCAATTATGGTTTAGCCCATTGCACTTGTATCTGAAATCAAGAGTTTCCAGAGGTAGCATTTATCGTCAGCCATTGTATCACAGAATCATGTTTACAAAGTATCTTGTGTATTTAAATGTATGCCTGTAAAAATTGCACAATTTTGCATTATTGTTTTAGTTTACAAAATAGATATCATTTATCAGTTTTTGGCAGGATAATTAAGCCACCTAGAGCTAGATAAGTCACTGAGTATCTCGTACACAGTGATATCTTTTAATTAGCTATATTTTGTTTGTTAAAAATGGCAATCCTTGATATGAAAGCTAGATCACGTAGTATTGAGATAACATGCTATAAGCATCTCGTGCTAAGCATGTGCGCACCATGTCAGATATGTGCCAGTTAGCAACATAGAATCAATGTTGTTGAGAGTACCTTGTACTTGTTGATAACAATCTAGTTAGCGAGGCAGAATTCCACACTCACTATAGGAAGTATAATGCTTTTGCAAGTTTATAACACACAGACAGTGTGCAAGGTTAAGTAAGGCTGTCTCGCAACCTTCATGCTTGTAAATTAAAAGTATATAGAACCACTTTTGACAATTCCTTAGCCAAGATCATAGAAATGTGACTTACCCCCGATGACGAGTACATACCAGCGTTAGCTATGTAGAATAACATCGCTAAGTGCATCACGTGCTACATTGGTAGTTTCATATTCAGCTGGTAACGTAGAATTAGCGTTACTGAGAGCATCTCGTGCTTACTGGAGGGGTAATGCTGACAAGCGCGTACCAGCTAGCTATGTACAGTTACATCGCTAAGGGCATCACGTGCCTCTCTGGTAGCTTCTCATCCAGCTAGTAACGTGGAGATAACGTTACTAAAGACATCTCGTGTCCACTGGAGAGATAGGTAATGCTTTAACAAGTTGTGTTAATGTCCACCATAGTGCTTGTAAAACACTGTCAGTATCACGTACAAGGTGGTCAGTTAAAGCCAGGCATTCTCGCACATTAGGATTGTGGGAGGCCTCCGGATCTAAGTACATCTAATGTGGGTCAGGAACTCAAGACTAAAGCTGCTTCTAGTTAGTTCTGATGTAGGTAATTTATCAGCTTTCCTGTTAATATCGTTGATGGGCGCCTTGTCCGTCTCAGGTTTTCACTAACGATGCACTTATTGCACTTTCTATCACTTAACATAATTAACATTTGTTATTCTAGTAAAAAGTTCCGTAAACTTATTTTAAATGAATAATTTTAAGAGAGCAAATTTTTTCGTTGCGATGAAAAAACGCGCGCGAAAGAAAAGTGACATTCCTGCGTGTGTTGCCACCGGGGACGATAATTCTATTAAAATAAATATATAAATTTATAATATTTTATGTCTAAACGAACGCGATGTCTACGCTGTGCATAAGAATTACTACTTTGTTTATCGAATTATATTTCAGATCGCCGTGAAGTAAAATACAAGTACCTGCGCCGATTTTTACTAAATGTATTTATGGCCAGGCTCTCTTAGGCACCTCCACATGGCGCTACGGATGCTCTCAAAGGAAAGTAAATTTTCAAAGTGGTTGTGTAGTGTATAAGCGAATTGTTGGTAAGTTACTCAGAGCGGCTGGCGCAAGCAGGGCGCGGGGGCGTAGGGCGCTAAGGAGTGAGAACCGGAGGACCGCTACCAGAAGTTGCCAACATTTACCTGCGAGCAGATTTTTTCCGGACGAAGTAGTCGGAGTATCTTGCTTGGTTTAAGATGATGTTGGTAAATAGAGTGCAGTTTGAGCTAAGTACGTGCCCACGTGCCGCTCTTACAGCAATGCAGTTCAAGCAGTATTTCAAACTTGGATATGATCTAGTCGGGAGCGTCTTAACGTCTCGTGCTACTGTATTGCGAAAACTCTATTTGTTTGTTCTGGAATTACTTGAATGTTTCTTGAAACTAGTTTTCACTAACTTTTCTGCTCGGCCATTATGAACCCTTTACATGTAGAGCGTATACTAAATACGTACTTACCGTTGTAACGGGAGTATTTAAGAAAATAAACTCAATTCAAGAGACAACGGTTGGGACTATAATGTTAATTATTTTAAATCTCGTAATTTCGTGTCAGAGTAAGACGCGGCAGAATCCAGTATATAAACACGGATTAATACTGATGGTTCACTTAGCAAAATCATTTAAATTACGACACAATAAAGTGCAATTCAGGTCGCACAGCGTTATATTCACCTTTATATTGTACACGCAGCGTTATATTCAGCGTTATAATTACCTAAAGTTATATTCACCTAGAAGTTGCCTCTATTTCTATCGAGTAACTGTTAGACTACGTTACACTCATTAACACATTCGCGTGCAGAACGTATCGATACGTAAAAAAATCGAGATACGATGTCGCACAACGTATCGATACGTCAAATTTTATGTTTCTCTATCAACCAGAACGTAAGGAAACGTCCGTTTCTCATATAATGCTCCTATAGTGATGTCACAGTGCCACAACATATCAAAATTTTGATTTCGTAGTGTCACACAGCATCGTCATTTTAAGCGTTTTGTGGGTGCTTCTCACACATACAAAGACACCTACTCACAAACGCAGAACGTGCATAGACGTCAACTGGAGTATGCGCCGCCATACTGTCAGTCGGGCTGTGCACCGTTACGCGACGCACATGTACAGTGAAGTAAGCTCCCGAGTTACGAAACTTTTAAATCGTAAGTTATCACATATTTTGTACTGGATTTAAATAATAGTGTGTATTATATAGAATACAATAATTATTTTCATATTTGAGCAACCTGAGTAGTTTTATTTTAGTTCTTATTATAGAAATTCCATTGTTTTAGATTAACAAAACAAAGCGAGTGAGAAGAAAGAAAACTAATAAAAAAGGTAACAAAACAAGCAAGGATCCATCAGAACCATGTTCTTCGGGCATAACGGTAAGTACTGAACGTTGTTTTTATAAGATTTACACGTTTTTTGACTAGTAATATTAATTTTATTAGCTTTTATTTAAGTTTAACTATTTCAGTGTCGCTAAGACAGTTTGTCTGTGTGTGTCTGTAATCAAATTTAGTAAATTACATTTGACCTACGTCCTGTTGTCCGATCGAAATAATATTTCGTATGTGTATCTAGATTTTATAACAATGCTATTTTATGCCAAATATAGGTATTTAAGGCTGCTTTAATAATATGTATACTGATAATTACACTTACTTAATTTCATTTATTTGTTGTAGATGGAAAAAAGAGCACGAAACCACTCAAAAATGAAAATATTTGAGCCAACTTCCTCTGGTGGTACTTCGCCGGACCCCTATGCTACTGATGGTTCAGTTTCCGATGTTGATTATGATCCAGCGGGTGACCAAAAGGACCAACATGATTGGAGCTCTGAGCACTATAGCAGCGATGAAACCAGGTCTAATTACTCGGAAAATGAAAACTATAGCGAAGAACAAGAAGAAAGTAATATAAGTAGTCATGAAAGTATTTTTGATACCCATAAAAATAAGCGAAAGCGCAATAGTTCCACGAGTGCTAAGAGTCAACACAAAAAAAGGAAAGTTATCGACGATGAAGATGCTGACACTATCTCTATTAATTCATCTACCCTTATAAATAATATTGGTGACGTTTCAAGCTTTTCTTCATTGCTCACACCGTCCTTACCACCCAAGATGAACTCTGATAGCTGCGAAGGCAGCCAACATCGTGGAGCGCCACTCTTGTCTATGATGCCGGAGAATCTTGCGGCCCCTGAAGATGTCCCACGTGGAGAGGCGCCGACCTCGCCTCCAAATCCAGACCTTGAGGATCCAGAAGGCAACCCACATCGCGAGGTACCTCCCTCGCCTCAGAATCCAGACCCCGAGGACCCTGAAGGTAACCCATATCGCGTGATGCCGCCTTCGCTTCAGACTCCAGACCCCGAGGACCCTGAATGCAACCCATATCGCGTGGTGCCGCCCTCGTCTCAGAATCCCGACCCTGAAGACCCTGAAGGTAACCCACATTGCATAGTGCCGCCCTCGCCTCAGAAACCAGACCCTGAAGATCCCGAAGGCAATTTACACTGCGGAGCACCATCATCGCCTCAGAATATAGACCCTAAGGACCCCGAAGACAACTCATATTGCGGGATTCCGTTCTCGCCTCAGACTCGAGACTATGAAGACCTTGAAGGTAGCCCACATAGCGAGGTGCCGCCCTCGCCACGGATACTAGTACCTGCGAGCCCCGAAGGCAACCTATATCGTGGGGTGTCACCCTCGCCTCAGATAGTAGTCTCTGCGAGCCCCAAAAGCAGCCCACATCGCGAGGCGCCGCCTCTGATATCAGATCCTATGAGCCCTGAAGGGGATCCATCCGTAGAAGCCTCGCCCCGACAGGAATCAGCATGGGAAGAAACAATAGCAGAAATTCCGTTTTTTGAATTTGATGAGGTTTCTGCAGGAGTTCAATTCGAAATTGGCCCCAATTTATCAGTTGAACAAGTAATGAAATGACAGTAAATGATAATAGACAACAAGAAAGAAGGGAGTTCATTCTTCCTCCAATCACAAATTCACAGGGAAACGGTGGTCATTGGCCAGAAAAAATACCAGTTCGTGAAGGCTCCAAAAAAACATCAAATTATATGAAGTGCAGAATGTGTACTAAAAATAAAATAAGGCGAGAAACGGGACTGAGGTGCAAAGGATGTGAAGAAAAGCCACCCCTGTGTGCTTTGTGCTTCGAAGAATGGCATAACCAGGTTTGAAAGATACAAAAAGAGCTGAGGTATAACCCAGCACAGATGTTCAAATCAGAAGACTGATTATTACGATCTCTATATTTTACAGGGAAACCAAAAGTAAAAACTAAGTCAAAGCTAAAGTCATTATCTTAAGGCTAGTTATATTTACTATTGATAATAAGTAAAAGTAAATAATAATAAATAAATGCAGGTGACCTTGAGTTAAATTGCATCACAAGACTGATTTTTTTCCTGGTTTGCATAGAAGTTTTTTGTTTTATTTGTTGTGTTAGTTTCAGAAAGGTTTTTTTTTGTTTATGTTGATTTTGTCAAAAAAGAACACTTTATTTCATGTTTTAAATAATATTAATATGATTAATATTACAAAAATTGTGATATTACTTTCAAAAAACTAGTTGTAAGTAAATACAAAAGAGCAGTTGCTTTGTATTTTTTTATCTTTTTCTTTATTTCAATAATAATAAATACATACCTACGTAAGACAGTGTTTGTTTTAATGTATTACAGTCAACGTTGCGTGTAATATTATAGATTAGATGAGACAAAATGAAGCAAAAAGTATCCATGCATCGACGTAATGACACGTTGCGAATAACATATCAAGTAAGGTAAGATAAAATGAAGCGGGACGTTTCTTTACGTCGACGTAATCAGAAGTTGCGCAAGAGATAATAGTTAAAAAAAGACGTTAAGGGGTACAACGTATTCATACGTTGACGTAATCAGACGTTGCGTGTAATATGATAGGTAACGAAAGATAAAATGCAGCACAACGTGTTAATACGTTAACGTAATGATACGTTGCGAGTAATATAACAGGTTTCGAAAGATTAAATGTGGCACAACGTCTCCATACGTCGACGTAGTAAGACGTTGCGTGTAGTATAATAGATTAGGAAATATATAATGTTACAGAAGGTATATGTACGTCGACGTACGGATACGTTTTGTATAATTTAATACGTTTTTAAGGATAAAATGTGGCAGAACGTAACTGCACGTCGACGTATCGTGACGTTGTGTTTAATTAAAAAAGGCTGAAAAATGATTAAATGTTGCGCAACGTCACCATACGTCGACGTATAATGTCGTTCTAATCATAGTTGATTACTCAAATAAATAGAGGTACTAAAGAACGTTTATAAACGTCAAAATAAATGTATGGGAGAAAACAGTGCTCCATCAGAAGTTTCGAAAAAGTGAGCATCGCGCGCGAACGTGTTAAATTGGCCCAACAAGTCGAGCCCGCCGCGTACTTTTAGCTTCATACCTAATATGCGGAGTGAACTATCTGTATTAATCTGTGGTGCAAACACTGTAGCGATACATAATATAGTCATCTCCCCGGACGCAGTCGGCCAGCGCACCGCTCTAAACAAACATAAATGTGATAATGACTATAATGACTGATAACTTAGTTGACCTCTCCGGCCCCGCCTCCGCCACCGCACTGTTAGCTGTATACAGCATTTTTGTCGATTTCACACTTTTACTGTTTATGATCCTTATTTATAATAATGCCGAGGGTTCATGGGCTATTTGTAGTAAGCGACATTTTTGTAACTTTAAAAGAGAGCATTTCAAAGTTTCATTTTTAGGAAAACAAACACTTTTTTACGAAAACGTGATATATCTATGTTGTTTTCTTTTACAAAAACCGCACAATTTAAAACCGTTATTAATTATATCAAAGAATTTCGAGTAACGTGGCGTTGAATTGTAAAAGTCAAAGTCAAATAATTAATTTCAATTAGGCACTTTAAAAGGCACTTTTGAACGTCAAAATTTACAAAAAATTGAATTGATTCTAGTCGCCCCTTCCAAAAGGTAGTTTTCGTATGGAGAAGAATGGGCAATAAACTCCACCGTTACTCTTTTACAATATTTATAATAATTTTCTAAATTGTTTTACAATATTTTGTTTACATTCATTATTATAAATATGTGAAGACGATTCACCTGGAATAAGATTACTATACCACAATAGGTAAAAATAATTAAAAATGAAGCAATGACAAAAAAAAATAATTAAGTGATGGATACATGGTGCTCACAAGCAATGTAAAAGTACAGTACCGACCAAAAGTCCATAGGCAATCGCACAAAGCAATAGATTGACGCTTCGGTTTGACTTACGACCTTCTTCTATAAGATGTTACAATACTATAGATACACACACACTCACTTTGTCTGCAAGTCATAGTACTTCATAATTTCAATCTATATAGAATACGGCGTGCTAGCTCAGTGGATAACGTGCTTTGGTATGTGCGATTATGGCGAGCCGAGCGAGGGTTCAAATCCCATCTGTGGTTTGCTTGTAATTTTTAATAATTACATTCATAGTTTTTGTTATTTTTTAATAATTATTATTCATAGTTTTTGTTATTTTTTAATAATGACTAGTACAAAAATACAAAAAATACAAAAATGTTTATTTCGATATTACACGTTGTACATACATTATACAGTTGGTGGCGTCCCCTTTTAAGCATATAGATGCCTGTGCCAGGAGGCGCCGCTCTTTTATATCTTGCTGTTAGTGTAACATGTTATTAAACAGAAGTTATTAAACAAAAATTAAAAGTAAAGTAAGAAAGTTAAAAGTAAATGAATTTGAATTTCTTATTTTTATTTAGTCTGTTAGTGTATGTGTATATGTGTGGGAGCGTGTGTGATTATGTGTATGTGTTTATGTGTATGTGTTTAAGTGTATGTGTTTATGTGTATGTGTATGTAAGTATGTGTGTGTGTGTGTGGTTGTTTTATACGGAAATGGTTTTACCTTATATTTAGTAGAATATTCTCAACATCATCGTAGCTTAACTTATTTATCCACTTAATCAGCAACGATTTGCATTCTATATATGGTTTAGTATATATATCTATTTTTTTATTTATTTTATTGTATATGAAAGACGAGCGTTTGTCGTATTGAATATTTGCAAATTCTGTTCTTACAAAAGGGCTGGAAGCAATGTTATGTTTCCTTCTTTTAGCTAATGTATTAGTATCTAAGGGTAGGGTTTTATGTTTTTTTAATACTATGTGTATAATATATAATTTTCGTACTGATAATAGGTTACTTATTTGATATAGCTCATGGGTGTGAAATGTTCTTTTTTTGAAGTACATTACTTTTATTAATGTCCGTTGCGCTCTTTCAACATCAAGAAAACGTGTTTTACGCGCGCCCCCCCAAATGGAGATACAATATATTATTACTGATTGAACTAGTGAGATATACACTTCATTTAGAAGGTTTTTTGCCAAGCCACTCTTGGGGACTATGTGTCTCAATGTTTTAAAAATCCAAATAAATTTTCGTATTCTCGCAGTAATTTGTTCAATTTGAGGATACCAGGACAAGCTTTGGTCCAACATTATACCTAAGTACTTGACGTGGTTAACTTTACTGATGGTTGGACAATTGCAGTCATAATGAACCGTCTGACTACACTCATGTATTTTAATGATGAAATTAGGTTCTGGTTGGACATTTTTATAAATTGAAAAGCAAATAAAATTAGTTTTGCTCGTGTTTAACGTAAGGAGATTTGTTTTTAGCCATGAAGCCACTTGTAACATACCAATTTCGGTGTTGGTTTTTGTTTCGGCCCAGGTGGAGCCAGTGAAGACGATTGCGGTGTCGTCAGCATACGAAAATATTTTTGCATTATTGATTGACATATTACATAGGTCGTTTATATATATTAGAAATAAGGTAGGCCCCAGAACGCTTCCCTGGGGTACACCGCAAGTTACATCAACGTCCTCGCTGACAAAATTATCGAGCTTAACCTTCTGTTTCTTCTGTAATCGGTGAATATAGATAGTTGTGCATCTCTAATACCAATTTTTTCTAATTTTTGGACCAGGATGGGAATAGAGACTGTGTCGAAGGCCTTTTTTAGGTCTATAAAAACTGATAAACACCTAGTTCCTTTATCGAGTTCTTTTGTTAGTACTGTCGTTAAAGACGTGATAGCGTCTTCCGTAGAAATACCGCGTCTAAAGCCAAATTGGAGATAAAATATTGTTGGCTTGAAGATGGCTTAATAATCTGGAATTTAGAAGTTTTTCTAGTATTTTAGCTATAACAGGAATAACAGAAATTGGCCTATAGTTATTAACGTCGTCCTCCTGCCCACCTTTGTGTATGGGAGTTATTATTGATTTCTTTAAAAAGTTAGGGAAGATGCCTTGCTTAAAACAAATGTTAGCTAAATGAGTTATAATTGGAGTTATTTCATGTTTTACATGTTTAAGGTAACTAGTGGAGATATTATCCCATCCTGGGGCACTACCTGATTTTAGAGTGTTTATTATAGTATTAACTTCGTTGATATCTGTATCAAGCAGAACAAAAGATTTAGAAAGACTAGGTAAGGAACGTAGGTATTGATTTAGTTCATTCTGGGTTATGGTTTGTTGGATGTCATTTGCTAGTTGGTTACCAATATTTGCGAAATATTTATTAATGAAGTTTGCTGATTCCGTAGGGGATGCTTTTAGATTAATTAATTCAGTATTAGTTCTAGTAGATTTATTTGTATATGTGATAGATTTTAGGTTTTTCCAGAGAAGTTTGTTGTTGCTTAAAGATTTATTAATAAGGCTTCTTTCATATTTCCTTTTTAGTTTTTTTATAAGGTTGTTGCAATGATTTCTGTAACGAGCATATGTGATTTTATTTATTTCGTTATGGGGATCTTCTCGGGATTGTTTTTGAAGCTTATTACGATTTTTTATACATCTCAGTATGCCTTCAGTGATCCAGGGCTTAATTATTCGTTTACTTTTAGGGATCTTGTGAGTAGTAGTATTTATTTTTAGTGAATCAATAAGGTATTGTGTTAAACATTCTGTTATGTAATTAGGGTTATCACAAAAAAGTAAAGTCGATAGATTTTTTTCTTTTAAATATTGCAAGGCACTTTCAAAGTCAATTTTGGTAATAATTGCTGGTGTAGGTTGGTAATGTTTTGTTTTAGATAACGCTAAGAAGGTGGTGCGGTGGTCTGTAACAGTAGTGCGTAGAATGGCAATAAATGCAGAATGCCGTTTCCTGTTTATTTTTAACATAAAGTGATCAAGACAATTGGTTTCCCTTGTAACTAAGGTGTGACCAGAGAGAATACCATAACCCGATAACATATCCAGGTATAATGTTCTATTTTTAAGTTCATATGTTTGTTCATTGTGTTTAGGTCTTATGTTGATATTGATGTCACCAGCAACTATAATATTTCGTTTTTGAGAGTGTAAGTTATCTAGGTGGAGTGCCAAAGAATTTACAAAAGGTTCCGCGTTAGTGTTTGATGGTGAACGATAAATACCTAAAATTACATTATTCAATATATTTAATTGTAGGCATGATGCGTGGTTTATGCTTAATTCTGTGACACAGGCTTTTAGGGTGTCTTTGATATATACTACAACACCGTCATTTTGATTTAGTTGACGAGTTGTAGCGTAGGAGCGATACTTGGATAATTTCGGTATAGGTTTGTTTGGATCGAGTCGGCATTCAGTCAGAATTATAACGTCTGTTTCAAAGTTGAGGCAAGTCATATTTAGTACAAAGTCATCGAAGTTGCAATATATGCTCCTAATATTTTGGGAAATTATGGTAAGGTCACTTTTATTTATGTTATAGTTGTGAGCGAGTTCACTACAATCTCATTCTATTGATCTTGCAATACTCAAATTATCGATGTCATTTAAAGTTTGTAGTAGATCACCCATTATTATGTTTTATTAAATACACGGTACATTTTAAAATCAGGGTAATATTTATATGTAATGTTAGAAGCTGTAAGAACACATGCCAAATGTTTAATAATGTGGGTTTTATGGATGTATAATAATTATTTTGTAGTAATTTTATTTTTTTGTAAATATTGATCAATGTGTATTTAGTTATTAATATTATTTTAAACCTATATATTGTACTGTTTAGTTTCCGGTAAATCCTGTAATGAGTTAAAATTGACTTAAGAGTAAATAAGCAGTCTATAATATGTGTGAAAGTAGTTTAATAATCATTCGTTTTTTGTTTCGGTCGTCTTGTTCACATAAATATTAAGGTTTAGCAGGTAGACCACAGAAAACTAAGTAAATCATTTCTATTTCTGTGGGGTAGACAGACGCAGTTCGTTACGCGTATTCGCGATTGCTACGGTCTGTTCCCAGCCAATCTCAAAACTTTGTTGGTTCGTGGTTATTGTTGGTGACGAGTATTTAAGTATTAGCGGTGTTGTGGTTATTTTTTTCAAAATGCAGTCAAATATAAATATTGAAGGGAGATCAAATATTATTGCGCTGCGTAAAAGTGAATGTAATTTAGACAAATATCTAATGAGACCGGACTAAGTGTGAGTGTTATCATTTAAATATTTCATATTTTACTAAACATAAATCTTAAGACAGAAGATGCCTTTAAAATTTTAAGACAGAAGATGCCTTTAAAATTTTAAATTCATTATGAGGTTTAATTCGATTAGTGAATGATAAATAATTATTATGTGTAATAAATACAATGTTATTCTTTGTTCTAGAGAAATACTGTGAGGGTTAAGAGGAATGAGGAAGAGGCTTATTATCGAGCAGTAGCGACGTCAAATGATGGACGAATATGAAACAAATGGTTTCATACCAACGAGATATTTTGCTGAATTATTAAACACGTCATTATGAACCGTTCGCTGTGCACTCTGAAGACTTGTATCACTGAAGACCAGCTAGGAAGCCGTTTTCGACAGAAAGGCATAAACAAGAACGTTTAAGTTTCGCACGATAATATTAAGACTTCAAGTGGGACACTGCTATATTTTAACCTTAAAATATTTACCGTACCAACTTAATAAACAACAGATTCATTATTGCATGAATTTGTGGTAACGATTTTTTAAGGAAGTTACAATATGTTGTTTGTCGTATTTCTCGCAGATAGACCGAAAATGTTTAAGATTATTTTAGTAATATTATTATTTTAGGATTACAATTTGAAGTTAAGTTTCAATCTTCTTTTCGTAAAGAAAATGAATACTTAAGCTATAACCTCAATACCAACCAATATTTACTAAAGCCAAATAAAATGTAAAATAAATAATGTAAGCAAACAGCCCATACTTTACCTTAAAATCACCTATTTTGTAAGTAGTTTTTTTTTTTACATTTTGATTACTTCTTACTATTACTTCGACCATGATCAAAGCTAACTAATAATAAGCTAGCTAATATTTATGGTGAAAAAATCAATTTAAAATTTAAAACATTTCATAATACAAATATGTCAAAATAATATAAATTACTTCTAAGTTTTTTGACATCTATTTCACATCTTATTGAGCTGACGTAATGACAAATAATTGTAGCAATATTATTATCTATAAGTAAAATAAATATAACGAATACAATTTTTTAATTTTGCTATCACATATTACGCATTTTTATTTCTAAACCCTTTATTGCAATAACAGCATTAATAAAAAAGGCAGCAATAGTTAAGATATAATATTATTGCAAACAAAAATATTAATATTTGCAAAAACTGCACTGTGCTTGCCGAGGTTGGAACCTAAGTCAGTTTGCATCTTAGACCAATGCTTAACGCGTTCTGCTATCTGCACACGTAAGTTTGGTTTGAATTTTAGCATTGCCATAAACTGGCCAAGGTCAAGCGCATGATGCGTGTTGTCTAACAAAAGCGACGGAAATATATATTTGTTTCGGTAGTGAGGCGCAAGTACGCGACGATACGACAGTGTGTAAAGCGCAATACTGCGGTCTCTGTGGTGTGTGTGCCGTGTTGTTTACACATACAGATATACGGACTATACCGCGTGTTTACAGCAATATGATTCTTAACGTGCTTATGCACTTTTGAACGCTTACTGTACCTATACGATATTCCAAAAAAATACAAGTAATATTAATAAGTCAGTGTGTGAATTCAAGTAATCACAGAATGTTAAATCAATGTTATAATAATAACAAATTATACAATTAAATTAGCAACCAGTTTGATTTTGTGTAGACTCTAAATTGTCCTATGGAGCTAGACCAGCGTGTTTCTAAGCATTCTTATCTTGGATATAATCCTCTAATTTGTAATTATGGTTGTTTACAAAGAGCACTTTTAATATGAGTTTGAAATTTTCTTTCAGTTAATTGTAATATATCACAAGGTATTTTGTTGTAACATTTAACTCAGTACCCCATAAAAGAAGTAGTAACGTAATGCGTCAGAATTACGTTACTGAACATCAGTTAGCTTTGATGTTATTATATTTAATTTTATATTCATTATGTATAACCAATAAAATAGCGAAAGAAAATTTATTTGTTAGACTATATTAATTTATTATATTTATTCCATAACAACGGCTTTCGTGTAAACTAGTTTTAAGACGGCTTGGTAAGGAGTTTTTCCATAGTCTAACGTGTCGGTCAATCAATTAGTGCTGACCGGCGACCGGCCCGCGGCAAACGAACCACCGCCGCTCCGAGTCGACGGCAGACAAGGGTAACTGCACCCCATAGTCCCACAGACACACGCTGACCGAATGTATTGCACATCAGTGAGCCTACTGACACTGATCGTAAAGCTTTGGTTTCTTAGTGGTGGACGGTCACAAAATAATGGCTGTCCAAATAGAGAGCGTTTTATGACACTTTAATGTTAAATACGGGTGAAAATAACAGATTTTTATGACGTATAAATAATATCTACTGTCATGAAAATCTGTCATTATCACCGGAACCGCTCTTCTAGGGAACTAAGGACGACAAAGAAAGGTCGTTAAGCGCCCTCAGTATACCGAACAGTCGAACACATTCAAATCAAATCAAATCATTGATCACTTTGCAAACATGGGTATTTGGTACACAGATAATTTTTTGTAATAAAGTTCATGTTCTACCGTCACATGGGCATGCAAATCACATTTTTTTTTAAGATAAATATTATGATTTTAAACAAAAATTAGAAAATTATAACAATAACACATACAAATTCAATATTTTAGCAATTAGTTATAGGAAAATCCGCTCGTTTCCTATACACAGCTATCTCTAGCATATTTATAATATCATTAGAAGAGGTAACTTACTAGTCTCGTCGTTGAAAATAAGTTTTAACAAAATGACATTGTTACCCATCTCCCTAAATACGTCTTGTCCCCCAGAAAGTTCTTCTTTAGCTACAAATCAACGACATCACGAATGAACCATCGTCGTGAGCTCGGACTGTATCCATAATGATACAAACACGGAGCTACTAGAACGGTAAAAGTCAAAAGATAAACATCAGTCCGAGAGAAACGGAAGACTTCCTTATTTGTTCCGCTTTGAAAAAATATTTTTATCACAATCAACTGAGGAGACGACTGGTGTTTGTATAAACGTTGTTTCTACACAGTCTTTATAATTAGATAATATATAACTTTAATTCAGTAAACATGTAAGCCGAATTAGACGGAAAACGATCAAATACGATAATATATTTTATACCTGCTTTGCACAAAAGCAGCACTTCACCTCAGGTGTGTAATGTTGCATGTTTTTACTTACGGTTTGGTTGTTAAAATGTTGGTCTTTTATCATACGTTCTCTCTAGATAAATGCATGACCATTGCCGGTGTGTTAAATATTCCTGAGGCTCTGTATTTCATTGTTATTGATATTTTCTGTAGTTTTTCTTTTTGTGACACTTACCTATGTCAAATGTTAAACTGTGTTTTTGTACTCCCCTTGTATTTTTAATTATATTATAATATTCAATTATATTATTATATTTTCCCTTACATTTTCTCTTTCTGGGAAAATGTAACGTTACAGTTTGGCGCCCAATTCAGCTTACCCACCCCCTCTTCCCTCTCTAAATTCTAAAACTAAACTTTCACAAGTTTTTCAATTATATTTTGGCGAACCTTTATTCATCACCTCATCCATTTACAACCTTTACTCAACACTTCTTATACTGAACATACTCGTAATACTACACCCCCACAGACACTACGATTACCATTGTAATCGTCATCCATTCTTCGCTTGTACGTGTTAAAACCATCTTTCGTTCGTTGGTCATTTGCAAGTTGGGGTTTGGCTTACTTTACGACGTTCTATAGGAGAGTATCCTATAGACGTTACCACCTACTCTTTACTCTTTTCTTTACCTCACTACACTGCATCCCACACACTTGCACACCACTGCGGTTACCATACATTGGTAATCGTACCCAGTTTTCGCTTGTGTGTGTTAACTTGTCATTAGCAAGTTGGGGACTGGGACACTCCACGACGCCTGCAGGACAATATCCTGTGGACGTTTGTACAATACTGAACATTAATTTACTTTAATAATTACTCCATTTAGTTTGATTCGTTACCACAGCTAGTGCAACTTGTAACTAAATTACTTAAAAACTTATTTAAACCTGGACTAATATTTTTAAATCTTAAACATGGATAGACCAATAAGATAATACCTCAACAAACTTGAGCTTGAATACGAAGTTTCTATCAGAGCTGAAAGACCTGCTGAAACTTTGACAAATCGGAGACAAAAATAAATTGTTACAGTTTATACAATATTATTTAGAATATTATTTATTATTTAGTTTATATATTGTTTTAGTTTTTATTTTACTAGTTTTACAGTTTACACTGATCATGCTGCACTGAAATGGTTCCAAAATCTATCTAATCCTTCTGGGAGATTAGCACGTTGGACTCTTCGTGTATCATGCTTTGATTTTGATCTGAAACATAAGAAAGGAAAGAATAATTCCGTTCATGGGACATTCCGTTACAAAAGATTCAATTAGCACTAAATAGCTCTGTAAATGCTACCACAGGGTTCTTCTCCTTGATGTCTCTAAGAACTTTCAATTTTATTAATTTTCATAAGTCTGTAAATACTTCATAGGGATAAAACTTTTGGCATTGTTAATTATATTTAGTTTTTATGGAGCGGTGCATAACTCGTTAAATAAACCATTATGTCGAGCGGTACTTAACTCGTTAAATAAGCCTTATTGTATCTATACCTTTATCTTATTTTTAAATACTTACTTGAACTTAAACTTAGATTTTAATTTTCTTATACTTGAACTTGAAACTCGCAAGGTTTTTCTTAAGCACTAATGCTTTAAAACTTTGACAATTTTTCTGAAACAGGAAAGTTTTGTAAATATTTAATTTAATTTTTTTTTGGGTTTTAAAAAAGGTGCGGGTTACGACACCTAATTAAAATAAATAAGCCTTCGTAACCTTAAAAAATAATTCCTTGTGGAGTATGCGTCATAGAATGTGAACCATATCCCCTAAGAATGCTGGTGATGTATGATTGAGGGAGCACGAAAGGCGAGTTGTTGAAAGGTGTATGAAAGAGCAAGGTCTTATTTACAACATCTAAATCTTTTCAGTTGATAATTTTCTTGGGTTATGGGGAATCATAATTGTAAGATACTACACACCAGATATTAGTGTTTTCTTTCTTTTTAATTTTCAGTACCACTGTAAATAATCTGCTAGATTTGCTAGGTAATGCCCTAAAAATTTTATCATGGGATTCAAAAATTTTCCGGGGTTGTCGGGGAAATGTAATGGTGCATGTTTTTACTTACGGTTTGGTTGTTAAAATGTTGGTCTTTTATCATACGTTCTCTCTAGATAAATGCATGACCATTGCCGGTGTGTTAAATATTCCTGTATTTCATTGTTATTGATATTTTCTGTAGTTTTTCTTGTTGTGACACTTACCTATGTCAAATGTTAAACTGTGTTTTTGTACTCCCCTTGTATTTTTAATTATATTATAATATTCAATTATATTGTTATATTTTCCCTTACATTTTCTCCTTCTGGGAAAATGTAACGTTACAGGTGCCAGCACCGTCGGATACCTGCTGGTATCCGACGGTGCATTCGGTGACGGTGACGGTGACGATATATTCATAACATAAGTTATATATTTATAATATATATATTTATGGTGTTCACGATCACAGAATTTCTAGTATCCCCGCAGACGGGGTAGGCTTCACCCACGTGACCCACCGACTAGTTTCCGACTCGCTGACGGACTCGCGTGTGGCGGCACTTCATTCTCGAGATGTAGACGTGATAGCGTTGCCTTTGTCCGGGATTATCCGGGTGCCTCACCCGACACACTTATTTAAATATTATGTATTTTTCGCAAACGTAACATTTTAGCAATACGGGTAATAGACACAACCATTTTATCATATTTCAAGCTGTTCTCAGTATTGCGAGTGATCAAACCCACTGTTTACCAACTGTAGTGATTAAGGAAAAGTACAGTATACCTCTCTTCGTGAAACAAAATCCGGAACTTTTTGTGTTAGCATTTGAATCTCACTCAAAGAGATGAATGTCGTCACTGTGTTCGGAAAACGAATACTGCCTTAATTTATAAGAGTAGGTATTTTTCATATGGCACCTGTCGTTTATAATAAATTGCCAAAAAGCTAAAAAAAAACATGTTAATTTGTATATACAAAAATTAAAAACTATGCTATGTCAAAAGCATTATTTTGTAACAGATAAATTTTGACAATACATGTGTATTATATTATTGTAGACATTTTTAATATTATCTAAATAAATTGTTATATAAATAAATAATAATGTATTTTAAATATTTCTAATTTGACTTCATGACATAATTGTATATTATTTATACTACATACAAAATAAAAATAAAAACGAATATAATGAATTTCTGACTGAATCCTTTATTTTGGCAACATAGATTGTTTATGAATTATTTTTTATTTACTCTTGACATTTTAAAATTATTGTTTGCTAAATTAACTTTAAAGTAATGATATTGACTTCAAAATAATTATTAACAATCATTGCTATTGAAATGAAATGAAATGTAATGAAATTGTTTATTCTGTAAATAGGATATCGGAATCCCTTTTACACGTCATATTAAAAAAATAAAAATAAGCTAGTTGAGTGCGGCGTTTCCTATCTGACTACTCTGAGAAGAAAGGCCGAAACAAACTCAGAGGTCACAGTCTCTTTTAAAGTCCAGACATAATCTAGGTCAGGCCATATGAGGACCATGTAGATTAGTGTCTGAAATGGTCTTTTGAGGAAAGAACCACACAGATTTGAGTGGACCTGTCCAGTCAGTGCAAGCATTTGTCAGTAATCGTGGAGCTCAACTCGACGAACAATACCAAAGAAAGGACATTTGGGTAGGCCGCATAAACTACTCAAACTGCCAGACCATAATTAAAACTAACTGAAAAATGAAAATAATAATGATATTATCCACATAGTCCTCACATTCACAATAATTAATTAAAATAATATAATACTTTACAAAGTAATCATGTCATTTTGAATATAATTTTCAACAATGTCAATGTGTATATATAAAACTGGTATATTTTGATGAGTTTACAAAATAATTAAAATGGTAAGTTTTATCACAAGGCTTAGCAGAGCGAGCAGTTCAATCCCATGCTTTTTTATCTTCTAAATAATCTGAAATTTTATAATACCCTTTTTTACAAAGTTTGGTTTTAATACAGATTTTAAATCTATTAATGGGTAAGTTTCGAATGTCAATGGGAAGTTTGTTATAAAAGCGTATACATTGACCCATGAACGAGTTGCTTACTTTGTGGAGACGTGTGCGATGTACAGCAAGATTGTGTTTATTTCTGGTATTTAAACTATGAATATCCGACATTTTCTTAAAATTTGATATATTTTTGTGTACATACAATAGGTTTTCAAAAATATATTGTGAGGCTACAGTCAGAATATTTATTTCCTTGAATTTTTCTCTAAGGGAATCTCTTGGACCTAGGTTGTAAATGGCTTGAACAGCCCTTTTCTGTAGAACAAAAATAGTATCAATTTCCGCACAGGTTCCCCAGAGAAGAATCCCATATGACATAAGACTATGAAAATAACTAAAATAAACAATTCTGGCTGTCACATCAGTTATCTGTCTAATTTTTTTAACAGCATAGGCGGCCGAACTTAGTCTTCCTGACAATTTTTCTATGTGTGGGCCCCATTGTAATTTACTGTCAATAGTGATTCCAAGAAAAACTGTCGACTCAACAGGGTCCAACTCTGTTCCATTTACTTGAACATTGGTAGATAGCTGCCTGACATTTGGCATTGAAAATTTAATGAGTTTAGTCTTTTTTTCGTTCACTAGAAGATTATTTACATTAAACCAATGCACTACTTTAGAGAGTGCATCGTTAACTTGTTCAAAGTTGACTAACTAACGTTTGATTTAAAAAATGAGGGAAGTGTCATCTGCGAATATTCATATTTGCACGCCATACTAATATGGCAAACATTGTCTGAACCTGTATTTTTTTCTTTATATCCTACATGCACTTTTTATTCTTGTATGTGTACTCATATTTACGCAAACAAATATATCATAACTTAATTTCGACTTTTGAATACACTTTCATAATTAAGTATGATTTTTACGCACGAAGGTATGTTAGGCAAGTATTTTGCTAATATACCTAACTAATAACAGCTTTTAGATATTATGTAAATAATATATGCCCATCCATATGACATAGTTTGCAACTACTTACGGCCGGGTAGCAACCGCGGGAAAACATAACCTTTTGAGAACATCGCAACAAACATGTAGCTACCTCTGCGATGCATAATAAATCACATTAGGTCCTTTGTCTCGTCGTACTTGTGTGAAAAAGCGCGCGAAATAAATAATAAATAATCGTGGCGCTCTGTCTCAGTTAATCACCGCTACTGTTACAGTTTTGTACCGGCGGGACACGGGACAGATCTGATGGATCAGCATCCAGCTACATACAGCAACTGAGCGCATTTATCTTATGATCCTTGAACATAGCTGTGAAGTTACTCAGGTGTGTGCCTACAGCACAGATCTGATCTGCTTAGAGTTCTCTACTGGTACTAGTGGCTGTAACTATTATCGCTCGTCTGGAAGGCTGGCTAGGTTTGCCAAACCCTTTTTGTTATATTTTTATTACTCCGTAACCTAAGATCTGTCTAGGAAAATCACGCAATCACTGGCGAGTTACCTCGAGTGTTCCGCTGGCACAATGAAAATTAATGGAAAAACTAGCTCTCCGTCTTGCACTCTGCGGTGAGCGAGGTAAACGACGGAGAGACAAACGAGCGACGATTGTTGACAGTAAGCGTTCTTTCATCAAATCACAGAATGAATCCCATTTGTCAACTGTTTGTTAAGTTGAGGGATAGAACACAAGGTTCTGGTAATGTTTGGGGTTGGAAAACAGAATTGGTAATCCATAACACATTGCACCAACTGAAACGATTAGACTAGGTTTAAATTGACCCAGCCTAAGGTCACTTATAACTAATTCTAATTAACTTTCATCTGAATAATGAAGACACAAAAGCGAAACAATGTTTAAACTTAACAATGTCTAGTGACCTCCACAGGTGCCCGGCAATTGCGGGTGACCGGCACCAACCGAGCGGGCACATGACCGTTCGGGGGCCAGGGGGCAGATCAAAGGACTCTTTATGTCCCTCCCCTCGCCCCGGTCCCCTACAGGACCCGATATAATCTGCCGCGACTTAACTCGTCTTAACTTTAGGAAAAGTTGTCGTGTGTAGTTCTGAATTGGCTCCAGATGTCCCACTTTATCTTTTAATTCTTGGCCTCTTCCGCGACACGTCGCAGAACGTCGCGACATGTTAGCGCACGTCGTGGGCTGCTCTGCAATTTGCGGATTTGTGTGCCGTGTGATTACTGGTAAATGGCGGCCTACCACCAACATTCACCTAAAATATACACTGATGAGAATTTTAAACAGTTCATACTCATTCAGTTTCATCTCTTCCTATTAAGTCCGTGCTGGTTAGAGATCTCGGTCATAATAGCTTTAAGTTATAATAATTTTAGTTACAGCATTAAGTAAACATACATAGATATATACGTACATACAATACATACATAAACTCATGCCTTCTTCCCATAGGGGTAGGAAGAACCATTGATTTATATTCATATTCATACCTTTATTTATATTCCATAATGTAGATAGGTATAAAGGTGTTACAATGGCTTAAACCTAAGGTACAATTATGGACCCTGTAGGGCACAGGAAAAAGTATAATATTAATTCTTAAACTAATTAAGGAACAAATTAAGTAATAATCAACATTTTTTAATAAGTTCTTAACAATAATTGAGATCAGTTAAAGGTACACAATAATTTTACTTCACGGCGATCTGAAATATAATTCATTAAACAAAGTAGTCATTCTTATACGCGGCATAAGACATCGCGTTCGTTTAGATATAAAATATTATAAATATATTTTTTAAACAGAATTATCGTCATTAGTGGCAACACACACAGGAATGTCACTTTTCTTTCGCGCGCGTTTTTTCATCGCAACGAAAAAATTTGCTCTCGTCTAATTATTCATTTAAAATAAGTTTACGGAACTTTTTACCAAAATAACAAATGTTAAATATGTTAAGTGATAGAAAGTGCAATAAGTGCATCGTTAGTGAAAACCTGAGATGGACGCGGCGTCCATCAACGATATTAACAGGAAAGCTGATAAATTACCTACATCAGAACTAACTAGAAGCAGCTTTAGTCTTGAGTTCCTGACCCACATTAGATGTACTTAGATCCGGAGGCCTCCCACAATCCTAATGTGCGAGAATGCCTGGGTTTAACTGACCACTTTGTACGTGATACTGACAGTGTTTTACAAGCACTATGGTGGACATTAACACAACTTGTTAAAGCATTACCTATCTCTCCAGTGGACATGAGATGTCCTAAGTAACGTTATCTCCACGTTACTAGCTGGATGAGAAGCTACCAGAGAGGCACGTGATGCCTTAGCGATGTAACTGTACATAGCTAGCTGGTACGCGCTTGTCAGCATTACCCCTCGAGTAAGCACGAGATGCTCTCAGTAACGCTAATTCTACGTTACCAGCTGAATATGAAACTACCAATGTAGCACGTGATGCACTTAGCGATGTTATTCTACATAGCTAACGCTGGTATGTACTCGTCATCGGGGGTAAGTCACATTTCTATGATCTTGGCTAAGGAATTGTCAAAAGTGGTTCTATATACTTTTAATTTACAAGCATGAAGGTTGCGAGACAGCCTTACTTAACCCTGCACACTGTCTATGTGTTATAAACTTGCAAAAGCATTATACTTCCTATAGTGAGTGTGGAATTCTGCCTCGCTAACTAGATTGTTATCAACGAGTACAAGGTACTCTCAACAACATTGATTCTATGTTGCAAACTGGTACATATCTGACATGGTGTGCACATGCTTAGCACGAGATGCTTATAGCATGTTATCTCAATACTACGTGATCTAGCTTTCATATTAAGGATGATATAATACTTCTATTCAAGATTATACCGCTGAATTGCCATTTTTAACAAATAAAATATGGCTAATTAAAAGATATCACTGTGTACGAGATAATCAGTGACTTATCTAGCTCTAGGTGGCTTAAATTTATCAGTTTTTGGCAGGATAATTATCCTGCCAAAAACTGATAAATGATATCTATTTTGTAAACTAAAACAATAATGCAAAATTGTGCAATTTTTACACGCATACATTCATATACACAAGATACTTTGTTAACATGATTCTGTGATACAATGGCTGACGACAAATGCTACCTCTGGAAACTCTTGATTTCAGATACAAGTGCAATGGACTAAACCATAATTGGAATAATAAAAAGTATTATTCCATGCTCCCATATTTATTCATCCCATTTAGATTCCTCTTAACTGAGGAAACAAGGGATTGAGATATTCCAGAAACAAACCGTACTGGTTTTTATCCCTATCATAGGGAAAGCAGTGACTGACCCTATGCTTATGAAGAACATAAGACAAACACAAATTGTTGATTAACTTGGCTGATGCAGCAAAACCAGCTGGCAATGCCCACTGCCACCAAACTAAAAGTAGAACAAAAGTTAAATAATCTCTAATTGACATTAAAATTCATCCTATTTGATAAACAAACTGAAACAATCACAAACTTGAGTACACAATTTTTTAGATACAAACAATAACAACTATTCAATAAATATTAGAACCACAAGACCTTCTCATGATAATAGTGAAACTTATTAGTTCTATGGCGAAAATGTAAAACAAGCACAACATTATTTAATTTACTTACTTTTGTAAATAACAAAATAAAACAACCTTCTACTGGGTCAATAACAGGAATCACACCATTGAAAACCACCACCACAATATCTTATGATGTTTTGGTTTAATCTAATTGGTTGGAATGGACTATGTCTGAAAAATAAATGAATTATTTTTGTTACTGACAATAAAAAGCCAATATCTATGGACCCGGTGGACCTCAACAACAACCCGGCTTATATTCCAAAATAACAATTCAAGAAGACCAAAACTGGAATAAATGCTGGCAAAACAGTTATATTCCTCTGATTCTGCTATTGGCTGTGGACATAGATAAGGAAATACTTAATACCTACCAAATTCAATATCTTAGCCTCTCAAAGCCATTCTCTGGAAGCTGACCCCAACATAGTTGGGAAGAGGCCAGGCAGATGATGATCCTCTCAATACCATCAAAGAACTTATTAAATATTGAGATGCATTTACAAACAATACAATAGATAGATTTACAAAGAATTTATCTGAAAAATATATTTCAGTCAGTCCCAAACAAAATTGAAAATTCAGTTTCATTATGAACAAAAAAAAATCATCAAGACCGTCTAACCCATCTAGAGCAGTAAGAATCCCACCATATCATACTGGAGGAAAATAAAAATAAAAATCCCAGTAATAACTACAAGTATGTTACAAACTGACAACTTGTATACTAACCAATTATAGCTTAGCATATCAAAATAGATGGGTATAATATACCATATTACCTTTATGAAATCATATTATGATTTCATCCTATAGGTACGGGGTATCACTTAGGACTATCTGGAAGATAACATTACCAAATAACCAATAAAGGGTTGATTACATATACCAATACTTTTCATACTTGAACAGTCTCTTATCTCTGTTTTACTTACTAAATTGCTAGTAGTGAGTGCCACTTACAGAAAACAAGGTTTTCTTGCAACCTAACCTGACTATTAAAAAATAAATATTTATTTGGTAAAATATCGAGACTGCGATAAGACATACCTATAAATACCACTATAAGTGTGTTTAAATGCTTGGACTTGAAAACTAACAATGCTAATTTTTAGGCTTGATTATTAAGTTTTATTTTTTCACTTTAAACGTTCCTTGAAATACCTGTATTAAAACAAAATTAAAGTATCTACTAGTGAACTTAGTCGCATTATTTAACATTACGCCCGGACTCCACGAAGGGCTGGGCAGAAATGGGTGATCTTATTCAAAGATTATAAAATCAAAATATCTAATTAATCATTTGATAGCCAACTACTAGTCTAAATATTTAACAGTAGATTTGAATGATAATTGCAGCACTAAAGTGAAATTATCAAGGAAACAAAGGGGGGGGGGAGAACATTGTGAGGACAAAGTAGGTATTGATGGATTCTGGGTAGAACATGAACAAGATAAGGTATAATACCATAAATGTAGGTACTATTAATGAATTATCTACAAATTGCTTTACTCTAAAACTCTCCATCTGCTCACCAAATGCACATCATAACAAGTTCAACTATACAACTGTTAAAAATGTAACTCATTACACAATCCCAATTTTGGACATACTATGAGGTCAGGGAAAAGAGCTTCTATTTTCGATTAGCTCTCAACTCGTCAAGTAATGGCTGCTAGCAGAATATGTGAAACTCATATGGAAATTAGTATTGTTGAGGAAAAACCTTAAGCATCTGAAATAGACTCTTTCACTTCAAATTTGTTCAAACGTCTCTCCTATCCAGGGCACAATATACTGTCCTTATTCAGTTTCCAAAATACCTTTAATAACTAAAGCTATGGAAAACTAATCCATCCTAAAATGAAATGAAACCATATCAACATAAAGTCCATTCATACCTAAGCGGAAATAACATCAATTGGTCACAAGAGTTTGACCAAACAATCCTACTACACTTAAAAAAAAAAAAAACTAAGTTTGTCTGTCAGTACAATTTACGTACAATACAAATCCACAAATGCTTACCAAAATTACCTCCCTGCTTATAACATTCAGGGGCTAAAAGACCCTTGTTACACCCTATTAAAGCTTAACTACTAGGCCTTCACAGCCATGGTGCCTCTTATTCAGATCACTAGATAACTGACATTCTTTAAATAATTATAATTTTTACAATTCATCTTCAAGACTCACTGAGCTCAACACTTACCTTGACAGCAAGATGTTATGTGCAATTCAATACTCACACATTAAGCACTACAGTATCCCAAATAATTTAACTATTTACAGACAGATCTGAGAATGCTATTCTCAATCATGGAAACTTTTAAAGTAACATCATAACATTACGCCTTGTTTCCCCGAAGGATAGGGCAGAGGTGTCCCTGTAGCAGGCTCACCCACTTTTACACTTATAAAGTATTCATATCATAATATCCTCCTGGTATATTAATTCAAAACAACTTTATAAAATTTGTATAAACGTAAGCTGGGTTAAGTGTGGTAGGAAGTGAGAGTGATACTAATAATTCACCTCCCACAGCACAAAACATACAGTAACTCAACTTAGTGCTGACATCAATTGAAATAGACACAATGCCAACCAACATTGTGTTGTTGATTATACCTCATTACTGATGAACAATAGTTAAACATTATTAATTAAGCAACTTTATTAAGAATTTATTTAAAATAGATACGCCAACAGCATATATATTGTACATTAAATATTAAAACTCTCATTAATACTCATACCTATTACAGATGTACATGACATTCGCATAAAACAAAGCAACCTTCTTAAATTACACAAAACTAAAAATTATATTCAGAAAGAATGATAAAAGTACCTAATAAATCAGAATATGTCGTAATTTATTAACAAACTAAATTAATGCAGACAACTCTGAACATCTACTTTGTTTAATGAATTATATTTCAGATCGTCGTGAAGTAAAATTGGGAATCAAACGAGCTTACCTGTTAAGCGAAGTCTTGGTTCTAATTTTACGAACGGCGATCTGAAATATAATTACCCAGCCGCCACTAGCTAATAGTCCCAAAGCTGCAATAATTAGTCTACTTAATTCACTTATCTTTCCAGGAAAACCTAGTGAATGTAAGTATGCGGAACTATTCTGTACAGAAAACAGAGCTTGTTCTCCATCATAAGGATCTCTAAAATAAGTGACATTCCTGTGTGTGTTGCCACCAATGACAATAATTCTGTTTAAAAAATATATTTATAATATTTTATATCTAAACAAACGCGATGTCTTATGCCGCGCATACGAATTACTACTTTGTTTAATGAATTATATTTCAGATCGCCGTTTGTAAAATTAGAATCAAGACTTCGCTTAGCAGGTAAGCTCGTTTGATTCCCAATTATTTGATAAATTCAATTAAACATATATCGTAAATATCTATGTATGTATGAATGTATCTATACGACTAAATTGTGTTAAATCATTTCTTTTGTCATGTAACAGTGGGTTTAAACTTTAAACACCCCTTACATAAATCCTTGCCTGTGAAACAACAGCTCATTGTACCTGTAAACATTTTTTTTTGGGTGGAAAATTATTAAATATCTTCTCCCGTTCTCTTAAAAATAATAAAAAATATCTATCAAATAAATTGCTCACCGTCCGCAAGCCCGCTCCCCCGGTGGCCGAAAATCGGCTCGCGATTCCCGACGCTCAAGGTGTCTCCTGCGGCGGTTAGGGCGTGAGGGCGCGAAATTTGCCTCTCCCTCACGCGTTCGGCCTCCGCCTTCGTGAGCATTACTGCTTCGCAGAAGGAGGTGACGGCCTCCCATTTCCTCTCGCTCCGCATCATGGCCCGAATCAGGGCCGGACGCGAGAGATTACCGCCGCCGATGCCGCAGGAACTTCCCGAAATAGCCGTATCCGGTGAGGACCTGCGTCAGGCGGAAGGTAAAGACGCAGTGGCGCCTCTATAGCCACTCTTCAAAGAGGGGACTTATCGCTGCAATTGTGGCGTGCCCAGCGCTGGGTTGCGACAATCGCACTCTCCGTGACGCCATGAGATGGCGCCGGAGCTCTGTCCGCTGTGCCGTACCTGTAGAGACCCTGCATTTGTCTAAATGCGCTGAAGTAGTGGCGGCCAGTGCGACCGGTCCGTGCGACTGATACCTCAACCTCGGCTACGGTCAACGTATTCACTAGCTCAGTCAAACTCTATGAGGCGACGCGTCTACAATGTAACCACATTTCACGAGATTATGTTATACTCTAAACATTATTTTGATATTCAAGAAAATAGTTATTATGTAATACTAATGAAGACCATTTAGGCTATTTTCTTAAGCGGGGCTTTATTACCCAATAACTCTTGTTTAGTGAAATATGAATCGTTGTCAATAAAACAACGCGCGTTCGGTCGGCACCATGTTTTGATCATCAGCACTGACTTATCGACGCGATGCGCATAGAATATTAAAACTAGCGTGTGCAGATGTGTCCATTACCACCGATTCAATTAACTTGCGTGACCTGCTACTACAGAGAGAACTTTCAACATTATTATCGATATAATTTAGCTAAAATTATTATCAGTTGCTTTATTTTGTCGATTGTTTTAAATACTCAGGACTTCGTGAGAGATACTACATAACTGATGAAGGTTATAACACAGAGCGCTAGTAGTTGATACGCGCACGTCTGACGGCAGGCACCGCTTGACCCGCCTACGGGCGGAGCGGAGCGGGCCGCGCCGCGTCGCGTCTGTTTGTCTCACTAATTTATCGGCTGGACGCTGCGGCCGTTTTTGTCAAATTGACTCGCGTGCGATTGCTGCTAAACCGATGTAAATTGATTGATTTACATCGGTTTAGCAGACGTTCGGCTGTGCTGAGCATGTTTACGCATTCACAGCGAATAACTGCGGACGTTAGCGACGACTATTCACTGATAGCGCAGTAAAGTGAGCGCAATTATTGTGGTAGCTCCATTACGCTTTCCACAATCTGAATTGAAACCCAAGTGTAATCGCTCGCCCCCTATGACATGGGATTAAAAAAATTAAAAAATATAACTGGCGAAATGTGGGTGTACTACATACATAGTGTCCCTGGAAGTATGGATCAAATCGAATAAGGGCGTGGGCAAGGTCATTTCCAAACTTTTTAATCCGAGAATGTCGGTGCAATTTTTTACGGTTCAAAGTTATGACCAATTTTTGTTTTTTTCAATGAATTCGCAAAGTACTCAAAGAAAAATTCGTAAAAAAAAATAACTACTAGAGCTAAAAAAAAAATTCCTTTGTGGGCCTTTTGTGTGGTAATAATTTTACGCAGCTAAAAAACATGTGTTCAATAAGAAAAAACACTTACTGCAAAGGATTAAAAAAGTTACTCATTTTTGGAGCGATTTACATGGGAGAAAGTTTACCACGTGCTTGAAAAATTTTACCAAGTCATAGAAATTCTTCGGAGGTATAAATCACTGGGATACTCGTATTAGTTTAAAATTTAGAGAATTTTATTAAGGTCGTACTTTCACAATTTTCTAAGTTTCAAATTTTCATTTGTTTCAGCGTAATTTACCATTTCGTTATTGTTTACGTCCTGTTCCAACTGGATCTTTTGTTTCATTTCCCCTGCACATTCATAACTAGGGCAAATAAAATGACTCACGCAAAAAGTTTACCGAAACCTTTTTTTTTTCGATATAAACCACATCTCAGTTGATACACCCAATCACTACATAAGAATTTTGTGTAAATACATTTAGTCTTTAGTGGAAAAGTGACATTAAATTGCGTGTTTAATAGTGAAAAGAACTCTGCATAGAACTCATTTGGGTCACCTATATTATTAAAACTCTGAACACATAATTTATTGGCCAAAGAATTATTTAATTTCTCTAAGCTTTTACATGTAATTAACCTAAACCTTATTTGATTTTTTTTTTGTAAAGGTATGTAGGAGCAAAATGTTATTGTTTGTCCACTGTGATCAGATGGCAACTTATTTACAATTTGTTTGTGTAAGTAATCACAATTACAAAAAATATTATCTATACAAGTGGCAGAAGAAGCTGTCACTCGGGTTGGTTCAATAAAAAAAATTGACAAATCAAATTACCTAAAAAGACTTAATAATCTGACAGTGTTCGAGTTATTTTCTAATTAAATAGTTAATATTAAAATCACCACACATGATTATTGACTTACTACTAGTACTAAGTTTCTTTAATACATCTTCCATTACAGAATCAAACACGGATAGATTCTGGTAATTTGGAGGGCTGTATACGCATACTATAACATGCTTATCAGCTCAACAACGACAATTCAATGTTGTATTCAACAGACAATCCGATGATGCCTTTTCTTTCTTTCGATTTAATAGAATTTTTTTATCAATATTAATGACCCGCCATGTATCATACGTTTTCGGCTGAAATGGGTAACTACACAATAATTTTCATAATTAATTGACATCACTTGATGGTCTTTTAACCAATGCTCTGTTAAACAAATTACATCAAACTTGGTATTTTCTAAAAAAAAAAAACTATTTCCAGTAATTTGGAAGAGCAACCTTGGATATTTTGATTAAATAATTTTAAAGTATGTTGCACTCCTTTTGGTTTAATATTATGAGTTATATTGCTAGAAGATACCTTTTTATTATTCTGTAATAATAATTGGTTAATTGAAGGGGTAACTTCTGTTGTCTTACTGCCTAGTTTTAAGAATGATCCGGAGTGACCTCCACAACTACAACTGAAGAATCTAAAATTCCCGTATGAGTTCCAGTCGGAAGGAAATACCCTATGCCCCGTCTTCTAGCTGCGTAAAAGTATTACCACAGGAAAGGCCCACGCCCCTACAACGACTTATTTTTTTTTTATTGATAGCCCTGATTTTTTTTTTTCTTTGAGCACTATGCGAAGTGATTGAAAAAAACAAAAATTGATCATCACTTTTGAATCGAGAAAAATTGTACCATCATCTCAGGATTAAAAAGTTTGGAAATGACCTTGCCCACGCCACTATTCGATTTGATCCATTCTTTCAGGGACACCCTGTATAGATGCACCTCTGCCCAACCCTTCGAGGAAACAAGGCGTGATTTTATATGTTATGTAATCGCACCAAATCATCCCTTACAAAAGCTTGTTTAATTAAAACCATGTTTTCTACTTAACTATATTTCCCCAGCGTATCGACCACGTCGGCTCACTATCGCAGATGTTGACCCGCGAGTCGCGACCTCTTCCATGTGACTGCACCCCGATCAAGTGTAATCTTCGTGTTTTGTTATTTCTCGCACCATCGTTTCTTTGTAGAATGAATTGCACAGTATCGTGCGTTCACGTGTGGACTCGGCCATCACACGAGAACAAAGATACGAAATACGATCAAAAATGAGAAATGGACAACGAAGCGAAACTTATTGGTGGTTGTCGGCCCGCTGTTTGGTCCGTGATCGGAATAACGTTAGATCGCAATATTTCGCGGCTGTCCGGTCGTCTGCGCCGATCCTTTAGTTCCAGCGCTGTGTCAGCGAGTTTTATCAGCCATTGTCCGTCACAGTTCAGTTGTTCATTGTTGTTTCTGACTACTATTTACGATGCCACATCGTTTAGGGTTCCGTTCCTATCGCACATGTTTTTATTTGCCTCTCTTTACATTTTTGTCGTGAAACGTCTTTCATTTCGATAAAGAAAAAACACAAATTTGGCGACTGCTCTACTATGGCGCCCTTGCGCGTGATACGTAACATATAAAACTAGCTTTTCACAAGCTCGGCAAGAGCAAGAGAAAGAGCCCGCTTCGACCTCGAACGTGTTCGTCTCAACAGGGAACGCGTTAGTTGAGCCTAGCGCAGAAACCACGGCCTACGAGTAGCGGTTTCAAATAGCGTAAGGCAGTCTCGAGTATCGCATTTGATATATAACTGCGGCTACAATGGTGGCAGACATCGAGACAAGCTCATTCACATCCACCAGAAGGAGCCTGGCTAAATCCGACAGTAATAGTAAAAGGCCACAGTTAGAGTAGATCACGCGTGCTCCTGATTACGTAGACACTGGAATTAGTCTACAACCCGGTTCAAATCCGTGTTTTTCGAAAACAGATCAAATGTTATGTATGTGACTGGTTGTATGTGTTTCAAAAGAAAGATTTCAAATCAGCAACTGCAGCCATCTCGTGATTTCTGAGAATAAAGTATGTAATTAAATGTTTCTTATGTATAAACATCATTATAATATTTTATGGATCAAGGTCTGAATTATAGTATTTTTACCCGACTATGGCAAAGCCAAAAGGAAGGGTTATGATTTTAGCAGTCTATGTATGTATGTTTTTATGTATGTATGTTTGTGTGTATGTATGTTTGCTTTTACGTATGCTCCATCGGAGCGCCTAAACAACTGAACCGATTTTATTGAATGAGGTATCGATAGATTTGTAATAATAGTCCGGGTGACATAAGCTATATAATTTTTCCTAAATTAAATGTGGTGGAGTTTACACATAAATTTCTAAACTCGATAAAAAAATTAAATGATCATGACATGTTTGATATCAAAAGAAAGGTCTTGACGAGCACATTACAAATATGTATTTAGGTTATGTTGTCTAAGTAAATAAATATGTTTAAATTGTTAAAAACAAGCAAAAGTGAGACTGTGCCACGTACGGCGTGGCTGTAAAATTAATAGATACCTATTATACAATAAAACCTAAACAGCCCAAAACAAATTCTAGCTGCTCTGCAAATACTTTATCACGAAATTATAACCCCAAAATAATTTAAATAAAAAGAAAGTTAAAAAACTAAATCCGACTACTGCAAAATCACGGTCTAAAAAGTAAGGAACAAAAAAAAATTCAGACAGGAATCAAGAGATAGGTACAAAAATGGTCAAGGTAAAGCCGTGGTCGCATGCCATTGTAATTTTGTAGGTGTACAGGCATTTCATTTGATACCCAACGTGGCCTTTTCTTTTAGTACATGACTTTGTCCTCTAGAGGGCGCCATATTGCATTTAATCTGACGTCACATAGCCTATAACCAGCAGACGATCAAAACGCTTCCAATGATACCTCATTTGTCAAATTATAATCGGCAGTTTAGAAGGTATGAGGTAACAAATGAACATACATTCATACCGGTAAAAATTATAACCCTCCTTTTTGCTTCGCCGTAGTCGGGTAAAAATAGTTTTTAGAGGCAAGTACCTCCAATAAAAAAGGAATCGTAATAGGTAACACGGTCCGGAAGTGGAGTATATTATAAGTATTTAGAACGTCGATAGATAAAAACAAAATTATTAGGTATTATTTGTATTCCAGCGTGACAAAGAAAAGTTCAAAGTTGACACATGCAAAGTGCTTGGAGAGGAAAATGATTTGTTTTTAAATGCTTTATTAGAAAGAACCAGGGGTTTTTAATAGTCAATTACTTTATTAAATCTAGCCTTTAAGACTAATAAGCAATTTGAATCTAACTTAATTTTTTACGTGATCATTATTTTAAAACTTAGAATAATTTTTATTGCACTTCATACAAGTCCTTTTCCCTTTCTTAGAGGTTGATATAATAATAAAAACAGTTTTTTCATGTGTTATATTATGTGTGAGGAAAAGAATGGCAGAGGGGAGGAAAAAAGAAAAAATCTAAATGATCCCGTCATATTAGAGGAATTGCGAAGAAAAGAAAGATATCATAAAGAACATCTGAAGAAAAAACCGTAGTAATTTTTTAAAATTTATGTCACTATGTTTTTTTATCATATTAATAAAACACTTATTCACTATAAAAAGGTGTTTTTGTTATTTTATTTATAATTTGGTGTACCAATTCTGGTGTCAACAACATATTAGAAGCTTTCAGGATTAAATAAATTCATCTTATATTTTATGTAACTGAACCCGTACTTCTTGCAAATCAACATCATATATCATTAAAAAAATTGAAACAAAATTTTCTATCGAATTAGGTAATAAATCATATTTGTTGAAATTCACCCACATCATTAGCGGTCCTTCACACGGCGTTGTCATTATGATAATATTGTAAACAGTTAGAATCACACGTCACCACCCCTATGTTCATACGGGTAAAAACAAAATGCAGTATTTAACTGCCAATATACTGCCGGATGACCAATACTCCCAAATTTTACAGTAAAACAATATCGTTCTGATCATCGCCGTGTAAACGGGCCTTACAATAAAAAAATAATAGTTTTAAAAAAACTAAAAACACGCTTTATATAGAAAACCAAAATAAAGATAGAAAATAAATTTTAATAAATTTGGATTAAATTAATAAATATAAATGAATAATAGTGTAAATAAGAAAAAATGTTTTATTTAAAAAATTCTTGGGGTGCATGGTGTCAATAGTTATAAATATTTTATTGACAGATATGAGAAGAAGGATTATCATTTCGATAATATCGTAAGAAAGTACCCTACGCTTTTTTTTAAATAAAACATTTTTTTCTTATTTACACTATTATTCATTTATATTTATTAGAATTTTTTACACTGTGCTTAATTCAAATTTATTAAAAAATATTTTCTATTTTTAGTTTGGGGTATAAAGGTATAAAGCGGGTTTTTTAGTATTTTTTTTAAACTATTATTTATTTTCTACTTTTTAGTTTGGTTTATTTGTAAAAGCGTGTTTTTTTATTTTTTTAAACTGTTGTTTGATCTAATCTACTATCAATTCCGTGATAACTATAAGTAACTGTAATTATTTTCCAAATTATTAATGTGTACAGATGTATTGATTGTCAAATCTCGATTTTAGAAGCCATTCAAATATTTTAACGTTATCAATATATACACTTAGACTTAATAGTATAAAGTTATTGACGAAATAGTGATATCGACAAGTCTTACTAAGATTCAGGAAGTCATTGATGTTTATTCTAAGTCAGTAACTTATCCGAAAAATGAGGTATTCAGGTGCCTGCTGCCTCCCTTAGATAAGATAGCCGTGTCTCAGGTTCCCTCTCCGAGAATTTCTTCTTAATCAGAGTTGGTAACTTATCCGAGAAATAGGTGATCGGTGCGCTTGGTAGTTTCCCTTCTTGGTCTTGACGCAAACAAGTTACACTGCCGTGCCAACTTTTTAGCTGTTATTTTGTTGAATTGAAAATTCTCTTTGGTATTCGGAAATTGGTTTATATTAGAGAAATCGGCTAAAGATAACGGTTGGAAATTAATTTTAACAGCAATTCCTGCCTTATCGACTATAGATAAAAATTATATAAATCGACAAAAATCTTTCTTTGCAAATTGAATAATGGAATAATCTTATAAAATTAGGGTTTTGTCATCAGTCCTCGATAAATATACAAAGTTTGAATGAAATCTGGCCTTTTAAAGTGGATTAAAATCATCGCGCCCTAAGGAGTCGACAAACATACAAACAAACATACAAGTGAAGCTAATATAAAGCGTGTAAAAAATGTTAAATCAAAACTTAATCCAAATTTAATAAATTTTATTTTCTATTTTTTTTTTTGTTGAATTTTCTTTAAAAGCGTGTTTTTTAGTTTTTTAAACTATAATTTATTAAGTCAGTAACTTATCTGGGAAGTGGGGAAATCGGGCGCCTGCTGCCTTCCTCAGATAAGGCAGCCGTTTCTCAGGTTCCCTCTCCGAAAGGTTTATCTTATTTAAAGTAAATGGCTTTATCGACTGTAGATCGTAGGCCATGCTAATTATTGCTAAATGTTATTCCGCAAAATAAATAATTTGAGATTTCTGTCCTGAATATTTTGTTATGTTGTATATAAGCAGCTTTTTTGTAAATCACGGTTATCATTATATTATGGATATTATTAAGTCTCTAAAACTGCACGCATGCGTAGTTCGCGCACTCGCTCTATCTCCCTTACTCTCATGCATAGGATGCGGAAAGAAATTGATGAATCCTGGCGAATCTTATCAGGATAATCGGATATTTTAATCGAATTATTGCATTGTAATCGGTCTTTGACAGGTGTGCAAAATTTGAATGAAATCTGGCCGTTTAAAGTGGGTCAAAATAGCGCCCTAAGGAGTCGGTTACAAACAACAAAGCGTGTAAAAACAAATGTGGTCTTTTGTCTATGGTCCCAATATTTCTTAAGGTTAAACTGTTTAGATGAAAAAATGGTGAATCGTTTTCCATTAGTGAAGTTTGGTCGTCCAAATACTTAATTATTAATGTTTTTTAGCCTCAACTACCACTAACACACTGTCCCTTAAACGGCAATAATCGAAGTTTCTTAATAGCCGAGGAAAGGTCATTGACCCCTGTCAGTTATTGCACCAGGTCGTCAGCCATAATTATTTTAATGCGCGTAATTTATAACTGTGATATTTTTTATAGTATTCATTCAAATAATATGATGTCCAGGCATATTTAAATTTTAATTTAAAAGGCCGATTTGAATAATATATTTTATCGAATAAGGATTAATAACTTAATAACTTCGGAAATAACAATATTTTTTAATTAAATTTTGTAAGATAAAAATGGTTACTGTGGCTTAAAAGATAGATATATGCTCTTACGGACTTTTCTGTTGATATTGTTAAGAATTAGAATCCAGTAGAACATTAATTTTATCTATTTGTTACAGTTTAGCGCACGTCATGTAAGCGTTCAATAAGAAAATCTTTTTCACGATTTGACAAAACGTCAAGTTTCAATACTTCGTTCACGTTTAATATAAAATAATTATATATTTTATATATTTGGAATACATACTCTAAATTATGTTGAAAACCTTATCGAAGTCCATTGCGTATTTTAGAAGAACAACGCGGCCATACAAACATACTCGAAAAGTGAATTTGTTTTAATATTTAGAGATTTAAGGGTCTTTCAAACAGGCACGACACGCGACGCGACACAAAGATACCGCTAGTCGCGCGACGAGCGGTGTCTTTGTGTCGCGTCGCGTGTCGCGCCTGTTTGAAAGAGCCTTTATTATGTATTTCTTTGATTATCTATACATTCTTTTTTTGGGTGGAAAATTATCAAATAACTTCTCCCGCTCTGGGCAGAGCTGTATTTTCTGGGAGGGTGTGTCTTACTGAATAAAACCCACCCGTGTTCCTTCGGTTGCCCTGTTGCCGGGGGCCACGATCTCCCTTTCGGTTTTCTTCGCATCGGCTCTAACGGACCCCGTCAATTCTGCTGACATCTCTTTGAGGCACGCGTGCAACACAACGCGTTGTCGATCCGGGCCTGGTTCTTATCGGACGGCGAGCTACCCATTGCTGACTGTACGCAAACCCGCGCCTACGGTGGCCGGAAATCGGCCTACGATTCTCGACGCCCAGGGCAATTCCTCCTGCGGCGGTTCGGGGCGTGAAGGCGAAAAATTTGCCTCTTCCTCACGCGTTCCACCTCCTCCTTCGCGAGCATTACCGTTTCGCAGAAGGAGGTGACGGCCTCCCATTACCTATATAAGGGCCTGTACTGTAGAGTCAAGCCAAGTGGTCATTACACACTCTCTAACACGTTTCACGTAGGGGAAGTCAGCTCAAAGCACCCATGCTTCATTTTTCGGTTATTTGAAATGATAGCGCAACGTTGCCGTTATGTCCGCATAACCAATCTCCCGCATCACTGAACAGTATTCAGTCATTCAGTAGCGATGGGATTGAGCGCGTGGCTGCAGTGACGAAATTTTTTAGTTTGCTTGTTTTGCAAACAAGCAAAAAAAAAAATGCAAGGAAAGTTCAACCTGCTTTGTTCAACTCTTTATATTTCAATATTTTTATTACACGTTTATTGTTACTTATCTATTTGGGTTTGTTTGTATTATATTTTCTATGAAATATAATAAACTAACTGCACGCCGCGGTTTCACCCGCATAAGTCTCTATCCCGTGGGGAATATCGGGATAAAAAGTACTATGTCCTAACCCAAGTCATGGTCTACCGAAGTGCCAAATTTCATTCAAATCCATTTAGCTGTTTTAGCATGACACCGTAATAAACAAACAAACTCATTTTCGTATTTGTAATAAATATTATTATGGATTATGGGATATGGAATGGAATTCAAAATTCAAAAGTCATTTATTCAAACTAGGATGAGAATCCGCCCTTTTCGAACGACAAAATTACATAAGACAGTCCCCCAAAACGCCCACCGTTCACCACTTCCTAGTGCTTAGCCCCAACAGCACAGCTGTCTGTTCAGTTAGAACAAAAATCGATTCTAAACAATAATTATGCAAAATAATTTACATTACGTAACATAAAACATAATTTAAATTATTAGCCATATGTCGACTAGCACACGCCAATATACCAAACAAAATAATCGAGAAATATACTCAAGCAGAAATAAAAACTAAACGTAAAAATGACTAAATATCTAAATAAAAGCCTCCAGGCGAGGTTTTCGAGTGTAGTTAAATAAATAAACAGTTAATTACTAGTAACAATAACAAAACCAAGATCAGCAAGATGACCAGTCACCACAAGCAGCACCCGTTCACGAGCAAAACGCAAAGATCAGCCATTACCCCACTCGCTTTATATTTGGGGAAAAGGAGGCAACCCGATCCCCGATGCTACCAAGCAATGAACTTGCTGTTCGTTGTTCAGGAAAATAAAATAAAAATATGATCAATTGTCGAGGTCGCTAACCACATAATGCAATACAACTCATAAAAAACATTGTAATGTGTAGATTATATCAACAATAAAATAAAATTAACATAAATTGACTTATAAAGTCAAATAAAATAAACAATTATTTAAACTAATATAACCTCAGTCAGTCAGTGGGTAAGCTAATTCTGAAGAAAGAAAATAAACATTGTCTTGAGTTAATCACAGCGACCAACTATTCTTATCATTTCGACTCGTTCATTTCAGTCGTTGATAGAATAGTATGCCTTTGAACAAAGGTTAGATTTTAGTTTAGTTTTAAACGCATTAAAAGGCAAATCTAGCAAAGACGAGGGTAGCTTATTATAAAAGGTTATACAAGCCCAACAAATGAGTTATGAACCTTATGAACCCGGTGAAAGGGGGCTCGTAGTTTGTCCTTATTTCTAGTATTAACGTTGTGAATATCGCTGATTTTAGTATATAAGTGTATATTTTGTCTAATATATAAGATGTTGACGAAGACGAATTATTATACTGATGCCACCGTGAGAATACCAATATATTTAAAAAAATCTACTAGAGAAAACTCTGGAACCTAGCTGGAAAATGGCTCGAACAGCTCGTTTTGAAGAACAAATGTATTTTGAATGGCAGCGGTTTTGTCATAACGCTATGAAAATAACTAAAATAGTAATAGCGTAGGCGACCGAACTGAGCCTTCCCGCTAAGCTTGATATATGTGGACCCCACTGAAGTTTGGCATCTACTGTTATGCCCAAAAAAAGTTGCGAGTCTACAGTTTCAAGCACCTCTGTATCTAAGACGATGTTGGATCCTAGATTTTTAACATTTGGAAAGGCGAACTTTATACATTTCATTTTCTTGGCATTGAGAACTAAGTTATTTTTTGTAAACCAATCCGTAACCATTAAGAGTGCACTGTTTACATCGTGAAAATCTTGTCTATTCATGTCTACTTTAAAAATAAGACAACAACAAACAGTACAACGACACAGATATCCTTTAAATAAAATGGTAAGTCATTAATATACATTAAGAATAAGAATGGATCCAATATTGAGACTTAAGGTTCACCTAACTGAACAGGTAGCCCTGAAGATTTCACACCATTAACATCTAAACATCGGAACCTACGTAAATAAGAATTTATTACTTTGAGAGCTTCGTTTTGGCCACCGTAATGACGTAGTTTACGCAAAAGCGTGTCATGGTGCTCGCAAGGCTTCGGAGAGATCCCAGAAAACTCCAATAGCATTTTGCGAGTTCATTAAATACGTGTTTCAGTAGAGCAACACCCGCATCCGTGGTCGAACGACCCTTTGTAAAACCATATTGTTCATCGTATTAATTTTCAAATATTTTACTAAATGCAGGTAAGATAGAAATAGGCCTGAATTTTTATTGCCAACGTTATTTTTATTACCTGATTTAAATAATGGTATGACTTTACTCCTCTTCATGAGGTCAGGAAAAGTTCCTAAATCAACACATTTATTAAAAGTAACTATGTCTATTATATTACTTAACAGTTTAATGGAGATGCCCCAGTAATCACCAGTGTTTTTAGACTTAAGCGTGTTAAAAACATTAGCTCACGAGGTGTTACATGCTCGAAGCTAAATAAGCTACTACATTTAGGCACACTATTATGCAAAAGGTTTTCAGCTTTAGACGGGGATGAATTTAAGGAGCGAGTCGTAGTTATAGGTATGTTGGCAAAAAACTTATTAAATGCCCCAGCAACATCGGCTGCTTTATTAACGAATTTACTGTCTAATCTTTAATAAATGTAACTGCTTAGGGACCTGTCTCCCACAGTGTAATTAAAACTATTATAACTTATGATAATTTGAAAATGTATATTAAAATTAATAAAAATAAAATTCATTCACATATTGTGGTGAGAAATAAATCTTTATCTTATTTCATACAACATAAAATTAAAACGTTACACAACGCCTACATACATTAATTTTTTGTCTTAATATCCAAACAAAAAAACATTTTGCGCTAAAATAACTAAATTGTATTGAATTCAATTTCTTTAGAAAATAAAGTCCATCATGACGTCACTTTGGTCACGTGACATTATTTACACGTCAATTTTAAAACTTATACACTGTTTGAGAACCATTATTTTCGCCAGAATATAAATTATAATACAAATGAGAGAAAAAAATATTTAAGTAATTTTATTATTTACCGAACTAATGTACGTACAAACTATTATAAAACATTTTAAAAGAGTAACGGTGGAGTTTCTTGCCCATTCTACTCCATACGAAAATTACCTTTTGGAAGGGGCGACTAGAATCAATTAATTATATTATTTTGTAAATTTTGACGTTCAAAAGTGCCATACATGGGACTATTTGAAATAATGATTTGACTTTGATTTATTTATATTAAACCATTTACAGGTACTTTGAATTTTCAAAGAGTCGTCAGTTAGTCAGAAAGTATCTATCAGGTAGGTCTATAGAGACCTACTTACGTTTTGGAATGGGCGACTACAAGAGAGAGAAGAACGGGCAAAAAACTCCACGGACACTTTTAAATCAAGATATTACAAAATTCTGGATATATTTTTCTTGTTGCTTCTGTATGTGAGAACAATGTAGACAAAAACAACATCAAACAATTCAAAATACCAGATTAAAGATAAGCCCTGTCAGTTAAGAAATGATCAGTTCAACTGATGGCCCATCGTTCACGAACATGACGAGTGGATAAGCACCTTCCAACTCAACCATTTAAATGTGCATGAAATACTCTCAACTGCCCAACTCTTTCAAGTCAAACACAACTTCATGATAAAATTATAAATGGCTACATTTACATTTTTTTTACACGTTATAGCTATTTATTCTACACGGAACTATTAAAATGCATTGGCATTTGTTTTTATACGTCATAGCGTCAAGCACGCCCAAACCAGAAGACAGTTTGAAATATTGACTTATCGAATTTTGACATATCGAATCTTTCGGTATTGCCAGTGTAGTATCCAACAATTATGTATTAATAAATTGAAACCTAACACGACACTATACGAGTAATATGGTTTGAAAAATACAGGTTTGATACTCCTTTCCTAGAGTATGTCAAAAAATTATTCATAATTATTTAAAAATATTTGTGTTTTTGCTAAATTAATTTTTTTTGGCGATACAATTAAACATTCAAATAATAAAGCAAAAACCATTTAGAAAATTATTAATAATAAAACGGTTAGGTCGGTTAAACAAGAAAAACAACTTGAGATTATGGTTGACAGTAAATTTGTTAAAAAAGCAGCCGATGTTGCTTTACCATGTACGAAGAAGGATTCTACAATACCAACATACTTGGACGCCACTACCAGTCAGAGAAGGTATTCCCTTCCTGCTGGACCTCTGTACGGGCATTTTTGATTCTTTAGTTGTAGGTGTGGAGGTGACTCCGGATAATTTTTTAAACTAGGCAGTAAGACAACAGAAGTTACCCCTTCAATTAACCAATTATTATTAGAGAATAATAAAACGGTATCTTCTGGCAATATAACTCATAATGTTAAACCAAAGGGAATGCAACATACTTTAAAATTATTTAATCATAATATCCAAGGTTGCTCTTAAAAGATCATCAAGTGATGTCAATTAATTATGAAAATGATTGTGTAGTTAGCCATTTCAGCCGAAAACGTATGATACCTGGCGGGTCATTATATTGATAAAAAATTCTATTAAATCGAACGACATCATCGGACTGTCTGTTGAACACAACGTTGAATTGTCCTGTGTTGAGCTTGATAAGCATGTTATAATATGCGTATACAGACCTCCAAGTTACCAGAATCTATCCGTGTTTGATTCTGTAATGGAACATTTATTAAAGAAACTTAGTACTAGTAGTAAGTCAATAATCATAATGTGGTGATTTTAATATTAACTTTTTAGAAAATAACTCGAATACTGTCAGACTATTAAGTCTTTTTAGTTCATTTGATTTGTCAAATGTTTTTATTGAAGCAACCCGAGTGACAGCTTCTTCTGCCACTTTTATAGATAATATTTTTTGTAATTGTGATTACCTACACAAACAAATTGTAAATACGTTGCCATCAGATCACAGTGAACAGACAATATCATTTTGCTCCTACATACCTTTACAAAAAATTTGTTGTGATTGTAATAGGTATGATAATAGATATGAAGAATCACGTTCGTGGAAATAGGGAAATAAGAAAGGAAAAGAAAAACTCAGAAAACATTGTACGATGGTTGCTTTTTCAAACGTCAAGTTACAAGCATATTAAATTTCGAATATCTTTTTATCGACATTATTAATGACATAAAACCTAACAAAAAGTATCTTCCAAATAGATTTTACAACATCCGCCCTTAATGGAAATAAAAAGATAAAGTAGTAATGCTAAACACAATTGAAAATAATAAAACATTACTACCAGACTAAACACAAATACAAAATATAAACCGACGAAAAATAAATAAATAGAAGATTATTCTACTTGTTTATCACTAAACCCATATTAACAACGCACCTAAGATGAGCTATGCGCCTTAAGGGCTTGGTTAAAACATCGGCTGTCATTTTATCCGTAGGTATAAACTTTATATTTATAACACCCTCAGTAACCTTTTCACGAATAAAATGATATCTCGTATCAATGTGTTTGGTTCTATTGTGGTGGATTGGATTTAGCACAAGTTTCTGTGCACTTTGACTGTCGTTGTATAGCAACACCCTATCAGAAAAACCAGTAATGTCACACACTAACCGTCTGAGAAAAATAGCCTCCTTTGCAGAACTGGTTAAGGACATATACTCAGCTTCTGTAGACGATAAGGCTACCGTCGGCTGCTTCTTACTCTCCCAGCTAATAGGTCCGCCCGCTAGCGTGAAGTAGAAACCAGTGTACGACCGACGGTCATGTACACAGTTCGCCCAGTCAGCATCCGTGAATCCACACAAACGTCTACCGACTTTCCTGTAAGTAATACAGTAATCCATAGTACCCTTCAAATACTGTAACACTCTTTTAGCGTATGCCAACCAATGCCTCTTATCGTAACAGTTATTAAACTGACTTAAATAGCTTGTGGCATAAGCTATATCGGGTCTCGTATTCACAGCTAGGTACATTAAACATCCTATCAAGTTTTGGTAAGGATATTCACCAAGAGATGATGGATTACCTTTCTCCAACTTGTTATTCTCCAAAGGTGTAGACATCTCCTTACAATCTCTCATATTAAACCGCTCCAACACTGCCTGAATAAAGGTCTTCTGACTGACCATGATTTTATCGTCAACACGGTTAATATTTATGCCTAAACAATATGATAATGCACCTAAATCTTTTAGCGAGAAAAATTTTTCTAAGTCATTTTTGACAGCGTCAAACAAACATTTTTCTTTGTAAAAGACAATTAGATCGTCAACATAGACTGCAAGTATTATGATTTCATTACCAAACTTTTTCAAGTAAACACATGATTCCGCAGATGTTCGTGCAAAGCCAATTTTCGATAGAACTTGATGCAATTTGATATTCCAGGCTCGAGCTGCCTGCTTCAAACCATAAATTGATTTTCTGAGCAAACAGACTTTACCTTCTGCCCCGCGCTCAGCAAATCCCTCAGGCTGTTGCATGTACACCTCCTCCTCTAAGTCCCCATTGAGGAATGCGGTATCAACATCCATGTGTTGGATCTTTAAATCCATTTCTGCCGCCAACGCTATAAGCGTACGTAGAGATGAATTTCGAACTACAGGGGCAAAAGTCTCGTTATAGTCAGTCCCCCAAACTTGACTAAAACCTTTCGCAACTAGTCGCGCCTTATGCTTAACTATTGCACCGTTCGCGTCCCTCTTTACCTTGAATACCCATTTACACGGTATAACCTTTTTATTTGGTTTATCCACTAATGTCCAAGTCTGCTTTTTCAATAAGGCATTGTACTCATCCTTCATTGCGGAAATCCAGTTATCTTTATCATCGCTATTAATAGCTTCACGATAACTTTTCGGATCATCACACAACAAATCAACACCGTGAGTGCCATATGAATAATAATCTGGAGGTTTACGTACTCTATTAGGATATCTTCTCTCAGGACATACATCGTTGGGTTCATCTGAAGGAACCAAGGACAGATCACGTTGTTCACCTGAATGTAGAGACTCTGTGTCGCCAACCCCACCAGCTTCATCAGTCGCGTCCACAAAATCGTCAATTTGCTCTACCTCCATGTCCACACTTTCTGAAGTAGGTGAAGAAATAGAAGCAGATGAGATAGAAATCTCCTGTGGCGATGTGGTATCTGAAGAAGTTTGTGAAAAAAGATTAATGACATTAGGGCTCACAACAACTTCAGGCTGAACAGATTTATCCTTCAATCCTGAAAAATTATTTTCAAAGAACGTAATATCCCGTGACTTAATCAACCTCCGAGGGTTTTCCGCGCTACGGAAATAATAACTCCTTGGATCGTCTGAATATCCAACAAAGATATGTTCAGAAGTTTTCATGTCAAGCTTAGTTCTCTGACATGAAGGCACGTGAACTAAAGCTCGGCAACCAAACACCTTTAAATGAGACAGGTCGGGTTTACTACCACACCACATTTCATATGGCGTCTTACCATCAAGTGCACGATGAGGTGACCTATTCTTTAAATAAACACTAGTCTCAACAGCATCCTGCCAAAAAGCTTTCGACAGAGAGCTATGTGCTAGCAAGGAACGGGCCTTCTCCACAATACTACGATTGCAACGTTCACTTACCCCATTTTGTTGAGGGCTGTATGGTACAGAGGTTTCATGTCGAATCCCTTGAGCCTGCAAATAATCTGTCAGCTCCTTGTTGACATACTCAGTACCATTGTCTGACCGAAGGGTTTGAATCTTACTGCCAGTCTGTCTCTCAACAAGTGCTTGGAAAGCACAAAAATACTTCTGAACTTCTGTCTTAGATGACATACAATAAAGGGATATAAAACGTGTATAATCATCTACAAAAATAATAAAGTATTTATTACCTTTAAAAGATTCAGTGGTCAGGGGACCACAAACGTCCGTATGGACCAATTCTAATGGTGACGAAGCCTTCTTATACTTTATCCCTTTGAAAGGCTTCCGGGCCTGCTTACCTTCTACACAAGGTACACCAACAGCTAGACCTTTTTTGAGTAGATCCATACCAATACGGCAGAGATGTCCTAGACGCTTATGCCAAAGCTGAAACTGGGACAAATTAGTGTGAACATTATAAGCTGAAACACCTTGCGGTTTTACTGTACAATCTAAAGTGTACAATCCATCACAAATAGAACCATGTAAAACAGGATCATTTATAAAAGAAACATCATTAGAATAATAAAAATTACAGCCATTCGTATCAAAAACAATCGAGAAACCTTTCTCTACTGCCTTTTTGACTGAGAGTAAATTACAATCTAGGCCAGGAACATGTACAACATTTTTAATCTTCTTGAAATCGGTTTTTGTGTCAATAGCAACATCTCCTAAACCCACAGCCGGCAAACTTTTACCATTTGCTACAGTTATCTTCCCATCACAGGGTCGGTAACTATTAAACCATTCAGCATGTGGAGTCATGTGAGTAGACGCACCAGAGTCGATAATCCACTTCTCAGACATCTGAATACTTGGTGCAGACAAAGCCAATTCCTTGACACCATCCAAAGCCAATTCCGTGACACATGCATCCATATTCCCTGAACTAGAAACATTCATTCCCTTATCTTTAGAACAATTTTCTATAGAGCAACTCGCCTTTGCCTTTTTCTCCTTCTTTTTGAGAGGACAATTAGGACTCTTGTGCCCTGGCTTCTTACAACGATAGCAAATAACCTGCCTGTTAGCATTCAACGCAGCCACATCATCTTTAGTCTCCTTCGTCATTTCACTCAACAACTTAGTCCTCACCAAATCTGTTGTGACTTCAACGCTCCCATTCTCAAGCGCCATTATCATAGGCTCGTAGCGAGACGTTAGACCTCCCAATATAATAGCTGCTAAAGAACTATCTTCTATAGTTTTGCCAATATCGGCCAGGTCTAGTGCTGTTGTAGTTATTGCATTTATGTAAGCTTCTAAATTAGAAAAGTCAGATAAGGTGTACCTGTACAACTTACGTTCCAACGACAGTTTACGACCCAAACTTCGATCCTCGTAGGATTTCATAAGAGCATCCCACGCTTGCTTTGCGGTCTTAGCTGGTCGAACAACCGAAATAGCAGCGCCATCCACAGTAAGGCATATTTTAGAAAGAGCCTTTTCATCCTTCCGTACATCGTCGGCCGTCTTATTGCCTTCGACAACTACTCCGCTTATGGTTTCCCACAATCCTTCATGGATTAATAGCATTCTCATTTTAAATTTCCACACAGTGTATCCTTCTCTATTACAAAGTATCGGAATACCATTTAGTGACATACCAGAAACTGCAGACGACATATTTTCACCACCAATCTCCTTTTTAAATTCGATCGTAGATAAAATATACAAAGCTTCGTGCTGATAACGTGTTGTGATTGTAATAGGTATGATAATAGATATGAAGAATCACGTTCGTGGAAATAGGGAAATAAGAAAGGAAAAGAAAAACTCAGAAAACATTGTACGATGGTTGCTTTTTCAAACGTCAAGTTACAAGCATATTAAATTTCGAATATCTTTTTATCGACATTATTAATGACATAAAACCTAACAAAAAGTATCTTCCAAATAGATTTTACAACAAAATTCAAATAAGATTTAGGCCATTTACATGTAAAAGTTTAGAGAAATTAAATAATTCTTCTTTTTCTTTTTTACTAATAAATTATGTATTCAGAGTTTTAATAATATAGGCAACCCAAATGAGTTCTACGTTTCACTATTAAACACGCAATTTGATCACACTTTTCCACTAAAGACTAAAAGTATTTACACAAAGTTCTTATTTCGTTATTGGGTGACTCCAGGTATTCGTAAAAGCAGGGAAGAACTATTTGAACTTTATGGTCTGAAGCAACATATAAATAATACAAGTTTTCATAAGTATGTTGCAAAATATTCAAAAAGTTTTAAAAGTGTGTGCAAAATAGCCAAAACTCTAGATTTTGATTAGCAATAAAATCAAATCAGCTGATGATAAAATAAATACTACCGCAAATAATACATAATGAAACAGGTAGAAAAAAACAGCGAAATACTGAATTTAATTTAGAGACTGCACATGGCCTCATTAACTCAGATATAGAAATAGCTCAAGAATTTGAAAACTTTTTTGCTAATATTCTCCTTAAAACTACTGAAGCTTTAAATTCCTCACCCGCGCTTTCTGCTGACTTACTTAGACATAATGTGAAGGCATGCCCTTTGGAATTTAGGGTTTCAGCATACAAACCCCCAGGCTGTTATAAAAGCTTGTAAAGATCTTAAAATTAAATCAAAACAAAATCTCTGGGAAATGTCTGTAAAAGTATGTAGATCTATAATTTAACCCATTGCGCCCTATTTAGCTTACATATTTAACAACAGTATAGACCAAGGAGTCTTTCCGGATCTCATGAAATACAGTTAAGTAGTTCCATTGTTCAAATCCGGTGATAGTAAAGAACCCAACAATTATAGGCCTTTGTCAATTCTGCCAGTTCTCAGTAAGTTGTTTGAAAAGTTGATGCTCAATCAAATGTTACGTCACTTTAATAAAAATTCCATCTTTCAAGAACAACAGTACAGTTTCACCAAAGGGCGTTGTACCATTAACGCCGGTGTCACCCTAATAAAGGACATTTTTAATGCCAGGGAAGAAGCAAAAGATGCCATTGGAATCTTTTGCGACCTCTCGAAGGCGTTCGATTGTGTAACATGAGACACTTCTGCTGAAACTAGAGCACTATGGGATTAGGAAAACAGCTCAGGATTTACTTAGATCATACCTAAAAGATAGAAAGGTTAAAGTTCAGGTAAACGGCCTAAACTCATTAGGGTCTGAAATGGCAATGGGCGTTCCTCAAGGTTCGATATAGGGTCCATTCCTCTTTTTAGTTTACATTAATGATTTACCCCAATTACTTCAAAATCAACCGCAGATGGTGATATTTGCAATTGACACATCATTAATCTGTAAAATAAACCCACGGTCGCAAAATCTTGAAGACGTGAATAGCTCTATTCTGCAAGTCCAAGATTGGTTTACGGTAAATAATTTGGTACTAAATAAAACAAAAACCAAATGCATTAGATTAAAATTACCTAATGTTAGAAGTAGCGAATGTGACATCATATTGAATGGGGAAAAACTGGATTTTATTAATCAAACGGTTTCCTAGGAATCGCGCTAGACGAGAAATTACAATGGGGACCACATATAACATCTCTTGCGGGGCGGCTAAGCTCGGCCGCTTATGCTATAAAAAAGACAGTTAACAGATGTAGAAACCGCGCGTTTGGTCTATTTTAGCTACTTCCACTACATTATGTCGTATGGCATTATACTGTGGGGTTGGGCTGTTGACATTGAATCCATCTTTATTTTGCAAAAGAGAGCTGTCAGATATAATCTACGTCACCGCGAATCTCTCAGAAAACTATTTAAAAGGATTAATATTATGTGACGGTTCCTTGCCAATTCATTTATAAAAATATTATGTACGTAAGGAAAAATCCACATCTTTTTAATAAAATAAGTGATAGACATCATTTTAATACTAGAAATAAAGATAAACTAGATCAACCATTTTTGTGTTAAATGTTACAACAAAATACCTTGTGACATATTGCAATTCTTTGATTTCTTCCTCACACACTGACTTATTAATTTAAAAAAACCGTCCATGTGCGAGTCGGACTCGCGCACCGAGGGTTCCTTACAAATCTGTAGGTATATAAATAAAAGTTATAGTATTTTTATTGCTACATGAAATCCATAACATTACAATGTGAAAAGCTGAGCATAAAAAGACCAAGGTCTCTTTATTTTTTCAGTCACACTCTGCGCCCGGCACCAGTGGCGGACGGTCGTGTTGCTCTGCGCTGCTGTGTACAAGAGTTCCCGATATTCCGGCTCAAGCGTTCCTTGGTGGTTGCCGAGTCGTCTCCGTAGTCACCCGACTACCATCACTACTATTAATTGGGGTCTTTTTCAAGACACAATTAATATCGATATTCTTTAAGATTATCGTTAAAAACGTTCGTCGAGGCAATTTTGGCCCTTTCCGGGTAAAACCACAGTTTCGTGTTCCTCGGTGGATACTATACGATACCAACGAAACCGAGGGGGTGTTGACCCAATCACACCCGCCCGATCCCCTTTAGGGTTAGGCAGTCAATTGGACGGGTCCCAGTGTTCGGCCTTGGGGGGTCTCCTAGTCGGCATTGGTGACAGTTTTGCCTCCACAGCGACTCACCTAGCGTGGTTGGGTATATCGATACCCTTCGCACTAGACTGGATAGGACCCCGTTGCACAATAAGATAGGCAACGGGCTAAAGCAAGCTTATGGCTCACCCATAGGCACACATCCTCCCTGTCTACACCCGACAGGGAGGGATTACACATCCCCGGCATACCCACCGGGGAGTTAGGATATTAGGAAATTAGGAAATATTCCCGCGTAAAGTCTCTCTCCCCCGTCAATATGAAGGACCCGGTAAAGTGCTTAGCGCTCTTTATCAAGTTCTTCCAGGGTGTACTCGAAGCAGAGCTCGCCCTAAAGACCAAGTATGGAGCTCGGTTCGCCAAGCTCCAAGCTGAGTCTGAGTCCCAGTCCTGTCCCTCTGACAATATTATCGCTAGCTTTAGCGATGCCCTAGAATCCCCCTCGGCTACAGAGCCATCCAGACCCCCTAGTCCGTCAGAGTCAATGGACACTGACGCTCCCATCAGCGCCGCTTCCTCAAAGCGGCCCACTACCCCGTACCCCTATGGTTCGGACGACGACGAAGCAGAGTCCGCCGCTTCTTCTTCTTCTTCCTCATCCTCCTCCCAATCCAAGGATGGTTTCACAACCGTCCAAGGAAAGGGTAGGAAGAGGAAGAAAAAAAAGCAAAGCTCGACCCAGGCCAGTAAGGTCGCTGCGCTTGAGGACATAGACTCTGCTCCCTCGTCACCCGCACCTGTGGTACCGGTACCATCCACCAAAATCTCTCTCGCTACCCCCGTGACTTGCGCTACCGTAACTTCCCCCTGCACCTCCCTTCCGATTGCGTCACCCGAAAAGTGCGCTACAGTAGCTTTCCCCTCCACTGCTCGTCTGATTACGTCATCCTCCGCGAATGATACCCTCGCGCCTAACGCTAAAAAGATCCCTCTCCCGCCCCCCTTGTTCATTCAGGACAAGGTGAAGTGGACAGACATATCAAAATGGTGTGTCGACCACAAGATAAACTTCTCCAGCGCCCGAAATACCCAACAGGGTATCAAACTCTCCGTCTCTACGTCGCGCGACTATAGGGACCTAACCCAACTTCTGAGAATGAGAGGTGTGTCATACCACACCTACTCACTCCCAGAGGAAAAGCAGATCCGCGTAGTGATAAAGCGTATTCCACGCGAAATCTCAGCATCCGATATTCGCAGCATCTCTCAGACGACCTCTCGATCCTACTCGCTATGAGTAACTTGCCACCCACTTTCCGGTTAATTCAAATCATGCCCCTGATATCTTAGATGTGGCGCTCCTTAAGAACGTCAACCTAAGACTAGACTCAATAGAAACTATTAACGAGCTCGACTCTGATCATCGTCCGGTAGTCATGAGATTAGACCCCCGCATAGGTCTCCGCAACCCAAACTCTCCCCCTATCACTAAGAGGATCAAGGACTGGAAGAAAGTAAGCACTCAGCTGAAATCCAACACGTCCCCTCAACTAGACTCTATTCCCGATCTGTTCAACTCTATCGTAGACACGACGTCCGCGATCGACTCACTCACTGATCACGTGCAAACCGTCCTGAACGAATGTTCAAGGGAGGTTCCAACGACGAACGACTGTCGTTGGAGCTTGCCGGACGATGTGCGTGCATTACTGACTGAGAAGAACGCGGCCGTCCATGCCTAAAGCAGCTTCCCCTGCCCCGCAAACAAAGCCCATATGCGCTATTTACAGAGATCTGTAAAGACACGTATAGCAGAGCTGCGTGACGTGGGCTGGGACAAAATGCTCGGCGAACTAGAGCCCAACCATCTGGCATTTTGGGAACTTCAGAGAAAACTCAAATCCCCTCAAACTTCCTCCATGCCCCTCCTGACCCGTCCCGATAAGACCATAGCCTTCGAGGACGTTGAAAAGGCTGAATGCCTGGCCAACACTCTCGAGGCCCAATGCTCACCCAGCTCCCTGCCAGTAGACCAAGCTCACCTCCTAAAGGTCGACGCTGAAGCCGAACGTAGAGCCTCTCTCTCTCCCGTCGATGACCCTGATTGTCCACTGCCTCCCGTCGCTCCAGACGAAGTGCATGACATTATCAAAGGTCTTAAAGCTCGTAAAGCTCCCGGTTCAGATGGCCTCACCAATAGGGTGATCGAATTATTTCCTGCCCACCTGATAATGCTTTTGACTACCATCTTCAATGGTGCCTTAAGCAACAACTTCTTTCCCCAGAAAAGTCGGTGGAAAGAAGCTACAATCATAGGTATCAAAAGCCCGGTAAACCCGGTACCGAGCCCTCTAGCTACCGTCCCATCAGTTTGCTCAAGGTTCTCGGAAAAATCTATGAGAGGCTTATTTATAAGCGTCTCAGAGACTTCGCTGAGACCAAGGGCCTCATCCCCAATGAACAGTTCGGCTTTCGAACTGAGCACTCTAGCGTGCATCAGGCCCACCGCATCATTGAGTTCATAAGCGATGGTTTCCAACGCGGCTCTTTGACAGGTGCAGTATTCTATGACAGTGCGAAAGCATTCGATAAAGTCTGGCACAGCGGCTTATTATACAAGCTGTACCAACTCGGTGTGCCGGATCGTCTCGTACTCATCTTACGGGACTATCTATCGAACTGCGTATTCCGCTATCGCATTGAAGGAGCACTTTCCTCTCCCCGCCCCATTCGCGCAGGTGTCCCTCAGGGCTCTGTGCTAGCTCCCCTCATGTTCACGCTATTTACTAGCGATATTCCAAACCCAGGTAGAAGGGTGCATTTCACTCTGTTCGCAGACGATACGGCCATCTACTTTAGGTCTAGATACCCCGACAATATCACCCACACTCTCCAAGGCGCAGTCAATCGACTCGCTGCCTGGTTTCGAAAGTGGCGCATAGAAGTCAATCCCGAAAAAAGCCAAACGGTTCTCTTCTCGAAGCTGCGCACAAGGCATAGAGACCCCCTCCCCCGACCCCTCACTATGTTCGGTAAGCAGATCCCTTGGGAGAAGCGAGCCAAATATCTAGGTGTTATCCTCGACCACCATCTCACTTTCGCTGAGCACATATAAAGGTTCGTTTGCGAGCCGCTTTCGCTCTCGATAGGCTCCATTCCGTTCTAAACGCACACAGCAAGTTGTCACTTAAGTGCAAATTGCAAATCTACACAGCGTGTATTCGTCCCATCATGACTTATGCGGGTGCCGTCTTTGCTCATGCAAAACCCCACCATATCCATAGGATGTAAACGCTCCAAAACCGATTCCTCCGTACGGCCACAGGCTCCCCATGGTATGTTAGGAACGAGAGTCTCCATCTCGACCTTAAAATTCCCACGATCCACCAATTTCTAAAACGCCTTGCAAAGCGTTACTTCGATTCCGCGGTCAAACATCGCAACCCACTGGTTGTCGAGGCCGCCACTTATGTCCCAAGTAGGATTAGCCGTACCCGCCGTCCTAGGCACATTCTCACCGACCCTGATGATCCCATAGCCCTCCTTCAGGAGAGCAATAGGGCCACTAGTACTCTACACAAATACAGACGCCTCCCGTCATTCCGACCTCGCCGTCGAGGTCCTTTGCGATCGCGTCCGCGCTCCCGAGTAAATGATACTCCTCCCCGACCCTTGCTCGATAACGAGGTGCCAGCAGTGGTTGCAGCTGTGCACGTAGCTTTAAATTCCCCGACTAATAATAATGATCAAAACTTTGATCCAGCCCGTCCCATCTTTGATGTCCTCCCTCCGGTGACGCCCTAAGCCGAAGCTCGTACCCCACAGGGGGTATATTATATATATAAATATTTATATTGTTTCAGTAATCCTTTATTTTTATATTAACACATATCATTTATTTTATAACTGAAATACCTACACTAGCCTTGCAGCAACCCTGCAAAAGCTCTTTTATCAAAGTTATTTATTTACAAAGTTTTTAGTCACTATTTAGAAATCTGGTTTATTTACTTTCCAAAAGAGAAAGTATGTCTGATAATAACCGAAACCAACAATAAGAAATATAAGAAACGTATTTAGGTTATACAGCTATACCCAAACATCCGGATTGAATCACGATAAGTTCGTCTTTGCCGTTTGAAAAATGTTGTCCCCTCCCCATACATAGAGATAAATCGCGGTAACTACAATTATGTTTATAATCACAATTTTTTTGGTGGCATAAGTACCTAAAATTTTAAGATTTTCTGAATTTTTCTGTTACCTGTGCTATAATCTATAGCTTCTTACCAAATTTCAAGATTCTAAGTCAACGAGAAGTAGCCTTTAGGTTTTGATTCCCTTGCGAATAGTTGCGAGTTTCAAAATATGCGGCTTAAATTGCTGTTTCTTTTGATTGCGTTGATATAGAAATTTGATTTTGTTACAACTTAAAGGTATTATAGACTGTAGTATTTGGTATGAATTTCAATTTAATACCTCTATGCGTTCATGAAGAAAAGGATAGTAAGTTTAAAATATTTTTATTATAATGATGTCACTAAAAAATTATGCTTTTCGCAATTTTCCCTTTATCTTTGCTATAAGACGTCGCTTTGTACCATATTTCAAGATTCTGAGTTCACAGGAAGTACCCTATAGGTTGAAAATTTGCAGCATAAACGACTGTATCTTTTGATTGCATTGGCTTAGAAGTTTTATTTTTCACAGCTCCAAGGGACAGTAGATTTGAGTATTTGATATGAATTTCAGCTTGATACCTACATCCATTTCTAAGAAAAAGGATCTTGACAGACAGACAGACGGATGGACAAAAAAGTGATCCTATAAGGGTTCCGTTTTTTCCTTATGAGGTACGGAACCCTAAAAATTAGGAAAATCGTCTACTTCTACAATGTTTGTAAATATGTGAGCACCATGTATCTATCACATAATTAAATTATCTGTCGTTGCTTCATTTTTAATTATTTTTACCTATTGTGGTAAAGTAATTTTATTCTAGGTGCATCGTCTTCACATATAATTATTTAACTAATATACGTACTTATACAAACTATTGTAAAACATTTTAAAAGGGTAACGGTGGAGTTTCTTGCCCATTCTTCTCCATACGACTACTACCACTTTTGGTTGGGGCGACTAGAATCAATTATATTATTTTGTAAATTTTGACATTCAAAAGTGCCATACATGGGCCTATTTGAAGTAAATGATTTTACTTTGACTTTGCTGAAGCATTTAATGAGTTTTTTGCTAACATACCTATACCTACGACTCGCTCCTTAAATTCGTCCCCGTCTAAAGCTAAAAACCTTTTGCATATTAGTGTGCCTAAATGTAGTAGCTTATTTAGCTGTAACACCTTGTGATGTAGTTAATGTTTTTAACACACTTAAGTCTAAACCGCTGCCGCGAGAAATCACGGCACAGCGGACAGAGCTCCGGCGGGATCTCATGGCGTCATGGAGAGTGCGATTGTCGCAACCCAGCGCTGGGCACGCCACAATTGCGGCGATAAGACCTCTCTTTGAGGAGTAGCTAGAGAGGCGCCATGGCGTCCTCACGTTTCGCCTGACGCAGGTCCTCACCGGACACGGCTGTTTCGGGAGGTTCCTGCTCAGGATAAGGCGGGAGGAAACGCCCGGGTGTCACCATTGTGTGGATCGCCCGGAGGACACGGTGGAGCATACGGTGGAGGTCTGCCCAGCTTGGGTGGAGCATCGCCGTGTCCTCGTGGAGGCGATCGGCGGCGGTGATCTCTCGCGACCGGCCCTGGTTCAAGCCATGGTACGGAGCGAGAGGAAGCGGGAGGCCGTCACCTCCTTCTACGAAGCGGTAATGATCGCGAAGGAGAAGGCAGAACGCGTGAGGGAGAGGCAAATTTCGCGCCCTCACGCCCCTAACCGCCGCAGGATGAGACGCCCTGGGCGTCGGGAATCGCAGGAGCAGGCACAACTAAAAGGAAGGTTATAGGTCAGAGTTATGAGACCCCTCCGCATTGTACTTGACCAGGTCGTCCAACTCATTGGCCTCCTTAATAAAGATATCGTTTAGAGCATATTCCCTAACATCATTCATCCTGTACTGTGTGTGTCGGTATCATACATAGTATTACATAATAATAATTCACACTTCCACACACTCATATTACACTTCTTTATTTCTTGAATTAAATTTAGATTATTGTGCCTAAGTTTTGTATTTAATTTGTTAACTTTTTGGCGTTTTAACCATTTCACAATTTTTCTAATTAATTTATTCATTTTAATAATTTTTTTTGACTTGTTAAGGCTAGTAAACAAATTTCATGTAATGATAGTATCATAAGTTAAAAGAATGGATTTATGTGAGAGCAGTTCATTATTAAACCAAAATGGCAGAAAAAAGCAAAAAGCGGCTTGGGCAACCAACCGACCGCTATAGTAGTAGAAGAGAAGAAGAAAGTAGAAAATGTTGATCACTCGGGCCTTTAGAGAAGTTTTCGTAATTTACAAATCTTATAGCATTATCAAATTTGCGTGAATTCGAATTTCACATTACAACAATTTTATAAATTCTGTAGCTATTGTTCTCTTCAAAAGTCTATCGTTTACTTGGATTTTTTTTTAAGTTAAAGTTAAGATGTCCGCTTTATGCTGACTACTCCCCCTTCACTGCGGCTGCATTTCAGATACAGTTACCCGATTTTTGTTATTTAGTCATCTATTATTTACAAGAAAACCGAGTCTGCACTCGGTGCTTGGTGTGGCAACATGCCGTGTTCGAGTTCGCGACAAGTTATTCGTCATCCTGAGGATGCCTCGCTGAGAGGTGAAACACGTGTCGATTTCTTCCAGAGTCTTTTCAAGACTCTTTAGAAATAGCTAAGCGGAACAGGTTACTAAATATATCCACATCATCATTTTAAAATGGATTTCCGCAAGGTCACGCCTGAATCAATGAACTATAAGAAAATTTCTTAAAAGTAATTACAATAATTGCGTCTAAGTATATCTTGGAACCACAAGTCACAGCTCGCAATTAACAAGTTTCGTGTCTCCATTTCTGAATTTAAATATTTTAGTATTCTTTTGCTTTGATTGGAAAAGTGAGATTCAATCCATAAACTTGGGTATCCAATAAAAGTAATGAATGGTTCAATCCAGGTACAAAATGAACAGATTTAGCTAAACTTTTTGGAACATTGCTCGTACATTTATTAGTGACATTGAAGGAACCCAGCTGTAAAACGTAATTACGTTTCCTAAATTATTCTAATTTCTAATCCAGACAGTTTGTCGCTATAGCCGACCTGTACTTGAAACAAATCGATTCTTTTATCTTGAATTTCTATTACTTTGGTCAATTCAATCAATTAATTTATGAACTCCCGATCGTTATATTCCTCCAGGGTTTGGTTTAGTTAACACCCACATTAAACAGTTATGTTTAGTCAGTTGTTTTTTTATTATTGCTTAATTAAACTTTATACACTGCATCAAGTGGCAGCTGGAAACCGTTCCGTCTCCCTGATGGCACTACCAGTCCTTAACAATACATCGGTTGGTTATCTCCGGCTAAGAACTGCGTCCGTGGCTCTTGGTCGAGCTCGTGGAGTCTCGCGCACCCTTTTGGACCCGCCACCCATTGTTCGAGATCGCTTCCGATGATTAAAGGTGAATTATAAAGTCTTCCGCAGTAATCCCTTAAGATGACGCCGTTCATAACTTTCCGAGCAGCCAGCAGCTAGCAGTAGATCAATCATTTCGACGGAAGTAATTTACTGTCGTATTGTTTTTATAAAACTTTACCAAAGTATTAGTGGGGAACTTGGGTTCAACAGTGAATAATTGAATGTGGTTTTAACTGAAATGCTTTTGTTTTTTAATGAAACAGGTTTGTTTATTTTTTTAATGTTATGCAACACGTCGGACGAAATTTTGCCACCAATCCTTCTATTGACCACGAGCACCGCGCCACGGTATTTTTCGCACGGTACGAGCAAAATTTTTTACAGAATTATCAGAAATGTCCTTCAATGGGCTAGAGTGACGTGTCTCCACCATCAGTTTCATCTTCAATCAGTTTTAGCTAATTTAATTTCAAATGCGTAATAAAAGAACATGTTTACTTATCTGATACCGTTATTGCCAACACCACGGGCGTTATAACACCGAAGAGTGACGACAGACGTATATGGCGCAGAAACAAATAGTAAAATACAATAACAACATCACATTATATCATATAATATTGTATATTTATTTACATGATGTACCTACACAATAAAGAAACTGCTAGAATTTACGAGCCTCCGTGTTTCGCAGGTACGTAGTCTGTAGACTTCATATTATGACGTTCTTTATTATGTCGTGTCTGAAGATGGATGTGTGGTACCTGTGACTGTGACGTCACACATACAGGGTAACGTTACAATAATATAATGTTAAGTAATGTACGCTATATGAACTCGTTAAATTCTCTCATCAGACGCGGCTTGATTTTCTTAATGTTGTCTTCTGTGTTATTTTGAACGCGACATCGCGGTGGCCTAAAAATACCTCAACTTGAACTTTATATGGGAAATAAATTAAGAGGAGGCTCCCTAAGTTATATGTTATTCTGCATTAATATTCTGAAACAGTCACGCATACAATTAAAATGGAACTTTGTTAGTATATGATTTATTGGATCTCTTTCTTTTCACGCAGCACGTTAAGTACGTAATTGTAACATTTCCGCTCGATTCATTTTTTATTCTTTAAGCATGTCTTTTTTTTAAGATTATTAAAATAAAATCAAGATTACTGGGCTTTTATGCCTAAAACAAGTATTCACAGTAAGAAAATATAGTTTATTATCCAGCCACAAGTTTTTTTTTTTCTTGATCTATTTATTACTTTAGTTATAAACGAAATAGGAATTGAGACTTACGCCATTTAGTTCTGTGCTCGAATACGATCAAAAAGCGCACGCGATATTCAACTATATTACTGATGAGAGCGTATAGCACATAGTGGAGTGGCGTGTTGTATGGGGGTGGAGCTTGCGTGGAAACTGTCTTTAGAGTGCCTGTACCTTAATTGAGTAATACACGATCAATCACAATTTGTTTGGATTTGAAACTGATTGCTAATCGATTGCTTCAAAAGTTGAGAAAAAAAATCTGTTCATAACGTTAATAACGCAATTAATGTTGTTGAACTGTCAAAATAAAATAAATTAGTCATAATCGTTTACGAAAATAAGTTACGCAATTAGGATACTGGTCTTAAAGGATGTGAAATTTGGTGAGTGACAATGTTATGGTCTACCAACTCTTACTTTTCTTCCTTATCTTATTTTAGGTTTCTAACCAAATCAAGCGTTTATTTTGTTTCAATGTTTATTTCTTTAGTTTATATACAATGTACCATCTATGCAGATCACTATGTTCAATAATGTGTGCAAGTGTACCAAACTCAAACTCAAAGCATTTGTTTTAAATAAACGATTTACAGGCAGTTTTAAATTGTCACGGAATCGGTCAGTCAGAAATATGAAGCTAGTTGCGCATTTCAAAGCGTAGTAGGTAGGTACCTATAGAAAACAACGGGCAAGAAACTCAACGGACAATCTTTTATACAAAAAAATTACGAAATATTGGTTACATCATTCATGTTGAAATTATACAAGTGAGAACAATTTAGAAAGACGTGCACGTTAGAAGCGTCCGAAATAAAAAGATAAAACAAAGAACAATTCAAAACATAAAATAAATTAAAAATAAGCCATGGCAGCTGAGAGATGACTACGCCAGTCCCAACTGACGGCGCCAGTTCACAAACGTGACGCATGGATTAACACCATTCAGCTCAACCATGTTGAAGGGAGCTAAATGATCCAACACACGCGTCACCATCAGCGAAACATTTGAGTGAGTATGACATACCCACAGCTGCCAGGGCACATTTAAGTCAATGCAAGACATATTACCCGGTAAATAGTATCTCTTTAGTACATAATGCTCACACTTGTGCTATACAATTATATAATACAAAGAAGATTGAGTTTATACAATGCAAAGATGCTCTTACAATCTTCAGCAGCAGCAACAGTATTTGCAAATGTTAAATAATCAATTCGTTGTGGTTGTGGAGCAGGACCAGCATTGAGCCAAGCATTTTTATGAGCGATGTAATCCCCAACTTATAATATGCCTGCCTGCATCGTGTTTGTTTTATACAAGATTTGAATTGCGTCTCATTCAGTAGAAGTATGTGGGGAGGAATTTTATTGTAACATTTTAAACAGTACCCCATGGAAGATAAGTCTACTTTAGCCAGTCTGAAACCTGGTTGAACTAATATGTCCCTATTTATTGTACTATAATTATGTATATCACCTCTTTTACTAAAAAGATGTAATTTTTTTCTTACCTACATAATGCTTTCATAGACATATTGACAAGGTTTCGTCATGATGTTAATATCCATAAACAGTGTCCTTAGAAAATTGCGCCTGCGGAGATAATATATGGCTCTGATCGCTCTTTTCTACAGAATAAAAATAGACTCCTTGTCTGCAGCCCGTCCCCACAGTAAAATACCGTAAGACATGATACTATGAAAGTAACTAAAATAGACTAGCCTAGCGGTATCTACATCTATAAGTAAATTAACGGATTTTTTTGACAGTATGCTGCTGAACTTAGCCGTCCTGCAAGAGATATTAAATGAGGACCCCATTGTAGCCTTGAGTGGAGCGTGATCCCCAGAAAAACAGTTTTATCGACGAATTCTAGTTTCTCTTGATTCAATACTATATCACAATCACTATTTTTGACATTTGGTAAAAATATTTGATGCACTTAGTTTTTTTTTTTTTTACATTTAATACTAAATTATTAGCAGTGAACAATTTTGGACCTGCCATAGGACGTTATTTATGTCGTCAAAATTTGTAGCACGTCTATCTACCTTAAAAATAAAGGAAGTATCGTCAACAAACAACACCATTTTTGAAATAAATGGAGTAGACCATTAGTATTCACTAAAAAGAGGAATGGACCCAATATCGAGCCTTGTGGCACACCTATTTTTACTTTTAAACCTAGTGAATTGATACCGTTTTTTTTTAACTTGCTTATATTATTTAAATAAGATTTTACTAAATTTAGCGCAAGTTTTCCAAGTTCGAAAAGATCAAGTTTCAAGAGTAAGGTTTCGTTATCGACGCAATGAAAGGCCTTGAAGAGGTCACAAAAGATCTCTATGGCATCTTGGGCCTCTTCCCACGCATTAAAAATGCGTCTTAATAAGGTTACACCGGCGTCGGTCGCACCTTTGGTGAAACCATACTGTTGATCGTGAAGGATTTTATTTGTGTTAAAGTTATTGAGCATTTGATTAAGCATTACCTTTTCAAACACCTTGCTGAATACTGGCAATATGGATATGGGTCTATAATTATTGGTGTTTTTACTGTCCCCGGATTTAAAAAGTAGTATTACCTTACTGTATTTCATTAAATCCGAGAAGACACCTTGATCCATACACAAATTAAATATTACGGCTAAGTCAGGCGTTATAGTCTCAATTATGGAGGTACAGATAAGATCTTTGGAAGAAGATCTTCGCCCAATTTGATCTTGATTTGTTTAAAAGCTTTTATTACTGTTATGGGGTTAATATGCTTAAAGTTAAATTCAATCGGGCATGCTGAAACGTTGGCTCTTACAAAATCATAGAAAGTGAGGGTGAGGAATTTAAGGTTTCAGTAGTTTTAAGTGGGATACTGGTAAAAAAATTACAAATTCTTGAGCAACTTCTTTGCAAATGAGACCACCACATGACGTCTTCAGTGTATAGTCAGAATTATGCTTTTTGTTTCTGTTCGTTTCATTATTGATAATTTTCCAAACCGTGTGTATTTTATTGTCTGCTGATTTAACCTTGCTGCTAATGTTTAAGGCTTTAGCTGCCTTACACGTGTTCTTAAAAATTCTAGAGTAAGTAGCAACAAACTTATTACAAGTTTCCGTGTTAATATAAGGCTAAAGGCCATACAACTTGAAAGTCTATCCCTGCTTTTCCTGAGTCCTGTAGTTGGCCAGTCACTAAATATAAACTTAGGGCTTGATAGTTTTAGTGTTCTTCTTAAAACAATTTCGAACTTGGTTTGGACTAACGAAGAGAATTCTATATATAAAACTGACTTGTACACGCGACTTCGCTCGCGTCGAAGTCGTAAGACACCACAATATACTAGAAAGAAAGAAAATACATTTATTTAGCACATACAACTACAATAACAGCCACAGAAGATACTTTTACTACAATAACAGCCACATTTTTATAAAACTTCCCTGTATGTACGTTTGTAGTTTTATTCTCAGCACCCAAAATATACAGAAAGTCAGGAATGGTGACCCGGGAGTAAGCGATATACAGTTGTCTGTGTGAGAAGCAGCTTGTCCTGAGGTCACCACCCGCAGCATTCCAGCCAGCCTTCGGTGTCGGCCCCTGTGACTTATTGATAATCATCGCATAGCATACGGCCACAGGGAACTACACACGCTTAAACTGGTAATTATGGGGAATTAGTAGTATATGCGGTATAAACACTGTCTCGCCAATTTTCGCTTCGATGACATTTATCTGCAAAGACACGACTTTGATCCGAGTTCCGTTACACAGCTTCGACGGAGTTAAGTTCCGAAGGAGCATAATCGGGACACCGACCTTCAGCTGGATGATGTACACAGGAAGTCCACTTGCCATTAGCGAATTGAGAAATTCTACGGGGTAATTTGTGGCATCATCTTCCTCCACATCAGTAATAATGGAGGTATTTACATACACCTTCATTAATACTTCTTAATATAAAATATTAATATTGTTCATTATAAGGACCTGATTACTTAACTTATAAACTAAAGTGCTATTATATTTATTTAAATTAACTGCTGTTATTGGTCTGAATTGTATCTGCACTTTTTGTATTGGTACGTTGGACTCAAAAGTTACGGATTTACCTACTTACAATCACTTGTCCTGAGGTCACCACCCGCAGCATTCCAGCCAGCCCTCGAAATGAAATGAAATTGTTTATTCTATAAATAGGATATCGGAATCACTTTTACACGACAAATTTAAAAAAAAAGTAAGCTAGTTGAGTTCGGCGTTTCCTATCTGACTACTCTGAGAAGAAAGGCCGAAACTAACTCAGAGGTGTAACACATTGTATACTTTGAGATATAATTTTATTACTTTAAATCATATTAATCGACTAACAAGTTGGTATCGATTAGCATATCGATCCCAACACTCATTCATTCGTTCCGAATGTCAACGTCAAAAAGTGTCAAGTGGTCAGTTGGTTGACGATCGTCGAGTGTGCAGTAGTGTAAGTGATGTTTCTGTTATTTTTTTGTAAATATACTGATTAGAATCTATTCCATGTTTGATTCTCGACCTTTTCCCTTCTGAGTTTTACATCTCAGAAGTGGGATCGGTGTGAAAACGAATAGTTTTTGCATAAATTACCTACGCGCCATAATAGTGAAAACATAACGGCGCGGCCATTTTGATCATAACGATTCGTTAAATATTACCAAAATTTAGCGTAACACTAAACAACATCTTTAATTGAATGTAGATTATTAACTCTCGAGTAAGGATCAGATAGATGCGAATGGATTTAATTTAATTTTGGTTGTTTGAAAAACCGTCACTACAAAAACCGGTTGCCAGCTTATTATTTCGTCAAAATATGGACTCGAATCAACAAAATACTAGGCCATGGTTCTCGAAAACCGTTAATATCAAGTTATGGCAAAGGATTTTTTGGATGTAATTGGATTTAACATTAGTTAAAAAAAAAAAAAAAAAAAAAAAAAAACCTAGAAATCTGCCATTTTGGAAGTAATATAAACATGTATTGCAAGTTTATTTTATCAAAATATGAACTTATTTTAACAAAGCACATGGCCCTGAATACCCTAGAACCGTCAATTTAGAATTATGGCCATGGATTTTGTGGATGAAAACGGATTTTATTCAATTTTATTTAGACCCACCACCTTATTTTGTCAAACATTAGTATTTATGCAAAATAGTGAAATTAATTGAACAGATTACTTAGTACTTTAACTTGTTATATGAATTATCCGTTTAGCACCTACCTAATTAAAATATTTTAGCAATCCGGGTAAATTTAGTTATTCATTGGTCAAAACCTAAAATCAAAACCTGTAAGTTTCAGACAATGAGCGACAAATGAGGAGCGAATTCGAATAAACCAAAGAGGCTGACTACACCGTGCCGTCACTCGGACCACGAGATGCGAAGTAGTCGAGTATCGCGCAGCCGTACCAGGCATGGTAGCAGGCGTAGCCGCAGCCGCAGCCGTTGTTGCAGTGGGAATACCCACCGTCATTCTCGTTGCCGAGAGACGCGCAGCCGAAGTCGTAATAGGCCTCACCGTGGAAGTCATCGCACGCCAGATCGCAGATTGCGTGACCCGGAACGAGAACTGTCAGAAACTAGGAAGCGGCTGAAGTTATTAGAAGACCAGGTTCACCGCCGACAAGCGTCGGGTGATTTACGTCGGAGTCCTTCAACGGGCAAGCGAGGTACGTCAGAATTGCATGTTCGGTTGGATTCCTCTCATCCAAATATGGACGAAGAACCTAGCCATAAGAAACCTAGATTAGAACCTAAAGAATTCTTTGAAGAATTCCTAAATGTGTTGAAAGGTAGGTCAGGGGATCGTGAGTTCCTTTCCAGCCTCAATAATGTCGTGCCAGAATATGATCCACTATCCAAGGAACAAACCATTAACGCATGGCTCGACAAGATTGAGGAATGTGCCGAGATCTACGGCTGGAATGAAAAACAGACAATTCACTATGCCCTGCCTAAACTCACTGGTCATGCCCGCACATGGTATCAGGGGTTGCCTTCTATTAAGCATACGTGGAGCGAATGGAGAGTCATGCTCAAAGAATCCTTCCCAGCAACCGAGAATTACGCAGACTTACTCATGGAAATGCTCAATAGAAGAACACGACCCGGGGAGTCCTTAGAAATTTATTATTTTGCAAAAATAAACCTTCTCAACCGTTGTAAGATTTTCGATAAACAAGCAGTGGACTGTTTGGTTCATGGGATCGAGGATAGGGGCGTTCGAGTAGGGGCCCAGGCGGCTAAATTTGAAAAACCTGAAGAAATACATCAATTTTTCAAAACTATTAAGTCCTTTTCACGAGAACAGTCTGATTCAAAAGGACGAAATAGTCGTGACACTCGCTTATCGAGTAACACCAACAATTCCTTTAGTGACAGTGCACCGAACAGAAACAGTCAAAAGGCAAAGACTATGACTTGTTTTAACTGTCGGGAGGTAGGACACCCGAGTTTTAAGTGCCCTAAACCAATTATAAAGTGTACGAAGTGCAACCTTATGGGCCACACGTCTTCTAATTGTACGAATAAAATTAAAGAACAGCAGTTAAGTGAGAAAGACAAAAGTGTCCTGAAGGTTTCACTTCAAAACGATTCTAGTAACAAGTATAAGTTTATCATAAAGGTCAACGGGAACCCTATAGATTGTTTGGTAGATTTAGGTAGTGAAGCGACAGTTATGCGTGAAAGTGACGCTAAAAAAATAGGTTTGCAATGGGAATATGTTGACGGTCCATTTTTAAGGGGACTAGGAAATATCCCATATTTACCTAGAGGCCGCACTAAAGTAGATATTGAAGTTCAAGGTATTATAGAAAAAGAAATTGAGGTATTTATAGTAGATGACACATTGATTAGCTACAGCATTCTACTCGGACATAGTTTCACTGAACGGCCAAATTTACAAATCATTAAGACAAATACGGATCTAAAATTCGAACGTGTAACAGTAACACCAATTAAACTATTTCTGTTATCCAAAGAAGAAACAGAAATAGATATTGGCCAAATGAAGTGTATCCCCGTCAAATCTCTTGATAATCTGAGTGGAAACATTTACGTAGATGGCACAGTTAGGGGCAGTATTGGTAACGAATATTATCTTTTGCCAGGGGAGTACCACATAGTTAACGGCACTTGTTCATTGCTACTACAGAATGTAGGTGGTAAACCTGTAGTGATCACAAAAGATACACTCATCACTAGAGCACGCTATCTAGGATCTGATATGTTTGTTCATAGAGTTTCCAAGGACGAAAGTAGTTCTCTTGAAAACGTGACCATCAAATATGGCCAGCAATTGACTGACACACAATTAAAACAATGTACCGATTTAGTAACTAAGTATAAGGCTTGCTTTTCCAATGGTATGCACGATTTGGGATTTACAACGGTCACAGAGATGGAAATATGTCTTAAAGACGTGACCCCTGTTGTGTACAGACCCTATCGCTTACCATACTCTGAGCGAAAATTAGTTCGAGATATGGTGAGTGAGATGTTGACTCACGGCATCATTCGTGAATCAAGCTCTCCGTATGCCAGCCCAATTGTGCTGGTACAGAAGAAGTCTGGGGAAAAACGTCTTTGTGTCGACTATAGGGCCCTGAATAGTCGCACCAAACGAGACCACTATCCGCTACCTCGGATAGAGGATTTACTAGACCAATTATCAGGACAATCATTGTTCACGTCTTTAGATTTGGCCTCAGGGTATCATCAAATACCTATAGCGGAACAGTCTCGTGAGAAAACGGCATTCGTTACACCTGATGGGCAGTACGAATATACTCGTATGCCTTTTGGGTTGGCGAATGCCCCTGCAGTTTTTCAACGCACAATCCATAAAATCTTAAGTCAATCCAAGATTAGTTACGTCATTATATATATGGATGACATCCTAATCCCCTCCAAAAATTTTGAAGAGGGCTTATTACGACTTGAAGAAGTTTTTGACCTCCTTAAACAAGCCGGACTTACTCTAAAAATAGAAAAGTGTAGTTTTTTCCAGGAACAGATAGAGTTCCTCGGCTTTCAAATAGATAGAAGCGGTGTTAGGCCAGGGATTCAAAAGGTTGAGGCTGTTGCTAAATTTCCTGAACCACGAAATCAGCACGAAGTTAGGCGGTTTATTGGACTAGCCAGTTTCTTTAGGAGGTTTGTCAAGGGATTTGCGATGATAGCGAGACCTTTGACAAATCTCTTGAGGAAGGATGTACAGTGGAAATGGGAAAAGGCGGAGTCCGATGCTTTTGAAACCCTTAAAAGATGTTTAATTAATAGACCAGTGCTAGCTCTTTATAACCATAGCGCCCAAACGCAGGTACACACTGACGCCAGCAAATTTGGCGTAGCTGGGATATTACTCCAAAGAACTGGAGATGACCCTTGGCGCCCAATAGCGTACTTCAGTCGGCAGACCACCATAGACGAAATGAAACTCCATTCATTCGAACTGGAGACATTGGCTGTCGTTAGTACACTTAATAAGTTCCGTATTTATCTCATCGGAATTAAGTTTACTATCGTCACGGACTGCAACGCTCTGCGTTCTACATTCACAAAAAGAGACTTAGTTCCTCGGATATCCAGGTGGTGGATACAGTTCTTGGAGTTTGACTGCAATATTGAGTATCGACCAGGCGAAGGAATGTCCCATGTAGACGCCCTCAGCAGAGGTCCTATAGAAGGTGAACATGCTGAAGCCGTACATACACTTGACATTCTGTCTGTGGGATCTGAAGATTGGATCGCTACAGTACAGTCGTCTGATGAGGAAGTAAGACGAATTAAGGACATCCTAGAGGATCCTGAAACCCCGAAGATTGCGGGTGTTCACAAGGAATACAAGATCAAAAATGGTCGGGTATTCCGTATCCTCAGTGATGGTACATTAAGATGGTTGGTACCTCGTGGAGTTAGATGGCAAGTGCTCAAGGCAAATCATGACAGCATTGGACACTTTGGATTTGATAAAACCTTGCAAAGAGTGAGGTCACTCTTTTGGTTCCCCAAAATGCGCAAATTCATAAAAAAATATGTCAGCGCGTGTCTTGAGTGTGCCCATCACAAGCTCCCGTCAGGAGCGAAAGAAGGGTTTCTCCACCCAATACCCAAAATCGAGATCCCATTTCACACACTACACGCGGATCATCTTGGTCCCTTTCCACGAAGCAAACGACGTAATGTTTATATATTAGTTATCGTTGATGCATATACCAAGTACGTGAGCTTGACCCCTGTCAAGAGCACAAAGACTAAAGAGACCATTAAAGCGTTTAAAAATCTCTTTAGTTACTTTGGCAGTCCCACACGTATTATTACGGATAGAGGCACTAGCTTTACAAGCAAAAAATTCAAGTCATTTGTTAATTCAATTGGAACTAAGCATATCCTGAACTCTGTGGCCACTCCCCGGGCAAATGGCCAAGTCGAGCGGTACAACCGCACGATTTTGGCCTCTTTAGGATCCATGGCTCATGGAAAAGGCAATAATACTTGGGACGAACTGTTGCCCGATGTACAACTTGGTATCAATACGACTGTACATGAGGTCACTAAGAAAACTCCGACCGAGCTACTTTTAGGTAGGAAAGTCAGTAACCCAGCACAAGGTTTGCTTAATGATATAGTCGACGATATAGGTGAAGGTACGAGTAGCGAGGCATTAGATGATATTCGTTCTGAGGCAGGTGAACGTATAAGGAAGAATCAACAAATCAATAAGAGTAGATTTGATAAACGTAGGAAGGATAGTAGGAAATATAAGGAGGGCGATCTAGTGCGTATAGTAAGAGCAGTTGTGACTGGCCCCGGTCAGTCCAAAAAGCTAGAGGCAAAATGCCAAGGGCCTTACAGGGTTAAAAGGGTTTTACCAAACGATCGCTATTTAGTAGAGGATACCCCGTTGACCAGAAAGGGTCAACGTTATGAAAATGTCATGTCAGTTGACAAAATATTTCCATGGTTGAGTTTTGGTGAAACTGCTTGTGATTCACACGAAAGTAGCGATTGCAGTGATAGTGAAAGTACTGACTGAATAAATAAAACAACAGCAAAATAATAATCAATAATGTAATGTCATTTATTAAGGTATATAAATTATGTGCGTGATTAGTAGATAATGTAAAAACAATATTTACCATGTAATCAAACGTTATAGCAGTGAAAACATAACATGTAATAACTTAGGTACAAATTAGTAAAACAATTGAAAGTGCAAAATGATTACGAGTATTTATGTTATTAAATATCAAATTATAATAAACGAGTGAGAAATACATTAAGAGAACTTACCAAGTGACAAGTGAGGATGTCACGTAGCGGGCATGAGAGGCATATGAACTTGCCGCCCAGGAGTTGTTGCGTGGCATCGCAATGGTTGCGTGGTGAAGGTGAAGGAAGTAGCTCTCGCCCCGCACCATTATAGATAAGTACCTCGGATGTCACGTAGCGGGCATGAGAGGCATATGAACTTGCCGCCCAGGTGTTGTTGCGTGGCATCGCAGTGGTTGCGTGGTGAAGGTGAAGGAAGTAGCTCTCGCCCCGCACCATTATAGATAAGTACCTCGGATGTCACGTAGCGGGCATGAGAGGCATATGAACTTGCCGCCCAGGAGTTGTTGCGTGGCATCGCAGTGGTTGCGTGGTGAAGGTGAAGGAAGTAGCTCTCGCCCCGCACCATTATAGATAAGTACCTCGGATGTCACGTAGCGGGCATGAGAGGCATATGAACTTGCCGCCCAGGAGTTGTTGCGTGGCATCGCAGTGGTTGCGTGGTGAAGGTGAAGGAAGTAGCTCTCGCCCCGCACCACTATAGATAAGTACCTCGGATGTCATGTAGCGGGCATGAGAGGCATATGAACTTGCCGCCCAGTAGTTGTTGCGTGGCATCGCAGTGGCAGCGGGATGACTGTGAAGGAAGTAACTCTCACTCCGCACCACTATAGAAGCATTAGAGTGTGTTGTGTAGCGGGCATGAGAGGCAAGCATTGTGCCGCCCAGGAGTTGTTGCACAGCATCACAATAGCGGTTAGTTGAATAACTAGATCTTAAGTTTCTGTTACAGAGTTCATATATTAAATATTTTTTTAAGTATAATATATTATGTCAATTTAACGTGAGGACACGTTATGTGAAGGATGGCCGATTGTAACACATTGTATACTTTGAGATATAATTTTATTACTTTAAATCATATTAATCGACTAACAAGTTGGTATCGATTAGCATATCGATCCCAACACTCATTCATTCGTTCCGAATGTCAACGTCAAAAAGTGTCAAGTGGTCAGTTGGTTGACGATCGTCGAGTGTGCAGTAGTGTAAGTGATGTTTCTGTTATTTTTTTGTAAATATACTGATTAGAATCTATTCCATGTTTGATTCTCGACCTTTTCCCTTCTGAGTTTTACAGAGGTCACAGTCTCTTTTAAAGTCCAGACATAATCTTGGTCAGGCCATATGAGGACCATGTAGTGTCTGAAATGGTCTTTTGAGGAAAGAACCACACAGATTTGAGTGGACCTGTCCAGTCAGTGCAAGCATTTGTCAGTAATCGTAGTGCTCAACTCAGAACTTAAGGAGCTCAACTCGACGAACAATACCAAAGAAAGGACATTTGGGTAGGCCGCATACACTACTCAAACTGCCAGACCATAATTCAAACTAACTGAAAAATTAAAATAATAATGATATCCACATAGTCCTCACATTCACAATAATTAATTAAAATAATATAATACTTTACAAATTAATCATGTCATTTTCAATATCAATGTCAATGTGTATATAAAACTGGTATATTTTGATGATTTTACAAAATAATTCAAATGTTAAGTTTTATCACAAGGCTTAGCAGAGCGAGCAGCTCAATCCCATGTTTTTTATCTTCTAAATAATCTGAAATTTTATAATACCCTGTTTTACAAAGTTTGGTTTTAATACAGATTTTAAATCAATTAATGGGTAAGTTTTGAATGTCAATGAGAAGTTTGTTGTAAAAGCATATACATTGACCCATGAACGAGTTGCCAACTTTGTGGAGACGTGTGCGATGTACAGCAAGGTTGTGTTTATTCCTGGTATTTATGAATACCGGACATTTTCTTGAAATTTGATATATTAACATCACCCTTTGGTGTCGAACCCTGTGACTTATTGATAATCATCGCATAGCATACGCTCACAGGGAACTGCATGCGGTCAATTGGATCGTAATACGATTATAAATGTTCTCTCTTTTGCTTTTAACAGAATAATTACAGTCCAGCTTATATTTAACCAGAAAAAAAATGCGTTTAGGAGCGTCTTCACTCAATATTCAGTTCTCAAGGTTTAATTAAAGCAAATCTTAAGACGTTTTTCCGTATCCACCAGCATTATGCAAATAATCCCAAACAGATATAAAAAGGCTTTATACCGAAATCAGAAGCAGACGGCGATTAAAATGTACAGTACCGCTGTACTTTAATATAACGTGATGGCGATGTGACCGACGCCGAGACGAAATTAAAATCAGACTCGTACTTAAATCCGTTTAGAGCTCTTAATGCGGTACAGCAGACCGCGCGTTTGTTCCGCCGCGCTCGCCTCACCGTCCCGCACCGTCCCACTGTCCCACTCCGCGCCGTGTCTCGTCCACCATATCATATTTACTATTTTCATCCCGGCGCGATTTTTTTTTATTTTCCGCTGCGAGGCTCTTTCAAACGTCTTACTATCGTGAACTAGATTTATATAACTCGTTTCATAAATTTAAATGAAATTCAGATGGGGTACGGCGCGGCGCGTTGTGGTGCAGTGCGGTGAGTCGTGGTAAGAAGGCGGCCGTTAATCGAATATGTCTCCCCAGCCAGATAAATGTAATTCTAATGTTCTATGGCGAGTTCAGATGGAGGGCGCGTGGAGAGTGTTTCATTGACGTTTCGAATGGCCAGGGTATTTTAAGTGTTGCAGTTCAGGTGCTGGAGCGAAGTAAGTGACCTGAGCAAGCGTAACGAGGAGCACTCGCGACTGACGATTGAGCGGTACTCATCACACGAGATCACTCAGATACATTTTGTCACTCTTCGATACTCATCACATTATCTATAGTAAGATTGTCTGCGGGGTGTTATCAAAGTCATGCCATTATAATTATATAATTATTTGACATGTTTGCCAGTTACCTTATTGATTGGTGGGTTAAACATGATACCTGCTTTGTGCCAACGTCACTTGGAATTGCTAATTTGTTTTTCATTAATAATAAATTATACTTACAGATAACATATAGAACCATTCGTCGAACGAACATAAAAAGGCCTGCCCGTGATATTGAAATGCCAAAATAAACAGTAATCCTACTTAATTTTTCCGCTCCCAGCATAATGTTGTTGTCACTCAGCGTGGAACAATGTGCGCTTCATTTAGGCGAACACTTACGTCGAATTGGTTCTTTAATTATTTGAACACATGTTAAGTATAAACTGTTACCTATATTTCAGACACAAGTTCTCTGAAATATAGAATTGTGGATTTCACATGCCAATACGAGGACTCATAGATGCGTGTTGTGATAGGTCGCGCGCCATACGTACCAGTGCGCGACGTTGCGCGGCGGCGCAGCTTTTCGGTGCGAACCGTTCCTAATCTCAGCAATTTATGTCAGTAATTTGTTCTGTGCGTCTGTTTGTCTCCTCCACTAATCTAGAACATGCATCACGGTGAAACGTTCATTATTTTTTGACGAGGGAAGAAATCTTTTTTCGGTGTAATGTATGTAGCGCGCAGAACATGTAAATCAATCCGCAGCGAGAAGATAAATTGCCGCCGCGTATTCATGTTCAGCCGTAGGTAAAAAGGTATATACTGTGCCGTTCAGTGCCGTGATGTGTCTGATGTGCGGTGCTGTGTATTTCCAGTCTCTGTGTCTGAAAGTATTGCTGAATATATTTACTGGGCACTCTGCTCTGGGTTTTTATTTGACAGTATACTGAATTCGCTGTATTAGATAGGGGCCTGACGGCGAACGCCTGCCACCGACACACCACCTGGCATAGCTATAAACATAATTCTCGGACACATCATGACTTTCCACACCAAGTTAAAATGAAATACGATAACTAGTTATTTGAACTTGTTGTTTTTGACGGGAAACGTCTTTTATTCGGTCAATAGGGGCCAATTGCATGAACAATTAAGAGGAGGCTCCCTAAATTGTATGTTATTATGCATTCATATTCTAAAACAGTCACGCATACAATCAATATGGAAATTTAGTATATGATTTATTGGATCTTTTTCTTTCTATGTACAAGACTTACGTATTTGTAACATTTTCGCTCGATTCATTTTTTATTACTTTTTAAACATTATTTTTTTTAAATCAATATTACTCGGCTTTTATATAAAAAAAATAAGTATTCACAGTAAGAAAATATAGTTTATTATCCAGTCACAATATATATATTTTTGTCTAGTTAAATCATTACTTTAGTTAAAAACGAAATAAGAATTAAGACTTACGACATTTAGTTCCGTGCTCGAACACGATCAAAGAGCGCACGCGATATTCAACTATCTTACTGATGAGAGCGTTTAACACATAGTGGAGTAGCGGGTTAGATGGGGGCGGAGCTTGCGTGGAAATTGTCTTTAGAGTGCCTGTACCCTAACTGCGTAATACACGATCAAGCACAATTTGTTTCGATTTGAAACTGATTGCTAATCGATTGCTTTAAAATTTGGAAAAAAAATCTGCTCAGCTTTAGAGTAGGCACTCTAAAACTGAGCAGATTTTTTAAACATTATATCTTAAGACCAGTCGGTCTTTAGATATAATGTTATGCCAAGATAACTTATTATTTTGGAAGTATAGCACCTACTGGCATTATTTTATTTCCATCATTTAGAGGATAGAAGCCATTATTCGGTACTGCATAATGTCGCTGGCGTAAATAGCGATATAATCGCGCGTAGCACGACGCCTTTGGAACTAAATTTATCGTCGCGCGCTATTTATTTAGTGATTAGTCACTAATACATTGATCGATTCGAGCGGGAGTGGTCGCGTCTAACAGCGCTCACGGCATTATAGCAGGTGTTATACATAAAACTCATTCTTGTGACCATTAGAAGTTGAAGAGTTTAAAAAGGTGTGGTTTTTTGTAGAAATTTGACGCATGTTCTACTATGGCGCCACCGCGTGCGATATGTAACGTACAAAACTGGCGTGCACGAGCTCGAGTAGCAAGAGAGAGTGCTTCCGGCCGCTTCGACCTCGGTGGAACGTGTTCATTTCTACACTTATCTTTAGGGAATGCACCTTAAAAATATTGATTACGGGGAAAACAGTGAAAGATTCGTTCAATTAATTGTATTGATAGTACTTATTAGATACCTACCTTTGTTTAGTTTGGCTTAATATTTCCCGTGGATAAATACGTCAGTTACCGGCTCCGGTGCTGAACGTCGGACGCCGGGCTCGTTACCGAAACGTAAGGATTTGCATACAACTGTGCCGCAAGACTACACCTAAATTAAATAACCTATTTACGTATTTGAACATTGAAACTGCCAAATACTTAATGTTATCAATCAAAACAGGCTGTATCAGTCCCTGCTAACCTACTAAAAATAATATTCAGGCTACATGATATGGCCAGTTCTACCTGCAGATTCATCTGACTTATGTGCGTCGACGTGAGCTTGTAGGTGGCGACATTCATGTTAATACCAACTTTCCGCCGCCTGCTCTTCCTCCGACACAACTAAGTTAAGCCTCGTGTAGACTAACGCGGCGTGACTATAAAAAAAAACGAATTCTAAGCACGCTAATTCACGGTAGAACAATTACCGATCGCGCTAGTCTGTACGAGCCTTTAAGGCGGGGTTACCTGGAAAAACGTCGTTTTCTATTGTCTTTTATTCGTAGATAATAAGGAATAAAATTTAAAAAAATATATATATACCATATTTCACACTTTGATCTAGATATTTCGGCCATGCGATACACGATTATTTGCACTTTACTGCATCCAATTAAATCGCAAAAACACCTCAAAATTAAGGTCTCATTAATATTTTATTTGAGTTATATTAGGCTTTGAATAATAAAAATTATACTACAATAAAGGTAGTAAAAAATGTGATATAAACCGGCCAACATAATGTGAAATATGAAAATACCTACACCAGTAATTCCAAAATCAAGCGTTTTCATCTTTTCATGCGCTCGCTCCGTGTCATTTAGCAGTCTTTTTAAGGAAATAAGGGGGTAGTTGATCCGGTCCGGGACCTTTAGTGGTATCTAAAGCTTGTAATGACTTCAAGATCTGATGTTCGCTAAACGTAATGCTAGTTATATGAGTGCATTTGTCACTACTCTCTTCAGGGGGTAGCCATTCGTTCAAATTTAGGTTTGAGGGTTCATAAACCGATTGAAAGTATTCCATGAACATATTGCAAATCTCATCCGGATCACTAGATGTCCGGTTTTTAAAAAACATAGTGGAAGGAATGCCGACATTACCCTTACGATTATTGACATAGCTCCATAGGTATTTTACGTTCTTTTTAACATTGTCCTCAACAGAATTCAGGTAGTCAGCGTAATTTTACTTGCATAAGACCCAAAATCTATGCCGTAGAAGCGAAAATTGTTCATAATCCGAAATGTTATTATACGTTTTCCATTTCACCCAGGCTCTGTTCTTGTTTTTGAAAATGCGAATTAGTGATTTAGAGAACCATAATAATAAGGTCTGTGTCGGTAGTGTTTACTTTGCCGGACAGGTCTGGGATGAGGAGCCAGACCAAGAGAGATACAAAAACCCGCAGGGCAGCTTGTGGCCAGCTGTTGGGTAGTAGCGACCCCACGGACCCTATTTCCCGGGAGAAGTCTTGTTCCTCACCTATGGCTTGCCTTTATTGGCCGGCTGGAGTGAACACTGACAAGGAACGGAGCTCCCACCTCATTCTTGCCTTAATTGACCGGCTTGAGTGGAGATTCGCAAGAGCAAACGTGCTCGGAGGAAGGAAGTATTCCAGTAAGTGCTCGTAGGGATCTTGACCATCTTCCGGGCTCTGGATTTTTTCTGAAAGCCGTGGAATACCTCTCCACTCCTCAAGCACCTCAGGATATGTTGCCCCCTTGTCGCTACGTCACTATGTGCTAGCGAAAGTTTTCGGGGGCCCATTATTGAGTGTGCAAGTCACCTCCTGCCATTTTATCCGTGTACATAACAACATTGATCAGGCAGGGGCCATAGTCCTTCCATAGTTCCAGGTAACCAGTCAACTTAATCCACCCAAACACATAGCCCAATAGCTTTTGTTTCCATATCTTGCAATAGTCCTACACCAACCAGGGGTTGTCCTTGGGTGCACTTGCATAGTGCCAACAGGGATAATTGTCGGTTGGTGTCTCATTCCATATAAATTTGTCTAAGGGACCTCTGCGAGTTGGCTTCAGCCCCTCGTACGCCTTCCAAAGGACCGGGGGCCATGCTCCCGAGATTTTTAAAAATATAAAAAATAATAATAAAAAAAAAATATTTGCCATAAAAACAAGAATACAGATGGAAGTCTAGGTTCCTTATGAAATAGGTACAACACATTGTATAAATCAGGTTCTATGTTAGATCTAAACTTAGTATTATAACCCTGCCTCTTAAACTAGGTAAACCTGTATCTTAAGAGACAGTGATCAGCCCTTAAACACAGTTAAATGACAAAAAAATAGACGTGTGTCGATCCATCTTTTTCAATAAAATAAAATCTTAGAAACAGAAAAGAAAATCAACTAAAAAAAAAGAAAAGAAAACCAATAAAATCTAAAATAATAATAATAAAAGCTAACTTATTTAAATTTAATGAAAGTTGAGAAGTGTATGCAGTTGTAATGTATTAAGGAAGTGTTTGGTTGTTTCGACGTGAGTTTGTTGTATGTGTGAAGTGTATAAAAATATGTGAGTGTGTTGTGAGGGTTATGTTTGTTGAGTAAAGGAGGATGGCGAGGTTGCATGTACAACGGGACCCACTGTTAGGAGTATCGTACAGTATGGAAACTTACAACTAGTTGTAGAACTATATTTATAAAACTAGCAAAAAAGCAAATGGGCAGTAAAGGCTCTTTCAAACAGGCGCGACACGCGACGCGACACAAAGACACCGCTCTTCGCGCGACGAGCGGTGTCTTTGTGTCGCGTCGCGTGTCGCGTCTGTTTGAAAGAGCCTTTAGTCGTAGAGGTTGGGAGAAAAAAGATATGCAATGTAGAAAATTATAACCTAAAACGAATCTTATAGTCCTTGTTTAATAATACAATATCTTTTTTATGTACTTAGGTATTATGTAAATTCAAAAAGATGATCAAACAGAATAGAAATATTTACCAACACTACCATCGTATTTCTGCATCTCTCTTGCCAAATATAGGTAAGTACTTAAATTAATACTGTAAGCATAGACTAGACTGATATTAGGATGAAACTATAATCATTATTGGCAAAAAACTAATCTGAAAGAAGCGCAAATATCTAACAGATTATGTAGTTTTAAGGCTCCAATTGGCGCGACGTGTCTAGTTGCGACTGAGATTCTTTCTAAAGTCGGGTCGCACATTTTGCCAGTTACATGATTGATTGATAAAAGGGGGGTGAGCCAACAGTCACTAACCGAGCACATATTCAGACTTCGGGATAATACTGAGAATTTCACCTTGCCTGTCTTGGGAATCGAACCCAGGACCCCACGTTCGGCAGTCGTGCTTACGATCACTAGACCAACGAAGCAGTCGAAAACGAATTGTAGGTACTAGGAATAAATATCTAGCCATCCTACATAAGTCACTAACATAGATCTCTTGGAACTCCCTTCATGAAAAGCAATTTAGCTAAGACGCGATTTTATAAACTATTATGAACTTGGATTTTTAAACAAGAGGTTTGTTGAATAAAACAATACATTTATTTAGAAAATCTTTTATTTCGTTTGTGATTATAAAATACAGGTTGTGATAAAAAATGAAAAATGTAAATGCATTTTTAATATTACTTTTGTATGTTTTTCTCATATTTTAAAAGTATTGTTTAAATAAAATTAACAAGCATAAACTAGTGTAAGAACGTAAATCATGTAGGTAATGAAAGCGTAGGTTGGAATGTAATATGAAACACGGTGCGTTTAGTAACTGCATGATGACTTATTTCTAAGTAAATAAAAATCTTTTCTAACTTTGAATTCCCATCACCTAGCGACTCAATATTTTTTATATAATCCTCTTACAAACTCTTAATTATAGTCAATATGAACTTGCAAGTGAATGATACTTAATTAATTTATAAATAATGTGGGTCCAAACTCGCCATCGTCCTTTATAATTATGTATTTTTGCTATGTAAGTGTGAGCATAATGCATGTAAAGTATAAATGGATTAGGCTATGAAGGAGAGTAAGGACTCTGTGAAAGCATAGTCCTTCTGTAGAAACCACTCTGTGACTTTAGATTTTACCATTTGTGTATTTAGGTCTACGATACAGAGCATTTGGTGATTTTTTTGGTACAAGTGAGTACTTAGGATGTAGTGTTGGTGTTTAGCAAAACTGGTCTTGTGCTGAGTGCGTGGGAGACGAAGTGTTCGTTTATTGCTATCATAGGGTGGTAGGCAGGCATGTTTTCTTAGGACCGTTCGTAGCACAAAAAGCTGCCCGACCGTTAGGACCATACAGTCGGAGTAGAGATCCGCTGTTGGGTGTCTGTAGGGCTTCCTCGACATTACTTTGAGAATTGCTCTTTGCGCTCTCCCTACTCTAAGAAAGTTAGTTTTCCATGCACCACCCCAAGCCGTAATACAGTAACCAAGAACTGATTGACACAGAGCATAGTAAACCATCCTCAGTGTATTGGCATTTGCTGACTCCCTGAGTGACTTGAAGATGTGTATGAGTCGTAGATTTCTAGTGGTGAGCGCATCAATCTGTTTGTCCCACTTTAGCCCATCGTCTATTAATACACCCAAATATTTTACACCATCGGTTCTAATGAGTGTGGGACAGGCACATGGTCCGGCTGAGTTCAGGCATGAGTGAGATGCTAAAGAAAAGTGTTGAGGTGGTGCTGTATTACGACGGATTGCAAATGGAATGTAATTAGTTTTTTGCAAGTTGAGAGTGAGTAAATTTGAGTTAAGCCATTGCATTATTACAGACAGAGCTGCCTCTGCTTTTATTTTAACAACATCCCATGTGAGCCCACTGATTAGGATCGCTGTGTCATCCGCATAGGCATAGATTTTGCAGTTTGGCAGTTGAAACTTACACAGCCCATTGACATAAATCAGAAACAACGTGGGGCCCAAGATGCTCCCTTGTGGGACACCATAAGTAACTGTTGTCTCATTGCTAATATATTTATCAATTTTAAAACATTTAGAGCGATTATGCAAGTAGTCAGTGAAAATTTGGAGAGGTTTACCACGTACGCCCATTGACTCTAACTTAAGGATAAGTTTGGGAACGGAAACTGTGTCAAATGCCTTCAAAAGGTCTAAAAAGATTCCCAAGCACTTGGTTTTATTGTCCAGATCCATTGCAACTTGTTGCGTGAAGTCAAAAATCGCATCCTCAGTCGAAACCCCCGAGCGGAAACCATACTGATTCGGAGCAATAATTTGTTGTTTATTAAGAAAGCTCTTAAGACCATTACTGAGAATCCTTTCATGGATTTTCTAGAGAGCAGGCAGAACTGCTATTGGTCTGTAATTGTTGACACACAGCAGTTCCTGTTCCCACTCTTGTAAATGGGGTGTACCAGTGCCCTCTTGAGAGCGTCCGGAAATGTCCCTGTGTCTGGACACAGATTGCAGAGGTATTTAATGAATGGGATCAAGGTGTGACGGCAGTTTTTCAATAAAAGAGATGATATCCCATCCCAACCTACAGCGCAATCACTGCGTAGTTGAAGGATTAGTGTCTCAATTTCAGCTTCGTCCACATGTAGTAGAGCAAGTGAGTTGACTGGGGTGATATCAGTGAAACGTAAAGAGTTGGAAGGATTATAAGAGATTGCTGGAGAGACAGGGTTCCGAGATGTAATATTTTCCGCCAGATTTCTGCCCACGTTACAAAAAAACTGAGAAACTTTTTCTAGAGATACTTTTGGATTATCGTGAATTTTTAGGAGTTCAGTGGGGATGGAATGTATTTTCTGTGTGTTGGTTATTGTTTTAATTGTTGTCCACAACTTTTTAGGGTTATTCCTGCCCTTTTCAAGTTCATTTGTTTCATAAGATGTTCTTAACTTTCTAAGTAATTCATTACAGAAGTTTCGGTACCGAGTGTAAGTGGTTTTAAGAATTTCATTATGAGGGTCCTTGGTTGAATTCTTGTGCATTTTGTCACGATTTTGAATACACCTCAGGAGGCCAGGAGTCATCCACGGTTTAATGGTTCTTTTACGCCTAGAAACTTGGACTTGCTTTGAGTGTTTTGAGATGGCTGATTTAATTATGTTTATAAATTCATTCATGGCTGTGTTTGCATCTTCGAGGTTGTATATTACAGAAAAGTCAGACTGTTCTAGTTCTGAGATGATTGCTTCGTAGTCTAGACAAGTCTTAATATGGCTTGAGTAATAGATAGTAGGATAGGTTTGTGACCTGTGATGTGCGAATCCAATACAAGTGTGGTAGATGGGAGGTTAGACTTAAGCAGTATGTGATCAATACAGTGTTCGAGGCGAGGGGAAACGGTGAGTCGGCAAGAGACCTTGAGAGGCGTTAAGAGCAAGGTAATCAAAACTCCTGTCGTTCGTGTTGTCCGGCCTTATATCGATATTTAAATCACCAATAAGGGCAATATTTGGGCAAGACGAAATTGAATAAATTTTTCAAAGTTGTGTGTTGAGTTCAGAGATGGAGATCGATAGATAACATCCACTGTAAGTTTTTGATTTATCTGACATATAAGGCAGTTTCCTCCTTCGAATTCCGGTTCCCACACAGTACTTTGTAGACCTAACCTAGTGTATATAATGATACCGTCGTTTTGATTATTGTTGGTTACTGTTGCGTGAGACTTAAAGCCATCTAAAACTAGTAGATGGCTGACTTTACTAAGCCTACATTCGGTCAGGATTACTCCGTCAAAGTCAATATTTAATGAATGCAACAGCACCTGAAGCTGATTGAAGTTTTTGTTGACACTTCTTATGTTAATGTGCAATATGTTGAGGTTACTATCGGCTGGGTTGATATACTTATGGCAGTCATCAGGGCTACAGGAGAGGGCGTTTCCTAGGTTTATATTATCAAGTTCATTATTAATGTTTTCAATTGAATTAGCCATTGAAGAATGTAAGTATGAATACTAATCGTGGGGACAAATTTGAGTGGCTTGGAGTGGGTATTATAATATATTTGTGGTCTTTGGGGATGACCCAACGCAATTTTAGGTAAGTAGGATGACCTACGTGCGAGAGAACCATAGTGTTAGTGTAAGTTGCGGTATTTGTTAGTTGGATTTTTACATATGTGTGTGGTGTGAGAGTAGTGTACGTGTGGTTTGCATTACAGATAATAAAAAATAATAATATAGTTATGCTTAGATTAAACACTGGAGTAAAAATTAGTCACATATTTATGTTAACGAGGTCCTGAAGACATTTTTCGGTTTGGATTATTACCTGCTTATCACCCTCTCTCTTGCGCAAAAAGATTCCACCGTTTGCGATCCAGCAGAATTTGTAGTCGTTGTTCCGAGCAAATTCCTGAGCTTGATAGAACAGTTTTTTGCACTACCTGACAACTGCTCCGCGATGTAAACCGGTTGAGCTTTCCCAGGTATACCAATAAGCATGGTGTTCATTTTGTCTTCTTTACCTTTATCTTTGTTATAGAAACGTACTGCCGACACGATTTTTTGTTTGTCCTGCACCGTTGAAAATTCTGCGATAATTGGACGTGGGGACGTAGGGCTGGTACTCTTCCCTGGTAGGCGATATATATCGCGTATGCTTGAATTCATGATAGGGACTCCAACGACGTCACCAATTTTGCAAATTGTTTTTATAAGACTGGTGGTGGTTTCAGAATTCTCTTGAGGAATATTGCGGATCTCGATACCAGATGAACGTGACTTTTGTTGAAGGTCAAGAATCTTCTTCTCTAGATTCTCTATATACTGTTTTTGCTGCTGTCGTTCCTTCCTTAATTCTTCGACCTCTTTTTTCATATCCTCAAATTGCTTGTTAATAAAGCGCATTGATTCCTGTATGACTTCGTTAGACTTGTGGATCTCGACATTAGACTCCTTGATTTGGGCATTTTGGATTTTGATTTCCCCAACATCAGACAGAATTGTGTTGATAAGGGCAGTCTGTTCTGCTAGAGTTTTCGATATGCATGAGCCTTGGTCATACCTCTCAGCATCTGGTGTGCTTAGACCGGCCTCTTGCGGCGAATCATTCTTACGAAAGCGTTTCTTTCTGGTTGTATTCACAAAATCGCTTAAAGTAACTGCACAGCTGATGTCTGGTTCCGACTGAGTTTGAGTCTGACCGAGGCCGCTTGTTTGAGTTTTTGGCGTGGAAGGGGGAGTGCGCTGTAAGGACGCCATTTTTTATTTTTTATTATTTTTGTCTACACAGTGACCAACGAACCTCAGCTAGTCGGGTATATGTCGCAAAAACAGAGCCCTGTGGCGCGCGTCCTCGGCTATTACGTTATTGTAGCACTGGAGCACCGCCCGTAGCCGATCAGTTGTCTCGTAGCAAGTCGTAGCGGTCGTAGCACGTCGTAGCGGTTGTAGCGGAGGGAAACCGGGGGGAAACCATACAGGGAATTTAGATGAACGTGAGTTAGAAAAGTGTGTATAAGTTCTTATAACATTGAAAATAACATTGTAAAAAGTATTCAGACAATCCTCCGATGACAACCCCTGCAAACGATTAGTCCAATCTATATCGGCCAATTATTTGTTTATGAGTTCGTAATTAGCTTTATAATAGTTATACTTTACAATGTTTACAGGATTGATCGTCTGTAACGTCGTTTTATATCGGCGCAAAAGGGTGGATGATTTTTATCGGGAGGTAACAAATTACATGAAGGTGCATAAGTCGCGCACTCGCTATTGGATACTAGTAGATCCAGAATACGCCCCTTATAATTTTTGAAACTACTGTATTGATAAGCGCTAAGCAAAGATAAGAAATTACTCATATGTCTACAAACAGATGATGAGCCAGTACTAATAAGTGCAGTCGTGTTATTGTTTGTAGCAGGGAGCCACTCAATATGCGGGAGATTGAAATCTCCGAAAATATGAAAATGATTAAAGCCGAATTGGTCAATCAGATTTTCTAATGTTTCAAAATAATCAACATAGACCTCTTTGGCCGTGTTGGTTGGAATATATACCGCGCTAATTGGACATTTTTCGCTTCCAGCAAAAGGTAGTTGTATAAAAACATCTTCAATATGAGAACTAGCCTGGGAATCGAATGGTACACAGGTGGAATGTAATGTTTTTAATACAGCTATAAGAACACCTCCCCCATCCTTCTTATTGGTAGCAATACGATCGCGATCATTTCTGTAAACTACGTAGCGCACATCAATAAACTCATCGTCAAATATTTCAGGGGTTTGCCAGGTCTCTGTTAAGATAATTATGTCATAGCAATCATACATTAGTATTCCTCAACTAAATAAAAGTCCGTACTTATTTATGACTTTAAACTCGGATTTGTTACGGCTACAGTTTTCAAATGCCCTGTGTCGCGCCGCTGTTGTGTGAAATTCCAAACGAAAGCTATGATTAGGTTCCCGAGTCAAAGTAAAACGACATAAAAAGATATAAAAGAAAACCTTTTAATAAAGTAGTGAAAATTGAGTAGTAAGGCGGGCGCACACGGTACACTGAACACTGATCACGCAATTTTCAATTCTGTGTTCGCGAGAGTTTTTCTACGCGCGCTTTGTGTGCGGTGTCGATCCGGCTTAATCCACCGGCGGAGGCATTATAAAAAAGTAATTACTCATTTTCGTGTAATGGGTTTTGTTATTTCAATTTTTATTATTTTCATGGCGGCTACGATAAGAATCTCGTTGTGTGTTTTACGAGGCGCGCTCGTTGGCAGGCGCCAGTTGGCAGTCGCGTAACAAGTGTATGTACATCGTCGATGATGAGCGTTTAGGACGAGATTGCTAATATTTCACAGAGAATAAACACGACCGTTAAGATACTGAGGCTTAGTAGGTTTCTCGGTACGAACATGTTCGTCCCTGCGACCTATCATCTCGTGATATTTATTGACTTACTATTAGATATTTATTTATTTTACTTAGATGTTTATTTGAATACTGTGTGATGGTGGATGCTGACGAGGGAAGGTCTGCTGACACCACGGTTTAGTCACAAAAAGTGTCACACTAAGCCATGTTAAGATGCAGACATTACAGAACCGTCGCCTTCGGAAGGCTTCGGGAGCCTCCTGGTTTGTTAGGAATGAGATCCTCCATCTCGACCTAAAAATCCCCACCATCCACAAATTTTTCAAACGCTCTTCCAAGCGTTACTTCGTTACTGCCGAAACATCGCAACCCTCTGGTTGTCGAGGCCGCTACCCCATTACCATCCTCCACGAGAGTAGTAGGGAAACCAGCACAGTGTACAAAAACAGATGCCTCCCGTCATTCCGACTTCGCCTCCGAGGTCCTTTGCGATCGCGACCGCGTCCCCAAGTACATGATACTCCCCCCCGACCCTTGCTCGATAACGAGGTGCTAGCAGTTGTTGCAGCTGAGCACATAGCTTTAAATTCCCCGACTAATAATCATGATCAAAACTTTGATCCAGCCCGTCCCATCCTTGATGTCCTTCCTCCGGTTGAAGCCCTACGCCAAGGTTCGTACCCCACACAGGGGGTGCCCTTAGCGAGCGTTCACCTAGTTTTAATTAGCATAGTTGAATAAACCCTGGCTGGAGGTGTTAAGTGTAGTAGGTTAAGGCACCCACAGGAAAGGCCGGTTAAGTAGTTATGATCTCAGAGGTCAACTACGAGATGACATACCTAAAAAAAAAAAAAAAACTAGGCCATGCTTGTCACCAATTGCCAGTGCACTATTAACAGAGGAACAGAAGGACTACTTTAATTTTACTGATTAGTTTTTTTTTTTTTGCTACTATTCGTGAATGTTCGTTGTTATATATAGGTTTATTCCTTTAAGACCCTTACTGTCAAAATTATATAAGTATGATTGCAGCCCCCAATCCAGCCATGATGATTTCGCTGACATACTTTATAACTTCTACCAACCTGCACTGAGATCGCTCCCTCGCACATTGGCGCATATTACATTTTTATATAAAGCACACTGCTGGATAGTAAGCTTTGCTCCTAGTAACAAGCTGCATTAAACAAATGATGTGACAATGTTGCACATATATAGGTACAGAGGAGTAGACGCATACATAAACTTAAAATTAGCACCGCTCATGTTATTAAAGTCTGACTACAGGAGAAGAAAATGCTACGTGTTGAACAAACAAAAATATCATAGACTGTCTTGGGTGAAGGTTGTACTAATCACCAATTTATGTAATACTAGCTTTTGGCCAAGGCTTCGTCCGCGTGGATGTCGGAAATTATCCCACGGGAACGGACTACCGGGATACAAAAAATATATTATGTCCTAACCCAGGTCATGGTCTATCCGTTAAGCCGTGAAAAGGTAATAGACAGAGCTAACTTTGCATTTATAATATTAGTATGAATAGTATGGATGGAAGTATGAATAATTATGGACAGTATGGAAATAAGTCGTGTTATAATCTTATGGATCCATACGTATCGAAAATTCCTCCAGACATTCTTAAAATTATAACTTCTTTGCGAAATACAAATAGCGCAGGTTAAGACGGTATTAATTAAAGTTTAATTGCTGCTCCTTTAAGTTATATTATAATATAATATTTATATATTATTTATTATATTATAATATAATATTTTACTCAAGTTTGCCCCTATGGCACGAGCCGGACGTATTATTAATGTTATTACGGTATCAGAGGATATATTTGAGGAAAACCTGCCGCAATTTATTCAAATGGCACAAATAATGATTGAAAAAGGTTTAATAGAATAAAAGTTGTCATGTATAGAGTAATTGTTATATTAATATAATAATAATATTTTTTTAATAATTATAATGCTTTGTAATTCTGCTTACAGGTTATATTTTTTTTTTTTTTGTAATTTTGTGTACTTTATGACTTATAACATCGCCTTGGATGAGTCTGTAAAGGTGTTATAATTGTGATTTAAATAAATAAATAAATAATATTATAAAATAACTCAAAGGAGCAGCAATTAAATATGCTACATCCTTAACGATCTTTGTGGTAATACTGTCATAACCTGCGCTAATTTATCTGGAAAAATAGCGTATATAAAACCGTATTCTATGCACAAGTTGATAATTATCAACTTGTGCATAAAATGCGGTATTTTTTCTAATTTATATAAATGACATGTCGAGAGTTACAATGCACCATATGACCTTATTTTCTGACGATAGTACTATATTGTTTACCGATAATGGCAGGACTAATTTAAAAGTTTACTTAAATAACACTCAAACAACAATTTTAAAATGGCTTGATGAAAATGACCTGAAAATAAAGTTAGAAAAATCAAAAATCTTGAATTTTAAATAGCGAGTAAAACCTGATACCAATTTAAATGTACGCTACTCATAAACCACCATGAAAGAAATCGATGTAACCAAATTTTTGGGTCTTTATATTGATAGCAAAGTAAATTGGAAGTCACATATAGAGCAAGTTTGCAAAAGACTTGTTGTGCGTGTTCCGCGTATGTGAGATAATTAAAGAGTCGGACTCCAAGGAAGTAAATGTCCTTTATTCGGGAGGTATGTAGGCGACTGGCAGCCGATCGCCCGCTCCCTCATATTTCGTCAAGAATAGAAAGAAAAGAAAGAAAGAAATATGCTATTGGCATTACAGCAAAGACAATACACCTTATAACTATAAAAAAAAAAAACAGAAAACAATGATTGTAAATGCCAAAAGGGCCTCAGCTCAGCATATTGTCAGATGACATCACAAAGTGTACCACCTGACGCTGATTTTCAGCTGCAACCCACGAGTGCCATACGCTAGAGTAATAAATAGTGAAGTGTGCGTCCGGTTTAATAAATTAGGTATCAGAATAAATAATGTAATAAAAGATAGGATAATATAAAGAATATACTGTAGTAACATACTTGAGTGTATTTGTTGTGCTGTGAATCATAATAACTACAAATAATAAATCTATCATCTTTTTTATAGAAAGAAAGTAGGTACTCCTACCTTCAAGGAAAAATCGTATGTTTGCGTTGTTCTTCTAAAACTTCGAAATGGAACGGATTTTGATGCGGTTCTTATATCTGGTTCTTTCTTATATAGCGTTGACGTTATGGCATCGACCGGACTTCTTAGTGGGACATTAACACTAAAACGAACACATGCATTCTGAATAAGTTTAATTACACGATCCGTTCTTGAAAGCAGACAGACTAAATTGTTAATGTTTAATTGAAAACAACTCAGCATATCGCGATTACTAAGCCGCCACATGACGCCCCCCCCCCCTATCTCTAAAAATTTTGACAATATAAAAAAAAAATTACTCTATTCTATTTTTGACTTAGTGAAACTACATGGTTACATCACTGTTACAATACTCAGAACTCTCTAAGGTTACAATGTTGCTTACGATAACATTTTACACCTGTCAGCATTCCAGCAGTTGTGAAAAAATAGATCTTATAAACCTTATTTTCTAAATGTTTGCGGTCGCATCATTGCCTGAGCTCCGAACCGACTTGAAAGTATATATATTATGATATAACAGTTAAGGGTTATTACCATGACCTCTGCTCTGCAATAACTAAGTAACACCTCGAGGGTCGGCAGCATTGGTTATGGTAACGCCGTTCACTAAATTAATTACAGATAATATGACATGCTACGTATTTTGACTTACTAATTTTTGCATCGGAGTGAAATGTACAAAAATTCTCAACAACGTTCGATGTACTCGTACTTACATTATTTTTTCATGTGAGCAAAAATCGCGCCAGTTGCTTTATCACTCGACCACAGCGTGTGGTTTTGGCCATGGGCGGTAGCGATTTTTGTTCACTTGATTTTGTATCTGGTTCACACTCATTTTCAGTACATATGTTTTCTGGGGGTTTTTCCTCATTATCAATATACACTGGTTTTAATCTGTCTATGTAAAAAGTTTACTTTTCCTTACTGATTACTTTATAAGGGCCGTTATATGATGGGTTTAGTGGACTTTTTACCATATTATTCTTTATAAAAACATGAGAACACGTATTTAAATCTTTATGGATAAATATTTCACGCAAATCGCTGTTCTCTCTTGCCTGTGGCCGCATACTATTTGTAACGCTTTGAAGTTTGCTTACGAACGTAGGTAAATGATCTACTTTGGTTTTCTTGGTTTTGCAATAAAAATCTCCTGGTAAACGTAGTGTCTGTCCTAATAACAATTCTGCAGAACTCACATTTTCGTCATTTTTACAAGCCGCACGAATTCCCAACAATGCTGTCGGTAATTCCTTGTCCACGATCTATTGTCTTGTAGCCTAGCCTTAATTGCAAAATTAAGTGAGCGGTGCATTTTTTCAACCATTCCGTTCGCCTGCGGATGATACGCTGTTGTACAGGTCTTTTTATGCCTAACATGTTTAGTAAACTTTTAAAAAGTTCGCTTTCAAACTGTCTTCCCTGATCACTCGTTAATGTCAGTGGGCACCCGAATCTGCATACCCAGCCTTCGTATAAGGCTTTTGCTACTGAGTCCGCGGTAATATCTGTCACTGGAATCGCTTCTGGCCATCTAGTGAATCTATCTATCATAGTGACGCAATTTCGATAGCCTTCTTGTGACGTTGGTAGTGGACCAATTATATCAACGTGTAAATGCTCAAATCTATCTGTCGTCGGAAAACTACTTAATTTGGAAACTGTATGCCGCTGTACTTTTACTTTTTGACAATGAATGCATGCTCTAGCCCACCTGGTTACGTCTTTGTTCATTTCGGGCCAAAAGAAACGTTTCGTTATCATTTTCCGTGTGGCCTTAATTCCGGGGTGGTTTATGTTATGTACTGTATCGAAAGCTAATTTACGAATTTTTTGCGGGATATACGGTCTTACCTGGTTCTCTGAAATGTTACAATGAATTGTTTTGTTACACAATGGTGAATGAATTTGTTTTATTACAATGTTACCTCGCGATTCTGCTAACATACGCGTCATTTGTTCGTCTGTTTCCTGTGCCTCGTACGGGCGTTCGTCGAAATCGATATATGTTGGGCAAACCACGGACTCTACCCATGATAGCGCGTCAGCAACCTGATTCTCGTTTCCATTGACGTATTGTATGTTGCTCTGTACAATAACTGCCTTGTGCGCCGTGGGGTCTCTCGATCGCCACCTATTTTAGAAAAAGCATACGTTACTGGTTTGTGGTAGGTAAAAATAGTAATCTCTAGACCTTCAATCATGTTTCTAAAATGTGTAATGGCTAAATAAACTGCCAGCAGTTCTCGATCGTAGGTGCTGTATTATTACTGGGCTTCTGATAGTCTCTTAGAAAAATAACCTAAGGGCCTCGTTTTTCCGGTGACTCCTTGTTGTAGCACTGCCCCCATGCATGTATTGGATTCGTCACACATTAGAGACAATCTACCTTTGACCTCTGGATGAGCCAGTGTGATGGCGTTTGTAGGCTTACCTTACACTGCTCGAAAGCCGCCGCGGCCTTATCGTCCCATGTTATTTTTGAATTATCCTTTTTCTTGACTCCATGCAAAAACTTATTTAACTCGGCCTGGTGCTCAGCCGCTTGCTGTATGTAGCCTATAAAAATTAACCATCCCCAAGAATCGTCGCAGCTGTTCGACGGTTTCCGGCCGCGGTTAACCTTGTATAGCCTCGATTTTATCTTTCAAAAGATTTATTCCTTCCGGGCTAACATTATAACCTAAGAATTCTATTTCCGGCTAACCAAAATAGCATTTTCACAGATTAATAGTTATTCCAAACTGTTCGAATCTGCTAAAAACAAGGCTTAGGTATTTACGAAGTAGTTCGGCGTCAGTACTTGCAATGATTACGTCATCTATGTAACAGAATAGATACGAATATTCCCCTTTCCGTTCTCTGTTTAGATAGTATAATCCCTGTAACACTGTATTGTTCATGAACCTCTGAAATGTTTGCGCTGCATTACGCAAACCGAATGACATTCTAGGAAATTCGAACAGTCCGAATGGGGTAATAATTGCTGTTTTCTCTACATCCTGCGGTGCTACGCGAATATTATGATAGGCCCTATTAATGTCTAAGCATGCAAACGTTTTCTTACCAGCCAGTCCATAGGTGAAATCCTGTAGCCTTGGGATCGGGTATCTGTTCGGCTCCGTGATCGCGTTGAGTGCACGATAGTCGCCACAGGGTCTGATTTGGCGTGCAGCGCGCTTGCCCATGGACTCTTTGATGGCGGTAATATATGTCGGTTACTTGGCGTAAAATGTCTGTGGGTAATTTCGCGAGCACCATGTCATACTTTTGGGTGTCGCCTTGTTTCTGTGGTGCCATCATTGCCTCGAACTGGATAAACCATGATCTTGGTATTTCTCTCCAAAATTCCGGAACTTTCATTTGCACTGTAACCATTGATACGTCTGCATTCGTAGCTGTCCCGGGGGGGCGATTACCACTTCCGGGTTCATTCTGGAAAACGATACACACGCGTTGCTTTACTTACTTAAGCACGTTGCGTTTCACTTTACACCGCGCGGTTTTTATGCCTCTGCCTCGTAAGCCTACTGAGTCCCTACTCCGTTGTTACAAAAATAAAAACGCGGAATCTTGAAATCGTCGAAAGGTCACCAGTGTTGTGTGTGTTCCGCGTATGGTGAGATAATTAAAGACTCCAAGGAAGTAAATGTCCTTTATTCGGGTTCCACAATACTTCGTTATAATTAACTACGTACTAGGTCCGCGTCGAGGCAGGGCGGGGGTATGTAGGGGACTGGCAAGCCGATCGCCCGCTCCCTCATATTTCGTCAAGAATGCAACTCAGCATATCGCGATTACTAAGCCGCCACAGACTTAGTCAGAGCTCATATGCTCTTTACAGTTTAAGGAACACTGTCAATCAATCTGCATTACTAACTGCCTATCATGGATATATTGCTTCGATCATACGCTACAGTATCATTTTCTGGGGCAACTCTGGAAAAAGAGCGTGATTTTAGAGCTCAAAAACGTTGCATTAGATCGATGTGCAATATACACCAAGCAGATTCATGCAGACCACATTTTACAAATTTAAACATATTAACTCTCCCTAGTGTATACATATATGAAACTGTAATGTTCATAAAATCAAATCCAAACTTATTTAAATTTTGCACTAGGGCAGACACAAAGACAAGTTGCGTACCGTAGCCAGTAAAACAAAGCTTTTGCACCAAAGCAACTTTTGTATGGGCCCACGTATCTCTAAAGGCGGGTTCCCACGGTGCGCGATATTGCGCACGCACTCGCACCGGGCCGCACGGCGCACGACCACGCACCGCGCACGAGAGCCTTCCCACGGTGCGCTATATTGCGCACGGACGCGCACCAGCCCACACAGCCGACGACCTACACATCACACAACTGGCTGTTTCCGACGCTGAGTGTCGGTCTGTGTGGGCCTTGAGATTCGAAACCACTTTTAGCATTTTTCAGTTAGCTTTGGTAAATGCTGACTATAACTTCACATTTGTGGATTGCGGATGTCAAGGTAGAATAAAGAAATGAACTGGATTTTCCAGCATCAACTAATTTGCCCTTCAAGGAGGAACCACTTCCCTACGTGTTTGTGGGAGATATTGCATTTGCTCTCACTGAAAATACGTTGAAGCCGTCTCCACGCCACGGGAACAAAAGAAAGAATTTTTAAGTATCGTTTGTCTCGTGCTCTGAGAATAGTTGAGAATGTTTTCGGCATAATGTCGGATATTTTTAGGGTACCATTTTTATACACCATTTTTATAAACCATTTTTATTAGAACCAAAGAAGGTATCCAATATTGTTATGAAGTGTTGTTTATTGCACAACTTTTTAAGGCGATCTAAAAACTCACCACGAATATATACACCCCTGGTACTTTTGGTACTGAAAACGAAGGTGGAGTGCATCCAGGCTCATGGCCAAATGATCCTATAGGAAATACTTCCTTGATATCTATGAGGAATGTACCAAGAAGAGCAACTTTTTTTAATACATTATTTTTTAAATTTTAATATTCTTTTCTGAAATTGATATTGTTTTTATAAGTTTCTTAGTTTTAATAAGGGCATGCAATTATCCGCCACATTTGACTACCCGGATATTTCGGATACTTCTAGACAACTATCCGGATATATCCGGATAGTATGGATATTTTGGACACCACTGTAAAAAGGTAAATCAAACTTATTTAAGTTTCCAATGGACATTTTCATTACAAAAACTCTCCAAAAATCGTGTACCAAAGTACTTCAGTTCGCAGTAGAAGCAAACCACTAAAGAAAAGGCACCAAACCCTTACTGAAAATGATGTTCCAAAGTTTTAAGATTCTGTGTGTGTGCAATATTGCAAAGAAATTCCAAAATCCATTTTCATCAAAAAAGATTATAATAGTGAAAGCTTCATTGAGTTTAAATTAAAAGCGAAGAAAGGGAAAGTACAATTATAATACCTAAATCTGTTTATAGTGGCCGATTGCCTATTTCGAAGGTGAAAAAGACAGATCTACTAAAATTATGTAACGATGTCCTAATACCAAGGAGCTATCACCAGTATTTCGAGAACCTGCCAGTGACATGAGAAAGACGGAATACGTACCCAGTTCACAGCACGACAACTTTTAACTACACTGGGTTCATAAATCACCGAATCACAGTGAGCGCATTTATAATTAACAATGAAATGAAAGCAATATAGCATTGGATAAATACATTTCGGTGTTTTCATAGTCTAAAAAATATCGTCCATTCTAAAAAAAAAAAAACTACAATGACATGAGTCGCAAGAAAGAAACATTAACGTCAACCGAACAATTCAAAACTCCAAAAGATTCGAATAAAATTGACTGCCGGTAATCAAATAGGGCTGTAAACAATGAAATGGTTTAAACGAAATAGGATAATTATTTTAAAAATATGCAGGCGTGAAAACCTGCAATTCGTAAAATCTGTGATTCGCACATTTACTACTATGATATCTTGTAAACTATAATATTACAGACACGATTGAAACTTTGCCACGGTATGTATTACCACATTGGGAGCGGGTTGTGACAAAAAACAGTTTTATGCGAAAATGACATATTCGCAACTTTATCGTGGATGTAACGATTTTATATACGTATTATATTACATATAATAATAATATATAATTATATATAATCTTGTTACACTTGGATGTAACCAGTGGAGGAAAAACCTTTTTCGCTTAGATGCTGGTTGGAGGAATGTGATTAGGAGGTTGTTTATTTGAAGAAGATAAATTTTTCTTGGTGTGTGCCATCTGTGCTCAGCAAAGAGTTTCTAAATCTTCTTTGACTCACACTTGACTTCAGTTGATGAGCGATGATGGTCATTACTTCAAAAAATTATTTACTTTAACAGCACTACGTTCCCTGCAACTGAGATCAGTTCCAGTGGACGTTGAAAGGGTTTTTGGCATGGTCCTTTCGATCAAAATATATCGAAATGAATTTTTATGCTTATTTTCTTTGTTATAGTAAATGATTTTTCAGTTTCTGCTGCTGGTAATCACTGACAACTACGTCATCATCATCGCTGTCGACAACTGAAGTCCAGCTCTGAGCAAAAGCATTTTTGAATTATCTTTATCATGAATCTAGTAATTGTGTCATCAGATGGATTTTAGATGATATACCATGAATTGTAATGATTACGATTACCTATTTTATTAAAACACAACGTTCAATGTTATATTATTACTGACTTTGATTTAATAAAATATAGAAAACGAATAAAAGAAACTAACGGTATTACTCTTTTTATCCGGATAGTAAAAAAAATGATATCCGGATAACATTTTCGAATTTGGATATCCAGATATCCGGATAGCATGCCCTAGTTTTCATGTTGTATTTCCTGTGCGTGTCCCAAAAAAAAAAAGACTTTTTGTTCTTGCTTTCTTTCTAATCTTTTTGCTAAGACCATAACAGACAAATTTGCAGAATATTTTTTAACCGATGGCCCTGTAGTATGGCAAAATAATTTCGCTTAGTGAGCAGGATGAAATATATGCCATTTATGCGATATATTTTGATACTTGAAAATAAATCAAAAACCTATAGGATACTTCCCGTTGACCTAGAATCATGAAATTTGGCAAGAAGCAAGGTGTCTTAGCACAAGTAAAGGAAAATGTCCGAAAATTGTTAATTTATAATTTTAAAAAAAATAGCGATTACAAACTTATGTACATTTGCAGTTTGTGAATTGACCGTGGCGTATATCGATGTATGGGAGAACATGTTTTTCAACTATAAGTTTCTTTTTGGGATAAATTCATCCCATCTACGGAACCTTTCATAGTGCGTGGTTCGACACGCACTTGGCCGGTTTTTTTTTTTTTATGTATATTCTATTTTTTTTATTTGTTGTTATAGCGGGAATAGAAATACACAACCTGTGAGAATTTCATCTGTCTACCTATTACGGTTCATGAGATACAGCCCGCTAACAGACAGACAGACGGACGGACGGACAGCGGAGGCTTAGTTAACTGACTAAACAAAATACCTGTCTCTTCAGTTGTCATGCTACGTCACAGTTATACTTTTCAATTTACCAACGTTATAATTCGTTGAAGTTTAATAAAGAACCAGTATTTTGAGCTGTTTTACAATAGACATATAAACAATTATTATTGTTATAAACCTAACAAAAAAAAAAAACAACCAACGCGAAAAACACTACAAAATGAAAAATAACTTTAATTTCGGAAGTTGGTGTCTTTTGATCAGTATTTTAGTTTTTACCACCGTGTTCCGAAATTTAAAGTTATTTATTCATTTTGTAGTTTGGAAGTCGTTTGTTATTTTTTTTTTCTTGTAAAAAAGTATTTATTTCTCGCTTTTTAGTGAGTCAGCAATTACCTACTTATTATTGAGAAGTTCCGTTGGCCATCTGTGGCCTCATCATCAGTTCCACTTTACCAAATGCTGCTTTCCGAGAGCAAATCCACGAGTTAATTACTATGAAAATACCAAAATCGCTATAGGTGTGCCTATAATATTTGAAGAGTTCCTTCGATTTCTCGAAAATCCCATCATCAGATTGTGGCCAAATGACAATGAGACCAACTAGAAAGTACACCTTTAAAAAAAAAGTTTTTTCAAATTCGACGAAAAAATCAAATATGCCAAAATTTGATACATCACCACTTGTTTGTATTTTTACCAATAATGAAGCAAACGGTTAGTCCCCTATGCTCGTCCTGCTATGCTCGACTAGTAAAATACCTACTAAAAAGTTTCGCTATACACGAAATAATATTCGTGGGCAGTGATGAAGAAAACCTAGTATGTAAATATATTATGTTTTCCTATTCTTAATCATCATTAATTATATTTGTGAAGAAACTAATATAAATAAAATACCTGAGATATATTTCTCGACGGCATGTGAAGCTAAGTCAGAGGACAGAGGCGGCTTTAAATTTAAAACTCTGACACCAGGTTAGTCACTAACCACACGATAAGAAGAAAATGTATTATAATAAAACGGGTCAAGCTTTGCGCTTGATGAGGCATGTGTCGAACTGGTTTTTTCAGGGTAACTATAACAATGAGCCCTTCCGCGAATCATTACCAGTACCCTAATTATGTAATACACGATCAATTACAATCTGTTTCGATTTGAAACAGATTGCTAATCAATTGCTTCATAAGCTGAAAAAAATATCTGCTCAACAACGTAAATAACGCAATGAATGTTGTTGAACTGTCAAAATGAAACAAATTAGTCATAATCAATTAAGAAAATAATTTACGTAATTAAGGATAAAGCAAAAAATAATGAAACCAAAACCCAATTATCGAGAAATAAAAGTTAATTTTAAATTAGTACTAATAATTTGATTCGTATTAAACTCTGTGATTTAAATAGTAATAGTCATATCTCATTCCGTGATTGAAATAATAATACTTACATCTCATTATTATCTATTTTTTTTTAAGTAATTGATTATTTGTATTTTATTTGTGTTTTTCATAAGAAGTATTATGAATACAGGTGATTTGACTTTGAGAACGGACTTTTTATTTACGCTCTTTTATATTTTTTTAGTTTTCTGTCTATAGACTTCGTTAAATCTTGTGGATCTAGTATTGAGCACAGCTCTAATCATAAACATTTCTTAACTTAGAATTGCTCTGAAATTCGTTTGTCTTTGTCTGTCATTTTGACTTTTTGACTGTCAGAACGAGACAAAACAAATTTTAACTTACAGACGCTTACGCTTATACGAATAACGCTATAATTTTTTTTACCTTAATTTAAACACTTTTCTTTCCAACTATACCTTCCATTGTTTACGTAGAATCGAAGAATTGCGTGCATAGCGATACTTTTTAGTAGGTATTTTTTAGGTCGAGCATAGAGGGACTAGAGTATAGGGGGACTAACCGGAAGCAAAGACGTCATAGCTTTACATCTACTATGCAAACTATGGAACTAGCTATCAAAGGTAAAATTAGTAGACATGCATCAGATATATCGAAACTAAACGTATCTAAAATCCGATTTCAGTCATAAATTGTATCGTATCGATAATCCGAACTAGACAAACCGATTTCACAAAATCACGGCAAGAGTAAATTGCGTAAGCAAGTATTTGTTTATGTTTAGGTAGTTTTGATCGATGAACTTACAACCGAATTATAATATTACTAGAGACGATCGAAACTGCGAGCCAGAGGTGCCAGAGCCGCTCCAGAAATTGATTTCTAAAAACGAATTTTGAAAATGATTTCGTAACTGATATCAAATATTTAACCGTTTGCGTAAAAATCCAAAAACGGCCATGTTTAAAAATTTGCTTATGAATTTACATACATATTTAAAGCATATTTTTATTTTTTATTTATATATGCCAAGTTGGACAATAAAAACGTTACCATTGGTAAGCAAAACGATTTGTTGTAGTTTATAGGAACCGGGCATACGCGCGCACCTTTGAAGTTTACCGACTCGCCGCGGATCGGGCGCACCGCCACGCACGCGTCTGCGCTACCACGCACGGTACCCTTCCCATGGTACGTGTCCGTGCGGGCTGATCCGTGGCGAGTCGGTAACTTCAAAGGGAATGTATCCAAACTCGGACGCACCACGATGCACCGCGACGCACGCGTCTTAATAATCTTTCACCTTTTTTCAGAACTATGAGCCACATAAATACCTTAAAGAAATACTACACGAATTATTAATAAGTAAATGTTATTACTCTATAAGGGAATTTCTAAATGACAATACATTGAATCAGCCGGTTTATTACAACAAACCAAATAGGAACACAATCATGAAGTTAAAAACTGGGTAGGTACGCATAGACTGTGAAGAACGCACTGTGCAATTGTTTTTTAAACTATTTTGTAACATGACTAGTTGTAATTTGACATAAATATTATACTAGCTTAATCTTAATGTATTGCATGACAATTTGACGTATTGTATTTTATAGATATAACTATGTTTCGAACAGATAATATGAATTTTGTAAGCCTCAATGGCGGGACATAGCAGATTTACCTGTAACTAACACAACATTTTATGAACCTATTGTGACTGTACCTCAATTACCCTAGGCTGATAAAATATTCGTTTTTCCTAATTATGCTAACATAAGTGTTTAAGTCGGTTCTCCCCTTAGGGGGGAAGGGCCTCACTCCACCCCGTACGGCCCTGTAGAGCTCATCTCCGGACTGGATACTCTCCCACCAATATTATCTAAGAAATGAATTCCCAAATAAGAAGGAGTCCAATACCTACCTTGTCCCATTAATAAGGCAAGGAAAGGATTCAAGGAGATTGTAAATAAGACAAGAATTCATAGTTATGAAAGTACATTGGATGTGATTTTAGAAAACTAATAAATAATAGAGGGATGCATAGTATGTTATTATACATATAATAGGGTGGGTCAATTTTATTTTTTCTCGTTTTTCTAATATGCTCCGCATTAATAAGGTGCCAAATGATGTCGTTAATTGATATGTAAAGTTTTGTTAGATTATTTTAAGTTTTATTGCGTCCGGAATGTCATAGAACTATTTAAAAAAAGTAGATTTTTTTATGTAAAATATGTACTAATGCTTTTCTCAAGTAATTGATATCAGATTTCATTCGTAATACACACATCAAAAGTGTCTAGGGATCAACATATATTTTTGCAATAACTTTTCTCCTGATTGATATTAATTAAAATTTTCTTTAAGGATTCATCAAATAATGTGTTTTCGTTTGTCACAGTAACGATAAACCAAGTCACCTTTGCATTAATAAAGAAATTTGCCATTTTCCTAATAAAGGGATTTTTGACATTTGAACCACTAACATTAAAGTTCGAAAAAAAGACTGAAATAACAGTTTTCTTTAAAATTTTATTGGGTAACTTAAACAATTAATAATCCGTGTTTCTACCGCGAACACTAACAACACAAGAACATCGGTTTGGCATACTCAAAATGAGTTCATCCAAATCACGCTGTGGAATGGCCGCCCATGTTCGTTGCAACAACAAAAAAAGGTCTTCTTGCGACTGGATACCCTCCATATTCGGCAGAGCTCTTCTCTGTAGCATATCCCATGCATGCTCAATCGGGTTCAAGTCTGGCGACTGAGCAGGCCAGAGCAGGACATTGATGTTAGCTGCGGCGAGAGTCTGTCTTACAACTCTTGCGGTGTGCGGTCGTGCATTATCATGCATTAACTGAAATAAGGGACCGATTTGCACTTGTAGAGGAACGATGACGTCAGATACAATCGTCTCAGCATAAATTTGAGCGTTGAGGTTGCCTCTGATCCAAATCAACTCAGTTCTTCCGCCGATCCAAATACCCGCACATACCATGATGGTTCCACCACTATAAGGATGGACTTCCTGGCAGGATTTTAATCGCTGTTGGCGTCCAGGGGTTCTCCAGTGTCGTATACGTCTTGTATCCGGTCTCATACCAAAACGAGACTCATCAGAAAAGCACACGAAACGCCATTGTTCTTCTGCCCAATTTCTGTGTTCAAGAGCCCATTGATATCGAATCCTACGATTGTGCATTGCTATAGGTGGTACCCGTAGCGGTCTTCGGGAATGAAGGTTCACTTCATGCAAGCGGTTTCTGACTGTTTGGTCGCTAATTAAGTTCCCTGAAGAGTGATGATGCCTCACGGCTAACATCATGGCGGTTATTGTTGGAGCTCTTCGAGTTAAGATTTAAATGTATCGGTCTTGTCTCCGTGTGGTGCAGCGATACCGTCCTCCATGGCGCTCAGCCACGGTACCAGTGCTTCGGTAACGTGTCCAAAGTCGACTGATAACACTCTGACTTGTATTCAGAGCTAAAGCCACAGTACGTTGCCGGGAACCAGCTTCTATCATTCCCACGGCTCTGAGCATTTCTTCCCTGCTTAAATGACGTCGCCGCTCCATAATAACGTTGGTTTTAATCAGTAGTAGGGAAACAGTAGCACTAATAATGTCTTCAATGCGTTGTATGTTTTTATAGGGAAAATATTGACAGCTAATTTTCATCTTTTACTCGAATTTGATTAACAGTTCCTGTTTCAAATTATGAAATGCACCAAAAAGGATCCATATAAATTTATATAATCATAAATTTATTACAAAGCCACATCTCAATCACAAGAAATCCGCATAAAAATGCTTGATCCCTAGACACTTTTGATGTGTGTAGTTTTTAGTAATGATAAATACAAAATTGTTTGGTTGGGTTCAAGGAGAAAGGAGTAAGGAGAGGTGGCGTGTGAGGGAAGTTGAAACAAGTGACTCGCAATTTATTGCGAGTCACTTGCGTTGCGTTGCGTTGCGTAATAAAGTGCAGTCATTTGTTTTACGTCATCAGAAAAATGGAACGCACTCGAAATAGTTGGAAGTGTACCTTATTTGGTGATTTATGTGATTTAAAAGATAACATATTGCTAACTTACGAAGATGTGATGAAGTTTTATGAGTGGACCCGACACAAGTTATTTGAGAGGGAAACGAAAAAAGAACCAACATATAAAGAAATAGAGGCCGTTGTTGTTGCAAAACTAATACAAATATGGGCGAAATCTTCTATTCCTACAGTAGAACCACAACGAATGAAGGTAACGATACAAAATTATCATTTATAATGCAAAAAACCTTCTTAAGTCTCACCCGATAATACCTAAAAATAAGTTGGAAGAGATGTGATGGGACAAATTTGAATGTTGGCAAATAAAGCTAGATCAGAAACACCAAAAAATTGCGTCTGTTTCAGGTACCAAAGATAAACTTTAATGCATTAACATATTATGACCATTTGAATTGTCAAGAAAATATCACTGAGCCCCCGTTATTAAAAACTGTAACCGGAGAAAATCTCCGATTGTTTATGAATAAAAAAAGAAGCAGTAGAATTGGATTTATTACGTCTTCCGTGTCACACACAAACAGTAAAAAGAGCAGTTAAAGCTGTGACCGAAGCTTCAGCCACTTTATGCAATAAAACAATGACAGAAGGTTTTATCAAAGCCCAAATAGAATCGAGAAAAGCAATGCCAAAATTCGACAGCAAAAAAGATTTCGCCACATAGTTAACCCTTCACTAATAATTATTCTTCTTTATTTTTCCTGTAAAAATTGTTTGATCTTTAATAAACCTATATTTACTATGGATTTAAGACTTTTATTTATAAATAGTGTTCATTAGTGTAACTTTTTATGCCATGATGTTAGGCCTTTTGTAACCATATTTGTTGACGATTTCCAAATGACTCTGGAGGCAGAAGATTGATTCCAATTGCAATTAAACTTCATAATCTCTTTACACTCATAATTTAGCACCGTTTTGTTACTGTGCTCGTATAAAAACTAAACTTTTTTTTTCTCCATACATAAGTGATCCACCCTATTATATAAACTTGTGAGTAACCTTTACGTTAGCGTAACAGGTATTTGGTCAGTCATTACTCACACGATACCTCACGTCTGCACTCGGACGTGAGGTATCGTGTGAGTAATGAGTACTTAGAGCAACACTTCCATAAGTGACGCATGGCGTCGGCATGACGCTCTTTTGGAGACGTGGTCCCTAGCAGTTCCTTCGAACTGATAAACGTAACGCAGCGGCTTCGACCGTGTAGCCGTCCGTGTCTAACAACGGAGTGGCTAGTTTCAGCGACATGCGTCGGCATCATGCTCTTAAGGAGACATGGTCCCTATCAGTCCTTGGACTGAATATGATATAGATGTGGTCAATCCTTGGACTGAATATGAACCCCTCTATCAGTCCTTGGACTGAATATCAACCCAAACCCCTGGAACGTCACGCTTCGCACAACAAGCATATCTGCAAGACACGTGTTCATGTCAGTCTGACCGAATTATTGGTCTGAGATAAAGAATAAACATTCAAACTCAAACTCAAACTCAAAGCATTTATTTCAATTAAACCATTTACAGGCACTTTTGAATTGTCAAAGAGTCGGTCAGTTAGTCAGAAAGTTGAAGCTAATTGCCCATTCCAAAACGTAGATCTCTATGGAGAAGAACGGGCAAGAAACTCCAAGGACACTCTTTTAAATATAGATATTACAAAATCCTGGGTACATCATTCTTGTTGCTTCTATATGTGAGAACAATGTACAAAAAATAATCAAAAGCAATTGAAAATATAAGATTAAAAATAAGCCCTGGCAGATAAGAGATGACCAGTTTCAACTGACGGCGCCCGTTCACGAACATGACGCGTGGATCAGCACCATCCAGCTCAACCATTTTGTAGGGAACCGAATGATTCAACACACTCGCCACCATCAGCGAGACATTTAAGTGAACATGACATATTCTCAACTGCCATGCTATTTCAAGTCAACATACATCTTAATAAGTTAATAAACGGCTCCATGGTCTCACATTTACAAAAATAAAAATGCTTCTAAATTATACAAAACTATAGTTTGCAATGTATCTAAAAAAATAAAAGAATTTAACCACCAAAAAGAAAGAAAATCATTACTTAATTGGAGCATTCAACAATTAAGTTGGTAAAACAAAAATGAACATTAAGTTCCTAATGTCAAAATATATTTTTTTTTTAAAAAGGGTAAGCAACTCTTCCAAATATTAAAATTTTAACAAGTGAGCCCAAGCGGCTGTGGAGCAGGACCAGCATTAAGCCAAGCATTTTTATCTACGATATAATCATCTAACTTATAATATGCTTGTCTACATAGTGTGCGTTTAATGCATGTTTTAAATTTCTTCTCATTTAGTTGAAGAATATCGAGTGATATTTTATTATAACATTTTACACAGTACCCCATAAAAGAAGTGTGAACTTTAGACAATCTAAAACGTGGTTGATCTAATTTGTTCCTATTTCTAGTGTTAAAATTTATGCCTGTCGCTTATCTTACTAAAAAGATGGAGATTTTTTCGAACATACATAATGTTCTCATATATATACTGACAAGGTACCGTCATGATGTTAATTTTCTTAAACAGTTCCCTTAGAGACTCGCGTCTGCGGAGGTTGTAGATGGCTCTGACGGCCCTCTTTTGCAGAATAAAGATAGAATCAATATCTGCAGCCCGTCCCCACAGCAAAATACCGTAAGACATGATGCTATGAAAGTAACTAAAATAGACCAGTCTCGCGGAATCTACGTCTGTTAGTTGGCGGATTTTCCAAACAGCGTAAGCGGCTGAACTTAGCCGCCCTGCAAGTGATGTTAAGTGAGGACCCCACTGTAGTTTAGAGTCAAGCGTTATCCCCAGGAAAACAGTCTTTTCGACGAATTCTAGTGTCTCCTTATTCAATACAACGTGACATTCACTACTTCTAACATTCGGTAACGCGAATCTTATGCATTTAGTTTTCTTCTCATTTAATACCAAATTATTTACAGTAAACCAATTATGGACCTTAAGCATAGCGTTATTTACGTCGTCAAGCTCCTGTGCATGTCTGTTTACTTTAAAAATGAGTGATGTATCATCAGCAAATAACACCATTTGTGGTCGGGTTTTCAGTAAATTAGGTAAATCATTTATGTATACTAAAAATAGGAATGGACCCAATATCGAGCCCTGTGGAACACCCATTTTGACTTTTAAACCCAATGAATTTACACCGTTTATTTGAACTTGCTGCAGTCTATCATTCAAATATGATTTTACTAAGCTCAGCGCAAGTTTATCTAGTCCGTAATGTTCAAGTTTCAAGAGCAGCGTTTCATGATCTACGCAATCAAATGCCTTGGATAGGTCGCAAAAGATGCCTATTGCATCTCGTGCCTCTTCCCATGCATTAAATATGTGTTTTAATAAAGTGACACCGGCGTCGGTTGTGCAACGTCCTTTGGTGAAACCATACTGTTGATCGTGTAGGATGTTTGATGATTAAAATGATTGAGCATTTGATTTAACATTACTTTTTCAAAGACCTTGCTGAAAACCGGCAAAACCGATACGGGTCTATAATTATTTGTGTTTTTCAAGAATAACTAGCTAATGGAGTTGAGAATCGAAACTCAAGAATCATTTTTTATTTAATAGAGTTTTGGACAATCTGTCTTAAAGCCCTTTTAATTGGTCTGAGGCAAAGAATACAGAATTCAAGATTTAGGTATTAGATAATAGAGTAGTGAACCATAATTCTAGAATGATTAAATTAATAGAGTTGTGGATCAACTCTCCTGAAAGTCTATAGACAGTCCCAAAGTGCCCTTCCTTCACCACTTCCTAGTGTTTGAGCTGGGGAGAAGAAGTGGCGCAACAAACTCCCCAGCAACTCGTCTCTGTCTATTTAGTTACAAGAAATTCAAATATATTACCAACCTTGGATAATTATTATAATGAAAGACTCACCCAATCGCACCAACTTACACACATTCACACACACATAATATTACATTAAGTACTCAATTAGTCTAATCTGGGTTTTAACCCAACTGTATTTAACTTAATAACTAATACTCGTTATCTTGCGACAGCCCACTCGGACATGGCCTCTTGGTATTCACCAAGCCAGAAGGCTTGGTGAATACCAAGAGGCCATGTCCGAGTGGGCTGTTAAGTGAGAACACTTAACTAGCCTAAACTCAGACGTTCGTATCCTATCGTGGTCTAAAACCAAGTGCCTCGACTTCATTCCTCAGTCCCCTAAATTCCTAAAACACCACGTTTGGCCCATCTTCTCACAGTTTCGCAGAATAGTTTTATGGCTGTTTTTGTACAATTTCTCAATTGTTTTAAAAGGGTCCGTTTGAATTGCCTGAGCCCGATGTAGTCGGGCTCAGGCACCAGCTCACCAAATGTTTATTTATTTGTAGTTAATTAAAACGGTACAACACCAATTACATTAATAACATAGAAAAAATTAAAATCTTGATATTAATTTAATTTAAAACTAACATGGAACAGAAAGTATGCTAGGGAGTCCACCCTAGCATACTTTCTCTCACATAGACATATAAGCATAATTTTACTCCATTCATCCGCAAACACATCACATTCAGGGTTGGCAGTCAGAAGGGCATTTAACATCTTTAGGGTACGATAAACTGGGGATTCGGCTCTGGCTATAGTCTTGCATGACAGTTGCGCAAACAGATTATGTCGGCGGTTCTGACAGTGTCCAATGTATTTGTCGGGCACAAATAATCGGCAGAAAAGGCCATGGAGCTCTGGACAGTCGATACGTCCCCGTAAGGTCTTACATGCTACTTGATTTTTTTTTTAAAACCAAGAAATTAATGTAGAACTAAAGAAGTTGAACTGGGACGAACTGTTTCTTAATCTCTCCAGTGAACAGGCCGTAGGTGCTTTTTATGACTATATATATGGAATCGTCAGACTAAATGTTCCGCTGTCACGTCATAAATCAACAACCTCCCCGTTTGGTTTAGCGCTTCCCTTACTAAAATTTTCAAAAATAAAGAACGCGCATGGATAAGATGGAAAAAACTGCGACAATTTATCTGATTATGAAAAGTTCTCTATTCAGCGTAAACGTTTCAAACTACTTTGTGAACAGTGTTGCAATAAGCATATGCAAACTGTTGAAGAAAGCATACCTATTAATGTCAAGCACTTCTGGACTTACATCTCTAACCGAAAGAAAGGTTCTGGAATCCCAACTAATATGCAATTCAAAAATAAATCATCTAACTACCCCGATGAGATATGTTCACTGTTTTCTGGCTTCTTCAACTCGTTGTACGAGCCCTTAACCTTTGACCCTAACACCTGGACACCCCCCTTGATGAGAGTTCTGTATGCATTCCAGATATTTACCTCGAAGAGAAACCTTGCTGTTCGGGCGTCTCCGACCACTCGGCGATCTTCGGTGGCGGTCGGGGACAGTGGAAGGTGGCGGGTGACGACGAGAGGTGCGGCGTGCGGGACGCGGGCCATCGAAGCACTTCGCTACCGATCACGGACGACGGCACGCGCGCGCACTCCTAACGTTTACCAACACCGACATATTTTTGTACTACCTATTTCGGATTATACTTCTTTATTATACAGTCCACTACTTTCAATTAAGTCCTTAATTTAGGTCCCTAACAAGTGTCATACTTAAGGCACTTACATCTATAGACTTAGCTAAAGGAGCTGGTCCGAATGGTCTACCCCCTTCTTTGTTTAAGAACACTGTGCAAATCATTTGTGTCCCGTTACACATAATATTTAATAAATTTCTTAGGGAAGGGATTTCCCCTTGTGTTTGGAAGAGCGCTTTCATCACGCCCATTCACAAAAGTGGTGACAAAGGAAACGTTGAAAATCATCGACCCATATTATCCTGTCCACCTTGTCTAAACTTTTTGAGGGTCTAGTGCACAGCCACTTATTAACACAGTTAAATTACCTTATTATACCCGAACAACATGGCTTCTTAAATTAAAATCCACTACCACAAACTTAATCATTTTTACACAATTTCTATTTGAAAATATGGACATGCGCACGCAGGTTGATGCTGTATATACTGATTTTCGGAAAGCTTTTGACAAAGTGGACACAAATTGCATCTCGATAAAATCGCTTTCAATGGCATAAGAGGCAATTTACTCAGATGGTTTGCTTCATATATATTTCATAGGACTCAAAAGGTTGTTATCAATAGATTCGAGACTGATTATGTGGTTGTCCAATCAGGTATGCTTCAAGGATCTGTCTTAGGTCCATTGCTTTTTATCTTGTTTATAAACGACATAAAATCCTGCATAGTCAACTCGAAATTCCTAATGTACGTCGATGACATTAAAATCTTTAAGGCTTGTGCGAATACTCAGGATTGTTTGCTACTACAAGAGGACTAATGCAGGCTTTCACAATACTGTCTAGTCAATAAACTTCATCTTAGTCTTCCAAAATGTTACTTTATTTCTTTTACTAAAAACAATAATACAATTAACTTCCCATATACCTTGAACGACATACAATTGAAAAAAACTTAGTGCACACGTGATCTTGGCGTACTGCTTGATTGCAATTTACATTTAGACATCCATATCGTCAACATAATTAACAAAGCCTTTCAGATATATGGTTTTGTCATGCGGTCTTGTGAAGACTTCAAAAAGCCTTCTACTTTTCTGTTCTAATATAAAACACTAGTCCGTTCACAATTGAAATACGTGGTACTCATCTGGTGCCCGTATAAATATAAGCAAGCAATAGAAATGGTTCAGAAAAAATTTTTCGTACCACGCACTATAAGTGCTACCGTAGAAAGATTCCCTATGCAGATTTGCTAAAGTATAATAAGATATTAAGCTTGGATTCCAAACATTGACTGATCATGGTTGTGATGCTGTACGGTATATGCAATAACAAATTTAATTGTACTGAGCACTCGAATCGATTATGTTACGCACCTCGACGATTCTACGCTGCGCGTTGTAGAACGAACGCTGGGGTGCGAGCCCCTCTCCACCGACTATTAGAAACCTATAACTCACAATTTATTGATTTTAATATTTTCGCACTGTCGCAATCTAAATTTAAAAAAAATGGGATCACAATCTCTTGCAAGTCACCTAGATGAATGCTCTTGTCATCCGCTTCCTTCGATTCGTCGGTATATAGTGTTTGTCTTCTAAACATGTACTTCTTTTTTTTTCTTCATTTAACAAAATGTAAATGCTGTAATGTATAACTGTTTTTTGTCCAAAATAAATAAAACAAAATAAAATTTCAACTTAATCGGTCCATTAGATTCGAAACAAATTGGCTGTGACAGACTGACAGACAGACATACGAGTGACCCTATAAAGGCTCTTTCAAACAGGCGCGACACGCAACGCGACACAAAGACACCGCTCGTCGCGCGACGAGCGGTGTCTTTGTGTCGCGTCGCGTGTCGCGCCTGTTTGAAAGAGTTAAGGCTCTCTAGTTAGGGTTCTGTTTTTGTCTTTTGAGGTACAGAACCCTAAAAATTGACATAAATTACTCAAGTACCTTTAGTTAATTTTCATAGACTGATTTTTTGCCTTAACAAGTTTTATGTTCTTCTGACATTCTCGTATTATCTCAAAATCAAACAGATGTAAACAAAGCAGTATCGTGGTAAATGACGTCAATATCATGACCGCAACAGAAACCGACGTTTGAACCTGGGATGTTATGAAGCTTCGGTTCCGATTTATTTATTTATTTAACCATTTATGTACACACATATAAACAGACAAGAAGAAAGGAACAGAAAAATACGTACAAAGGCAATGCTTATTTCTAAAGAAATCTCTTCCAGCATACCTGCGACAGGAAATTATAAAAAATGAGATGTATACAACGTGTGTAACCGTAGAAGATAAAACAAAAACATAAACCAAAGAAGAAAAAAAAATTACAATTTACTATTTATACAAACTACTTACAGTACAAGAATATACTTACATACATACTTCTAAAATAAATATCACTACAATATATATAATTATAATGTTATTTAAGATAACTATGCAACTATGACGAAGTGGAAAGATAGTGTTCTTTCACTCTTCGTTTAAATGCTTCAACAGTACGACAGTCCCTAATGTCAGGCGGAAGTGAATTCCACAACCGAACCGCGTGCACAGTGAAGGAGTAGGAATAGAAGTCGGTTGAGTGGGGGGGGGGGGGTTTAAGGAGGTTTTTAAGATGCGACCTGCAAGGTGCATCAAAAGGACGGGCGTAGGAAAAGCGTTCCCGCAGATAGAAAGGGGTTTAAGGGTTGTGAAGGATGTTGAATAGCAGACACAATATCCGAGAGTGCCTAACAAGTCAAATAGGGCTCCCTATTCGACTTCACTTGAGTATCTTGTGAAAATTAGAAACGTGATCAATACAGATATTTTGCAAACGCTCAAGTTTATTAAAAAGCTCCTCGGTAGCATCCAAATAACAGGCATCAGCGTAGTCTATGATGGGCTGTATGAGAGTTTGAGCAAGGGAGATTTTGGTCTTCAAGGGCAAGAAGCTCTGGACGCACTTCAACGAATGGAACGTGTAGTGCACTTTGCGACTGACTTGAGCAACATGGGCAGTCCACGATAAGTGAGAGTCCATGATCACCCCCAGGTTTTTAACCGTATTTGCGTATTCAATCTGAACACCATTCAGACAGAGTGGAGACAGCGACGCAACATCGAGCCTAGTCCGCATATACCTGCCGCCGATAATTATGGCCTGGGATTTCTTAGGGTTGATTTGCAGTCCAAAGGACCGCGACCACTCGCTAACAAAATCCAGGTTTCTGTTCATGGCAGACACGGCGGCTTCCGCATCTTGCCTTAAGAAATTATTGTAAAGCTGCAGATCGTCGGCATAGAGATGGAAGTGAGAAGAGATGACTCTGGTGACAGAGTTAATGAAAATAGAAAATAGAAGAGGAGAGAGAATGCCACCTTGAGGTACACCCGCAGTAAGAGAGCACCAGTCAGAAGAAGAATCTTCGAGACGAACCCGCTGCGAGCGGCCTTTAAGATAGGAGTCGAACCAACCAATAGTAGCAAAAGAGAAATTGAAAGATTTAAGGATCCCTAGAAGGATATCGAAATCGACAGAGTTAAAGGCACTGCTAAAGTCTAGAAGTACAAATAAGGTGAGAGATTTGTGGTCCATAGCCCAGCGGATGTCATCAGTAACCTTTAAAAGAGCCGTTACTGTGCTATGGCCAGGTCGAAAACCTGATTGGAAAGGACTGAGAAGGTCATTAGAAGATAGAAAAGCAGAAAGTTGCTGATGAACAATGTACTCAAGAACTTTAGAGAGATATGGGAGGATAGAAATGGGTCGATAATCGGTCGGTGAGACCGGGTTAGGAATTTTGGGTAAGGGAATGATATGGGCTTGTTTCCAGGCCTCAGGAACAGTGCAAGAGAACAATGAGAAATTAAAAATGTGAGTCAAGATGGGAAGTATTGTGGGGAGGATAGGGGAAATCATTCTTAAGCAAAGATTATACTTACCAACTGCAGAGGAGGAGATAGCGCAAATAGATTTTTTGACCTCACTTTCACTTCCGGGATTTAGCTCGAAAGAAGGACACTACGGCACAGATACACGTGAAAATTCATTTAAAGTAGCTGATTTGACGTGCGGATCCAACGGAATAGGGGGATGTGAGAAATGTTTGTTAAGAGCACACACGTCAGTGTCATTACTGGAAGCAACTGGACACTTACCAATACCGACAGTTTTAAGAAATTTCCAAACTTCTGCAGAGTTGCGGTTGTCGAGAGAATTATGGAAGTAGCGTCTCTTCAAAAGGTCGTCAAAAGGTCGGAACTTCCGATTTATTTAACACCTTTGATTTCGACTTCGGTTCCGATAATTTTGAATTGGAGATAAACCGAATTTCGAAACGCAGCGATGGGCGCGACTAGAGCGTAAAAAAGAGTTTTAACTTGTCGTCGGAGTTAACCGGTAATGTTCATTTATTTTATACACGCTCGCGTTCGAAATCCCAGTTTATTGTCTTGTTTTTGGATGTTATCGCTAATATTTGACTGATTAAAGAGACTGAATTATATTTCTATTGTTTCATTAAGCCTCCCCTGAACACATCTTTCTTCTACTTCCGCCTCCGACTCTGGTTGCGGTTCCGGTTTCGATTTCAATCAATCAAATATAAAACCTCCGACTTCAGTTCCGGTTCCGGTAAAATGACTTCAGTAACACAACCCTGGTTTGAACTGTAGTAAAGTAAATTAGTAGAGACATAATTTTTTGGAGCATCAAGCAGTAGTTGATTTTATATAGCTTTTATAACTAATCTTGGGTTTATATTACTGTCTTTTATTGATTTGATGAAAAAAAAAAATAACATAGCATATTGGGATATTATGTTAACACGTGTCATGAAAACAGCTAACGCTGTTGCGAAAAGCAATAAGGTTTAGCCAGTCAGCAGGATGGCGGCGAGACTGCCCAGGGTACCGTATGGCTCGGGGTGGCTCTCAATAGGTACTGTGATAAACTAATAGCAGAATTAACACTACCTACCTATTTATATATAGTCTACCCTTAAACAGTAGCTAAAGTCATTAGACACTTACCCACACCTTTGAGTCCTGCGACAGTTTCTATATTGTGTTTATTTCACTAACATTGAATATAATATATACCTACGATGCCAATCGTACGCCGTTGCCGATGACATTGTACTGGTTGCCAACAGCGGCTTAGAGGTCCAGAGTAGATTGGAGATGTGGTGGGAAAGACTGGAGACCGTCGGCTTAGATTAAGTCGGACCAAAACAGAGTACATGTTTTGTGATTTTGGCGGTCCTTGCAGTCCTGTGCTCATATTTTTCGCCAAAACGCCCTTACCAATCTGCTTCGACTTTCGGTACCTCGAGTCGCTTGTGCAAGGGGATGGCAGAGTAGACCTAGACGTAACGCGCCGAATCAACTCAGGATGGATGAAATGGCGACAGGTCAAAGGAACAACTTGTGACCCACGGATGCCCCTCAAGTTAAAGGGGAAAATTTATAAGTCCGTGATAAGGCCGGACGCGAGAGATCACCGCCGCCGATCGCCTCCACGAGGACACGGCGATGCTCCACCCAAGCTGGGCAGACCTCCACCGTATGCTCCACCGTGTCCTCCGGGCGATCCACACAATGGTGACACCCGGGCGTTTCCTCCCGCCTTATCCTGTGCAGGAACCTCCCGAAACAGCCGTGTCCGGTGAGGACCTGCGTCAGGCGAAACGTGAGGACGCCATGGCGCCTCTCTAGCTACTCCTCAAAGAGAGGTCTTATCGCCGCAATTGTGGCGTGCCCAGCGCTGGGTTGCGACAATCGCACTCTCCATGACGCCATGAGATCCCGCCGGAGCTCTGTCCGCTGTGCCACGATTTCTCGCGGCAGCGGAGTTAAGCCCCGGCGCACGGTGCGCTGAAAATCGGCTTTCAGAAAAAATGCTTCCGAAATTAACTCGGTTTTATGAAGGTTCTGCGTATTGACAGAAATTATAGACCCTAGAAACGCAAGATCAATGCCTTTACGACAAATATTCATTTAACGTAAGTGATAGTCATGATTACTTGACAATAACATGATTGTTTTCCTATTAATTTTTATTATATACTTTACATAAAGTATATTAGTGTGTTTTTTATTCACCTAGAAAACTTTATTAGAAATAAATAAAATAAGTTTTTTTCATAAATCTGTAAATGGTGCATATACGGGCTCTAGATTATTTAGTCCGTCTCGACACTCGCGCTACACTGTTTGTATTGTGTATATGGATAGCACACACATACACAATGCTACCGTCTTTTACCTAAACTTGAGCATTCAAATTTTGTGAAATGGCTCTTAAGATAGCGCTCCGTGGGTCCTTTTGAACAAAAATACTGATTCTGCTCCATTACATTTATTTATACTTGCACAACACAATTACAATTATTCGAAAAAAATATTAATCGGATAGAATTTTGTGGGATGACTGCGCTGCTTGCAAAGCGAGCATTTTTATATTATAGCACCTACATGATTTCTCAAATCAGCAATTTTAAAGAAAGGATTTGGAAATTATTTATAACAGTACGTACGTGCCTCCGTACTATACAAATGTATAAATATAATAATTTTTCCTAAGTCGTCAAACTCAATTCACGAAAATTTTCATTCAAACCAGTGCTGGTTGGTTCTACGGGAACTACATAAGAAAAACGATTGAGAATATTGAGTTCCTAATATTACGTATCGAAACACAGCTTATAATAATAATAACCCCACCGTCGTATCTCTACGTTGACGTCGTGGTGGGGCTTGCGCGCTCCTGAACTCTGGGTCTGTGTCGGTAAAGTTTACATTGCCGAAACAGGTCTAGGGTGAGGAGCCAGACCAAGAGAGATACATAACCCGCAGGGCAGCAAGTGGCGAGCTGTTGGGCAGTAACGACCCCACGGACTCTATCTCCCGGGAGAAGTCTTGTTCCTCACTTCTGGCTTGCCTTTATTGGCTGGCTGGAGTGAACACTGACGAGGAACAGAGCTACCACTTCATTCTTGCCTTTATTGGCTGGCTTGAGTGGTGACTCGCAAGAGCAAACGTGCTCGGAGGAAGGAAGTATTCCAGTAAGATGCTGGTAGGGATCTTGACCGTACTTCCAGGATTGTCCTGATAGCCGTGGAATACCTTTCCACTCCTCAAGCATCTCAGGAAGTGTTTCCCCCTTGTCGCTACGACACTATGTGCTAGCGACCGTTTTCGGGGGCCCATTATTGAGTGTGCAAGTCACCCCCTGCTATTTTATCCATGTATTACATAGCATTGATCAGGCAGGGGACATTGTACTTCCATAGTTCCAGGTAACTAATCCATAGCCACCCAAATCTATAGCCCAATATGTTTTGTTTCCATGTTCTGCAATAGTCCTACACCAACCGAGGGTAATCCTTGGGTGCACTTGTATAGTGCATACAGGGATCATCGTCAGTTGGTGCCTCAATACTTAAAAACATCTAACAGGCCTCTGCGCGTTGGCTTCGGCTCCTCGTACGCCTTCCAAAGGTCCGGGACCCCAGGTTCCCGAGAAATGTCAAAGATTAATTAAATAAAAATAATAATAACCCCACCGTCGTATCTCTCCGTAGACGTCGTGGTGGTGCTTGCGCGCTCCGAACTCTAGGTCTGTGTCGGTAGAGTTTACTTTGCCGGGCAGGTCTGGGATGAGGAGCCAGACCAAGAGAGATACAAAAACCCGCAGGGCAGCTTGTGGCGAGCTGTTGGGTAGTAGCGACCCCACGGACCCTATCTCCCGGGAGAAGTCTTGTTCCTCACCTCTGGCTTGCCTTTATTGGCCGGCTGGAGTGAACACTGATGAGGAATGGAGCTCCCACCTCATTCTTGCCTTAATTGGCTGGCTTGAGTGGAGATTCGCAAGAGCAAACGTGCTCGGAGGAAGGAAGTATTCCAGTAAGTACTCGTAGGGATCTTGACCATCTTCCGGGCTCTGGGATTGTTCTGAAAGCCGTGGAATACCTCTCCACTCCTCAAGTACCTCAGGATATGTTGTCGCCTTGTCGCTACGTCACTATGTGCTAGCGAAAATTTTCGGGGGCCCATTATTGAGTGTGCTAGTCACCCCCTGCCATTTTATCCATGTACGAGTACATAACAACATTGATCAGGCAGGGGCCATAGTCCTTCCATAGTTCCAGGTAACCAGTCAACTTAAGCCACCCAAACACATAGCCCAATAGCTTTGTTTCCATATCTTGCAATAGTCCTACACCAACAGGGGGTTGTCCTTGCGTGCACTTGCATAGTGGGAACAGGGATAATTGTCGGTTGGTGTCTCATTCCATATAAATTTGTCTAAGGGGCCTCTGCGGAGGACCGGGATCCATGCTCCCGAGATTTTTTAAAAATATAAAAAATAATAATAATAATAAAAGCCTGATATAGTGATGGTGGATCGAGGAGAGCGGCGCGCAATGATTATTGACATAACGGTCCCGCATTACGAGAACCTCGTGAAAGCTGAGAAAGATAAACAAATTAAGTATCTTGACTTGGCTCGCGACTTCGCGAGGTTGTCGACTTGTGGGATGTGGATTCAGCAATCTTTATGCCGATAGTCGTGACAGCTAATGGCTTAATCGCCAAGAGCCTTGACCAACACCTAAGGAGGCTCTCGTTGGGCAACTGGATCAAGGGCTTGATTCAGAAAGCGGTACTCCTGGACACGGCTCGCACTGTCAGAAGGTTCCTCTCTCTGGAGCCCTGACTGCCGGTAGCTTGGACCCTGTTCCCGATGCCAATGGGCCACTATTTTTTATATTTTTAAATGTTCTTTTTTTTAAAATGATTTTCATAAAAATATTTAAGCATGTAAACGATATGTATAAAAGAAATAAAGCATAAAATAATAAATAATAAACGTTTATTTTGACTCAATAAAATATAGCCTAATACAGTTATATTTCTAGAACTAGTGACTCTAAATTCCTACCAAACTAGGTAAAAACCTATATCTTGGAAATCAGTGCTCTTCCGTGCTAAACGTGCTCTTGGGTGCAAAAAATTACAAATCACGTACATAAACATTCTAAAATTAAATGACTTAGGCCCGTATTACAGAACCTCACTCAAAACTCAAGCATTACTTTAAACTCATTTAAAGCCCTTTGATTGGTTGAAACTAGTCTTTAGTAATGGGTCTTAAGTCAAAATTATCTAACAAACTACTAAAATAAAAACTAGGTTTATTGTTTGCCCCCATAATAGACTGATGATGAAAGATCTGGTAGGTGAGAAAATAATGACAACTAAGTATTCAAATTATTCAATAGATGTTTCGAAGTCGTATATTTAAATACAACAGCTACTCATCGTCCACGGCTGACATCACAGATAGTGCACGTCGAGTTTTGACAATAATAATAACACGTTTGGACGCCGACACCGATTTGTTTCCCGGCCTGGCTGCCGCTCCATAACAAGTGAGCTGAGTGTGGCTGCGGGAGATCCCCCCCCCTGCCCGCGCGACTGGCACGCCACGCAACGACTGGCTTCCTGTGGCAACACTACAGCTAACAGCTGATTTGAATTTGTTCTTGTAATTTTAATCTTAATTATTAAATTAATTTGTTTTTAAGGCCTATTTCCAATTACTAATTAAGTAAATAGGATAGTAGTGTGTATTTTGTATTAGATTCACATAAAAAGTGCAAAATAAGTGTAAATATTTCAATCTGAATCGGTGACAGCTACCGGCACAAGTGAATTTTGCATTGTCATCTTGATATCAGGTACAATTCTTAATATTTTACTTGCTATTTGTTTGTTTACGTAATATAATTTCACCAAAAATTACATAGTAAATAATAAGGCTGCATATTGATGCCAATGACCTTTAAACGTAAACATAACCTTAGTTTGGTTTGGTGACAGAACTTCTTACTTACATCTAAATTTCATTTTTTCCTTGTTAAACTAATTATTTCTAAACTACTGCCACAACTATCTTCTCTCTTTCAATTTCTTGTCGCTTCCTTATTAAAGTTATAATAATGATTATGACTCGCAGCGCCCGTGCTCGCCTCGAAGAGTCCAAACTCAATCAGGCTTTGAGCGAATTAAAGGCTTCAAAGGAGTCCTGTGACCAACTAAATAAGGAAATAGATGACAATGAAAGGGTGCTCTTTGGCGCCCATGAAAAGAATAGGAAGTTGAAAATTGAAATGGCTCAGATATATACTCAATACACTGATGCCATAGAAGAACGGGACAGACTTCAACTTGTTGTGGACGGGTTCAGCCAGTGTAGCATAGAGTATGAACAAGCTCTTAGTCACAAACATTTATTAAAACAGCAGCTACATGAGGCTCAAAGTCAAATAACAGAACTTCAGACTGCAAACCATAACATCACCGCCTCGCTGAATCAAAGTCTGTTCAACGAGTTGATGCCTATTGCTCCATCAATGGTTTCTGCCATAAACCCCTCATACACTATCGATTTAACGGGTGATGAGGATTCAAAGTCATGTCATTCAGTGAGGGTAGTCACCAGTAAAAACAAACTTAAAAAATACATTAAAATTAATAAATACATTGTTAAAACACAAAAAATGGTTAAAAGACAAAAGTTCTTTATTAAAAATGTTAAACTTAATAGAGAAAGGCTAAATTTACTGAAACAATTAGATATGTATTCTTTTAATTTGGAACAAAGTACTAGGAAATACAACATTGACACAGAGTACTTGCAATCTGAACTTCACCATTTACAGGACAAACTTAGTTCAATGACTAACAAATATAATACCTCTGAACATCTAATGAGGGAATATGTGTTGGCAATGAATGAGCTGGTAAACTCACAAACAAACAACTGTGAGCAGTGTCAAACACCATCCAATGTACTTACACCGGACCATTCATTGACAACATGCAACACCACCTTCCCGCAGCCCTGTGTTGATTTGACATTTCCTGCTATCAATCGTTCAAATAAACAAACTAAACAAATTGTAATTTTGTGATGAGATTGGAAAGGACTTAGGCCACTTGTTGACAGATGAATATCCAGGACACTCCATAATAAATTACTGTATGCCTGGTTGTTCTTTATTTGACATTATGAAAGAAATTATTAAATGTAACTTTAACCAAGGCACTACATTATTAATTTTTATGGGTAATAGGGGAAATGTGAACAAAGGAGAATTGCTCCAATATTATAGAACATTATGTAATCTAAGTTTAAGAAAAATTGTGTTGTTTACATTTCCATATAGTAACAGTTTGCCACAGGAAGAAAATAATCTAAGATTTGAATTAAATATAACATTGTATAATTGGACATTCAATAATAATCTGTTCCATCTAGTTGACACTAACAATTATGTTGGTAATAATTTGTATTTGACAAGAGATAGACATAATATTGTTATGTACTATCTTTCTAACTATTACAAAGGACAGATAGCTGTGTCGCTATCATATTTTTTTTCTATTTCAGCCAAAAATTTGGCTAAACAACTTGCTTCTTTTGAGCAATGCAATGACATTTTAAATAATTCTGCCAATAATTTGGCAACAACTAATGACATTAATTATCATTTAAATTAGAAATTAGGACAATAGACAAAACCTCTTGCTTAATAAATGAAGAAAATTTAAATACTGGTTTAAATCATCAAAATGTTACAAAAAGTTCTTTGATATCTCACCCATCGAATTGTAGAAATCTTAATAAATGTAATAATAATAATACTCTAAAAATTGTTCATCAAAATATACAGGGTGTGATAGGTAAGGAATTAGAATTGGAGCTGTTCATGAACTGTAGTTATATTGATATCCTATGTGTAACTGAACATTGGTTGAAAGTCCACCAGTTCATGTTCAGCTTTAACAACCACCAGGTTGCCAGCTCATTCAGCAGAGTTAATATGATACGTGGTGGCTCTTTAATAATTGTTCGTAACAATTTGAAATTTAAAGAACGTAAGGATATTGTGAGCCTCTCTGTTGAGCGAGTTATTGAAATAGCTTGCATTGAGCTTGAGCAGTTCATTGTAATGAGCGTGTACAGGCCCCCATGTGCTTCATATGATATTTTTGAGAAATATATGGAAGAAGTATTATTAAAGACTTGTAACAGTAATAAAACAGTTGTAGTCTGTGGAGATTTCAACATTAATATACTGGAAAAATCTGCTGTAGTAAATAAATTTATAACTTTATTAAAGTCATGTAATTTGTACAATATATTCTTTGAGCCGACTAGAATAACTGCCACTAGTGCTACCTGTATTGACAATATTTTTACAAACTTAAAACCTTCTAGCCATTTAATTATAAATGAGTTAGACTCTGATCACTGTGGCCAGTTAGTCACTTTCCCTCAGAAAACAGTCAGAGCACAAAGAAAACTTGTGAGTTTTATTCCTGTAAATAAAAGTCGCTTAGGCCAATTTAAGAATAATTTAATGGAAAAACTACCCGGTTTGCCTTATCAAAATGACCCGGATCAAGCTTACACTTTACTATTTAACCTCATCAATATTGAGTTTAGGAAGGTTTTTACCTCAAAAACATTGCCTGTTTGTGACCGCATTATATTCAGTGATTGGGCAACACCAGGTATTTACAAAAGTAGGCAGAGGTTATTTGAATTGTATCATGAAAAAACATATAACTATGATGAAACTTTTCAAGAATTTGTTAAGAAATATTCAAAAATTTTTAAAAGAGCCTGTTCCTCAGCAAAAGCCATACACATTAAAAATAAAATAAAATCTTCTGGAAATAAAATTAAAACAACTTGGAATATTATTAATTCAGAAACGGGAAGAACGACAGTACGGAATCGTGACTTCCATCTAAAAATTAATGATGTAGATATTAAGGCAGACGTGGAGGTGGCAACTGAGTTTGAAAATTTTTTTACTAATATTCCTATTTTAACAACCAAAACTCTGTCATCGTCGTCCTCTACTTCTGCTTACTCAATACTTAAAGAATGTGTACCAGAATGTGACAAACTTTTTGAATTCACAGTTATTACTGCTAAAGACATTATAGAATCTTATAAAAATCTTGATGTAAAAAAAACTGCTGACCTTTGGGGATTATCAGTACATACCGTGTCCTCAATAATTGATGTAATTTCACCCTTTTTAGCAGTCGTTTTTAACTCTTGTATTGCATCTGGTGTATTTCCTGATCTGATGAAACTTAGCAAAGTGATTCCATTGTTCAAATCTGGCAGCACAACTGATCCCACAAATTTTCGCCCTATTTCAATATTACCTACTTTGAGCAAAATCTTTGAAAAATTAATTTTAAAACAAATGTTAGGACATTTCAATGCATATAATCTACTTCATCTGAAACAGTTTGGTTTTACAAAGGGTCGTTCAACTACAGACGCGGGCGTGGAATTACTGAAGAGCATATTCGAGGCCTGGGAGGAGTCGCAAGATGCTCTTGGCATTTTCTGCGACTTGTCTAAGGCTTTCGATTGCGTACATCATGATACACTCACCAGGAAACTGTACCACTATGGTATGAGGGACAAGGCTCTTGACCTTCTGACTTCTTATCTGAACAACAGAATCCAGAGGGTCGATGTTAATGGCAAGAAATCTGCAGGATCTGCGGTCACCATGGGCGTTCCGCAGGGTTCAATTCTTGGGCCTTTCTTATTTCTAATTTATGTAAATGATTTACCTTATCACATAAGGGATAATCACAAGATAGTATTATTCGCAGATGACACTTCGCTCATTTTTAAAATCAAACGTCAGTTAGTCAACTTTGAACAAGTTAACGATGCACTCTCTAAAGTAGTGCATTGGTTTAATGTAAATAATCTTCTACTGAACGAAAAAAAGACTAAACTCATTAAATTTTCAATGCCAAATGTCAGGCAGCTATCTACCAATGTTCAAGTAAATGGAACAGAGTTGGACCCTGTTGATTCGACAGTTTTTCTTGGAATCACTATTGACAGTAAATTACAATGGGGCCCACACATAGAAAAATTGTCAGGAAGACTAAGTTCGGCCGCCTATGCTGTTAAAAAAATTAGACAGATAACTGATGTGGATACAGCCAGAATTGTTTATTTTAGTTATTTTCATAGTCTTATGTCATATGGGATTCTTCTCTGGGGAACCTGTGCGGACATTGATACTATCTTTGTTCTACAGAAAAGGGCTGTTCGAGCCATATACAACCTAGGTCCAAGAGATTCCCTTAGAGAAAAATTCAAAGAAATAAATATTCTGACTGTAGCCTCACAATATATTTTTGAAAACCTATTGTATGTACACAAAAATATATCAAATTTTAAGAAAATGTCCGATATTCATAGTTTAAATACCAGGAATAAACACAATCTTGCTGTGCATCGCACACGTCTCCACAAAGTAGGCAACTCGTTCATGGGTCAATGTATACGCTTTTACAACAAACTTCCCATTGACATTCGAAACTTACCCATTAATAGATTTAAAATCTGTATTAAAACTAAACTTTGTAAAAAAGGGTATTATAAAATTTCAGATTATTTAGAAGATAAAAAAGCATGGGATTGAACTGCTCGCTCTGCTAAGCCTTGTGATAAAACTTAACATTTTAATTATTTTGTAAAATCATGAAAATATACCAGTTTTATATACACATTGACATTGTTGAAAATTATATTCAAAATGACATGATTACTTTGTAAAGTATTATATTATTTTATTTAATTATTGTGAATGTGAGGACTATGTGGATATCATTATTATTTTCATTTTTCAGATAGTTTAATTATGGTCTGGCAGTTTGAGTAGTTTATGCGGCCTACCCAAATGTCCTTTCTTTGGTATTGTTCGTCGAGTTGAGCTCCTTAAGTTCTGAGTTGAGCTCCACGATTACTGACAAATGCTTGCACTGACTGGACAGGTTCACTCAAATCTGTGTGGTTCTTTCCTCAAAAGACCATTTCAGACACTAATCTACATGGTCCTCATATGGCCTGACCAAGATTATGTCTGGACTTTAAAAGAGACTGTGACCTCTGAGTTTGTTTCGGCCTTTCTTCTCAGAGTAGTCAGATAGGAAACGCCGAACTCAACTAGCTTATTTTTATTTTTTTTAATATGACGTGTAAAAGTGATTCTGATATCCTATTTACAGAATAAACAATTTCATTTCATTTCATTTCATTTCAACAGTCGCATGATCTGTCTCCGCGCGAACAATGCACGCCCACATATTATCGCGCACTCTCGGGACGCTCGTAATTGTTCGCGTTTTGTTCGCTTTTGTGTGATGACGGAGTTGTCACCTAATGGAAGCAAACGTGGACAAATCGTCGCGGAGATGGCTCTCTTCTGTTCTCACGCTTTTTAATAAATATGGTGTATGTCACAAAATGTTCTTATTATCGGAGGCATCTAAATACGCTTCTTTCTTTGCGTTATATTTACTGCAAGTAAACGTATTTGCTTTCTTTCTATGTGTACTTTTGGTAAAGTAAATTGAGATATTCAAGTAACTTTAACAGTGAGCTCGCCCAAACTGTCTTGAAACTCTTCTGAATGGGGCAACTGCAAGCCCAGACCTCACAGGACAGCAGCGTCACCCGAACGAAACGACTGGCTGACGATTTTGTAACAGCTAACTGTCTTTCTGTCACCAAACTACTATGATGTTATGTGTGCCATTCATTAGGGTTCTGTAGTCAACAAGGAACCCTTATAGTTTCGCCATGTCCGTCTGTCTGTCCGCGGCTTAGCAGAGACTCTTAATACTAGAAAGCTGTAATTTGGCATGGGTATACATAATCAAGCCGACAAAGTGGTCATATTTTTTTAGTTTACTTCCCCTACACGTTAAGTGGGTTTCTTTTTGTCTATATCATGGTGTGGGGTGGCTTTGAAAAATCGTTAAAAAATATTGTGAGTGTGTAAAAACCATTTTTGGATTCCTTCCTTTTAAGAATACAAAAATGGTTTTTACACACTATCAACCCCCCCAACCCTTGCTTGATGAAGCGCCAGTCCGTGCCGCAGTTGAGATTCCCCTGATAATAATAATTATCCAAGTTTGATCCAGCCTGTCCCACCTTTCTGTCCTCCCCCCAGCGACGCCCTAAGACGAAGTTCGTACCCCACAGGGGGTCCCCTTGGCGGGCAGTCACCTAGCATATAATTAGTATTACGCCCTGGCTGGAGGCTTTAAGTTAGTAGCTTAACGCAGCCACAGGATAGCTCGTTTAAGTAGTTACAATTTCAGAGGTCAACAACGAGATGCCATAGTTAAAAAAAATAAAAACTATCACATCTAAGTAGGCTCTAAAAATTAACGAGGAATAGTCGACCAACTTACATTAGCAGTTGCAAAAACATGTTCGCCCATACATTACGGAGAACATGTTTTTCAATTACAATGTTAAGTTTGTTCTTGGAATAAATTGACCCCAACTACGGAACCCTTCATTGTGCGTGGTCCGACACGCACTCGGCCGGTCTTTTTCTTTTTGTAAAGGTTTTAGTAATTCAAAATATAGGATCGAAGCATTCAAGAAGTGTCACAAATACTGTCTGGTCGTGCGGTAAAATAAAAGCATCCTTACATTTTATAAAACAAAATCCCCCGCCGCGTCTGTCTGTCTGTCTGTCTGTCTGAACGCGTTAAACTCAAAAACTACTGAACGGAGTTTCAAACAGTTTTCACCAATGGACGGAGTGATTCATGCGGAAGGTTTTAATATTTAATTTATCAAGGTTTTGTGTAAACTGGCTGAAATTTGACGATTATTGTTGAAGATGTCGGAAAAAATCATGCCGACTGGGAACTTTATTGGCGTGCGCCGCGGAAATTGTAAAAGTTACATAAAGTTTATGTTCTACAGTATTGTTCATCTTTAAAAAATCAACAAAAAGTCCGCGGTGGCATATGTCTTCTAAGAATGACCCACAATAACCATTTTTATCTATTCAGAATTTGATAAAAATTTCATTGTTATTTCCGAAGCTATTTTTGACCAGTATTATATTAATCCTTATCCAATAAACTATGTTACTTAAATTGAGCATTTCATTTAAATTAAAACATGCCTTGACATCATTTAATTTAAATGAATAGTTTAAAAGATATCACAGATTTAAAATTACGCGTAATAAAATAATTGTGGTTGACCGTAACGCGGGCGCAGCGGTAGCAGTCAATGACCCTACCAATGACCTTTTCCTCGGCTTTTAGGTATGTAATCCCGGTATCGGTAGTACGTTCCCGTGGAATATTTTCCGACATTTACGCGGGCGAAGCCGCGCGCAAAAGCTAGTAATAAATAAAAAGAACTCTTTAAGTGGTGGAGCGCGTCGCGTCCAGACACAAACAAGTGCAAAGTCACAATTGTCGTTATTCCAATTTACAATCACAGTCCTGCCACGCCCTCATGATAAAGTAATAACATTAGACCTTCCCCCACCCCCTCACGCGCCCCCCACAGTGCACGCAGACCTGCCAGTCGGTGCAGCTGCAATCAAATTGTATTCTTTGTAGTTTTCATTTGAAACCGATATGGAATGGCACCGACGCGGTGCCGACGGAATACTGATCACTTGCACATTAAGCTTGTAAAATGTCCATGAATCATGATACCGTCCGAAAAATGAACGGTTTTGAGACGATCTCTGATTAATGAGCTGTCCGCGTCGGCGACGCCAGTTTGAGTGCCATCACACGGTATCTGTTGTACACAAAGTGAGCGAGCACCCGCGACGTGACTGTACAGTCTCGTACAGTGCGAGTATATGTCGAGTACTTCGCTTGCCTACTTCTGTACAACAAGCGGCGCAATCTGTCGACGAGATTACTTTTTATGTGAGCACAAACTGTGCCATAATTGTATTATGTAGATATCCGCAGCGCAATTTTTATATTTTTATGGCACCATTGAAATGTTTAGTGCGAATAAACCGCAAAGAGACATTACGGACGAATTGCCGTCGAGCAGAGCGGAGTAAAGACGAGCGTCGTAAAAAAGTGTATTGATGTCTGCATCGCGCGACGCGGCGTCACGCCCGCGCCGCGCCGCTTCCCAACCGCGCGTACCAACGTGCGTCTTCATTGAATGGTATTGCGGTTCGTCCATCAATTTGGATCAGAGGTCACTTGATTTACGTCGCTATTTATTTGACTTTACGGTTACGGAAGATGTAATACGCATCACAGAGTAATGTTCGCAGTAATTAGTTCCAAAGCACGTTACCCACTAGGGGACGCATAGCGGCAATTTTAATGACCATTATTCGGAATTGTACAAATCAATACTAATAACTAACAAGGCAAAGCCCCGCGGATATGCCAAAATATTTTTTTAATTCATTTTCCAGGCCAGATACATATTAATATTAATATTTAGCATACCAAAAGCTACCGCGTAAACCTGCTCGCAGCTTGCCTCCGCATTAATCGGTAAGTTTGGCGGCACAGTGATGTCCCTTATCAAGTTACCTGCATAATAAAAGTAACGTACAAGCTCATTTATCGGAACACGCTAATCGCGCAGCGTGTCTAACCGAGCGGCGCGTCTAACCGGCGCAATCCGTCACACGACGCGCGACACGCGCTCGATAAGGCGATTAACTACAAATTAAATGATTTACGTTGTTGAATAATAAATATAAAACCTTATCACAGAAACCATACGTAATCATCGTGTGAAACAAATTACTAAATTAATCCCAACTTTTTTCATGCTAATGGTGGGTACTATTTAAATCGTTTTTTTTTTTTCTTATTTTACTTCTAACCGGTGAATATTTAACCTTGACTATTACCAGAAAGCAAACAAATTATTTCTAACTTTACACTTGTATTACTTAATATAAATACCTCTAATAGAAAAATTCCAGCTCCACCTTCTGCTTCTGGTAGAGATAGCACGGCGTGTCCACTCCTTTAGCGTAATATAGCGCTTGCCTTTAGAGTTTTGAACATACACGAGAATAGACCAACTTTACTGCTCAGACCAAATAAAAAACTAATACATAGCGCTACGAACAATACAGTGAAGCATTCCAAAACTACACCTCCGCTCCGTGCATACACGCTCACACGCACACATTTATAACCATTTACAATCAAATTACACCTCATTAAGTACACACAAATGTTTACGAAACCGGCTTCACGTTAATGTGCTCAGCGCTATGTCTTGGTTTTTATTTGGTCTGAGCTTTCCTGTAATAATAATAATATAACCGTATTATTCTACAGAGTAATATACTTTATTTCTGCTCGGTTTAGTTGGTGGTAGGGCTTTCTAAGTCCGCCTAGCGCTCCGCTAGCTACCACTTATTTTCTCTAAGTCTGCCGCCATAACAACAATGTTAATAGCATTGTTGTGTTTCGGCAGTTAGAGGTAAGATAGCCAGTTTCTCTGAAATTGAGTATTCCGGGTGACAATCGCTTCCATCTTCGGCCTGATGACTTACCTTCAACTTATCATCAAGTGAGATGAAGGCCAAGAGCAAACCCGTTGAGGTAAAAAAAAATGCTTTTGCCAGCAACTTTGCCCACGTGGAGGTCGGAAATTATTCCACGGGAAAGTAGGTACTAACACGATAATAAATGTCCTATGTCCTAACCCAGGTCATAGTCTACAAGTCTATCTGTGTGCCTCATATTACCAGCGACCTGCCCCGGCTTCGCACGGATGCAATTTTCATGTGAAGAGTTCTGAGCTGCAATGCTGACCCTGGCAACAGCCAGGGGCCACGGTAACGGTAATCCTTTCGGACCAACCCGCAACCCCAGCAGGCATCTGCCCTAGCGGAGCCCTTCAATTGTGCTAACATCTCTTTGAGGCGCGCGGGGAAAACAACGCGCCGTCGACCAGGGCCTGGTCCTTATCAGATGGCGAGCTACCCATTGCTCACCGTTCGCAAGCCCGCGCTTACGGTGGCCGGGAATCGGCCTGCGGTTCCCGACGCACTATGGGACCAAACAGTATTTTCCATCTCAAAAATGGTTTTGTCGAAAGTCGTAAATCCATAGATTGTTTTATGGTTTTATACTCTCAAAAGATGGAACTTACGAATAAATTACAAAATATAAAAAAATATAAAGTTTTACGTTTATAAAATGAACCTCAAACATTGGGCATAAATATTTTCATGCCAATTAAATTACCGTTAAGGGAGTTCAACTCATAATTATTCGGAAGTTTTCCAAGAAAACATATTAGTGTTATACATCATTAGATAGCTTAGAATATACACTTTGCAACCACGTTCAGTTTTTGAAAAAAAAAAAAAATATTTAATTTTTTAATATTTTTTTAGTGAAGTAAAGAAAATTTAGTTTTTGTTAATTTCAATTGGAGTTTTCGTTGTTGCCGAAAGCAGCCGGTGTCAAGTTAATTACTCTATTAGAGACCTTATCTACTCAGTAATATGAGGATTTAAAAAAACTTGCGCGTTTTTTGCGCCAGAGGTGATTTTGAAGCAATAATGTCAATCGGGGAAAAATCCTCGAAAATTACGGTTCTTCTTTTTTATTATGAAATATTATATTTAGTTATTATCCTTTGATGTCTATATTGTTTTTTTCTATTTCTATGATAAAAACATACATTTGCAAATTAAAAAAAACTGCTATTATATTTGAAAGAATCTTCCCATGGCAATTTTGTTTGGGGTGGTCACCTTAACCACAAGTATGATAAACTATATTGCTGCGGAAGTTCTATTTATCTGTTGTGGTAAATAATTACAATCAGTACTGATTACACTATTTCGATGAGAACTGTTATAATCAATTGTCCCATGGTTTTTGCACAAGGCACTAAAATATTAGTCCTTTAAATACCCGTGTATGTTCAGCATACGATTCATCAAAGTGTTCAGATACTTCTTTTCAATAACAATTAACGCATAAAAAACATTATTATCTAACAATGAGTGAATTCGTTTGTGTTCGACGCGATCTTTGTGATCAAATAATAAAAGGGAAAAGTACTTCAGACCTCAAAAAATATTTATTGGAAAATTTTCAACTATCGGAAACTGACGTTAATACTGTAATAGAGAGTATTAAAAAAAATCTAACATCGACTTGCAACCAGAAATGGACCAAAGCTCAAAGAAAGCCAGACCGGTTCGAGAGCCTATACTCAAATTGGTTAAATGGTGAGTTTAAAGTATCATTGAATTCTTGCAGTACCTCAACCACTGTAAATTCTGGTTTGAATACTTCTGGTGAACGTGGAAGACCAACAAAACAATATGACGAGTGCTCGGAAAACACAAAGAAACGAAAAAATATGGAGCTGGTCCAGGAGTATAGAATGGGACATGTCCGTAACGCTTATGTGCAAGGTTTAAGATCCATGGGGGAAAATGACGAAGCGTCGATTGTACTTATTATCAGAAATAAGGAAAAAGAAGAGAAAAAAGTTATTCTACAAAACATACTCAATCCAGATAACGCACTTTCCTTTACAAAAGAGGAAGCATTGAGTATATGCATTGAAACTGATTTAACCAAAGCACAATATGCGTACCTAAGAAAAAGGCTCGTTGATAAGAATTTAAGTTCTGTATTGCCTTCGTATCAAACACTAAGTGAAGCAAAAAAGGCTTGCTATCCGCCTGCATCCAGCATTACGGTGACAAATATAAGCGCAAAAATCAACCTGCAAGATCTCTTAGACCATACAGTCTGCCGTATTATAAGGATAAAGTCAGGATCGACTTACAATCGTTTCAAGCTTTTCACTAAATGGGGATGTGATGGATCCTCCGGGCAAAGTGAGTATAAACAAACTCTACCGGAAGAAAACGAACAAATATCGGACGCTAATTTGTTTATAGTGTCCCTTGTACCACTGCGACTAGTAGACGAAGAAACTTCTACGGTCATATGGAAAAACCCTACTTGCTCATCTGTTAGATATTGCAGACCAATTTCATTAGAATTTGCAAAAGAAACTCCCGAAAAAACTACAGCGGTTGTCAGTGAAATTGAAGCCAAAATTAATCAATTGATTCCAACTCTTGTGTCAATAGAAGACAAAGTCATCGAAGTTAAACATCAACTGTTTATGACAATGATTGATGGGAAAGTTGCTCAAGTGTTGACAAACACATCATCCAGTGCTACCTGCACTGTTTGTGGAGCAACTCCCAGACAAATGAATGATCTTTTAAAAGTTACAACGAGAGTTGAAAATGAAAATGCGTTTAAATACGGATTGTCGACGCTACACGCATGGATAAGATTTATGGAAATGATCCTCCATATTTCTTACAATTTAGGTTTTGAGAAGTGGTCTGCAACAACTCCAGAAAACAAGCAACTTAAAGAAGACAAGAAAAAATTTGTCCAAAATCGTTTCCGAGAAGTGCTTGGGTTGCATATTGATAAACCACGTCAAGGTTCCGGTAATAGCAATGACGGTAATACGGCAAGGAGATTTTTCCAAAATTACCAATGTTCTGCAGAGATAACCGGAATTGATGAAGAATTAATCAAGAGACTATATGTAATTCTTCAAACTTTGTCATCGGGATTTCCTATAAACGCAGAAAAATTTGGTCAGTATACATTGGTAACCGCGCAATTATATGTAAGCAAATATAACTGGTACTACATGCCATCTTCGGTCCATAAAGTACTTATACATGGTGCTAAAATAATAGAGCATTATGCAGTTTTGCCTATAGGACAATTATCCGAAGATGCCCAGGAAGCTCGAAATAGAGATTATAAGAAATATAGGTTACATCACGCTAGGAAGTGTTCCAGATCAGCAACAAACGAAGACGTTCTGCGTATTTTGTTATATACATCTGATCCTTATATATCTAGCTTAAATAAACCAAGTTTTCTAATATCCAAAGAATTATTTGACGAAGCTAAAGAATTGTTGGAAATAGAAAGTGATGAGTAGGATTACTATATACAGTCCTCCGCGTTATTCACACAATGGTGACACCTGGGTGTTTTATCCCGCCTTATCCGGAACAGGAACCTCCCGAAACAACCGTATATGGTGAGGACCTGCGGAAGGTGAGGACGCCATGGCACCTCTCTAGCCAGTCCTCAAAGATAGGACTTATCACCGCAATTCTGGCGTGTCCAGCACTGGGTTGTGACAATCACACACTCCATGTCCCCATGAGATCCCGCCGTAGCTCTGTCCGCTGTGCCGTGATTTCTCGCGGCAGCGGAGCTAAACCCCGGCGTTTGGCCTCCTCCCACTACTCCCAAATGTGCGCGACAACTTTTGCTTCCAGATCCCATGGCGTTAATCCGGGAAGGAGGCTCGTCGCCTCATAGGAGACCGTGCGCTATCCTTGAGCCAGCCGGATGGCCATGACCCTTTGGGACGCGTTCAATCGGCGGGCTACCACCGCCTCACGGAACGCACCCACACCGGTGCCCCGTAAAGGGCCATGGACCGCATGACTCCCGCGTAGAGCTTCTGGCAGGAGGCGTTTAGATCCCCTAGATTGGGCAGGAGCCGCTTCCAGTCTGGGAGCCTAACGTTGGAAATGCTCCACGACGTTCCACCGGCTGACGAGGAGGAGTCCCAGATACTTCATCGTCGACTCGACGCCGATGTGAACCCCTCCCGCCGTCACCTGAGAACCCGACGGTGGTGCATTCCGAGAACCATAAAAACACATGGCCTGGGACTTGTGCAGGGCACCTAGAGTCCCTGGGAGTTGGGACTAGCCGCCTGGTGCGACCTACCCTGCGCCAGGACCAACGTATCGTCAGCGTAGCAAACGACGCTGACTCCACTAGGGAGGTTGGCGCGCAGCACCCAGTCGTATCCGATGTCCCACAGAAGTAGCACCAGAACCGATCCCTGTGGGACACCGCCCGACATCTCATGTCGGTTCCATTCTCCCTGGTGACCGAGGTAGATGATGGCCCTGCCCGTCAAATAGGCCTCGACCACACGACAGAAGTAGGTTGGCATCTGCCTCCCCGCTGCAACTCCAGGGCAGGGTATTGAAGGCATTGGCGGTGTCTACAGACACCGCGAAGACGACCCTACCCCGGGCCAACTCGTCGAGTAGCACGATGGGCCCACAAGCGGACGGAGAGTCCGCAGGGCGAGCTGCAATAACCTAAAAAAAAGTACCTACTAGGCTTGCATGAATTCAAGTTATTATTTCATTAGTATTATTAAGTACTTCTTTTTGCATATATTTTCATGGTAATAGCCTAATATCCATCTGGAAAAACGTACCTTTCAAATGGTAAAAGATTTTTTTAAATAAGAACTGTGGTTCCGGAGATTGCCCTCCACATACACGCAAATTCAGAAAATCCGCTCTCCCTCTTTAAAATATTAGTATGGATAGTGAATTGTTGGATTGAGCTTTGTAATAATATAATTTGCGATCCTTCGATTTTGATTCACGAAAGTTATTTTTATCTCGTAAAATAATTGGAGTAATTTTATTTTTCCAACTTGTCTGGTCTACGGTGTCTATTGACAAGGGGCTCGCTATTACAAAATTAAATCAAACAGATAGCCAAAAGTTGGTATAGTGCCAGATTTAGTTGAAGTAGGATCTACTTACGTACACAGTTACGAACACCCAGGCTGCCGACGAAATTATATATTCGTGCCTGAATAATCATCAGCACACTATTTACTATACGTAATTATATACTGGATCAGATAATAGGTATAGACCTAATTCATCATTGTTCTCACAAGTTAGCGCTCTAGTGTTTATTTGCGCCCTGCGCGGCGCTCTGCCTCAGGTATTGTGTTCTAGCAGCAACCTAGCAGCAACCCCCACGCTCTCCGCCCCGAGCTCTGCACAGGATTGCGGGATTAGTTCAAGAGATTAGGCAGCCCTTAGTACATTGTGCAGACACGCGGGTAGGGACTGCCCACGTCTGTGGGGAATCTTTGTTTCATTCTGGGTAAAGGCCTCCCTCATCCTTTTCCTCTCACAAGATGTGTTGTATACTGTACAAACTTTAAAATTTTGAACGTGATTGTGTTTTACTGAATCGAATTGATATCGTTTACTGCAGACAGAAGTAAAAACTTGAAAAAAAAAAATCGGCATCGCGGTAATCAATGCGTTGATGTTTTTTACTCCACTCACCGTGGTAATCAAAACGTTGATGTCTATTTAATGTTCAAAAGCTGGTGTCATCACGGTGTCGTGAAATCAATGGTTTAGTCCCATCTCAAAAACGCGCGCTCAACGCGCTTAAAGAAGTTTTCACTTCAAAAATGTTTAGCAATTGGTGTCAACGAATTCATATTATGTCGTGGATACTTGTCGGCCACAGCAACATAATTATAATGTATGACTAATTGTATTGTTCAACTCACTATAATTAGCAGGTGTAATCACGCTGTCCTAATACGAACACAGTTTCACGTGTAGTAATTGGTCGCGTGAGGCGCGTGGTAATGCGTGGCAGTGTTCGTCGATACTTGGATAGTGATGCGATCGGCCACGCTCTCGGCTCCCTGCTGATATTGTAATAACTGACGCTATTAACAAGGCACCGACTAATTCAGATTACGTGCTTGAATTAGGTACATGAACCTTTTACTTCCATAGTTGCACGTAACTTGTATTTGCTCTTATACCGATTGTCATAAGCAAATAGCTCAGAAATAATTTGCAAACATTTTCCGAACTTTTGGTGAAGGCTTTGGTCATAAACGACGACCGAAAAAGGTCCTTCGAGCCGGATTCAATATAAATGCAAATTAGTTGAAAGATAAACAGAATTGCGGAAATATGAATGTACAGCGAGACGCCGACAACTCTTACCTGCGTACACTCGCCTCATAACAAACACACAAGTTTTATGAAATTTGTGACTGCTGAATTTTAGAGTAAACAAAAACTAATGTTGTATAATGTATAGGTCCGCCACTGAAGCCCAATTATAGCGCGAGGATTCCAGCTACAATTATACTGGACTAGATACACGACTAGATTTGTGGTGCATGCACCGATACGATGAGTTGATAGACTAGCTATGCAGTGGCCCTGCCCGCCGGGGCCTCTCGCTATTACTTGTTGTAAGCCCGGGATGTTGTGACGGTAAGTGTAGAGTGAGTTCTCCAACAATTCTTGAACCTCCGCCTGCACCCGTTTATAATACATGTTCTAGGGTCACCACGGTTCTGATACCATTTGTAGCTAGTTCAACCATTTGTAGGTACTTACCATTTGTAGCTACTTTCGATAAAAGTTGTTTTTACAAAATAAAGTAGAAACATGGTTAAACGTATTTAAAGTAGATTGCGGGAGTTATTATATAATTTATGATATCCAAGATGTGAAGGAACAGCACGATGTCGTCCTCAACCAAAAACGCCAACGTTTACAAGATATCGAAAATTTTACGTGTAAGTAATGATTTTGATATTATGCCTTTTGATTTTTGCCTAATAGTTAATGTGTTATAGAATAATAGACTATATCGTACTTATGCTCTATCCACATACGATGCCAAAACTATATCAAATCCACACTGTATCGTGCTAAAGTGACTATTCTTTACCAGGTATAAATGAGAACATAAACAAAATAACCATTATAAAGAAAACACTTTTTTCTTGCTAATACTTTTAATCCACACCACTGTACTATTTCACAATCAAACGACGACTAACTATGCATTACATTTTACCATTTAAAACGGAAATAACGATAATATCGTAACTGTCATTTCTAAGTGCTGCCAAAGTAAAACAATACATTCAGTTGCCATAATGAAAATACATTTAGAAGTTTCTTATAATATTAATGATTTGTACTTTGACCGTGTTGCCACAGTGGATATTATAAATTGATATTAAAATAATGCATTTTTTTTTAACTGAATCAAAGAACAACGGCGTGTTAACTCCGAAGCAAGCAATAATCACGCACACTGAGGCAATACATCAAATAGTAACTAAACAAACAAAATACATAATCAAGATACTGTATCATTATGATAAACATTATACATTTGCGGCGGGTAATTGCATATCTAGCAACTGATTAAAAGAGAAACGAGTATCCAATTCACTTCACTACATTTCACTAGTATACCACGGGGCGGCAAATCTCAACGGAGACCAGCCAAGCACGCAGGCAGATGCACTCTTTGCTCTCCTGCTCTCCTGCATTTCGACGAGATAGCAACCCGATACGACCGGGTAGAGATCAGGTGCAGGACGCAACGGCTTCACGTGCTTTTCGAGGCACCGGGTGTCACGCCTCCAACTTCCAATCTCTAGGCTGCTACTGAACTCAAACTCAATCTCAAACTGAAAGCATTTATTTCAAATAAACCAATTACAGGCGCTTTTGAATTGTCAAGGGGTCGGTCAGTCAGAAAGATGAAGCTAGTTGCCCATTCCAAAGCGTAGTAGGTACCTATGGTGAAGAACGGGCAAGAAACTCCACGGACACTCTTTAAATCACAATATGGTTACAAAATATTGGTTACATCATTCAAGTTAAAGTTATAAATGTGAGAACGATGCAAAACGTTATAAGCATCCATAATAAAAAATAAAACAATTTTAAAATCAAATTAAAATAAGCCATGGTAGCTAGAAGATGACAAGTCCCTACTGACAGCGCCCGTTCACGAAAATGACGCATGGATTAGTACCATTCTACTCAACCATTTTGAATGAAGCTAAATGATCCAACACACACGCCACCGTCAGCGAGACATTAGAGTGAGCATATTCTCAGCCGCAAGGCCACATTCAAGTCAATGAAAGACGTACCTAGTAAATGGTAGCTTTATAGTAAGTACATAGTACCTACATAGTAGGTTATAGTAGGTACATAGTAGCTTTATAGTAGGTACATAGTAATATGACAACGATTATTTTGTTTTGTTTTGTTTATCGCTTTATATTATCACTTCTTTTAACTTTTAGTTAATTCGTAAACAATGGTGTGGGTTGCATGTTTGACAATTCCTAGCTTAAGTAATTTTCTGTATTTTTTAACATGAACTATTTTTTGTCCCTAATAAATAAATAAACTAATATTACTCACACGTGTTATGCAATTATACAATGCTAAGGGATTGAATTTATACAATGCAAAGATAAGTAGTTTTTTAAATCTTCAGCAGCTCCAGCAGTACTTTCAAATGCTAATCAATTAATTTATGCGCCTTTGTGGAGCAGGACCAGCGTTTAGCCAAGCATTAAATTTATATCAGCGATGTAATTCCCCAACTTATAATATGCTTGGCTGCATAGTATGCGTTTTATATAAGATTTAAATTTCGTTTCATTCAGTTGAAGTATGTGGGGAAGTATTTTATTGTAACATTTTAAACAGTACCCCATGAAAGATGAGTCCACTTTAGCCAATCTGAAACCCGGTTGAACTAATGGTCCCTATTTCTAGTGATATAATTGTGTCTTGAACTTCTTTTACTAAAAAGATGTAGATTTTTCCTTAATTAATAATCCTGAGTAATTCCTAGTGGAAAAATCAAACAACACCCTGTCCGACCCAGGAATCGAACCCAGGACCACACGCTCAGCAGCTGCGCTCGCGACCACGGAACTAACGGAGTTGAAACTAATGTTAACAACTATTTTATAAATACATAAATAGCAATTCGTGTTAACAGGTATTTGTCCGATTCTAAATTATAATTATTGAAGTCTGACCAATCAAATTCCAACCCAGAGGATTTTTCAATTCTATTCGATTGAATGTGGATCCATGGTGACACCAATTTCATTTTTTTATTTAACTCTGGCACATTCGACTATTTCGTATCTATAATTACCAGAACATTTTACTATTTTATACGAACCGATAAAAGGGAGTAATTTCTGACTTTTGCCATCACTGTTGAAATTAGTTTCAGTATTTTTTACTAAACATACTCATCTTTTATAATTGTCTTTCATACGTCTTTAATTTTTGTATACTTATTATAATTGTTTAATGATTCAAATATAATTATTATTTAAACAATATTATAGAGGCTTTAATTAGTATACAGGGTGGGGATAGATCTCTTACCTTCCGATTAGGCTTATCATTCTCGAAGATGTTTTCAGTTGCCCCTTTTAATGTCGAAAAAATAATTCTGATTCACTTTATTATTATTATCCTTTATTTCACCTTTATACATATAATTTACATTTTTAAATATTTTTATAAAAAAAAAAAATTAAAAAATAGTTGCGCAACGGTATCGGGCACAGGGTCCAAGCTACCGACGGTCAGGGCTCCAGAGAGAGCAACCTCCTGACAATGCGAGCCGTATCCAGGAGTACCGCTTTCTGTATCAAGCCCTTAATCCAGCTGCCCAACGAGAGCCTCCTTAGGTGTTGGTCGTGGCTCTTGGCAATTAAGCCATTGGCGGATACGGATACTATGGGCACAATGATTGCTGAGTCCACATCCCATATGTCGACAACCTCGTGGGCCAAGTCAAGATACTTGATTTGTTTATCCTTCTCGGCTTTCACGAGGTTTTCGTCTCTAATGTAGATAAAGTGGACCTGCTGACTCCCAGTAGCCCTCAATCTTCATTGCAAAGGAAATCCAACCTTGGCACTCTCCAACCTGAGGCAACGTAAGATCCGTACCAGTCAGGAAGTGCTCAGGTCTCTAGTCTAAATAAAGATAAACCAGATATTGAACAAGGTCCATTGCAAGTAGTTCAGATAATAGCTAGTTCTCTCCCTTGTGGTAGTCAAGTTTGTTACTCTTCCGTTATGTTTTCTGATAGTTTTGGAAAAGGTTTAGGAAAATTACTTAGCAACAACCTGAGTCATTCTTCTCAAAACTATTTTAGGCCTCAGAATTCCTACAAAGAAATAATGTCTTCAATAACTAGGAAGGAATATGATCCTAATGCTATTATTATCACTGTATTTATAGGTAATAGTTTTTATGTTAAAAAAGATGATAATTACTGATAGTGTCACTGCACTATTGAAGTTAAATTGTAAGAAAATAATTTTATGTGCTTTTCCATATTTTGAGCACTTGTCAAACAGACAAAACAACTACATTCACATGTTAAATAATTACATGCATTTCTTAGTTAGTCACCATAGTGACAAGTTTATATTTTTTTGATACCAACATTTTTGTTGATAAGCTCAGGTCGACTAGGGATACTGTGTATCTGCCCATTAGTTTTAGACGCCAAATAGCTAGGCAATTAGCTGTTAATATTAACTCAGACATAATCAGTATGTCGAAGTCTTATAGAATTAGCACCACAATTAGTAATAGTAAATGTTAGGGTGGTTAGCACAAATAGTTTAAAATAGTTTATAAGACAACAGAAGGTACCACTAACAGTATAATTAAACTTAATAACAATAAGGTGTTTTCTAGCACTAACATAGTTAACTGTATAAAAGGGGTTAAGCAGAAATCCTTGAAATTATTTCATCAAAATATTCAGAGTTTTTCTACCAAACAATTGGAAATTGAATTGTTTTTAGAAAAAACAATGTTTGACATTATATGTTTAACTCAGCATTGGCTAATAGATTATGAAATTTTAGTAAACTATGAGAATTATAGTGTGGCCAGTTGTTTTAAACGAAAATCAATGCCGTGTGGTGGTTCATTAATCTTAATTAAAAGTTGTACTAAATCAAATACCCGTAATGACATAGTTGAACTATCGGTTGAACATAGTATTGAACTGTATTGTGTTGAACTAGATAAGCATGTTATAGTGTGCGTTTACAGACTCCCAAATTATCAAAACTACTCTATTTTTGAGTCAGTAATGGAAGATGTTTGGACAAAACTTGTAACTTGTAATAAATCAGTAATTATCTGTGGTGACTTTATATTTTTACTACAACATTAATATTTTAGAAAATATTCAAAAAACATTAGATTTTTTAATTTGTTCAAATCATTAAAATTGTCATATGTGTTTGTAGAACCAACCCGAATAACTACGTATACAGCTATATGTATTGATAATGTGTTTTGTTGCTGCGACTATTTAGATAAAGCCATCGTTAATTATCTCCCTTCTGATCACAGTGGTCAATCCGTAACTTTTGAGTCCAACATACCAATACAAAAAGTGCAGATACAAATCAGACCAATATAAGCTGTTAATTTAAATAAATATAATAGCACTTTACTTTGTAAGTTTTCAGACCATAAACCCCTAGAAAAACTGAATATTAAGGCTAGAATAGATGAGAAACTAGGAGAACTCACATACTATTTATTTAATTTTGAGGTAATATATTCACCAGGAAAGGACAATTTAGAAGCAGACAGTCTAAGTAGAAACCCAGTATTAGAACCACATGTAAATCAGGAAGTAATTTTAAAAGTTGTGAATTTTATTAAACTAGAAGACATTCAAAACGATCAAGATAAAAATGAAGAAATAAAACTGTATAAAAATAAACTAATATTAAAAAATAAAATATACTTCAAAAGGATACGAAAGAAAAACAAAATTATACTGACTGAGGAATTTAGTAAAAAATTAATAAAAATGTACATGATACTTACTGCCATATAGGAGTAAAACAAATAGAAAATAAAATCAAACCATTCTTTGTAGCAAAGAATTTACCAATTAATGTTAAAAAAATATGTGAACATTGTGAAATATGCATGAAAAATAAATCTAGAACTAAATTTAAATATGGCTTGATGTCTCATCTGGGTCCCGCTACTTACCCGTTTGAAATCGTCTCTATAGATACCATCGGTGGGTTTGGTGGCTCCCGCTCTACTAAAACATATCTACATCTTCTGGTAGACCATTTCACCAGATATGCCTACATATTGACATCAAAAACCCAAAACGCAGATGATTTTATTAAACTCATAAAAAAAGTTATTCCTGAAAATAAAATTGGAATGGTTTTATCAGACCAATACCCGGGCATAAATTCTAAAGAATTTAAAAGCTTTTTAAGAAAAAAAAACATACCTATTATCTTCACTGCAGTAAATGCACCTTTCTCGAATGGATTAAATGAACGGTTAAATCAAACATTAGTAAACAAGATAAGATGTACAATTAATGAAAAAAATTATAAAATATCTTGGACAACTATCGCTCATAAATGCACCCAGAGATATTATGAAACCGAACACTCAGTGACAGGATGTTCCCCAACTTATTTAATGGAAGAAAAAGTTATTGATATCTTACCAGATGAGTTGAAAGAACATAAAACACTAAATGAATTATTAAGAGATAGGAAAATAGCTTTGAAAAGAACTATAAATTCACACAATTATAATAAACAACAATTTGATAAAAACAGAATAAATAAGCAATTAAATGTAGGAGACTTTGTATATGTGGAAAATTGTAACCGATTAAATAGAAAAAAACTAGATGAATTAAAAATTGGACCTTATAAAATATAAGAAAAAATATCTAACTCAATTTATAAAATTGATACAGGATACAAAAAGTTAGAATCAAACTTGTTTCACATTACAAAACTGATACCAGTACCAGAGGAGTTTTGTATACCTGGGGGAGGGAGATGTAAATGAAGCTCTTTTACACTTCATTTAATTTGAATTTCCCACGCATAACTAGCAAGACATACCTTAAAGTATTATCTGTGGTGGCAGCACTTTTTACTCTATGTTTACTATGAAAATCTATCTCTGAAGAGATTCTCGCTGGTTTTGTACAATTACAGCGTTAGCGAGGTTTTTATTAGAAATAATTTCAATTACTATTGTGAAAGAATTAATATTTTAAGCAATAGCTTTTAATGTTGTTTCTCTTTACAGGTTAGTAAATAACAGTTATTTGTATCATGTAAAAATAAGTTGTATTTGCAAATATGGTTTCTGATGTTCATAAAAAAAAATCTCTTTACAGAGAACCTTAGTTTTTGTTTCAATAAACAACATATTACAAGCATATAAACCCCATAACAGTAATAAAAGCTTTTAAACAAATCAAGATCAAGTTGTCCGAAGATCTGTCGGGAATGTCCATTAAAGTCTGTACCTCCATAATCAAGACCATAGCGCCTTACTTAACTTTAATATTTAATTTGTGTGTAGATCAAGAAGTCTTCCCGGATTTAATGAAATACAGTAAGGTAGTACCACTTTTCAAATCCGGGGACAGTAAAGACACCAATAATTATAGACCCGTATCCATGTTGCCGGTATTCAGCAAGGTGTTTGAAAAGGTAATGCTTAATCAAATGCTCAATCATTTTAACACAAATAAAATCCTTCACGATCAACAGTATGGTTTCTCCAAAGGACGTTGTAAGACCGACGCCGGTGTTACCTTATTAGGATACATTTTTAACGCGTGGGAAGAGACCCAAGACGCCATAGGAGTCTTTTGTAAACTCTTCAAGGCATTTGATTGCGTCAATCACGAAACCTTACTCCTGAAACTTGAGCATTACAGACTTGGAAAACTTGTGCTCAATTTAGTAAAATATTTTTTAAATGGTAGATAACAGCAAATTCACATAAATGGTATCAATTCATTAGGTTAAAAGTAAAAATAGGTGTGCCACAAGGCTCGATATTGGGTCCATTCCTCTTTTTAGTGTATATTAATGATCTACTCCATTAATTAAAAAATCAACCACAAATTTTGTTATTTGCTGACGATACTTCCTTAATTTTTAAGGTAGATAGACGTGCTACAAAGACGACGTAAATAGCGCCCTACTGTTGGTCCAAAATTGGTTCACTGCTAATAATTTAGTATTAAATGAAAAAAAAAAAACTAAGTGCATAAAATTTTCTTTACCAAATGTCAAACGTAGTGATTGTGAGATAGTATTGAATCAAGAGAAACTAGAATTCGTCAATAAAACTGTTTTCCTGGGGATTACGCTCGATTCAAGGCTACAATGGAGTCCTCATTTAACATCTCTTGCAGGACGGCTAAGTTCAGCAGCATATACTGTCAGAAAAATCCGTCAATTTACTAATGTGCATACCACGAGACTGGTCTATTTTAGTTTCTTTCATAGTACGAGTATCATGTCTTATAATATTTTACTATGGGGACGGGCTGCAGACATCGAATCTTTTTTATTCTGCAGAAAAGAGCGATTAGAGCCATTATCTTCGCAGGCGTAATTCTCTAAGGGAACTGTTTAAGGATATTAACATCATGACGGTACCTTGTCAATATATCTATGAAAACATCATGTACGTAAGAAAAAGTTTACATCTTTTCAGTAAAAGAGGTGATAGACATAATTATAGTACAAGAAATAGGGACCTATTAGTGCAACCAGGTTTCAGACTAGCTGAAGTAGACTCATATTTCATGGGGTACTGTTTAAAATGTTACAATAAAATTCCTCCCCACATACTTCAACTGAATGATACGAAATTCAAATCTTGTATAAAACGCACACTATGCAAGCAGGCATATTATAAGTTAGGGGATTACATCGTTGATAAAAATACTTGGCTTAACGCTGGTCCCGCTCCACAACCACAACTAATTGATTAACATTTGCAAATACTGTTGAAGCTGCTGAAGATTGTAAGACCTACTTTGCATTGTATAAACTCAAATCTCTTTGGTATTCTAGGGAAACTTCGTACGTCGTAAGTCTTTGAAATGAAATGAAACTAGTTATAATGATACCATACGTATTTTTTTTTTTCTGTTGGGCATCTCATAGCTGACCTCTGAGGTCATGACTCTGAGGTCATGACCGGTCAATCCTGTGGTTGCCTTAAGCTGCTACACTCAAAGCCTCCAGCCAGGGGCATAATTTAAAAACTAAGCTAAAAAGCTAGGTGAACGCTCGCTAAGGGCACCCCCTGTGGGGTACGAGCCTTGGCTTAGGGCGTCACCGGAGGGAGGACATCAAAGATGGGACGGGCTGGATCAATGTTTTGATCATTATTATTAGTCTATATAAACTGGATATAAACTTAAGGACAATTGGTGCACTGGTGTGCAAGGAACTGCAACATAAGGTGATATCGTTCTACTAAATTAAGTCGTCGTTAGCCCTGCGACATTGTCTTGTGATCGGAAGGGGCGGCCAAGGCAGCCTCTTCCACTAACTATGATTGTGATTGTTTAGTTAATCAATTTCAAATCTCACAACCGGTCTACGATTACGTCTGGGTCGATCCGCCCGCGGCGGCGGTGGGAGTGGCGATGGATGTTCAGGTTTTTCTATGTTTGACGTCCCAGGTCCTTCACCCGTTATATCAACCTTATGGCTAGAATTTTTTGATTGTGAACTACTAACATCCATCTCCCCTCCTGTTGTCGGCATTACATCCCCACCACCCTGTGTTGGATTAGGTAAAACCGTGTCAAAAGTGGTACCATCAGAACACGCAAAATCTGATAATCGTGATCTGCGTTTTATGTGATCTACATGTTTCCTTGTAAGCTGACCGTTACCGTTATCCACTATGTATTCTCGCGTACCTGCCCTAGCCTCTATCACACCTTTCAGCCACTTATCACCCTTTGCGTAATTCCTAGTCCATACAGTCTCTTGTGACGCTGGCTCTCGAGTTACACCTCCTGAATTTACTATTTGCCGCTGTTGAGCCGCCTGAACCCGGTCCTCCAATGCACGGTCAGTACGTAATAGATCTAATCGCGTTCGTAATGACCGTCGTTGTAGCAACATGGCCGGTGTTTCTCCTGTAGTACTCTGAACTGTGTTCCTATAATAAAGTAGAAATGTTTGTAAGGCCGCATCAATGTCTTTTTATCACACCTGCTCTGAAAATACATACTAATTATACCAATTAGAGGGAAGAAACGCCTTTATCCCGCCCTTCAAATCCTTTCATCCCAAGTTATGGAAGTTTGTATGAAAATCCTTCCGACCCAAGGGTGGGAAGTATGTATGAAATTCCATTACATACCCGGTTTTTCTTTTTTTTTAATTTGTCAGCAGTCATACTGCCAAGAGACTTTAACTGTCTACTAATTAAATTTCAAGTAAATTGTTACTGGCCACATACAGTTTTTTTTTTACCAGTTACCAACCTCCTTGGTGCATACAGAAAATTAAAAATGAAATTATTTTTGTATATAAAACGCGCGGAATCACGGAAGAAGTGGCTTCTTCAAGCCTTCAACTAACTCAAGATGTAAACATGTCTCAAAATATCAAGATACCCGGACAAAATGTAACATCTTATAATAGCTGCACTTTTAATAATTGTACTTTTAACTAAATATAAACATTTCCATGCATTTATGTCCATAATTTTCCTCGTAGGTGTAATAAAAAGCACTATACATCCCTCAGGATAAAGTACAGTTCCATACCTCAAATGGTTTGCGCCCCTCGCAAGCTCGTGGCGCAAATGCCATAATCTCGGTATGGAACTGTCACTTTCTTCCCTCTGAAGTAATGTACTATTGTTGTCTCTATAAGCTTTTTTAATAGCTGTTCTACATAATTTTACAGCGTTTTCCGCCGCGCCGTTCGAAGAGGGATGATATGCTGGTGAAAACCGTTGGCAAATACCGTTATTCTTCAAAAAGTCGCTAAACTCCTTACTCGTAAATGGGGGCCCTTGGTCGGAAACTAATTCTACTGGAAGTCCAAATCTAGCAAAGGTAGTACGTAAAACCTTAATCACCTGTATTGCGTTGGTGCGCGACATTTCATGCACTTCGAGCCATTTCGAAGTTGAATCTATTAAAACCACAAATGTATTACCACGATAAGGTCCCAAGAAGTCCACATGCAGCCGACTCCATGCCTGCATCGTGTACGGCCAGGGTTGTTTTATTTTTATTTTTTCCTGTTGGGCATCTCGTAGCTGACCTCTGAGGTCATGACTACTTAACCGGTCAATCCTGTGGTTGCCTTAAGCTGCTACACTCAAAGCCTCCAGCCAGGGGCATGATTTAAAAACGAAGCTAAAGAGCTAGGTGAACGCTCGCTAAGGGCACCCCCTGTGGGGTACGAGCCTCGGCTTAGGGCATCACCGGAGGGAGGACATCAAAGATGGGACGGGCTGGATCAAAGTTTTGATCATTATTATTAGTCGGGGAATTTAAAGCTACGTGCAAAGCTGCAACCACTGCTGGCACCTCGTTATCGAGCAAGGGTCGGGGAGGAGTATCATTTACTCGGGGGCGCGGACGCGATCGCAAAGGACCTCGACGGCGAGGTCGAAATGACGGGAGGCGTCTGTATTTGTGTAGAGTGCTAGTGGCTCTATTGCTCTCCTGGAGGAGGGCTATGGGATCATCAGGGTCGGTGAGAATGTGCCTAAGACGGCGGGTACGGCTAATCCTACTTGGGACATAACTGGCGGCCTCGACAACCAGAGGGTTGCGATGTTTGACCGCGGAATCGAAGAAACGCTTTGCAAGGCGTTTTAGAAATTGGTGGATCGTGGGAATTTTAAGGTCGAGATGGAGACTCTCGTTTCTAACATACCATGGGGAGCCTGTGGCCCTACGGAGGAATCGGTTTTGGAGCGTTTGCAACCTATGGATATGGCGGGGTTTTTTCATGAGCAAAGACGGCACCCGCATAAGTCATGATATGACGAATACACGCTGTGTAGATTTGCAATTTGCACTTAAGTGACAACTTGCTGCGTGCGTTTAGGACGGAATAGAGCCTACCGAGAGCGAAAGCGACTCGCGAACGAACCTTCTTTATGTGCTCAGCGAAAGTGAGATGGTGGTCGAGGAAAACACCTAGGTATTTGGCTCGCTTCTCTCAAGGGATCTGCTTACCGAACATAGTGAGAGTTCGGGGGAGGGGGTCTCTAAGCCTTGTGCGCGGTTTCGAGAAGAGAACCGCTTGGCTTTTTTCGGGATTGACTTCTATGCGCCACTTTCGAAACCAGGCAGCGAGTCGATTGACTGCGCCTTGGAGAGTGTGGGCGATATTGTCGGGGTATCTAGACCTAAAGTAGATGGCCGTATCGTCTGCGAACAGAGCGAAATGCGCCCTTCTACCTGGGTTTGGAATATCGCTAATAAATAGCGTGAACATGAGGGGAGCTAGCACGGAGCCCTGAGGGACTCCTGCACGAATGGGGCGGGGAGAGGAAAGTGCTCCTTCAATGCGATAGCGGAATACGCGGTTCGATAGGTAGTACCGTAAGATGAGTACGAGACGATCCGGCACACCGAGTTGGTACAGCTTGTATAATAAGCCGTTGTGCCAGACTTTATCGAATGCTTTCACAATGTCGAAGAATACTGCACCCGTCAGAGAGTCGCGTTGGAAACCATCGCTTATGAACTCAATGATGCGGTGGGCCTGATGCACGCTAGAGTGCTCAGTTCGAAAGCTGAACTGTTCGTTAGGGATGAGGCCCTTGGTCTCAGCGAAGTCTCTGAGACGCTTATAAATAAGCCTCTCATAGATTTTTCCGAGAACCTTGAGCAAACTGATGGGACGGTAGCTGGAGGGCTCGGTACTGGGTTTACCGGGCTTTTTGATACCTATGACTGTGGCTTCTTTCCACGACTGGGGAAAGAAGTTGTTGCTTAAGGCACCATTGAAGATGGTAGTCAAAAGCATTATCAGGTGGGCAGGGAATAATTGGATCACCCTATTGGTGAGTCCATCTGAACCGGGAGCTTTACGAGCTTTAAGACCTTTGATAATGTCATGCACTTCGTCTGGAGCGACGGGAGGCAGTGGACAATCAGGGTCATCGACGGGAGGGAGAGAGGCTCTACGTTCGACTTCAGCGTCGACCTTTAGGAAGTGAGCTTGGTCTACTGGCAGGGAGCTGGGTGAGCATTGGGCCTCGACGGTGTCGGTCAGGCATTCTACCTTTTCAACGTCCTCGAAGGCTATGGTCTTATCGGGACGGGTCAGGGGGGGCATGGAGGAAGTTTGAGGGGATTTGAGTTTCCTCTGAAGTTCCCAAAATGCCTGATGGTTGGGCTCTAGTTCGCCGAGCATCTTGTCCCAGCCCGCGTCACGCAGCTCCTGTATGCGTGTCTTTACAGATCTCTGTAAATAGCGCATATGGGCTTTGTTTGCGGGGCAGGGGAAGCTGCTGTAGGCACGGAAGGCCGCGTTCTTCTCAGTCAGTAATGCACGCACATCGTCCGGCAAGCTCCAGTGACGGTCGTCCGTCGCTGGAACCTCCCTTGAACATTCGTTCAGGACGGTTTGTACGTGATTAGTGAGTTAGTCGATCGCGGACGTCGTGTCTGCGATAGAGTTGAATAGGTCGGGAATAGAGTCTAACTGAGGGGACGTGTTGGATTTCAGCTGAGTGCTTACTTTCTTCCAGTCCGTGATCCTCTTAGTGATAGGGGGAGAGTTTGGGTCGCGGAGACCTATGCGGGGGTCTAATCTCATGACTACCGGGCGGTGATCAGTCGAGCTCGTTAACTGTTTCTATTGAGTCTAGTCTTAGGTTGACGTTCTTAAGGAGCGCCACATCTAAGATATCAGGGGCATGATTTACATTAACCGGAAAGTGGGTGGGAGTCATCGGAGCGATAACGTCAAAGGTCAGGGAGTGGGAGAGGTCGAACAAGTGTCGGCCTCTTGTAGTAGTTACCGAACTATTCCAGGAGGGATGTTTGGCATTGAAATCACCCGCTAAAATGAGCGAGTTACTCATAGTGAGTAGGATCGAAAGGTCATCAGAGAGGAGTTGAGAGGAGTTGGAAATTCTCCGAGGTCGTAACGGGGGGGAGATAGACCGACACGAGAGAGATCGGCTCGTGGCCTGACATGCCTAGGCGGCAAGCCGAAACTTCTAATCGTGAGAGGGGAGGAGGGTCAATTGGGATGCAGTGAAGCTGCTTTTTATAGTAAATCAGGGTACCTCCGCTATGGCATCGTGACCTATCATTGCGAACTATCCGGTAGTTAGCTATTGATGGGTTACGATTGTTGGGTTTTAGAAAAGTCTCTTGGACTAAGAGAATGTCGATTTGATGATTGCGGAGGAAAGCCGCAATCTCTTCGCGTTGATTTTCAATGCCGTTTGCATTGAAATAGCCTATTATTAGGGATCGCGGTTTGAACCTAGCTAAGACCGTATTATCCATAATAGGGTTTAGTAGCGAGGGAGGTTAGGGCTTGCGTAATGTCCGGATACGCATTGTAGATGGCCTGGATCTGGAGGAGATTGCCATGAGCTGCAAGGATTTCGTTGGCCATTGTCTTTGCGCGAGGGGAGACGAAGGCCAAGAAGGTTGACGTGATAACGTTGAACGAGTTAACGGAGGCGTTGGGGGTAGCCACGGGAGTGTTTTGAGGGGGGCGCGTTGCTTTGGGAGCGGGCGTGGCCAGTTTGGGAGAAGAGGCCTTAGGGGCTTTGGGGCAACCGCGGTAGTTGGCCGGGTGGCCTTGTTTGCCGCATAGGACGCAGCTGGGAAGGTCGGTACAAAGGGAACGATCCTTTGGACGGGGGCAATCGGAAGTGCCGTGCTCACCTAGACACTTGACGCATCTAGGTGTAGCATGGCAGTTCCTCTGCGAGTGACCGTATAACTGGCAGCGGTGGCATTGGCCGACAATGCCACTCTTGTGTGGTTTTTCAATTTCGAACCCTGTGAGCTTGCACAGGGAACGAATTTGAAAGATCGGGTGGTGGCCCTCAACGGGCGGGCAGATGACAAGGACCATGTCGTATGACTCTCCGCCTCTAGAGCGGTGCATGCGATGGACCTCATCTACGGGGACTTTCTGTGACTGAAGGTCCTCTAGAATGTCGGATGGGAGGATTTCGCGAGGGATACGCTTTATCACTACGCGGATTTGTTTTTCCTCTGGGAGTGAGTAGGTGTGGTATGACACACCTCTCATTCTCAGAAGACGGGTTAGGTCCCTATAGTCGCGCGACGTGGGGACATTGACTTTAATACCCTGCTGGGTATTTCGGGCGCTGGAGAAATTTATCTTGTGGTCGACACACCATTTTGATATGTCGGTCCACTTCCCCTTATCCTGAATGAACAAGGGTGGCGGGAGAGGGATCTTTTTGGCGTTAGGCGCGGGGGTATCCATCGCGGAGGACGACGCAATCGGACGAGTAGTGGAGGGGGAAGCTACTGTAGCGCAGCTTACGGATGACGTAATCGGAGAGGAGGTGGTGGGGGAAGCTACTATAGCGCAAGTCGCGGGGGTAGCGGGATGAGATTTTACTAGACGGTACTAAAGGTGCGGGTGACGAGGGAGCAAAGTCCAAGTCCTCAAGCGCAGCGACCTTGCTGGCCTGGGACGAGCTCTGCTTCTTGTTCTTCCTTTTCTTGCCCTTTCCTTGGACGGTTGTGAAACCATCGTCGGATTGGGAGGAGGATGAGGAAGAAGAAGAAGCGGCGGACTCTGCATCGTCGTCGTCCGAACCATAGGGGTACGGGGTAGTGGGCCGCTTTGAGGAAGCGGCGCTGATGGGAGCGTCAGTGTCCATTGACTCTGACGGACTAAGGGGTCTGGATGGCTCTGTAGCCGGGGGGGATTCTAGAGCTAGCGATGCTATTGTCAGAGGGACAGGACTGAGACTCAGACTCAGCTTGGAGCCTGGCGAACCGAGCTCCATACTTCGTCTTCAGGGCGGGCTCTTCTTCGAGAATACCCTGGAAGAACTTGATAAAGAGCGCTAGGCACTTTACCGGGTCCTTCATGCTGACGGGGGAGAGAGCGGGAATATTCCTAACTTCCTAAATATCCTAACTCCCCGGTGGGTATGCCGGGGATGAGTAATCCCTCCCTGTCGGGTGTAGACAGGGAGGATGTGTGCCTATGGGTAAGCCCTAAGCTTGCTTTAGCCCATTGCCTATCTTATTGTGCAACGGGGTCCTATCCAGTCTAGTGTGAAGGGTATCGATATACCCAACCACGCTAGGCGAGTCGCTGTGGAAGCAAAACTGTCACCAGTGCCGACTAGGAGACCCCCCAAGGCCGAACACTGGGACCCGACCAATTGATTGCCTAACCCTGAAGGGGATCGGCGGGTGTGATTGGGTCAACACCCCCTCGGTTTCATTGGCACCGTAAAGTATCCACCGAGGACCACGAAACTGTGGTTTTGCCCGGAAGGGGCCAAAATTGCTTCGACGAACTTTTTAAACAACAATCTTTAAGAATGTCGATATTAAGTGTCTTGAAAAAGACCCCAATTAATAGTAGTGATGGTAGTCGGGTGACTACGGAGACGACTCAGGAACCACCAAGGAACGCCCTGGGACCTAGAAGCGAGAGCCCTCGCTTCACTGCACCGGTGGCGCGAGGAGGCGCGAACGCGGGGAGGTGGACCGATGCAGCGTGAGATCGAGCTTCGTCGGTCTCAGCTCCGCGAGGCCCTGGTGACGCAATGGCAGGACAGGCTTCTGCGCCATATCGCCGGCCTCGCTACCGTCGACGCGATCCGACCAGTTCTCAACGAATGGCTCGGGAGGAGGCACGGTTCCCTGTCGCTGCGGGCGACGCAGGTGCTCTCGGGGCATGGCTGCTTCGGGAACTACCTGTGTCGCATAAACAGGGAGCCGGACGCTTGGTGCCATCACTGCACCCACTGTCGGGAGGACACGGCGCAACATACACTGGCAGAGTGTACCGCATGGGAGGAGCCGCACCGTGCCCTCGTATCTGTAGTCGGAGCCGACCTGGCGCTGCCGGCTGTCGCTCGCTCGATGGTCGGGAGTGCTGAGTCGTGGGATGCAGTGATCTCCTTCTGTGAAACCGTAGTTTCACAGAAGGAGGCTGCGGAAAGGGAGAGGGAGATCGAGACTACTCTCATGATCCGTAGCAGGCGAACTGGGCGTCGGCGGAGGGCAGGCAACGCCCTCTTCCAGCCTCCGTAAACGGATCCGGAGGGACGGCGGACTCGCGGACGTCCACGGCCCCCATCCAGTAGGACCCGAGGTGGCGGCGCGTAGTGTTCCACGCACGCCCCTATTTAACGTCGCGGGGGGAGTCTCACACCTCACTCGGGCATGAAGTGGTCCGCAAAAGCGGGCCGGCACCAGTCGGGGATCATGGAAGGGCCCATACGCTTAATTTGTAGATTTAGTGGACACTTCTGGAGCTCGCATCGGTAACATATAGGTTGGATCCGGTTCAAATGTATTCTTTATCACTTCTTCGGTTACTTTGGTTATTTATTAGTCTAGGGTTAGTTACAAGCATACGTTATCTTGTACAATATATATTAATATTTTTTAACCTTTCCTCCGTCTCTATTTAAGCCGTCATTCACAATTAGGTTCCTTCTACACTCTTCAATTGACACTACCCACCCCTGATGATACTCTCATAGTGATGTCATTAGACGCTAGTGATGCTACGCTCTTTTAGAGTTAGAATTTTTTTTTCGATAGTATTTTTTTTTTTTTGTTAGGAACTGCAGTGTTCCCCTGCAAAATAAACCTTTTCACACGAAAATAGGTCGTCTAATTTTCTTTTTTCGCGTATAATTTTTTGACACCGATTTAAATTTTTTGATGGAAGAAAAAGATTGAGAGTTTTTTTTTGTTCATGAACCCTCAGTCGTCAGCTACCAGAGATCTGGAATCGATTAAAAAAATTCCTGTGGACATTTTATCCAGTGGACATAAGTATTTTTTTTATTTTGAACAGCTTCGTGTGGAAGCCCTTACTGGGGGATTGTGGCAAATATACCCTTGCTGCATTGTGCCCATTTCCGGGACCAATTGGGATATTCTCCCCGATCCAAAATTCCTTTTTGGTATATTTTTAGAAGAGGCCGATTTCGGCCGCATCCCTGGGCCAGAGCCAGTCAGCCGGTCCTATTTGTCGCGTGGCCCTTGGCCTTCGCGTTCTGACAGCGGTCCGGGCAGAGCAACCAGTCGTGCGTAGCCGGACGTCGGGACGGCGAACGGACGGCAGCCGTGCTCTGCCAAGAGCCACCCTCGAACGGACCAACAGTTTACCAGCCCTTTTTTTAAATAGCGTAGATTGCAAATTCTTAAATTTAGTCGACTCTCCTCAACACTTTTTTCAACAAATTTTTGAATTAGGAACATCGCGACCAATCTCACGCGTGCTAATCTATTATAACGACACGGAATCAACCATAGCTGTTGGTCGTAAATCCGCGTCATATCGCCAGTCATTTAAAGTGAGTAAATCGATGGGCCTAAGCCTCATTTAGATTTGTTTATTAAATTTCTTCAACCCAACATTTTTTTTAAACCAAGCTGACGGCTATTAGTCTATTTTTAAATGTATTCCATAATAATTATTTTCGTTCCGTTTTTTTTTTTTTTTTAATATACTGTTTATTTAACTTTACTTTAAATATCATTCAATATCCTTCACAAGAAGTGGCAAGAACAGATATTTTGCTACACTACGCTTTGGAATGGGCAACTAGCTTCATATTTCTGACTGACCGATTCCTTGACAATTCAAAAGTGCGTGTAAATGGTTTAATTGAAATAAATGCTTTGAGTTTGAGTTGAGTCATGCGGGACCGTTATGTCAAAAATCATTGCGCGCCGCTCTCCTTGATCCATCACTACTATATCAGGCTTATCGGCAACAATAGTCCTATCAGTGATGATTGATTGATCCCAGTATAATGTGATATTTCCATTTTCGAGAACTGGGTCGGGCATATACCTGTAGTACAAAACTTCCGATTCCACAAGGCTATATTTCAGAGCAAGTTCCTGATGGATAATCTTGGAATCTTGAACTAGGTTGAAGCTGTGTTTCAGGCTACGAAGTGCATGAATACTTAATGTAATAAATTAACTTAGAGTATAAATCATAAACTAAATTAAAATTAGATAAATAAATGTAAAATAGCATTTCAGCGGTTCTATTTGCAGACAACAAGTAGATCTTCTGTCTGTGCATAATCTATGTTTAGTAAATATTCAAGTATAATTTTTTTACAACTAAAGTAATTTAATTTGTAAATACTAAGTTTTTTATTTAATCTATTGTACAGAAATGGGCCTAAAAATGTAAAAAATCTTTCTACAAAGACATGTTTTGAGGTTTGCATTAGATGTGCATACTATATCATTCCGTCTCTTGTTAGTATTGTCAGCAGTGTAGGTAAGCATGGTGTGCTGTTTTAATACTAAGTGCATAATGAAAAGTTGGCTAACAGTCAGCACGTTGCAGGATTTATATAGCAGAACTGAGGGAAAGAAAAAGGGATGGAAGTTTGCTACCTTTAAAATTGCTCTCTGAGCTCTTTCAAGAGGAAGTAGATATGTTTTTGGTGCGCCACCCCATGGAGAGGTGCAGTAGTGAATTATAGATTGACATAGGGCCAAATACACTTGTGTAATTAATTTTGTATCAGCAAAAGTTCGCAATTTTTTAAAAATATATATTAATTTGCGCACTCTTTTACTTAGACTATCAATATGTTTTCTGAAAGACAATGTGTCGTCCATTATTACCCCGAGGTATTTTATGTTGCTTGTTTTGAGGATAAAAGGACAATTACACATATTGACTGAACGGTTTTCACATTGATGGGCATATAGATGAGGGTTAGTAATGTTAAATTGAGGCTTGCGCATGGAGAAGTGTATATATTTTGTCTTGTCAGCATTTAATGTTAGTAAATTGCTTTGAAGCCAATTAGTTACAGTATTAAAACCTAGTTGAGCAATTTCGAACAGTTCGCTACTCGTTTTAGCGGTAAATATTAACGCCGTGTCGTCGGCATATGATATAATTTTTCCGTCTTTAATATTCAAATTACATAAGTCGTTAATATAAATCAGGAATAGCGTAGGGCCCAGAATACTTCCCTGGGGAACACCAAAACCAGTACTTTTCTGTTCATCGCTCGTGATATTATCTATTCTAACACATTGACATCGGTCACCTAAGTAGTCCGCAAATAGTTTCAGCGGCGTTCCCCTTATTCCTATGGCCTCTAATTTGTTTAGAAGAACAGAAACAGACACTGTGTCGAAGGCCTTGGCTAAATCAAGGAAAACTCCCAGGCTCTGGTTACCTTTGCCGAGTTCTTCTGTAATATGATCGGTCAGGCTATGCACCGCATCGGCTGTAGATAATTTGGCTCTAAAACCAAATTGCGCAGGGGATAAGATATTATTTTTTTCTAGATAGTTAACTAGTCTACTGTTTATAATTTTCTCAAATATTTTTGATAATGAGGGAAGTAACGATATTGGCCTATAATTATTCACTAAGTCTTTATTCCCAGATTTATAGACAGGGACTACAACTGCCTTTTTAAGACAGCTAGGGAAAATTCCTTTGGATAGACAGATTCGAAGTATATGCGTTAAGGGAGGTACCAAAATATGCTTAAGGAGTTTAAGAACCTTATTGCTTATGTTATCCCATCCAACTGCACAGTCATCTTTTAGTCCAGAAATGATTCGGGTTATTTCGTCTTCGTCAGTGTCCAGCATAGCAAAAGATTTCAGATTACAGCTATTGCTTGGTTTTTGGAAAGGTAATTGGTTACAATAATGTTTCGGAATCTGTTCAGCAAGAATTTTCCCAACATTGACAAAGAAGTTATTGACGTTGTTAGCTGACAAGAGTGGTGAAGTATTAGTAAGCAGTAAACTCGAATTCGATTCACGCTGTTTAGACATATTGGTGACGTTTTTAATATGTTTCCAAAGTTGCTTGGTAACCTGCTCTATTTAATTCATTTTTATCGTAATTATTTTTTAACTTCTTTAGGAGATTATTGCAGAAGTTCCTATACCTTTTATAAGTGGTTTGAATGATTAGATTATCAGGGTATCTCTTAGTTCTCTGATGAAGTTTATCTTTGTGTCTTATACACCGAATTAGTCCAGGAGTAATCCAAGGTTTAATATTATAAAGTTTCTTATTCACAGTAGAAACTGTCGTGTTACGTAAAATTGCTTGTTGGACATATTTTATAAAGTACGATAAAGCCAAATTAGCGTCAGCAGTATTGTAAACTAGGCTAAAATCTAGGTTGCATAAATCATATTCGAGTTTATTTGTGTTTCATTTGCTTTTGGTCTGGGGACGATTTAGCTTAGGCAGCGTTAAATTTACGGTAAGTAGGACAGCATGATGATCAGTAATTGTTGCGTTAGTAACAAGAGTAATATATGATAGGCTTGTTTTAATCATCATATGATCGAGACAGGAACCGCTCTGATGAGTAGGCAATATGTGAGCGGGGAGAAAACCATGGTATGAGCAGATATTAAGATAATCTTGGGTCCCTGCATCGCAGTTTTCGGAGACGATATTTATATTTAAATCACCTGTTAGTATAACATTCTTAAACGAGCTAAGTCCTTGAAAAATCTGGTCTAAGGAATTGTGAAAAGTGTCCAAGTTTCTAACGGAAGGGGACCTATACATAGCGACTATCGCCGTGGTTGTACCAATTTTGATAATTAAGCAATTAATCATGCAGTCTTGTAAAGTAGGTTCGTCGACTGTTACCTTTAATGATTCTTTAGCAAAGACTACTACACCATCATTTTGATTTTGGTTTCTTTTGGTATGCAATAAGTTGTAACCAGGTATTACTGGAAGGTTATCGATGCGGTTAGCTAGCCAGCACTCGGTTAGTACCAATAAATCACAATCAAACTTAAGTCTATGAAGGAAAATTTTAAAGCTATCGATATTCTTATAAATACTACGAATGTTTTGGGTCAGTACGATTAGTGACTTTTTATATTCAAAAAGATATTGTCTGCATCTGTTATCTATGTCATTAATTAAGTTATTATCCGTACTTAACTAGAAAAATAACAATAATAAACTACGTTTAGAATATACACAAGTATGTGGCGCTCTTAGGCGCCTTCATAATCGATCGAACTGATGTACCTGTATTCAGCAGCTTTTTTAGCCGGGCAATCTTCGTCTCCCGTCTTGTGGTTGGCTTGTTTTTTAAAACGCAAACATGTAGCATATTTTGGCGCACCGGCTTTCTTTGGGCAGTCTTGAATAGTGTGTCCTTCTTCACCACAATGTCCACATGTAGGGGCAGCAATTCTGCATGTTTTGGCTGCATGACCGTACTGCTGGCATTTGTAACATCTTGTTACCAGTGTGAAGTCTCGTACCGGGCAGGACGACCAATTTATGAAAAATCTGTCTTGAGTGATGAGGGCCTTACGTATGACAGCTGGAACTTCTATAATAAGGTTGTAATTCTCAGCATCTTTCCTGCCTGATTTGTGGCTTAGTTTTATAGAGGTCAGAAATGTATCTAGGGATATAGTGGGCAGTTTCTCGGCTATGTTTTGTTCATAAATACATTTATAAACCTCATTTTCAGTCATTGATGTAGGTACTCCTATTACTATAATGCGAGGTTTGCGCTTTTTAGGTTCGTCGACGGTAAGACCTGACGAAGCGAGTTGGACTGTTTGCTTGAGCCTGTCTAGGTCATCTTTGGTCTCCGTGCTGATTATAAGTCCTCCTTTTCCAATTTTGCGCACGCCTCGTACTTTCAGTTTCATTTCTCCAGGGCATATGATTTTTTGGATCATGTTCTTGGTTTCGTCACTGGTCTTTGAGTTGTCACTGGGATAAATGGCCACGGAGCTAAGAGTATTAGGACGAACAGAGGTTTTGGAGCCGTTCTTCACCATAGCTGCAAAAGATGTAGGAGTTGCTTCATGCTTCGTACAGGACTCCTGAATCGTCCGATTCATCTCCATTAGACAATCTGATAGGTCTCGAGCATCGGTCATGGTTTTAAGGGAGGTATGGGTTTGTATGGCTTTTTGCTTTAGTGACTGGTATTGAACAGCCATTTGCGAAACTCCATGTCCAACTTTCCGGCAAAGATTACTTATTTTAACCTTCTGATCAGCGTTTAGCTTTCCTTCAGAAGCAATAGCACAGACCTCATTCAGGCACTGCTCAATAGACCCCATCCAGTTTTGAATCTCCGGAGTGGACACAACTTCAACTTTCTCATCTTGGTCCTGTCTTGGTTGTTGGGGCGATGCTGGTGTCGGTACCGAGGTCGGTGTCGGTGGAGGGCTGCATCGCATCTTCGCACTCCGATTAAAGGGGCTGCCGTCCATGTATCAATTTATAAAAATATCTTATTCAGTTCATTATTTTAACTTATCACTATAATGTTTATATGTACACGCTAAAACACTGAAACTAGGTCACTTATTTATGCAAGCGTTAATTTATTTTATTGATATTATGCATTGACGAGCACGTCTGTATGCGTTGAATGCAATAATTCTATCCACAATTATACTCTCTAATTATCGTTATCACTTATTTCTTCCTCTTTTGATGAATTATCAACATTTTAACATTGGGTCTAGAGATTTGAACAGGATTTAAAGTAGGGGCTATAAATTTAACACTGCAGAAAGCACTCACTGTTTTTTTTTTAAAACCTCTCTTAGTCTGTTTATTAAAGGGTCAGATGTGAGCAACAATCTTACTTAGCAGATCGTCAACCATTCTCCTTTTTGTTTTATCACTGGACTGTCAAACTCTTTACTTTGACGTCCAGCAGTTGAAGGTGCAGTGGAAGGAGATAGCTCTGCATAGTGACGGGACACCTTAAACTCGAAATCTTTTGATTTCCATTCTTAATTTTTTGCCAAAAAAACATCGCGTTTCTTTTTGTAAGTGTACCATTTTTTTTCTAACATGCGTTAAATGCGCTGATTGACTTCTTCAGACGCCTGGAAGAATCTTTAGTGATACCGAATAGGTCTGATTTTGAAGATAGTAGACCCAACAGTCCGCTTTTCTGGTTTTCTTTGCCCTGTTTAAGCCACTCCTCAAAAAGTTCTAATCTTGAGATTGAGAAAAGGTGTTCTAGAACAAAAACAAAGTGGTAGCACTCCGAGAGTGCCGACAGAAGTGCAAACTTGAACAAGGTTGCCTTGGTGGGAGAAAAATACTTGTATAGAACATTGGTCCGTAACCTTATCTAAACAAAGAGCAATAGCGTTTACAAAAAATAAAACTTCCGAAACCTTTAAAGTAAAAATACTTGCACAGAACATTGATCTGTAACCTAATATAAATAAAAATCACAATCGCGTCTACAAATGGTGTTGTCATGGTATCGCGAAATCAATGGTTTAGTCCCATCTCAAAAATGCCCAACGTGCCTAAAAAAGTTTGTATAAAAAAATCCTTCCACAGCAGTCTACAAGCTATTTTTATTTGAAAGAAGAGGGTTCAAGCTACCATATATGTAAGTTTAAGGTCTATGACACGCATTAGCAATGCTTTCCGTGTCCAAAATATATAAGAAAATGGGGAACAAAATTAAAATTGGAATTTGATTTAAAATAATTATAAAACAGATTATATTTATTATATAATATGATAGCATATAACTTTAAATTCAATAATCATCACTAAATTAAACCAAAACCACTTTTAAAATGGCTTTTATAAGTATTCGCGTCGAATGCAAAATTCCTAAAGATAATCAGTTTACTTACCCTTTTCTTTTATACTTACCTGCGACCCTGAGCGTAACCCCAGGTGCATTATGATTCTTGGAATTGGAGGTTCGTGCGTATTGTGTATGATACTATAAAATAATTTTCGGCATATTCGATATCGATTTTTGTCCAGCTGGCATGTTCTAGACGAACCATAGTGCGCCGACGAGAAAATAAAACAATGTTAGGTACAGACTTATTCCTCCGTCATCCTCATCAGTCATGGGTTCTGGATTTAAGGTGTTTTAGATAAATCCAAAGTAAAATAATTTATTTCAAATAGGCCCGTGTATGGCACTTTTGAACGTCAAAATTTACAAAATAATATAATTGATTCTAGTCGGTAAAAGGTAGTTTTCATATGGAGAAGAATGGGCAAGAAACTCCACCGTTACTCTTTTAAATTGTTTTACAATAGTTTGTATAAATACGTACATTAGTTAAATAATTATATGTGAAGACGATGCACTTAGAATAACTATACCACAATAGGTAAAAAGAATTAAAAATGAAGCAACGACAGATAATTTAATTATATGATAGATACATGGTTCTCACATATTTACATACATTGTAAAAGTAGACGATTTTCCTAATTTTTAAAAATTAATAAGTCAGTGTGTGAGGAAGTAATCACAGAATGTAAAATCAATGTCATATAACACAAAATTATAAATTTTACTATTAAATTAGCAACCTGTTTGATTTTGTCTTGATTCTAAATTGTCCTATGGAGCAGGACCAGCATGTTTCCAAGCACTCTTATCTTGGATATAATCCTCTAATTTGTAATATGCTTGTTTACAAAGTGTACTTTTAATATGAGTTTTAAATTTTCTTTAATTTAATTGCAATATGTCACAAGGTGTTTTGTTGTAACATTTAACACAGTACCCCATAAAAGAAGTAGTAACGTAATGCGTCAGAATTACGTTACTGAACATCAGTTAGCTTTGATGTTATTATATTTAATTTTATATTCATTATTACCAATAAAATAGCGAAAGAAAATTTATTTGTTAGACTTGTACTTTAGATGTACTTTAGATAATCTGAAAAATGGTTGATCTAGTTTATGTTTATTTCTAGTATTAAAATTATGTCTATCACTTATTTTATTACAAAGATGTGGATTTTTCCTTACGTACATAATATTTTCATAAATAAATTGGCAAGGTACCGTCATAAAAAACACTAAAAAAAAAAAAAAAAAAAAAAAAACAAACACAAACTACTACACTACACACTACTACTACTATACTTACTTACTTAATATTAATCCTTTTAAATAGTTTCCTGAGAGATTCGCGGCGACGCGGACGTAGATTATAAATGGCTCTGACAGCTCTCTTTTGTAAAATAAAGATGGATTCAATGTCAGCAGCCCGACCCCACAGTAAAATGCCATACGACCGAATGCTGTGGAAGTAGCTAAAATAGACCAAACGCGCGGTTTCTTCATCTGTTAACTGTCTTATCTTTCTAACAGCATAAACAGCCGAGCTTAGCCGCCCCGCAACAGATGTTATATTAGGTCCCTATTGTAATTTCTCGTCTAGCGTGATTCCTAGGAAAACCGTTTGATTAATAAATTCCAGTATTTCTCCATTCAATATGATATCACATGCGCTACTTCTAACATTAGGTAATTTTAATCTATTGCATTTGGTTTTTGTTTTATTTAGTACCAAATTATTTACCGTAAACCAATCCTGGACTTGCAGAATAGATCTATTGACGTCTTCAAGATTTTGTGACCTTTGGTTTATTTTAAAGATTAATGATGTGTCATCTGCAAATAACACCATCTTCGGTTGATTTTGAAGTAATTGGGGTAAATCATTAATGTAAACTAAAAAGAGGAATGGACCCAATATCGAACCTTGAGGAACGCCCATTGCCATTTCCGACCTTAATGAGTTCTTGCCTCTAATCACTTCCTTGTCCGTCCGTTTGACCAGTGAATACCCTTTTTCTCAGGAACCAGATATCAAGATGAATACGTAGGTCTATGGTTTCTTGGTGTTCTAAAAAATCAAGCTTCTTCTAAGTCTTAAGTTTATATAGGTAGGTATCATAGATACTGCCTGTTGATTATCTACTATATAAAAATAAGTCGGGTTTTCCTTCCTGACGCTATAACTCCAGAACGCACGAACCGATTTCCACGGTTTTGCATTCGTTGGAAAGGTCTCGGGCTCCGTGAGGTTTATAGTAAAGAAAATTCAGGAAAAATTTAAAAAAAAAATATTTGAAAAGCGGGAAAATCTTTTTTCACATACAGCGCCATAAATATATCATACTATCCTAACACAAAGTACTAGGCTTGCATAAATTTTGATATCTCGGGAGATGGTAGGTATGTACGTTGGTTGGTAGGTACGGTAGGTAGGTAGGATAGGTAGGATAGGTAGGTAGGGGTAGGTAGGGTAGATAGGTAGGGGTAGGTAGGGTAGATAGGTAGGGGTAGGTAGGGTAGGTAGGTAGGTAGGGTAGGTAGGGTAGGAAGGTAGGGTAGGTAAGTAGGGTACCTACCCTACAGCCAGTAGGGATGGTAGGGTAGGAAGGTAGGGTAGGAAGGTAGGGTAGGTAAGTAGGGTACCTACCCTACCCCCAGTAGGGAAGGTAAGTAGAGTAGGTAGGTAGGGTAGGTCGGTAGGATAGGTAGGTAGGGTAGGTAGGTAGGGTAGGTAGGTAGGGTAGGTAGGTAGGGTAGGTAGGTAGGGTATGGTAGGTATGGTAGGTAGGGTAGGTCGGGTAGGTAGGGTATGGTAGGTATGGTAGGTAGGGTAGGTCGGGTAGGTAGGGTAGGTATGCGGATGACATATCTATACTTACCTCATGCGAGAATAACATCAATCTAAATGATAAACTAAATTCCATACTAGATTCTACAACTAATTGGATGACTGAACACCACCTCGAAATTAACTTCAACAAAACTAAAATTATTTCATTCCACCCTTGCCAAAAAATACCAATAAATATAAACTCTAGCTTTAAAAATAATAAATTAGAAGTCGTTGATAAATTCACATTACTAGGCCTAAACATTGATACACATATAAATTGGAAGTCACACATTCAGAAAGTAAGAGCAAAAATATCTAAATTTTCATACGCCCTCCGCGAGATCAAAAAAACCACAGACCTTAAAACTGCACTAGTAACGTACTATGCGTACGCCTACGCATGTCTCAAATACGGTGTCATTTTATGGGGCAACAGCACTGACGCGCCAACGCTATTTACCCTACAAAAAAATAATAATTAGAATCTTAGTAAATAGTGAGGTCACCGATAGCTGTAAACCCCATTTTCAGGAACTAAACATTTTATCCCTACCCTGTCTCTATATTTTTGAAATTTGTAAGTTCGTGCGTAAGTACCCAGAATTCTTTACAAAAAGAGAGGACATACAAACGAAAATTATTTTAAGACATAAAAATAGACTAAACTTACCAAAATCGCGACTAAAAATGCACTCCAACAGTACCTTTGTCATGTCCATAAAAAATTATAATAAGTTACCCGAGATAATAAAGAATTTAAATATATATAATATCTTTATCAATAAATTGAAACTTTTTCTTATAAGCAAATCCTACTATAGTATAAGCGAATACTTAAATGATAAATTATAGGTAACTTCAAAACTAGGTATCCATTTGTATCTACAAATATTCATAATACGCAAAATATACAATAATAAAAAATAAAAAATATGAAGCATTCAATAAATTACTTACCTTAGGAATAATAAATATTAATTACGCAATAAATAATAATAACTAAATAAAACAATAATTATTAATTAAAAGGAATATTTTTTTTAAATAAATGGCTATTCTAATGTTACTAAATAAATAAACATGTATAATTTATAATACAATACTTATAATTCTTAAATTGAATTCTGTATTAATAAATATATAACCTACTAACTACTTAACTAATAATACAATTTGTCATATTAAACGACCAGTGCTCTTCCTCCTCTCTCCTACTTGACCTATGCTGTGCCCGACAGGGTCCATAATTGTGACTAATATAATTACTTCCCTACCAACTATATACATTATGGTACGCAATAAAGAATTTGAGATTTGAGATTTGAGATTTGAGGTAGGGTAGGTAGGATAAGTAGGTAGTTAGGTGCGCCGTAGATAAGTCCTTAATGCTACCCGTGCGAAGCCGGGCCGGGTCAGCTAGTATTTAAATAAATATAGCACTTTAATTTGAAAGTTAAGTAATCAGGTCCTTACAATGAACAATGTTAATATTTCGTATAAAGATTTTTTTTTAGTTTAGATAGTTAATTGATTCAGGCGTGACCTTGCGGAAATCCATTATAAAATACAATTGAAGTGGATATATTTAGTAACCTGTTCCACTTAGCTATTTCTAAAGAGTCTTAAAAAGACCCTGAAAGAAATCGACACGTGTTTCACCACACCAAGCACCGAGCGCAGACTCGCTCGGTGCTTGCTTGCAACGATTGGCTTGTCGCGAAATCGAACACGGCGTGTGTTCGAGTTCGCGACAAGCCAATCGTCATCCTGAGAATGCCTCGGTGAGAGGTGACACACGTGTCGATTTCTTTCAGGGTTTATTTAAGACTCTTTAGAAATAGCTGAGCGGAACAGGTTACTAAATATATCCACTTCAATTGCATTTTTTTTAGTTTGTCCAAACAAAGATCAATAACTGTTTTAAGAATAACACTAAAACTAAATTATCAGCCCTAAGTTTTTATTTAGTGACGGGGCAACTACAGGACTCAGGAAAAGTAGGGATATACTTTTCGAGTTGTATGGCCCTTTTTTTTTTTTTTTTTTTTTTGTGGGTGGGAAATCATCAAATAACTTCTCCCGCTCTGGGCGGAGCGGGAGAGCGTGTCAGACTCTTACTGACTAAAACCCACCCGTGTTCCTTCGGTTGCCCTGTTGCCGGGGGCCACGATCTCCCTCTCGGTTTTCTTCGCAACCCCGGCAGGCATTGGCCCTAGCGGACCCCGTCGATTCTGCTGACATCTCTTTGAGGCGCGCGTGGAACACAACGCGCCGTCGACCCGGGCCTGGTCCTTATCGGACGGTGAGCTACCCATTGCTCACCGCCCGCAAACCCGCACCTACGGTGGCCGGAAATCGCCTCGCGATTCCTGACGCCCTGGGCGTCTCCTCCTGCGGCGGTTAGGGGCGTGAGGGCGCGAAATTTGCCTCTCCCTCACACGCTCCGCCTCCTCCTTCGCGAGCATTACCGCTTCGCAGAAGGAGGTGACGGCCTCCCATTTCCTCTCGCTCCGTACCATGGCCTGAACCAGGGCCGGACGCGAGAGATCACCGCCGCCGATCGCCTCCACTAGGACACGGCGATGCTCCGCCCAAGCTGGGCAGACCTCCACCGTATGCTCCACCGTGTCCTCCGGGCGATCCACACAATGATGACACCCGGGCGTGTCCTCCCGCCTTATCCTGTGCAGGAACCTCCCGAAACAGCCGTGTCCGGTGAGGACCTGCGTCAGGCGGAAGGTGAGGACGCCGTGGCGCCTCTCCAGCCACTCCTCAAAGAGGGGTCTTATCGCCGCAATTGTGGCGTGCCCAGCGCTGGGTTGCGACAATCGCACTCTCCATGACGCCATGAGATCCCGCCGGAGCTCTGTCCGCTGTGCCGCGATTTCTCGCGGCAGCGGAGTTAAGCCCCGGCGTTTCGCCTCCTCGCGCCACTCCCAGATGTGCGCGAGGACCTTTGCCTCCAGATCCCATGGCGGTAATCCGGCAAGAAGGCTCGCCGCCTCACAGGAGACCGTGCGGTATCCTCGGGCCAGCCGGATGGCCATGACCCTCTGGGACGCGTTCAACCGGCGGGCTGGCCGCAGCCTTAGTGAACGCGCCCACACCGGTGCCCCGTAAAGGGCCATGGACCGCACGACCCCCGCGTAGAGCCTCCGGCAGGAGGCGTTTGGATCCCCTAGATTGGGCAGGAGCCGCTTCACCGCAGCCCCGGCCCGCTCCAGTCTGGGAGCCAAACGTCGGAAATGTTCGACGAAATTCCACCGGCTGTCGAGGACGAGTCCCAGATACTTCATCGTCGACTCGACGCCGATGTGAACCCCTCCCGCCATTACCTGGGAACCCGACGGTGGCGCATTCCGAGGTCCATGAAAATCCATGGCCTCGGACTTGTGCAGCGCCACCTCGAGTCCCAACTGCCGGATTCTGTCGACGATTGTCGCAACCCCGCGTGTCGCTAAGTCGGCCGCCGCCTGGTACGACCTCCCGTGCGCCAGGACCAGCGTGTCGTCAGCGTAACAAACGACGCTGACGCCGCTAGGGAGGTCGGCGCGCAACACCCAGTCGTACCCGATGTCCCACAGATGCGGCCCCAGGACCGATCCCTGTGGGACACCGCACGACATCTCTCGCCGGTTCCACTCTCCTTGGTGACCGGGGTAGATGACGGCCCTGTCCGTCAAATAGGCCTCGACCACACGACAAAGGTAGGTCGGCATCCGGTGATACCGGAGTGCCTCCCTGATGCAACTCCAGGGCAGGGTGTTGAAGGCATTGGCGATGTCTAGAGACACCGCCAAGACGACCCCACCCCGGGCTACAGCATCCCCCGTCGTGAGGGCTCGCACGCGCATGATGGCGTCCACCGTAGAGCGCCCCCTGCGGAAACCAAACTGGCTCTCCGCCAGATCCGGCCCCACCCGCACCAGCTGCCCGACAAGGCGGTCTGCAATTACTCTTTCAAAGAGCTTGCCCACCTCATCGAGCAGCACAATGGGCCGATAGGCGGACGGAGAGTCCGCTGGGCGCCCCGGCTTCCTGATGAGGACCAGTTTCCCCGTCTTCCAACGAAGTGGGAACTGGCCCCTCTCCATACATGCGCTTAGGAGCCCTCTTAGTCGAGGCCCGAGAGCCCCCAAGGCCAGGACCCAGGCTTTTCCAGGTATGCCGTCGGGTCCTGGGGCGGTATTTTTCGCATTCAGCTTACGTACCGCCGCTCTCATCTCTACCTCAGTCACCTCCGGAGCATCGTCGTCGTCGTCGGTGTGGTCTGCATTGGGCACCGCAGTAGGCGGAGCCATGAGCGGAGGGGTATGTTCCCCTCTTGAAGGGAACAGAGCGCTCACCACGTCCCCCACAAGCTGGGGCCGGAGACTCTGCGTCAGCGGAGGAGCCCATGGGCGGAGCTTCTCCCGCACCATCTTGTATGGGCGTCCCCACGGGTCTCTGTTCAAAGTCTCCAGCAACTCTTCGCGGGCAAGTGTCCTGGCCCGCAGGATCTCCGCTTGGAGGGTGGTCTTTGCCGCTCTGTACCCCTCGTACAGCTCCGCCTGAATGACTTCCGTATCCGGAGGGCGGATACGAAGCCTGCGGTGCCTGGCGTACCGGCGTCGCGCCGCAACGCACGCCATGCGCAGAGCCTCCAGCTCCTGCGACCACCAGTACACCTGGCGCGAAGCACGTCCGGGCCGGACCCGGGGCATTGCCACGTCACATATATTGGACATGGCCTCCCGGAACCACTCCGCCTCGTCGTTGATGTCAGCAGGCCTGTCCGGTGATGACACCCAGGCCTGCACGATCGAGGCTTCCAGGAGAAGCTCCCGGTCCAGCTGCTTCAGCGCCCACCGCGGACCACTCGGGGCCTGTCGGACCAGCGCGCTTGAGTTCTGGGCGGAGACGTCAAACCGGATGTACCGGTGATCGGAATAGGTCTCCACCCCCTCCATGACGCGCCAGTCAATGACACGTGGTGACAGAGCGGGGCTTGCGAACGAAATGTCCACCACCGATTCACCCCGCATCCGCACACACGTGGGGACAGAACCCCGGTTTAGGACGACTAGGCCTGTTTCCAGAGCCCAGTCCTCCACCATCCTACCCCGTGTGTCCGTATACCGGGAACCCCAAGCCAGATTCTTGGCATTGAAGTCCCCGAGAACGAGCACGGGGAGGGAACAGAACCCGACGACGACGGCTCTCAATTCCGCAAGGGAGTTGTGGAACTCGGCAAGAGTTCGGTTCGGGGAGAAGTATACCCCCACCACGACAATCTCCCCGAACCGTGCTGCCACGCAACCCCGTCCTCTCTTTACAGACCCGAGGGACGGAGTACCGGCGGCGGCCGACGAAATGAGGGTCACTGAGCCGCTTAGGTCCTCCACCCAGTCATCCCTGGGCGGGACAAAGTACGGCTCAGCGACCACGGCGATGTTAATCGACCACTGCGCCATGCTCTGGAGCAACAGATCCTGAGCGGCTGCGCAGTGGTTGATATTCGCCTGGAGAAGGCGTAATGGGGCCGTTATTGGCACTCCATTTCAACCCCCTCCTGAGCCCCCTGTGAAGGCACTGCTGCGGCGGCAGCGGCGGTGACGCCGACGCTGGAGGCGGCAGTGGCGGCGACGACGACGCTGGAGGCGGCAGCAGTGGCGGCAGTAGTGGCGGCGGCTGCGTCGGTGACGACGGTGGCGGAGGGCTTGCTTCTGCCTCTGGTTTTGGCGGGTGGGGCACAGGCCTTGCTCCCAGCCCGGTGATCGGCCGGCTTGCCAGCCGCCGCACATACGACGCAGTGTGGCGTGGCGTTGCACGAGCCGGCCTTATGACCGGGCTGACCGCAACGGAAGCAGTGATTACTGAAGTCTACCTCCGAGGTGCACTTCACTCCCACGTGGTTGCCCACCTGGCAGCGGAAGCACCTCAGAGGTCTGGGCTCCAGCAGTTTGACCTGCGCGGAGACCCAACCCACCAGAAGCCTTCGGCCCTCCCCAGCTATCAGTTTGGCCGCCGACACGGGGCAGCTCACCGTAATGGCTCGCATCCCCGTGGAATCAGGGTGGATGGTGCCTGCCCTCACCTGCTCGGCAGAGCACCCCCCAGTTCTGGCGACCGCGGCTACCACTTTCTCCACCGTCACGCAGTCGTCCAGGCCCCGGATGCGCAAGTCAGCGCATTTGGTGGGCCTGGACACTCGGGCCTCGTCCTCATTAATGGTCGCCCTAAGCCTATTGGCCAGAGCGTCGGCTGCCGGGCCACTGTCCGCACCGGGGATCTCCAGCATCCGGGCCCCAGTCGCAGTGACTTTCAGCCGGACGCCATTGGCGGTCTCCTTGAGATCCACCGCCGCCTCCACCTTGGCGAGCACGTGCTGGTAGGACACGCCCTTCTTCTCCGCTTCCGGCTGTAGTGTGATCACTACAGCTGCGGATTTCGGGGCGCGGAGCCTAGCCGCAATGCTTCGTTCCTTGCGCCGCTGCCGCCTCGCCTTCTTTTTGGCCGCTCTTGCCGCCTTGCTAGCCTTCTTCTTCTCCCCGGCTACTTGCCATACAGCGTCAGCCGGAGGAGATTCAGGAGGTGGGGGCGGCCGATTCGCTGCCTTAGCCGACGCCCCCGCCGCTTTGGCTGGGGCCCTTGCCACCTTGACCGAGGTCCCCGCTGCCTTGGCCGGGACTCCCGCCGCCTTGGCAGGGGCCCTCGCCGCCTGTGCAGCCGCCCCACCTTTGGTCTGCCCTGAAGGGCCTGGTCCGGCCGCGGCAGCTGCGGTGGCGGCGTATGATGTCGCGTTCCGCTGGCCCGAGGCCGGCTGGCTTGCCGCCAAGGGGGGGCGTAAAACAATGGCCTCCAGGACGGAGAACTTGCTCCGTAGAGCAGCCATTTCCTGCCGCACTAGGTTCAGGACCCGGTCCTCAGCAGACACGGGCTGTCCCTGCCCATGCGGCACTTCTCGGGGCACTTCACGGGGGCCGACTCCTCGTAGTCCAACCAGGTCCGCTCGGAGCTCCTCATTCTCCTTTCGGAGAAGCTCCATGGCGATGGCGGCTGTCAAGCGGGCGACCTCCGCCCGCATCTCAGACATTCCGTCCGACGGAGGTACGGGTTGGTAGGCCTCCGCTGCCGCCATAATAGAGGCCGTGGCTGCGGATACGGCCTTGTCTTTGGAGGTCTTAGCCCTCTTCAAGGCCACATCGTTGATTGCAGCCACTACAACCTCCGCGAACCTGGCCGCTCGCTCCGATTTGGAGCCGCTGCCAGTGGCGTCTGTTTTACCACCCCGGTGGTCCGGCTTGGTCTTGGGCCGCTCCTGGGCCGTTCCGGCGACCTGATTGGTGGTGACCAGTCCACCCTGAGCGCGTTTCGCGGCGTTAGCCCGCGTCTTCGTGCCCACAAGTGAGGCGGTGAACACTTCCGACTCCTCTGTTGAGGCCTCGGATGACGACACCTCGGGGTCGCTCTCCACACCGATTCTTGGCGTATCAGGCTGACCCCGATTGCCCCGTCCTGGCCTCGAAGCGGAAGCTCCACCCGCAACCGCTCGTCCTCGGCCTCTCCTCACCGTTGGCACTTTCGCGACCGGGAGGCTTTCCTCGCTCGAGGATTGCCCCGCCGATCCTGCGCGCTCCGCCCCGCGCGACCGTTTGCCCCAAAATTTGGAGCCACCGCGCCCTATGTCCTGGTCGGACATGCTTTGGTCCCTTGGGGGACAGGAGCCTCCTCGGCTCTTGTTGCCGTTGCCAGCAAGTGGTTCTTTCGCCGCCAATAAAATTGGCACAATATCATTTTGGTTTTCATTATTATTTGTAATTTCCATTTTTGATCCCACGAGTAGTGAGGAAATAAATGTCAACCTAGGCAGAGCCTCTTGCACTAGGTAAGCCTACATACTGTAGAGTTCGGCAGGTATCTACAGGGGAAGCGCTAAAGACTGGTCCCCCACCAGCCACTCATCCTCTCGCCGCGCTTCAAAACTTAGGATTAGGTGGTTTTTTATCTTAGAGGTGTCCTTCCTCTGGGCCGGGCGGTAAAGCCAAGCCCCCGACGGCGGCATTAGACATGCCTCCGTTCGCTGTCCAGATCAACTGACTCAGCGAACCCGCCGAAAGTTCTCTCCTCAAGATCGCTCTTGAGGGAGAAACGACAGCCGCTTTGGTGCGCCTGCACCGCAGCGGCTGGGTTACATCCAGTGCCAATCGATGAACGTCGATCGATCAGGAGAAACCCGCCTCCCTCGTTCCTCCGCTGTGCCCTCTGCAAATCAGAGGAACATGCGGGAGAACGTTGAGGAGCATGCTGCTCCCCCGCCCGCAGAAATTCGCCACAAACAATACCCTCTCCAAAAAACTCCAACCCCTTTTCCGAAGAGTTTATTGTTCATGCCCAGGGTGCACCGGCCCGACAACTGCTCTTCCCCTCGAACGTATCCATAAGGGACCAGCAGGTATCAGGCACACGAGGAGGTTTTCTGTACGCACCCCAAGTTGTATGGCCCTAAGCCTTATATTAACACAGAAACTTTTAATAAGTAGGTTACTACTTACTCTAAAACTTTAAAAAAAAAAAAAAAACACTTGTAAGGCAGCTAAAGCCTTATTTTTATTTATTTATTTACTTATCTCAGAAACAGTGATCCATATTTATGTTAGTATACCTACTGAAAAATAACGTTAGTAAACTAAGATTAAAATACATGCCACAATAATAATATAATCACTATAACTAAAATAAATAACTACATATAAATAGGAACATAAAATCAAATTCAACTTATATACATTAATACTCAATACTCAATACTCAATTCTTTATTGCGTTCCACAATGTAGGCTTAGGTGGTAAAACATTTATCGTAACAATCATGGACCCTGTCGGGCACTGCAAACGAAAGAAATTTGGAGAGGACCTATCAAGAATCTTAAAATAACAATCGTTGGTATACAAATTGGTGCATTGATGTTGTTAAGTTAGTTCTCCAATTACATTTTAATTATTATTACAAAGTGCACCGTGCATGTCAGAAATAATGAACTAAACACAAGATTCTTATAATTTAACTTATTCTAATAACATGGACATTGAATCAATAAAACATTAATTTTCAAGTTTCAAGGATTTGTCATGTAAATATTCGTTGACGCTGTAGTAACATTTTCTCAATAATAACTTTTTTAACTTATTTGTAAATAAATGGAGTTTTTTTTCTTTTTTTATTGATTCAGGTAACATATTGTAAATTTTTATTGACATAACCAGAGGACTTGTTGAGTGTATTTTTAAGCGGGATGATGGTAGGTTGAGTCGTGTTTTGTGTCGGAGTGTGTATCTTGTTTGTATGTCTTCTCGTTTGGTGTAAAAGTCTTGGTGTTTGTGAGCGAATTTGCTTATTTCAAGTATATATATACACGGCAGAGTTAAAATATTTAGTTTTATAAAATGGGGTTTGCAGCTATCTATCTGTTGTATATTTACTAGGATACGGATAAATTTCTTTTGGATGGTGAACAGTGTTAGTGCATCTGTACTGAATCCCCACATTATGATGCCGTAGCTTAGCCAGGCATGAGCATAGGCGTAGTATGTAACCAGGGCAGTCTGTAAGTTTGTGGTCTTTTTGGTTTCATGAAGAGCGTATATAAATTTTGAAAGTTTTGATTTTATATTTTGTACGTGTGATTTCCAATTTATATTTTTATCTATGGTTATGCCTAATAATTTGAATTCATTGACTGTTTCTATAATATGATTATTAAAAGAAAAGGATACATCTAACGGTTTTTTTTGGTGGGGATGGAAAGTTATCAGTTTAGTCTTTGAAAAGTTTATATCAAGGTTGTGTTCGTTCATCCAGGTTATTATTTTGCTGAGAATTTCATTAAGGGTAGCGTTTAGGTTTATGTTGTCATGACATTGGGTGAGGATGGAGATGTCGTCCGCAAATAAAACGCAAGGTCCGGTTTCTGCTATAAATTTTGGGAGATCATTTATGTATATGAGGAACAACAGACATCCAATAACACTTCCTTGTGGTATTGACGCGCTAATCGCCTTTCTGTCCGACCGGTACTTTTGAAGTTCGTTTATCGTGCTATTGAAGTACTCTATTTCTACTAGCTGTGCTCTATTTTCCAGATAAGATTTGAACCATTCATAGGCTTTACCTCGGATTCCTAATCTATATATTTTTTTTAATAAAATATCGTATTGTACTTTATCATAGGCTTTGGTCATGTCAAGCATTAACCCTACTGCGTATTTTTTATTATTTATTATGCTTAGAGCTTCCTGTATAAATTTATAGACTGCTAATGCCGTTGATCGATTTTTCCGAAAGCCGTTTTGGCTTTCATCGAATATTTTGTATTTTTCGCAGAAAGTGTACACGCGATTGCACATCGCTTTCTCGAAAATCTTTGAAGCTGTAGGCAGTAACGCTATTGGACGGTAATTACTAGGCTCCGTTTTGTCATTTTTCTTATGTAAAGGTTTCACTAATGCTATTTTCAACTGATCAGGGAATACGCCATCTTCAAAAGATTGGTTTAACAATTTATAAAATGGTAGTGTAAGCTCATCAGCGCATTGTCTGAGTAAACAGGGGGGAAGTTCGTCTATGCCGTGACTTTTTTTATTTTTTAGTGTTTTTATCATAATATTTATTTCGTAAGGGTCTGCTGGTGTGAGGAACATTGTATTTTCGGTATGTGAAAGCACTGGTATACTTTTCGACTCATCGTTTGTACGTACTGAACTACCCTCACCGATGGATGCAAAAAAGTTGTTAAACATATTGGCTATTTCCTTAGGCTCCGAGGTTAATTTATTATTATTGGTTTGTAGATTTATGTTAAATTTGTCTTTTCTTATTGTTTTGTTGGTTCGCTCGTTTATTATATTCCACATTGTTTTGACTTTGTTATTGGATTTTTTTATTTTGTCAATGTATCGTAGTTTTTTTGCTGTCGTTACTGATTTTTTAAATATTTTTTCATATTTTTTATAGTGTTGTGATAGTATTGGGTTATTTGTTCTAAGTGTAAGTATTTTTAATAATCTTTTATTTTTGCAGGAGGTTTTGATACCTTTGGTTAACCATTTTTTCTTAAAATTTGATTTTAATTTAATTTTACATACGATTAGTTAGCGTATCATTGAATGCTTTATAGTTATCGTTCATATTTTGGTCTTCTATTATTATTTTGTTCCAGTCTATGACTTTTAACGCAGACTTAAACTTTGAAATATTGGTTTCGCTAAGTAATCTCTTTTTTGCGTACCAAGTAGGTTGAGATGTGGTTACATGTGGTACGGAGATTTAAATTATTGTTCCGCTATGATCTGACAAATCAAATTCTTCAATTTTTGTAAATATTTTATTTTTGTTACAGTTTGTGAATATTAAATCTAAACATGTAGATGTAGTTTGTGTAATACGAGTGGGTTTTTTTATGTGTTGTATAAGTTTGAACTCTAACATTAGATCTAAGAATTGACTAGTTTTCCTGTTGCTCTCCAAAACATTAATGTTAAAATCTCCGCCTATCACAATATCAAGTTTGTAATATTTATTGTTTATATAATTTAAAATAATTTTTAATTGACTTATAAATAAATCTTCTTCTCTTTTATTCCAATATATCGCTAGTAATAAAATATTTTCTTTGGGTAATTCAATTGCACATAATTCAATAACATATTCTATGGACATATCTGTAACATCATTCCTCTCTTTAAAATCGATGTGGTCTTGTACCAGGATACAGACGCCGCCACCTCCTCGCGTCTTTCGGCAATATGAGGCAGCCATTTTAAATCTGCTAAATTGTATCATGGTTTGTTTTTCGCGCGATAACCAAGTTTCTGACAAACATATTGCGTTAAATGTTGGGTGTTCCTCGATGAAAGCTTCAAATACGTCTTGTTTGTTGTAAATACTTTGTATATTTTGGAATAAAATGCTAAAATGTTGTCCTGTGGCTTCGAAAGGAGTTGTTTTTTGTATTTACGTCACTTATTGTTTCCTCGTGTTGATTGTTGCTGCTACTATTATTTTGGGTTAATAATGTATTATCGTGTGTGTCATTAGTTCCATAGTTTTGTTGGTATGTTATATTTCTCATATTTTTTATTTCTCCCTGGACGTATAATTGATTGTTCCGGATCACTGAATATAGGCCTTTCTTTCGTGCTTTTAACATTTCTTCTCGCATGAGTTGCCTTTGTTTACGTGCATTTTCATCCAAAAATTCAGATACAGATAGTCTTGTGCCTTGAAAGTAATGGCTATTTTTGGTTAAATACTTCGCCATTCTCTTACTCAGTAGTTCTACCACCAGGGGTCGGGTATTGGTAGCATTCCTACCTAGTCTGTGCATATTTTCTATAAAACCTGTTAGGTCCACTTGCAAAATATCTTTGAATATAGCAATAACTCTGTCATGTAAATCTACTTCCGATTCTTTAAAGTACTCTGTGAAACCGTACAGAACTACCTTTTTTGAATTACTTTCAGCGCATTTTATATCTGAGGTAACAGGTTTTGTTTTTATTTCTGATATTTCTTTTTTAAGTTTTTCATTTTCTTTTATTAGGTTTTCTATTTTGGTGTCAACTTTTTCCAGTTCTAGTTTTCTTTGATCATTTTGTTTAGATAGGTAATTGGTTTTTTGCTCGAGGTCTTCTGTGAGTTTGGCAATAGCTTTGTTAATTTCTGTTTATATAGTGCATCGTAGTTCAGAAATTATTGCTTCGTTGTTTTCCTTCAGACGTGTTATAATTATTTGACTCAAACTTTGCAGTAAGTGTTCAGGCTGTGTGTTGGTATTTAGTGTAGATTTGTTTTCATCTGGGTGGACTGTATCTCCTAGTAAATTGAGTTCATCAGAGATGGTTGAATCGTTGCTGGGGTAAGTGTTTCTTTTTCTAAGCGTGACGTTGCATAATTCATTGGGTGGAGTTATTTGCTGGTTGTGAATTGAAATCTGTGAACGTATAGGAGTGTTCGAATTCCCTATTTTCGGCATTTTACAGCGGCAATCTTGACATTTCCATGTCTTTTTCTGGTCTGCAGTCATTGCTCTCTTAAAATGGTCTCTAGGGATGTTTGCACACTCGAGATCATATTTGCAATCACATAATACGCAGGTTAGATATTCGCTGATTGAGAGATCTTGTGTGCAACCTGCACAATTTTGTGCCATTTTGAGTAATTCCGTTACTGGTGCTGCCATCTAACGGGAACTTGTATAATCTCCTTCAGTCAATCTATGGTTCGTTCGATGAATGGAGATAATTCGTCTACCAATTGATAGATGGCGCTATTATCAGTAATTGGTCAGGATGACAAGCAGCTTTTGATTTATTTTGATAGCAAATTATGTTAGTTTTATAATCACTAGCGTACCTTAATTAGTGTTTTGTCTGACTCACTGTTTCTGGTGGCCACGAGGATATTTGAGCTCCACGTAATGAGCAGCCGATAAAAAGTTGGTTTTGAATTTTGTTCGTTAACACTTTTGGCACTTAGTATTATTTGAAGAAATCTTCATAGAATTTGTCCAAAACTTGTATACTTTAACTTTAATCACTGTAGCCTCCGTATTGTTACAACTTTAATCACTTTTTTAAACTGTATTATCACTCAAACTATTTTTAATCTTTAAAATACACGGAACTGATGTTTGTTTACGCACAGTAGCGCCCTCTCCTCATTAGCAACAAGGTTAAATCAGCAGACAGTAAAATACAGACGGTTTGCAAAATTATCAATAATGAAACGAACAGAAACAAAAAGCATAATTTTGATTACACACTGAAGACGTTATGTGGTGGTCTCATTTGCTTTACCAGTATACGCGTTCCACCTCCTCCTTCGCGATCATTACTGCTTCGCAGAAGGAGGTGACGGCCTCCCATTTCCTCTCGCTCCCTACCATGGCCCGAATTAGGGCCGGACGCGAGAGATCACCGCCGCCAATCGCCTCCACGAGGACACGGCGATGCTCCGCCCAAGCCGGGTAGACCTCCACCGTATGCTCCACCGTGTCCTCCGGGCGATCCACACAATGGTGACACCCGAGCGTTTCCTCCCGCCTTATCCTGAACAGGAACCTCTCGAATCAGTCATGTCCGGTGAGGACCTGCGTGGCAGGACAGGCGGAAGGTATGCCGTGGCGCCTCTCTAGCCACTCCTCAAAGAGGGGACTTATCGCCGCAATTGTGGCGTGCCCAGCACTGGGTTGCGACAATCGCACTCTCCATGACGCCATGAGATCCCGCCGGAGCTCTGTCCGCTGTGACTCGCCACCGATGTGAACCCATGGCCTCGGACTTGTGTAGGGCCACCTCGAGTCCCAACTGCCGGATCCTGTCGACGATTGTCGCAACCCCGCGTGTCGTTAAGTCGGCCGCCGCCTGGTACTACATCCCCTGCGCCAGGACCAACGTGTCGTCAGCGTAACAAACGACGTTGCCACCGCTAGGGAGGTCGGCGCGCAGCACCCAGTCGTATCCGATGTCCCACAGATGCGGCCCCAGGACCGATCCCTGTGGGACACCGCACGACATCTCTCGCCGGTTCCACTCTCCTTGGTGACCGGGGTAGATGACGGCCCTGTCCGTCAAATAGGCCTCGACCACACGACAAAGGTAGGTCGGCATCCGGTGATACCGGAGTGCCTCCCTGATGCAATTCCAGGGCAGGGTGTTGAAGGCATTGGCGATGTCTAGAGACACCGCCAAGACGACCCCAACCCGGGCCGCAGCATCTTCAGTCGTGAGGGCCCGCACGCGCATGAAATGAAATGAAATGAAATGAAATGAAATGAAATGAAATGAAATGAAATTGTTTATTCTGTAAATAGGATATCAGAATCACTTTTACACGTCATATTAAAAAAAATAAAAATAAGCTAGTTGAGTTCGGCGTTTCCTATCTGACTACTCTGAGAAGAAAGGCCGAAACAAACTCAGAGGTCACAGTCTCTTTTAAAGTCCAGACATAATCTTGGTCAGGCCATATGAGGACCATGTAGATTAGTGTCTGAAATGGTCTTTTGAGGAAAGAACCACACAGATTTGAGTGAACCTGTCCAGTCAGTGCAAGCATTTGTCAGTAATCGTGGAGCTCAACTCAGAACTTAAGGAGCTCAACTCGACGAACAATACCAAAGAAAGGACATTTGGGTAGGCCGCATAAACTACTCAAACTGCCAGACCACAATTAAAACTAACTGAAAAATGAAAATAATAATGATATCCACATAGTCCTCACATTCACAATAATTAAATAAAATAATATAATACTTTACAAAGTAATCATGTCATTTTGAATATAATTTTCAACAATGTCAATGTGTATATAAAACTGGTATATTTTCATGATTTTACAAAATAATTAAAATGTTAAGTTTTATCACAAGGCTTAGCAGAGCGAGCAGTTCAATCCCATGCTTTTTTATCTTCTAAATAATCTGAAATTTTATAATACCCTTTTTTACAAAGTTTAGTTTTAATACAGATTTTAAATCTATTAATGGGTAAGTTTCGAATGTCAATGGGAAGTTTGTTGTAAAAGCGTATACATTGACCCATGAACGAGTTGCCTACTTTGTGGAGACGTGTGCGATGCACAGCAAGATTGTGTTTATTCCTGGTATTTAAACTATGAATATCGGACATTTTCTTAAAATTTGATATATTTTTGTGTACATACAATAGGTTTTCAAAAATATATTGTGAGGCTACAGTCAGAATATTTATTTCTTTGAATTTTTCTCTAAGGGAATCTCTTGGACCTAGGTTGTATATGGCTCGAACAGCCCTTTTCTGTAGAACAAAGATAGTATCAATGTCCGCACAGGTTCCCCAGAGAAGAATCCCATATGACATAAGACTATGAAAATAACTAAAATAAACAATTCTGGCTGTATCCACATCAGTTATCTGTCTAATTTTTTTAACAGCATAGGCGGCCGAACTTAGTCTTCCTGACAATTTTTCTATGTGTGGGCCCCATTGTAATTTACTGTCAATAGTGATTCCAAGAAAAACTGTCGAATCAACAGGGTCCAACTCTGTTCCATTTACTTGAACATTGGTAGATAGCTGCCTGACATTTGGCATTGAAAATTTAATGAGTTTAGTCTTTTTTTCGTTCAGTAGAAGATTATTTACATTAAACCAATGCACTACTTTAGAGAGTGCATCGTTAACTTGTTCAAAGTTGACTAACTGACGTTTGATTTTAAAAATGAGCGAAGTGTCATCTGCGAATAATACTATCTTGTGATTATCCCTTATGTGATAAGGTAAATCATTTACATAAATTAGAAATAAGAAAGGCCCAAGAATTGAACCCTGCGGAACGCCCATGGTGACCGCAGATCCTGCAGATTTCTTGCCATTAACATCGACCCTCTGGATTCTGTTGTTCAGATAAGAAGTCAGAAGGTCAAGAGCCTTGTCCCTCATACCATAGTGGTACAGTTTCCTGGTGAGTGTATCATGATGTACGCAATCGAAAGCCTTAGACAAGTCGCAGAAAATGCCAAGAGCATCTTGCGACTCCTCCCAGGCCTCGAATATGCTCTTCAGTAATTCCACGCCCGCGTCTGTAGTTGAACGACCCTTTGTAAAACCAAACTGTTTCAGATGAAGTAGATTATATGCATTGAAATGTCCTAACATTTGTTTTAAAATTAATTTTTCAAAGATTTTGCTCAAAGTAGGTAATATTGAAATAGGGCGAAAATATGTGGGATCAGTTGTGCTGCCAGATTTGAACAATGGAATCACTTTGCTAAGTTTCATCAGATCAGGAAATACACCAGATGCAATGCAAGAGTTAAAAACGACTGCTAAAAAGGGTGAAATTACATCAATTATTGAGGACACGGTATGTACTGATAATCCCCAAAGGTCAGCAGTTTTTTTTACATCAAGATTTTTATAAGATTCTATAATGTCTTTAGCAGTAATAACTGTGAATTCAAAAAGTTTGTCACATTCTGGTACACATTCTTTAAGTATTGAGTAAGCAGAAGTAGAGGACGACGATGACAGAGTTTTGGTTGTTAAAATAGGAATATTAGTAAAAAAAATTTCAAACTCAGTTGCCACCTCCACGTCTGCCTTAATATCTACATCATTAATTTTTAGATGGAAGTCACGATTCCGTACTGTCGTTCTTCCCGTTTCTGAATTAATAATATTCCAAGTTGTTTTAATTTTATTTCCAGAAGATTTTATTTTATTTTTAATGTGTATGGCTTTTGCTGAGGAACAGGCTCTTTTAAAAATTTTTGAATATTTCTTAACAAATTCTTTAAAAGTTTCATCATAGTTATATGTTTTTTCATGATACAATTCAAATAACCTCTGCCTACTTTTGTAAATACCTGGTGTTGCCCAATCACTGAATATAATGCGGTCACAAACAGGCAATGTTTTTGAGGTAAAAACCTTCCTAAACTCACTATTGATGAGGTTAAATAGTAAAGTGTAAGCTTGATCCGGGTCATTTTGATAAGGCAAACCGGGTAGTTTTTCCATTAAATTATTCTTAAATTGGCCTAAGCGACTTTTATTTACAGGAATAAAACTCACAAGTTTTCTTTGTGCTCTGACTGTTTTCTGAGGGAAAGTGACTAACTGGCCACAGTGATCAGAGTCTAACTCATTTATAATTAAATGGCTAGAAGGTTTTAAGTTTGTAAAAATATTGTCAATACAGGTAGCACTAGTGGCAGTTATTCTAGTCGGCTCAAAGAATATATTGTACAAATTACATGACTTTAATAAAGTTATAAATTTATTTACTACAGCAGATTTTTCCAGTATATTAATGTTGAAATCTCCACAGACTACAACTGTTTTATTACTGTTACAAGTCTTTAATAATACTTCTTCCATATATTTCTCAAAAATATCATATGAAGCACATGGGGGCCTGTACACGCTCATTACAATGAACTGCTCAAGCTCAATGCAAGCTATTTCAATAACTCGCTCAACAGAGAGGCTCACAATATCCTTACGTTCTTTAAATTTCAAATTGTTACGAACAATTATTAAAGAGCCACCACGTATCATATTAACTCTGCTGAATGAGCTGGCAACCTGGTGGTTGTTAAAGCTGAACATGAACTGGTGGACTTTCAACCAATGTTCAGTTACACATAGGATATCAATATAACTACAGTTCATGAACAGCTCCAATTCTAATTCCTTACCTATCACACCCTGTATATTTTGATGAACAATTTTTAGAGTATTATTATTATTACATTGATTAAGATTACTGCAATTCGATGGGTGAGATATCAAAGAACTTTTTGTAACATTTTGATGATTTAAACCAGTATTTAAATTTTCTTCATTTATTAAGCAAGAGGTTTTGTCTATTGTCCTAATTTCTAATTTAAATGATAATTAATGTCATTAGTTGTTGCCAAATTATTGGCAGAATTATTTAAAATGTCATTGCATTGCTCAAAAGAAGCAAGTTGTTTAGCCAAATTTTTGGCTGAAATAGAAAAAAAATATGATAGCGACACAGCTATCTGTCCTTTGTAATAGTTAGAAAGATAGTACATAACAATATTATGTCTATCTCTTGTCAAATACAAATTATTACCAACATAATTGTTAGTGTCAACTAGATGGAACAGATTATTATTGAATGTCCAATTATACAATGTTATATTTAATTCAAATCTTAGATTATTTTCTTCCTGTGGCAAACTGTTACTATATGGAAATGTAAACAACACAATTTTTCTTAAACTTAGATTACATAATGTTCTATAATATTGGAGCAATTCTCCTTTGTTCACATTTCCCCTATTACCCATAAAAATTAATAATGTAGTGCCTTGGTTAAAGTTACATTTAATAATTTCTTTCATAATGTCAAATAAAGAACAACCAGGCATACAGTAATTTATTATGGAGTGTCCTGGATATTCATCTGTCAACAAGTGGCCTAAGTCCTTTCCAATCTCATCACAAAATAATACTACATCATTTTTTACAATTTGTTTAGTTTGTTTATTTGAACGATTGATAGCAGGAAATGTCAAATCAACACAGGGCTGCGGGAAGGTGGTGTTGCATGTTGTCAATGAATGGTCCGGTGTAAGTACATTGGATGGTGTTTGACACTGCTCACAGTTGTTTGTTTGTGAGTTTACCAGCTCATTCATTGCCAACACATATTCCCTCATTAGATGTTCAGAGGTATTATATTTGTTAGTCATTGAACTAAGTTTGTCCTGTAAATGGTGGAGTTCAAATTGCAAGTACTCTGTGTCAATGTTGTATTTCCTAGTACTTTGTTCCAAATTAAAAGAATACATATCTAATTGTTTCAGTAAATTTAGCCTTTCTCTATTAAGTTTAACATTTTTAATAAAGAACTTTTGTCTTTTAACCATTTTTTGTGTTTTAACAATGTATTTATTAATTTTAATGTATTTTTTAAGTTTGTTTTTACTGGTGACTACCCTCACTGAATGACATGACTTTGAATCCTCATCACCCGTTAAATCGATAGTGTATGAGGGGTTTATGGCAGAAACCATTGATGGAGCAATAGGCATCAACTCGTTGAACAGACTTTGATTCAGCGAGGCGGTGATGTTATGGTTTGCAGTCTGAAGTTCTGTTATTTGACTTTGAGCCTCATATAGCTGCTGTTTTAATAAATGTTTGTGACTAAGAGCTTGTTCATACTCTATGCTACACTGGCTGAACCCGTCCACAACAAGTTGAAGTCTGTCCCGTTCTTCTATGGCATCAGTGTATTGAGTATATATCTGAGCCATTTCAATTTTCAACTTCCTATTCTTTTCATGGGCGCCAAAGAGCACCCTTTCATTGTCATCTATTTCCTTATTTAGTTGGTGACAGGACTCCTTTGAAGCCTTTAATTCGCTCAAAGCCTGATTGAGTTTGGACTCTTCGAGGCGAGCACGGGCGCTGCGAGTCATAATCATTATTATAACTTTATAACTTTATAAGCATGATGGCATCCACCGTAGAGCGCCCCCTGCGGAAACCATACTGGCTCTCCGCCAGATCCGGCCCCACGCGCACCAGCTGCCCGACAAGGCGGTCTGCAATTACTCTTTCATAGAGCTTGCCCACCTCGTCGAGCAACACAATGGGCCGATAGGCGGAAGGAGAGTCCGCTGGGCGCCCCGGCTTCCTGATGAAGACCAGTTTCCCCGTCTTCTAACGAAGTGGGAACTGGCTCCTCTCCATGCATGCGCTTAGGAGCCCTCTTAGTCGAGGCCCGAGAGCCCCCAAGGCCATGACCCAGGCTTTTCCAGCTATGCCGTCAGCTCCTGGGGCGGTATTTTTCGCATTCAGCTTACGTACCGCCGCTCTCATCTCTACCTCAGTCACCTCCGGAGCATCGTCGTCGTCGTCGGTGTGGTCCGCATCGGGCACCGCAGTAGGCGGAGCCATGGGCGGGGGGGTATGTTCCCCTCTTGAAGGGAACAGAGCGCCCACCACATCCCCCACAAGCTGGGGCCGGAGACTCTGCGTCAGCGGGGGAGCCCATGGGCGGAGTTTCTCCCGCACCATCTTGTATGGGCGTCCCCACGGGTCTCTGTTCAGAGTCTCCAGCAACTCCTCGCGGGCCAGTGTCCTGGCCCGCAGGATCTCCGCTTACTTTGCGGACGCTGAGCCCACCAAAACGAATGAGTAGTGTGGCTTGCAGCCACGCGCGGTCGTCCAATGCCACATTTATGATTGATGTTAAAGTGCTTCGAATGCTTCCATTACGGGGAAGAGCGGAGAAAATACATAAAATTTGGACGGAAACAGCATAAGGGTGAATGTTGAATATAAATTAATTTTACAAGTCTATCCGAAATATCGTTGACATGTTTAATTTTTTCATCAACGAAAGGTGAAATACTGTCTCCTAAAATTGGGGAACCTAGGAGGTGCAGTGAACTTTTTTCCATAACTTTGATATCTGGGGCTATTGAATTGAATTTGTGTATAGTCGGTTATCTGTCGGTCTTGTTAAAAGGGTAAATTTCGCATTTTGAGTAGTTGAGGCCAATGTATTGGAACTGCTGCTTTAAGGATTGGAGATCTTTTAGAACAGTATTTACGTCACTTCCTAGAGTCCCATCGTCTAAATACCACACATTAAATTTGTAATTTAGTTGTTGTATTATGGGGTGAACAGCTAAACTGAAAATGACTGGCCCAAGGGGATCACCTTGTTGGTATCCGACTGCAGATTCAATAACGTTGTGTCTCTATAAAGTAATTTTGGAGGGTATATATCACTGCGGCCTATAGAAGTGCCAAAAAAAAAAACATCCGGTAATACTTTTTTTGCTTCGGCCAAACCTTACTCTTGAAACATGAGCATACCGGACTTGGAAAACTTGGAAAACGCTCAATTTAGTAAAATCTTAATTAAATAATAGACAACAACAAGTTCAAATAATCGGTATCAATTCACTAGGTTTAAAAGCAAAAATAGGTGTGCCACAAGGCTCGATATTGGGTCCATTCCTCTTTTTAGTGTATATTAATGATCGACACCATTTATTAAAAATAACCACAAATGTTGCTATTTGCTGACGAGACTTCCTTATTTTTAAGGTAGATAGACGTGCTACAAATGTTGACAGTATAAATAACGCGCTACTGCGAGTCTAAAATTGGTTCATTGCTAATAATTTAGTATTAAATAGAAAAACAAACTAAGTGCATAAAATTTTCTTTACCGAATGTCAAAAATAGTGATTGTGAGATAGTATTGAATAAAGAGAAACTAGAATTCGTCGATAAAACTGTTTTCCTGGGGATCACGACTCGAGGCTACGAGGCTCGAGGCCCGAGGATCCTCATTTAACGTCTCTTGCTAAGTCAGCTAAGTACAGCAGCATGTGCTGTCAGAAAAATCCGTCAATTTACTGATGTAGATACCGCGAGGCAAGTCTATTTTAGTTACTTTCATAGTATCATGTCTTACGGTATTTTACTGTGGGGACGGGCTACAGACATCGAGTTTATTTTTATTCTGCAGAAAAGAGCGATCACAGCTATATATTATCTCCACAGGCGTGATTCTCTAAGGGAACTGTTTAAGGATATTAACATCATGACGGTACCTTGTCAATATATCTAAGAAAACATCATGTACGTAAGATTATTTTTTTTATCTTTTTAGTAAAAAGAGGTGATAGACATAATCATAGTACAACAAATAGGGACCTATTACTGCAATCAGGTTTCAGACTTGCTAAAGAAGACTCATCTTTCATGGGGTACTGTTTAAAATGTAATAATAACACTCCTCCCTACATACTTCAACTGAATGAGACAAAATTCAAATCTTCTATGAAACGCACACTATGTAGGCAGGCAGGCATATTATAAGTTGGGGGATTACATCGCTTATAAAAATGCTTGGCTCAATGCTGGTCCTGCTCCACAACCACAACTAATTGATTGAAATGAAATGAAATGAAATTGTTTATTCTGTAAATAGGATATCGGTATCACTTTTACACAACATAACATAACATCACGCCTTGTTTCCCCGAAGGGTTGGGCAGAGGTGTCCCTGTAGCAGGCACACCCACATTTCGCCAGTTATGTTTAAGTCCCATGTAATAGGGGGCGAGCCTATTGCCATCAACCGGGCACAAATCCAGACTCCGAGCTGCTACTGAGAAATTTCAGATAGAAAAACCCAATAACATTTTGCTCGACCCGGGAATCGAACCCAGGACCTCATACTTAGCAGTAGCGCTTGCGACCACTAGACCAACGAGGCATCACTTTTACACGTCATATTAAAATAATATTAAAAATGAGCTAGATGAGTTCTACGTTTCCTATCTGACTACTCTGAGAAGAAAAGCGGAAACAAACTCAGATTTCGCAGTGTCTTTTAAAGTCCAGACATAATTTTGGTCAGGCCATATTAGACCATTTCAGACACTAATCTGTCTGAAATGGTCTTTTGAGGAAAGAACCACACAAACTTGAGTGGACCTGTCCAATTATTTTAAGCATTTGTCAGTAATCGTGGAGCTCAACTCAGAACTTAAGGAGGTCATAAACTACTCAAACTACAAGACCATCATTAAAACTAACAGAAATAAAATTAATAATAACATTCACATAGTCCTCACATTCACAATGATTATAATAATATAATACTTTACAAAATAATCATGTCATTTTGAACATAATATTCAACAATGTCAATGTGTACATAAAACTGCTATATTTTGATCATTTTAAATGGTTATAATAAAAATGTCAAGTTTTATGGTTTTATCACAAGGCTTAGCAGAGCGAGCAGCTCAATCCCAAGCTTTTATATCTTCTAAATAATCTGAAATTTTATAGTACCCTTTTTCACAAAGTTAGGTTTTAATATAGATTTTAAATCGTTTAATGGGTAAGTTTCGAATGTCAATGGGAAGTTTGCGTATATATTGACCCATGAACGAGTTGCCTACTTTGTGGAGACGTGTGCGATGTAAAGCAAGGTTGTTTTTATTCCTGGTATTTAAACTATGAATATCGGACATTTTCTTAAAATTTGTTATATTTTTGTATACATATAATAGGTTTTCAAAAATATATTGTGAGGCTACAGTCAGAATGTTTATTTCGTTGATTTTTTCTCAGGGAATCTCTTGGACCTCGATTGTAAATGGCTCGAACAATCTTTTTCTGTAGAACAAAGATAGTATTAAAAAAATATAAATTTTAAAAAAATATTCAAGTATAAAGTAAAATTATGATTTACATTAATTACAATCAAGGAAAATTTTATTCTAACTGTAATGTAGACCTGCCTGATTTAGGTTTATGAAAACCTGTTTCAGGCCATCAATTTACATCAAACAACAATACATTAAAAGAAAAACAAGACAAAAATACATTAAAGAAGACAACAATACATTTATTTGAAGTTAAATTAAAAAAAAGACATAATATTTTCAATTACTAATTACTTAAACAGTAACTATTTGGTATATTATTTTAAAACTAGATTATGTAAGATATATTATGTTTAAATAAATTAACGAGTAATATTAAAATAGATAAAGTATTATTAATTTGGTAAAGGAAGAGAATTATATTAGAGTAGGTAGATAGAAACTTTATTTTAAAATTTCTAGTAGTTTTTCCGTGTCTGCATAATTGAGTTTTGCCAAATATTCTTGTACTAGTAAGTTACACCTATTATAATTTAAACTTAAATCTTTAGCACTCTGTTAAACTTGTTATACAAGTAGGGTCCTAAAAATAAATAAAATCTATTAGTAAAAGCATGTTTTGTCTGAGAGTTAGCACAAACCAAATCTTTTCTTCTCCTATTCAGATAGGAGAAGAAAAGATTTACTTCTAGGGGTACTGGGTTAAAATAAAGTTCAGTATGTTGTAATAAAACTACATTCGAAACAAATAATTGACGTACTATTAGCACCTTACATGCCATATAGACCTGGTGTGTAGGAAATCTAAATGGACGAAAAGTAGCAACCTTTAAAACTGCTCTTTGGGCGCGTTCTAGATGCAGTAAAATTGAATTAGTGGTATTACCTACTGCATAACGTCCTGGGGTGATGACCCCAGGACGTTATGCAGTAGGTAATAATAGACACAAAGCCAAATAAACCTGTCTAATTAATTTAAAGTCGATGCTACGTAATTTTTTTTAAATGTTTATAGTTTACGCACTCTGGTGCATAATAAATCGATGTGTTTGCGGAAATTCAGGTTTGTGTCAATTGTGACGCCTAGATATTTGATATGGTCGGTTTTGGCGAAAGAGGGACAAGTGCATGCAATGTCAGCATAATGTAAATTACAATTTTTATGCGTTTGAATGTTTAGATTAGTAAGCGTTGGATTAGTGTTTCTCATTGTACATAATAGGTACTTGGTTTTATCTGTATTTAATGTTAAGAGATTTTTATGAAGCCAATTAGACACAGTATTAAAATCATTCTGTGCTACCGCATAGACCTCGGCCTTTGATTTAGCTGCAAACAGAAGAGCTGTATCATCTGCATATGACAAAATTACACCCTTTTGAAGTGTCAAGTTGCAGAGGTCATTTATATAAATTAAAAACAAAGTAGGACCCAAAATACTGCCTTGTGGGATTCCATAACAGGTATTCTTAAATTCAGAACTCATGTATTGATCTATTTTTACACACTGATGCGGTCGCTAAGGTAATCAGATAATAGTTGTAATTGTACTCCCCGTATTTCCAGCATTTCCAGCTTGTACAAAAGCAAAGTACAAGAAATTATGTCAAAAGCCTAGGCAAGGTCTAAAAATATCCCTATGGTGTGCATGCCTTCACCAGGTTTGTGCTTATAAAATTTGTCAGATGGTGAATAGCTTGACTTGTTGATCTCTTAGGCCTAAACCAAATTGATGTTCAGAGAGTAATTTATTACTTTCAAGATATTTTACTAATCTATAATGTTGATATTTTACTAATCTTTAATCTATAATGTTTATAATTTTTTCCAAAATCTTTGAGAGCCTGTTAAAACTGAAATTGGCCTGTAATTATTTACACAATTTTTGTATCCAGCTTTAACCAGAATCTTCATGATAACCAGTTTGGGTTCAAAGCTGTTCACTCTACAGAAACAGCTATATTGTGTTTAAAGCAGACTGTCAAGTACTACACTGATAGAAGTACACCTGTCTTTGCTTGCTTCCTCGACTTCTCGAAGGCATTTGACTTGGTTTGTTATGATCTGCTGTGGCAAAAGCTGCAGCAAGCGTCAGTGCCAGACGAACTGATTCGGGTATTCCAATACTGGTACAACAATCAGGTCAATGTTGTTCGATGGTCGGGGGCTTACTCGACCCCATACAGGTTGGAGTGCGGAGTGAGGCAAGGGGGGCTAACCTCACGGAAGCTCTTTAACCTGTATGTTAATGCACTGATAGAGAGGCTCAGTAGCACGCATGTCGGTTGCCATATTGGAGGTGTGTGCCTTAACAATATCAGTTACGCAGACGACATGGTGTTGCTGAGCGCCTCTGTCTGTGGTGTGACAAGACTGATTCGCATCTGTGAGAAGTATGCTGAGGAACATGGGTTGTTGTACAATGCGAAAAAGAGCGAGTGCATGGTCTTTCGGACCAAGGGGAGGTGTCCAGATTACTTGCCGGCAATTAAGCTTAACGGATGCCCACTCAATAGAGTGAATACTTTTAAATATCTGGGACACTTATTAACCTCTGACCAGAAAGACGATGCAGACATTGAAACGGAGCGTAGGGCACTGTCTGTTCGTGCGAATATGATAGCCCGCAGATTTGCTCGGTGTTCGAGGGGCGTCAAAAGAGCCCTATTTAGGGCGGCATTTTGTACGTCCTTTTACACCGGCAGTCTGTGGATGGATTACACGCAGAAACAGTACAGCGCACTACGTGTCCAATACAATAACGCGTTCAGGGTACTTTTGGGGCTGCCTCGCTTCTGTAGCGCATCGGGGATGTTTGCCGAGGCGCATGTGGATTGTTTCTACACAGTCATGTGCAAGCGGTGCACATCCCTGGTGCGCAGGGTGCGGGCCAGCCGCAACAGTATCCTGAAGGCTTTTGCTGAACGCTTCGACTGTCAGTACATGAACCACTGTTGCATGGTTCACGTACTGACTAATGTGAAGATATTGTTTTGATTGTATTGTTGATCTGATTTAATTTTATAATAATTTTAATTTGTGTTGTTAATTTGATTTTAATTGTGTTGTTGATTTCAAGTGTAAACTATGATCCTAAGTTGATTGAAATAAATAAAAAATAATAATAATAATAATATTCTGTGGCCCGTCAAGATGACGGTCGAAAAAATTTTTCTCCGTGGAATTTCCTATAATTGTTAAGAAATAAACATCCAAAAATACTGTGAATAAAATAAGAAATAACTGGAAAATGCATAAAACCACCACCAAAATATAAAGAAATGGACTCATAACATCTCACGGAGAATACCAATGAAATGCTGACACGAAGTCGGGCACGGAAACTGATAGACACACACCCAACATCTTCGGGTTCGTCGCTCAGCTCCGCCTCGCAGTTGCCGGATCCTGCTCCAAATGTGAGTCCAGTGATACCCGTCGCTGCAGTTGCGTCGAGCTCGAGCGACGAATACTTCTCGCCGCCGACGACACCACCACCAACACGTCAGCGTGGAAGAGGCCGACCACCGGCCAGCTTAGGACTTCGAGGCCCACCGGCCTCTGATAGGGTCCCCGCTCCCGGTGGAAGTGTGCAGCGCATGAGGTGGACACAAACAATCAACGAAAATGTCATGCGCGCATACTTTGGGGCTACAGAGGGGGGAAGTAACCTGACTGCGTGCCGTGGTCGGATGCTCTCTCTGTTTCAGGTGCTTAAACCAGCTGTCAACGTGTCGGCACAACGACTGTCGGATCAGGTACGGGTCATCCAGCGTAACCATATGCTGGATGACGTTGTCCTTGATCGACTACGCCTCGAATCACGGAATAACAATGTTATACCTGCTTCGCCACTGGTCACGGTCCAATTACAAAACTTAACCAGTTCTTCACCGCGACCCGACCGCGTTGGTGAAGAGGATGATGGTGGGGTTATATCCGTGAGTTCCCAATGCAATGCACGACTGAGGAGCGCTTTGGAGGATGCTTTCCGGGAGTTCCGTTCCATTCCGCCTGGACTCAGACCACATTTACCTCGTTTGCCCATGCACAAGAAAAATAAGGCGCTGATGTGTACTCTAGACTCGCTGCTGTCAAATTATTTTGACGGCAGTAAAGACCTCGCCGATACCCACTCGATCTTGTACTGTGCAGCTGTAGCGGCATGTCCTGTAGCTCATGTCAAATTCCCCAACAGTGACAGAGCTCCACGACCAAAACCAGCTGTACCAGCTTGGCAGTGCAGGATTGAGCGTCGTATCGGTGAGGCTAGAGTACTCATCGACAAGCTAATCTGCTTCAGGGAGGGCAATACTCGCCCTAGAGTGATGCGCTTTGTGAAGCGGGCGTTCTCGGGGACTGATATCAGTTCTCAAGATTATTTGACCCGCGTCACAGAGCGTATCGACTTCCTGAAGCAGAAGATCTATGCATGGGCAAACCGTATTCGACGATACAGACGGAGAGTGGAGCGGTACACTCAGAATCGCACATTCCAGAGCGATGAAAGGTGGGTTTACAGGGCTTGGGAGCGACCGGACCAAGGTGTGATTGACACGCGCCTGCCGGATGATGACGCCATGTGTTCATTTTGGCGAAGCATCTGGTCGGCGCCTGTCAGTCACACCGAAGGAGATTGGACCAGGGAAATCGAACGAGCGTGCGAGCAAATACCAGAAATGGAGGCACTCACCATCAACCCCCAAGATATAGCTCGTGCAGTCCGTCCGTTACCTAACTGGAAATCACCAGGGCCGGACGGGCTGCACAACTTTTGGATAAAATGGTTCCAAAGGTCGCACGCCCGTTTGGCATCCCAGTTCCAGTCAGCTTTAGATTCAGGGTCGCTGCCCCAGTTCCTAACAACAGGAATAACCCACCTGCTCCATAAATCAGGTAGTACTGCGGAGCCCAAAAATTATAGACCGATCACTTGTCTACCGACGGTCTATAAAGTTCTTACTTCCATTTTGAGAACTAAAATTAACAAACATATTGACACCAACTCCATCATGTCTGCCTCTCAAAATGGATGTAAGAACGGGTCCCACGGTACTAAGGAGCTACTCCTCATCGATATGGCCATTAACCAGCAGGTTCGTCGTTCCCGAAGAGATCTGTCGACATGTTGGATAGATTATAAGAAGGCCTATGACTCGGTGCCACATACATGGCTCATGAGGGTGCTGGAGCTGTATAAAGTAGATGCAACTCTACGCACCTTCCTGATGTCATGTATGAGGCAATGGAGGACGGTGTTTCGCTATCCAGGATGTCGACAAATCCTGAGGAATAGCGAGCCAATAAGGATCGAGCGAGGTATATTCCAGGGTGATAGTTTGAGTCCACTTTGGTTCTGCCTAGCCTTGAATCCTTTAAGCACGCTGCTGGAGGATTCAGGGCTAGGTTATCGATTGAGGAGAGGTGGTCAGGTTATATCTCACCTCCTTTACATGGATGACCTGAAACTCTTTGCCCCCAACAATTTGCAACTGCTGGAGCTACTAAAGATAACCGAAACTTTCAGTAGCGCCATCAGGATGGACTTTGGTGTGGACAAATGTGCGGTCATGCATGTTAAACGATGGGAGATCGTAGAATCCGTGGGAACCCACCTCTCGGATTCCATACAACTAAGATCCCTCTCCTCAATCGAAACCTACAAGTATTTGGGTATGTCGGAAGCGTTAGGTGTCAACGCTGCTGACATGAAGCAATCGCTGAAGGAGCGCTTCTTTAACCGCCTGAATAAAGTATTAAATAGTCTTTTATCAGGTGGAAACAAGGTGCGCGCCTTCAACGGTTGGGTCATGCCGGTTTTGATGTACTCTTTCGGCATACTCAAATGGACTCAGACGGAACTTGACGCCCTGGATAGGAGGGTCCGCACACTGCTGACCGCAAATCGCATGCATCACCCACGTTCATCGGTGATGAGACTGTATATCCCGCGAAAGTGCGGAGGTCGAGGCTTCTTAAATCAATCAATCAATCAATCAATCATTTATTCATAAGTTCACATATAAATTACATAAAAGTTACATCATAACAAAGTTACATATTAATAGTAGAAATGTGGAAAAAAATTAAACTATGCCTAAAATAAATCTAGTGTATAACTTATATAATATTGATTAAAGGCCCAATGAATACAATAGCGACCTGCCTGATGTAGGTTTATTCAAACCTGTGTTTCAGGCCATCACTTAACAACGCTGAGTGATTCAGTGGACTATTATGTTACTGTACATAGAGCTATCATTGATACATAATAAATTTTAAATAAAAATGAACTTAACATTTAATAAACTCATTGCATAACTTCTAGCAATTTTTCTGTGTCTGAGTAATTAAATGTCAGTAGGTATGCACTCAACATTTCACTACACTTTTTATAATTTACACTATATATATTTACCGACTTATTGATTTTATTATATAAGAACGGACCTAAAAATACATAAAATTTATTTATAAAAGTATGTCTGGTTTGAGGCTTTATGCAAACTAAGTCTTTTCTTCTCTTATCAATAGGTGTTGGGATATAAGGAAGTTTATTATGCTGGTGTAGTACTATATTCAATATAAATAGTTGACGCACGGTTAAAACCTTGCATGCCGTGTAAAGCTCATGTGTGGGAAATCTAAATGGGCGAAAGGTGGCTACCTTAAGGATAGCTCTCTGCGCACGTTCTAATGGCAGTAGGATTGATTTGGCAGCCCCACCCCAGGAAGTTATACAATAAGTGAGAATGGATTGACACAAAGCTAAATAGACCTGTTTAATTAATTTGTAGTCCGAAATATATCGTAAATTCTTAAAAATGTATATTAGTTTACGCATTCGAGTGCATAACAAATCAATGTGTTTACGGAAATTCAGATTTGTGTCAATCGTTACACCAAGATATTTCATATGATCGGTTTTTGCTAAACTGGGACAGTTACATGCATCGTCAGCATACGTGCCGCACTTGTGCGCATAAATGTTTATGTTAGTAGTTGGCAGGTTAGTGTTTCTCATAGTAAATAAAATGTGTTTGGTTTTCTCTGCATTTAGTGTTAGGAGATTTTCATGTAGCCAATTAGACACTATATTAAAACCGTTCTGGGCTTGTTTATATACCTCATCTCGAGATTTATCTGAAAACAATAGAGCCGTATCATCTGCATAAGACATTATGACACCATTTTGGAGCGTTAAGCTGCACAGGTCATTTATGTATACTAGGAATAAAGTAGGGCCCAAAATACTCCCTTGTGGTATTCCGTAATTACTATTTCGAAGCTCAGAACTGACGTACTGACCAATTTTGACACATTGTTTGCGGTCACTAAGATAATCAGAAAGTAGTGAAAGCGTTGTCCCTCTTATTCCGAGTGCTTCAAGCTTGTCTAATAATAAAGGACAAGAAATTGTGTCAAACGCCTTGGCGAGGTCTAGGAAGATCCCAATGGAGTGCATGCCCTTATCCAAATTAGTTGTTATATAATCCGTCATTTGATGTACTGCTTGATTAGCTGATTTTTTGGGCCTAAAGCCAAATTGTCTATCTGAAAGCAATTTGTTATCTTCTAGGTATTTCATTAATCTAATATTAATGATTTTCTCTAGGATTTTGGAGAGCCCTGTTAAAACAGAAATGGGTCTGTAGTTATTAACATATTTTTTGTCACCAGTTTTATATACAGGTGTAACCACTGCTTTTTTAAGCGACTTAGGGAATATACCCTTAGTCAAGCATAACCGAAAAATATGAGTTAACGGCGGAGCAAGTAGGTATTTGAAATGTTTTAGTATGTTGTTTGATATGTCGTCCCACCCAACCGCGCAAACGTCCTTTAATCCAGAGATAATTGTTAGTACTTCATCGACATCCGTATCTAGTAAGACAAACGATTTAAGTGTGGGGAAAGTTTTAAGATGGTTTTGAGGGAGAGAACTTTTAGATTGTATGGTATTTTCTGCTAAAATTTTGCCTACGTTAGAAAAATAGAAATTAACTTTATTTGCTGATTCGATTGGGTTGTTCTCTATTGTCAATAAGTCAAGTGGAGGTTCTGATTGTTTTGTTCTAAATGTATTTGTTTTTATATATTTCCAAATCAGTTTACTATTTTTGCCTGCTTTCTGCAGTTCTTTTCTATCAAATTCATTTTTTATTTTTTTCAAAAGGTTATTGCAGAAGTTTCTATATCTTTTATAAGTAATGGAAAGAATTTCATTTTCAGGCTCAAGTTTGGTCTTTATGTGAAGTTTGTCTCTATACCTAATACATCGAACAAGTCCGGGTGTAATCCATGGTTTAATACACTTATACTTCTTTGACGTTATTTTAGCGACTGTATGTTTTATTATTGCAGAGTGAAGTGAATTTATAAAATAATTAATAGAAATGTTTGCATCGGTAGAATTATAAACTGGGTCAAAATTAATATTACGTATGTCTTTCTCCAGGTGCGTCATATTGACTTTAGTATAGCTACGTAAACAATTTTTTCTGGGTAACGAAACTTGTAATGTTAGTAATACTGCTTGGTGATCAGTAAGCGAAGAGTTAGTAACAAATGTTTTGGTTGGGTTATTTGTTTTTATAATGAAATGATCTAAGCATGAACCACTTTGATGCGTGGGGTGGTAATGAGCTGGTAATAGTCCGTGGAATGAGCAGATATTAAGATAGTTATGTGCTTGTAAATCTATTTTCCCGGAAGCAATGTCGATATTGATGTCCCCCATGAGTATTATGTGTTTAAAAGTTGTAAGCCTTTGTAACTGTATGTTTAGTGAATCTAAGAAATTTGCGACATTTTGAGAAGGAGGTCTGTATATAGCCATAACCACCGTATCCAAACCAATTTTAATGAGTAAGCAATTACTATTTTGTAGCAAAGGTTCTTCTACAGTTGTACTTAAATTATTGTTAACAAATACAACTAATCCATCATTCTGGTTGATGTTTCTGTTGGTTTTATGCGAGACATATCCGTCTAAAGATGGAACAGCTGTTTGGTTTGACAACCAACATTCTGTGAGGACGATAATGTCGCAAGTTATACCCAAGTTCTGTAGCAATATTTCAAAAACATTTATATTTCGATTAATGCTGCGAATATTTTGTGTAAGTAGGGTCAGTGGTTTCTCTCCCAAGGGAAAGAGGCGTTTACACTCATCAATATTACAATTTATAGCTTCAGACACAGAAAATTGATCTAGGTCACTAAGTAATTGATTAGTCATGGTAAATAAACACCTAACAAATGTAAATAAACAAAAAACTACTACTAGTGTGCTTAATATATAGGTTAATCGGTAGCGCTCTTAGGCGCCTTCATAATCTATGGAATGGATATAGTTGTCCTCGGCATTTTTTCGTGCTGGACAATTTACATCACCAGTTTTATGATCCGATTTTCTCTTAAAACGTTTGCACGTCGCACAGTTGGGTGGACTGGATTTTGTGCTACATTCCTTAAAAGAGTGGCCAGTCTCTTCGCAGTGATTGCACGTCGGGCTAGTTTCACGGCAGAACTTGGCCGCGTGACCGAACTGCTGGCAGTTAAAGCATCGAGTAACGATCGTGAAATCTCGTACTGGGCATGACGTCCAATTAATGAATATTCGTCCTTGATTTACTAGAATCTTCCTGATGCTAGCTGGCACTTCTAGTATGTAATTGCAATTAGGGAGGTCCTTTTTTCCTGATTTGTGGCTCAATTTAACTTGATCTTCAAACGACTCACGAGTTGTATTGGTCATCTTATCTGAGAGGTTTTGCTCGTAGATGCAATCAATAACCTCCTTATCAGTCAGGGCTACTGGGACTCCAATAACAGTGATTCTTGGGCGCCGTTTTGATGGTTCTTCAACCTTAAGGCCTGAAGAAACGAGTTTTTCTAAGCTCCTGAGCTTTTGAATGTCCTCTTTGGAGTCGGTACTAATAAGAACACCTCCATTTTTTACTTTCTTAAGGCCACGAACATGTAGTTTAAGCTCCCCGGGCGAAATAATTTTCTGTACGAGAGACTTGGTATCGTCACTTGTTTTGGTCTTGTCGTTGGGATATATAGCAACTGAGCTTAAATTTGCTGGGCGCACAAAGTTATCAGAGCCTTTTTTGACCATATTAGCATACGAAAAGGGTTCTGAAGGGTTTGAAATGCCTTCAACTACTTCTTTGAACTGTAGGAGAGAGTTCGCGATGTTCTGTTGTTGCTGTAGGTGCTGAATGGTACTATGGGCTTGAATGGTTTTTTGCTTTAAGGCTTGATATAAAACAGCCATCTGAGATGCGCCATGTGAGACACTACGGCAAAGATTGGCCACACGAACCTTTTGTTCCGCGATCATTTTTCCGTCAGCGACTAAACTGCATACTTCACTTAGGATTTTTTCCATGGACCCCATCCATTTCTGTATCTCCGGCGTAGAAATAACTTCAGCTGGTAGCTCATTCTCCAAGGGAGGTGGTGGATTTGGGTCAACAGGCTGGAAAGCTTGAGTTGGTGTCGGCGGAGGACTCCGCGCTACTAGATGGCTACGGCCAAACGGGCTAGATCCTGTGTTAGACATATCCAACAGAGAAACTATTAGATACACTATTTAAAAATACTTTAGTTCATTCTTACACAGTCAGTAACCTCGTAATAATCACTCGCGACACTCATTTATCACTGACGACGCAAATAACTATAACAATTTGTATTTGTAATCGATTATTAGTATCATAATAAGCTAAGCAAGATACGTCCACGCAGTCAGGCGAATCAATCGCGAATTTCAAACGACAAATGCTAAGACCCTGCACAACCGTGAGGTATGCAGTCTCAGGGAATACTTCCTAGAAGCCGACGTGGGGATGCACCGAGATGTGATCACAGTGGACAAAGGCCTCACCCCGCTATCCTTAGCTAACGAGAACTGGCGCAAACCTATAGTATTAGATACTAATGACCGCAGGGAGGTATGGCAGAGCAAAGAGCTTCACGGGCGCTTTTACCGGGCCTTACATGGGCCGGACGTAGACCTGTTAGCGTCCGTATCCTGGTTGCGATTCGGTGACCTATTTGGGGAAATCGAAGGTTTTGTCTTTGCGATTATGGACGAAGTTATGATGACGAACAACTACCGGAAATATATTGTGAAGGACGGCACGGTTGACATCTGTCGGGCATGCCACCGTCCCGGGGAATCAATCCGACACATTATCTCTGGCTGTTCTCGTCTGGCTAACGGAGACTACTTGCATAGGCACAACCTTGTAGCCAGGATTATCCACCAGCAACTTGCTCTGAAATACAGTCTTGTGGAATCGGAAGTACCGTACTACAGATATGTGCCCGACCCAGTCCTCGAAAATGGCAATATCACGTTGTATTGGGATCGATCTATCATCACTGACAGGACTATTGTTGCCAATAAGCCAGACATAGTGGTGATAGATCGATTAGAGCGTCGCACAATGATTATTGATATAGCGGTCCCGCATGACGAGATCCTCGTGAAAGCTGAAAAAGATAAACAGATTAAGTATCTTGACCTGGCTCGCGAGGTTGTCGACATGTGGGATGTGGATATAGCAATCATTGTGCCGATAGTCGTGACGGCTAATGGCATAATAGCCAAGAGCCTCGACCAACACCTAAAGAGGCTCTCGTTAGGCAGCTGGATCAAGGGCTTGATCCAGAAAGCGGTACTCCTGGACACGGCGCGTATTGTCAGGAGGTTCCTCTCTCAGGAGCCTTGACCACCGGTAGCTTGGACCCTGTTCCCGACACCGGTGGGATACTATTTTTTATATTTTTAAATGTTTATATTTTTTTTTGTTGTTTTTATATGAATTTTTAAAAATGTAATTAATATGTTAAAAAATTAAATAAAGGAAATAATAATAATAATTTAAACACGGGGGTGACTATGGCTTTTTTAAGCAATTTAGGAAATATTCCTTTTGTTAAACATAAATGAAAAATGTGAGTCAAGGGAGGGGTAATGACGTACTTTTGAGTATTCTATTAGATATGTCGTCACATCCTACGGCACAAATTTCTTTTAATCCATCTATTATACTTACTACCTCATTAACATCAGTATCTAATAAGACCATAGAGTTTCGTGTTGCATGTGTCTTAGTTTGGCTTTGAAGGGAAAAACATCTATTAGATAATAAGGTTTTTCCTGCTAAGTTTTTTCCGACGTTAATGAAGAAGTTGTTAGCTTTATTTGCTGCTTCGGTAGGGCTTAGCTCAGAAGATAAAAGATCGAGCGCGTGTTTGGGATTTTTTTATCTAATAGACTTTTAAGAATGTCCATATAAGTTTATTGTTTTTACCTGCTTTCTGTAGTTGACTTTGATCATATTGGTTTTTTTGCTTATTCAACAGATTATTACAGAAATTCCTACATCTTTTATAAGTAGTAGTAGCGATAGTAGTTTCCGGTGCATTTTTTGACTGTCCGTGAAGTTTATCTCTATGTCTGCCAACAAGTCCAGGCGTAATCCATGGTTTAATATTACTATACTTTCTAGGTATCACTTTAGTAAATGTATTTTTCCTTATAGTAGATTGTAACAAATCGAGAAAATGTTGTAGAGACATATTTGGATCATGTGAATTGTAAACGGGGTCAAAATTAATACCGCGAAAGTCAGCTTCAAGACTCGTCATATTGAGTTTAGTAACGCTGCGCATGCAGTTATTTCTAGGTGAAGATATTTGTAATGTTAGTAAAACAGCTTGATGATCGGTAAGTGACGAATTAGTAACCAATGTTTTGGATGAACTTTTCGATTTTATAAGGATATGGTCTAGACAAGAGCCACTCTGGTAGGTTGGATGATAATGAGCTAGTAATAGTCCATGAAATGAGCAAATTTTGAAGTAATTATGTGAATGAGTATGAATTTTTTTGGCAGCGATGTATATGTTGATATCACCTACCAGTACGATATTTTTGAACGAAGATAGCTTTTCTAAGTTACTGCTAAGCGAATCCAAAAATCTATCAATACTTTGGGATGGAGGCCTATAAATAGCCATAATAACTGTATCGGGAATAATTTTATTACTAAGAAATTGCAGTCTAGAAAATGGGGTTAATCTACTAATGTTCTTAAATTATTTTTAATATAAACCACTATGCCATCATTCTGGTTGAATATTCTTTTGTGCAGGTTAAAGCCATCGAGAGATGGTATATTGGCCGATTGTTTTGATAACCAACAATTCTGTTAGAACGATAATTTCGCAGCATATATCAAGATCTTGTAACAAAACTTGTAAACCGTTAAAATTTCGGATTATACAGCGTACGGGTAAGTAAGGTCAATGTTTTATCCCCAGTATAGACTATGTTTTTGCATTCAACATTACAGATTTTAACATCAGACACCGAATATCCATCTAGATCAAAGATTAAGTGATTGGCCATAAAATAAAATATATGTAGAAGTTGACCTACTATCTATGTGCTTAATTGACTAGTTAGTCGGTGACGCTCCTAGGCGCCTTCATAATCAATGGAATTAATACATATAATTGTCTTCTGCATATTTACGTGCTGGGCAATTTACATCACCAGTTGGATGATCATTTTTCCTTTTGAAGCGTTTGCAGGTCGCAAATTGAGGCGGGAAACCTTTATTATTGCATTCCTTGAAAGAATGTCCTGTTTCGCCACAGAAGTTGCAAGTAGGGCTCCTTTTTCTGCAAAATTTGGCTGCGTGTCCGAATTGCTTGCAGTTAAAACACCTGGCTATAATAGTGAAATCTCTTACTGGGCATGATGTCCAATTTATGAAAATTGGCCTTGGTACATTATCCTTTTCCTCATATTAACATTCACTTCCAATATATAGTTTCAAGTAGAACGATCTTTCTTTCCTGACTTATAGCTCAATTTTATGCTTTCTAAAAAGGTCTCCCTAGTAATATTAGGCAATTAATTTGTCAAGTTTTGGACGTAAATGCAATCAAATACCTCTTTTTCAGACAGGGCTACGGTGACACCAATGACAGCAATCCTAGGACGGCGTTTGGATGGTTTTTCAACTGTAAAGCCTGAGGAAAGTAACTTCTGTGAGCTTTTTAATTTATCAATGTCGTCTTTGTTATCCGTCCTAATGATGAGACCTCCGTTTCTAATTTTCCTTAGACCGCGAACATGGAGTTTTAATTCCTCAGGCGAGATAATTTTTTGTACCAACGACTCGGTGTCGTCACTGGTTTTGATTTTATCGCTGGGATATATAGCGACCGAACTGAGATTTGAAGGGCAAATAAATTTATCAGAGCCTTTCATCACCATGTTAGCGTAGGAAGTACTTTCTGGTTTGGTTTGGCTCATCTTCGTTAACACGACTACTTTGAACTGGCAAAGGGATTACGCAACATTCTGCTGCACTTGAAGGTGCTGGATGGTTGTGTGCACCTGGATAGACTTCTGCTTCAGGGATTGGTACAGCACGGCCATCTGAAACGTTCCATGGTTAACTTTTCGACAGAGATTGGTGACACGGTTTTTTTGGTCGGAATTCATTTTTCTCTCCGCCACAATCGTGCAAATTTCGCTCAATATTGTGTCGATGAGCCCAAGCCATCTCTAAATCTCCGACGTAGAGACGACTTCAGTTGGTAATTCATTCTCCGTGGTTGCTGGCGGCGCTGGTTCTCTTGTCTGACTTCGATCGGCAGGCGATGGCGTCGGTGGGGGACTTCGTCGTACCAATTGGCTGCGACGGAAGGGGCTATCTCCTGGGTTAGACAGACTACTAACACCGGAAACGCTGATTGTCTATAAAACTATTTTGTTCATCTTTCACAACGAATAAAGTTGTTAGTCACACTTGTCACTTGCACAATAAATTGACTCTGCAATTATAGCAATAACATTACTCGTAATTACTTAAATCAGTAACGTTATAATCAACACAAAAACACGTCCGCTTAGTCTCGCGAAATTCTAATATATTTTTTAAATCCGCATAGGTTCTCCGGAGAAGAAAATAACTAAAATAATCAATTCTGACTGTATCTACGTCAATTATCTGTCTAATTTTTTTTTACAGCATAGGCGGCCAAACTTAGCCTTCCTGACAATTTTTCTATGTGTGGGCCCCATTGTAATTTACCGTCAATAGTGATTCCAAGAAAAACTGTCGAATCAACAGGGTCCAACTCTGTTCCATTTACTTGAACACTGGACAGATAGATGCCTTTTTTTTTTTTGAGGGTGGGAAATCATCAAATAACTTCTCCCGCTCTGGGCGGAGCGGGAGGGCGTGTCAGACTCTTACTGACTAAAACCCACCCGTGTTCCTTCCGTTGCCCTGTTGCCGGGGGCCACGATCTCCCTCTCGGTTTTCTTCGCAACCCCGGCAGGCATCGGCCCTAGCGGACCCCGTCGATTCTGCTGACATCTATTTGAGGCGCGCGTGGAACACAACGCGCCGTCGACCCGGGCCTGGTCCTTATCGGACGGTGAGCTACCCATTGCTCACCGCCCGCAAGCCCGCGCCTACGGTGGCCGGAAATCGCCTCGCGATTCCCGACGCCCTGGGCGTCTCCTCCTACGGCGGTTAGGGGCGTGAGGGCGCGAAATTTGCCTTTCACTCCTCACGCGTTCCGCCTCCTCCTTCGCGAGCATTACCGCTTCGCAGAAGGAGGTGACGGCCTCCCATTTCCTCTCGCTCCGTACCATGGCCTGAACCAGGGCCGGACGCGAGAGATCACCGCCGCCGATCGCCTCCACGAGGACACGGTGATGCTCCGCCCAAGCTGGGCAGACCTCCACCGTATGCTCCACCGTGTCCTCCGGGCGATCCACACAATGGTGACACCCAGGCGTTTCCTCCCGCCTTATCCTGTGCAGGAACCTCCCGAAACAGCCGTGTCCGGTGAGGACCTGCGTCAGGCGGAAGGTGAGGACGCCGTGGCGCCTCTCTAGCCACTCCTCAAAGAGGGGTCTTATCGCCGCAATTGTGGCGTGCCCAGCGCTGGGTTGTGACAATCGCACTCTCCATGACGCCATGAGATCCCACCGGAGCTCCGTCCGCCGCGCCGCGATTTCTCGCGGCAGCGGAGTTAAGCCCTGGCGTTTCGCCTCCTCGCGCAACTCCCAAATGTGCGCGAGGACCTTTGCCTCCAGATCCCATGGCGGTAATCCGGCAAGGAGGCTCGCCGCCTCGCAGGAGAGCGTGTGGTATCCTCGAGCCAGCCGGATGGCCATGACCCTCTGGGACGCGTTCAACCGGCGGGCTGGCCGCAGCCTTAGTGAACGCGCCCACACCGGTGCCCCGTAAAGGGCCATGGACCGCACGACCCCCGCGTAGAGCCTCCGGCAGGAGGCGTTTGGATCCCCTAGATTGGGCAGGAGCCGCTTCAACGCAGCCCCGGCCCGCTCCAGTCTGGGAGCCAAACGTCGGAAGTGTTCGACGAAGTTCCACCGGCTGTCGAGGACAAGTCCCAGATACTTCATTGTCGACTCGACGCCGATGTGAACCCCTCCCGCCATTACCTGGGAACCTGACGGTGGCGCGTTCCGAGGTCCATGAAAACCCATGGCCTCGGACTTGTGCAGGGCCACCTCGAGTCCCAGCTGCCGGATCCTGTCGACGATTGTCGCAACCCCGCGTGTCGCTAGTTCGGCCGCCGCCTGGTACGACACCCCCTGTGCCAGGACCAACGTGTCGTCAGCGTAGCAGACGACGCTGACGCCGCTAGGAAGGTCGGCGCGCAGCACTCAGTCGTATCCGATGTCCCACAGATGCGGCCCCAGGACCGATTCCTGAGGGACACCGCACGACATTTCTTGCCGGTTCCACTCTCCTTGGTGACCGGGGTGGATGACGGCCCTATCCGTCAAATAGGCCTCGACCACACGACAGAGGTAGGTCGGCATCCGGTGATACCGGAGTGCCTCCCTGATGCAACTCCAGGGCAGGGTGTTAAAGGCATTGGCGATGTCTAGAGACACCGCCATGACGACCCCACTCCGGGCCTCAGCATCCCCCGTCGTGAGGGCCCGCACGCGCATGATGGCGTCCACCATAGAGCGCCCCCTGCGGAAGCCAAACTGGCTCTCCGCCAGATCCGGCCCCACCCGCACCAGCCGCTCGACGAGGCGGTCTGCAATGACTCTTTCAAAGAGCTTGCCCACCTCATCGAGCAGCGCGATGGGCCGATAAGCGGACGGAGAGTCCGCTGGGCGGTAGATAGATGCCTGACATTCGGCATTGAAAATTTAATGAGCTTAGTTTTTTTTTCGTTCAGGAAAACATTATTTACATCAAACCAATGCACAACTTTAGAGAGTGTATGTTAACTTGTTCAAAGTTGACTAACTGACGTTTGATTTAAAAAATGAGGGAAGTCTCATCTGCGAATAATACGATCTTGTGATTATCCCTTACGTGGTAAGGCAAGTCATTTACATAAATTAGTAATAAGAAAGGACCAAAAATTCAACCCTGTGGAACGCCCATGGTGACCACAGATCCAGCAGATCTCTTGTCATTAACATCGACCCTCTGAATCCTTTTTTTGACATAAGAAATCGGAAGGTCAAGAGCCTTGTCCCTCATACCATAGTGGTACAGTTTCCTGATGAGTTTATCATGATGAACACAATCGAAAGCCTTGGACAAGTCGCAGAAAATGCCAAGAGTACCTTGCAACTCCTCCCAGGCTTCGAATATGCTCTTCAGTAATTCTACGCCCGCGTCTGTAGTTGAACGACCCTTTGTAAACCCAAACTGTTTCAGATGAAGTAAATTATATGCATTGGCTCTTATAAAAGTTTTAGAATATTTCTTAACAAATTCTATAAAAGTTTCATCATGTTTATATGTTTTTTCATGATACAATTCAAATAACCTTTGCCTACTTTTGTTAATATCTGGTGTTGCCCAATCGCTAAATATAATGCGATTACAAACAGGCAATGTTTTTGAGATGAAATCTTCCATAACTCACAATTGATGAGGTTAAATTATAAAGTGTAAGCTGAATTCTGGTCGTTATGATAAGGCAAACCTGGTAGTTTTTCTATTAAATTATTTTTAAATTATCCTAAGCGAGTTTTATTTACAGAAACAACTCACAAGTTTTCTTTGAACTCTGTTTTCTGAGGGAAAGTGACTGCCACAGTGATCAGAGTCCAGCTTATAATTAAATGGCTAGAAGGTCTTAAGATTGTAAAAATACTGTCAATACAGGTAGCACTAGTGGCAGTTATTCTAGTCGGCTCAAAGAATGTATTGTATAAATTATATGACTTTAATACAGTTATAAATTTATTTACTACAGCAGATTTTTCCAGTATATACGTATTAATGTTGAAATTTCTACAGGCTACAACTGTTTTATTACTGTTACAAGTCTTTAATAATACTTCTTACAAATATTTCTAAAAATTTCATATGAAGCACATGGGGGCCTGTACACGCTCATTATAATGAACTTCTCAGCTCAATGCAAGCTATGTCAATAACTCGCTATTTCAATAGCCACCATGTATCATATTATAACTCTGCTGAATGAGCTGGCAACCTGGTGGTTGTTAAAGCTTAACATGAACTGGTGGACTTTCAACAAATCTTCAATTCCACATAGGATATCAACATAACTGCAGTTCATGAACAGCTCCAATTCTAATTCCTTTCCTATCACACCCAGTATACTTTGACGAACAATTTTTAGAGTATTACTATTACATTTTATAGAAGAGACTAGCTGCCCGGCCCGGCTTCGCACGGGTAGCATTAAGAACTTATTTACGGCGCACTTAACTACCTACCCTACCTACCCTACCTATCCTACCTACCCTACCTACCTTACCTACCTTACCTACCCTACCTACCCTACCTACCTACCCTACCTACCTACCCTACCTACCCTACCTACCCTACCTACCCTACCTACCCTACCTACCCTACCTACCCTACTTACCCTACCTACCCTACCTATCCTACCTACCCTACCTATCCTACCTACCTACCCTACCTATCCTACCTACCTACCCTACCTACCTACCCTACCTACCCTACCTACCTACCCTACCTACCCTACCTACCCTACCTACCCTACTTACCCTACCTACCCTACTTACCCTACCTACCCTACCTATCCTATCTACCTACCCTACCTACCTACCCTACTTACCCTACCTACCCTACCTATCCTACCTACCTACCCTACCTAAAACCTCACGGAGCCCGAGACCTTTCCAACGAATGCAAAACCGTGGAAATCGGTTCGTGCGTTCTGGAGTTATAGCGTCAGGAAGGAAAACCCGACTTATTTTTATATAGTAGATTACTACAATTTGATGGGTGAGATATCAAAGAAAAACTTGTTTAAACATTTTGATGATTAAAACCAGTATTTAAATTTTCTTCATTTATTATGCAAGAGGTTTTCTCTATTGTCCTAATTTCTAATTTAAATGACAATTAATGTTATTAGTTGTTGCCAAATGATTGGTAGAATTATTTAAAATGTCATTGCATTGCTCAAAAGAAGTAAGCTGTTTAAACCTAAACTCTAAAGAGCATGCTTTTACATTATTTTTAAGTAAGGCGGCAGAAAGCGAGGGTGATGAATTTAAATTTTCAGTAGTTTTAAAGGGAATATTAGCAAAATAATTTTCAAATTCCTGAGCTATTTCTACATCTGAGTTGATGGGGCCATGTGCAGTCTCTAAATTTAATTCACTACTAAGCTGTTTTTTCCTAGCTGTTTCATTATTTATTATTTGCCAGGTTGTTTTTATTTTATCATCAGCTGATTTTATTTTATTGTTAATGTAGCTTTAGTTATTTTGCACACACATTTAAAAGTTTTAGAATATTTTGCAACGTACTGATGAAAGCTTGTATTATTCATATGTTGCTTTAGGCCATAAAGTTCAAAAAGTTTTTCGCTGCTTTTACGATGTTTTGCTCGTTTAATAGTAAAAAGAATTCGGCGTCAAATCTATTATTAAGACTCTGAACAAATAATTTATTTGCCAAAGAATTATTTAATTTCTCTAAATGTTTACATGTAATTAGCCTTAACCTTATTTGAATTTTTTGCAAAGGCTTGTAGGAGCAAAATGTTATTGTTTGTCAACTGTGATCAGACGGCAACTTATTTACAGTTTGTTTATGTAAGCAATCACAATTACAAAAATATTATTTGTACAAGTGGCAGAAGAAGCTGTTACTCGGGTTGGTTCAATAAAAACATTACACAAATCAAATTACCTAAAAACATTTAATAATCTGACAGTGTTCGAGTTATTTTCTAATAAATTAATATTAAAATGACCACAGATTATTGACTTACTACTAGCACTAAGTTTCTTTAGCACAGCTTCCATTACAGAAACAAACATAAGTAGATATATTCTGGTAACTTGGAGGTATGTATGCGCATACTATAACATACCTATCAAGCTCAACAAGGACAATTCAATGGTGTGTTTAACAGACAGTCCCTTTATGTCTTTTCGTTCTTTCGATTGATTAGATTTTTTACAAATATTAATGACCCGCCATGTATCATACGTTTTCGGCTGAAATAGCTAACTACACAATTTTCATAGTAAATTGACATTGCTTGATGATCATTCAAACAATATTCTGTTAAACAAATGACATCAAACTTGGTATTTTCTAAAAACAATTCTATTTCTAGTAATTTGGAAGAGCAACGTTGAATATTTTGATTGAATAATATTGAAGTATGTAAGGGTAATATTGCCAGAAGATACCTTTTTTATGTTCTAAAGAGTTACCATTTACCGAGTAATATGTCTTGCATTGACTTGAATGTGCCCTGGCGGCTGTGAGTATGTCATGCTCACTGAGATATTTCGCTGATGGTGGCGCGTGTGCTGGATCATTTAACTCCCTTCAAAATGGTTGAACTGAATGGTGCTAATCCATGCGTCATGTTCGTGAACGGGCGCCGTCAGTTGGGACTGGTCATCTCTTAGTTGCCATGGCTTATTTACAACTTATTGTAATTTTTGGATTGTTCTGTGTTTTACCTTTTTATTACGGACGCTTCTAACATGCACGTCTTTCTACACTGTTCTGACATGTATAATTGCAACATAAATGATGTAACCAATATTTAGTAACATTTTTTTATTTAAAAGAGTGTCCGTGGAGTTTCTTGCTCGTTCTTCTCCATATATACCTACCTACTACGCTTTTGAATGGGCAACTAGCTTCATATTTCTGACTGACCGATTCCTTAAGAGCGTGGTAACATTTTACAAACGTAAATCGAGAACTTGGGAGATTTTGAAGTGATTTTGGTCATATAATTTATTGTTTTAGCTTCTTTTGACTTCAATCATCGTAATTATCATAGATTTTTATTTCAAGTCTATTAACAAAAACTCGTTCAAATTGGATTTTTGACTATGAAAACAGCGGATTTCGAAAGCACGATTTCCACATGACGCGCGAAGCCTCAACTTTGAAGTAATATTACAATAATTATTAGTACTAAGTAAGAAGGTAAAAGGTATTCATTCGAATAAGCATACCCTGAAATTTAAAATGCATTCAGAAAAATACGATTTTTAATTCATTAACTTGCATTTTTATCACGTCTAAGAAAATCAAAAATCGAGAAATCGACTACAAGAAAACACGTCATATTTCATAATCTATAAGTCATTTGGCAACATAAATAATTTTATACGTAAGAAGAAAGATAGTACTATTAATATGTAAAAAAAAAAAAATAATATCTGTCTTCAATCATTTATGAAAATAATTTTTCAAAGTTATTATAAAATCTGGTGCAACGAGCGGTTTAAATCAGTCGTGCTCTGGCACTTGTCGACGCAGGATCTATGTCGGTTGTCTTCCCGCCGCCGCGCAAGCACCACGCGTAATATATACGTAAATTATAGCGCGACAAAATATTTTTGATGCGTAAGTATTTTTTATTTTATTTGTGAATATGAATGAGGTTGTTCATTTAAGTAATATTAGGTCTTTACCTAAGAAATTGCCGTTTTTCATGAAATAAGTTAACGCACTTAAGCTTATTGATGCCCTTTTTTAAAAAGTCTGCTGGACGGGAGCCAACAAGTTCTTCAAAGGCATTTTGAACTGCCTCTCGGTTATTGATTTTTTTCCCCGCCAAGAAGTTACCAAATTCTGGAAAAAGTAGAAGTCTGTAGGGGCAAGGTCTGGTGAGTACGGTGGATGACGGAGAACTTCCAACCCCATCTCTTGTAAATTGGAGACCGTCTGCTGATCAGTATGAGGTCGCGCGTTGTCGTGCAGGAGCAGCGGAGCCGAACGATTGACCAAAGCTGGTTGAAGATGTGCGAGCTTCTCCATCACTATGTTCAGTTCTTCACACATCTGCAGTAATGCTCATCCCGTTTGATAAGAAGCTATGATGAATGACACCGGCGCTAGACCACCAAACAGTGACTATCACTTTTTAGGGGTCAGTTTTCGTTTGGGGCATTGTTTAGGTGCTGAACCAGGATCTAACCAACTTGCTAAGCACTTGCGATCATCGAACAGAATCCATTCTTCGTCGCAAGTAACAATGCGATTCAATATGCCTTCGTTTGTGTGCCTGTTGAGCAGTGCAAGGCTCAACTCGACGTGTGCTTCGCGCTAGCGATCATTAAATTCGTGGGGCACCCATTTCTCAAGCTTTTTTACCTTGCCAATTCGACGCAAATGGACCGATATTATTTTGATGCAAACATCGAAGGCTATTGCTAATTCAGTTGTAGATTGAGAATCATCAGCTTCCACAATCGCCTTTAATTGTCATTTTCGACTAAAGTTTTCAGTCGACAACACGGGGTTAACCAATAATGGGTGCAGCGATCGTTAGTAGTATTTGCTCCGTATACGTGGTTGATATTGCGTGTCGCTTCTGCCGCTTTGCTGCCACGACGGTACTCATACTCTATAATCACTCGAATTCTTAACGTATCCATGATGACGAAAAACATATAAATGCGATGAAAACAGAACTGTAACCATTAAACAAATGACTAATTTAAAAAAAAGAATTCCATATTTAAAAATAAAAATAATTTGAACTTAGAATTCTTAGAGAAAAAAGAAAAAAATTGGACTTGAAATAGCCAGTACGGCAGAACGGCAATGTCATAGGTAAAGACCTATTATTTTAATTAGGTAAAGTGGAACTATGGACTTGTAACTTCTTTCTCTACAAACTTGTTATTATTTTACTTACAGAACATGGGTAGAATAGACAAAACATATTATTATGGATCTCAGAAATCTGTTAGATCACGAAAAAGTAAAATGATTAATAATTTGCAGAAGGCAAGAGAAGCTGCGTAAGTATCTATTTAATTTTTTAACAGATTGTCAAAACATTTGTGTAAGTTATTGTTTTTCTATCAACAATTATGTTGATAGAAAAACAATAACTTACACAAATGTTGGTGGATTTTTCATTTACCTGACTAAGAGTATTAACTCTTAGTCAGGTAAATGAAAAATCCACTAGCGTCACCCATCAACCGTAACCGTTTCTTTTTATGCATTACTATTACTGAATCAATTTAAATACAATACTTGTAATTTGGCGTATTCCTTCCAGGACGTCAAAGTGTTACTCATTTGCAACAATTAAGCACCCTATAAAGCCGAGGCAAAAATACATGGAATTCGAAAAAATACAAATTTTATGAATTTTTGAAAATTTACCAGAATTCGTCACTAAATATCACTTTTCTCTAAGCTCTCTAATTCTCTAATTGAATGGCTGTCATTGCTATTTCATTGGATACATAATACTTTAAAAACCTTTCGATGTAACCAAATTTACCAAAACATCAAATATTTAAAAGTTAAAGGAAGAAGTTTACAAATCATTTTCAAAAATTATTTACGGACATGAACTTTGACACCAGTTATTTCAATATTTTACTAAGTCATGAAGCGTACAAATTACGGAAAAGACATCTTCATTTAATCAGCTATATAACGAGGTACAGACGTTCAAATTTTAGAGGTGCCGATGAAACAATCGATAATGCTGGCAAAGGTAGAATTTGCAAATTGGAGAAATATTTAAAAAAAGTGTATGATAATCGAATCAATTAACTGGTTTATGCCATTCGTCTACTTTCTAAACTCCCAGGAATCCATTGCACATTACAAACTCAGGTTATCATGACCAGGACACAAGTCACAAAGCAGCTGTTGAGTTTTTAACATGACACGGTCTAGTCACTGGTCCTTAGTTCGCGTGTGTTTAAACGTAATCCGCATTTAGGTACTTGTAGTTCATTGAGATAATTAACAATTACTTTTAAACTCCACTCTACTAACTTGTATGTTGTACTGCAGTCGTTTGTACCGTTCTCGTCGATTAAATTATTGCAATGGACTAGAGTGGTTTGTTGACATATTTGTACAAATTTAATTAAAATACACTAATAATCTATTTTGGACAGTATTTTTTATTTTCTCCGTAAACCTCTAGTTTTTATTTTTAAATATATAGGTACGCCATAGCTACAGACCAAGATCGTTTAGTCGTCGCAGCGTTGCAACTGTACTGCAACTGCCGTACATGAGGAAAAATGCACACACGCGCACTCACAAGGTGGCATCGAGCAATAAAAACCTAAAACCCGAACGCCTAGATTTCGTACAACGCAAGAAGCAAGGTCTCACAGCACAAGTAAAGGAAAAAGTTCGGATATCGTTTTTTGTTTGTATATCGTGTTTTAAAATAAGTTTGTTTGCCATTTCAAACCTACATTTGCAGTTAGAGAATTTACAATGACGTAAGTCAAACAAAATTAAGTTTGTTCTTGGGATAAATTCATTCCAACTACGGAATCATTGTGCGTAGTCCGATATTCACTTAGCCGGTTTTTTATAATGCACTCAGTTTTCCTAGAATATTGTGATGGTACTGGCTACGTCATAAAATGTTCGATGGCACTGCGACATCGGCGACGTGTGCGAGTATAATCACGAGCGCGCCGCGTCATAAATGCGCCAAATGGTGCTGATACACGCAGGCGACAGAATGCAGCGCGTCACTAAATTATCTGCTTCCGCGAGGCCGCCGCCCGGCCCGGCCTCATTATAGCAAGAAAGCGTCGTCTTTTGTGCTTGTATTTATTTCTGTTTCCCAACAATAGCGCATTGTGACGCGGCGGACGCAATCAGTTCGCCAGCGCGAGGGCTGCGCTCGCCTGCATACAGCGTTACTACGCTACAGAAACGACCATGAATTTCTAACGTAAGAATGTTCATTACTTCATCAGCGTTTCGGTTTCACGGGTGCGCGAGCCGTGCCACGTACTAGATACGGACGAAGCAGTCAAACTCACTCTTAAATTGTCAAGGATTCGATGAGTTAGAATGATGAAGCTATTTGGTAGCGTAGTTGGTTCCTGTGGAACTACTTGGATACGAATCTAAAACTTCATGAACCAGTTCATGCTACACCGTGCGGCACGGCGGCGTCTGCGTTCCGTCCGAGTGTTCTTCTCCACAAATCGAGTCGACACGGATACGGCTCGCGCTCGCCAGCACGGTCTAACATACATCATTCTAACTACTAATTATAATAATCGGGTGAGAATGTGTTGGGGCATACGGCCGTTGGTTTAGCTTGAAACGTTAAGGCCGCGTCCTATTTAAAAGCAATTGTCATTTAATAAATTATTTTTCTTTAAGTACGCTGTATTGGTACACCGTCTAAATATTTGTTTGCTGCACCGGTCGACGTCATTACGTTGGCGCCGGCTGTCACTGAAAACCAACGCTGGGGCTCTGTCTTGCATAGGGTCGTAGCATAATGCTGAGCGATAATGATATAGCCGATAATAGCCGATTTGCGTGGATGTGACGCATGCTTCCCCCAACCTTTTCTCATTTTTGTATTTTAAACTTTTTTTGCGTCTTATTTACCGTAAATAAACGTTTTTCTCTCTTTCTTTCTTTAATGTGAATACGCGATCGGTGCGTTCTTATATCACTTTTTGTTCGATGAACAACACAAACAAAAGTGACATATGCACGCGACCACCGCGTTATTCGCGCGAAGATCGCTTTTAAATAGGACACAGGGTATGTCAGCGATTGAATTAATTCTTCATTCAATCGCTGACATCACCGAATTAATTCTTCATGAAGTCAACAACTTCATGTTGATGTATAAGATTTTATCCTAGCTAAACATGTTTGTGCCATTATAATTATTTTATTTTACTTCACGGGCGGCGATCTGAAATATAATTCGTTAAACAAAGTAGTAATTCTTATGCACAGCGTAGACATCGCGTTCGTTTAGATATAAAATATTATAAATTTATATTTTTTTTAATAGAATTATCGTCCTTGGTGGCAACACACGCAGGAATGTCACTTTTCTTTCGCGCGCGTTTTTTCATCGCACGAAAAAATTTGCTCGCTTAAAATTATTCATTTAAAATAAGTTTACGGAACTTTTTACTACAATAACAAATGTTAATTATGTTAAGTGATACAAAGTGCAATAAGTGCATCGTTAGTGAAAACTTGAGACGGACAAGGCGTCCATCAACGATATTGACAGGAAAGCTGATAAATTACCTACATCAGAACTAACTAGAAGCAGCTTTAGTCTTGAGTTCCTGACCCACATTAGATGTACTTAGATCCGGAGGCCTCCCACAATCCTAATGTGCGAGAATGCCTGGCTTTAACTGACCACTTTGTACGTGATACTGACAGTGTTTTACAAGCACTATGGTGGACATTAACACAACACAACTTGTTAAAGCATTACCTATCTCTCCAGTGGACACGAGATGTCTTTAGTAACGTTATCTCCACGTTACTAGCTGGATGAGAAGCTACCAGAGAGGCACGTGATGCCCTTAGCGATGTAACTGTACATAGCTAGCTGGCACGCGCTTGTCAGCATTACCCCTTCAGTAAGCACGAGATGCTCTCAGTAACGCTAATTCTACGTTACCAGCTGAATATGAAACTACCAATGTAGCACGTGATGCACTTAGCGATGTTATTCTACATAGCTAACGCTGGTATGTACTCGTCACCAGGGGTAAGTCACATTTCTATGATCTTGGCTAAGGAATTGTCAAAAGTGGTTCTATATTCTTTCAATTTACAAGCATGAAGGTTGCGAGACAGCCTTACTTAACCCTGCACACTGTCTGTGTGTTATAAACTTGCAAAAGCATTCTACTTCCTATAGTGAGTGTGGAATTCTGCCTCGCTAACTAGATTGTTATCAACGAGTAGCAACATAGAATCAATGTTGTTGAGAGTACTCTCAACAACATTGATTCTATGTTGCTAACTGGCACATATCTGACATGGTGTGCACATGCTTAGCACGAGATGCTTATAGCATGTTATCTCAATACTACGTGATCTAGCTTTTATATCGAGGATTGCCATTTTTAACAAACAAAATATAGCTAATTAAAAGATATCACTGTGTACGAGATACTCAGTGACTTATCTAGCTCTAGGTGACTTAATTATCCTGCCAAAAACTGATAAATGATATCTATTTTGTAATCTAAAACAATACTGCAAAATTGTGCAATTTTTACAGGCATACATTTAAATACACAAGATACTTTGTAAACATGATTCTGTGATACAATGGCTGACGACAAATGCTACCTCTGGAAACTCTTGATTTCAGATACAAGTGCAATGGACTAAACCATAATTGGAATAATACAAAGTATTATTCCATGCTCCCATACTTATTCACCCCATTTAGATTCCTCTAAACTGAGGAAACAAGGGATTGAGATATTCCAGAAACAAGCCGTACTGGTTATTACCCCTATCATAGGGAAAGCAGTGACTGACCCTATGCTTATGAAGAACATAAGACAAACACAAATTGTTGATTAACTTGGCTGATGCAGCAAAACCAGCTGGCAATGCCCACTGCCACCAAACTAAAACCAGAACAAAAGTTATATAATCTCTAATTGACATTAACTTTAATTCATCCTATTTGATAAACAAACCGAAACAATCACAAACTTGAGTACACAATGTTTTAGCTACAAACAAAAACAATAACAACTATTCAATAAATATTAAAACCACAAGACATTCTCATGATAATAGTGAAACTTACCAGTTCTATGGCGAAAATGTAAAACAAGCACAACATTAATTGATTTACTTACTTTTGTAAATAACAAAATAAAACATCCTTCTACCGGGTTAATAACAGGAATCACACCATTGAAAACCACCACCACAATATCTTATGATGTTTTGGTTTAATCTAATCGGTTGGAATGGACTATGTCTGAAAAATAAATGAACTATTTTTGTCACTGAAAATAAAGATCAATATATATGGTGGACCTCAACAACAACCCGGCTTATATTCCAAAATAACAATTCAAGAAGACCAATACTGGAATAAATGCTGGCAAAGCAGTTATATTCCTCTGATTCTGCTATTGGCTATGGACATAGATAAGAAAATATTTGATACCTACCAAATTCAATATCTTAACCTCTCAAAGCCATTCTCTGGAAGCTGACCCCAACATAGTTGGGAGAAGGCCGGGTAGATGATGATCCTCTCAATACCATCAAAGAACTTATTAAATATTGAGATGCATTTACAAACAATAGAATAGATAGATCTACAAAGAATTTATCTGAAAAATACATTTCAGTCAGTCCCAAACAAAATAGAAAATTCAGTTTCATTATGAACAAAAAAAAATAAAAATCATCAAGACTGTCTAACCCATCTAGAGCAATAAGAATCCCACCATATCATACTGAAAGAAAATAAAAATAAAAATCCCAGTAATAACTACAAGTATGTTACAAACTGACAACTTGTACACTAATCAATTATAGCTTAGCATATCAAAATAAATAGGTATATAATATACCATATTACCTTTATGAAATCATATTATGATTTCATCCTATAGGTACAGGGGTATCACTTAGGACTATCTGGAAGATAACATTACCTACCAAATAACCAATAAAGGGTTAATTACATACACATTTACTAATACTTTTCATACTTGAATAGTCTCTTATCTCTGTTTTACCTACTAAATTACCAGTAGTGAGTGCCACTTACACAAAACAAGGTTTTCTTACAATCTAACTTGACTGTTTATTTAAAAAAAGTACTAGTAAACTTAATCGCATTATTTTACATTACGCCCGGACTTCCCGAAGGGGTGGGCAGAAATGGGTGATCTTATTCAAACCTTATAAAATCAAAATACATAATTAATCATTTGATTGCCAACTACTACACGAAGTAGGTATTGATGGATTGTGAGTAGAACATGAACAAGATAAGGTACAATACAATAAATGTAGGTACTATGAATGAATTATCTACAAATTGCTTTACTCTAAAACTCTCCATCTGCTCACCAAGTGCACATCATAACAAGTTCAATTATACAACTCCCTCACTTAAAAATGCAACTCATTACACAATCCCAATTTTGGACATATTATGAGGTCAAGGAAAAGAGTTTATATCTTTATACTTCTAAAATGAATCTAGTTTCGATTAGCTCTAAACTCGTCAAGTAATTACTGCTAGCAGAATATGTAAAACTCATATGGAAATTAGTATCGTTGAGGAAAAACCCTAAGCATCTGAAATAGACCCTTTCACCTCAAATTTGTTCAAACCTCTCTCCTATCCAGGGCATAATATACTGCCCGTATTAATTGGTGCTTACAAGTTAAAAGCCTATTCCGTATTTGAAATTCAGTTTCCAAAATACCTTTATTAACTAAAGTTATGGAAAACTAGTCCATCCAAAAATGAAATGAAACCATATCATAAAGTATATACTTACCTAAACGGAAATAACATCAACTGATCACAAGAATTTGACCAAAAAATCCTACTACATTTTTCAAAAAAAAAAAAAAAAAACACTAAGTTTGTCTCAATTTAGGTACAATACAATTCCACAAATGCTTACCAAAAATACCTCCCTGCTTACAACATTCAGGGGCTAAAAGATCCTGTTACACCCTATGAAAGTTTAACTACTAAGGACTTCACAGCCATGGTGCCTCTTATTCAGATCACTAGATAACTGACATTCTTTAAAATACCCTAATGATAATCTTTACAATTCATCTTCTAGACTCACTGAGCTCGACACTTACCTTGACAGCAAGATATAATGTGCAACTCAATACTCACTCATTAAGTACAACAGTATCCCAAATAATTTAACTATTTACAGACAGATCTGAGAATGCTATTTTCAATCATGGAAACTTTTAAAGTAACATCATAACATTACGCCTTGTTTCCCCGAATGGTTGGGCAAGGTGTCCCTGTAGCAGGTTCACCCAGTTTTACACTTTTAAAGTATTCATATCATAATATCCTCCTGGTATATTAATTCAGAACAACTTATAAAATTTGTATAAACACAAGCTGGGTTAAATGTGGTAGGAAGTGAGAGTGATACTAATAATTCACCTCCCACAGCACAAAACATACAGTAGCCCAACTTAGTGCTGGCATCAATTGAAATAGACACAGTGCCAACCAACATTGTGTTGATGATTATACCTCATTACTAATGAAAAATAGTTAAACACTATTAATAAAGCAACGTTATTAAGAATTTATTTAAAATGGATACGCCAAAAGCATATATATTGTACATTAAATATTAAATGTTAACAGTTATGGACTTATATACATACCAATTACAGATGTACATGACATTCACATAAAACAAAGCAACCTTCTTAAATGACATAAAATTAAAATATTGTGTTCAGAAAGAATGATAAAGTACCTAATAAATCAGAATATGCCGTAACTTATTAACTAACTAAATTATTGCAGACAACTCTGAACATCTACTTTGTTTAACGAATTATATTTCAGATCGCCGTGAAGTAAAATTGGGAATCAAACGAGCTTACCTGTTAAGCGAAGTCTTGATTCTAATTTCACGAACGGCGATCTGAAATATAATTACCCACCCGCCACTAGCTAATAGCCCCAAAGCTGCAATAATTAGTCTACTTAATTCACTTATTTTTCCAGGAAAACCTAGTGAATGTAAGTACCATGCGGAACTACTCTGTACAGAAAACAGAGCTTGTTCTCCATCATAAGGATCTCTAAAATTAGTGACATTCCTGCGTGTGTTGCCACCAAGGACGATAATTCTATTAAAAAAATATAAATTTATAATATTTTATATCTAAACGGATGCGATGTCTACGCTGTGCATAAGAATTACTACTTTGTTTAACGAATTATATTTCAGATCGCCGTTCGAAAAATTAGAATCAAGACTTCGCTTAACAGGTAAGCTCGTTTGATTCCCAATTTTAACACCATGTTTTATGCAAATAAATAATTTATTATCATTATTAACGAAATAGCTGTTATGTCGTTGATTGTGATTGAAATCGCCGCATAAAATGATTGGAGTTAATTTTGTGAAGTTCACTGAATATGGCAGAATTCATTGATAAAAACTAGCTTATACAATAAAAACTATCCTTGCTCTAAAATAACTAATTTAATTCCGAATATAATTATTTAACCTCAAAATAGATACTTATCCCCAAATGAATCTTAAAGTCGTTACTCCAATATTATACTCTAAAACTGTTTAATAAAACTACATAATTATAATATTTCAGGTATAAGGACAATTATATGAAACACCAAGACATTTGGTCACTAATTTATATTTCTTTGCCAACATCAAATTCAATAATCTACACCATACCATCACATATAAGAGATGTGAACCACATATTATCACTATTTAATCGGTATTCTAATATTTACCATAAAACTAATAGGTTACCTTAATTTACAGTAGATCTCCAACCAATTCTATGCCAATCTATTTTTTTACCGCCACAACCACAAAAAAAATACAATAGACGAGGATATATTTAGTAACTTTTCCGCTTAGCTATTTCTAAAAAGCCATAAAAAACCCTGAAAGAAATCGACACGTGTTTCACCTCTCAACGAGGCATCCTCAGGATGACGATTGAAATCGCAGGCCGATTTACGGCCACCGTAGGCGCGGGCTTGCTGCCGGTGACCAATGAGTAGCTCGCCGTCCGATAAGGACCAGGCCTGGGTCGACGGCACGTTGTGTTCCACGCGTGCCTCATAAAGATGTCAACAGAATTGACAGGGTCCGTTAGGGCCGATGCCTGACTGGGGGTGCGAAGAAAACCGAAAGGGAGATCGTGGCCCCCGGCAACAGGGCAACCGAAGGAACACGGGTGGGTTTTAGTCAGGAAGAGTCTGACACGCCCTCCCGCTCCGCCCAGAGCGGGAGAAGTTATTTGATAATATCCAACCCAAAAAAAAGGATGACGATTGAGTCGCGAACTCGAACACGGCGTGTTGCCACATAGACCGCTGAACGCAGCCTGAGCCTTATCGTTTTTTTTTTTATATAAATGGCATCTTGCAATTCAACCTAGGAGGTTGTCGGCTGTTTAACGGGACTTTCCTGCGGATGCTTCAATAAATTAAGGCCTCCAGCCAGGGCAAAAAACTTAGAAACTAAGCGACTACAGGCTAAGGGGACCCCCTGTGGGATACGAACCTTGGCTTAGGGCGTCGCTGGTGAAGGATAGCAAGGGACGGGCTGGATCGGATTAATATTATTATTAGGGGAATTTGAAGCTACAAGATCAGCGGTGCGGGCTGGCTTGACAAGGGTCGGGGCGGCGACTGAGCCTTATCGTCCGTCAAACCCACTTATATACTGCTCGACCCACCTGGGCTCGGGCCGTTATCAGCGCGATAAGGGGCGAACAATCGCAGTAAAGGTGACCTTGGCATATTCGTATTTAATTCAATTCAACAATATAATGTTTCCTGTATTATTTTTGACAATTTCTAACGTCTCTAGTTTTCAGACAAGATATAAGGAACAAATTGCAGGGTTTAGAAACAGTTATCCAGAAAAATCCCATTTTGCTCAACACTTAATAGATACAGGTCATTCCTTAAATAATAATAATAACACTTTCGAAATGTTACACAATGTGATAAAGGTTTTAGAATGTCAGTACTCAGTACAGTCAGAAAACGTTACACTGTCGAATAAATTAAATACGAGTATGTGAAGGTCACTTTACTGCGACTGTTCGCCCCTTATCGCGCTGATATCGGCCCGAGCCCAGGTGGGTCGAGCAGTATATAAGTGAGTTTGACGGGCGATAAGGCTCACAGGCGATCCTAATTGAGGGACCCATATTTATGGGCCAACGTGTTGCCTCCGCGGGCGAAGGGCGAAATCCTGACCCCGCTCGCCACGCCCCCTTGCGGGGGCGTCGCGACTTCTCGAGTATAAGGCTCACCCTGCGCCTGGCATCGGACGCGGACGGACGTGCTGTGCGCTGCTGTTGTGGTTCCCAACTCTGGCTAAAGCTTTCCTGTAGTGGTTCCTGAGGCATCGTATCGTCGCGCACTGCGACGCTCTTCATAGTCGTTTATCGACTAATGTCGACCAATTAATTGGAGTCTTTTTCAAGATACACCCCTGATACATAGGCTCAAGTCTCTACTCTTTCCTCTTCTTCCCACTCAGACGACGATGGCTTTACGCCAGTCACTGGGAAGGGAAACAAGAGGAAGAAGAAGAGACAGAGCTCGACCCAAGCGAGCAAAGTAGTCGCCTTAGACGACTCAATTATCGCTACCCCCCCGACAATCCCCACTGCTCCTACCGCTACTTGTGCCCCAGTAGCTTTCCGCTCCGCCTCCCCCAACCCGATTGCGTCATCCTCGCAGAATGGCGCACCTATGTCAAACATTCAAATGTATTCATTCAGGATAAGGAAAAGTGGACGGCCGTTTCAAAGTGGTAGAGCTCAAGATAGCCTACACAAACGCCAAAAAATCTACCCAACAGGGTATTAATAAAGTTCTTGTCCCAACTTTGAAAGACTACAGGGATTTAACCAGGGTCCTGAGAGAGAGAGGTGTGTCATTCCACACCTACTCCCTCCCAGAAGACAGACAGATTAGAGTGGTGATTAAGAAGATCCCCAAAGAGATCCCCTCTGCCGACATACTTGCCAACCTTCAGTCGCAAAGCATCCCCGTGGATGAAGTGCACCGTATGCACCGCTCGCGTGGCAGGGAAGCGTACGACATGGTTCTCGTCGTGTGCTCCCCTACCGAGGGGCGTCACCCTATATTCAACATTAAGACCATCTGTCAATTAGTGGGCTTCACCATTGAGGAACCCTGGAAAACAGTGCAATCGGTCAATGATACCGTTGCCAGCTGTATGGCCTCACAGATACCCCAACGGCTAAGCCCTCAGAGACCTAGCCCTTGGTCCCAACTCAACCTCAACCACCAGCACGCTTTCCCTGCCCAGGTTAGCCCGCGCCCCTCTCCCCCCGACACCCCGCTATACTCTCTTACGGAACCGCGTGTCTCGCTCCCCCTTCCCCCAGTTTCTCTGCTCCCCTCGCGCCTCCCCAGAGTAGCGTACCCCCCGCGCCTCCTGCGCCCCCTGCTAAACCCACTAATAACCCTGTAGCTCCGCGTCCCGTTCCCACTCCCGTGGCAAATCTAGACATGGACCCCATCAATAATGCATTCGTCATTATTAGTTCTACATTCATGACCTTCTGTACCCCCAGGGCTACGCAAATGGCTAAGGACATTATCGCAGCCAAAAGGTCGGGTGATATACAGCAGATCCAGAATGCATATCTGGCATACTCGGACATTACTTCAGTCCTCACATCCTTCACTAGACCCCCCCATCATGTATAACGCCTCTCATGAAAGGTTTAAACCCCGATCCCTTAAGTTAGGAACCTTTAGTGCCAATGGCTTAATCAATCAAAAAGACGAAATCGCGGAATTCCTCCGTGACCATCAACTAGATATCCTCCTCATACAGGAAACCTTTCTAAAGCCCCATAAACGTAACCCCTCCTTAGCTAACTATCATTTAATCCGAAATGATAGGACGCGCTGTCACGCGGGTGGCACTCTCATTTACTACAAAAAGGATCTGTACTGCATTCCTATGGACCCTCCCCCTCTCTCCTGACTAAAAGTATCAGTCTGTCGCATAGGCATGACTGGTCACCCACCGATCACTCTAGTGTCGGTCTACATCCCTCCCATCCCTTCCGTAGCCTCAGAAAACTACCAACTTCTTTCTGACGACCTAGAACTACTCTTCGGCATGAGTGACTCTGTGATAATAGCAGGCGACCTCAATGCTAAACATCCTTCTTGGAATAGTTCCACCACAAACTCTAGGGGCCGACACTTGTTCGACCTCTTCGAAACTTCGACATCATCGCTCCGATGAACCCCACTTATTATCCCCACACCATCAGCTACACCCCTGATGTCCTTGACATAACGCTCCTTAAGAACGTAAACTAAAAAAAAAAAAAAAATTGACTCCATAGACACGGTGCACGAGCTTACCTCTGACCACCGCCCAGTCATAATTAATCTCGTCTCCTGCATAGGTCCCTCTGACCCTAACCACCCCCTCTCCACTAGAAAGGTAACGGACTGGAAGAATGTAAGCGTTCAACTGAAATCCAACACATCCCCCTTATTAGATTCTATCCCCGACCTATTTGACTCAATCGCTAACACGACAGCCGTGATCGACTCACTCACTGAGCACGTACAAACCGTCCTGAGCGACTGCTCAAGGGAGGTTCCAGCAACAGATCCCTGTTACTTGAAACTCCCGGACGATAAGCGTACCCTATTAGAATAGTTTACTTGCTCCTGGCTGGAGGCTCCAAGTGCTAAAGCTTAAGGCGCCCATAGAAAAGTCCGGTTAAGCAGCTAAGACCTTAGTGGTCAAAACTGCGAGTTGCCATAGTTAAAAAAAAAGCGATAAGGCTCAGTCTGCGTTCAGCGGTAAGTGTGGCAACACGCCGTGTCCGAGTTCGCGACAAATAAATCCTCATCCTGAGGATGCCTCGTTGAGAGGTGAAACACGTGTCGATTTCTATCAGGGTTTTTTATGGCTCTTTAGAAATAGCTAAGCGGAAAAGTTACTAAATATATCCACATCTTTTGTATTTTATAATGGATTTCCGCAAGGTCACGCCTGAATCAATTAACTATCTTGACAAAACCACTAACCACGACTTACCGTCACGAGTGCCCGACCCAGAAGGCCGTTTTTCTACCATTCTGACATATCGAATCTTTCGGTGTTGCCAGTACAATATCCAACCATTATGTATTAAAAAATTGAAACCTAATATCTGATATTAAATATAATCAACTACAGAATTTTATTTCTAATCAATAACCGTTATCATAACTTTACAGTTTTTAACATAACTAAGTATTTACACTAGGAACTAAATTAAAAGACTAACAAACTATCTGTATAAATAAAAATAAAAACAAAACGACACTTAGTCGTCGAAGTATTCGTCCGCATCGCTGTCATCCGGAAACTTGCCCAGAAGACAGGCAGCATTGCCACGTTGAATGGCAATGCTAATTTTTCGGCCAACCCTCTGGTCACGTGAAGTGTCGTCCAGTCGACGAGAAATTTCCTTAAAAACGAGGCGCACATGGGCCCCATGATCCGAGCGTTTCGACCCCAAACAGTTCAAAGCTATAGTTATCCATACAGTATTTGCGCTGCTTGAGGGACTCAGCAGCCGCAGCAAAGGAAACATGAGATGACGCAAGGGTGTCGACACAGGTTTCGTCCCACACCAGAGACCTACCCACCTTCCAAGGCAACAACGTCATCCCGTCTGGTCTCTTCTCATCGCCATATACCAAGCCGTTTGGTTCGAATACCGCTGGTACGCCGGCGGTGACAAGGGCTCGATGAATAATGTCGTTGATGCTGGCGTGCCGTGGTATATGACCTGCGCTCCTGCAGCAGCACAGGCCATGGTGCCCGAGACTGTCGACAGCTTCACCGCAGTAACACCGATGCGAAGCAACACAAGGTGAACCCAAGCGGAGACAAGTAGCAAGCCGAAACGATGAGTCGTCCATCATAGTGCCTATGCTGGATGACGGGAGTGCCTGAAGCCACAAGCCTAGCTCCCATTCTCCCATAGGGAGCAGACGGGTGCGCTCAACAATATTAGGTGACGTGTGTAACATGGTATTCCGTATAATACTGCAGAGCGGCACGTCCCATCGTCTCTGGGAAGATGGGTTGTCGGGCATTTTCGTATTGGGACAAGCCACTTTCCAAGCGTTCAAAGCATCGGTTAGATCCATAGATTGCTCGTGTACAGACTCTGGAAATAAGCCTTGAAATTCGTGATTTTTACTAGGTCCGTACATCGAGCAAATCTACGAGTCAACATGTTGCACCTGATGGCGAGTGCCCCGCGCTCCCTCTCTATATCGACATGGTCGTTCAGGTCAGCGGAAATAAAGTGACCTAGGTATTTAAAAAAGGATACCCTTTTAATTACTGACCCGTTTATAAGTAGCTCGGGCCCCACTTCACGGCCAAAGACCATGTACTCAAACTTTTTTACTATATTAAACCATTTACACGATACATTTATTCATTACTTTAGAATTTTCAAACAGTCGTCAGGTAGTCAGAAAATTGAAGCTAGTCGCCCATTCCAAAACGTAGATAGGTCTCTATGGAGAAGAACGGGCAAGAAACTCCACGGACACTCTTTTAAATCAAGATATTACAAAATTCTGGATACATTATTGTTGTTGCTTCTTTATGTGAGAACAATGTAAAGAAAAACAATATCAAAACAATTCAAAATACCCGATTAAAGATAAGCCAGATCAGTTAAGAGATAACCAATCTCAACTGACGGCCCTCATACACAAACATGGCGCGTGGATAAGCACCATCCCACTCAACTATTTGAGTGTGTATGATATACTCTCAACTACTCCTACCTTACTCTTTCAAGTCCAACACACATCATAATCAAAATTATAAACTATCTACAGTTTATTGTTAATGGAACTCAATATAATGATTTTTCCATGATTATATTTTTTTTTTCGTAGGGCATCTCAAAGCTGACCTCTGAGTTCATGACTATTTAACCGGTCAATTCTGTGGTTGCCTTAAGCTGCTAAACTTCAAGCCCCCAGCCAGGGGCATACAAACTAACCTAAAAAGCTAGGTGAATGCTCGCTAAGGGCACCCCCTGTGGGGTACGAGCCTCGGCTTAGGGCGTCACCGGAGGGAGGACATTAAAGATGAGACGGGCTGGATCAAAGTTTTGATCATGATTAATAATTGGGGAATCAGCTACGTGCACAGCTGCAACAACTGCTGGCACCTCGTTTTCAAGCAAGGGTCGGGGAGGAGTATCATTTACTCAGGGTCGCCGACGCGATCGCAAAGGACCTCGGCGGCGAGGTTGGAATGACGGGAGGCGTTTGTATTTATATAGTGTACTTGTGGCCCTATTGCTCTTCTGGAGGAGGGTTATGGGGTCATCTGGGTCGGTGTGAATGTGCCTAGGTTGGCGGGGATGGCTAATCCTACTTGGGACATAACTGGCAGCCTCGACAACCAGAGGGTTGCGATGTTTGACCGCAGAATCAAAGAAACGCTTTTCAAGGCGTTTTAAGAATTGGTGGACAGTGGAATTTTAAGGTCGAGATGGAGACTCTCGTTCCTAACATACCAGGGGGAGCCGGTGGCCCTACGGAAGAATCGGTTTTTGGAGGGTTTGCATCCTATGGATATGGTGGGGTTTTGCATGAGCAAAGACGCCACCCGCATATGTCATGATGGGACGAATACACGCTGTGTAGATTCGCAATTTGCACTTGAGTGACAACTTGCTACGAGTACGTGCATTTAGGACGGAATGGAGTCTACCGAGAGCAAAAGCGGCTCGCGAACTAACCCTCTTTATGTGCTCAGCGAAAGTGAGATGATGATCGAGGACAACACCTAGACATTTGGCTCGCTTCTCCCAAGGGATCTGCTTACCAAACATAGTGAGGGGCCGGGGGAGGGGGTCTCTATGCCTTCTGCGCGGTTTCGAAAAGAGAACCGCTTGGCTTTTTTGGGGATTGACTTCTATGCGCCACTTTCTAAACCAGGCAGCAAGTCTATTGACTGAGCCTTGGAGAGTGGGCGATAATGTCGGGGGATCTAGATCTAAAGTAGATGGCCGTATCGTCTGCGAACAGAGCCAACTGTGCCCTTAAACCGGCGTTTGGAATATCGCTAGTAAATAGCGTAAAAATGAGGGGAGCTAGCCTGTGCTAGCTCCCCTCATTTTTACCCTATTAGCGCAGAAGTCCCTCAGGGCTCTGTAGCCCTGAGGGACTTCTGCGCTAATAGGGTGGGGAGAGGAAAGTGCTCCTTCAATGCGATAGTGGAATACGCGGTTCGATAGATACTCCCGTAAAATGAGTACGAGACGATCTGGCACACCGAGTTGGTACAGGTTATATAATAAAGCCGTTGTGCCAGACTTTATCGAACGCTTTTGCAATGTCGAAGAATACTGCACCCATCAGAGAGCCGCGTTGGGAACCAACGCTTATGAACTCAATGATGTGGTGGGCCTGATGCACGCTAGAGTGCTCAGTTCGAAAGCCGAACTGTTCGTTGGGGATGAGGACCTTGGTCTCAGGGAAGTCTCTGAAACGCTTATAAATAAGCCTCTCATAGATTTTTCGAGAACCTTAAGCAAACTGATGGGACGGTAGCTAGAAAGCTCAGTACTGGGTTTACCGATGACCGTAGCTTCTTTCCACGACTGGGGAAAGAAGTTGTTGCTTAAGGCACCATTGATGATGGTAGTCAAAAGCATTATTAGGTGGGCAGGGAATAGTTGGATCACCCTATTGGTGAGGCCATCTGAACCGGGTGCTTTACGTGCTTTAAGACCTTTAATAATGTCATGCACTTCGTCTGGAGTGACGGGAGGCAGTGGACAATCAGCGTCATCAATGGGAGGCAGAGAGGCTCTACGTTCGACTTCAGCGTCGACCTTTAGGAGGTGAGCTTGGTCTACTGGCAGGGAACTGGGTGAGCATTGAGCCTCGAGGCAGTCGGCCAGGCATTCAGCCTTTTCAACGTTCTTGAAAGCTATGGTCTTATCAGGACGGGTCAGGGGGGGCATGGAGGAAGGTTGAGGGGACCTGAGTTTCCTCTGAAAGTCCCAGAATGCCTGATGGGTGGGCTCTAGTTCGCCGAGCATCTTGTCCCAGCCCGCGTCACGCAGCTCCTTTATACGTGTCTTTACAGATCTCTGTAAATAGCGCATATGGGCTTTGTTTGAGGGGCATTGGTAGTTGCTATAGGCACGAATGGCCGCGTTCTTTTCAGTCAGAAATACACGCACGTCGTCAGGCAAGTTCCAGCGACGTTCATCCGTCGCAGGAACCTCCCTTGAACATTCGTTCAGGACGACGTTCGGTCGCGGACGTCGTGTCAGCGATAGATTAAAAAGGTCGGGAATAGAGTCTAATTGAGGGGACATGTTGGATTTCAGCTGTGTGCTTACTTTCTTCCAGTCCGTGATCCTCTTTGTGATAGGGTCGGGGAGACCTATGCGGGGGGGGGGGGGTCTAATCTCATATCTACCGGATGGTGATCAGAGTCGAGCTCAACCATTGTTTCTATTGAATCTAGCTGAAAGAGCGCCACATCTAACATATCAGGGGTATGGTTTGGATTTTGAACCGGACAGTGGGTGGGAGTCATCGGAGCGATGACGTCAAAGGTCAGGGAGTTGGAGAGGTCGCATAAGTGTCGGCCTCTAGTAGTGGTTACCGAACTATTCCAGGAGGGATGTTTGGCATTGAAATCACCCACTAAAATGAGCGAGTTACTCATAGCGAGTACAATCGAAAGATTATCAGAGAGAAGTTGGAAATTATTCAGGGAAACTAACGAATTGAGAGGGCACCAAGGCAGGAAAAGACTGCTGGTGTTGGAGGTAACTCCACGGACTAGGCCTCTGAGGGCTTCGTCGTTGGGACGTTAGGGCTTAGAGGGAATCCTATAAGAGGAGGAGGGAGGTTCCCTTTGCTGGCGGGCGTCGAAACGCTTAGCCAGTTTGGGAGAAGTTGCCTTAGGGGCTTTTGAGCAACCGCGGTAGTTGGCCGGGTGACCTTATTTGCCGCATAAAACGTAGCTGGGAAGGTCGGTACAGAGTGTACGGTCCTTGGGACCGGGACAGTCAGAAGTGCCGTGCTCACCCAGGCACTTGACGCACCTGGGGGTAGCATGGCAGTTCCTCTGTGAATGACCGTAGAGTTGCCAGCGGTGGCATTGACCTACAATACCACTCTTATGGGGTTTTTCAATTTCGAACCCTGTAAGACTGCACAGGGAATGAATTTGGAAGATTGGGTGATGGGCCTCGACGGGCAGGCAGATGACAAGTATCATGTCGTATTGCTCACCGCCTCTAGAGCGGCGCATGCCATGAACCTCGTCGACGGGAACTTTTTGGAACTGAAGGTCTGTAAGGATCTCAGAGGGGAGGATTGCGCGTGGGAAATGTTTGATCACGACGTGGATTTGTTACTCTTCTCGGAGAGAGTAGGTGTGGCATGACACACCTATTATTTACATTAATATTGGTTCACTAGACCATCTTTTGAGAAATATGTGAATTTGTGAAAGAAATTGGGAATTCTGTCGCTAGATGGCGTTGTTAGTTGAGCGACGGTTTCTGAATCTCGCGCTTAAGATTCTCCTTTGCTTAACTAGGTCAGGATTTTTTTTTTTGTGTGAGCAGCAAGCATTGTGCTTATAGTATTATACGCGCTTAGTACAAGTCCAGTGTTTAATTTAGCCACCCTCTCCAAGTCGACCATTGTTCATGGTCCTTCGAGCCGGATGTGGTACGGGAGTGTTTTGGTGGTTCCGGTGGTGGTAGTATACCATCCTTCGCGTCATTACTGGGCAGTGAATCGCTGTCCAGAGCATCCCCTTGATTGGGGAACCAGGTGAGAGGTTCTTGGACCTGTACCTGGAGGTGGAACTGGAAACAGCCGGGAGCAGTTGGTGTTTCAAGCGGCGAGGCATCACTGGTGGGCGGGCGGCTTCAACCGGACGGCGCAAGGCAGGAAGAGAATCAACAGTTCATGGTCAAGCAAGCAGAGGGCGCCACTTGTGTGGTGCAGTACATCGCGACGTGACGTCCGTCGTCAGTGTCAGTGAGTGTATCTCTTGAAAATCGTGAGTACTTTCAATTTCAACTTTAATAAATCAGAAGTGGTGCATACGGGGAACCAATGCCCGATTTGACATAGAAATTAAACATTATTTAAACTTTGAGTTCAGAACAAGTACAAGATCGAATAAGTGAAGCATAATTAGGATAAGTAGTTATGTTCTCTGTATTGTTCGAAATTGTTTGTTTTTTGTGCTGTAGTTAGAAATATTACTATTTGTGTTATTTTTTAATTGTGTGGTTGTGTATAAGTCGTGTTTCCAAAATGGATTCATTGATCGGTATCCAAGAAGATGTAAAAATTAAAATTGAAAAGTCTTGGATTAACTTTAAAAAATGCCCAAAAGATAGGCTAACAGTTTCGTATATTGAAACACGTTTAGAAAATTTAGAACAACAATGGCAACTTTTCTATGATACGAAACTGTTAAAATAATCAGTGAAGTTAAAAAATCCGAATTACGTAGTTCAAATTATCATAAAGATTGTTTTTATGTCGAGGTCGAAGAATTATATATTCAGTTAAAAAGTGCTATAAAAGAGTTACTCAGGAAAGATAAATATGTATCTAGTGGCGAGAATAACAGTAGCCTGGGACTTAGCGGTAACAAAGAATTCCATAACTTTCGGTTACCAGAAGTGAAAATACCAATGTTTTCTGGTAAATATCACGAGTGAGTAAGTTTTAGAGATTTGTTCATGGGGTTATTACACAAAAATAGTAGCCTAGATGATGCACAAAAATTATATTATCTGAAAGGGTATTAATTAACCGGAGAAGCGGAACTGTTATTAAAAAACGTAAAAGTGACATCTGAAAATTATAGTTCAAGTTGGGAAAAATTAGAGTCCATGTAAAATAATAAAAGATTTTTAGCGAATGGTATAGTAAAATGTTTATTTGATCAAAGAACATTAACAGGAGAATCCGCAACGGAAATTAAAAAACTTTTAAGTACAACTACCGATTGCTTAGAGTCAATAAAAAATTTAGATATAGATCTTGCATCATTTTTAATTGTTCATATTGTAACTGAAAAACTGAACAAGGCTACCAGAAGGGCTTGGGAATTAAAGGTAGCATCAGATCCAAGCGATGATCTTCCTACCTTTGAGCAACTAAAAGAATTTTTGATTAATCGATTTTGGGGGTTAGAGAATTTAGATACTAAGGTAGATAGGGTCCAAAGGACTACACAGGCACTACACCTTATGAAAGATAGAAAGGGATCCTGTGCATTTTGTGCAGGTGAACATAAAATAAGTGTTTGTAAAAAAATTATAGATGAAACTAGTGAAAACCGGAGAGACTTTGTTCTTAAGAAAAAAATATGTTTCGTTTGCTTGCTTGACAACCACCATGTTAGGTTTTGCAAAAACACTCTCAAGTGCCAGGTGTGCAAACGACGCCACCATTCATTGTTACACCCACCAGGTGGTGTAGGGTCGGAAGTTGGTGAGGGTAGTAGTGCTGCTCACGCGAAAACCTCAACAAATGGAAATAATACAGCCGCTAATCAAGCGGAGGGGTCCAATACGCCGCCGGTAGTCTCATGTCTTGCGAAAGGGAGTAGCAAAACGGATTTACTAACAACGGTAAATATTAGTTAGTAAAGGCAGAGTCGAAGAATGGGACGTACCACGTGGTTAGGGCACTTCTGGATCAGGGATCACAAGGGTCCTTTGTTACAGAATCGCTGGTTCAGTATCTGGGTTTAAAGAAAATACCGTCAAAAAATACGGTGCTCGGTGTGGGAGACAAAGGTACAACGTCGACGGCTAAAGTAGTAATAAATCTTCGGTCAAGAGTAAATTCTTCTTTTAAAATAAAGGTGAATGCTTACGTTATGAAGTTGGTAACGTCTCTTCTTCCGTCCTCTAAAGTAGCTAGAGTAGAATGGGTAGAATTGAACGAAAATGATTTGGCTGATCCGGATTACTTCAGACCCAATAAAATCGATATTTTATTGGGCGCTGAAATATACAGTCAGGTCATTCAGCACGGTGTTAAGAAGAATGCAAACGGGACTCTATTACCGCAAGAAACTACTTTAGGATGGGTATTGTCGGGTGAGGGGTGAGGAGAGAGGGCGCTACTGTGCCAGCATAAACATCAGCTCCGTATATAATTTGTAATAAAAATCATAAAAGTAAAAAATATAGTGAAAAACCAGTGTAAAAGTATAAGAGACTAGTAAAATTAGTGAAAGAAAGTTAAAATATAAACTATTAATTATTTTAAAACACGATAAAGTGATAAAATAGACAATAAATTCAAAGTGTTTTTTTTATGGTGATAAAAAGAAGTTATCTCAAGCTACTCATTCTGTGACTTATGTGACTGTCTACTGAGAAGAACCACGGCCGATCTAGTGAAAACTAAGTTCCGATAAAAAGTTAGAAATGCAATAACCTAAAAATCAAGGTATTGTCAAGTCACTCAATAGTACCACCGATTTTTTTTTAATAAAAGCGCCATCTAACGGAATTTCTAGAAACCAGGTAATACGCTAATATCGTCAATATCGATAACTCATAGTAGCCGAGCAGAAATCCTACGAGCCTACTTAATACTGCCACACGTCAGCAGAGGGCGCTAAACCCAATATGGATGAAATTAAAGATATGTTAAGAAAAATGCAAGAAGAAATGAGCCAGCAAAAAGTAAACATGGTAGCCATGAAAGAAGACATTAAAAACACAATCAACAATAATATAAATGAGAAATTCAAGAGTTTGGAAAAGAAAAACTTACAACTTGAGCAAAAATTGGAAACACAAAAATTGTCAATCGATAACTTTGAAAGGTTCACTAGAAGAAAAAACCTGCTGTTTTTTGGAGTTGAAGAGCGAGAAATTAGCTATCAAGATTTGGAAAAAAAGTTTTAGATATAATAAACAACATTTTGAACATCAAATGTGAAAAGCATTACATAGAATCTGTAAGAAGACTTGGAAAAAAAAGCGATAAAATCAGACCTATTGTAGCTACTCTGCTTACTATGGGGATGAAAATAGAAATACTAAAAAAAAAAAGAATTTGGAAACAACTTCCTACTACATAAAAGAAGACTTTCCACTAGAGGTGCTCAAAAAACGAAAAGAACTCCAAGGAGAAGTAGAGATGCTGAAAGAACAAGGGAAAAAAGCTATAATAAAATACGACAAAATCATTTTACTTGAAAATAATAAAAAACAATATCCAGAATGGCAAACAAAAACTCAAAATAAAAAAAGGAACCTACCAGAATCTCCAGAGACGGCAATAAACACAACAATTTTTATGAACATAGAAAAACAGAACCAAAAACAACCTGCTAAGATAAACAAGACTAATAACATAAGCAATTATATCATAAGCAAACCTACGCTCACATTTCCAGACAATTCACAAAGAAGCCTCCCTAATCAAAATTCAAAACAGCAACTAACGCCGCCTCCTCTCGAACTCCCAACACGGCTTGTCACCGCGGGAGCTCTAGACTATAACCCTCCAGCATGCCAACAACAAGATCTTTACAAACAAAACCTTTACATTTGTACATACAATGTAAAATCCCTATTATCACCGCAAAGAATGCTACTGCTACAATACTCTTTAGAGAACATTAAATATGATATTATTGGACTAGCAGAAGTCAGAAGAAATGGAAATAATATCATTGAGGACGATCAGCATATATTCTGTTACACTGGGGAGTCCAAAGGACTCCATGGAGTCGGATTCTTAATTAAGAAAAAATACAAAAATAATATTGAAAATTACATAGGCATATCTGAAAGAGTTTGTCTGCTGAACTTGAACTTTGTAACAACGAAACTTTCACTTATACAAGTTTACGCACCCACCTCGGACGCAACTGAGGAAGAGATTGATGCCTTCTATGACCAAATAGAAAATGCCCGAAGCCTTGCAACCGGCAAAGTAATATTATTGGGTGACTGGAATGCAAAGATAGGTAAAAGAAAACTCGAAGAAAACACAATAATAGGCCCATACTGCTACGGTGAGAGAAATCATAGAGGCAAAAAACTTGTTCAGTATGCTCTTAAAAATAAATTTACCATAATAAACACAATATTTAAGAAAAAAATCAAGAATCTTTGGACATGGATAACACCGGACAAACAAAACAAAAACCAAATAGACTTTATTTTGAGTAATCACTCAAAACTTTTTACCAACATAGAAGTCCTAAACAAACTCTCCTTCCCAAGTGATCATAGACTTTTGAGAGGAACAATAACTCTAAATACACAAAAGAAAAGCCGAGCTACCTTTAATTCAATCCCAGTAACCAACTTATCTGACGAGAAATCACAAGAAATATTCCTTCATGCCCTAAGAACAAAAATTGAACAATTGAGCTGGGAAGACAATGATGACATAGAGTCATATTATTTCAAGATAGAGGCATCCATACAAGAAAGTTTAAAGAATACTTCTCCTATTAAAACAAAGAAAGAAATAATATCAGAAGAAACTAAAAACCTAATTAAAAAACGCACCGATCTACAATATAAATCCTCCAAATCAAAAGAAGAAAAAAAAGGAACTTTCAGAGCTATACAAAATTACAAACAAACTACTTAAAAAAGAATACGATAATTACAGGATAGAAATAATTGAAAAACATTTACGCTCCACTGGAAGCCAAAAGAAAGCATATAAACAATTAAATACAGGGAAAAATGGATTCCAACATTGAAGACAAAAAAGAAGCCAAAAGAACAACAAACTAGGAAAGACCTTGTAAAAATTGCCTCAAACTTCTACGAAGAGCTGTACGATGATAAATCTGCCGATAATAAAAGCTACGAAAAGTCTTCAAAAACAGGAGATAGAAACCAGACAATTCAACCTTTCCACAGCGCCGAAATAATAAAGAGAATCGAAAAATTGAAAAAAGATAAAAGTCCTGGGGCCGATAATATCCCAAACGAAGCTTTGATACGGGGAAGACATTTATTGTTAGGTCCGCTCACTACTCTCTTTAATAAAATACTTGAAAAACAAGAAATACCGATCAATTGGGCAAGGTCACGGATAACTCTTATATACAAAAAGGGAGATCCAGAGGACATAAATAACTACCAACCTATTAGTCTACTGCCTACAATTTATAAGTTGTTTGCTATGTGCCTGAGGAAAAGAATAGAGCCAATTATAGAAAAGAACCAACCGGTAGAACAGGCTGGCTTTCGCCAAGGGTACTCAACAATGGATCATATACATACCTTAGATCAAATAATTGAAAAATATGTAGAATACCAGGAAAAACTCTATATAGCATATGTTGACTACGCGAAAGCGTTCGACTCTATCTCGCATAACAGTATCTGGGACGCATTGGAGCATCAGAACCTTCACTCTACATACATCAATATTATCAAGGATATATATAGAAAAAGCACAAGTCGGGTTAAACTGGACAGGCTAGGCCAAGAATTTAATATTCGTAGAGGCGTGAAACAGGGAGACCCGCTATCACCAAAGATCTTCAATGCTGTCTTACAAAATATAATGAAAGACCTAGACTGGGATCAAAAAGGAATAAATATAGATGGGAATAACCTCAGTAACCTGAGATTCGCCGACGATATAGTACTTTTTGCTAAGTCATCAAAACAACTCCAGGAAATGCTGATAGAACTAAGCGCTGTTAGCGAAAATATTGGGCTACAACTTAACACCTCAAAATAGAAAGGACCGACGAAATAGAAAGGCGCATTAACTTGACGTGGAAAAAATACTGGAGTAACAAGGAAATATTAAAATCAAAACTCCCAATAAGACTAAAGAAGAAAGTGATGGATTCGAGCCTCCTGCCCTGCTTAACATACGGTGCCCAAACCTGGATCTTTAACAAAAAAAATATGTCAAAAATACGCGCTTGTCAACGGGCTATAGAGAGGAGCATCCTCGGTATAAAAATTTTAGAAAAAGAAAATAGTGAAAAAATAAGACAAAAGACCCAAGTGATAGACGCACTGAAACATGCACTACGTTTAAAATGGAAATGGGCAGGACACATCGCCCGCTCCTCTACAGACAGATGGGTCAAGCGAGCAACCATTTGGAAGGGCCCTGAAGGTCCTGGAGCAAAAAGAAAAAAGGGCAGACCAACAGCTCGCTGGGTCGACGACATACCAGAGGTAGCAGGAAGAAACTGGGTGAAAACAGCTACCAACAGGAAAAAATGGAGGCAAATGGAGGAGGCCTATACCCGAAAGGGGCCATGACATATTTAGCTTAGAATATTTATACTTAATGAACTTTTTTAACGGTAACCGATGTTTTGGATTAATAAAGGCTTTATTATTATTATTATTGTCGGGTGCGTTTGAAGTTGACCAAGGTATAAGTTCTCCCACAAAAATAACTGTAATGCATACTAGTGTCCAAGATGATGATTTATTGAGAAAATTCTGGGAACTGGAAGAAAAATCTGGAACAAAAAGGATGCTCACAGAGGAGGAAACGAAATGTGAAGAATTGTTTAAAACTACAACGACAAGAAATAAAGACGGCAGATATATAGTAAGATTGCCATTACGGGATACAAATCTGCTTGGAAGTGGCGGTGAGTCCAAAGGGATAGCTGAAAAAAGACTTAAAGGATTAGAAACAAGGTTGGCAAAAGATGATAAATTAAAAGCGGACTACGCTAAAGTCATACAGGAATATTTAACTCTTAACCACATGGTAGAAGTAAAAGAAAGGGATAAAGGTAATAAAAGGGGTGTTTACTTACCGCATCACGCTGTCGTCCGGGAGGATAAGGACACAACCAAAGTGCGTGTTGTGTTCGATGCGTCCTGCAAGCGCAGCAACGGGAGGTCACTTAACGATGACCTAATGGTGGGTCCGTCTTTGCAAGACGAACTTCGTCATATTATTATGCGCTGGAGGGTGCACAAGTTTTGTTTAGTGGCTGATATTATAAAAATGTACCGTCAAGTTCTAGTAAATAGGCAAGATACTTCCATGCAAAGAATCCTTTGGCGAGATAGTCCTGAAATCGAAATAAAGGAGTACGAATTGATAACCGTTACATTCGGGACAGCCTCAGCACCATACTTAGCTGTAAGGGCTCTTCAACAGCTTGCAGTTGATGAATGCGGGGATAATGTAGATATTGCTAAAATAATCGTAAGTGATTTTTATATGGACGATTTGATGTCAGGAGCTGAAACTAAAGAAGATGCGTTAAAAATTTACACGGAGATAACAAAGGTGCTAGCTAAAGGCGGATTTCAACTACAAAAATAGCCTAGAATTATTAAATAGTATTAGAGATGGGCATAATGAAACTTACAGATAAAAATAGACGATATAACAAAAATATTAGGACTTACCTGGAGTTCGCGCGACGATTGCTTCCAATACTCTCTGGTACTTAAGCCGGTAACTGGTCCTGTAACGAAAAGAAAAATTATATCTGATATTGCAAGATTATTCGATCCATTAGGGTGGCTAGCACCAAGCATAATCATGGCAAAGGTGTTAATACAAAAGCTGTGGTTAGCCGGGTTGCAATGGCATGAAGAAGTTCCAAACCATTTAGTAAAGGAATGGGTAACTTACCGTCAAAACTTAGCGTCTTTAGTTTACCTAAAAATACCGCGCTGGTTACATACGGGTAAGAAAACAAAACAAGAATTATACGGGTTTTCGGACGCCTCGAAGGTCTCATATGCAGCCAATTGTATACCATAGAGCAGTAGACGAGATGGGGAATATTCACATTTCCTTAGTGGCTGCCAAAACCAAGGTGTCGCCTATAAAGCAAGTCTCCATTCCAAGACTTGAACATTGCGGGGCAGTTTTTTTGACCAAGATTATTCTGGACGTAGCCGAAGTTATGAATATACAAAAGGAGAATATTCATGCTTTCACAGATAGCGAAGTGGTATTAGCGTGGTTGAATAGTCATCCGAGTCGTTGGAAGACGTTTGTTGGTAATAGAGTTTCCGACATTTTGAGCAATTTGGATACTCATCATTGGGCCCATGTAGCATCAAAACAAAATTCTGCTGATTGTGCTTCACGCGGGATATCTCCGGTAGAACTTGCAAGTGTTTCCCTCTGGTGGGAAGGTCCAACTTTTCTAAAAGAACTGGTAGTTGAATCTAAAAGACCCAAACATCTTGCCACACATTTAGAAGAAATCAAGGCGCATACGAGTGCGGTAGATGTTTCGTTTTGGAACCAATTTTCTTCGTTATCAAGATTGATTCGAGTGATTGCATATTGTCGTAGATTTTTAAAGCTAAGGAACAGGGTAGCATTGGGTAATGGTACAAGGTCGTTACAGTTATCTACACTGGAATTAGAATGCGCAACAGAAATATGTGTCAATAAATGTCAGGAAGAAGGATTCGCAAACGAATTGGAAAATTTAAAAACCGGAAAATTAATACAGAAAAACGCAAATTTAAATTCATTAAATATATTTTTAGATCCGAAGGAAATAATCAGAGTGGGAGGTAGGCTTGAGATGACTCAGTTAGGTTATGCAAGAGCGCATCCCATCCTAATACCAATGGAATCGTTTCTAACTAAGCTATTAATTGGGGACGCACATGATAAAACTTTGCACGGGGGTCCGCAATTGATGATTACATACTTACGGTCAAAGTATTGGATCGTGGGAATAAAGACTTTGGCTAAGGGATATGCAAGGAGCTGTGTTAAGTGTATTCGGTATACAGCTAAAGTGAGGACACAGCTTATGGGTCAGCTGCCATCCTCTCGGGTAACACCTGGCAAACCTTTTCTACGGAGCGGGGTAGATTACGCGGGCCCTATAAGTATTAGAACGTCAAAGGGTCGTGGTAATAAGTCCCACAAGGGCTACATGGCTTTGTTTATATGTATGGCAACAAGGGCGGTGCATTTGGAAGCAGTAAGTGAGTTAAGCACAAGAGGTTTTTTGGCGGCTTTCAAGCGATTTGTAGCTAGACGTGGTCGATGTGCGGAACTACACAGCGATAATGGGACTAATTTTGTAGGGGCAGCGCGAGAGTTACATCATTTATTCAATGAAGAAAAGTAAGGAATTAATCCTAAATTAGCAGATGAGTTAGGGAACAATGGCACTGAATGGCACTTTATTCCTCCTTAGTCCCCCAATTTTGGAGGTCTTTGGGAAGCAGGGATAAAATCCACAAAGCATCACCTAAAGAGGGTTATTGGCAATTCAACGCTGACCTTTGAGGAGATTACCACGGTATTGGCTCAAATTGAGGCGTGCCTCAATTCGAGACCATTTTCATGTGTTGAGGATCAGGATAAATTATCAATTTTGACTCCAGGTCACTTTCTGGTAGGGGAACCACTTGTTTTGCCACCCGATTCAAATTATGAAAGGGCAAATGTTGGTAGCTTAAGGCGATGGCAGTTGCAACAGCAAATGATGCAGGACTTTTGGCGACGATGGTCGCACGACTATCTTCACCAATTTTTACAACGGCATAAATGGCAACATAAAATTCCGGAGCCATGTGTTGGTGACGAAGTTCTAATTAAGGAGGACAATTTGCCCCCTGGCAGGTGGTTGTTAGGTAAGATAGAACAGGAACACCCCGGATCTGATGGTATTACACGGGTGGTGACATTGCGAACGTCATCGTCCACCATGAAAGGACCTACGTCTAAATTATGTGTATTGCCTGTTACAAATTAATATAAGGTTTCGTTTAATAAAAAAAAATAAAAAAATCTGGGGCTACTATTTAAGTTTAAACAATTTTTTGTGATGTGATTTACGTGTGTATTTAGTATTAATATTACTAGAAATTGCAAGTGTTAGTTATAAGTTCATTTTCTTTAAAACTGTTAGTTATAAGTCTTTAAAATTGTTACGAGTAGTAATAGGTTCATTGTATAAAGGCTGTACGAAATTTAACAATGTTTCAATTATTCATTGTAGTCAGTCTTGAAGGACATTTGCCATAATGTCCTTGGTGGGCGGAATGTTTACATTAATATTGGTTAACTAGACCATCTATTGAGAAATATGTGAATTTGTGAAAGAAATTGGGAATTCTGTCGCTAGATGGCGTTGTTAGTTGAGCGACGGTTTCTGAATCTCGCGGTTAAAATTCTCCTTCGCTTAACTAGGTCAGGATTTTTTTTTTTTTTGTGTGAGCAGCAAGCACTGTGATTAGAGTATTATACGCGCTTAGTACAAGTCCAGTGTTTAATTTAGCCACCCTCTCCAAGTCGACTTTTGTTCACCTATCATTCTCAGAACTCGGGTAAGGTCCCTATAGTCGCGTGACGTAGGGACGGAGACTTTAATACCCTGCTGAATATTTCTGGCGCTGGTGAAACGAATTTTGTGATCGGCACACCGTTTCGAGATGTCTGTCCACTTTCCCTTGTCCTGAATGAACTAGGGTGGCGAGAGGGGGATCTTTTTAGAGGAAGGCGCGGGGGTATCCATCGCGGAGGATGACGCAATCGGAAGGGCAGTGGAGGGGGAAGCTACGGTAGCGCAAGTGGAGGATGATGCAATCAGAAGGGCAGTGGAAGGGAAGCTACGGTAGCGCAAGTGGAGGATAACGCAATCGGAAGGGCGGTGGAGGGGGAAGCTACGGTAGCGTAAGTCGCGGGGGTAGCAGAGGTGATTAGTGGGGTTGGTACCACAGGTGCGGGTGAAGAGGGAGCAGATACGGTGGCCTCCAGTGCAGCGACCTTGCTGGCCTGGGTTGAGCTCTGCTTCTTATTCTTCCTTTTCCTTCCTTTTCGTTGGACGGCTATAAAACCGTCGTCGGAGTGAGAGGAAGAGGAATAAGAAGAAGCGGAGGACTCCGCTTCGTCTTCGTCCGAGCCATAGGGGTACGGGGTAGTGGGCCGCTTTGAGGAAGCGGCGCTGATGGGAGCGTCAGTGTCTATTGACTCTGACGGACTGGGGGGTCTAGACGGCTCTGTCGCCGGGAGGGACTCTAGTGCATTGCTAAAGTTACCGATGCTATTTTCTGAAGGACTTGTCTGAAACTCAACTTGGAGCTTGGCGAACCGAGCTCCATACTTCATCTTCAGGGCGGGCTCTTCATTGAGTACCTATGCAATGGAAGAACTTGATAAAGAGCTGAAGGCACTTTACCGGGTCCTTCATACTGAAAGGGAAGAGTGAATTTAAGGGGAACTAATTTTTCTTATCTGTCTTTCCTACACCTAGCTCCCTGATGGGCAAGCCGGGGATGTGTAATCCCTCCCTGTAGGGTGTAGACAGGGAGGATGTGTGCACAATGGTGAGCCCTAAGCTTGCTTTTGCCCGTTGCCTATCTTAATGTGCAACGGGGTCCTATCCAGTCTAGTGTGAAGGGTATCAATATACCCGACCACGCTAGGTGAGTCGTTGTTGAGGCAAAACTGTCACCAATGCCGAGACCCCCAAGGCCGAACACTGGGACCCGTCCAATTGACTGCCTAACCCTGAAGGGGATCGGCGGGTATGATTGGACCAACGCCCCCTCGGTTTCGTTAGCATCGTAAGGTCTCCACCGAGGACCACGAAACAGGGGTTTTACCCGGAAGGGGCCAAAATGGCTCGACGAACGTTTTTGGACTGAACTTCTTCAGAAATACGCTATTAATTGTGTCTTGAAAAAGACACCAATTAATAATAACGATGGTAGTCGGGTGACTACGGAAACGAGTCGGGAACCACCAAGGAACGCTTGAGCCGGAATATCGGGAACTCTGTACACAGCAGCGCAACACGACCGTCCGCCACCGATGCCGGGCGCAGAGGCTTGTTTACATTTTTTTTTTTCTGTACGTCATCTCATAGCTGACCTCTGAGGTCATAACTATTTAACCGGTCAATCCTGTGGTTGCCTTAAGCTGCTACACTCAAAGCCTCTAGCCAGGGGCATACAAACTAAGCTAAAAAGCTAGGTAACAACTGCTGGCACCTCGTTTTCGAGCAAGGGTCGAGGACGAATATTATTTACTCGGGATCGCGGATGCGATCACAAAGGACCTCAGCGGCGAGGTCGTATGTGGCCCTATTACTCTCCTGGAGAAGGGTTATGGGGTCATCTGGGTCTATGAGAATGTGCCTAAGACGGCGGGTACGACTAATCCTACTTTCGACATAACTGACGGCCTCGACAACCAGAGGATTGCGATGTTTGACCGCGGAATCAAAGAAACGCTTTGCAAGGCGTTTTAGGAATTAGTAGATAGTGGGAATTTTCAGGTCGAGATGGAGACTCTCGTTCCTAACATACTGTAGCTGAACTTGTTTAACTAAGCTATTTAATTAAAAATGCTGATCGGATTCAAAAGACGTGTGCTCCATTTATTGTTTGCTTGTACAGTAAACTGACGTTAGTGACAATTGACATTGACAGAAATGGTAACAGATTTAACTACTTAAATGTTGTGTTGCCAACACATACCAGGGGGAACCGGTGGAGCCACGGGGGAATCGGTTTTGGAGGGTTTGCATCCTATGGATATGGTAGGGTTTTGCATGAGCAAAGACGGCACCCGCATATGTCATGATTGGACGAATGCACGCTGTATAGATTCAGAACTTGCACTTGAGTGACAACTTTCTACGTGCATTTAGGATGGAATGAAGTCTACCGAGAGCGAAAGCAGTTCGCGAACGAACCATCTTAATGTGCTCAGCGAAAGTGAGGTGATGATAAAGAAGAACACCTAGATATTTGGCTCACTTCTTCCAAGGGATCTGCTTGCCGAACATAGTGAGGGGTCGGGGGAGGGGGTCTCTATGCCTTGTTCGTGGTTTCGAAACGAGAACCACTTGGCTTTTTTCTGGATTTACTTCTATGCGCCACTTTATAAACCAGGCAGCAAGTCTATTGACTGAGCCTTGGAGAGTGTGGGCGATAATGTTGGAGGATCTAGATCTAAAGTAGATGGCCGTATCGTCTGCGAATAGAGCCAACTGCGCCCTTCTACTATTATTAGGAATATCGCTAGTAAATAGCGTAAAAATGAGGGGAGCTAGCACGGAGCCCTGAGGGACTCCTGCCCGAACAGGGCGGGAGAGGAAAGTGCTCCTTGAATGCGATAGCGGAATACGCGGTTTGATAGATAGTCTCGTAAGATGAGTACGAGATGATCTGGCAAACCGAGTTGATACAGCTTATATAATAAGCCACGATTTTCAGATTTATAGAAAACCAACTTATACAGATGTTACGATTCCTGCGTCATCTTGTCATCCAATTCAACATAAATTAGCAGCTTATCATAGTTTTACTCGTAGATTAATGTCAGTACCACTTTCACAAGATAATTATAACAGAGAACTTAACATTATTTATCATATAGCTAAGAGTAACGGATACAATAAGAAAATGGTTGATGATTTGATTCAAACGAAACGTCGCAACATATTTCGTTCACTTCTGTACCCACTGCCTCCAGAAAGACCACATGAATATTTAGGTAGTTTGACATACTTAGGATCAATAAGTGATAGGGTTTCAAAAACTTCGTTTCGAAATGGATTAAGGGTAGCATTTAAAACAAATAATTCATTAAAACAGATTTGCAACGGAAAAGATCGATTAGAAAACCATAAAAAATCAGGTGTTTACAAGTTACATTGCGATTATTGTAATGGTATTTATATAGGTCAAACCGGTCGTAATTTTCAGACAAGATATAAGAAACATATTGCAGCGTTCCGGAACAGTAATCCACAAAAACCCCATTTTGCTCAACATTTAATAGATACAGGTCATTCGTTAAATAATAATAACACTTTCGAAATTTTACACACATGTGATAAAGGTTTCAGAATGTCAATACTAGAAAGCTTAGAAATAGTGAAAAATAATACAGGAAACGTTACACTGTTGAACGAATTAAATACGAGTATGCCAAGGTCACCTTTACTGCGATTGTTCGCCCCTTATCGCGCTGATAACGGTCTGAGCCGAGGTGGCGCGAGCAGTATATAAGTGGATTGGACGGGCGATAAAGCTTCAAAGTCCGGTTAAGCAGCCAAGACCTTAGTGGTCAAAACTGCGAGATGCCCGTTCAAAAAAAAAAAAAAGCGATAAAGCTCAGTTTGCGCTCGGTGTTTGGTGTTCACACGCCGTGTTCGAGTTCACGACAAGTTCGTCATCCTGAGGATGCCTCGTTGACAGGTGAAATACGTGTCGATTTCTGCCAGAGTCTTTTTTAGACTCTTTAGAAATAGCTAAGCGGAACAGGTTACTAAATATATCCACATCATCATTTTATAATGGATTTCCACAAGGTCACGCCTGAATCAATTAACTTACATAAAGAGAGTAAAAAAAGGTCTCAACATCATGCCCCCCGTGTAGTGCAACTACATAACTACTTGGAGTCCTTCAAGTTAAGTCAACTTTCTGACAGGCATCTTCAGTGTACCGCCTTTGGTGACCATGTCAGCCACATGCACGACCCCATCTCTTTCCGGATAAACCTTTCTCAAGTACTCCATAGGCCACACTACTCGGAGTAGGTCAGGGTCCACGACGATGAGATCGTTATCAATTGCCAAATTACGGTATCCTCCTCCATGCTGCCTCTTTGTTTTAAGAATAGGTAAATATTCTCTGAACCAGCTACACCAAAAAATCTCCAAGAGACGAAGAGCCTTTTGCCACTCTTTTCTCGATAAGAAAACATTGTCGCCCAGTGAGACAGGTAACTGATAGCTTTATGAGCTTCCTATTTGGAAATGGAAAAGTGTGAGGCTCTGGAATTCGTCGTTTGCAGTAACATATGTCAAAGACCTCGAGGCGACTATTGCTTCGGCTTCTAAAAGAAGCGTGTGCAGTAGGTAGTTCTTTTATTAGAGCTCTTGGCCTCAATATCACTTCAAGAGCTGTCTTCAAGGCGCGTGTAAGCTGCTTCCAACAGCCTCCCATAAATGGCGATGCAGGTAGAATAAAGCTCCACTCAGACTGGTAGTTGGTAGTAAAATCTTGTACAGTGTCGTTAACAAGTTCAGTTAACTGACAGTTTGCCTCAATAAAAGTAAATATTTGTCTTGGAACGCCTCGACGGACATAAACCGACACGTTCAACAATCTTTTGGTGCACTTAATCCCAAATTTTCGGTCCTGGTCTAAAGGCTGTTAAAAAAAATAACAATAATAATGCTGCCTAGGCTGCTTTAATAATATATTTACTGAACCTTGAGAACGTCGAGAACCACCTATTGCATTTATTAAAGTATTATCTCTATGAACAATGATATCTTTTGGTTACATTTAATTTTTAATTGACAATGTTGCACCCGTATTAATAAGCCAATAGTATTTAAAATTTTGAATATAAAAAGTTATATACTTCGCATTACCTTGGAATGATAATATAAAATGCTTAAGATCGAAAAAACTGGTTTGACGTACCTTTTTTTTGGGTCATTGATTATCAAATAACTTCTCCCGCTCTGGGCGGAGCGGGAGGGCGTGTCAGCCTCTTACTGACTAAAACTCACCCGTGTTCCCTCAGTTGCCCTGCAAGCCCGCGCCTACGGTGGCCGGAAATCGGCCTGCGATTCCCGACGCTCTAGGCATCTCCTCCTGCGGCGGTTAGGCGCGTGAGGGCGCGAAATTTGCTTCACCCCCACGCGTTCCGCCTCCTCCTTCGCGAGCATTACCGCTTCGCAGAAGGAGGTGATGGCCTCCCATTTCCTCTCGCTCCGTACCATGGCCTGAACCAGGGCCGGACGCGAGAGATCACTGCCGCCGATCACCTCCACGAGGACACGGCGATGCTCCGCCGAAGCCGGGCAGATCTCCACCGTAAGCTCCACCGTGTCCTCCGGGCGATCCACACAATGGTGACGCCCGGGCGTTTCCTCCCGCCTTATCCTGTACAGGAACCTCCCGAAACAGCCGTGTCCGGTGAGGAACTGCGTCAGGCAGAAGGGGAGGACGCTGTGGCGCCTCTCTAGCCACTCCTCAAAGAGGGGTCTTATCGCCCCAAGCGTGGCGTGCCCAGCACGTCCATTTTTAGATACATGCAAAATAATAATAATAATAATATACTTTATTGATACAAATCCTTACAATATGCTTAATATCTAGTAAGTTCACAATATTTAAGGCGTACAAAAGTTGAAACCCTGACTCCTAAACTAGGAAAACCTGTGACTTAGGAGTCAGTGTTCTACTGCCACTTGGACACTATATACCTTATGGAAATTGAGAGCTGGTAAGCTGATATGATTCGAAAGGGCATATTATGATCTATTATTGTTCTAGAAAGAAAAAACATATATTTGCTTACCAGAACAAAGTTGAAAAAAATTAAAATAATTAAAATAAAAACAAAAAACGAAACTTATGAAACTTACATTTAAAGTGACATTTAAAAGTTAAATTTAAGTAGGAAATTACTGTGTGGTGAATTCTGTGTATGTGTCTAGAAAACGTATGATTATTTGTACTGTGTGTATGTGTGTGTGTATGTGTGTGTTTGTGTGTTATGTGAGTATGATATGAGGAGCCTAAATATGTGAATATGGTGGTGTCGGGCGTAAGACGGAACAATCAAATTGTTTGCTTGGTGTACAGACTGTGTTACGTGTGTGATTTATGAATGTTGAATGAATATGGAATGCTGTGATTTATGAATGAGTAGTTAGTAATTCCTCAGTTTGAGCGTAGTCTAAGAGGTACAACATATCTTTCAGCTTAGTCTTTGATTCGAGTTTGCTTAACTTTGCTATTTGGATGGTCTTACAAATATTTCTGAAGACAAGTGAGCTCAGCACGTACTGCTGTCTTCTGGCGAAAGCAGTTCTATGACCAGGAATTGGACAAACTATTCTTTGACCACGTTTGTTTGAGTCTGGGAACGGCACTTGGCTATGTTTCCAAAGAGTGGTTCTGAGTACAAATAACTGTCTCACGGTTAAAAGTTTGAGCTCGGTGTAAAGCTCATGAGTCGGATATCGAAAAGGCTTTTGCAACATAACCTTAAGTACCGCCCTTTGCGCACGCTCCAGCTCAAGGAACTTAGTTTTGGCGGATCCACCCCAAGCTAGAATGCAATAGCCGATGATGGACTGGCAAAGTGCAGTGTATACCATTTTTAGAGTCTCTAAGTCAGCAGAATGCCTTAATGACTTGAATAAGTGAATTGTTTTCCTGACCTTGCTGGCAGTGGACTCAATATGCCTGTTCCAGTTCAATCCCTCATCGATTTCTACGCCCAAATATTTAACCGATGCTAGTGAGGGGAGCGCTATACAAGAGCAAGTTGCGGTGTCCAGACAGGTGTGAGCTCTAATTGCGTACATGCTGGGGGGTTTCGTGCTAGGACGAATAGAAAAAGGGACAAAGTTTGTTTTTCTGAGGTTCAGTGTAAGGAGATTTATGTGAAGCCATTCCATGACTACTTTCAGGGATTCTTCAGCATTATATTTCACCTGGGCCCAATTCTTCCCGTATACTACAATGGCTGTATCATCGGCATACGTGAATATATTAGCAGATGTTAGAGAAAGAGTGCACAGGTCATTGATGTAGATTAGGAAGAGCGTTGGGCCAAGGACGCTACCCTGCGGAACCCCATATGACATTATCTCGTCAGCACTAATAAGTGATCCTATTTTCACACAGATTTTTCGGTCTATCAAGTAACTCTTGAAGAGATCATGAACAATGCCTCGTATGCCGATACTATGTAATTTGGATAGAAGGGTGGGAACAGAGACTGTGTCAAACGCTTTTGTTAAGTCGAGGAATAGACCCAAGCATTTATGTTGATTATCTAATTTCCTTGCTACAAGTTCAGTTAGATCTAACACTGCATCTTCAGTAGATACTCCTTTTTTGAATCCGTACTGATTATTTGCTAATATGTTGTACTTGTGTAAGTATTTTACTAGTTGTTTATTTATAATTTTCTTCATTATCTTTGACATAACTGGTAGTACAGCGATGGGTCTATAGTTGTTTACACAATCTCTGTTCCCGCTCTTATGTATTGGGTGGATTACAGCTTTTTTGTACGTATTAGGGAATGTACCTGTAATCATTGAACAGTTTACTATATGTGTAATAAGTGGTACAAGGATATGTCGACAAAGTTTTATAAGTTTGACGGGAATACCATCCCAGCCAGTGGCACAGTCCTGTCTTAGGCTTGAGACAATAGAGTCCACTTCAGCATTATCCACTTCGAGAAGGACAAAGGAGCTAGAAGGACCTGTGCTTTGGGAGAGAAGTGCTGAGGTAGGTAGGGCTGCAGTATTTATCTTAGATGCTAACTTTTGGCCAATACTTGCAAAGTAGTTACAGACGAGGTTAGCTGCATCGTGTTTGTCATGGGTTGTACTTAATAACTCATGAGGAGGGTTGGTTTGCTTTTTGGTGTATGTGATTTCTTTTATTTTATTCCACAGTCTTTTTGGATCGTTTTTTGCTTTCTGTAGTTCATTTTGTTCGTGTAATCTTTTAAGTTTTCTGAGTAGGCTATTACAGTAGTTTCTATATCGTTTGTAGGAGGTTTGAATTATTAGGTTATCAGGTGACTTTCTTGCTTTTTTGTGAAGTTTGTCACGGTGGCGAATGCAACGTAGTAAGCCGGATGTAATCCAAGGTCGAATATTTCTGTTTTTTTTTTGGGGTAGTTATTATTTTTGTGTGTCTAATTATAGCGGTGTTTAATATTTCCGTAAGTGTGTCAGATGCAAGGTTAGGATCATTTGTTTTCAGCACTTCCGAGAAATCTAGGCCTTCGATGTGATTTGTTAGATTAGTGTAGTCAATTTTAGGTATTTTGCAAGCCGGCACCGATGTTCCTGAGAGCTGCTCGTTATTAATAGTTAGTAGAATTGGGAGGTGATCAGTCACATATGACTCAATCACAAGTACTGTGGCTGTTTTGTCCGTTTTGAGCATCACGTGGTCTAGACAACTATCAATTCTTGTAGGTATCCGGTGGGCGGGTAACAGGCCGTGTGTTGCATTTAGTGTTAAGTATTCAGTAGCGCGTGCCTCTAAATCAATAGGTCGGATGTCTATGTTTGTGTCCCCAATTAGGCAGATATTTTTATAGTTTTTTAAGGACAAGAGGATGTTATCTACGCTATTCAAAAAGTTGTCGAACTCAACCCTGGTTTTATATGACGGTGAACGATATATAGCAGCAAATGCAAGTTTATTTGTCATCTCACATGTTAGGCAATTTCCATTTATAAAATTGGGTTCTTTTATGGTGCAATGTATGTTATCTTTTATATAAATAACAATACCGTCGTTCTGGTTAGCCGTCCGTTTTGTATAATACGAGTTATAGCCGTTCAGCACTGGGAGATTCACCACTTTACTTAGCCAGCACTCAGTAAGTACCAATACATCACAGCTAACATTGAGTAAGTTGATCAATACTAATAGTTCATTAAAATTTTTATTTAGACTACGAATATTCATATGGAGGATTTTGATTTGATGGTTAACCCCTACCAAATAGTTAGAGCAATCCGACGGAGGACATTTATATGATTTTGCTACTTCGAATTCATCTAAGTCGGCTGTAATAATAGATTGAAGAATATTAGCCATTAGTGAGAAACGATTTACTATAGTATGATACGATACATTGCTCTGGAGTGTTTGGTATGTGTTGAATGGTTAGGTAAAAGAAACTAGTGTAGTGTGATTTAGGACACCAATTTTGATGTAAGCTAGTCAGGTAAGATGTGGTTGAGTATGCAACTAAATATGTGTTTGTATGTGTAATGTTTGGGTGTGAATATTGAGTGTTATGATTCATTTTACTTAAGTTATATAACAAAACAAAATTATAAAGCAGGTTATTAGTAAAAATGTAGTATAAATTATGAATAGTAGACATTAAAACAAAAAAGATTAGCGAAGCACTGCTTACTAACGATGAGCTGTGACATAGTCATTCATGTAGCTCCTTCAGTGTGGTTTCAGATTTGATGAGAATTTGTTTATCTCCGGCTTTTTTCCGAAGAAAAATGTTGCCGTTAGAGGTCCAGCAAAATGCATATTTCCTCAGGCGTGCAAATTCTCTTGCCTGGTAAAAGAGCTTTTTGTTGGCATTCGATAGATGTTCTTCAACATAGACTGCTTGTTTTTGTCCCGATATTCCGAGTAATTCCGTATTCAGTTTGTCTTCTTTATTCGTCTTTTTATTGTTATAGGTTCGTACCTATAACAATAAAAACAAGAAGCTCTTCGAGTAATTGTCATTGAACTTCACGTACAGGTAAGTTCGTTTAATCATCAATTACTCTTCAAGCTTCGTTCTCGATATTAGCATTAATACACATGTAGATGTTGAGAAATAGTAGTCGTGAAAATATAATCAATCACATACGTGCATACTGCATCTCTGCTTTATACTTTAATGAAGGAAATAAATAAATATGCACAGTAATTCATTATTATTATTTATATTTCAATTAATCACTTGATTCAATATTTCTAATGATTACAATACTGTAATACTCATATGAAAATAATTAACATTATGTATTTAACACACTTGTGACAAAGACACCCTGGGTAGATATATCGTCTGATATTATTCTATTATAATATTTAGCGAATACGGAAGAGTTTGAACTCCACCCAGCAGTCTTTCGTATAACGTCCAGACTAACTCCTACACTATACGCTTTAGAAGTGGCTGCGTGCCTGGTGCTGTGTGCAGTAAACAGCGAGATATCAATACCACTGGCTTGTAATATGCTCTTTACCCATCTGCTCAAAGTTTCCGACTTTACTGCTCGGTATGGTTTTCTAAATGAAATGAATAGTGACTGGTGCACTTCTTGACGAATCTGATTGGTCCTATCTATATAAACTTGAAGAGTGTTAGCTGGGCATATTTGCGGCCTTTGTGAAAAATACGGTAATGAAAACACTGGTTGTAAGGAACCTACTCTGGAAGTTTTAATTAAATCTGTTATTTTAATAATAAACCCTGAATCAGATTTGGTTATATTTTTTAGAAATATTTTTGATAAGGTTTGCATTCTATGGGCTGTTACCAGGGCTAGAAGGGTCACTAACTTTTTACTAAGTTTTTCAAGACTTAAATTTTCATTGGGATATAATAGGCTTGTTTCATAAATAATTTTTTTTAGTCCGGAAGATAGATCAATAAAAAATATAAGACACGTATTTTTTTATATTTTAACGTAATCAAAAGATTACGGCGATACATTGAGTTAAAATGTGGCATGACGTCACTGCTTGCTAGATTTTATGCTGATTTGTGACGTAGCCAGCCCCCACTCCCCAACTTTAATGCGTGTTTTCTAAGTTATTTTTTATTAATATGATTAAGCAAAAAATACGTGTCTAATATTTTTTTATTATCTGAAAGACGGACTAAATAGAATTTCTTTTTTTTACCTAGGCAACTACCGTATTCTGCCAAATAATTTAAAACTTGATCAGTGTTCCACGTTAAGTTGTATTTAGGAACTGTGGGCCGCAACCGAAATATTCCCTTGAAGAATCTGTGTATAAATTCATTATTTACTTTATCGTGCCTGTACGGGCAGCAGCTCCGCACACTGAGATGTAGGATGTAGGTGGATGAATCACTCGGGATGTGTACAGGAAATAAAATGACTGTTTTGTGTCCGATAATGATTGACCATTTATTTAATAAAACAACGAATTATATAATGCCAAAAGTAGGTGGCTTGTGGCGGGCGTAATAGCTTAGTCAGCGAATGTACATAAATCGGTGAATTAGCAACTGCTTGATCAGGTAAAAACTAAAACAATAAATATCATGTGGCGATGCTCGTACATCCTGCCGACTATAAAAGTACAAATGTCCAGTAAAATGCATTATCCAAGGGTACGTAAAGTATGTAAAGAAAGTTATTGGAAGGTTCTATGTCCGTCGCTAACTGTCATTGGCGACGTTTCGCGATCCACCTTGCTGCTGTTAGGAAGATGTCTGGTGACCTCTTCTAGATCCGGGGTGTCTGCCTTTGCTTGTCCTTCCGTAGGGAGATGCCGTTCAGTAGGACTTGGGGCCATCTCAATCTCTTCCTTGTGCGCCTGCTTTCCTGTTCTGTTTCCTTGAGGTGTACGGAGACAGCGTGCTTTAATTTGGACGCATACCCATATGCTGAATATTGTTGCACAGGTTATCATACAGCCGTACAGGACGTAGTGATGTTGCTCCGCCTCCACGGAATTAACCATTTGTATGTCCTGTTGTTCTTTAACCAGCTCAATTTTTCTCTTCATACTCTTTAGTTGTTCTTCATGTGTTTCAAGTTCCATATTTGTTATATTTGTAATTTGACTATTGCTTGTTAATAGTTCGTTTAGATTTATCTCTGGTACGTAGATCTCTTGCTCATTTCCTAATTCCATGGTGCTTTGCATTTTGTAATGTGCATGAATCAGATGTTTATCGCCGCGCATCATGCAACCTGTAGCTAAGGTGATGATGCCTGTATTTTGTAGTGTCTGTGACGTAATTCCCGCAGGACAGAAAATGCGCATAGTGCATTCCTCGCAACACGTAAACAACCAAGCTCCCTTACTGTGCAGTTTTTTCCAGTCATTGCTGCAATTCGATACCTTAGTGCGGCAGGTTGTTACTCCTCGATTGTTTATTATGCCTGCTTCGCACATTGTTGTGGCTGTTTTTATACTGTATATAGGTAGGTCAAGGTTGCATAGCAACAGCTGATTTGTGTTTACTTGTTCGCACGATGAAAGATGTTGTTGATCCAGTGGTATCATCATGTCTAGCTTCAAGTTAACGGCTATGTATTTGGTTGTTGGTATTATGTGAATCATGGAGGTTCCCTTTATGTTGCGGATTGGGATGACTTCGGTTAGTTCGTACTGTTCGTCTGCTACTAACGGGATTTTTACTTCGAATATGATGAAGTCTTCGATTAGTTTTCCTTGCACACTTGCTAGTTTATACATTTCCCGGATACACTTGAACTTGTTTGAGCAAGGGAGAGATAATCCTTTTGGGACTTGTCCTGCTATGATGTTCAACTGTTTTTCGAACGCATCGGGTTTCAACAGGTGAGTGTCGACCTTGCCGTGACGAAGATCTGTAACTAGGCTGATCAACATGTCTTGTATTCTCCGCAAGTTTGTTATCATCATGTTTGCGGCAAGTGCAGTAGCAGTAAGGAACGTTGCTTGGTCTTGTTCGGTTTTCAGTTGTTGGAGCGAGTCTCTGAGACTTTTGTTGATGACAATGAACTGCCGGTTCATTACTTGCTCGTTCCTCTTCAGAAGGTTATATTCCCCTTCGATTATTGAAGTCTGTTGTTTGTACAGATTGTACAAGTGGTCTTCATTGCTGTGCAGTAGTTTGATGTCGTTGTTGTATTTTTCGGCGAATTTGTCATCAAGCACTCCAAATAGAGAGTTGGCAATGTTCCCAATTCCGTTTATGAGACCTCGCTTGCTACGTATTCCGTGGTCGGATTGTAGTACTTCGTTGTAGTGTTTGAGCTCGTTTAGTTCGTGCTCGAGTTGTGTGGATATAGTCAAGTACGCTATATTTCGTTGACAAAGTCCGTGTAATTGCTGGACGTATTGTTCAACGGCAGAAGTACTTTTCCAGTAAGTTGACATGTTGTAGTATACTACCAGTCTCCATTCGTCTTGTATTATCTGTAAGTCTGCGGCTTTGTCAAAGTATACAAGGCGGGTCGGATCTAGAGTTGTTACATTGACGAGTTGTTGCATGGACGGTGTCACACACGTAACCATCAGTACTAGTAACGTGCTTAGGTACTTGAGGAAGTTACAGCTGGAAACACCCTTCTGTGCCCGTCTAGGGCTCACCCGACGTTGAGATGTTGATGACGTCGCCTCTGGTTGTGTTGGTTTGTTTTCTTTGTTGTTCCCGGTTTCAATTGGTAATCGGGACAATTTCGTTACGGGTCTCTTCATTATGTTGGATTTAGTTTTGAGCGTGACGACTCGTACCAAGTTATCCGGTCCAGGATGCGTCTCTATAACTCGCCCTAATAACCATCGGGCTGGGGCTATTTGTTCTTCCTTTACAAGGACGACGTCATTCACGGCAATGTTGCGTGTTGGAGTTTGCCATTTCCCTCGTAATTGTAATGTTTGTAGGTAATCTTTGGACCATTTCTTCCAAAATTCCTTGTACATGTTTTCTGTCAGGCGCCATCGTAAAGTTAACTGGCTGTTGTCACTCTCTGACGTCATCGGAGGTGCCAGAACCGGTCCACCGACTAAAAAGTGGCCTGGTGTCAAGTAATCGATGTCGTCGAGGTCGTTTGTTAGGGCGACAAGTGGCCTTGAGTTGAGGCAGGCTTCAATTTGTACTAGCAAAGTAGTAAACTCTTCGTACGTAAGCCTTTGTTCCCCAAGGACGCGTTTTAGGTGGTGTTTCATACTCTTGACTGCAGCTTCCCATAGTCCTCCCGCTGTGGGCCAAGATGGTGCGTTAAAGTGCCATTCCATACCTTTTTCGGAAGTGTTGTTGATGAGGTCGTCGTTAACTAGAAGCTGCAGTGCCTCCTGGCGTTCTTTGGCTAGAGCTCTTGCTGCTCCGACAAAGTTCGTTCCGTTGTCACTGTAGATATGTTTTGGTGTTCCTCGTCGTGCGCATAGCCGCTTCAATGCTGCGAGGAATGTTATCGTGCTGAGATCTGAGCCCAGCTCCAGGTGGATGGCTTTTGTGCATAAACAAATGAAAATCGCGATGTAGGCTTTAACTGTTTTAATGCCGCGACCTTTGTTAGCCTTTATTTCAACGTGTCCCGTGAAATCCACGCCCGTGTGTGTGAATGGCCTTGAAGGTGTAACTCGAGGCGTTGGTAAGTGTGCCATTTGTTGATTGCTGCGTTGCGTTTTGTAGCGGTGGCAGGTGACACATTTGTTGAGTTGCTTCTTGATTGGTTTCATGCCGCCAAGTATCCAATATTTGTTACGAAGGTTTCCCAAAGTAAGCCTGGCACCGCCGTGGAGAGTATTCTTGTGGGCTTGGTCAATCAGGAGGTCTGATAACTTGTGTTTGTTTGGTAAAATTATTGGATGTTTTTGGGAGTCGTTTAACTTAGCATGTTCAAGTCTTCCTCCCACTCGAAGAATACCTTGTGCGTCTAGCATTGGGCTTAAACTCAACAGTTTGCTTGTAGCCCGTACCTTGTTATGTTTGTGTAGGTATGCTATTTCATCGCCAAATGTATTGTTCTGTGTAGTTTTCACAAGCAGGTGCTGAGTCTGCACAATGTCTTCCGTAGTTAAGTGTGACCTGTGTATGGCTCTTGTTGCGTCACGCGAGTTGTTTATGAATCGTCTGATCCAGCTGATGACTCGGGTTGCATAAGTCATCGTGCTGTATTTTTGCAGTAGTTGCTCGATGAGGGGCGCGTCTATTGTTTGTATTGCGCAGGTTTGACCTCGTTTATTTTTCTCTTCGTTCGTTGTAAAAATACCTTGTTTGGGTATGTTGTTGTTTTGAAGCCAGGTTGGGCCTTTCCACCACAGTTCGTGAGCTATCAAGGCTGATGGTGAGATTCCTCTGCTTGCGCAGTCCGCAGGATTGTCTTCGGACTTGACATGGGCCCAGGAGTTGGGTGGTGTTATTTGGATAATTTTTGTGACTCTGTTGGCTACGAAACTCTTCCAACGGCTCACATCACCATGTAGCCAGCCAAGCACCACCATGGAGTCCGTCCAGCAATGTATGGTGTGGATCTGCGAGTTGATGGAGTTTTTTACTTTTTCGATCAGTCGGGCTAGTAGTACTGCACCACATAACTCCAGTCGTGGCAGAGAAATAGGCTTTTTCTGTGGGGCTAATTTTGTTTTAGCTGCTACTAGCCTTATCATCTGTTTACCTTCTTTATCAGTGGTCTTGCAATATATGACACATGCATAGGCTCGTTCTGATGAATCACAGTAGCCATGAAGTTGGAAGGGTTGTTGGGTGTCGCCGATCCAGCGTGGTATTGTTATGTCGTGTATGTGTGCGAGCTGATTGCGGAATTGCTCCCATTCTTGCTGTATCTTTAGTGGGAGTTTATCATCCCAGCTCGTTGTAGTTGACCAAGCATGTTGAAAAATTAGCTTGGCTTTCACTGTTACCGGTGATAGCCAACCAAGTGGGTCATACAGTTTTGATATATCCGACAGTAGTGTGCGTTTTGTGTCGACATCACGTTTGTTGCAGAGTGGTATTTGTTTGTAGGTAAACTGATCCGTGCGCGGGTTCCAAGTGATGCCTAGCGTTTTGTTGGTGTCTGCATCCTTGAAGTCGAACATTTTTTGGCTTATCAATTCATCGGATAAGCCTTCAAGTAGGCGCGTTTCGTTGCTAGCCCACTTTCGTAAGTTGAATCCACCGCCCTTCAGCATTGTTATAAGTTGACTTCGAGCTTTCTGTGCTGTTATGAAGTCGTGACTCCCGCCTATTAAGTCGTCCATGTATAGCTGATTGGACAGAATAGCCGCCGCCAAGGGGTACTGTGCGCCGTCATCCTTTACCAGTTGCCTTATGGTGCGCATTGCCAGGAAGGGAGCGGACTTGGTACCATATGTTACTGTAGTCAGTTGTAACTCTTGTAACGGCTCTGTGACTGAATCCCTCCACACTATTTTTTGTAAGTGTTGGTCTTTTTCCTGTATACGTATTTGTCGGTAAAATTTCTCAATATCCGCTGTGTACACGTATTCAAATGCCCTCCATCGTAGAATAATAGCTTGTAAGTCTTGTTGTAAGTTAGGCCCGCATTCCATCAGTTGGTTTAAACTGTGTCCCGAGCTAGTGGTTGCTGATGCATTGAAAACCACTCGGAGTTTGGTTGTCGTTGAATCGGGTCTCATTACTCCATGATGGGGTAGGAAACAGCTTGGCGTGTCCGGCTCTGTGCACCTTTTCATATGTCCTAGAGCTTTGTAATCGCCGATGAAAGCCTTGTAGCTTGAAGCGAGGGTTTCGTCTCTTGTCAAACGTTTTTCCAATTGCTTGAATTGCGCGACTGCTTGTGGCTTTGATCGTCCTAAATATTGCTCGAAACTGGTCTTCATGGGGATTCTCACTTCATACCGCCCATCTTCTTGTCTTTTTGTTGTATCAGCGTACAGCCTCTCGCAGTACTCCTCATCGACAGTCGTAGACTGGTCGTCTGATATTATCTCTTCAATTTCCCAGAAACGAGAGATATCGCTAGTGTCCACCACGACATGACAGTTGAAAGTATTCGTATTTCCAACTAATACCCAGCCGAGCTTTGTTTGTTGTGCTATTGGTGCGTATATGTTTCCTCGAGTAATGTTGCTCATGACTATGTCGCCATATACCCCAGCATCAAGTAGAATGTCAATCGGCCTTGATAAGTTGAATTGTGGGTCGGCCAGGTTAATGTTTTCTATGTGAGGCCAATCTTGTTTTTCGAAGGAGTAGTTAGGCAGGTTGTTGAGTAGTTTAGCCATTACTAATGCCGGCGTTGAAAACTCGTAATCTCCGTAAAGGGACTTACAGTCCAACTGAACGGTCCCGTTGCTCTGGCTGGCAAATGCTCCGATCCCTGACACAGTTGAGTTGTGGTTGCGTCGCGGAAGCCCAAGTCGTTGCACAGCCGATTCTGTTATAAGGTTCAGTTGGGAGCCTTGGTCCAGAAGGCATCTAAGTACGGTGTAAGTTCCATCTGCAGCCTTTACTTTAAGTTGTACTGTAGCCAGTAAAACTTCGTTAAAATTTCCTGACACGTGATTGGTTTTTCGCTGCATGTTGTTGTTTGTCACGCCTTCGGCCATTTGGCTTGACGACAGTGTCGCTGACGTAGTATCGCGGACTAGGTCATGTAGCGTGGTGTGATGTGCGCCGTTACACACTTTGCATCTTTTCTGCGAGTTGCATTTCTTTCCGTTGTGCGGATACATGCAGTTTTTGCAAATGTTCAATTGCTCAATTGTCCTAATTTTTATGGCTGGCGTCATTTCTTGAAACTCTTTACAGTAGAGCAAGATGTGGCTTGTTTTGCAAACTGGACAATTTCTGTCGGAGCTTGTATGGTTTGCTTTGGGGTAGCGTCTGTATCTGTTGTACGCATCCCTTGGTACTGTTGTCATCGAGGCCCCTTTATTTGGGGTGACGTCGGCATCTGTTTGTTTGTTGGGTTTACTTGTTTTCTTCACTACTGACTCCAGCGCCGTGAACTTCCCTTCGATGAACTGGATGAATTCCTTGAAGTCGGGAAGCCCTCTTGGATTTTTCCTCGCCTCCATGTAGTCAGCGTAGGTCTGAGTGTCTAGTTTTGCTGCCAGAATGTGCACCAAAATCGGGTCCCATGTTGCCGTGTCGATGCTCAAGTTACGCAACGCGTGCACGGTTTCGAGACTGGTGTCGTGTAGGCGCTTCAGCTCGTACGCGTTTTGATTTTGAATCGTAGGTTGACTCATCAAAACTTGCATTTGCTTGGTGAAGAGCATCTGCAAGTTATTGTACCTATGGTGGAGGATTTCCCAGCAGGAGTCGTAGTTGCTCTCGGAAACAGACAGATGTTGCACCAGGCGCTCAGCTTCTCCTTTTAGCTTCCCTTTCAGGTGTTGCATCTTCTGCCCCTTCGAGAGGGAAGGGTTATTATGAATAGCCGCGATGTATAGATCGAGGAATGTCGGCCATTGTGTGTAGTTTCCAGAGAATATCGGTATTTCGATCCTTGGCGCACTATCCCGTTGTTGGACAGCGTGGTTGAGTTTGCGGTTGAGACCTCGCTTTGTGCACTCGTATGTTTCTTCGTACTGCGAGAACTCGAGCTCGTAGTTTACGTCGCTACCGACGAGAACGTTGTCGAGCTGCCAGTGCACTTCGTCAATCGCCCTCCATCGCGATTCGAGTACCCTAAGCTTGTCTTCTATCTCCCATTTCTCAATAATGTCAGCAGTCCGCAAGTTGCTGACGAAACGTGAGAAGGCTCTAAAGTTGGTTGCTTGTTGATTTTTTAGCTCGTCCGATCTCGATAGGACTCCAGTGTTCTTGTTCTCTTCTTCTGGGCGACTCGCGAGTTCCGCAGTGCTTGTTGACCATGTTTGCAGCTTATGTTGTATGTTTGAGTAGTTCGACTTGACCCTGTCGTATACTTTTATTGTGTAGTATATGTCGGTCTGGTCTATGGCGCCCTGTAGCACGCCATGATTCATTTCGAATTCGTTCCAGTGCGCCTGGAGGGTATCCAGTCTGCCCCGGATGTATGTGGCGGTTTTGCGGTCAGGGCCATCTTTTCCGAAGTTGACACCAATTTTTCGGATGCCCTCTGCGATGATTTCCTGCCGCTTGAGAAGTTCTTGTTGCCTGGCGTCCATAATAGTTGCACGAGTATGTATGCGTGTAGTGGATGGACGTTAGCTCTGTTGACTTCACTGTTGTATTGTTGTATGTAGTTCCCGAACCCCCAAATGTTGATGTTTCCCACGGCGATCGCAGGGTCCGAAGGAATCTCTCCGTACGATATTGTGCGCCTTTTCAATCTGACTGGGGCGATCCGCTTGTGGAAGACCAGTCAAACCGATTCGCTATCGTAAGTAGAAACACTTCGTACCTGTGCGACTTGCAGGACTGTTTGCTCCAGTAGTGGCGATCCGGCTCGAAGGACCATAAATGTACGGGCAGAAGCTCCGCACACTGAGATGTAGGATGTAGGTGGATGAATCACTCGGGATGTGTACAGGAAATAAAATCACTGTTTTGTGTCCGATAATGATTGACCATTTATTTAATAAAACAACGAATTATATAATGCCAAAAGTAGGTGGCTTGTGGCGGGCGTAATAGCTTAGTCAGCGAATGTACATAAATCGGTGAATTAGCAACTGCTTGATCAGGTAAAAACTAAAACAATAAATATCATGTGGCGATGCTCGTACAGTGCCCTAATAACAACGATAAAGCGGATCGAGAGCTATTTAAAGTGCCATACCGAGCACCGGCATTAAACAATTGGGTAAGAAAACAGAGAACATTGGATGTCGAGACACTGTAAGGTTCTATGCTGTTATCGTTACAGTACGCAAACCACTTTTTGAGGCCAGTATCATATTGCTTAACAGTGTTTTCCGACAAGGATGCTAACATTATTATTATGGATGACTGCGGGATTCCTCTTCGGAGAAGCGAAGCCCGGACAACTTCCCGACAACCAGTGTAATTTGTCGGTGAATTGCACGTTCGCTACAACGAGAAATAATTAAATCACTCTTAGATTTAAAAAATAGTGGCTTTGAGGTGAGCAATTTTATAAAAAGAGGGTACCAGGGTTGTGTTGGCCATTTTGGTACAACGACAATGCCAGTGGCATTGTCGTTAATAACTTTACGTAAGGTCTTCAAGATAATTGAAATTGGTGGAAACGCGTAGAAGAAATATTTTGTCCAAGATATAGTGAACGCGTTGATAACATAAGCGTCAGGGTCCCTATGCCAAGAAGCGTAGATATCACACTTGTGATTACTTGCGAACAAGTCAATACAAGGGACACCGAAGTGTTGCGTTATTTTATTAAAAGCAATTTGAGAAATTTCCCACTCTATGTCGGGGTGTACTCTTCTTGATTCAATATCTGCAACTATATTATCTGAGGAACGTATGTAATCGGCATAAACCATTATTTTACGCGTTTCGCACCACATCCACAATTGTTTCGTAATATCTGTCAAATGGGGAAACTGTATGCCACCCATTCTGTTTATGTACGATATTGCCGTTGTATTGTCAATACGTAATAAAATGTGACAATGTGTTAAATCTTTTGCAAAAGTTTTTAGCCCAAAAAAAGCTGCGAGTATTTCCAAATAATTGATATGCAGAGATTGCTCATGAATACTCCAAGGACCACTTGCAGTCTCGTGACCACAGGCGGCGCCCCACCCCGTTGTTGAGGCATCACTGAATATCTCCAAGAAATATGTGTCATCCTTAATTTTACAAACCAATTCCTTTGTTGCATTAAGCTACCAGTCAAAGATGGGGGGCAAATAACTTGGTAAGTTCATAAACTTATCATAGTTTCCATCATCTTTGAGATTAAGATATTTACACCTCTCGAAGTCTTTGGTATAAAGCCAGCCGTATTCCACGGCTTGACAAGCCGATGTTAAAAGTCCAATGAAACGAGCAAAATATCTTATTTTACATCGTTTGAGCTTCCTAATTTTTAGTATTTCTGTTTCAATTTTCTTTCTTTTATCATCAGGTAACCTAACTTCAAATCTTTTTGAATCTATATAGTTTCCTAAGAACTTGCAACAATTAGTGGGCACCATAGAACTTTTTTCTGTGTTGATGATGAAACCTAATGATTTTAATAATTGTTTTGTGTCATTCACATTTTGTAAACAGTCACTATACGATTGACCAATCAATAACAAATCGTCTAAATAAAATGTAGATAAATATCCCAAAGACCTTAGTAAATTGGCGATTGGCTTGAGAATTTTCGTAAAAATATAAAGAGCAGTGTTTAAGCCAAACGGTAACACGTTAAACTCGTACAGATTGCCATTAAATTGAAATCGTAAATATTTTCTTGAGTGAGGATGTACGCTTATTAAAAAATAGGCATCTTTCAAATCAATTGTTGACATAAAACAGTTGTTTGATATTAGTTTCAAAGCTGTTCTTAAATCTTCAAGTTTAAAATGTTGGGTTGGTATAAACTTGTTTAATTGTTTTAGATTTAATATAAAACGTTGTTTACCGTTCGGCTTAGGAACAAGAAATACACTGGATATGTATTGACCTTCACATGGTTCACATAAGGACACTGCCCCAGTACTAATAAGATCTTGTATAGATGATTTGAAAGCTTTGTATTCGGATTGCGAATAAATAGGCTCTGATGGAACGGTTGTCTGAACAACTGGTTCAGAGAAAATGATTTTATAACCAGAAATCCAAGAGAGTATGACAGGGTTAGTAGTTACTAAACACCACTGTTCATAGAAAAATGAAAGACGACCAGCGAGGCTTACCGGCTCTAACGTCGGTGACCTGCTTGCGGCTGACGTGACGATATCCTGGAAGCGTTGTTGTGCGTCGTCCTCGTCGGCTGCCTCTGAGTCTGAGCTGACGGTGCCGCCCGCGCATACCTCGCGCCCCCCGGCGGCGGTGGTGGAAACTGTCGGCGACGCGCCGGGGGGCCTCGATAGTTTAAATGCCAGTTGAGAGCTTTAGTCGGTTTAGGAGCCGTAGACTGCATTACTGATGACCTTATATCAGTTCCAGATTTTATAATGGTTTTTACGGATTTTAATGTTTCCGATAGGTTACTGCCAAAAAGCATTTCATCAATTTTGGTTTTGTGTAACTACTCCTTTAGTTCCTTTTTAACAGTTGAAAGAATGAATGAACGTCGTGAGATTGAGTCCGTATATTGTATGTCGCCGAGGATTCGAGCTGTGTCCATCAACAGCTTGAGAAGCTCAGGGTTTTTATGTCCTGATGAGAGCAGCATAGTGATGGCCTCGCTGATGGAGGACAAGGCACAGGATGTTAATACCTGTTTACCTTCTATGCCCTTATCTCGCTTAGCTTGAGTATCTATTAAGGAGGCTCGAATTTCCGGATTGAGGGTAGGCGGTTTTATAAACTTGCAGTTTACGGGTACCAAATATCTATCTTTTAATTCCTTCCGGTTCTCTTTAGAAAGGCCAGAGGTAGCAATATGGTTTAATCTAATTGCCAAATCCTTTTGAATTTCACTGCCGTATTCTTTAGTGGAGGTGGGGTCTTCGCCTAGTATTTCCATTAAATCTGGATCTAATTCAGGAACATCTTGATGAAGGGCAGGGGTCGTAGTATCAGTCGCCTGCTCTAGGGTTACGGCAGTTGATTCCACGGCTGGCGCAGTAAGTACTTGGTCGACGGGCAGCGCGACGGTGGCGGAGCTCGGCGGCAGTGTGTGCACCTGTGCCGTGGTGTTGTCGGCGGTAGGTGACTGTGTGACAGTCGGTAACGGGACCACCTCCTCATCACTACGTTCGGCTGGGGCTGCTTGCCAGTACGAGCATCCAGGTTGTGGATCCGTGTCGCCGTAATATGTAGCACAATCGTCATCGATTGGTATTGATTCGCACTCTGCAAGCAAAATATATATTTTTTTTTTTTGCTTAATTTCTATTTTAGGTGGGAAGTGAGACTCCTTGCGAGAAACACGGAATCCCAATAGGTTGTTTAGTAACTTTTATACCTCAAGCGGATATATACATGCTATGGAAAAACCCCACAGGTAGATCCGAGCAGCAAGTACTTAATTGTGGAAGTGGAAGGCCCCCAAAGGACAATCCGATTTTCCGTTTTTATTACACCGACTTAAAATCCGTTATGAATTTAAAATCATAACAACAATTTTATGTAATGGTTTTTATCCACACCCTTTAATCCACGTGGATGCGATGCTAAACGTAACAAATTGAACTACATGTAAACACACGAAATAAGTAGGTCAATGACTCACCCTGCAGGTTATAAGGCGTAGAAAATTCACCATCCGATGACGATTCACTGTCCTAGCGAGTACGTCCGCGTCGCCGTTTTATTTCACGTTCTAATTTTTTAAGTTTTTACTTACTAAAATAACTATAATTATCGCGCTTATCACTCTTTCTTTTCGGCATTATAACGTTTAAATATAGAAAAAACACACTTTAATTACTTGAGAACAAAGAAATGATGCGAAACAGCGAAGCACTGACACGTGAATGAGCGGGATAGGTGGTTATGTCAAAGTCAAGAACAAAGTTTTGAATCTACCCTACGTTAGATTTTTATTTATTGAATAATTTCTCCTAAATTCAGTGCGAAATGGCGGATCTGTAAGTGAAACTACATGTGTATTAATGCTAATATCGAGAACGAAGCTTGCAGAGTAATAACATTGCATAAATGTAACACATTTTACGTAAATGCGATGAAGCAAGTAAAGTCCGACGTAGCATTTTGTTTCTGTTTGGTGTTTTTTGGCTGAATGTCCGCGCCTCATTTTACCGCCTTTAAGTTTTTACGTTATGAAACATAATACCGCGTAAGTAGTTCACTCACTGATATTTTTACGAAAAGATGAAAAATACACAACACTTGTGTTATTCAATGATTCATTGGTTATTACTGATTCTCGGTACCTTCTGTGCGCCCTCTGATGGATGATCTAATTCTCTGCATGGTACTCATCCCAAAATCCTGCTGGATCCATGTGCGGTGGCAGATCCTGTACATAAACTGCTATGACTCTAATAATGGCCAGAGCAATGTAGGTCACAATGCTAAACCGTTCCACGTGGCTTCAGATTCCTTCCAATGTGGCGTCATTGTTGGCTCCAGTCGCGTTTTGGCTGAGGCAAACCTCTTTCTTTTCCACAGTTGACCGACACATTACTATATTCTATTGAGGTTACTACTAACATTCCCCTCGGCGGGGTCCCGAGGCAGGGTCGCCATGTAATGTTGGGTTCCTAAGGGGTGGTTGCAAAGGACACAACCACATCTGTTAAGTACTATTTATTGAATGCATGAATAATTATAGAATAAATGATTATGAGGTATAGTGCAAACTCAGCAAACATCAATTATAAAGGAGTGTAGGTACACTCCTGTTGTTATGATGTATCAAAATAATAAAAGTATTTCTATTTAGCTACTAGTAACGCTATCTATTTTGCAATGTAAAAACTATACCTCTATTGCATTGTGTATTATCTGTGGTACAATGACTTTTTGTATACTTTTTCTATAAAATAAATTTTAGTCTGTTAACGACATTCACTTGTTTCATTATAGGTTATGAGCCATCCGGAAATTATCAGTTATTTTGTTTAAAATAGATAATTAGTGAAAGTGAAATCGCGGAAATATGACTACGCATTATATTGCCAGTGTGCCTAAACTAAAAGGAAGAGAGAATTATGATGAGTGGAGCTTCGCGGCTGAAAATTTAAGTTGGTGCTCGAAGGGATAGACATGTACATCAAACCGACGCCAAATTTTGAGGTTAAGCCAATGGACGATGCAAAAATGAAGGCAAAGCTAGTATTGACTATTGACTCGTCATTGTACGTGCATGTAAAGAACACCAAGAGCTCAGCAGAATTATGGACTACATTGAAAACTATATATGATGATTCTGGTTTCTCAAGAAAAATATCGCTGCTGAGACATCTGATATCTATACGACTAGAAAACTGTGATAATATGGCGACATATGTGACTCAAATAGTCGAGACAGCACAGCGGTTAAATGGCACAATTACAGTTACAGTTTACAATTACAGACGAATGGGTCGGCTCATTACTATTAGCAGGTTTGTCTGATCGTTATACACCCATGATCATGGCAATTGAACATTCGGGTATTTCGATAACTACAGATGTCATTAAGTCGAAATTACTTGACATGGAGGTGGCCAGTGACAATGAGAACGTGGAAACTGGAGCTGCATTTGCCGTGCGAAATAAATTTCACTCTGGCAACACTAAGTCAAAGAAAAATTCAAAGTCAAACAAGAAAACAGTGACAGCGATGACAGATTCATCTAACATAACGATAACATGTTATAAATGTAAAGAAGATGGTCATTATCGAAATCAGTGCCCGTTATTAAAGAAAAATAATAGCAAATGCGTGTTTAATGTCGTTTTCCTGAATGGAAAGTTTAACAAAACAGAGTGGTACGTGGATTCCGAAGCGAGCGCACATATGACAGCGAACGAATCTTGGATTAAAAAATGAACTGTACACCGTGTTTACTTGAAATTGTGGTAGCAAACGAATCAAAAGTGCCAGTTGTTTGTTCCGGAGACGTCGACATAGTTTCTAACCTAAAATTCAACATTATTGTGAAAGATGTTCTATGCGTGCCTAGTTTGACTTGTTTCACTTGTTTTATAATTCATAATCATAATGCATTCAATTCATAATCAATAATCATATGCATAATATATTGTTACACTTCATTACCCAGCTACCCCGACCAGGTAGCTTGTCTCCCTGACGGGAAATCGAGCTCGTTGCGCTCACTTTTGCATTATAGTTTGTCCTATTTCTTCTGCTTTTCTGTACAAGTCGACAAACCAACACCTATTTTTTCCGTTTTAAATTATCATAAGAAATCTAAACCTATTCGAGGCTGAGTGCAAAAAAATTTCAAACCCGCGTCGCTCGTTAATGCATCTTAGTTACTTTGAATACTTTAGCTTTCTAGTATAAGTCGTCGAGTAATAGTCAAAAGAAACTTAACCTATTCGAGATGCCCAAATTGTCGAGCTCGCTCCGTTCGCTCTTACATCCAAAGTTCTCTTAGAAAGATAACCGTTCAATCACTGCTGGCAGGAATCAATTATGTTTTATTTCTTTGTGCAATGCTTGGGTTGTCATACATGTGAACAATGCAATCCATCCACAACCAATCCATCGCTTTTCTCTGCGGTGACCAATTGACACATCCACAGAGCCGACGTAGTCCAAACCAACGTTGGTAAAAGGTCGGCTATAGCAGTCAAGTCTTACATCAGGAAAATCACAGCATTAGAGGTGCTCCTTTGCATTTCTTACAAAATACGCAGTTTCTCGATTTCTTGCGGACCTCTCTACGGCATCTCATAATTCAATATTGCTGTTTAAGCTCGTTACAGACCAGCTCATTAAAAGCGTGAGGAGCTTCGACTTGATAGTACTGCATAAGTAGATAAACAGCTGGACGAAGACCATCAAGAACAATCGGAGAAGTAGTGTTGTATTCGATATTCATCATGTGTTTTACATGGCAGCTGCCGCTGCAGAGCATCCTAAATAACCCGTTTGATTTAGCACTAAAACCAAGGAGTGAAGTTTACTCGATTTAGACATTTTGCTTGATTCTCAGTCGTGCAACAAAGACATTGTGCGCTTTTAAATTTAATACAAACAATAGTTTTGTTTTTCTTTTTTATTTGTTTTATATTATTATTTTTATTGTTTTATTTATTTTGTAATCCCCTAGTGGGATTTATAGGTCCGTAGGTATGTCCGTGGCATCACAGCGGGCCCTATCAGAATACCAGCGCTACGGTATTTATTTATTTTTAAATATCACAGCATCATGCTGAGATAGGAGCCTTTTTGGCCTCGCACAGGTCGTATTTTTTCTTTTTTTTTTTGTTAGTCTAGAATGCTCCTTTTTTATTTTTTTTAATGTTTGTACCTTTTTTTTATTATGTTTTGTATTTCCTGAGCGTGTCCCAAATAAAATATTTTCTTTCTTTCTTTCTTTTAAATTTCCTTTCATGATCACGTTGTTTTCATAATTTTTTTGGACGTGAACGTCTACGATAATATCGTCACGTAAAAATGTAAAAGTGCACAATTTTGGCCTAAAACCGTCTATCTGAGTACCAACATCATCGCATTATTTTATTGTAAAATCGATTGCTTTAAAAATAACTATTACGATACATTGAACGACATTATGATTTTACATAAGTATCTTTCATATTTTGTAAAAAGACATTACCAAATCGTGTAAATAAAAATAACACACGAATTTATTTGTTTAATACTTTACGTGAAACAAGATATGCGAATAAAATGGTAATAGTCGCTTACCAAAAAAGTTAACGATTGCATTATCTGTAATAACATGTTACGGTATTATTATTCATGCAAAAAGTGTGATTAGATTTTAAGGGAATTATATTGTTATGTTCATTACGGTACCATTGAAATTATTGTACTTTTATAAATTAAATAGAAAAATAAAAATAAAAATTAAAAGATGTAAATAATGCTCTAAGCACCAAATATGCAATAAAACGAAAACTGTCGTATTACCACATTACCATATTATTCGCTGGGGGGTGCGAAATAACTTCGGTTTTCGTATTGCCGGTATACGAAAACCTAAGTTATTTTTAATTTTATTTATAAAAATCTTAATTAATTGCCATTAATACCATAATTTAAAAAAAAAATACGAAATCTCTGTCTTGTTTATATGATATGTCTTGTCTTTTTAGTTGACACTTAAGACCAGGCACTCCAAAGACAATTTCCACGCAAACTCCGCCCCAATGCACCACTCCACTATGTGCTAAACGCTAACACATCCGTAATAAATTTGAATAACGCGTGCGCTCTTTGGTCGTGTTAAAGCACGGAACTACATGTCGTAAGTCTCAATTCTTATTTTATTATAATTAAAGTAATAATTGATCTAGAGAAAAAATATCTTATATTTAGATAATAAAATATATTTCCTTACTGTCAATAATTATTTTAGACATAAAAGCTGAGTAATCTTGTTTTTGTTTCAAATAATCTTTAAAAAAAGATCTTATAATTTTCGAATAAAAAATTGATCGAGCGAAAATGTTCCAATTACGTAACTGTCTCATATTTGGAAAGAAAAAGATCCAATAAATCATATACTAAAGTTCCATTTTGATTGTATGCGTGACTTTTTCAGAATATTAATGTAAATTAACATACAATTTAGGGAGCCTCCTCTTAATGGCAACTACCTTTCAGAATTATTTGCTTCTCGTTGCAGCATGGTTGCTGGTGGGTTGCTGCTTGGGTTGCCGTCAGAGGTAAAATAACTGACCTATTGGGAATATAAACTTAATTCTAATTATGTAGATTTCTTAAATGAAACACATTGCCTTTTATAAACCTTATATTGACCACCATGTTTAATCAATTCCTTCGGTTCATGTGGTTAAGCAAGCTACTAACGAGTCATATTCGACTTATTATTTTGTACATATTAAAATTGATCTAATTTGCACAGCCAGTGCCTACAGCTTATGTGTATACTATCGGATACGGATCACATGAGTCGAATCTCGGAACGTGGGATGTGAGAGCAATAGCTGCGATAGAAAGTTCCACGGTGCCGCCGACGGGTGATGCTACGACGGCTCGACCTTCGGACTAGGTTGCTTCAGCTGCATGGGTGTCGCTGGGTTTGAGCTTTTAACCCACGAAAGCGAATGACGTACTGTTGACGTCAGCAAGGGCCGCTCTGTCAGAGGGGTGGGACTGTAATAAAGAAAAGATTCGAGTGGCGGGTGCGGTAGGATTTGAGGCGGCTCTGCGCCCGGGTGCCGCGGGAAGTGCGACGCATGTGGGGGGTGGCGCACGTCCCCAGGGTGCTCGAGGCCACAATGTGGGCACAGGTGCTCTGGTTCTTCAATATAAGCTGGCGCAAAATGTTGTGACTGCTCTCTGTCATCAGTATAACGCTCTGGCAAATATGACCGCGAATCGCCATCGTCGGCAGAATAGTCTGTTGGATAATCTGGTTGCCACGGAATGCCTTCATCCAAATTCTCCTTGTACGGCTGGTTCGACCACCATGGCTCGGTGTCTTCAACAGAATGTGCTGACTCACACTTTTTCTGCAGCACCGCCGGATGATCTTGCTCCTGCAATAAGAGCAGCAGTTTCGGCAGCAAGGGTCGTGGCCACCGATGTAGGTCTCTTTTCCACTCCGACAACAGAGCAGGATCTTCTTCATGTATTGGTGGTACATATCTAGTTTGCTTCTTCGACATGTGTTTTATCGTCGACGGCGATGGGCGTTCATGCAGTAATGAAGAAGGCGGCCCTTCGTAAAGATGATGTGCTTGTGCGTGCTTGGACCGCCATGGACCGCCACTGTTTACACATTGTGATTGCGATTCACCGTCTGTGTACCAGGGATTTGGATCCGTTGGTTCATCAGACCAGTGAAGGGACAGTGGGTCGTCATCATAAGGAGACCACGGATCGCCGTAGTCAGAAGTTTGACTTGATGGACGGTTACGTAAGCGTGTCATCGATTTTCGTGTATTCCCATCAGGCAGTGATCGCAGTTTCAACCACGGAGATGAAGGACGCCTGGTTGGACGTCTCAGCCACGCCGGTGATCGATTGGTGAGCCATTTCGATGATTGCTTAGGCTGCAAAGCTGCTAAGCGTTTTGCCAATGAAGACGATGACCTATCCGGTAAAGATGACGATGGATTTTGTGACCATGTTGGCAATTCATTCAAAAATGATGAATAGGAATCAAAAATCGATGGTTGGTTTGTAGCTTTATCTAACAATGATGGTTCATTTTCCTGCAACCTAGATGATATGCTTTTTGGAAATGATTGACTTTTTAACTGACCTAGTAATGGCGCAGCGCGTTCTTTCCACAGATCTTTTAACCGTGATGATAACATTGTAGGTATTGACTGATCTAGTGAAGAAAACCGGGATTCTAACTGCACTGGTGGCAAATATTCGTCCGTCGAAGAGGTCAGTACAGATGGAGATCCGACTTCCGATAGTGGAAGAGAATCTGGTGTGGAAATTGACCGTGGTTGCTTTGATAAAGTTGTTGGTGTGGGAAGGGATCTAACGGTGGGAGGTAGCGGTAACGGTGGTGATGTTATGGATGACGACTGAAGCTTGTGTGCTTCTTCTAAGAACCGGTTCGACACAATCGGTGATTCTACAGCCACGTCCAAAGTTTCGTCCGACTCCGACGGGCAGTACACTGTAATGTAGACGTAGGCCGGTGTGGCTACGCTGCCTTCACGCACCACCATACCGCGCGCCGTGTCCAGCAGGTACACGCGCGGCGCCTGCTCCCGGTCGCAGGCCGTCACCTTCAGCCCCACGGCCTTCGAGTCTGAACAAACCTGTCACAAAACTATTAGTAACGTACCTATCAGATAATGTTAACAAGTACATTTACGATGCAATCAGCTGCTTGTGTTATTTTATTTTGTAATGCGACCGGTTGATGGTTCTGGATGTATCAAAGAATAGGACTAACGTATAGTAGGATATTTCACAAAAGAAATCCAGTCAAATAACCTAGACCATTTTGATCGTCATCATCTCCCTGCCCTTGTCCCGGGTTACTTGGTGTCGGCGCAACACGTTTTTTTCTTCCATTCTCCCCTGTCAGTCGTCACGCTATCATTCACCCCATTTTCTTTCAGATCATACCCAGAAACCGGTTGAAAAAACCAAACATTCATAATTGATGTTAAGCCTGTTTGGTTTTTTGAAGAGTTGTTCTTAATGCGGTGGTGAGCCGTAGGCTGTGGTCAACTGCAGGCTGCGGTTGACTACAGGCTGCGATTAACTGCAGGCTACGGTCAGCTGCAGGCTGCGGTCAGCTGCAGGCTGCGGTCAGCTACAGGCTGCGGTCAATTGTACTCACGTCGGGTTCGCTAATCTCCAGAGTGAACGTATCGGGCTCCACGTGTCGCTCCGCCAGGCTAAGTACGAATTGCGTCTCGTTCCCTGCACAACCACAACTACGTCACTATCCATCAAGGTACATGGCAGTGATTCAGCCAAGTTCGGAACAGACGAGACAGCCCAGTTACCAAAAACTTAGAATAAATAAATAAAATTTAACTTTTAACTCTAACTCGATTTAACTTATTTATGTTGATTTTTTTTACTACAAACTTAATTTAGACGGGTGCAATCCAAACGTTAAAACACCTTGCTTTTTTAAATTTTGTCTTAATTAAATATTTATCTATTGAACACGTTAAACCTTTCGGAGTACATAACTAAATTATGGTAAAAATGCATTAAAATCCATTGTGTAGGTTAGAAAAACCAAGCGCACACCAAACTGATAGAAAATGACACTTTGTTTATTACTATTTATAAATATATATCAACTTTATATATATTAACTGTGGCAGCAATAAAAATTAAAACGTAGACCGCCGTATGTTCCTGTATCTATGATGTAATGAACTTCTGTACAACTTGGCACCCGTGTAGATCAATCATCTCTACACAGCCATTTTATGAGGCTGGCAGTTTCGCTCGTTCTTTTTTCCAAACTTGGCTTATTTTTCACATAAATAATGTTTTTGGTGAGATTAAATATTATTAGTTATCATTATAACTTTTGGACCGTGTCATTACTACATTATAATGCTGATTATGCTGGTAAGAAGAATTGTAGAGCCAATTTTTTTGATAAAGAGGTACCTCATGCATAACAAAGTTCCCCAGCCAGCATCGGCCTGAGAACATGTGTGTCTCACTACTCACCGATCTGCATGGAGTCGCACAAGTCCTGCGCATGCGCGAGTGCTATGAGCGCGGTAAGCATCGTTAGCGTTGTGAGCGCAGTGATCGAGGCGGCGCCCGCGAGCTGCGGCGCGCGAGTCATCATGCTGTGCGGCGGCTGGCGGGACTCAGCTGGACTGTGCTCCGGCGTCACGGGTGCGTCTATTTAGCTGGGCCACTAAGCGCCGCTAATTGACCGTCCCGCGTCACTACGACATCACTCATTAATTCCTACAATCATGTTCCGAAAATTATTTTGCAAGTAGTTAGCTGCGAGTTATTAATAACCATCTGTAAAGACTTCGCGTGACCAATTGAGCTACATTACTCGGAACCATAGATGTATGTTAACAACATACATCTATGGTTCCGAGACACGAGAACAGCATCCATCCATCACGCGGCGGTAGTGGACAGCACCGACATTTTGCGTCACTGAACAGCCGAGTCCTGAACAAATCAACTGAACGTTAGTAAGTTAAAATTTACTCCTTAAATCCAGCTTATTCTACCATCTCGGCCTGTGCCTGCCGCAATCTTGCTTGCCATATAACTAATCACATACTAAAAAACCGTACAAGTGCGAGTCGGAGTCACCCACCGAGGATTCTTTATATAATAGGTACATATCGTAACTCATCAAAAACATTATTACGTTGTATTACGTACTGGGAACGAGGTCATTATTTCAGTAAGATTTTAAAACGATTATTTTTAGACACTAAAATAATTACGTAAAAATCCTCAGCGCTGAGCTCTATTTTTTGTTTTGGGGTTTTTGTCTCAATAGATATGTCAACCCCATCGTGTCTTTTCCCATTGTAACATAAACATTTATAGTTAACTCATAAACTATACTGAAACACTTTGTGCTAAAGATAAAAGCCACCGATGAAGAACTGACAATACAAATAAAAATGACATAACTTTTTGGCACCTTCTGAAGTTGGTTGGGATAAAATTGATGGTATTAATCCCACGTTAAGTCTAATCAAATCTAATTCTTTCAAAAGTGACCCCCTCTCGTGCCTGTTGCGGTCACAATTCATCAGCAAATGCTGCACGTCCTCAATCTGATTACATTCTCTGCAATTCGGTGAATCAGTTTTTTTCATAAGGAATACAAACTTCGACGATAGATAGTGTCCAGAGCGAAGCCTTAAAATTAATTTAACATAAGTCCTATTAGGTTGATCTACATCAAACTAAGGCACACGAGGAGGCTCGTCTTGTATGCTCCTATACCATATACCTTTTTGCTGACTGATACTATCATCAAAGTGTTGTTTCTAGGATTTCTAACAAATTACTTTATATTTCGATATGTATTCCCAATAATCAGGTAAGTAATCAATTGCTGTACCATCTACTGCTGCTAATTTAGACAATCGGTCAGCCTTAGACAATATGAGCTGGACACCATTGCAACATAATTTATATATCTTATATATATAAAACAAAGACGGGTTTGTTACAACACTTATAACTCGAGATCTGCTGGATCAATTTTCATGGTTTTTGTTTCGTTGGATTTGTCTCCGCCCTGAATAGCAGAATACATTTTAAAAACAATTAAAACTTGACGAATACATAATTATGAAAATGAATCATTTTCCATTTAATTATGTTCCTTTGTTTCGTACCTGTCTAACATTTGTTTTCCCTCCTGTCATCCTGTCAAATACTGTGATTGACATTTATGCATGCATTCAGAAATATATTTTGTGTTAACTATTTAAAAAGGGTGAATAAACTTTTGTCTGTATTTTTTTTTAATCAATTAAAAAGGTTGAAAAGTGTATTAAACAGATTTAAATAGAAGTTCCTCAAATATTTATGCGTGCGTTCATAACTTTATTTTGCGTCAATTAAAGTTTCTATTTTCGAAAACAATTTCTAAGATTTATTCTTTAAGTTATCGAAATATAATTAAATTGTATATATAAAAATAAAGATATATTATTATATATATAAAAGAAAGTCGTGTTAGTTACACTATTTATAACTCAAGAACGGCTAAACCGATTAGATTAGAGGTAGTTAATAACCAGGAGATAGGATATTTTTTTATCCCGTTCCCGTCGTTCCTGTGGGACGTGACATAAACGGCATTCATTTTATAAATTTTGTATTTATGATATCCCGGTATATATGCCATAAATCCTAACACAAAGTACTAGGCTTGCATAAATTTTGATATCTCGAGAGATGGTAGGTATGTACGTTGGTTGGTATGTACGGTAGGTAGGTAGGATAGCTAGGATAGGTAGGTAGGCTAGATAGGTAGGGGTAGGTAGGGTAGATAGGTAGGGGTAGGTAGGGTAGGTAGGTAGGTAGGGTAGGTAGGGTAGGAAGTTTTATTTTTGTAAATGTGAGACCATGGAGCCGTTTATTAACTTATTAAGATGTATGTTGACTTGAAATAGCATGGCAGTTGAGAATATGTCATGCTCACTTAAATGTCTCGCTGATGGTGGCGAGTGTGTTGAATCATTCGGTTCCCTACAAAATGGTTGAGCTGGATGGTGCTGATCCACGCGTCATGTTCGTGAACGGGAGCCGTCAGTTGAAACTGGTCATCTCTTATCTGCCAGGGCTTATTTTTAATCTTATATTTTCAATTGCTTTTGATTATTTTTTGTACATTGTTCTCACATATAGAAGCAACAAGAATGATGTACCCAGGATTTTGTAATATCTATATTTAAAAGAGTGTCCTTGGAGTTTCTTGCCCGTTCTTCTCCATAGAGATCTACGTTTTGGAATGGGCAATTAGCTTCAACTTTCTGACTAACTGACCGACTCTTTGACAATTCAAAAGTGCCTGTAAATGGTTTAATTGAAATAAATGCTTTGAGTTTGAGTTTGAGTTTGAAGGTAGGGTAGGTAAGTAGGGTAGGTAAGTAGGGTAGGTAAGTAGGGAAGGTAGGTAAGTAGGGAAGGTAAGTAGAGTAGGTAGGTAGGGTAGGTCGGTAGGATAGGTAGGTAGGGTAGGTAGGTAGGGTAGGTAGGTAGGGTAGGTAGGGTAGGTAGGTAGGGTAGGTAGATAGGTAGGGTAGGTAGGTAGGGTAGGTAGGTGGGGTAGGTAGGTAGGGTAGGTAGGTAGGGTAGGTAGGTAGGGTAGGTAGGTAGGGTAGGTAGGTAGGGTAGGTAGGTAGGGTAGGTAGGTAGGGTAGGTAGTTAGGGTAGGGTAGGTAGGTAGGGTAGGTAGGTAGGGTAGGTAGGTAGGGTAGGTAGGTAGGGTAGGTAGGTAGGGTAGGTAGGTAGGGTAGGTAGGTAGGGTAGGTAGGTAGGGTAGGTAGGTAGGGTAGGTAGGTAGGGTAGGTAGGTAGGGTAGGTAGGTAGGGTAGGTAGGTAGGGTAGATAGGTAGGGTAGGTAGGTAGGGTAGGTAGGTAGGGTAGGTAGGTAGGGTAGGTAGGTAGGGTAGGTAGGTAGGGTAGGTAGGTAGGGTAGGTAGGTAGGGTAGGTAGGTAGGTAGGGTAGGTAGGTAGGGTAGGTAGGTAGGGTAGGTAGGTAGGGTAGGTAGGTAGGGTAGGTAGGTAGGGTAGGTAGGTAGGGTAGGTAGGTAGGGTAGGTAGGTAGGGTAGGTAGGTAGGGTAGGTAGGTAGGGTTGGTAGGTAGGGTAGGTAGGTAGGGTAGGTAGGTAGGGTAGGTAGGTAGGGTAGGTAGGTAGGGTAGGTAGGTAGGGTAGGTAGGTAGGGTAGGTAGGTAGGGTAGGTAGGTAGGGTAGGTAGGTAGGGTAGGTAGGTAGGGTAGGTAGGTAGGGTAGGTAGGTAGGGTAGGTAGGTAGGGTAGGTAGGTAGGGTAGGTAGGTAGGGTAGGTAGGTAGGGTAGGTAGGTAGGGTAGGTAGGTAGGGTAGGTAGGTAGGGTAGGTAGGTAGGGTAGGTAGGTAGGGTAGGTAGGTAGGGTAGGTAGGTAGGGTAGGTAGGTAGGGTAGGTAGGTAGGGTAGGTAGGTAGGGTAGGTAGGTAGGGTAGGTAGGTAGGGTAGGTAGGTAGGGTAGGTAGGTAGGGTAGGTAGGTAGGGTAGGTAGGTAGGGTAGGTAGGTAGGGTAGGTAGGTAGGGTAGGTAGGTAGGGTAGGTAGGTAGGGTAGGTAGGTAGGGTAGGTAGGTAGGGTAGGTAGGTAGGGTAGGTAGGTAGGGTAGGTAGGTAGGGTAGGTAGGTAGGGTAGGTAGGTAGGGTAGGTAGGTAGGGTAGGTAGGTAGGGTAGGTAGGTAGGGTAGGTAGGTAGGGTAGGTAGGTAGGGTAGGTAGGTAGGGTAGGTAGGTAGGGTAGGTAGGTAGGGTAGGTAGGTAGGGTAGGTAGGTAGGGTAGGTAGGTAGGGTAGGTAGGTAGGGTAGGTAGGTAGGGTAGGTAGGTAGGGTAGGTAGGTAGGGTAGGTAGGTAGGGTAGGTAGGTAGGGTAGGTAGGTAGGGTAGGTAGGTAGGGTAGGTAGGTAGGGTAGGTAGGTAGGGTAGGTAGTTAGGGTAGGTAGGTTGGGTAGGTAGGTAGGGTAGGTAGGTAGGGTAGGTAGGTAGGGTAGGTAGGTAGGGTAGGTAGGTAGGGTAGGTAGGTAGGGTAGGTAGCTAGGGTAGGTAGGTAGGGTAGGTAGGTAGGGTAGGTAGGTAGGGTAGGTAGGTAGGGTAGGTAGGTAGGGTAGGTAGGTAGGGTAGGTAGGTAGGGTAGGTAGGTAGGGTAGATAGGTAGGGTAGGTAGGTAGGGTAGGTAGGTAGGGTAGGTAGGTAGGGTAGGTAGGTAGGGTAGGTAGGTAGGGTAGGTAGGTAGGGTAGGTAGGTAGGGTAGGTAGGTAGGTAGGGTAGGTAGGTAGGGTAGGTAGGTAGGGTAGGTAGGTAGGGTAGGTAGGTAGGGTAGGTAGGTAGGGTAGGTAGGTAGGGTAGGTAGGTAGGGTAGGTAGGTAGGGTAGGTAGGTAGGGTAGGTAGGTAGGGTAGGTAGGTAGGGTAGGTAGGTAGGGTAGGTAGGTAGGGTAGGTAGGTAGGGTAGGTAGGTAGGGTAGGTAGGTAGGGTAGGTAGGTAGGGTAGGTAGGTAGGGTAGGTAGGTAGGGTAGGTAGGTAGGGTAGGTAGGTAGGGTAGGTAGGTAGGGTAGGTAGGTAGGGTAGGTAGGTAGGGTAGGTAGGTAGGGTAGGTAGGTAGGGTAGGTAGGTAGGGTAGGTAGGTAGGGTAGGTAGGTAGGGTAGGTAGGTAGGGTAGGTAGGTAGGGTAGGTAGGTAGGGTAGGTAGGTAGGGTAGGTAGGTAGGGTAGGTAGGTAGGGTAGGTAGGTAGGGTAGGTAGGTAGGGTAGGTAGGTAGGGTAGGTAGGTAGGGTAGGTAGGTAGGGTAGGTAGTTAGGGTAGGTAGGTAGGGTAGGTAGGTAGGGTAGGTAGGTAGGGTAGGTAGGTAGGGTAGGTAGGTAGGGTAGGTAGGTAGGGTAGGTAGGTAGGGTAGGTAGGTAGGGTAGGTAGGTAGGGTAGGTAGGTAGGGTAGGTAGGTAGGGTAGGTAGGTAGGGTAGGTAGGTAGGGTAGGTAGGTAGGGTAGGTAGGTAGGGTAGGTAGGTAGGGTAGGTAGGTAGGGTAGGTAGGTAGGGTAGGTAGGTAGGGTAGGTAGGTAGGGTAGGTAGGTAGGGTAGGTAGGTAGGGTAGGTAGGTAGGGTAGGTAGGTAGGGTAGGTAGGTAGGGTAGGTAGGTAGGGTAGGTAGGTAGGGTAGGTAGGTAGGGTAGGTAGGTAGGGTAGGTAGGTAGGGTAGGTAGGTAGGGTAGGTAGGTAGGGTAGGTAGGTAGGGTAGGTAGGTAGGGTAGGTAGGTAGGGTAGGTAGGTAGGGTAGGTAGGTAGGGTAGGTAGGTAGGGTAGGTAGGTAGGGTAGGTAGGTAGGGTAGGTAGGTAGGGTAGGTAGGTAGGGTAGGTAGGTAGGTAGGTAGGTAGGGTAGGTAGGTAGGGTAGGTAGGTAGGTAGGTATGTAGGTTAGTGGGCAGGTAGGTAGGTAGGATATGGTAGGTATGGTAGGTAGGATAGGTCGGATAGGTAGGTATGTAGGTTAGTGGGCAGGTTGGTAGGTAGGGTATGGTAGGTATGGTAGGTAGTTAGGTGCGCCGTAGATAAGTCCTTAATGCTACCCGTGCGAAGCCGGGCCGGGTCAGCTAGTTATTCATAAATAATAAAATAATATTTTCAAGAATATCATAGCCTATTGATGCACCTCTGAAGCCAGAAGCGCACCGAGCAATATGCTGTAGTGGGCTTTTACTGTCTAAAAGAATAACGGCTCTTTTTAAGTTCTGATTTCGGCAATAAAAGATCGCTTGATAAATTGCAATAAGTTCCAGTGTCATTATTGATACTTTAGAGTTTATTTTAAAACCAAGATTAGTTTCTAAGCTTTGGTCAACTATTTCTGCACCTAGACCGGAAGTACTCATTGAACCATCTGTAAAAAAAAGGGCCAATTACAATACATAGAATTTAATTCAGCTAAAACATTGAACACTAATGAATTTGTATTATAATTGGATACCACATAATTGCGTACCTTTACACATTCTAGATCAACATTAATTACATTTTTAGTCTCAATAGCAGTTTTCCAAGTTTCTAAAGTATACATTTTATGAATATCTGTTGAAAGAACATCTATGTGTTTTACATCATTATATATTTTAACTGATAAGGGTACTTTTTTGTTTTCCCAATATTTGATATTACAAAGGGCCTTCAGATCCGCAATCAAGCTAACTCTCTCATTGTTTAAAAATGACATTATTTAAAAAATATTTATGGGCTAAATACTGTCTTTTTTAAAATATAAGGGGGAATAATCATATCAGACACCATTAAATGGATTGGGGAACTTCTGATATACCCACCTACAATTCCCAGGTCTTGATCTGTAACTATCTAGCTTGGAAATATGAGATTTTGCGCTACATTCATACATATCCCATGGTCAATTCGACCTCGAATCAGTGAAATGTATAACCTACGTATATGCTTTGTGTGTATTCCCCATGAGCTACCCATTTGATTTTTTTATAGAATTCGAAATTTTAAACATTTACTATTTCATTTATGTTTGCGCCACCGTAGACATCTAGCCCCAAACCTTATTTAATGCATTCTGAGAAAACCAAGGTTTGCTCATCTACCTTTAGGGTAAGAAGTATTCTACGCCTGCCCCTACTGTACACACAAAACGAAGATTTACTTGAAAGTAATTCCAAACCACCTTCATCTAAAACACTTACAATAGAATTCAACGCATTTTCTACATACACTTCACGTACTACAAAATTGTCTGCATAATGAGAAACAACTATATCAAGCGGAAGCTGACACAGTTCGTGTATCAACAAAGGATTTCCTTGAGCCAACCCTTTATTAGTCCACTCAGATTTGATCTGTAAATATCGTTCACTCAAAAATGTCCATAAATAATAACAACATTTTTATCAAATTTTAAGCTTATCTAGAATACTAACCGATACGTCAATTGAAACGTTATTAAAGGTGTTTCGAATATCTAAAAAGCATGTAAATGTAGGGATATTTTTGGAAAATCCAATTTGGATATACGTACAGGTGACCAAACGGGCTAATGAATCGAGACATGAATAAGAACTTCTAAAACCAACGGCGGCGTACGGTGATATTTTTTTTTTGTCTTTTCGCGTACCATTCTAAACATTTTACTATCATTCAATCAACATGTTTACATAAACATGAGATTCAAGAAATAGGTCTTAATTTAGAATTACTAGCTTTAGAAATTGGAATTATTTGAATATGACGCCACTGTTGCGGTACAAAACAAAATTTGAAAATTTTGTTATATATATCAAGCAGATACAATTTAATAAAAATGGGTAGATTACAGATCATAGAATATGACATACCATCCTTGCCCGGAGCTGAATCCTTTTTTTTAGACAGTTTTCAAGTTCCTGAATATTGAACTCGCGTTCTAAGACTTCATAGTTAAAACAAACACAGGTGCTTGGTTTAGAACATAATCACTGCGCAGAATATTCATTTTCAATAAATTTACATCATTGATTTATGTTACAAATAAAATTTTATGTTTCGATATTCATATCATAAAATAACAAATCAAATATTCTTTATCCTCATATTGTTTAGTTAATCTAAAACTTATTACCAAGAAAAATGCTTTATCAAGTGACAGTTTCTAAACGTTTCAATTCATACCTTTGACAAATATTCAATAGTCTACAGTATTTAATAATTTTATAGGGTAAATATAATTTTTTCAGTCAGCGTAGTTGACGGAGCCCCGCCTAGTGGGGCTCCTATTTCTGTGTGTTTTCAAAATATTAACCACGAAAGGGAACCAAATACACCATCCAATCCATCCAAACCATCCATCTTCGTTAAAAAATAAATCTACTGTTTAATAAGTTTGTTAAAAACCAAATGTGATAATAAAAATTCAGTAAATTATGTTACTGAGAAATATGTTTTAATAAAGTAGTGTTTTATCGCAGACAGAAATTCTATGAAATTTCTGTCTGCGATACAAGGGGACACCACATTTCAGACATTGACGTTACTTCATCGATGGAATGACATCTATGCAAGCATACGGACTTTGCTTTCTGGATCAATATTTGAGATTCTCTAGTTTTTAGGGTTTCGCACATCAAAAGCAAAAAACGGAACCCTTACAGAATCACTCGTATGTCTTTCTGTCTGTCCGTCTGTCACAGCCAATTTGCTCCAAATCTAATGGACCGATTAAGTTGAAATTTGGTGCACATATGTATTTCTGTGACGTAAACACGAACGTGTAACGTAAATAAATGAATTTTGAATATAGGGTCACCTTTGGGGGACAAACAAGAAAATTAAAAAAAGAAGTTTTGCTAACAGTACTGTGTGACATATTAAATGAAAGGGCTTGTTGCGAGGATGTTAACCATATTTTTTTACTTTTTATATTTTTTAAATAAATACTTTAAAGATATTTAAGAAATTCGATGACCATTCTTATTTCCGAAACTAGTGGATCTAAAACTTTGAAAAAAAAATATACATAGTGGTGCCGATTCTCTTGTACAAAAAACCAAACTAACTGAACTATCACTAAAATTCCTTACTTTTGACTATGAGAATCTCAAAGCTATTCTGCAAAATAAATTCTCTAAATTTAAAAATAATTTTGAAACATCTAAATCGAATTTGACAATGGCGAGTCCACACGTGATACCTAACCACCCTTTTATTTTTAGAGCCAGAGGCGCGCATGCGGGGCAGCCTCGACGTGTTTATGAATTTTTCACTTTTTGTATGGAAAATAAGAAAAATTATTGCCTACATGTAGAGCGTTAGGGGTTCAAGGGTTTTATAGAGGGGGTTGACATTTTTTGCGATTGGACACAACGTTTTCGAGATATAAGCAAAAGAAAAAAAAGATTCAGTAATGTTTTTGCATCTGAAGTCGAGGTGTTGGTGTGAATTTAAAGTTCATCACAACCAATTTTATTCCACATGTTTTTTTTTGTCGCAATTAAAACTCAGATTTAGTGAGAAAATCTAAATTTTTGGTGGAAAACGTCAAATTCAGAATAGCAAAGTTGCCATTTTCACTAAAGTAATATCTCAGTACCATCTTAGTGCTGTCAAACTAAAATATAGTATGTTATGTCGCTTTGGTCTATTTCAGAATGGGAAATCGTCGTTTGACAGGAATAAACAAAATTTTGGTGATTCTCTTTTCACAAATGCCTGTAAACTAGACAGTTTAGAGGCATTTATGAAAAAAGAATCGGCATTTTTATTCATAGTAAGTTTTGTCTAAAATAACATGGTAATCTCTCAATATTGTGTGTACAAACTTACATTTGCAGTTGAAATGAGTGAGAGAACATGTTTTTCAACTACAATGTTAAGTTTGTATTTGGGATAAATTCATCTCAACTACGGAACCCTTCATTGTGCGTAGTCCGACACTCACTTGGCCGGTTTTTCTTCTAGTTTGGTCAAATTGTCAGGGGTCGTGTTGCATCGAAAATTGGACAAACATTCGTTGAATACTTGCCAGTGTCCGAAGATTCGAATGAAATATCCGGTGAAGTTTCTTGCAAATTTCTGCTTACTAATTTAACTCGTGTAGCCACACAATTATTATGAGAAACAAATGAACTTTCAAGTGCCGCGTCCAATATTTGCGTACCTCTCGTCACACCAACTGGTCCGTTAAAAAGGGGTTTTTTAACGGACCAGTTGGTGTGATGACCGTTGAAGTCGCCTGCTATCAAAGTATTTTTTGAGAACAAAGTAAATACCTGTTCCCAATCTGAAGACTGCGTTTGGACAGAAGGTGGGCAATAAATAGCTACAACATTTTCTATAGTTATATTTACAATTTATCAATTTAACGCAAACAATTTCTATTCCATTATTTCGAACTCGAACCGAACATAAGTTAGACCGTATAGATTTATGCACTAAAATTGAGACGCCTTATGAGAATCATATCTATCCGATTTATAGATGTTATAGCCACTAAATATGAATAAACTCATCTCTTTTTCTTTAAAAAAAAAGGGCAAGTTTCGTCGATAACAAGGTGATCACCGATTATTCCTGATGTCCACCACCTGTTTGGCCACCACTGAGGGACAGCGAAACAACTTTTAGAAATTATCCTGTTGTCCACCACTGGGGGACAGCGAAACAACTTTTAGAAACTATCCTGTTGTCCACCACTGGGGGACAGCGTCACGACTTTATAAATTATTTCCATTCGCCACCACTGCACACTGGTGGATAGCGACATGGATTTTGAAACATTCCCTATGGCCACCGCTGGGGGACACTCGCACAACTTTTGTTCCAATTCCCACTAGCCATCAATTTAAATTATTATATCTAGAGACCAGTAAAGGATACCTTAATATACTTACGGATCTGTTTTTTTTTTTTGCGGATGATGCTAAGAGTGAGACTAATATAAATATTCCGAAATTAAATTGTAGGTAATTAATACAGTCATAAATACTTTAATCATATTTTATTAAATGTTTCACAAAAATATTTAAAAAAACATACTACTACATAATAAAGCTTTTTTATTTTTTATTGAAGTGGGTAATTAACTGACAGTCATAATATTTTCACAGCCGGTTATAAATAGTTAAAAAAAAAAAATTGACTATACTCCAATTGGAATAAGATTAGATATTTATATAAACCTTTTTTAAAGTCCGTTCGAGCACTAAATAAGATTTGATATAATATTATTATTATGGACTTACCTTGATTTTGATTAGTCCTTTACATTTGTTCTTCTTCCTGTTAGTGCACTCCCAGATTATTAAGCCACTTTTATGTTTTCGTTTTGTTATATATTCATGTCCTCCATGTAATAACATTTTCCCGCCCTTTCTATTTACATATGTTAAATGCACTTTTCCTGATGAACTGGAACCGCTAGTATTTAAATCGGACATGACCGGTTATGGGAGCGGCGAGTGCACTAATGACGTAGTTATAATGACGTATGCTGCGTTTGCGAAAGTAGAAGGAGTAGAGTAAAATAGATATATGTTTTTATAGATATCTCTTTTTAACATTATATACTCTTTTTCCCTCATAGCAACACTTAAATATTTTGATGAAGTGAAATTGATTTTTAGTTTCAATAGATAATAATAATAAGCATTAGCAATAAATACAATTTTATTTAAATTAACTACAATTAATTAATAATTAACTATTATATAAAAAAATATATAATTTTATTTTTATTACGTAAATATTTGAATTGGATAAACATAATTTCAGCATTATTGGCTAAATCCAAATCCGTAAGTTTATTAGGCTATCCTTTACTGAAAGTTTTAATGCTGTCCCCCAGTGGTGGATAACGAGAATAATTTTTAAAAGTTGTTTCGGAGTCCCCCAGTGGTGGACAACAGGATAATTTCTAAAAGTTGTTTCGCTGTCCCCCAGTGTTGGACAACAGGATAATTTCTAAAAGTTGTTTCGCTGTTCCCCAGTGGCGGCCGAACAAGTGGTGGATATTCGGAATAATCGGTTTCTTCTTCGTAGGCCAATATTTTGTTACATGTTCAAATTGCCAGCATCCCGAGCATTGTGTCACAGGGAACACGTAAGATTCAATTTTAAACCTTCACTCATACGCATATATATGAAGCGGTAAACTTTTACGTTTAAAACCAACTCTCATTGACTCACTCTCAATCCATTTAGCCTCCGAATCAATTCGTTTTAATGTTTTTATAGATGCTATTTCACTTCATTTATATCCAGATCAACCCCTTTTATCACACCATAACATATTGACAACTCAATAATCAATTGGCATCTGCATTATATATTTTTTTTAAAGCGCTTCGAATGAAACATTCGGGTTTCCTTCTATTAACAGTAATAAAGTCATCATCGTCGTTACTCTCATCATCTCTTTCTTTTCTCAGCTAATCTCTTCTCACTTTCACTTGTTATATCGTTCCGCAATTTACTTGGCTCCAACGATTTGTCAACTTGTTGATGGTTGATAGGTAAACTCTCCTCATCACCAGAGTCATCATCTTCTTCTTCACTTCCCATTATATAAACTAAAAAAATATTATTACGCTAACGCAAGGGAGCACTAATCGCGTGCCGTATAAATATAATAATATGGTACACGAGCGCATGCTCCAAATGCGTGCGAGCGACTGGTGCGCTCTTGTCGAAATTAAGTAGTTTCTTTTGCGCATTATGGTGTAAACATCATAAGAATATGCAAATGCGAGAATACCGAACCCACTACAAACAACATGAGTTAACGTGTATGTCAATGAGGTTAACCCTCAAACCAATCACCAAAAACCAACCCTTCCTCCCTCCCTCCTATTACATTTGTGATTGGTTATGTTAAGATACCTTTTAAATTAACAAAGCGTCGAAATTTTGTGAGATTATAGAAAAAATCCTGCCTCCATGTAATATTCCATATTAAATACATTCATTAAATCATTCAAAAAATTGAAACAATTTTTTTTTTAAAGTATGCAGTTACTGCGGTCTACGCTATCAGAGCTCGATTGTTTCCCAAAGAAGTGACGCCACGCGCCACCGCAACTGTACCATTGCCTCCATGTCGCACCGCTGCACGTTGCACGCTGCAGCTCGCCAAGTATCCAGCACCTCTTGACAATCTGATTGCGAATGAATAGATAAAGATCGTATTGTGATGCCAAAAGAGAGCGATTTGTTAGTTTCTATGTTTAAAAAATTGGATTTAAAAAAAACTAGTTTTTGCCCGCAGCTTTGCTTGCGTGTAGGCCGGAAATTATCCCATTTTTATAAATGACTAGCTTTCGCCCGCGGTTCGACCCGCGTGAAGCTTGGAAGTTATCCCATCTAAAAGTAATCCTACATCCTAACCCAGGTCATAGAATACTCATGAGCCAAATTTCATCCAAATCCGTTGTTAACCTCAGGGTGGACGGTCACGGGCACGCCACAATTGCGGCGATAAGTCCCCTCTTTGAGGAGTGGCTAGAGAGGCGCCACGGCGTCCTAAACCTTCCGCCTGACGCAGGTCCTCACTGGACACGGTTGTTTCGGGAGGTTCCTGTTCAGAATAAGGCGGGAGGAAACGCCCGGGTGTCGACATTGTGTGGATTACCCGAAAGACACGGTGCAGCATACGGTGGAGGTCTGCCTGGCTTGGGCGGAGCATCGCCGTGTCCTCGTAGAGGCGATCGGCGGCGAGGATCTCTCGCGTCCGGCCCTAGTCTAGGCCATGGTACGGAGCGAGAGGGCTTGGGAGGCCGTCAACTCCTTCTGCGAAGCAGTAATGCTCTCGAAGGCGGAGGCCGAACGCGCGAGGAAGAGGCAAAGTACGCGCCCTCACGCCCCGAACCGCCGCAGGAGGAGACGCCCCGGGAATCGGGAATCGTAGGCCGATTTGCGGCCACCGTAGGCGCGGGTTTGCGTACAGTCAGCAATGGTAGCTCGCCGTCCGATAAGGACCAGACCCGGGTCGACAGCGCGTTGTGTTCCACGCGCGCCTCAAAGAGATGTCAGCAGAACTGACGGGGTCCGCTAGGGCCGATGCCTGCCGGGCTTGCGAAGAAGTCCGAAAGGGAGATCGTGGCCCCCGGTAACATGGCAACTGAAGGAACATGGGTGGGTTTTAGTCGGTAAGAGTCTGACACGCCTTTCCGCTCCACCCAGAGCGGGAGAAGTTATTTGATAATTTCACACCCAAAAAAAAAGAGTGGACGGTCACCATTCATAAATCCGTTCAGCCGTTGTCAAAGCATTATTAACTTCGTTTATTAATATTTTTTATCCTTTACAGTTATGGGATTCAGATTGATAGATAGGTAGGTAGCAAATGTACCAATTAGGTAGCAATTTTTAAAAACTATATTGAAGTGTTCTATGGGTGGTGACCGTCCATCCATTGATATTACAAATCATTTAATAAATAATCCGCTCATTCATGTGCCAAATTTCATTGAAATCCGTTGAGCTGTTTTAGCGTGAAAGTGTAACAAACAAACAAACAAACTCACTTCCGCAAATAAAATACAGTGTAACCTGGATAAGTGGGAGCTCAAGGGACGAGGATTATTTATCACGTAAAGCGGCTTTGAAAGAGAAAGAAAGAAAAAGTATTTATTGGGATTCGCACAGGACATCACAAATTAAACTAAAACACACTCATTAAAACATTAATAAAAAATTTAAAAACAAATTTAAAAAATAACAGAAAGTCCTGTACGAGGCCAAAAGGCTCCTATCTCAGCATATGCTGCGACATTTAAAAAAAAAATGTCGCAGCGCTGGTATTCTGATAGGGCCCACAGTGATGTCACGGATAGATAGATACAGAAATAAATATTAAATAAAATAAAATATTAAATAGATGTATGAAATACTTAAAAATTAAATAAAAGTAGTCCGCGTGTCTGCACCCGACGTAACATCAGTTAATTGTCTATGCCTTTAGTGTCTGTGGTACTCTAGGCATCGTTGAGACAAGTAAAGAGACGCAGACGCTGACACCGGCAAAAAATTGTTATAAAAACATTATGGCTGTATAATGCTTCGTACTTTGTGAATGCTACAATAGCACAGTGTTTATTATAATTATAATGAAAAGTGTATCGTTGTAGCCAGTTAACGGCATTTGGATAAGGAGATATGCAGATAAACTAATGTTATGAGTGATTGAGTGGTTTATGAACCAATATGCTGACATTCTCATCAAATTACCCTTATTTAAAAAGGGAGTGATGTGGGATCGTGGTGGAACATTGTAGCAGAATCTTGCGAAAGTATTCTGCACCCGCTGGATAAGTTTTTCGCTTCTACCGAGGATACATGCCTCATACACAGTGTCAACATAGTTCAGCTTGGATAGAACAAGTTACTCACACAGCATGACACGCATATTCACACTTATGTAGGGACGGACACGATACAAGAGCTTGAGACGGTAGAAGCAGTTGCGCACAGCCTCCAAAATGTGAGTTTCGAAGTGCAGCTGCCCGTCAAATACTACTCCAAGATTACGAGCCTCCAGAACCCTTTCCACACCACAACCATCAATCCTGAGGTCCAGGTTGCAAGCAAGCATTTTGTTCAGGAAATCCCTAGATCCCATCACAATATACTTAGACTTACTAGGGTTCAAAACCAAGAAATTTCTTCTGGACCAAGCAGAGATCCTATCTAAATCCACATTGATTCTTCTTTCAGTTTCAGCAGTATCCTGGGAGCGGAAGGAGAGGTACAACTGCAGATCATCGGCGTAAAGGTGGAACTCCACGTCGCTTTAAATTTAGAATAGATGTCCAAATAGGTTTAAAATTACAGTCGTCTTATTTACAGAGGCTCCTGCTAAGACAGGTCGAAATATACGGTTTTATGGGTTCCGTCAACAAGGGACCCTTATAAATAAATAAATAAAATTATTTAATTCAGACTAATTGATATGTCCATAAATTTAGTTACAAAGGTCTTAAAACTATGTTAGTGATAATTTATAATAAAATTCAAAATACAAATAATAAAATCACTCATGTCAAAAAAAAAAACATCATCTCGTCACGTGAATCTAAATTAACCTACCCAGCGCTGCAGACTGGCCTCTCAGAAATCATCCTTTGGATTCTGTTGGCGCTTCCCCGAATCCGGCGTATCAGAGAAGCTGTTTTCTTACACATAATGGTATATGGTTTATAGTTTCGCCATGACCGTCTCTGTCTCTCTGTCGGCGGCTAAGCTCAGAGAATCTTAGTACAAGAAAGTTGTAATTTGGCATGGGTATACATAGTAATCACGCCGACTAAGTGGTAAAATAAAATCATGATTGTTTTTAGGGTACCTCCCCTACTCGTAAAGTGGGGATGTTTTTTTTTTCTCATCTGTCTCATAGTGTGGGATGTCGTTGGAAAGTTCGTTTAAAAATATTGAGAATGTTGAAAACCATTTTTGGATTCAGGATTCGTTTGCGAAATATTATGCTTTAAAGTGCAAATTTTTGTTATAGTCAAGAGTCCCCCCTGCCAGCTAGATGGTTAGTTTTGGATATGTACAAAAATTTACGGCAGTAGTTTAAATAACGAAATTAAAAGGAAAATTATCACAGCTAAGAAGGCTCTACAAATTCAATCAACCTGCCTAGACTTTTCCCACCTATGTTGGGGTCGGCTTCCAGTCTAACCGTATGCAGCTGAATACCAGTATTTTACACGGAGCAACTGCCTATCTGGCCTCAACAACCCAGTAACTGGGAAATACGATACCCCTTGGTAAGACTAGTTGTCAGACTTTCGGGCTTCTGACGACCCGTAATGACTGTCAAAGATCCACGAATGACAGCCGGGACCAACGGCTTAACGTGCTTTCCGAGACACGGTGGAATCTCAGTATGTTAAGATGGTCACCCGGCAAGCGTAGCTTAACCTGATGAATCGACCCGTGCAGCTGTTATTACTTAGCCACGAGCTCCTAAGTAGGTTCTACAATTTAACAAGTAATAATAGACCGACTTACATTTTCAGTTGTAAAAACATGTAGTTTGTACTTGGGACAAATTCATCCCAACTACGGAACCTTCCATTGTGCGTAGTCTGACACGCACTTAGCTGGTTTTCATTTATAGTGGTGACAATGTTCATTAAAAATGCATACCTATTCAAAATGATAAAATTAATATTAGTTATCTCACTCATACAGGCTACTGAACTACAAAGTCTTAATTATAGAGGTAAAAATCGAAAAAATCTAATAAATGCATTCTCAAAATTTGTAGTTTGCTAAAGCGTCTGAGTCCTCGTTATAATTATCGTTAGTAGAGATTTCTCACATATCCAGAGCCCACTTAACCAGGTTATACTATATTAAGTTTGGATCAGGATAGCCTATGTTTCCAGGGGGTCTAAAACGGCCATTTTAGATCCGCAGTTATTGTGATATATTACTGTAAAGTTTCATAACAATCTGTTCAGTAGTATGTGCGTGAAAGAGTAACAAACATCCGTACTTCCATCCATCCATCCTCACAAACGCGCATTTAGATTTCGCGTTTATAATGCTATTTCTAATAGCATTGGATTAGTATAACATAACATAACATCACGCCTGTAATCCCCGAAGGGTTCGGCAGAGGTGTACCTATAGTACACCCACATTTCGCCAGTTATGTTTAAGTCCCATGTAATAGGGGGATTTGTATATCTTTATTAAATTGGTTGTCTGACCAAAATTTTTAATTATTATAGTAAAAACCATCAAAACTAGAGCATTCACCTCGAACTTTAATATCTATTTATTTTTTTACTCATCTCTTAGTAATATACACAGAAATTTGCTGACGATACAGCTGCGTCAGCTGCCATGTAAAATTCTTGGAATGCTTGTGCTGCATGTAGCGAGCGTTTTATTAATCCTGATGCAGCCCAGCTTCGTATCTGATGGAGGAAGACAGTCGACACAAGATCGCAATTTAAACGTCATCTTACGAAACATTTAGCAAGAAGAGTTAAAAGTGCCGGAAAAACAGGAGCGGCTGGCGACGCTGCAGGACCGTCAAGCGCGGACCGAACAAGCTGAGCGGTCGATAGACCGGACCGAGGGAGTACGGCGGTATCAGGTCGTATGGTGACGGCATCGCGGAATACTGCGGGCCGGGCGGGTAGTACAGTGGCCGCAACCGCGAGCGCGGCAGCGGCCGGTGCGCGTCAGAATGTGGGAATGCTCCGGGTGGCTGGTGCGGCACAACAGCGAGCTGCGCTGGCGATTTTTTGACGTGTTTCCACGGAAGCATCGCAGACATTCGTGGTGGTGTCACTATGTATGGCACTGATGAAAGCCGGGGACTCTGCGATGACATCACTTCGTCTGGCTTTTCTTTGATCGATAGCGAAGGCAGCTCTACGCCATAAGACTGTGATACATCTTCCTCTGTGGATACTTGGTTGGTTGGTGTAATATTAATAGTTACTTTCAGTGAGTGTGGTGTTTTTTCTTTTGGACGGGTCGTGTTATTCGATGTCGCTGTAACCACTGCAGTTGGTGGTGTAAGTTCATTCTGCGCTGTAGTCTGCTTTTGAGTCGGTGGCAACATTGTGATCGAAGTTGGCTTCACTGTTATTGTCAGCTCCGTTGACTTGTCAATTGATTCCGATTCGTTCGACGTCTCTTCGTTTGAAGTCATCTCTTTTGAACTCAGTTCATTCGATAACGTCTCGTATGTTGACCGCGAGTCTGTGAGGTGCGACAGTGGTGGGGCTATACTGGTGGTAGGGGGAGGTGGGGGCGGCTGTGGCAGTGACGGTGGTGTTGGCGGCGGAGGAGGTGGGAGCGGCGGTGGTAGGATACAGTAGACGGTGACGTTGACGGTGGCGAACCCGGCAAGCTGCCCAGCGCGGTGCACGCGCGCCGACCGTGCGTCACTCATGGCCACGTCTGGTGGCGCGTCCGCGTCGCACACACGCATGTCCGCGCCCGTCACCTGTGCCTCCGCGCACGGCGGCGGCATCTGCACAACGATGCCGACTAATTACAGTTCACAGTTTGATGCTTACAACTGACTGTACTATACCTTGCTTTATCTTCCAAAATAAAGAATATGTGTATGTTACTCACAGGTACGACGATGTTCCAGTCGGCGACCCCAGGCGCCAGATGCGTCTCGACCAGACGCTGCACCGAGCCCGCGGCGCTGCCTGTCCGTCACACAATAACACTGACTCACACGCAACTGTTCTTATCTGTAGAATTTATCAATAACAAAATAGGGTAGAGGCATAGTCGTTCCAAACTGATATGATCCAGGAACTTAACGGTTAGCAACTTCATTCCTCCAAATTAATCTAAACTAAATTTATATCTATTGTAGCGGTATAATATCATTTAGATCCTAGTAAGTAGGTGAGTCTTGGTTAACGGTTATCGCACACATACTAGGTAAGCACAGCAACGGCACCGGCATCAACTCGCCTCAAAGGTTCCACGTCAACCAGGCGTCAACGCAACGTATGCACGTAACCTCTGTTGTGTCGGCGTGGCTGCCGTTCTTACGACTGTATGTGGAGGTGGCGACGACCCTACGTAAGCAGGGTGACGCTTTGACTCAAGTAGGTGACTCGCAGCCGTAGGCTCGGCGGTTGTGAGTCGACCACTAACCGCATCCCCAAGGAGAGACGATGCCGTTACAACGCTGATTAGTGGGCGTTGCCATATGGCATTCCATAGAAAGAATGCTGATCGCTTCGAGTGGAGATAATGCGAATCCGGTGCCGAACTGATGTGTGTGTGTTAGCATGATGAAAACTAACCATAATGGGCGAATCCACAATTGCTTGGCGGTCGTTCCCGAAGACTGTAGTGAGGCGAGCGCAGCGCGGCGACGCTCGCAACGAGCAGGAGAGCCGCGAGCGTCCAGCGGGCGGCCATCGCCATCGTGAGCACGACGCTTGAGTACGAAAACGGGTGGTGCACCGTGTTGCGCGCGGCACTATGGCTATCTAACGGTAAAGTGCTCCACTACGTCGCCGACTTATTGTTACTATAAAATTATTCTATACATGTTCTGAAAATTGTTTTCTATGCAAACAATTAGTAATCACTGTAACTAATACGTGGAGCGAATTATGACATGCATTTACTTATTTTTACAAGGCAGTTGGTGGAAATGTGATATAATTGATGTTTGGAACGAGATATTTACTGACCACAATTTATCTATTGATGTGCAGTAAGGCTGTGTTTATTTGATGCGAATTTGTTCACATGTACGCGTCGCCCTGCGTCCTTCCGACTCACTGACACACACCGACTGTGTTTGATACACCAATTTAAACGACGCTGCGACCACTATGCCGCATGCGACCGTCGCACGACTTCGTAGGCATGCCAGATGCCTGTTAATCACCGCGCCAAAAGTAGAGTCCCATCGAATTCGTTAAGAGAATACGACCGAAAAAGAATGTGTTTTTCGGTCAAAAACGAAAACGTTTGGCCTGATTTTTATTTTTTTATAGTAACTGTGCAAGGAGTGTAGCATGCGGCTGATTATATATTTATATGTTTGTAAGATTTTCTATTCGTATGTGCAATACAGTTATAGATAATAAAGTTTATTTTTATAATATCTTATTATCCGAAAATCACGACACTCATGTACTTGTGTCGTCGCTCTTCTTAAATTTGAATTTGACACGTTATCAATTTATGCTACCGCGCCTACCACAAACGTGGAAATAACTGATACTTGACAATAGTAGTGACACTGACATTTCACACATTCAATGAAAGACTACAGTGATAGCGAATATAAGCTTTTCTTAAAGAAATAACAAGACCTGAAATAAAGGCTTTAAATGGTGTTTCTTTTGTTTACAGGCTACGAATAATAGAAGTCTAGATAAAATATAACTCAAGCTCAAAAATGGCACCACGAAGGAGATCCCGCGGTGGGCGGGGCCAAAATGTAAACAGCGCAGCGCTGACAGTTCGCCGGTGTCACTGGGTCGATGTGGTCTCGTCGCGGAGTATTTACGATTGTAATTATTATTGTGTTTTGCGTGATTTACATACTGCAAATATGCCGTCATGTACTGTAAAGTGGTATAGAAGCCATACGGATATGTAGAATTCTGGAATCACATTTCATACATGAGTAAATAAAAATGTTGAAATCCCATACTTGCGACTCTGGAGAGTTTTATGCAACACGAACGCAACATAAAAACTTATTTTACACGTTTTGAAATTTCGCTTGAAACTGGAGGTTTTTGTTTTTAGTTTAAAGGAAAAATTATAATATGCATTATAAATTTAATGTCACAGATGCCCGAAAAATTAAATACAGCGAAAAAAAATCGGTAACTGCGGTTCGGGTGGAGATTCGAGCCTAGCGTAAAGACCAGATTATTCCTATAGATATGTCCTTTGGTACCGTGCTAACGAAGGTGCTCGGTGGCCACCACTAGCACCGAAGCGCGCTCACGAGTTAAGTCGCGAGTGGCCGCCACCGGTGGCATGTCGCGGACACTGAGTCGTGACTGGACGTCACTCGCTACACATGTGCGGCGTTCCATACAAAACGTGTTATAAATCATGTAAACAGCTTGTCGCCAGCCACCGGTGGCTATGGTCGGTGGCCCGTTTGCGCGGAGCCTTAGAAGTGACGATTATTTACATTTTTGTAATAATGGAAAGCTAAATCTGTTAAATAAAAGACGAATTAAAACGAATCTAACGACACCTCATACGCTAAACTCCATTACATGCCGTGCCAAACAAATATACATACGTACTCTCGAAAAATATTAGTATTTTTATTCTGGGGCAGTCGGGTAAAAGTAAACACGAAAACAAGCTTACTTATTTTTCGTAACACCATCCACGCATCTCCAGGAGGCCAATTCTCGTACTTAAAAAACGTTGACATTCAAGTCGTAATCTATAAAACTTGTCAAAAATGTTTATAAATTGATTGTATTTTTGACAAATTGCGAATGAGATTAGAATGCGAACATTCTTAAAAATTACGGGAATTGCCCCTGTAGTCTGACATTGACGCGACCAATCAGACTATTATTCGTAGGTAAACTGATTAAAATACTACTCTTAATTTTAAATATCCCAATAAATACTTTTTCTTCTTTCTTAATTTTAGATGCTTACGATACAATACTAAACATTAAGAAACATTTTAATTCAAAAAACCTAGTATCTCAAACTTATAAATAAATACATTCAAGAATGGTTTAGTTATATTACAACTAATTAATCCAACTAATATAGATAGTGCAAAAATACAATAATTTTTATTATGACTTATCCTCTCACACTTATTGCATAACATCGTCCATGCATCACGCACTGTAGCAGGCTCGCGAACCAATTAACTGAGTATCATCTGTCCTGCCGAGAACCAATCACCGCGCTTGCCGGAATACAACGCGTTACGCGCGCGCAGCTCATTGGCTTATTTGCATGTGTGTTCTTTCGTTCGAATACTCGAGATAAAGTTTGTCAATGTAGTGATGTTTGGGGCAACATTTCAGGTTGGTTTTGTTCACAATTACGCTTCCTGACTTTCATTAAGGCTCTTTCAAACAGGCGCGACACGCGACGCGACACAAAGACACCGCCCGTCGCGCGACGAGCGGTGTCTTTGTGTCGCGTCGCGTGTCGCGCCTGTATGAAAGACCCTTTATTCGTAGTTTACAGGTAAATAAATCATTAATAGATGATGTAATTCGATGTTGTTGGAACATATTTTAAATAAATCTTTTGTTTACAGAAACACAATTACGTCTGTTTCATTGTTTCCCAAATATTGAAGTGGAAGGAATAAATATCATTATAAAACAACATTTATCAAATATAGTTTTACACGTATTTATTATTTAATCAGCGTGCAGGAACTTCATGGTATCTGGCGGTAAATGCAAGATCTGTATCGGTTTCCATTGCAGTAGTCGACGGTTGTCCTCTGGTTTCACCTTCGAATCCTCCTCTGATTTCTCCTCATCCTCTTCTTCATCGAATGATGATAATGACATTTCAGGAGAAGTCGTCGTTGCAATAGACGATACCGTATCATTCGACTGCTGCGGTGTGGGGGCTGTCGACGGCAGCACCGGCTCAGTTACGTTCTTGGACCTGTTTGGCAGTGCAGGCAATGCGTTCGACCGAGCGGGCAACATGTTTGGCTGTGCAGGCAACATGTTTAGCGCGGTGTTCAGCAGCGGCGGTGGGTAAGGGAACACACAGTACACGGTGAGCTGCACGGTGGCATACCCGTGCAGCCAGCCGGCGCGGTGCACGTACAGGATGCCGCGCTCGGCGCGCAGTCGCGCACGCTTGGCCGCGCGTCGTGGTCGCATGCCAGCGTCTCCTGCCCCGCCGCCTGCCCGCCTGCGCCCGAGCACTCCATCGGCAACTGCGGCACGAGTCACCATTGTAAAGCTGGCTTCCCACGGCCTGTGATTTCGCGAGCCAGCTGGCGTGGAAATCGTGGGTCGTGTGAAGCCAGTGGCTACTATACAGGGTCAAATTAAAGGGTAGTTAGGGTAACCAAGTGTGTTGATACTCACGGGGACGGCTACCTTCCAGTCGGCCACGCCAGGAGTTAGGTACGTCACGGGCAGCTGGTACGGCAGCCCCGTCAGGTAACCTGTTCAAGTAGAAACAATCATTGTTGATGATGTAACAGCTGACGACTGACGCGGAACAATACAGTCCTATCTGAGCGTCCATACAAGCGCTGCAGCGCTGCAGCTCTGCTGTAAAGCGACAGGGACTAAACTTAAAAGTTTGTTCGAATAAAATACTAGGCTGCTGTAGTTTGTGTTTGAATCGAATAAAATGTAATGTATTATAGATAAGTATTTTATCCACAGAACTATTTGTTATGTAGCAGCTATGGGTTCAAATCCATGCCCAGGCTAACTGCAAGTCGGACTACGCACAATGAAGGGTTTCGTAGATAAAATTATCCCACTGACAAACTAAACATTGTAGTTGAAAAACTTGTTCTCCCATACTTTTTGCGCACTAGATCCGGATTCCATCGGTCCAAATTTAGACCATTTTGTGTTGTTTCGTTCGCAGCGTAGTTTTTCAGATTCGGATCGAACGCAGCGCGCAAACACTACGATAGTAAGTATTTGCTTTACTGTCAGATGGAGTGCGCCCGCAATGTCGTGTAATGTGTCTCACCAGAGTGTGCGTACGAGCAGGCGCCCTGTGGCCGCACCGGCGGCGCCGTCAGCGCCAGCAGCGCGCCGCACGCGAGCAGTGCCGCTCCTGCGTCGTACGTCATCGTGCAGTGGCGCGCCGCTCCGCTCGCCGTACATATGCACCGCACTCACCTCATTATACTGCTTGTTTCACAAAATTATGTTCATGCTATATGATTAAATTACTGCTGTAACGAGAGCGCGTAAGAAATATTACTACTGAAAAAGTTTAGTAGGTACTAATATCCTTATCATTATTGACTATCGAAACCCCTTGTGTACTGATATACCCCTTGTGCACTGACAAATCAAAGGCTGACAAATCATATATATATATATACAGTATGTTAAATAACAGAGGGCGTTCCCTTAAACGCGTTAATCTATATCATTAATACATTGAAATAAAAATATCAGCATAGAAAAATAAGTATAAAAAAAACCGAATGAAAATAAATAAATAAATGGAAATAAATTTGAAACGTCCTGTTTAAAATCAAAATAGTAGCGCGGTAAAGTACCTAGCGTATTCGCGCTGCCCAAACCGGCAACGCAACGTCGCTATTTTTAGTTCCGAATAAAATAAGGTGAATATTGGGGGGCGGGGGCGGGGCTAGGCGCATCAATAGATCGCCGCACACGCGAGTCGTCATTCATAAGTTTGTTGCGACATTGCCATACTTCTACATTGAAATACAAATGCGCGTGTACAGAGTGTTTCTTTTACGTATCAATTTAATATTTTTTGTGAATATTTTATTATAAAAAAAATATAAAAACATTTTGTTTTTGAAAGGTAATATTTATTTTAGCATGTATGGATGCTATACTGTTGCGGGTAAACGGGAACGCCTTTCGTTAATTAACATACTGTATATATATATATATATATATATATATATATATGTCGTGGCCAGATCTTAGAATTGATCATTTCATGAAATGGTTGTTTTTTATGAAATGGCCAGCTAAAGTTGACCATATCGTTTAAACGTCAACGTTTAATGATATGGTCAGTTTCGTTCCAGAAGAAAAATAATAATTAATGGTATTTGAATGGTTAAATACTAACCTGTAAAATACGTTCCAAACTCCGTGGTTTTTTAACGTTGCGGTCGTTTTACGAACGACTTTCATAAAAGTTACGTAGCTTGGTATAATAACGATACTTCACTGCACTTTTATCTTCCATTTGCATGTTTATAATTGCTTTTCCAATCGAATTATCGTCCGCCGCCATGATGCACAACAAAAACAAAGCAACATCAACGCCTCTACCGGTGGATAATCTAACTATTGTATTTTGCAATATGATCACTAATGTTTCGCCACATCATGAAGTAGTCGTGCATTTAACTGTGCATATCGTCAAACGTTGAGTGTTCAATGATCTGGCCAGACCACATCATGATGTGGCCAACGGTCGATGTTTTATTTCATAAAATGCAACCATTTCATGAATTGGTTGATCATTTCATGAAATAATCATCGACTGGTAGCACGATTACTTCATGATCTGGCCAAACATTAGTGATTATAAATCGTAAAATTGTTAGATTATCCACCGGTAGAGGCGTTGATGTCGCTTTGTTTTTGTTGTACACCATGGTGGTGGCATACAACAAATCAAATAAAATAGGGTGACCAAGCAAAAAAAGGCGATGGACTTTTTTAAGGTTTCCAAATATGATATTATGGGAAGCGATCAACTCGGAAGTAGCTCTCGCCAACTGCTGCCGCGGCGTGAAATGCAACATAGCACTTAAAATTAGTTTTTAAAATCGATAGAGCTCGGTCTTATATTAGTTCTATTCAAGCATTTCTTAAATAATGTTTATATATTTATTAAGATTACCTGTCATAAGTTCGAAAAATATTTGACCGAATTTCATTTGACCTAAAACTATTCAAATATTATTGTTTTGTTTTTTTTTTTTACTTCTACGAAGTCACTTCTGCCACTGTATCAGTTGACCTATTATCAATTTGATTTTTTTCGTTACTCCGACGTTTCATTTGATCGTTTCAGTTGGAGTATGTTTCAGAAATAATATCAGATCCTCTCAGCTACATAATTATTTAAGCGTTGAGTCTGGAATTTAACCTGATAAGCCACTGCCCACTATCATAAAACTTTTATTTAAAAAAGACGATGACAAAGACATTAAAAATTACAGGCTAGTAGCTCTTATCCCGGTAATATCCAAGATATTTGAAAATGAATCTATAGGTCCATAGACGGATACCTCAACAAACATAATATAAACCTAATTGTGAAAGAACATAATGGATTTAGAAAAGATCATTCAATAAATAATGGCAATATTTGACTTTCCTAATATTATCATAGCTAACATGAATGAGAGAGTCCCAATATTAGCAATATACATGGCACCGAGGCATTTGACTTGCTCAACCATGATATACTTCTGAGGGGTTATTGCAAGTAAAAATAATATTAGATAATTTGAAGCTGACATAATCAATGCATTACAACAAGCCGTTAACTGGCTAGAACATAACAACTTAATTATAAATTTGAAGAAAACAAAAATTTTGAATTTTCGTCAAAGAGTAGCTAATTCGGAACTAAATGTAAGCTTTAATAATGAAAAACTTGAAGAAGTTGCAAATACAAAATTTTTAGGCGTAACAATCAACAATGTACTAAATTGGAAGCAACATACTTCAATATTAATTTAAAAAAATAGTAAGTTTGCTTTAGCTTTGTATAAATTAGAAAAAGTAGTCAATCAAGCAGCGGCAGTCACTGCATACTATGGATATGTTGATTCTATAATACGCTAAGGAGTCATGTTTTGGGGTAACTCGTGCAATAAGGACATGGTATTCAAATCGCAAAAAAGATGCATCAGAGCTATTGCCGGTATAAAAATAACTTGTAGCTGCAAACCTTATTTTGTATTGTTAAAAAGAATGACTTTATCTTACTTGTACACACGGCGACACATCAAACTAGACTGTTTGGACTTTGGACTATTAGAAGTTGAACGCTGCGAATCGTGCGAGAGGATGCGATATATTTTTATAATTTCATCCCACTCACGCACGTCGTTTGCTGGGAGCGCGTGGCACATGTCCTGCCGCTAACTGCGGCGCGATAACTATAGATACGTGTCATGTATATTATTTTGGAAACAATTCCCATCATGACTTATGCGGGTGCCGTCTTTGCTCATGCAAAACCCCACCATATCCATAGGTTGCAAACGCTCCAAAACCGATTCCTCCGTAGGGCCACAGGCTCCCCCTGGTATGTTAGGAACGAGAGTCTCCATCTCGACCTTAGAATTCCCACGATCCACCAATTTCTAAAACGCCTTGCAAAGCGTTACTTCGATTCCGCGGTCAAACATCGCAACCCTCTGGTTGTCGAGGCCGCCAGTTATGTCCCAAGTAGGATTAGCCGTACCCACCGTCCTAGGCACATTCTCACCGACCCAGATGACCCCATAACCCTCCTCCAGGAGAGCAATAGGGCCACTAGTACTCTACACAAATACAGACGCCTCCCGTCATTCCGACCTCGCCGTCGAGGTCCTCTGCGATCGCGCCCGCGCCCCCGAGTAAATGATACTCCTCCCCGACCCTTGCTCGATAACGAGGTGCCAGCAGTGGTTTCGGCTGTGCACGTAGCTTTAAATTCCCCGATTAATAATAATGATCAAAACCTTGATCCAGCCCGTCCCATCTTTGATGTCCTCCCTCCGGTGACGCCCTAAGCCGAGGCTCGTACCCCACAGGGGGTGCCCTTAGCGAGCGTTCACCTAGCTTTTTAGCTTAGTTTTGTATGCCCCTGGCTGGAGGCTTTGAGTGTAGCAGCTTAAGGCAACCACAGGATTGACCGGTTAAGTAGTCATGACCTCAGAGGTCAGCTACGAGATGCCCAACAGAAAAAAAAAAAAAAAAAAAAGAAAATAAAATTTGGAAACAAGTTGTGCTCGTTGCGTCCAGTTATAATAATATGGGGTGTTTTTTTTCCATTTGCGCCGCGCCTGTGCATGCGCACCAATTCATCAGTTAGTTATTATCAATTATTATATATTTCAAGCTTTCCCCGCGGTTCACACGCGTATAATTCGGAAATCTACATTATGCCCGATTTAAATACAAACTTATATTCCCTTTTTTATTTTATTTCGTTTATTCATTTTAAATCTTTTTAATTTACATTTTAAAATATTTCTTAAAATAAAAAGAATAAAAAAAATATATATAAAAAATAGAGTTCCGCCGGTGTCGGGAGCAGGATCCAAGCTACCGGTGGTTAGGGCTGCAGAGATGGGAACCTCCTCACAATGCGAGCCGTATCGAGGAGTACTGCTTTCTGAATCAGGCGCTTGATCCAACCGCCTAACGAGAGCCTCGAGAGATGTTGTTGTGTATACATTAGCTGCGTGCGTGCGAGCGTACGGACGTGTTACGGATCGTGGGTGTCACAAAATTACAAAATTTTATCTAGTTTACTAGTCGAAGTTTTAAATGGATACGAAATTTAGCGGCTGTGAGGCTGGTATAGATGACTCACAGTTTATGGAGTGTTCGCAAGGAAAGTGCAAGAAAAAATTCCATCTAAAGTGCTTGGCCTTAACGAAGTAAAAAGTTGAAGCTTTCACGCCGGAATACAGGCGTCAATGAATATGTCCCGAATGTGCATGCACTATGCCGAAAAGGGGTAATGATGACACACCTGTTCGAGGAACTGCAATCATCAGTAAAATCTTTTCACCGAGCAGATATGTGAATACCACCGAGCGAGGCAATCGTCAAAATAACAGTGTAATCATTGATACGGAGAGTCAAGTTCTCGATGAGATACGGGAATTTCGGTGGGAAGTAAAGTCGCAGTTAGAGGAGCAGTGGAAAGAATATGTTCTATTGCAAAATACAGGGTGTAAGGGACAGCCTTCCGCAGACTGTTAGGGTGAAGTCAGTATATCATACTAAGATGACCGGTACATTAAATTATTTCAGGAATGTAATGGAATCCAATTAACCTGATTTGTTTTATTACCTTACACGCAATGTATCGCTACCGTGGCAAAACGAACGTAGGTAGGTAGCGAACGGCAGCGCAGCGAGAAATTGAACAGCTGATTTCACGCGTCGTTTGTTCAACATCCATTGCTGTTTTTTCTGTTTTACCTGTTCTATTTACATTAATGGAGTACTGCGTACAGAGAATGTAATTTTACATTGAAAGAAAGAAATAGTAAATGAAAAAACGCAAAAAAGAATAGAATCGGTGGAATATGATTCAGAATAAGGAGCTGAATGTACCCTGTTAGTTTGCGGAGGGCTGTCCCTTACACCCTGTAGATTTATCAATACGGAAACAGAGTTAAAAGAATTAAAACAAATATTAAGGGTAGTAAATGAAAAGGCAAGTAAAATTGATATATTAGAAACAAATATTAAAATCCTAATAGAAAAAAATGGATACCTAGAAGAAAATCTTAAGAAAAGTCAGTTAACAGTGCCTATTCAAATTGAACAAGGGTCTAAAAGACCGAGACTAACTTTTGCAAAAGCAGTCAAAGATAAGCGGGTAATTAGCAGTAATGAACCAGCGAAGGAATATGCTGCCACGAAAAACCGTGAAAATAGTATCGAATGAGGAACAGATGCAAGAATTAAATAGTGAGAAGAGGTCTAAGAAGGGTGTTAGCTTCGAAGAACCTGAAAAAGAAGGAAACTGGACTATTGTAACGAGAAAAAACTGTAGATATTTGAACAGTGAAGTAAAAAAAGGCGGGAACATGAGTGCAATTGATATACGGGGAATGGAAAAGAAAAAATATTTACACGTATGGCGTTTACAGAAAGAAACAACAATAGAAAGTTTAGAAAAACATGTTAGGAAAATTTATGAAGAAGAAGTACCAGTTAAAGTCGAAAAAATAAAACACAAGAATGAAAGAGATTATGCATCGTTTATCATAGGAGTCCCAGAAAGTAGATACGAAAAGTTATGTCAGCCAGAAAGCTGGGCGGTTAATATTGAATTTGCAGAACGGGTGTGGTTTCGTAGAGCAATCAACAAACCTAGAAATAATAAGTAACTGCGTTGAAATATTGTACCAATTGGAGGAATATTATGACAATATTTCAACCGCAAATCCAAACTTGTTCGCCATCACGGAATCAGGCTGCAATAACTCCATTCATGATGCAGAAATAATTCCATCTGGATATGTGATCCATGTGATCGAGCAGATGGGCGTAAACAAGGCGGTGCGTGTCTCGTGGCCACACCGCGTTTTGAGTTGCGGCGAGTGTCACTACCTGATGACGTCAATATTGACGAGCAGGTGTTTGAACTGGTATGTGCTACTCTGTACCTACCTAACAGATTTAGGTATGTTTTTAGTTTGTGTTGTTTATATTCCGCCTAGTAGTAATGATAATGAATCATGTTATTATTTCGTATCATTGAACAGTTTTGTAATAAGTATAGGAATATGCTGGTTTTGGGCGATTTTAACTTGTATTCGGGTTCTGTAGCCATAAATAATTATTACGAATACTTTTAAACTTTTTGTGGATTCACTCAGAGTAACGCAGTGAGTAATTGCAATGGTCGTTGTTTGGATCTGGTGTTGAGTACACTGGCGGAGGGAGGGGGTGTAAGTGTGCGCGCGGCGGAGGAGCCGCTCGTACTGGTAGACGCGTACCACCCGCCGCTCGAGATCGCGGTTAGTACGCACACGCGCCTGCGCCGGCACCCCGGCTCAGCAGGCTCGACTGTACCTGATGTGAACGCATGTGCACCCGACGGATGGAACTTTAATAAAGCCAACTTTTTTTCATTGTTTTCTTTAATTGCAACCGTAGACTGGTCTCCATTGTATGAAATGGACTTAGAAGCAGGTTTAAATAATTTTTATAATATTATTAATTCTATTATAGATGACTGTGTTCCGAAAAAAAAGCGAAGTCGTGTAAACTCAAGGTACATTAATTATCCTGAGTGATACACTGTTAAAATAATTTGCGACATAAGATTAAAGGCTTTTCTGCATAAACAGTACAAGGCAAGCGGGTCGAAGGTCGATTACGAAGCGTTTGCTCAGTGTAGGACCAACATTAAAAATATGTACCTAGTGGCACAGGAACAATATCGGAACCGTGTACAAAGTCAATGCTGAGTGATCCTAAATCTTTTTGGACTTATGCCAAGGCTAAAAGAGGTGGGAGAAGTTCGCAAGCGATTTTGAAAGACGGGGTTGCATTATCTGGTCAACGGTCTGTGGAAGAGTTTGCGCAGTATTTTTATTCTGTGTACAGGGCACAGCAACCAGAGTTAGATGTGGATGCGGCTATAGCTAATGCAGGTAGTGAAAATGCAGCGGCGCGGGTGCACTTGGACCAATTGCAGTTAGTAGACGTATGTCGTGCGCTTCAAAATCTTAAGCCAAAACGGTCCGCAGGGCCTGACGGCATTCCGCCTTACATATTCAAGGATTGTCGATTAGTGTTAGCTAAGCCGCTACTTCATATATTTAACCAGTGCCTAAAAGCTGCCGTGTTTCCGGAGAGGTGGAAAGTAAACCGCGTTGTTCCAGTTCCAAAGGGAAGGTCAGCAGAAGCGGTGGATGGATATAGGCCAGTCGCAGTATTGTCGACGCCGGCAAAAGTATTAGAGACTGCAATTCACAAAACCTTCAGGTGAGCGCACAGCTATCAGACGCTCAGCATGGGTTTCGACCGGGAAGAAGTACCACCAGTAATCTGCTCTGCCACATGTCTCATCTGGTGCCGACGGTGGATAGTGGGGGACAAACTGATTCTGCTTACTTTGATTTCAGGAAAGCATTCGACCTAGTCGAAAATGACATGTTGCTTAAAAAGTTAGCAGGTGTTGGTTTTACCCCACCCTCACTCCAGTTTTATACCAGTTATTTGAGGGATAGACAACAATATGTGGAATATGCGGGACACGTGTCAGATCCATATTGCACGAGGTCCGGAGTAAGCCAAGGTAGTAACCTTGGTTCTTTGGGTTTCCTTCTGATGGTCAACGACCTACCGGAAGTAGTCCAAGACGCTGTCTGTTGTTTGCCGATGACCTCAAATTGTCCCTCGCGGTAAAAGCTGTGATGACTGTGTCAGGCTACAAAGGGACATTGATAGGGTAGTGAGCTGGAGCAAAGAAAATCTCTTGCAGTTTATTAGATCGAAGTGTGTGACAATCACTTTTTCTCGCGCACACAATCCCATCTTACATACCTACCATATTGATGGGTCGCCTATGGCACGGGTCACAGAAGTCAAGGACTTGGGGGTAGGCTTTAACACGGGTTTGACGTTTCCCAATCATATAATGCGTAGCTGTAAAAGAGCGTATAGGAAATTAGGTTTCATGCTTTGTACGGTCCGAAAGTTAACGAATGTGAAAGCTATTATAGCATTATATAATGCACTGGTGAGGAGCCAGTTAGAATGTAATGCAGTCATCTGGGCTCCACATGAAGCTAAATATAGTCTCATGCTGGAGAGGGTACAAAATAAATTTATAAGGTATTTATATAAGCGGTATTACGGGGTCTATCCATTTTATCCGTTAATGTATCCAACCTTATTTATTTTAGGTATGGTAGGATACAATGAGCTAAGGGTGAGGAGGGATCTTGCACTCACCTCGTATATATTTAAGTTACTGAGAGGGAAGGTGCATAATGCAGTTATTTTAGGGCAGGTAAGTCTGTGCGTTCCGGACAGGTACGTGGGGCGACGACGGCATCCGCCACTGCTAGTGGAACCGCGCGCTCGGACCAACCTTTTAAGTGAGGCGCCCCTGACGCGTGCACTCCGCACGCTCAATCTCATAGCGAGTGAGACGGACTTATTTTGTTGTTGTCTGAGTGAATTCGCAAGGAATGCATTGTTTGTAATTAGTTACAGATGTTAGTGTAATTATTTTAATTAAGTTAGGATAAGTAGGTATATTGTTAAATTAAGTTAGGATAAGCGCATTTATCGCATTGGGTAATGGCAGGACCATGGTATATGTTTACCATACCATGGTATATGTTTACCATTTACCATAATGGTAAATGTAAGTTGATAAAATAAATAAATAAAATAAATAAATGTTGATCGAGGCTTTCCGCCATCAGGCCATTACGACAATCGGCATAGTGATAGCTGAGCTTACATTCCACATGTCAACAACCTCTTGTGCTAAGTCGAGATATTTTATTTGTTTCTCTTTCTCAGCTTTCACGAGGTTCTCGTCATGTGGAATGGTAACATCAACTATCATTGCGCGGCGCGCTAATCGATCTATCCCTACTATATCAGGCTTATTTGCTATAATAGTCCTGTCAGTAATGATAGACTGATCCCAGTACAACGTGACATGATCATTTTCGAGAACTGGGTCGGGCACATACTTGTAATACGGTACCTCAGAGTCTACAAGTTTATATTTCAAAGCAAGTTGCTGGTGAATAATCCTGGCCACTTGGTTATGTCTGTGCAAGTACTCGTCGTTAGCTAGACGCGAACAACCAGAGATAATATGTCCGATGGACTCACCCGGACGATGGCCCGGACACTAGGGATGACTGGAATTGGGATGCCAGGCGAGTGTGCGAACTACTCAGCCATTTTAACAAAAAGTTGTGCAGTCCGTCCGGTCCCGGTGATTTCGGTAACGGACGGACTGCTCTGGCTACGTCTAATGGCGTGATTAATACAACATCCATTTCTGGTATAGTTTCACACACTCGCTCCACATCCTGCTTCCAGCTAGCCTCAGTATGACAGACGGGCACGGACCAGATGCTGCGCCAGAATGCATTCGTGGCGGCATCATCCGGGCGGCACACGTCTGTCACATTTTGTTCAGGTCGCTCACAAGCTCTATATACCCGTCTCTCATCGCTCTGGAACATGCGATTCTGCGTGTATCGGTCAACCCGCCGCTTATACCGCCCAATACGGCTCGCCCATGCACAAACTTTCTGCTTCAGGAAGTCGATGCGCTCTATGACACGGGACATGTATTCTTGCGGGCTGATTCCAGTCCCCGAGAATGCCCGCTTTACAAAGCGCATCACTCGTGGTCGTGTATTTCCCTCCCTGAAGCAGTATAGTTTGCCGATGAGAACCCTGGCTCCATCGATACGTCGCTCGATACTGCACTGCCAGGCTGGTACGACTGGTTTGGGTCGAGTAGCTCCGTCACAGTTTGGAAACTTGACGTTAGCTAAACGACATGCCGCAACAGCCGCGCAATATAGGATCGAGTGTGTACCAATGAGGCGTGGTAATCGTGGTCTAGGTTCGGTCGGAGTGTACGTATACTCGCGAAACACTTCAGTGCGCTCCTCAATCGGTCAAGAACCTTCAATGCGCTCCTCAATCGGTCGTTACACTGGCTACTTACTGTGGCAACCCTATCATCCTCCTCTTCAACACCATGATTGAACCGCGGCGGGGTTGCATCAATATTTGACGCTTGTGCCGCGGTTTGTGCCCGAGTTGAGACGATATGGTTGCTCAGTACCTCTGAGCGCAGCCTATCAAGCGCCGTATCGTCCAACCTATGATTGCGTTGTTTGACACGCACCTGATCCGACAGTCGTTGGGCCGAGACGTTGACTGTTGGCTCTAGTTCCTGGAACAGAGACAGCATCCTAACACGGTACGCAGTGAGGTTAGTTCCTCCCTCTGTAGACCCGTAATATGCGCGCATGACGTTCTCGTTCATCAACTGAGTCCATCTCATGCGCTGCACACCTCTTACTTTATTATTAGATTTTATAAAATCACTGAAACACGTATTTCTCCATTACTAACCAAAACACAATTATTACTTAATATTTATTCAAACTGGGGCAAACAGCCCTTCTTAACGACACAATAAATCAATAAATACCTACTTCGACGTGATTTTGTACATACATAGTTAGAAGCCCAGAAAATATCTCATTTCCTAAGGAATAAACGTTACGATTATTAAAATGTATGTTTGTTTGCTTGTAAGCGTTTGACTAGTTTGATTTGAACTGTTTGATTTACTTTCACAGCAAAACTACTGAATTGATTAGGGGTAACTTGAACCCATAGGATTGTTTCCAAATGGGTCAACATTGATTATCTACTTGCTTTGTTTTGCATAGTTAGGTTAAATATAAAACAACGTTTTAAAAATCAGCCCTTTATTTTTATAAAATTATGACAATAACTAATAAAAACATTAGCTATTTAAGTCCTATTCTATTCAGATACCTATATTTTATGCGAACGTTTATAATTTATTATTATCGTAATCTAGCACGGTCTTGGGTGCAAACTGGTCGTCGAACGGCGCGCTGTCGCGAAATGTAAAATAAATACCTTACAAAAGTTATCTAATGAGAAACAACTAATTACCTATTACGGGCTCCAATTAAACTAATCTAATTTAAAAACCTTAGATGTCCTACACAAAGTCTTTACCAAATAAGTGGTTTACTCCCGGTGCGAAAACTATATATATAATTAAAACACTTCTAAAGAAACACAAAACTCTTCCTTTTGACCCCAGCTTAACCTTGAAAAGAAAAGATATAATAGCGGAAGTTCCTCAAACTAAAACCAAGTTCGCCCGTATACAATAGAAAATACGCTCTGCTCAGCGATACAATAGACTTAACAAAGAGATTTACGTACATAATAAGAAACAATATGAATTTTAAAAAAATGTAACTAAATGGATAAAACCACTAACCTATGACGACACGGAAGCGCTGCTGGAATAAAATATAACCCTACATTTAATTAATTCCTGTACCATTCTTAACCTCACGCATACCCTCAACAAAATTCATTTCAAAATTCATTCGTGTTTACATTCACACACCCTCACTCTCACTCTCACTAACACACACGCATGCTTGCGTGCGTGCTGCATGTTTAGCTTTAATTCTCTCTTTTTTATATTATTATCTCGTAGTAAGTAGGTACATTTATTTATATAAGACAAGAAAATGATCTTACTTATTCAAGTTATGGAAGAGCGGAGTCTCCTAACACAAGGCTTATTTGCTTAAAAGGAGGCTCTATGTTTTTGTGACGGTGTCCCCTTGTTTCGCAGACAAAAATTTCATAGAATTTTGTTTCGCAGAACATAGTCGGAGAAAATGTTTCATATAATATTTGGTCTTTGTATTTTTATTTCGAATATTATTGTTTTAAAGACTATTTACTTTAATGAAAAAATTTTCACAGAAACACAATTCAATTAATTTTATAATCACATGTTTAAGGTTCCATAGGTACCTCAAAAAGAAAAAGCGGAACCCTTATAGGATCACTTTGTTGTCCGTCTGTCTGTCTGTCAACCCTTTTTCTCAGGAACCCGTAGAGGAAATTCATATCAAATACTCAAATCTACTGTCCCTTGGAGCTGGGAAAAAATCAAACTTCTAAGCCAACGCAATCAAAAGATACAGTCGTTTATGCTGCAAATTTTCAACACTCGCAAGGGAATCAAAACCTACAGGGTACTTCCCGTGAACTCAGAATCTTGAAATTTGGTACGAAGTAACGTGTTTAGTTACATCATATAATAAAAATATTTTTCATAATTTTAAACTTACTACGCCTTTCCTCATGAACGCGTAGGGGTATTAAATTGAAATTCATATCAAATACTCAAATCTATAACACCTTTAAGCTGTAACAAAATCAAACTTCTATGTCAACGCAATCAAAAGAAACAGCAATTTAAGCCGCATATTTTGAAACTCGCAACTACTCGCAAGGGAATCAAAACGTAAAGGATACTTCCAGACGACCCAGAATCTTGAAATTTATCATGAAGCAACGTTTTATAGCATATATAAAGGAAAAATTTCGAAAAACTTAAATTCTTAATTACATCACATAATATTTTTTTTATAATTATACATTTATTCCCCTTTTCCTCATGAACGCGTACAGGTATCAAGTTGAAATTCATATCAAATACTTAGGTCTAATTGCCTTTAAGCTGTGAAAAAAAAAATCTAAGTCAACGCAAGAACGCAAAACGCAAAGGTACAACTATTTATACCGCATATTTTGAAACTCGCAACTACTCGCAAGGGAATCAAAACCTAAAGGCTACTTCCCGTTGACATAGAATGTTGAAATTTGCTAAGAAGCAATAACTTACAGCACAGGTAACAGAAACATTCAGAAAACCTTAAAAATTTAGGTAGTTGTACCACCAAAAAAAATGTGATTATAAACATAATTGTAGTTACCGCAATGACCGCGACTTATCTCTATGTATGGGCATACAACATTATTTAAACAGCAAAGACGAACTTATCGCCATTCAATCCGGATGTTTGGGTGAATGTAGCTGTATAACCTAAATGCGTTTCTTATATTTCTTATTGTTGGTTTTGGTTATTATCAGACAGCTTGCTTGTATCGTTCCTACTGGCGAAGTGGGATCGAATGCTGATGGCGCGAGGGTAACGCGGGGCCGGGCCAGGGCATGAACGCGTACGCACCGGCCCGCGGCCGCGGGTGTGGGTCCAGGCGTAAATTTAAAAAACATCAAATAGTAGAATTATTATTTAATCAATATAGTTTGGTCGGTGTATTTTTTCATGGTATTTTATTTCAACGAAAATGTAAAAAATAGACGTTACGCAATCCATAATTTTATAAGGGTACTTACATATTTGAACGTCGAAAATTAAGTGTCGAATTAAAGTCGGATGAGAACTTAGGCTGCAAGAGCGAGCGAAGCGAGCTCGAGACTTGGGATATTTTTGTTAGTATACTTAGGAATTATGTTAGTAACCAAATATACAAATACAAACCATAATCATATTAAGATTAAAATGTCAGACTACGTTACTCATAAAAACAAAATCAAAATCATCTCTAAACTTACATTGTGGTGTGGTGCCTTTCTGTCCTATAAACCTATTCCCATGTCTATTTCTCTGTACCTCCGTCCATTCACCATCATTTACAGGTTGTTTCCATTCACCCGGCGCACGCGCAATATCTTCAAACGAGTGACACGACTTAGGCGAACAACTGTTGCTAAGCGCCACTGCTGACTCACCACTGGAATTGCAAGTGGGTTTCAATACATCGCAAACCAGATTTTCTGTCTTTCTCGCACCCCCCGTTGTCGACACCTCGTTCGTTATGTTTTTATCAACCTCCTGCCGCACTATTTGTTTATTAGGTGCAAACGAAACCGCTTTATCGCACTCATTCACAACATCAATACCGCGCAACGGGGACGAACGATCACATTCATACTTATCAAGCCCAACATTCGTACTATTTATTTGGTTTGGAGAAGTCAGTGATATTGACGACATTTGCGGAAGACCCATGGGTCCGCTATCATTAGCAAAGCTAGCTTGCATACATGATGCAACTCTCCTTAGGTTAATGTTTCTATAGTCATTCTGCACAATAGTTTCATTAATACTGTCTACAGTTACGCCGTAAGTACCATCGTAAGTATTATTTTTTAACAATTCTTGCTTTGTTTGTTACAGCTGATCTACGGTTACATACGTACTTTTACATAATTTGGTCTCGTTTTGTAAGATGACGATATCTTTTAAAAGTCTACTGACGTCTACATCATCAAACGTAATTGGAGGTAGTGTGTTTAAACCTTAACTCATATTATTTTATCTGCAATGAAAAATAGAATGAATTGACTATTTCATGAATAGGCCAGCTGGGCCATTTCTTGAAATGGTCAATTCTAAGATCTGGTCATACATATACATTTTGAATGTAATTTTTAAATCATTTAAAATAATTGAAAAAATTCCATTTGCTTAAACACAATGTCAAAGTAAAATTTAACAAAAAATACATAACAAAAAAAAATTGTCGCCCCTTCCAAAAGGAAGTTTTCGTATGGAGAAGAGTGGGCAAGAAACTCCATAAAATTTCACTAACCATATAATATCCGCAACACTCTCGGTGCGTATAATAATTGCTGCTTTTGCTTAGGGCACGCTGCAATAGCAACGATGAGACCCGTTGTGAAGGAGAGGCTGGGGAGACGGCATGGCACCCTGATGCGCGCTGGTACGGTCACACAGGATGCTCTTCAGACATTCACGTTCTTCGGAAAGTACCTGTGACGTAAAGGCCACTTTGCAGATTAGTTTTTTTTAAGCTTTGCTAATGAAGTGACATAATTAAAAGTACTAAAACTTTGGTATTACTATTTTGGTAGGTATCACTATTAACACAAAATACTTTTTCCAAAATAAAAACAACCGGCTTCCAAACAAGAGAAGACGGTTGTTTTTTATTGGAAATAGTTTTTATTTTTCACTTTTTAGTTGTGGTATATACCTACCCCACACAAATTCGACCTGCTATGTAAATAACCGTCACAGGAAGTTTACTTATCATATCATCCACATATTAAGTGGGAAAAAAATACGTATTATTAAAGCTAACTCTAAAACCATCCAATATTTCAAAATCGATCCAAAATTGACGGAGAAATGGGTGGACATACATAAAAAAAAAAACAAACAAACATACGCTACGAACATATATAACCTCCTCTTTTTAGGAAGTCGGTTACAAACTACAAATCGCTTAGGTCTAGGCTTAAGGCTTAGGCTTAAGTCCCCCGGTGGCCGAGACCCTGGAGCCCTCATTTCTGGATGGAGTGAGTCCCTGTTCCCTGTGGGGATAACTTCACCACACCAGTGATGGACCCACCGCGGGGGATAGTTCTGCCAGCTGAGGAAGAAGAGGAGGCCCCCTCTGTTACGGAGTCGGGACTTGACGCGGCGATTCTCCATATCCGCGCCAAGAAGACAGTTCCGGGCCCCGACGGTGTTTCGGCAAAAGTGGTGACAATCGCTGCCACTCAAATGAAGAAGAGGTTTCAGGATCTCTTCAGCGCATGCCTTGCGTCTGAAAGGTTCACGAAATCGTGGAAGGAGGGGCAGTTGTGCCTCCATCGCAAGAGCCGCCCAGCAGACTCCCCCTCGGCATACCGGCCCATCGTTCTGCTCAGCTCAGGATGAGGTCAGCAAAATGTTCGAGGGGATAATCGCTGCCCGCCTAAAGGGCCATCTACGGATTATCGGGCCGGACTTGACGGACGCTCAGTTCAGTTTTCGGGCTGAGCGTTCCACGGTGGACGCACTGGCCTGCCGTAAGGGCCAGGTGAAGGTGGCGATGGAATTGGGGGACGGATTGTTGACTGTGTCATTCGACATACTCGTAGCTAATGCCTTCAACTCCGTTCGTGGGGAACGGAGTTGTCCACCACCCTAGAGGCGCTCCGATTCCACGGAGTGACTCGATACATGCGCAGGCTGCTGGCTGACTATCTGGAGGATCAGATGATCCTCCTGGTAAATAGGACTGGCCAAGTCCGGCGGTACGTCATTGGGGCCGGCGTTCCACAGGGGTCAGTCTTAAAACCTCTCCTCTGGAACGTCGGCTATGATAGGCTCCTGCGGTGAACTCTCCTCCGAGGCACAAGTGTCGTCTGCTATGCGGATGACACTCTCCTCAACGCCGGGGAGGGGGGAGCTACAGGGAGGGGGGGAGCTTCAGAGAGGGGGGAGCTTCAGGGAGGCAGCGGACTTGGCCTCGACGGGTGGGTCCTTGGTCGCAGAGAGGATCCGCCGCCTAGGTTTTGCGGTGGCGCTGCACAAGACCAAGGCCAAAGGCCGTGTTCTTCCACGGCCCTCGGCAGCGGCCTGAAGCCCACATCTTCGTGGAGGGCGCCCTCCACGAAGAGGCCCAGATGAAATATCTGAGCCTTGTACTCGACAGCAGGTGGCGCTTCGGTGAGCTTTGCGGCAGCATGTGCTCTGGCCGGCATCCCTCCTTGGGAACTCGAGGCGTGGGTGCTCGCCAGAGTATATGAATGGATGGCGGGACGGAGGGCGAGAGGAGAACGCACAGTCCTAGAAGAGCGGAAGGCCGTCCGGTGGGAGGCGAGGGACGCCATCGTCGTCCATTGGACGGAGGACTTCGCCACCGCTGACTTCGGCCACCGAGCCCTCGACGCGATTGGGCCAGTCTTGCGAGACTAACTCGAGCGGTCGCATGTTTCCTCTCCTTCCGTTTGGTGTAGGTGCTGTCCGGACTCGGTTGTTTCGGATCGTACCTGCACCGAATCGGACGGGAGGAGCCGCCGTCGTGCCACCCCTGTGGTGCGGCGGAGGACGCGGCGCAGCACACCCTCGAGGTTTGTCCGTCGTGATCCGAGCCGCGCCGCAGCCCCATCGCGGTGATCGGACCGGACCTCTCACTCCCCGGCTTGATTAACGCCATGCTGAGGGATGAGAGCTCCTTCGGCGAACACGTCATGTCCCAGAAAGAGGCGACGGGGCGCACGTGGAAGGACGATCCTGCCGCGGCGCCGCTCCAAAGGCGGAGAAGGGGTCGAAGAAGACGTCAGTTTGAAAGTCATCTCCGACTCCTCCCGGGTGGAGACCCCTTGCCTGTATTGCACAGGCCTACACCAGTTCCGGACAGGAATGACCAGGTGTTCCCGGCCATTCCCGTAACCCCCCCGCCTGGGAGCATGTGGGACCCGCCAGCTAGGCGGGCATGCGCCAGGAGGTTTGTGGAAGTAAAGGCTGAGGCGGTTTCCCATGACCCTCCCATCACGACAATGTGAAAACACCGCTGAGTTTTAGTGGGTGTACTGTCATTACCGACAGGAGTCCCACTTACCCCGACTCGTCCCTCTTAAGCGCGGATGCGTAATACATTTCTCAGCGACAAAAAAAAAGTTTAAGTTAGGTTAGAACTTGTCGGGAGGACACGGCGCGGCATACACTGGCAGAGTGTACCGCATGGGAGGAGCCGCGCCGTGCCCTCGTATCCAACCTGTCGCTGCCGGCTGTCGTACTAAAAAAAGGTTAGAACTGATGGCCCACAGTATCACAGTGTTGCGAGTATCGCAGCGGGCGATGACCGTCAGAGTCACCAGAGGGTATCTCCGAGGCGGCTTGCGCACTAGCTGGATGCCTGCCGTTCCTGGAAGCCAGAGCCCGCACGTCACTGCATCGGTGGCGTGAGGCGGCGCGGACGCGGGGCGTGGTACTGGTGCAGGGGCAGATCATGGAGCGCCAGTTCGAGCTCCGTCAAATCCTGATGACGGAATGACGGGACAGGCTTCTGCGCCCTCCCCTGTCACCATCGAAGTAGTCTGGCCGGTGCTCGACGATTGGCTCGGGAGGAATCACGGCTCCCAGTCATTTCGGCCACGCATGTGCTCTCGGGGTACCGCTGCTTCGGAAAGTACCTGCGTCGCACCTAACGGAGCCAGACGCTCGGTGTTATAATTGTGTCCACTGTTAGGAGAACACAGCGTGGCATACGCTTGCAGAGTGGCAGCTTGGGAGGAGCCGCGCCGTGCCCTCGTTTCTGAAGTGATTCGTGATTCGCATTGACTAACAAAATAGTTTAATTACGTAACTTGTAATAATCTCGGAGATATTTTTGAATGGATCATAATTTAAAATACTTATTTTTGTTAGGTGTTACCCGAGTCATAATTAATATATGGCTGGCGGAACTGCCTGTATTTTGCCTGCCTGCCTGAACTGCGAAATCTTGGGCGCCTTCCATTATCTCCGACTGGTGCCGGCCCGCTTTTGCGTGCTACTTCATGCCCCCGGCCGTCATGTCAGAAGCCCACACCGGTCAGGCCAGGTAAAAACTACAGTGGTTTTAACTGTGACGGAGCTGGGTGTATGTTATCAAACCTAACACTGTCGGAAATGAATAACCCCGGTACAGATTTTGATGCGCTTTGACGTGAGTAAAGGGAGAAGTAATGTCTTCAAAACTACGGTAGTTTTTACTGTGGAGGAGCTGGGTGTAGTGGCGAATCTGGGTGTATTTTGCCTTTTTTTATGTTTTAGGGTGGAAAATCTTCATGGAACTGTCACCATATGAATTGCGCTACTAAAGACTGGTTTACATTTGTATTAGTACGTCTAAACTACAGTCCAAACTCAAGGGACTTTACTCTCTACTTAATATAACGTAAAGCCAGGTCATGTGATCCAGCGCTGGGTACGGCACAATTGCGGCGATAAGTCGCCTCTTTGAGGAGTGGCTAGAGAAGCGCCACGACGTCCTCACCTTCCGCCTGACGCAAGTTCTCACTGGACACGACTGTTTCGGGAGGTTCCTGTTCAGTATAAGGCGGGAGGAAACGCCCGGAGGACATGGTGGAGCATTCGTCTGTCCGGCTTGGGCGGAGCATCGCCGTGTCCTCATTTAAGTTCTCCCGCTCCATCTAGAGCGAGAGAACTTAAATAATAATATCCCACCCAAAAAAAAGGTCTTGTGATCAGAAAGAGAGTTAATAGGTTCCTTCCAACTGGTTGCAACTTGGCCAGTTTTTTTAAGTCAATGATTTATTAGTAACTCTTGCGAGTTTGACAACTTGCTGGAAACTTAACAAGGAATTTTATAAACTTCCCTTTACCTCTATAGAACTTGGTACCCATTTACATACATCTCAATTCTTTTAATGGAAATGTGAATCCTTCTTGCAACCTTTTTATTAATTTGCTTTATGTTATGTTTCTTACATTTATATTTAAGTGGGGATAGTTTTTACTTTAGTAATCTTTAAGCGCATAATTGAGTGGAGTCCTGTGAGTAATACTAACGTGTTGATGGAATCCTTTGTTCAATATTTTAGCAGTAACCAACTATATTGTTCACACTTGACGGACTCTGACGACGGAGGGGGATACTGTGAGGTCGACGATGGTAGACACGGTGATGTCGGTGACTGGGCACGCTTTTTGTTTGATTGGCGCTATTGGTCATTCCGATGTCACTGGTTTTGGACTATCTAATATTGGCGGTGATAAACACTCTAACGTAGGTGTTGTTGGACACTCTGACATCGGTGGTGTTGGACACTCCGACGTCGGCAGTTGAGGATGCTCTGACGTCGACGGTGTTGGACACTCTGACGGCGGAGCTGGAGCCACTGACGGCGGTGGCGTTTGGGACGCTGACGGCGGCGGCGACGAGGATGCAGACGGATGTGGTGCGCCGCGGTAGTGGTGCGCTGCAAGTCGTCGCAACGCGGCGTGCAGGCGCTCGATGTCCTGCTGCTGCAGCGCCAGCTCGCGCCGCAGCTCCGCCAGGGACAGCAGTACTGCCAGCCGCCGTGACTCCTCCTCCAACACCTGCCCACCAACACACCACAAGCATACTTGTTTCTTTTTAATATTTTTTTAGCAACATGCCTTCAAAAAAACAAATATATTGGCAATTTTTGCCTGTAGATGAATACCTATCAAATAACTTGTTCAACTATACGCTATGCCATTCTTATTGCCTCACAATGATGATCTAATTAAGAACCGGTCAATCGGACTACTTTTCAGAAAGTATTTAGAATTATCCACCATTAATATAATGTACAATGAGGAGACGACAATTGACAGTTAATAAAGTGCGAGCGGGCTCGGAGCAGCGCACCGCGGACCTCGAAGATGCCTTCTAATCTTAGAAGGATATCGATTGGTCCATTTTGAGGCAAACATTTTCAATTTTATAGGGCCCGCGTAACTCTATACTAACTTTGCTGATTTCCCTGAAACTGTTTAGAGACTTCATTTTATTTTTCCTGTAATATTTACATAAACCATTTATCAAATTTGTACTTCAGAAATGTAAAGGAAAACCTTTGTCCCGTCATTTCTTCCATTTAACCCCCCATTTAATTTGAAAAAATATTTTCGTGAAAGAATTACTTGTAAAAGACAAAGTGTAACCTAACCTAACCTTTTTTTTGTCGCTGAGAAATGCATTACGCATCCCCGCTCGTGGGGGACGAGTCGGGGTATGTGGGACTCCTGTCGCTAGTGACAGTATACCCACTAAAACTCAGCGGTGTTCCCACATCGCCGTGATGGGATGGGAGTAAAGGCTAAGCAGGTTTCCCATGACCCTCATGGGAAACCGGCTCAGCCTTTACTTCCCGGCGCATGCCCCCCTAGCTGGCGGGCTCCATTTGCCTCCCAGATTGGGGGGCTACGGGAATGGCCGTGAACACTTGGCCATTCCCGTCCGGCACTGGTGGAGGCCTGCGCAATACAGGCAAGGGTGCCCCCGCACCCGTTGCATGCTGGCCTCCACCCGGGAGGAGTCGGAGATGACTTTCCAACTGACGTCTTCTTCGACCCCTCCTCCGCTTTTGGGGCGGCGCCGTGGCAGGATCGTCCTCCCGCGCGCGCTCCGCCGCCTCCTTCTGGGACATGACGTGTTCGCAAAAAGAGGCGACCGCTGCCCAGGACCTCTCATCCCTCAGCATGGCGTTAACTAAGCCGGGGAGTGAGAGGTCCGGTCCGATCACCGCGGTGAGACTGCGGCGCGGCTCAGACCACGACGGGTACACCTCGAGGGTGTGCTGCGCCGCGTCCTCCGCCGCGCCACAGTAGTGGCACGACGGCGTCTCCTCCCGTCCGATTCGGTGCAGGTACGATCCGAAACAACCATTTCCGGACAGCACCCGCACCAAACGGAAAGAGAGGAATCCATGCGACCGCTCGAGCCACTCTCGCAGGACTGGCCCATTTGCGTCGAGGGCTCGGCGCCCGAAGACTGCGGCGGCGAGGTCCTCCGTCCAATGGGCAGCGATGGCGTCCCTCGCCTCCCGCCGGACGGCCTCCCGCTCTTCCGGGAGTGGGCGTTCTCCTCTCGCCCTCCGTCCCACCGTCTATTCATATAATCTGGCGAGTACCCATGCCTCGAGTTCCCAAGGAGGGGTGGCCAGAGCACATGCTGCCGCAAAGCTCACCGTGCGGTGGGCCCGCGCCACCCGCTGGGCTATTCCCCTTTGGGGTGCCCGCAAGGCGGCGGCGGTCCCCTTCCTTTGGAACACCGTCGGGGCCCGGAGCCGTCTTCTTGGCGCGGATATGGAGGATCGCCGCATCATGTTCCGACTCCGTGACATGAGGGGCCTCTCTTCTTCCTCAGCTGGCGGAGCTATCCCCCGCGGTGGGTCCATCACTGGTGGGGTGAAGTTGTCCCCGCGCGGGAACAGAGACTGAACCACCCCATCCAGAAATGAGGGCTCTAGGGTCTCGGCCACCGGGGGACCAAAGGGGCGCAGTTTGTTGCGCGCCGCCTTATATTATATATAAGACCGCGCCGCTAGTGCCACCGAGTCGTCCTCGTCACCCAGCCAGCTGCCTGGGATTGAATACGGCTCGGCGACCACCGCTACGTTCACCAACGACAGCTGCGGTTTTGGGGGGAACCAGCTTTCTCCCACGGGCTGGAGCCTTTTTGGCTGCAGGACCAGTCGCAGCGAGCTGGGGGGCCGACTTTTGCCCCTTTTTCCCCTTTCCTCTCATGCCCACTTTCGTCCACGGCTGGTTGGACGGGGTGGTGGACCGCGCCGCTAGTGCCACCGAGTCGTCCTCGTCACCCAGCGAGCTGCCGGGTATTAAGTAGGGCTCGGCGACCACCGCTACGTTCACCAACCACCGCTACGTTCACCAACCACTCGGCCATGACCATGACCTGCACCAACAAACTTAACAAAATGTCCTCAAAACAATAACAACAATAAAAATACGCAGGGCGCGTGTGCGAAATCGCGAATAGGCAACTCGTAGTCAAGAACTACCCTCAAGAATACCTGCGCAGGAACTGAGTGAGACACAAACGCAAACGCCCGCGCCGCCGCCGAAAAATACGAATTTTGACGACACGCACCCCCGTTACCCCGTCCATTTCGCGCGTAGATATTTAAAGTTCGTGCAGACCAGCGAGATATCGCGAGCGCTACAGGCAGCGCGACCCTTGTAGTGCCCGCGATATCGCGCTGGTTTGCACGAGCTTTTATGCGTTAAATCGTTAGCAGTAAGAACATTTATCGCGAATTTTTTTTCTTTCCCCTTTCATAATTTTGCGCAAGACTACGCCTTTAAACCATTAGCCGTAAGGACATTTTTCGCTTGATTTGTTTACTTTTTTTGTAATTGTTAGTAATTCCAAGTAATTCGGAATGGCATCATTTGAACGCCGGCCACGGGTCTTTGACCTACTAGTATTAGTCAGGTAATTTTATTTATGCCATACATGATGTTTTAAAATACTAAAACGAAAAAAGGTCCCGCGGCTAAAATATCAAAATAATTTATTTCACATAAACCTACAAGGGCACTTATGAAACGTCAGAAGCTAGGTGCACGGTTCCAATTGGTTGCTTCCTGTGGAGAAGAGCCGGCAAGAAAGTCCACGGTTACTCTTTTAAAATTAATGGTTTCTACAATGTTTTCAAATTACAGTGTTAATAGGTATGAGAGGACGGTGTAGGCCTATCAACAAGTACTTAGTAAAATAGAAAATGGTCCACAAGTGAGTCGACAGCTTACAACGTTCTCACATTCACAAAATCTAAAAGAAAAGAATCTTTATATAAGATTAACAAAAGAATAAAAATAAGGACCTATTTAAACCAAATGACATGATTGCCACTACAACTGTAACACATATAATTTGATAAAAATAAATATAGAAAATTGTAGGTATATAATGTCAAATAATGAAAAGATTATGTCAAGGAAGTATGTAAAAAAGTAAAATAAAATAATCATCGTAATTTGAGAGCAGTTAGTAGACATTTAATTTGTTATGCCATTAATGAGGTACCAGGAAATTATTTTAATTGTGTATACTTCAAATACGTAATGTAGATAGAATACGCGGTTTGAATTAATGTGATAACCTAATCGCCACACTTTTTAACCTCCTCCATTTGGGAAGTCTCCTAAAAATACGTAGAATTGTATTCAAACTACGCACTAGCGGTAAACTACACGAAGAGAGGAAGGTACTTCAAAATTTTGTTTCAAAGCTACGTCGTCTTATCTGCAATGGCTACGTTTTTTTTTATGAGGCGTACCTATTGATGAGGTTTGTCAGTCTATGGGTATATCTAAATGATCATAAGTACAACAATATACAAGACGTTACAACCACACAATACCTTATCGTCCTGTATGTCCGCTTGTCTGTTCACTTCAAATATAACAATAAGTCCTCCCAGGCCTAACACTGCTATTTCACCTGGCGACAAACACACAGCGTGAGAGTGCAGAGTGACGGAAACAACATCATCTACATACATTACAATATTACTACGATTAAACTATGATTTGCTATAAGTTATATATTACAGAGTAACTATCTTGTTTTTAAATTTTAAAATACCATGATTTGTGTTTGCATCAAGGTTATCGATCGACTGGTAGACTAGGGGCTCCCAAACTTTTAACATACGTGCCTAAGTTTCTTGTAAAATCACTACGCCCCAGAAAAGCATAAGAATGTAAAGCGAGCGACAGTGAGGTCGAAAATGTTTGCCCCCCTTGGATAGGTTAGGTTTTGTTTTGATCGTTCAAACAGAAATAGAACTTAGCTACTTTGTCGAGTTTTGCAGGATCAGAAGAATTGTGAGAATGCATATTGTAAGAGCGAGCTCGAAAAATTTTGTACGATTTCGGATTCAGTAATTTTTTTTACATTAAAAGGAGTTACTATGTCAACATATGCAGAAAAGTTGAAGAATCAAGAGACAGTAGAATGGAAGAGCGAGCATAATGAGCTCGAAAATTGTAGCACGCCGCCTCGGCTAGATTCGGTTTTTTTAGTCCATTCATACAGAAGTAGGAAAACTTATTTTGTCGACTTATGTAGAAAAGATGAAGGTCATTTTAAAGTACCTAGTACCTACCTACAATATTTTGAAACTTTCTGGTTTTTAAAACTAGCCTCAACCTTTTCTAAATCAAGAACATATAATCTAATAAATCTTATAGTTTATAGTCGCCTAGAAATCTCTCATTTGAGCCAAATCCCTTCGCGTTCGTACATCTGTCACTCAAATTGTCTTGCCGTGCTCTAAATAAATAATATAAAGTATAATTGCTAGTTGTAAATCTCAGAAATTTGATAAATCGTGTTAATCTAATTATTGCTTTGTGTTTCAACCTAATTGTGTGTGTATTAATCAGATATTATAGTGTGTTTTACCTAATTGTGACTCGTGGTTTTATTGCTGAGCGAAAACCTTCTGAATACCCCCGCCTACAAAACCTGACACCCGTTGTGTATAACATACAAACTATTGATAATAAGTGGGAAGTAATTATTTTTGAGAATAAAAGATAGCTTTACAAATTCAAGGAAACAACCAAAAACACGTCTGCTTACAAGCAATGTTCGGACGGAAGATGATAGCGGACATCTTAACGAAAAGTGTTCACAGCCCGAAGCTTAGAGAATTTTTAAAGGATTTATCTCTGTCCAATTATTCTATTAAGAGGGCGATGAGTAAAAAATCAAAACATCTAACTAAGATGTTTTGATATTTTATATTTTTTAAAGTGCTTTGTATAATAAATAATTTTCTAAGTTTAGTTTCGTTATGCATTTATTTAGTTAGATTTCTTCTGTCTTTGTACTTTACCTTTGGGTACAGCGAAGTACAGTCGAACACAGAAGTGTTGGCGATTTATTTAGTTTTATTTACCGAGTACTGACAAGTACAGAAGTGATCATACGCAGCGTAAATAAATTAAGGGGGCGTATTGGAAGAGGTCGCATATATGTATGCACTGGCCTGTTGCACAATGCATATGCCTGTAACCGATTAAAATTAATACTCGTATAGTTACGGCTTAGGTTTATGTACTTTGTCACTTGTGTAAAAATATTGACCACAAAATATATAATAGTAATTTATCAGATCACTGCTCATTATTGCCCCTTTTATTTTCCATTAGACCAATCACCACAAGCAGCACCCGTTCACGAGCATAACGAAAAGATCAGCCTCTAACACCCTCACCATATTTGAGGGAAGGAGGCAACCCGACCCCCGATAAGTAGTTATAGAGGTTTTAGTTATGACGGAGCGGGCAAGATCGCCCATCTGATTCTATTCAACTGTTTATTGTACCAGTACCTGAATAAAGATACAATCTCATGCAGCAGATCCATTTCACATTGCAGCTTCTGCCACAGTTTGTCATAACACACCAGATCAAAAGCTTGTGACAGATCTAAATAGCATGCCTATACTGGTGTGCTTCTGATCAGTGTGTTGTTGACAAACTGGGTATAAAACCAAAATGAGCGCCATACAATTAGAGGTGTTTCTCCAACTGTTAGTCAAGCAAACCATCCAGCACCTTAGCTATGACAGTCGCAAGCGAGATCGGTCTGTAATTCGCAAGATCTGAGGAGTCACCAGTCTCATTCTTAAAGTCATCGGGCAAATAACTATGAAAGAAAGAAAGAAAAAAAACGTTTACTTATTTGCGGTAAAAATGACGCAAAAATAGTTTAAAACACAAAAATGAGAAAAGGTTGGGGGAAGCATGCGTCACATCCACACAAATCGGCTATCGCTTAGCATTATGCTACGACCCTAAGCAAGACAGAGCTCCAGGGCTAATTTTCAACTACAGCCGGTGCCGACTTAATGACGTTGACCGGTGCAGCAAACAAATATTAAGACGCTGAAAGAAAAATAATTTATTAAAATTAAAATGTGATTCAATATATTAAATAGATATAAAAAATATAACGTATATGACTAACACATATGTTAAAGAATAATGCAAGGACTCTTGACAGGTGTACGCCGGATAAGGAAGCCATTCACGCGTAGTTGTACGAGGGGTACAGAGCGGCGAAGACCGCCTTCAAAGTGGAGATCCTGCGAGCCAGGGTGTAGCGACCCTACAGCGTCATCAATTGCAATGTAAGCGTTTATTCATAAAAAAACGTGCAGGGGACGCCGGCAAGAGCCAGTCGTTCCGTGAGCCCCACTAGGGTCAGTATTGTCGTATCGCGAGTTAACTCACATGTAGGTAATAATTAAGTGTCATTGTGTAACTATTGGAAGATTAAATAAAACCACAAGTGAATTCTCTGTTCGTATATTCATTTTCTTATCCTGCCACCTAAGGAACACGAAGAGATCTACATTGGTGACCCCGGCGTGATCAAGCAGGAAAGGATATCGCGTTACACATAACTCAGCCGGGCGACTCAACTACCACGTGGAAGGCGTCTTGAAAAATACTTTGAACAATCGCACAATGGCATCAGAAAAGGTGAAAGAGGATGAGAGAATACACTATCTCTCTCTCTCTCTGTTGTCATGTATTTGCGACAAAACGGTTCCGTAGCCTTTTTTGAACCAAGTTCCATTCCTCGTTAGATATTTGGGGTTTGGACTGCGGCTTCGGCACACTATCCTGCACAACAACAGAGAAACTTGCTGTTTTCGACGCACAATTGTGGACTTGGCGGTTGGTCATAGTTTTGCGCGCATTTAGCAGCAGAGGCCGGTAACGTGACTCACCACCGACTTAGATAGAGCGCGAGTAGCTGTTATTTTCTCGCTTGCAGGTACGTTCCCAACTGCGCACAGTGGTTTTATTGCGCCACCCACATCCCACAAAATGAAACGCTGCTTCTTTAAGGGAGTCATTGCAGGCTGTTTTTTTGCAGACTTATACATACCACATATTGGGGATAGTCCCATAGGCCCAGTTTCGTGCTCAAAACTCGACAGCGCACAGGCACCCCGTTCCACGTTTATGTTTTGTGAGAAATGTTCTTAAGTGCTTCTATTTCTGCACGTAGCTCCTTTAACTGGTTAACTGTGGCGTAGGTACTGTTCAGAAATACGGTCTATTTCACTTCGCATCCGCACCACATCTTTGAGAAGTCGAGTCACATCTACATGGTCGAACAAGACTGGAGGTAGTTTTTGTAAATCCCGAGCGACTAAGATGGGTATTTCTTCGGGATCCATTTCCTTTAACAGGCAGACGATATGGTCTATGTCACGTAGTGTTTTTCCTTGTCTTTTTCTTAACTTCTTGAACTTTGTTGTCGAAATAGAAACTACAAGTTTTTGGCATTCAAAATTTCACTTTCCGTAACTGCACTGACACAAATGCGGGCAATACTTTGCTCAGTAAACAAAAACATCATCTAGAGCATGCCTGATCGCATGCAGGCATGCAGAGCCAGGGGTGGAAACACACGTTATAATTGTTTAGTAAAATGTCCTTATTTTGTGTTTTTTGTAACAAAACCTTTATTTTAATGTTTGTGTTAATTGCCATTTTTGTAATTTAATTAAAGGTTCAATAAAGTTTTTTTTCGATATTTGTTATTATGTTTAGGTATCAGACCATGCTCTAAGTTTTATAAAACAAAAAACTTGTCCTTCGTGTTTCATTTTCACAATAAACTTACAACAATAATTTCTTCCTCTGGGTGTCGTAAAAGGCGACTAAATTATACGGACTTACTAGAAAATAGGCAGCAACGTACTCTATGCATTTTAACACCATACTGTGATCGCCAACTCGCGTGCTAAGCGTGGCGCTTATAACAAGTTTATCTAGTCCGTAATGTTCAAGTTTCAAGAGCAGCGTTTCATGATCTACGCAATCAAATGCCTTGGATAGGTCGCAAAAGATGCCTATTGCATCTCGTGCCTCTTCCCATGCATTAAATATGTGTTTTAATAAAGTGACACCGGCGTCGGTTGTGCAAGGTCCTTTGGTGAAACCATACTGTTGATCGTGTAGGATGTTATTACGATTAAAATGATTGAGCATTTGATTTAACATTACTTTTTCAAAGACCTTGCTGAAAACCGGCAAAACCGATACGGGTCTATAATTATTTGTGTTTTTGCTGTCCCCGGATTTGAAAAGTGGAATAACTTTACTGTATTTCATTAAATCCGAGAATATCCCTTGATCTACACATAAATTAAATATTAAAGCTAAATAGGGTGCTATTGTCTCAATAATTGATTGACAAACTTTAGAAGACATGCCCCACAGATCTTCGGTCATTTTAATCTTTAGTTGCTTAAAAGCCTTTACGACGACCACAGGGTTTATATGTTTGAATTTAAATTCCACAGGACAGGCTGAAACATTTGCTTTTAATAAATCAATAGCAAGTGAAGGGGAGGAATTTAAAGTTTCAGTAGTTGTAATTGGAATATTGGTAAAGAAAGTTGCAAATTCCTGAGTAACATCGATGTTATCGCTAATGAAACCGCGGGAAGTGTCGAATGTGTAATCTGTATTATGTCTTTTGTTCTTGTTTGTTTCATTGTTAATAATTTTCCAAACTGTCTTTATTTTATTATCTGCTGATTTAATCTTGTTGCTAATGAAAGAAGCTTTAGCTGCTTTGCAGATATTTTTAAACGTTTTAGAGTAAGTAGCAACATACTTACTAAAAGTTTCCGTCTTAATATACGGCTTAAGGCCATACAGTTCAAATAATGTGTCCCTACTTTTCTTGATACCTTTAGTTGCCCAGTTACTAAATAAAAACTTAGGGCAAATAGTTTTAGTTTTTTTCTTAAAAGACTTATTAAACTCTGATTGCACTAATGAAAAGAATTGATCATACAAAATATTGCCATTGGACATATTTAGACCCTGATCACTTAAATTGCTGATTAAAGTGCTAAACTTATTTAAATTACCTGTTGTTATTGGTCTAGTTTGTATCTGCACTTTTAGTATTGGTGTGTTTGACTCAAAAATAACGGTTGGACCGCTGTGATCAGAAGGGAGATAATTAACAATGGCTTTATCTAAATAGTCGCAGCAACAAAAGACATTATCAATATATGTAGCAGTAGTCGAAGTTATTCGCGTTGGTTCTAAAAACACATTTGACAGATTGAATGATTTGAAGAGGCTTAATAATCTACTGCTATTTGAATTATTTTCCAAAATATTAATATTAAAGACACCACAAATAATACTGATTTATTACCAGTTGTAAGTTTTGCCAAAACATCTTCCATTACTGATTCAAATATAGAGTAGTTTTGATAATTTGGAGGTCTGTATACGCACACTATAAAATGCTTATCTAGCTCAACACAGGACAGTTCAATGCTATGATCCACCGATAGTTCAACTATGTCATTCCAATTCTTAGATTTTATACATTTTTTAATTATGATTAATGAACCTCCACGTAGCATGGATTTTCGGTTAAAACAACTGCCCACACTATAATTCTCAAAATTAATTAACATTTCATAATCTTTCAACCAGTGTTCAGTTATACAAATAATATCAAACATTGTTTTTTCTAAAAACAATTCAATTTCTAATTGTTTGGAAGAAAAACCTTGAATATTTTGATGAAATAATTTCAAGGAATTCTGCTTAGCCCCTTTTTTACAATTAACTGATCGATTGCTAGAAGATACCTTGTTGATGGTGAGATCAAAAAAATTGTTACTGGTACCTTCTGTTGTCTTACTGACTAGTTTAAAATATTACTAACCACCTTAAAATTAGTATTATTACTAATTTTTGTGGTGCTATTTACAAAAGACTTCGACATACCACTTTGATTAACACTATCGAGGTATATTGAGTCGCGCATTAAAAAACTTTTTTTTTTCTGTAGGGCTTCTCATAGCTGACCTCTGAGGTCATGACTATTTAACCGGTCAATCATGTGGTTGCCTTAAGCTGCTAAACTCAAAGCCTCCAGCCAAGGGCATACAAACCAAGCTAAAAAGTTAGGTGAACGCTCGCTAAGGGCACCCCCTGTGGGGTACGAGCTTCGGCTTAGCGTCACCAGAGGGAAGACATAAAAGATGGGACGGGCTGGATCAAAGTTTTGATCATGATTATTAATCAGGGAATTTAAAGCTACGTGCACAGCTGCAACAACTGAGCAAGGGTTCGAGCAAGGGTCGGGGAGGAGTATCATTTACTCGGGGTCACGGACGCGATCGCAAAGGACCTCAGCGGCGAGGTCGGAATGACGGGAGGCGTCTGTATCTGTGTACTGTTCTAGTGGCCCTATTGCTCTCCTGGACGAGGGTTATGGGGTCATCTGGGTCTGAGAGAATGTGCCTAGGACGGCGGGTACGACTAATCCTACTTGGGATATAACTGGCGGCCTCGACAATCAGAGGGTTGCGATGTTTGACCGCAGAATCAAAGAAACGCTTTGCAAGGCGTTTTAGGAATTGGTGGATAGTGAGAATATTTAGGTCGAGATGGAGACTCTCGTTCCTAACATACCAGTGGGAGCCGGTGGCCCTACGGAGGAATCGGTTTTGGAGGGTTTGCATCCTATGGATATGGTCGGGTTTTGCATGAGCAAAGACGGAACCCGCATATGTCTTGATTGGACGTATGCACGCTGAATAGATTCACAATTTGCACTTGAGTGACAACTTGCTACGTGCATTTAGTACGGAATGGAGTCTACCGAGAGCGAAAGCGGCTCGCGAACGAACCGTCTTTATGTGCTCAGCGAAAGTGAGGTGATGATCAAGAATAACACCTAGATACTTGTCTCGCTTCTCCCAAAGGATCTGCTGCCGAACATAGTGAGGGGGCGCGGGAGGGGGTCTCAATGCCTGGTGCGCGGTTTTAAAAAAAGAGAACCGCTTGGCTTTTTCTGGATTGCCTTCTATGCGACACTTTCTAAACCAGGCAGCAAGTCTATTGACTGAGCCTTCGAGAGTGCAGGCGATAATGTCGGGGGATTTAGATCTAAAGTAGGTGGCCGTATCGCTTGCAAACAGAGCCAACTGCGCCCTTCTACTATTATTAGGAATGTCGCTAGTAAATAGCGTAAAAATGAGTGGAGCTAGCACAGAGCCCTGTGGAACTCCGGCGCAAATAAGCGAGACTATCTATCGAACCGCGTATTCCGCTATCGCATTGAAGGAGCACTTTCCTCTCCCCGCGGAGAGGAAAGTGCTCCTTCAATGCGATAGCGGAATACGCGGTTCGATAGATAGTCTCGTAAGATGAGTACGAGAAGATCTGGCACACCGAGTTGGTACAGCTTATATAATAAGCCGTTGTGCCAGGCTTTATCGAACGCTTTCGCAATGTCGAAAAATACTACACCCGTCAGAGAACCGCGTTGGAAACCAGCGCTTATGAATTCCATGTTGCGGTAGGCCTGATGCACGCAAGAGTGCTCAGTTCAAAAGTCGAACTGTTCGTTGGGGATGAGGCCCTTGGTTTCAGCGAAGTCTCTGAGACGCTTAAAAATAAGCCTCTCATAGATTTTTCCGAGAACCTTTAGCAAACCGATGGGATGGTAACTTGAAGGCTCAGTACTGGGTTTACTGGGCTTTGGGACACCGAAAAGAAGTGGTTTCTTAAGGTACCATTGAAGATGGTAGTAAAAAGCATTATTAGGTGGACAGGGAATAGTTGAAGCCATCTACAAGTGAAGCCATCTGAACCGGGAGCTTTGCAGGTTTAAGACCTTTGATAATGTCATGCACTTCGTCTGGAATGACGTGAGGCAGCGGACAATGAGGGTCATCAACGGGAGGGAGAGAGGCTCTACGTTTGACTTCAGCGTCGACCTTTAAGAAGTGAGCTTGGTCTACTGGTAGGCAACCGGGTGAACATTGAGCCTCGAGGCTGTTGATCAGGCATTCAGCCTTTTCAACGTCCTCAAAAGCTATGGTCTTATCGGGACGGGTCAGGGGGGCATGGAGGAAGATTGAGGAAACCTGAGTTTCCTCTGAAGTTCCCAGAATGCCTGATGGGTGGGCTCTAGTTCGCTGAGCATCTTGTCCCAGCCCGCGTCACGCAGCTCCGATATACGTGTCTTTACAGATCTCTGTAAATAGCGCATATGGGCTTTGTTTGTGGGACAGGAGAAGTTGCTATAGGCACGAATGGCAAGTTCTCGTCCAGCAAGTTCCAGCGACGGTCATCCGTTGCTGGAACTTCACTTAAACATTCGTTCAGGACAGCTTGTACGTGATCAGTGAGTGAGTCAACGTGTCAGCGATAGAGTTGAAAAGGTCGGGAATAGAGTCTAATTGAGGGGATGTGTTGGATTTCAGCTGTGTGCTTACTTTCTGCCAGTCCGTGATCCTCTTGGTGATAGGGGGAGAGTTAGGGTCGAGGAGACCTTTGGGGGTCTAATCTCATGACTGCCCGGTAGCCCGGTGGTCAGAGTCGAGCTCATTCATAGTTTCTATTGAATCTAACCTTAGGTTGACGTTCTTAAGGAGCGCCACATCTAAGATATTGGGGGTATGGTTCGGATTTAGAACCGGAAAGCGAGTGGAAGTCATCGGAGCGATGACGTCAAAGGTCAGGGAGCTTGAGAGGTCAAACAAGTGTCGGCCTCTAGTAGTGGTTACCGAACTATTCCAGGATGTTTGGCATTGAAATCGCCCGCTAAAATGAGCGAGTTACTCATAGCGAGTAGAATCGAAAGGTCATCAGAGAAGTTGGAAATTCCCCGAGGCGTAACCGGGGGGAGATAGACCGATACGAGAGTGATCGGCTCGTTGCCTGACATGCGACAGGCTGAAACTTCTAATTGCGAGAGGGGAGGAGGGTTGATTGGGATGCAGTGAAGCTGCTCTTTATCATAAATCAGAGTACCACTTTTGTAGCATCGTGACCTATCGTTGCGAACTATTTGCTAGTTAGCAATTGATGGGTTACGATGGCAAGGTTTTAAGAAAGTCTCTTGGACTAAAAGTATATCTATTTGATGATCACGGAGGAAAGTCGCGATCTCTTTGCGTTGGGTTTCTAATGCCGTTTGCATTAAAATAGCCTGTTATAAGGGATCGGGGTCTGAACCTAGCTAAGACCGTATGATCCATTAAGAGGCTTAGCGAGGGAATTTAGGGCTTGCGTAATATCTGGATACGCATTATAGATAGCCTAGATCTGGAGGAGATTTCCATGCCATCGCCTTTGCGCGAGGGGAGACGAAGGACAAGAAGGTTAAGGTGATTACGAAAGCGTTGGGGCTGACCACGGGAGTGGTTTGGGGAGTGCGCGTTGCTTTAGGAGCGGGCATGGGTTTTGTGGGGGGCGCGGCGATGCGAATACGGGGGTCTATATTTTTCAGCCACTAGAGGGCGATACTGAGAATTTACTTAAAGCGCTGCTCCGTATTGAATGATTATAAAAAAATTGTGAAAGTTAATAATTAGTAACTGTGATTGTTGGATAACTGCTAAGACACGTTACTACGATCGTCACACTGCTGCCGTGTACCACATACTTTCAACAAAGCAAACTAGGTAGCGCTGTCCTTTGCTCAAATTTTATTTACAACATAATTATTTAAAATAAATTGCTGCCAAGGCGAACCGACTGCTGCCCGTGATAAAATTTTTCTGTGCTGTGCATGTGAAGGAAAATATCACTACGAGTGTCTCAATATCACGCATAGCCAATATGCTGCGCTAAGTGCTGAATTTAAGGCTTCATGGAAGTGCCCGTCGTGCAGCAATGTAACCAGGCGTCTTAGGTCGAATGTTAATACGCCTGTTCGCAGCTACACGGAACCTGCGATTGTGGATAACTCCATGGACATGTCGCGTGACGCCTTAGGGGAACGTAGTCCTCCGCGTACATACAATGATCCCAGCCTAATTACGGATAAACATGTTCAAACCATTTCTAGCTCAGACTTTGAAAGATTCTCAAGTGACTTAAACAAAACCCTAGGCAACTGGCGGAGTGAGATGAATAAAGATCTGACTCAAATCCGCGACGATATCAAATATACTATGGCTAATATACAAAAAGAAATAAACTCGCTTCGTACCGAGCAGTCCCTTTTGAAGCAGAATATACATGACCTGCGCAATGATGTTGCAAACCTCCAAGCACCTACTCACGATTTGATGCAGCATTATGACATCCTTGAGAAGCATACTGACGAGTTAAATAGCACTAAACTCTGCTGATGTGGAGCTGACAGTCAATGCACTTGAGACAAAAATTGATACCTTGGAACAACAGGCTCGTCAATGCAATATTGAAATAGGTAATTTGCCCGAAAGGCGCAACGAAAACCTACCGGCCCTCATTGAAGCAATGGGTCGTGTACTTAACTCCCCAGTGGCACAGCAGAACATCGTGGCCGTTCATAGAGTACCACATGCACACCAACAAAGCACTAGACCAAAAAATGTCATCGTGAGATTTACGTCATGTATACACAGGGACAACGTACTTAGTGCCTTCCGTAAGGTATCATCTCTCAAGACAGAACAAATTGGCATAACTGGAACGTCATCCTCTGTTTGACTCCGTTACCTTAATGAGCATTTGAGTGTGTTTTAGTTTAATTTGTAATGTCCTGTGCGAGTCCCAATAAATACTTTTTCTTTCTTTCTTTCTTTCTTTTTTTCTTTCTTTCTTTCTTTCTATCATTTAACCCTGAAGAAGAAATAGTTATTTCGTAAAGCCCGGGATGTCGCCAAAAGCTACCACTACAAATATGTGTGGATTAGAAATACCACAATTCTTATCCGAGAGCGTGAAGTTGAATCCTCGTTTGTTATACGCGGAGAAAGAGACCTCGACAAAATTCGATCCAAATCTGTCGAATAAATGTCTAATTCGCATAGGTATCAATAATCTCTATAATTTTTACTGTTATACTCTTTATGTTTTATTCTCTTGCGTTACCTATTTTTATAAAATTGTGCATGCCATAAAACTTAATACTATTTTAATTTTAATCAATCTAAATATACTTACTAAATGTACAATTTAAATCAATTTCAAATACAATTTTTATAAAATCAAATACACTTATTATGAAATGTAAATCACAATTACATACAATTTTAAATTTTAATCGACCTTATTATAATACTATTTAACCCAAAATAATATACAAGTTTAAATGTTATAGTATTATTTTTTTTTACCAGCTATAAATGTACTGTTAGAATTCATTCGATTCCACAATGTTTCAAGTTTTACAAAAAAAACGCGAGATCTATATAAATTTGCTGCAATACACTTTGATAATGAATAGTACTGATAATTTATTGATTTACTACCAGAACTATAGGGGAATTAGAACTAAACTACATTCGTTGCTCGTGAACGTCCTGGCATCCTCATATGACATCATAATATTGACAGAGACTTGGCTGATACCAGAAATAGCAAATATCGAGTTTATTGACCCTCGTAACGTTGTGTTCCGCTGTGATCGGGATCGTGACACTACGGGGAAACGAGATGGAGCGTGCTCATTGCTATACTGCGTGAGCTTCAGTCGGCCTCACTCGATATGCTCAATGACCCACATTGTAAGCCCTCAGGGTGTATTGAGCACCTCATGGTTGCACTGCCTTGCAAAAACAATAAACATAGGATACATGTCATCAGCGCAGTGTACATCCTGCCGGGGACTAGCTCCGATGTCTATACATATCATTTTGACTTTTTACAAGACACCTTAAATGCACCCATGTCATGAATGTGTATATCGTCGGCGATTATAATCTTCCCAATGTCGCGTGGAACACGATAGCGGCAGGGCATGAGGCTTATGTAGCATGTGTTTGTGCACACCCTATATGCTTGGAACTGACGCATCTCATGTCTTCGCTAGATGCTCATCAGTATAACAGCACGCCTAATAGTGGAGGAAAGACCTTGGATTTGTTTATCTCGAACACTTGCTGTTCTACTGGCCACCTTAAAGATCCATTATTACCAGTCGACCCCCATCACCCCCTTTTGTTATAACCACACCTGTTAGCCTATCTACACAAATGATAAAGAGAAAACCGATGAATAAATATAATTTCCGTAAAGCTAATTACGATCTCATCAACAAACAGTTGGACAAGGTCAATTGGTCCGCGCTGTTTGATAAACTATCATCGGAAGAGGCCGTGGAGGCTTTCTATAGTATGTTGAATGACATAATTAGCCCACTAGTGCCCCCGGTAAGGACTAGATCACTTGACTTCCCAATCTGGTTTATGCCACAATTATTTAAAATATTTAAAAATAATGTATTTTTTCCACTTTATCCAAAGACGCTGCGTCTTTGGATAAAGTGAAAAAAATACAGCAATGTCAAAGACTATAATAACTTCTCCGAATGTAAGTCTATCTTAAAACATGCATGTAAAACCTGTTATTCCAATTATATGAACTCGGTTGAAGATAGTATATCTAGTAATATCAAGCATTTTTGGTCCTATATTTCTAACCGTAAAAATAAGTCGGGCATTCCGTCCACGATGCAGTACCAGAATGTCAAATCAAGTAATCCTGATGTTATCTGCAATATGTTCTCGGATTTTTTCTTTTCCGTATTTGAGCCCGTATCACCAACGCTCACTACGTGGGGTCCGCCGCAACAGTGCGCAGATAATGGTAGCTTAGTTAGTAATTTGTATATCGATAAATTGAAAATACTCAGCGACTTGAAACGGTTGGGTCCATCTAAGGGGGCGGTCTTGAGGCGGTCTTCTGGCGGCCTTTTTTAGGGCTACGGCTGATAATATTTATGAGCCGATTTATATCCTTTTTAATAGGTAGATGTCTGCATGAAGGTGTGTTCTCACGGTCTTGAGGCGGTCTTCCGGCGACCTTTTTTAGGGCTACGGCTGATAATATTTGTGAGCCGATTTATATCCTTTTTAATAGGTAGATGTCTGCATGAAGGTGTGTTCCGGGGTGTGGAAGCGAGCTAACATTACCCCAGTGCATAAAGGTGCCTCAAAGCATGACGTCGAACAATATAGACCCATCTCGATCCTGCCGGCCTTGTCAAAGCTTTTTGAAAGACTTGTCACAACGAGATTTATCCTCTTCTGCATAAAATTATCATTCCTGAACAACGTGGATTTGTTAAGCGCCGATCTACGACATCTAACCTGTTAATATGTATTTGCCAATTACCTGTTTGATAGTATTGATGGGCGATTGCAAATAGATGCGGTTTACACTGATTTAAAAAGCTTTTGACAAGGTCGACCATGAAATTCTCCTGAGTAAAATTGCTTACAATGGAATACACGCAAATTTACTGCGTTGGTTTGTCTCATACCTTGAAAACCGGTCGCAAAGGGTTGTAGTTAACGGTCATCAGTCTGTCTCTGTTAATATTACTTTCGGAATTCCACAGGGCTCTATTCTGGGACCGCTTCTATTTATTATTTTTATCAACGATATTAAGAAATTCTTTAAAAAGTCCAAATTCTTGATGTACGCTGATGACTTGAAGACGTTCCAAGCGGTACGTACTATGGACGACTGCCAGTCATTTCAGGAGGATCTAGATAGACTAACTGCTTACTGCATTGTCAATAAGCTGCATCTTAGTATTCCCAAGTGTAACTATAGTCACTTTACTAAGAATAATTTCATATTAAATTACAATTACAACCTTAACTGTATCCCCTTAAATAATATTCTATAGTGAAGGATCTAGGTGTTCTTTTTGGTGGAAAACTGTCCTTGAACCAGCATATCATAAACATAATCAATCGTGCTTTTAAAATGTATGGATTTGTGATGAGATCTTCAACAGAATTAAAGCGTACCTCTACCTATCTCTATCTGTATAAGACGCTCATTCGCTCTCAGTTAAAATACGCGATCCCTATTTGGAACCCCTTATACCAAAAGTACGTTGGAATAGAAAGGGTTCAGCGAAAGTACCTCCGTGCTATGTACTACAGATGTCAGGGAGCTAAGATTTATCTGATATACTCCCAACTCCTTGATAAGTATGAGCTTATCAGCTTGGAGAACCGGCGCAAATACCTGGAGGTCAACGTTCTTTATGATATTGATCACAGTTGTTTTGATGCCATTGTTCTAACGAGTAAGCTGTGTTATTCTGTCCCCCGAACAGTTCATGCACGTCAGGTTCGTACATGTACTCTGTTCGCCCTAAACCCTTGTCGTACAAACTCTGGCTTGCGCTGCCCTATTCACAGAATGTTGGAATCCTATAATTCAAATTTCATTGATATATTTGCATGCTCGAAAAATAAATTTAAATCTAATATTATAACATTTTTATCTTAATTGAATCTTATTATTATATTTTTATCTTAACATATCTCGGGACCATGGAGTCCCGGTCCCTTTGTAGGCGTACGAGGGGCCGAAGCCAACTCGCAGAGGCCCGTTAGACGTTTTGAATTAAATGGGGCACCAACCGACGATTATCCCTGTTCGCGCTATGCAAGTGCACCCAAGGACAACCCCCGGTTGGTGTAGGACTATTGCAGGATATGGTAACAAAGATATTGGACGATGGGTTTGGGTGGCTAAAGTGGACTGGTTACCTGGAACTATGGAAGGACTATAGCCCCTGCCTGATCAATGGTTTATATTTACACGGATAAAATGGCAGGGGGTGACTGGCACACTCAATAATGGGCCCCCGGAAACGGTCGCTAGCACATAGTGACGTATCGACAAGGAGCTGTCCTGAGCTGCTTGAGGAGTGGCGAGATATTCCACGGCTTTCAGAACAATCCCAGAGCCCGGAAGATGGTTAAGATCCCTACGAGCACTTACTTATTATTATTATTCCTTTATTCCATTTAAATACTCATTAATTACATTTTTAAATATTAAAACATATAAAATATAAAAACATTTAAAAATATAAAAAATAGAATTCCGCCGGTGTCGGGAGCAGGGTCCAAGCTACCGGTGGTTAGGGTTGCAGAGACAGGAACCTCCTCTCAATGCGGGCCGTATCGAGGAGTACTGCTTTCTGAATCAGGCGTTTGATCCAACCGTCTAACGAGAGCCTCGAGAGATGTTGATCGAGGCTTTTGGCCATCAGGCCATTAGCCGTTACGACAATCGGCACAATGATAGCTGAGCTCACATTCCACATGTCAACAACCTCGTGTGCTAAGTCGAGATATTTTATTTGTTTCTCTTTCTCAGCTTTCACGAGGTTCTCGTCATGTGGAATGGTAACATCGACTATCATTGCGTGGCGCGCTAATCGGTCTATCACCACTATATCAGGCTTATTGGCAACAATAGTCCTGTCAGTAATGATAGACCGATCCCAGTACAACGTGACATGGTCATTTTCAAGAACTGGGTCGGGCACATACTTGTAATACGGTACCTCAGAGTCTACAAGTTTATATTTCAAAGCAAGTTGCTGGTGAATAATCCTGGTCACTTGGTTATGTCTGTGCAAGTACTCGCCGTTAGCTAGACGCGAACAACCAGAGATAATATGTCTGATGGACTCACCCGGACGATGGCATGCCCGACACACGTCAACCGTACCGTCCTTCATAATATGTCTCCGGTAGTTATTCGTCAAGATAACTCCGTCCATAATTGCACAGATGAAACCTTCGGTTTCCCCGAAAAGGTCACCGAAACGTAGCCAGGATACGGACGCTAAGAAATCTACATCGGGCTCGTGAAGAGCCCGAAAGAAGCGCCCGTGAAGCGCCTTGCTTTGCCATACCTCCTTGCGGTCATCTGTAGTAAGTACTACAGGTTTGCGCCAGTTCTCTTTAGCCATGGAGAGCGGGGTGAGCCCGTTGTCCACTGCGACCACATCACGGTGCATACCCACATCGGCTTTAAAAAAATATTCCCTGAGGCTGCACACCTCGCGGTTGTGGAGGGTCTTTGCATTTAAAAACCCTCGACCTCCGCATTTCCGCGGGATGTACAGTCTCATCACTGATGAATGTGGGTGATGCATCCGGTTTGCGGTCAGGAGTGTACGTACCCTCCTGTCCAGGGCGTCAAGTTCGGTCTGAGTCCATTTGAGTATGCCGAAAGAGTACATCAAGACCGGCATGACCCAACCGTTGAAGGCGCGCACCTTGTTTCCGCCTGAAAGAATACCACAGAAATACCTTCTTCAGGCGACCAAAGAAGCGCTCCATCAACAATTGCTTCATGTCAGAAACGTTGATGCCTAACGATTCCGACATACCCAAATACCTATAGTTTTCGGCTGAGGAGAGGGATCTAAGGTGTATGGAGTCCGAGAGTTGGATTCCCTCGGATTCCATAATCTCCCCTCGCTTTACATGCATGACTGCACATTTGTCCACACCAAATTCCATCCTGATGGCGCCACTGAATGTTTCAGTTACCTTCAGTAGCTCCATCAGTCGCAACTTGTTGGGGGCAAAGAGTTTCAAGTCATCCATGTAGAGGAGGTGAGATATGACCTGACCACCTCTCCTCAGCCTATAGCCTAGACCTGAATCCTCTAGCAGTGTGCTTAGAGGATTCAGAGCTAAGCAAAACCAGAGTGGACTTAAACTGTCGCCCTGGAATATTCCCCGTTTAATCCATACAGGTTCGTCATTCCCCTGGGTCTGTCGACATCCTGGGTAGCGAAGGACCGTCCTCCATTGCCCCATACACGACATCAGGAAGGTGCGCAGAGTTGTATCTACTTTATACAACTCCAGCACCCTCATGAGCCATGTATGTGGCACCGAGTCATAGGCCTTCTTATAGTCTATCCAGCATGTCGACAGATCCTTGCGGGATCGACGAACCTGTTGGCTTATGGCCATGTCGATGAGGAGAAGCTCCTTAGTGCCGCGGGATCCGTTCCTACATCCATTTTGAGAGGCTGACATAATTGAGTTACTATCAATGTGTGTGTTAATTTTCGTTCTCAAAATGGATGTAAGAAGTTTATAGACCGTCGACAAACATGTGATCGGTCTATAATTCTTGGGTTCCGCGGGATTACCTGACTTATGGAGCAGGTGGGTAACGCCTGTTGTTAGAAACTGAGGTAGCGACCCAGACTCTAGGGATGACTGGAATTGGGATGCCAGGCGAGTGTGCGAACTACTCAGCCATTTTAACCAAAAGTTGTGCAGTCCATCTGGTCCCGGTGATTTCCAATTCGGCAACGGACGAACTGCTCTGGCTACGTCTAATGGTGTGATGAACACAGCATCCATTACTGGTATAGTTTCACACACTCGCTCGACATCCCGCATCCAGCCAGCCTCAGTATGACAAACGGGCACCGACCAGATGCTGCGCCAGAATGCACTTGTGGCGGCATCATCCGGGCGGCACACGTCTGTCACATTTTGTTCAGGTCGCTCCCAAGCTCTATATACCCACCTCTCATCGCTCTGGAACATGCGATTCTGCGTGTATCGATCAACCCGCCGCTTATACCGCCGAATACGACCCGCCCATGCACAAACTTTCTGCTTCAGGAAGTCGATGCGCTCTGTGACACGGGACATTATAGTCTTGTGGACTGATTCCAGTCCCCGAGAATGCCCGCCTTACAAAGCGCATCACTCGTGGTCGTGTATTTCCCCCCCTGAAGCAGTATAGTTTGCCGATAAGAACCCTGGCCCCATCGATACGTCGCTCGATCCTGCACTGCCAGGCTGGTACGACTGGTTTGGGTCGAGTAGCTCCGTCGCTGTTTGGAAACTTGACGTTAGCTAAACGACATGCCGCAACAGCCGTGCAATATAGGATCGAGTGTGTATCAATGAGATCCTCGCTGCTCTCGAAAAAATTCGTAAGCTGCGAGTCCAGGGCACACACCAGCGCCCTATTTTTGTTGTGCATGGGTAGGCGCGGTAATCGTGGTCTAAGTTCGGTCGGAGTGTACCTATACTCGCGAAACGCATCCTCCAGTGCGCTCCTCAATCGGTTGTTACACTGGCTACTTACTGTGGCAACCCTATCATCCTCCTCTTCAACACCATGATTGAACCGCGGCGGGGTTGCATCAATATTTGACGCTTGTGCCGCGGTTTGTGCCCGAGTTGAGACGATATGGTTGCTCAGTACCTCTGAGCGCAGCCTATCAAGTGCGGTATCGTCCAACCTATGGTTGCGTTGGATGACACGCACCTGATCCGACAGTCGTTGGGCCGAGACATTGACGGTTGGCTCTAGTTCCTGAAACAGAGACAGCATCCTAACACGGTACGCAGTGAGGTTAGTTCCTCCCTCTGTAGACCCGTAATATGCGCGCATGACGTTCTCGTTCATAGACTGAGTCCATCTCATGCGCTGCACACAACCACCGGCAGCGGGGACCCGGCTCGGGGCCGGTTGGCCCCTAAGTCCCAAGCTCTTCGGTGGCCAGCCTCTCCCCTGCCAACGTACAGGTGTTGGCGACGTCGGCGGGGAAAAATACTCGTCGCTCGAGCTCGACGCAACTACCGCGGCCGGTGTCGTCGTAGCGCTCACAGTGGGGCTGGGTACCGGCGGCGGCGAGGCGGAGCTGAGCGAGGAGTCCGGAGGTGGTGGGCGTGCTAAACTTGCGGCCGATCTCGTCAACATTTAGTTCCAATTCTTCCAATTCCAATTTTCCTTGTTTTTATTGGAGGTGACATCTGTCACGTCACCCCCGTTACGGCATTTTTTGATTTTTGTCTATTTCTTTAGTCATTTTTTATGTTTTATTTTGATTTGTAGCCTTTTTAGATTGTTTTCGAGTTCTGATTTACCAAAAACTGCGTGAAAAATAAATATAACAATGGAAATTTGATGAAACTATTTTTGAGACGTGTTGACATTTGTGTTGCCAGAGTAAGAATTATTATTATTATTATTTATTTATTGCAAAATTAAGTAAATTAAATTGTTTCTTATCTGATTTGGTTTTGTAGCTATAGCTAGCTTTATGTAACTTATTTATTTATTTCAAAATATTTGTTGATTTTGGTAATGCTTTTCTAGTGGCAACCACTGAACCTTAAATATGTTTTACTTGCAGATAATGCAATGGACTGCAACATTGTTACTAAGAGTTCTGTTAACCCTAAGTATTATATATGTCGTAGTTGTTTATTATCCCTTAATAAATAAAATAAAGGGTACGGTCCTTGGGACGGGGACAGTCGGAAGTGCCGTGCTCGCCCAGCCACTTAACGCACCTGTGTGTAGCATGGCAGTTCCTCTGTGAGTGACCGTAGAGCTGACAATGGTGGCATTGACCTACAATACCACTCTTGTGGGGTTTTTTAATTTCGAACCCTGTGAGGGAACCTGTGAGGGTTGCGTTTCCACAGGGAACGAATTTGGAAGATCGGCTGGTGGCCCTCAACGGGCGGGCAGATGGCGAGGATTATGTTATATGACTCTCCGACTCTAGAGCGGTGCATACGATGAACCTCATCGACAGGGACTTTTTGTGACTGAAGGTCATCAAGAATTTCGGAAGGGAGGATTTCGCGTGGGATGCGTTTTATCACGACGCGCATTTGTTTCTCTTCTGGGAGAGAGTAGGTGTGGTATGACACACCTCTCATTCTCAGAAGTCGGGTAAAGTCCTTATAGTCGCGCGACGTAGGAACGGATACTTTAATACCCTGTTTGGTATTTCTGACGCTGGTGAAGCTAATTTTGTGATCGGCACACCTTTTATAATAATAATAATAATAAACCCGCCGCCGTATCTCTACGTTGACGTCGTGGTGGGGCTTGCGCGCTCTGAACTCTGTCTGTGTCGGTAGAGTTTACTTTGCCGAAACGGGTCTAGGGTGAAGAGCCAAACCAAGAGAGATACAAAAACCTGCAGGGCAACATGTGGCGAGCGGCATGTGGCGAGCTGTTGGGCAGTAACGACCCTACGGATTCTATCTCCCGGGAGAAGTCTTGTTCCTCACCTCTCTCTTGCCTTTATTGGCCGGGTGGAGTGAACACTGACGAGGAACAGGGATGCCACCTCTTTCTTGCCTTAATTGGCCGGCTAGAGTGGAGATATCGTGCTCGGAGGGAGGAAGTATTCCAGTACGATGCTGGTAGGGATCTTGACCGTACTTCCAGGATTATCCTGATAGCCGTGGAATACCTCTCCACTCCTCAAGCACCTTAGGACATGTTGCCCCCTTTTCGATACGTCACGATGTGCTAGCGACAGTTTCCGGGGGCCCATTATTGAGTGTGCAAGTCACCCCCTGCCATTTTATCATTTTATTCTGGTATAGTATATAACATTGGTCAGGCAGGGGACATAGTTATTCGATAGTTCAAGGTAACAAATCCACTATAGCCACCCAAACTCATAGCCCAATATGTTTTGTTTCCATGTTCTACAATAGCCCTGCACCAACCGGGGGTTGTCCTTGGGTGCACTTGCATAGTGCATATAGGGATATTTGTCGGTCAGTGCCTCATTCCATTTAAAATTATCCAAGGGGCCTCTGCGAGTTGGCTTTGGCCCTAACGTACGCCTTCCAAAGGACCGGGACTGCATGGTTCCGAGATATGTAAGCACAAGTATATAAACAATAAAAATAATACATCTTTTATTTATAAAAATGTGCACATTTACAATAAGTGACTTAATATTTAAAATAGAGCACAGTTGCTTAATTGCCTGAACTAGGTTGAACCTGTGTTTCCGGCTACGAAGTGCATAAGATAAGATAAGACAAGACAAGATAAGACAATTTTATTTTGCAAATATGGGTAACAGCAAATGATGACAAAAAATAAGAGTTCACCCATATTTTACCACGTAGGCATGCAAAAGATTTAAAACATTCAACTTATAACTAAATAATTAAATACAATTTTAAAACTACACAATGAATTAAGTACAAAAAATAATATATACGTAAACACTAGCTTAAAAATTATTTCTCAGTTAGGAACTCGTTAATATTATAATATGCTTTCGCCACTAAAAAACTTCGGAGTTTCATTTTAAATAATGAAAGCGGAAGCTCTTTCCATGTCTTTGGCAATTTGTTATAAATGACTGGAGCCATGCAGTAGACACTTTTGCGCATAAGTGCTGTCTTGGCTGACTCCAGACATAGCACACTATTATCGCGTCTATTGCGTCTATACTTAATGTAATAAATTAACTAAGAGTATAAAGCATAAACTAAATTAAAATTAGATAAATAAAAGTAAAATAAAATGTTAACGGTTCTATTTGCAGACAACAAGTAGATCTTCTGTATGTGCATAATCTATGGTTAGTAAATATTCAAGTATAACTTTTTTACCGCTAAAGTAATTTAATTTATAAATACTAAGTTTTTTATTTAATCGATTGTACAAAAATGGGCCTAAAAATGTAAAAAAAAATTATACAAAGACATGTTTTGAGGTTGCATTAGATGTGCATACTATATCATTCCGCCTTTTGTTAGTATTGTCAGCAGTGTAGGTAAGCATGGTGTGCTGTTTTAATACTAAGTGCATAATGAAAAGTTGGCGAACAGTCAGCACGTTGCAGGATTTATATAGCAGATCTGCGGGAAAGAAAAAGAAACGCGACGTTTGCTACCTTTAAAATTTGTCTCTGAGCTATTTCAAGAGGAAGTAGATAGGTTTTTGGTGCGCCACCTCATGAAGAGATGCAGTATTGAATTATAGATTGGCATAGGGCCAAATGCACTTCTGTAATTAATTTTGTATCTGCAAAAGTTCGCAATTATTATTAAAACATATATAAATTTGCGCACTCTTTTAATTAGACTATCAATATGTTTTCTGAAAGACAATGTGTCGTCCATTATTACCCCGAGGTATTTTATGCTGCTCGTTTTGAGGATAAAAGGGCAATTACACATGTTGACTGAACGGTTTCCACATTGATGGGTATATAGATGAGGATTAGTAAAGTTAAATTGAGGCTTGCGCATGGAGAAGTGAATATATTATGTCTTGTCAGCATTTAATGTTAGTAAATTGCTTTGAAGCCAATTAGTCACAGTATTAAAACCTAGTTGGGCAATTTCGAACAGTTCGCTACTTGTTTTAGCGGTAAATATTAACGCCGTGTCGTCGGCATATGATATAATTTTTCCGTCTTTAATATTCACATTAAATAAGTCGTTAATATAAATCAGGAATAGCGTAGGGCCCAGAATACTTCCCTGGGAAACACCAATACCAGTACTTTTCTGCTCATCGCTCGTAATATTATCTATTCTAACACATTGGTATCGGTCATCTAAGTAGTCCGCAAATAGTTTCAGCGGCGTTCCCCCTATTCCTATAGCCTTTAATTTGTTTAAAAGAACAGAAACAGTCACTGTATCGAAGGCCTTGGCTAAATCAAGGATATTCCCAGGGTCTGGTTACTTTTGCCGAGTTCTTCTGTAATATGATCGGTCAGGCTATGCACCGCATCGGCTGTCGATAATTTGGCTCTAAAACCAAATTGCGCAGGGGATATAATTTTTTTGTAGATAGTTAACTAGTCTACTGTTTATAATTTTCTCAAATATTTTGGAAATTGAGGGAATTAACGATATTGGCCTATAATTATTTACTAAGTCTTTATTACCAGATTTAAAGACAGGGACTACAACTGCCTGTTTAAGACAGCTAGGGAAGATTCCTTTGGATAGACAGATTCGAAGTATATGCGTTAAGGGAGGTACCAAAATATGCTTAAAGAGTTTAAGGTCCTTATTGCTTATATTATCCCATCCAACTGCACAGTCATCTTTTAGTCCAGAAATGATTCGGGTTATTTCGTCTTCGTCAATGTCCAGCATAGCAAAAGATTTCAGATTACAGCTATTATTGCTTGGTTTTTGGAAAGATAATTAATTGATCAGAATAATGTTTCGAAATCTGTTCAGCAAGAATTTTCCCAAAATTGACAAAGAAGTTATTAACATTGTTAGCTGACAAGAGTGGCGATTTGGACATGTCCGTCCACTTTCCCTTGTCTTGACTGAACAAGGGAGGTGGGAGGGCGGTCTTCTTGGAGGAAGGCGCAATCGGGAGGGCGGTGGAGGGGGAAGCTACGGTAGCGCAAGTTGCGGGGGTAGCAGGGGAGATTATTGGGGTTGGTACCACAGGTGTGGGTGAAGAGGGAGCAGTGTCGGTGTCCTCCAGCGCAGCGACCTTGCTAGCCTGGGTTGAACTCTGCTTCTTATTCTTCCTTTTCCTCCCTTTTTCTTGGCGGCTATAAAACCGCCGTCGGAGTGAGAGGAAGAGGAAGAATAAAAAGCGGACTCTGTCTCGTCTTCCTCCGAACCATAGGGGTATGGGGTAGTGGGCCGCTTTGAGGAAGCGGCGCTGATGAAAGTGTCAGTGTCCATTGACTCTGACGGACTAGGGGGTCTAAATAGCTCTATCGCCGGGAGGGACTCTAGTGCACTGCTAAAGTTAGCGATGTTATTGTCTGAGGGACCTAACAGATCAGTTTGGAGTGCGGCGAACCGAACGCCATACTTTTCATTGGGCGAAGGCTCCTTATCGAGGACGCCATGGAAAAACTTTATGAAGAGCTGAAGACATCTTTCAGTCTTTCATGATGGAGGGAATTTATAAGAGGGAACTAATTTTTCCTATCGATTTTTTTTCCTACACCTAGCTCCCCGGTGGGTATGCCGGGGATGTGTAATCCCTCCCTGTCGGGTGTAGACAGGGAGGATGTGTGCCTAATGGTGAGCCCTAAGCTTGCTTTTGCCCGTTGCCTTCCTCAATGTGCAACGAGGTCCTATCCAGTCTAGTGTGAAGGGTATGAATATACCCGACCACGCTAAGTGAGTCGCTGTTGAGGCAAAACTGTCACCAATGCCGACTAGGAGACCCCCCAAGGCCGAACACTGGGACCCGTCCAATTGACTGCCTAACCCTGAAATAAAATTTTATGTTTCGATATTCATATCAGAGAATAGCAAATCAATTATTAATCTAAATTTATATTAACTAAATAATATGATCTTCATATTATTTAGTTAATATAAAACTTATTACCAAGAAAAACATTTTATCAAGTGACATTTTCTAAACGTTTCAATTCATACCTTTGACAAATATTCAATAGTCAATAGTATTTTATAATTTTATAGGGCAATTTTTTTTTTTCAGTCAGCGTAGTCCACGGAGCCCCGCCTAGCGGGGCTTCTATTTATATGTGGTTAAAAAAAAATCTTCTAACCAAGTCCTGAGCTCACTTTGCTCGCTTTTGCAGCCTAAGTTCTCATCCAACTTTAATTCAACACTTAATTTTTTATATTTTATATATTTATAGGGTTTTTTTTTCTGTCAGCGTAGTCGAGGACGAGAAACAGTCGAGTCGTAACAGGAGCCCCGCTCCGCGGGGCTTCAATTTAAATGTGGTTTCTAATAAAAAACCTTCTAACCTAACCTACCCGAGTCGGGGTGCCCCAATATGTACCCCTATTAAATTATGCTAAATATGATATACTTCAACTGAATGAAACGAAATTTAAATCTTATATAAAACGCACACTATGCAGCCAAGCATGTTATAAGTTGGGGGATTACATCGCTGATATAAATGTAAATATTCGAAATAAAAATACAAAGATCAAATATTATATGAAACATTTTGTGCGAAACGAAATTCTATGAAATTTCTGTTTGCGAAATAAAGGGACACCATTTTATTGGCTAGTGACGTACCTACTGCTACAGCTTTATTTTATCGAATCTATTATTTTAGTACATCAAATTAGTTTGTATATTTTTAAAACGTCCCCCGTCATCTCGGATTGCCGTCCCATCGGACTGTTTATCAAAACAAAAGTGGTAATTTGCAAGTATCAATAAGTTAAAAGTTACAAACCAACAAAGATACGATATGATAGTAACGGAGACAGTTCGAAAGAGAGTAAATGTAGTAGGTAATATGAAGAATCTGACTCGCACTTCAGCGCTGTGCTGTGGGTTCCCCATAGCACTGCATCATGCTGAGAGGAAGCCTTCTTGTCACAGTCATGTCGTGCAGCTGCCGACTAATTTCTGTTTTACGCTCGTGATTTATTATGTACTTTTTGTTGTTTTCGTTTACTCTTGTCTTTTATGTATGCACGTGTCTCTGTGACAAATAAACCTATTTTTCTTTCTTTCTTTCACTTGACTGTAAGTTTATCGTTATTAATTTGTAATAAGTGTCGGACACTATTGTAAGATGACAGTTAAACCCCACCATATCGCATATATTCACATCTTCGAAAACAATATTATGAATTAAAACTATAACTTTTTTCTAAGCTGTCGCAATTTCATATGTAATATGTTCATATTTAATTTGATTTTTTTTTAAGCAACAGCATGGAGAGCAAATTTTAACATTTTTGACACAGGTCCATTCTCGATGACGTCCCGCAGGACTCTGAGCGCGAGCCGATTTAGAACGATTGACTATTTTTGTACAAAAAAAAAAACTAATCTAAAAAATTCAACCGTTACATTCCCTTTATACTACGATTACCTGATGGTATATGCAATATCATATTCTTTTGTGCTGTAATTAGGAAATGATTTCGCGCCTCGTTCAATACGTGAGTGTCATTGCGCCAAACGAATCCGCGCCCCGCAATATCCAAATTGTATTTTATTTATTAAAGGAAAGGCATAGCGCGTATATGTTTAAACTTTTGTATGGTAGCAGAGTTTATTGTAACGAATATATTGGCGCAAAATTATAAACTTTAATTCAATATTTCGCATATAGCAAAGTAAAAACATAATTACTCGTGCAGCATATTACTTAGTTGTTAGAACTTTGTTGTAAGGTATAACTAAGCCCTATAAGGCTGTAGGATTTTTTTATTTTTATTGAAAGAGCTAAGAGACATTTTCAGTTTTTTCCATTGTTCTACAGTCCCTATCTGTTAGCATTGTTACTAATAAAATTTCAAATAGTACTTACGAAGAAACAGTAAAGTATTTAATTTAAATTTGATATTATTGTATAACACGGAATATTAGGAAATGTCTACTTTATAGCTATTGCATAACTCTAAACTGTTAGCATTTTTGTACATAGCAATGAATTCATTAAAGCTATCCACTCAGCGAAAATAAAAAACTTTAGAATTATCGAACGGCATATTCTTCTGGGTACTGGACTATAGGCGTGTCAATAAACAGATCGAAAATAACTCGTTCTTATGTTTTTCTCATATTATGTGTAGCTTATTATGGTTGTCGGATGAATATGGATACAATGGAACGTAAAAGTCGGGAACTGCTTAGAAGAGAGAAGCGGAAGCAATTATTATACTGTTTTTTTTTTTCAGATATTTTAACCTGGTCTTTAGTCGGAATAATAGCTATGATAAATTAGATCTTTATTTTTAAATATTAGTGAAAAACTGTAATCCTGCACATGTTCCTTTAGAGAATGTATTTTGCAGAATAGTTTCAAGATTATCATAGCCAAATGTTAGGAATTTTAGTGATAGTTTAGTTCGGTATATATCACTACTTTTTAATATAAAATAATTTTCATCATATAAATTATAATTTTTTATTAAATTACAATAATTTACTATTAAATAGTGTACTTGTTTATTCATTTTATATCTTACTTATTTACATTTTTAAATATTTCTTAAAATAAAAAGTATTAAGAAAAAACATTTAAAAATATTAAAAATAGAGTTCCGCCGATGTCGGGAGCAGGGTCCAAGCTACCAGTGGTTAGGGCTGCATCGACAGGAACCTCCTCACAATGCGAGCCGTATCGAGAAGTACTGCTTTCTGAAGCAGGCGCTTGATCCAACCGCCTAACGAGAGCCTCGAGAGATTTTGATCGAGGCTTTCGGCCATCAGGTCATTAGCCGTTACGACAATCGGCACAATTATGGCTGATCTCACATTCCACATGTCAACAACCTCGTGTGCTAAGTCGAGATATTTTATTTGTTTCTCTTTCTCAGCTTTCACGAGGTTCTCGTCATGTGGAATGGTAACATCAACTATCATTGCGTGGCGCGCTAATCGGTCTATCACCACTATATCAGGCTTATTGGCAACAATAGTCCTGTCAGTAATGATAGACCGATCCCAGTACAACGTGACATGGTCATTTTCAAGAACTGGGTCGGGCACATACTTGTAATACGGTACCTCAGAGTCTACAAGTTTATATTTCAAAGCAAGTTGCTGGTGAATAATCCTGGGCACTTGGTTATGTCTGTGCAAGTACTCGCCGTTAGCTAGACGCGAACAACCAGAGATAATATGTCTGATGGACTCACCCGAACGATGGCATGCCCGACACACGTCAACCGTACTGTCCTTCATAATATGTCTCCGGTAGTTATTCGTCAAGATAACTTCGTCCATAATTGCACAGATGAAACCTTCGGTTTCCCCGAAAAGGTCACCGAAACGTAGTCAGGATACGGGCGCTAAGAAATCTACACCAGACTCGTGAAGAGCCCGATAGAAGCGCCCGTGAAGCGCCTTGCTTTGCCATACCTCCTTGCGGTCATCTGTAGTAAGTACTACAGGTTTGCGCCAGTTCTCTTTAGCCATGGAGAGCGAGGTGAGCCAGTTGTCCACTGCGACCACATCACGGTGCATACCCACATCGGCTTTAAAAAAATATTCCCTGAGGCTGCACACCTCGCGGTTGTGGAGGGTCTTTGCATTTAAAAAGCCTCGACCCCCGCATTTCCGCGGGATGTACAGTCTCATAACCGATGAACGTGGGTGATGCATCCGGTTTGCGGTCAGGAGTGTACGTACCCTCCTGTCCAGGGCGTCAAGTTCGGTCTGAGTCCATTTGAGTATGCCGAAAGAGTACATCAAGACCGGCATGACCCAACCGTTGAAGGCGCGCACCTTGTTTCAGCCTGAAAGAAAACTAAATTATACCTTCTTCAGGCGACCAAAGAAGCGCTCCTTCAACGATTGCTTCATGTCAGCAACGTTGATGCCTAACGATTCCGACATACCCAAATACCTATAGTTTTCGGCTGAGGAGAGGGATCTAAGGTGTATGGAGTCCGAGAGTTGGATTCCCTCGGATTCCATAATCTCCCCTCGCTTTACATGCATGACTGCACACCAAATTCCATCCTGATGGCACCACTGAATGTTTCAGTTACCTTCAGTAGCTCCATCAGTCGCAACTTGTTGGGGGCAAAGAGTTTCAAGTCATCCATGTAGAGGAGGTGAGATATGACCTGACCACCTCTCCTCAGTCTATAGCCCAGACCTGAATCCTCTAGCAGTGTGCTTAGAGGATTCAGAGCTAAGCATACCAAAGTGGACTTAAACTGTCGCCCTGGAATATTCCGCGTTTAATCCATACAGGCTCGTCATTCCCCTGGGTCTGTCGACATCCTGGGTAACGAAGGACCGTCCTCCATTGCCCCATACACGACATCAGGAAGGTGCGCAGAGTTGTATCTACTTTATACAATTCCAGCACCCTCATGAGCCATGTATGTGGCACCGAGTCATAGGCCTTCTTATAGTCTATCCAGCATGTCGACAGATCCGTGCGGGATCGACGAACCTGTTGGCTAATGGCCAGGTCGATAAGGAGAAGCTCCTTAGTACCGCGGGATCCGTTCCTACATCCATTTTGAGAGGCTGACATAATTGAATTACTATCAATATGTGTTAATTTTCGTTCTCAAAATGGATGTAAGAAGTTTATAGACCGTCGACAAACATGTAATCGGTCTATAATTCTTGGGTTCCGCGGGATTACCTGACTTATGGAGCAGGTGGGTCACGCGTGTTGTTAGAAACTGAGGTAGCGACCCAGACTCTAGAGATGACTGGAATTGGGATGCCAGGCGAGTGTGCGAATTACTCAGCCAGTCCCCGAGAATGCCCGCCTTACAAAGCGCATCACTCGTGGTCGTGTATTTCCCTCCCTGAAGCAGTATAGTTTGCCGATGAGAACCCTGGCCCTATCGATACGTCGCTCGATCCTGCACTGCCAGGCTGGTACGTTTGGGTCGAGTAGCTCCGTCGCAGTTTGGAAACTTGACGTTAGCTAAACGACATGCCGCAACAGCCGCACAATACAGGATCGAGTGTGTATCAACGAGATCCTCGCTGCTCTCGAAAAAATTCGTAAGCTGCGAGTCCAGGGCACACACCAGCGCCCTATTTTTGTTGTGCATGGGTAGGCGCGGTAATCGTGGTCTAAGTTCGGTCGGAGTGTACCTATACTCGCGAAACGCATCCTCCAGTGCGCTCCTCAATCGGTTGTTACACTGGCTACTTACTGTGGCAACCCTATCATCCTCCTCTTCAACACCATAATTGAACCGCGGCGGGGTTGCATCAATATTTGACGCTTGTGCCGCGGTTTGTGCCCGAGTTGAGACGATATGGTTGCTCAGTACCTCTGAGCGCAGCCTATCAAGTGCGGTATCGTCCAACCTATGGTTGCGTTGGATGACACGCACAGTCGTTGGGCCGAGACGTTGACGGTTGGCTCTAGTTCCTGAAACAGAGACAGCATCCTAATACGGTACGCAGTGAGGTTAGTTCCTCCCTCTGTAGACCCGTAATATGCGCGCATGACGTTCTCGTTCATAGACTGAGTCTATCTCATGCGCTGCACACAACCACCGGCAACGGGGACCCGGCTCGGGGCCGGTTGGCCCCTAAGTCCCAAGCTCTTCGGTGGCCGGCCTCTCCCCTGCCGACGTACAGGTGTTGGCGACTTCGGCGGGGAAAAATACTCGTCGCTCGAGCTCGACGCAACTACCGCGGCCGGTGTCGTCGTGGCGAGGCGGAGCTGAGCGAGGAGTCCGGAGGTGGTGGGCATGCTAAACGTGCGGCCGATCTCGTCAACATTTAGTTTTCATTCCAATTTTCCTTGTTTTTATTGGGGGTGACATCTGTCACGTCACCTCCGTTACGGCGATTTTTGATTTTTGTCTATTTCTTTAATCATTTTGATCTTTTTTATGTTTTATTTTGATTTGTAAGCTTGTTTTCGGTTTCTGATTTACCAAAAACTGCGTGTAAAATAAATATAACAATGGAAATTTGATGAAACTATTTTTGAGACGTGTTGACGTTTGTGCTGCCAGAGTAAGTTAAATATAGGTATTGTTAAACATATCTTGCATTCAAGAATATCATAAAATCACTTTCATGGTCTAGTAATATGTGGTTTAACTCAATGGACTCCCTTCGTCATTATAGTTACTGGTCAAATAAAAAAAAAACCGTTACTGGCAACTACTTTTAACGAAGTTGGACAACTACTACAAATTAATTCCTCGAATGTTCTTAAAATGTTTACTCTAGATACTTGGGTATTCGTTATACAAATTAAAATGACGATCAAAGCGTATTTGGAATGTATAAAGCAGACGAAAAAATATTATAATCCCAATGTATTGGTTCATGAAGTGGTATCAGAATTAGTTTCCAAGTTTAAGCTGTCGTGTTTTGACCTATGGAGAAACTACTTCGATGAAAAGTCTCAAGTGAAAGGAATTTGGTACAAAGTAATTCAGAATAAGCATTCTCACGTGCCCTAGTTTGAGGATACAATTTTAAGCAGAAGTTATGTTAAATTAGCACTAAAGCTGCGTTCTGGGCACTATCCATCGGCAAAATTTGCTTTCCTAATGCGAATGGTCGCATCACCTAATAAATTGTGAAATATGCAACAAAATTGAAAATGTGCAACATTTGTTGATGGAGTGTGTTAAGAGCAAGAATGAAAGTGAATCATTGATCAAAGAATTTAAATTGAAACTTGGATGTTGGGCTAATTCAAAACATTTTAGCAAACCCTAGATCAGCGATTGCAAAGAGGTTACGTGGCTTGGTGAAAATTATGCCTAGTCATTGAATGATTTGGCTAGTTACAAGTATATTTTTACTTAGTTCAGGAGCCAGCTGTTCTACCTGATTTTGAACTCCACTTGTACCATCATGTTTAGTGTTAAATAATGGATAAGATACGATGGGGTTGACATATCTGTATGGACAAAAACCCCCTTTTATTATTATTAAAGTTGTATGTTATTAAAGAAAAAAAAAACATAAATACTATCAACTTCGAGGCAGAATACGAGAGTGAGCATTGTCCGGAAAGGAGACACAAAAAGTAAAAATTGCTGTTAAGGTGACAATAAGCGACTTTTAATGATTTTATACTGAAAATCACGTCTAAATGAGTAGTGTTGATGATTTTGGAAAAAATATATGTTAAATAAGAGCATTTTCTTAATAAATTAATATTTTAGATTATGTTTATATTGCATACTAAAATTATTTGTACAATAAGTTATGTCTAACGCTGATAAAAAAAGAGAATCACGCAAAATATATCAAGCTTATTTTTCTGAAACCTTCACCAATTTAAAGATAATTTAATTATTATCTTATACGTGTTTTATTTAAATACCTTATATTTTATGTATAATTAATTAATAAGGCCTCTAATTGACAGCGCTCCGTGATGAGCTCAGTACAGCTGTCCATTCAAGGTCACTGGCATATATCTACGTCTTAATCATAATTCATAAAATATGCAACCACTGGACAAGAAGACGGATGGGGGATCAAAATAAAAAGAAACTGTTTCAGGGATCTCGCGCACGAGACGGCCACGACCACAATCAGTGCTGGCAGCGACCAGGTAAACTATATAAACCAATACGAATCGCGCACTTGGTCGGCTAATTGGCCGTTGCGGTTTCTGGAGTTCACCTGGTCGGTGCAACCACTGGTCGTGGTCGTGACCGTCTAATGCACGAGATTCCTTAGTCAGCTGTGTCACGCAGAGCGTCGCAGTGTACCGAGTATGTCGGCGCCGGAGTTGATTGCAGCCTGCTCGGAGAGGGGTGCCAACGCGCGAGGCTGGTGCAGCGACAGTGTCCACAGGCGCAGACGCAGCTGCAGCACGTGGTGCGCGCGCCCCGCGCCCACGCACACCCAGCTCCGGAACAAAGGATGCGTCACGGCGAACCTCTGCGCACACACACACACGGTCAGCTCACCCATCACACAGTCGCGCCGGCACTGCCTTAGTCTTTAGTAATAGCCTTCACATGGAGTAAGAAATTAAATACCAGTAGAGCTGAGCATCGTGTACTACATTTTAAAGCTAAGAATAATGTAATCAATTCAGTAGCACCTTGATCTTGTCGGCGACGGGCTTGCTGAGCTGGCGCGCCAGCAGCGTGCCCAACCGGAACAGCGGGAACTGTGCGGGCGCCATGCCGGCGCTACAGTCTGCACATGGATATCCGCTTCCCGTTCCCGTTTAGATACACTTTTCTTTTAATAGTTTTTGTTGAAGCCATTACTAAACATAAACAAGGATGTAGATGATGAGAAATTTTGCAGTAGGTGTATTGATTTTTAATGTTTTATTCGTTTTTATTTTGTAAAAAACATGTTTACAAAATTTATATTTATATTATGAATTACTTATTATTATTATTTTTTAAACACATAGATATCTATTACTATATACTCTATGACATAGATAATTAACTTAAATCGTAGCCCTATGGTATCTCACCATAGATAATGCACTGCAAGGAACTTATATCTACTTATATTTATGTGTATAATCTATGATAAAACTCACCTACGGTCAACACACAGAGTCTCTCAGTAGAGTCCGCGCCGCCACTAAAGTCCGATAGACGCGACGCTAGTGACCATATCTATCATTTCATCAAAATGCATTTTAAAAAAAGTAGTTTCACAATTTTCCGCCGGATTCTAGTGATGGCGCGGGCTCTAGTATATTCTTTGCACAAGGTACATTCGTTTTCACAAATAAGAAATAGGTGAATACATTTTCACCTATTTCTGTCAAGGTCCCATCAAAAACATAAATGTGGAAATGGGAGCCAAGTTCAATATTAAAAAACTTTTATACAAAACAAAAAACAACCGACTTCCAAAAAAACACTACAAAGTGAAAAATAACTTAAAGGACTTCAACCAAAATGGGCTAACCGGTGAACAGCTGTATTGGGAAAAAAAAAATTCATAAATAATTTAGTAGGTAATAATATTTAGTAAACATTGGTTTCTTTTGGGAGTGTCAAACTAAATGATATTAAAAACGAATAAAAAAGATTTTTAATTGATTATTGGTTGTGTATGGTGACAGTTGTTTTGCTGTGCAACATGCGGGATGCATTGAGTTAGGGTTGCTGTTAAACTTTTATTGTATTCTTAAAGCTTATAATTTTTTAGTTGCCGTAGATGCAGAAATAAACGTTTTAATAAAACTTTGTTTTATTATGTAGAAAGCATATTTTTTTATAATGAGAAACAAGACAAATATATAACAAACATTGCTAAGCAACAAACCATCGATAATACATAAAGGTTGTATATCTTCACATCCACGATACTTTTAGAGCTTGGACAAATCTTGAAGTCCAATTCTACAGCTTAGCATGTTCAGTCTTGGTCCAAGCAATGGCTTCGTAAACATGTCCGCCAATTGCAATTCTGTAGAGACTTGTTTGACAGCGAAGTCTCCATTCTGAATACATTCTCGAATGAAGAAATATTTTATCTTGATATGTTTTGTTCTCTTATGGAACTCATAGGGTGGGTTCTCAGACAACCTTATAGCAGACTCATTGTCAACGTAAATTGTCGGTTTTTCGTTCAGGTCTGTTAAGTCCGTTAATTCCTCCAGGAGTTCTTTTAGCCATAAGGCTTCTCTCGCAGTTTCTTTCATGGCTACGAGTTCGGCTTCCGTTGAAGAGATTGCTACTCTTGGTTGTTTTTGGCTTTTCCACATGATGGGACCGGAGAATAGGAAAATCATCCCTGACGTCGAATGGCCAGTTGTTGTGTCACCACCAAAATCAGCATCACTGAAACATATCAGCCTCTTCTCCCGGCTTTTCGCGAAGACAAGTCCTTTATCTATAGTACCCTTAAGGTATCTAAAATTCGCTTAACTCTCATCACATCAAACCTAGTAGGAGTTTCTAGATGCCTTGACGCAACACTCACAGCGTAGCTTATATCTGGCCTTGTAGCGACCATGAGGTATGTTTCTTATAGAAACCTGGAGCTCTAGGTCGCTCAAATGAAACCAATAGTTTTTCAACTGGTTTATTGGTAGTTTTACAAGTAATTTGATTATTCTAGACAAAAATTAGCAGAGCTAGTTGCTACTTCCAGTTTAGTAGGTGAATAATAAAAATATGAAGGTAGAAATTTTTCACTAACAATTTTGATAAAGTTTTAGAAGTATCGACGTTAAACACAGAAAATATAAAATAAAAAAGAATATAATTAGCAATGACTCGCGCGCGTATTGTCATGATATTATAATAGTATCAGGCGCGAACATCTTCCCCGCCGTTAAAAGTCCCCAACTTTTAACTCTCCATCAGGTGCTCGGTGGCTGGTAGCGGGCAAAGTCGCGTGAAGGGCCTCCGGAAGCTTCCTCGGGTGGTTTGTACATCTGCTACGCGACACACGCCGTCATGGCCAGGTAATAGTTTACTAACGCGCCCTGTACGCCAACACAGTGGCAGCAGGTTCTCCTCATGCAATAGAACCAGGTCTCCAACGTGTAGCGGAGTAGTATGAGTGCGCCATTTCGATCTCTGCTGCAGCTCAGCCAAATATTCGTTCTGCCATCTTTTCCAAAAATGCTGGCGGATCTGTTCGAGCCTTTCGTAGCGGTTTAAGTTGGTGGTCTTGCTTTCGACGAGATGCGGTGAAGGCAGCGCAGTTAGCGGCCGACCAAGGAAGAAGTGCCCTGGGGTAAGGAAAAGACAGTCATTTAGGGATGAGGAAATAGGACAGAGTGGGCGGCTATTTAAAATGGCTTCGACTTGTGCGAATAATGTGGATATTTCCTCAAAGGTCAAATTCATGTTTCCCATTACACGCCTAATGTGAAATTTAGCCGATTTCACCCCGGCCTTCCAGATACCACCAAAGTGCGGAGCGTAAGCAGGAGAAAACAAAAATTTGATTTCTTCTTCGCTTGAGAAATCACTTATAGCTTGGTGATTACATTTTAAAAAGCTACCAATATCCTTAGCCGCGGCAACAAAATTGCGACCATTATCGCAGAAAATTTCAGTGGGTTTACCGCGACGTGAAATAAATCGACGTAAAGTTAAAATGAAAGCCTCTTTCGAAAGATCGCTTACCGCTTCCAGGTGCACACATTTATACCTTAAGCATACAAAAATGCACAAGTAGCATTTTATAACTCTTGAACCGCGCCCTTTCCTATTCAAGACAAAAAATGGGCCGGCAAAATCTATACCTACACTGCGGAACGGGAAATCCACCGTAATACGTTGTGGGGGTAAGTTCCCCATGAAGGGAGATAACGTCATGCCTTGTACTCTTTTGCATCGGACACAGTTATGCACAGTTCGCCTAGCGAGGTGCCGGCCATTAATAGGCCAGATGTACTCCCTGACACTCGCGAGGAGCAATTGTGGGCCAGCACGCAATTTATGCAAGTGTTCTCGTTCAAAAATTAATTTAGTAAGATGGTGTGACGAATGCAGCAGGATAGGATGCTTACTATCGAACGAAAGTGATGAAGCCTCTAAACGGCCTCCTACCCGTATCAAACGATTTGCATCAATGAATGGTGAAAGTGCTAAAATACTGGACCTAGAACTGAGACATTTATTTTTAGATAATAAACTATATTCAACAACAAAAGATTCTTGCTGTGCTATACGACACAGAAGGTAAAAAGACTCTTGTAATTCTTGTACACTAGGAGCGTCTAAACGCTTATGATTAGGGTTGCGCATGTTGTATATAAATCGTAGAACATAGGCATACAATCGTTTCAATTTGTTTAACTTAGAATAATGATTAAATGGAATTGTTATAGAATGATTGTTATCGACATTAGCTACAGTTGCTTTTATTTCAGGTAAGTCAATCCCTTCATTAATATTATTGGATAAAACGGGCCAAAATGACTCTTCTAATAGTAAAAGATTTGGTCCTGACCACCATAGATCAAGATTCTTAAGTTCCTCAGGATAAACGCCGCGTGAAATGAGGTCAGCAGGATTATCTGAGGTAGGTACGTGACGCCAGCCTGAAACACTCGTTAATTCCAATATTTCGGCAACTCTGTTGGCCACGAAGGTTTTTAATTTTCTAGAGCTAGTACGCAGCCAAGAGAGAACGACGCTGGAGTCACACCAATAAAAAATATGCTCTATGGAGAACCGTAAAGACTGGACGACGGCCTTACATAATCTAGCAGCTAATACAGCGGCACATAACTCTAATCGAGGTATCGTGCATGCCTTGACAGGTGCTACCTTTGACTTAGAGCATAATAGGTTAACGTGCAAGTTGCCTGATATGTCAACAGACCTAATATAAATACAAGCGCCATATGCTCTCTGAGAGGCGTCACTAAAAGAGTGCAACTTTGTTACAACGGGAGAATCACACAGAGCACGCCTCGGTATTGTAATTGAATTTAAATGAGATAAATTCTTATAAAATTTAAACCAAGCCTTTTCTATCTCTGGTGGAAGTGAATCATCCCAGTCAACCTTACCAAGCCATAGTTGCTGCATAATTAATTTAGGGATAATTATACAAGGGCTTACAAACCCAAGTGGGTCAAATATTTTAAAAGACGTTGATAATATACAAGGTGCAGTTTTGGATCTGCAAAACATTTTAGGAGGTAATTATGTTAGTGATTCTCGACCCGAATCAACAATAAAATGGGCAGGTTTTTTTTTTTTCATTTTATTCTTATTTACGGAAATCGGTAAGTGTGAACTCCCCTTTTTAAAACGCGACCAATCTGTACGTGTCCTTAAACTGCGCTTCACACACACAAACAAACGCAACCGACATTTCTTTCATAAATCCAAAGAACCAACCACCGCCCGCTCCCTCTCCCCCGCCACGCCCCCGCGGCCATCGCAAATGCATAAATCGGGTCAATTTACTAGTGTATTTGATGACGACGGTATGTGCATACGCTTGCAAATTCCGCCCCTCAAGTGCGCCTTCGATTAACGGTCGGGATAGGTACCTACTACCTAGTTGTAAAAATGACGGACCAATACTCCAATGTAGAGTTGGTGGAGATGGTCCGCTTGTATGCCATCAGTGGAGACAATGTATCTCGAGCCATCGAAATGTTCGCGGAGTTATTCCCCAATCAGCAACGTCCCTCACACAGGGTAATGCTGGCTGCTACGCAGAGACTGCGCGATCATCGGCAGTTCAACGATCAGTGCTTTCGACACAATAAAAACGAATGTGTTTGTGTTACGTAAGCTGAAGGAAAATCAGCAACGTTGTGCTAGACTGTGCCTGGAGTGTGACGGTGGAAACTTTGAACAATATCTCCAGGTAACATAAGTAGGTAATTTATTTATTTATTTGTACGTAGACAATAATTTGTAAATACGATGTTAGCTAAATCAACTTGATTAGTGTAAATAAGTTCATTTAAAATTTTTAACTACGCCAAAAATACCTATCAGACAAAATGAATCACCTAAAATCCCTAACACATGGATACCTACCTACTTAACTAGCACAAATTATCTTGATGTATTTCTGTCGGTCCTCAGCCCGTTAAAAAGTAGGAAGGAAAATCTTAAATCTACAAATAAAAACCGTCCTTGGGCTGAATTTACTTACAGAGCGCGCCGACTGCGCCGAGTACCTACATGCCTTATTATTTTTATTATTAGGTGCCTACCTAAATCCCGCGCACGCGCTCGCGATCGTAGTTTCACAATTGTGCAACAGGAACTGCTTACGTGCTTTGTAAGGTTTATTTATCTCCGCCTATCATTTTATTCATCAGCTGATAGGTAACTAACGACGCCAACGTGATCTTTTTTTGGCGCAGTTGTATCTAATTCCTACTATTATTATTTATCGTAATAGCCCAGTGGTTAAGGCTTTCTCCTCTCATGCATGAGGTTGCGGGTTCGCAACTGAGCAAGTACCATTGTGTTATTTTTTTAATTCATAATGATGTAAGTACTTTTTTAAATTTATCTAGGACATCCATTGATGTGGGTTTTTATATATCAATGAGGACATCATTGAAATCCCGTGTTTCGGTAAGCACTTAATTAAAGCCTTTGGTTCGAATTGATTTGTAGCTCTCGGACGGTCGTTAGGTACCACACGGGTCGGTATGGGTCAACGACCTTACAGCCCTGCCGTATGGTCGTTGGTACGGGTAGTCAAAAGCCAGAAAGTCAGACAATTAGTCTAACAAATGGGTATCGTGTTATCAAGTAACTGGTTTGTTGAGGTCTGATACGCAGTCGCCTTACGTGATTCACTTGCACTCCATGTAGTGAGCTGCATACAGTTAAACTGAAAGCCGACCCTAACATAGTTGGGAACAGGCTCGGCAGATTGGCCACGGCATTGTAATGATGCTTAAAAATGAGTTATTATTTAGCGAAATTTAAAACAATAATGTAGGTACATTGTGATTTTCAAATTCGAACTACATCTAAGGTAAAATTATTTGCTATAAGTTGCTGTAGCTACAACAACTTGTACAGATCGCGGCACGTTGGTTGAACCTTCGATGCGCAGTAACAGATTTTCGAGTCTTAATCGAAATGCGGTATGACGAGCATCGCGGGGACTCCCCGTAACCATAGCAACGACCTTCATTTTAGTTTAACGTACGTGCCGCGTTCGTTTCATAGAAATGTGGGCGGAGACTCGTACAGGCTGACGTCACTGGTCATCGCATTCACGCACACAGTGACATGACGCGCGATACATCGCAATAGGTGATTCTGTTTTTTTGAAGAGGGTTATTAAGAGAGTTATTCTGAAAAACAATAAAATTGAAAAATCGAAAAGAAAAAGTATTATTGATTATTGACTTGGTATCGTATTGTTATATGATTATTTACGAGTCTCATAACAACCTCCTGAAATGTTTTGCAGGTTCAAAACTGCACCTTGTATAACGCTTAGTAATTTTATTGCTACTAGCAGGAATATCAAATGAGTAATGTAAGCGGTCTGTCTTAGAGTCCCATCCTAAGCCAAGGGTACTTGCAGACTCACTTTTTATTAATGTATCTGTAGAATTCGTAGAAAAGGATTCAAGTACGTTAGAAGAATTTGATCTATATTTTCGCAAGTTAAAACACCCTGCCCTTAGCGTTTCAGCTACAGATTGTTGAATATTTTTTAATTCATTTTCAGAATTACTGCCAGTTATTAGGTCATCAACGTACAGGTCATGTTGGATTATAGTTTTAATAAGTGGGTCCACGCACTCCTCCCCCAACTGCCAAAGACACCTTGTACTCAAATAACTTGCGCTTGCGAACCCGTAAGTCACAGTATTTAACTGCAAAGTTTTAAGAGGCTGATGCTCATCTTCCCTCCATAAAATCAGCTGTAGATTTCGATCAGACTCGTCAACTACAATTTGCCGGTACATCTTTTACATCTTGTACATCGTCTGCGGTGAGAATGTGCTTATAGTGACGAGCACGAATCAGTATGGAGAAAAGAGTCTTGGATTTGAGGCCCAATCATTTGCAAGTCATTGACAGACAAACCGGAGGATGTGCGAGCTGACGCATCGAAAACCACTCTTATTTTAGTCGTCTCACCTTTTCCTCATCATCCAGTTTTTAAGGAAAATATCCTTAAAAACTGGATGATGAGGCAAAAAATAAAATAAATTGGACTTAGCATTGTTTAGTGAAACTTCAGAAAGGTGACCTAATTCACTGTACTCCTTTAAAAAATCTACGTATTGAGATTTAATCTCAGGCTGTCTCCTGAATCGTCTCTCTAGGCTATAAAATCTTTTCTTGGCAATATTATATGAATCACCAAGACAGTCTGCTGAGCGGACTAAAGGTAACTTGACACAAAATCTACTACTTTCTAAGCGACAGGTGTGTTGCAAAAAATGCATTTCACATGCCTGCTCGCTGTCAATTAGATAGGATCTTGGTGGAATTTCCTCCAACTCCCAAAACCTATTTAACATGTGTTCTATGTTATCATTTTGTAAAGAATTAGTAAAAATATGGTTACATTTAATGTTGTTCTTAGTTTGTTTAGTAAAACATGGCAGCGGACCTCCAATTAACCAGCCTAATTTTGAGCTGTGCAACTTAGGAAAGCTAGGACCCAGGGACTGTTGTTCACATCCAATGATGTCCCAAAATAAATCGGAGCCTATGAGTACATCTATGTGAGAGGGTTCATAGAATTTAGGATCCGCTAAGATTACATTATTAGGAATTTTAAAAGAACAACGGTCAAGGTACGTATTAGGTAATGCGCCTGTTAGCTGAGCCATTACATAAAGATTGGAAATTACATTAAATGATGTGTTTCGCGATTTTATTTGGGCAATACAATATTCAGTGACAGTCCCTGAATTATTGTTGCCAAAACCGGTAATATTTGTAGACTTAATAGGGCAGGTTTCTAGAGATATTCTTTGTTTCAGATTGGAACTGACAAAAGATGATTGACTGCCACAATCAAGTAGGGCATGCACAATTTCTGATTTATTTGTTTTAGGATTGACCACTTCTATTAAAGCAGTAGATAATAGGGCTTCGCTGACAGGTTGATTGGTAAAAGTGACCAATTTTATTTATTTTATTTTTATTTTATTACTTTTAGGAAAACTTACAGCTAATACATTTCCATAAAACTAGTATAATGTGTAAAAGATGGCCAATTACAAGTTTCCACAACTGATTAATGTGAGTAACATTGACAAATACACGCAAACAGCGACGTAAGAGATACGCAAATGATATAACTCACTCTCAAAAAAGTACAATAATAAAGAGAAGAGAGAGAAAAAAAATACATGGTTATACATCAAAAAAACAATTGTTCAAACTTTTCTTTACTTTCTTAACGCTACTACAAAATAAATCCAAATCAATGTCGACATTCTGACACACCATATTGAAAGTACGACAAGCTCTTATCACGTACGAGTTCTGTCTGTAAATAGTTCTGACTTGAGGCACATGAAGAAGACGTGGTCTCCGAAGAAACACACTGGGTACACGAAGCCCAATCTTGCCCACCAACTCAGGGACATCAGTAGATCCGTTCATAACGCTAAACAAGAAAGCAAGATCTGCAATTTTCCTTCGCTCGTGTAGAGGAAGAATATGAAATTTTTTACACCGACTCATATAATTCGGGAGATAGGTATTTGAGCGATATTGAGTGTACCTTAAAAATCGCCTTTGTATACCTTCAAGCCTATTAATGTATACATTATAATTAGGATTCCAAACCTGAGAAGCATATTCAAGGTGGCTACGGACAAACGCACAATAAAGAATTTTCATTGTTTTAACATTCTTAAAATCTGAAGAGACCCTAAAAATAAAACCCAAGGCTTTAGAAGCCCGGTTAACTATATTATTAATATGTGCATCAAACAGAAGCTTAGAGTCAAAAATTACTCCAAGATCCCTGATGACACTCACTCTGGCTACCAAAACATTTGAAAGCCTATAATCAAATGTAATAGGGTTTGGCTTACGCGTGAATGTACATACATAGCATTTGGATACATTTAAATCCAACCTATTCATAGCACAATATTCGTGGAACCTGTCTAGATCATCCTGCAATAGCCGTGCGTCCTCAACAGTTGACACTTGACCTAAGATCTTCATATCATCCGCATACAATAAGACTTTAGAGTTAAAGAAACAAGAGGCAACGTCATTTATAAAAATATTAAATAAGAGAGGTCCGAACAAGGATCCTTGGGGAACACCCGACGGAATGTACATCGCTCTTGACGTATACCCGTTGAGGACCACCGTCTGGCACCTATTCTCCACGTATGACGAAAACCATCTAAACAAATTACCCCTCACACCAACCAACAAAAGTTTACGCAGAAGAAGCGCATGATCAATTCGATCAAAACACTTGCTGTAGTCAGTGTATATAACGTCGACCTGAGACCGTCTGGACATGTGATCTGTAAGATAGTCACTACAGATCACAAGATTGGATGTGGTCGAGCGACCCTTTAGAAACCCGTGTTGCTGTTCACAGAAACTTAATTTAAGAGAAGAAGAAAGTTGTCTGTGCACAATTTTCTCCATAATTTTGGCGAACACACAAAGTTTGGAAATTGGTCTATAGTTGCCTATATTGTCCTTAGCTCCTTTTTTATGAATCTGCGTTATATACGCTGACTTCCAGATGAGAGGCACTACCCGTAATTCAAATGACCGCTTAAATAATAATGTTATCGGAAAGGATAGGCACCTAGCACATTTAGAAATAAAAATTGGCGAAATGTTATCAGGGCCCGCAGTTTTGTTTAGGTCCACTTGTTTAAGCAACCGAAACACTTCCTCCTCCCGAACATCAATAGAGCTAATGTCTGATACGCCACCCACAGTCAGAGTACTAGGTTCATCCATTACCTCAGTGTGTAGATCGTCGTCACTTCGTTCTTGAAAATTAGAAAAGAAATAGTTTCCGAACATGTCACAAATTTCCTCCCCAATGCTGGATGAAACTTGACCAAAGTTAAAAACAGACGGGTAACAGTTGGTTTGTTGTTTCAATTTTACATAACGCCAGAAAGCCCTTGGATTTTTAGAAATGGCTGTTTCAATATCTGCAATGTAATTATCGAACATTTCCTTCTCCAAATCTTTAGCCCGCTGACGTAAAGTTACAAAAGAGTGAAGATCAGATATGTTTCCATATTTTTTAAATTTAGAGTGAAATTTCGCCTTTTCCCTAACCATTTTAATAAGAGGGCTTTTATACCAAGGAGGATACTTGCCACGAGGTACAATTATTTTAGTAGGTATAAACTTATTGTGTAGCAAGTTAATAGTGTCATAAAAGAAATTGACAGCTTCCTCAAGAGTCCTAGAGTTTAGCTCTAATGACCAGTCTCTAGCCACCATTTCCTCAATTATGGCGTCATAATTTGCAAGAGCATACAAGAACTTGACTCTTGGCCGAGAATGCAGCTGATGCAGTTGAACGAAGTCAGCAGTGATACAGAGTGCCTTATGGTGTAAGTCCTCCTCCACTAAAGGATCCAGGCAACAAGTGACAGTAACTTCGTTATTCGATAATACCAGGTCAAGAATCCTGTCATTCACATTACGATGAGAATTGTACTGTAACAAATTGCAAGCGGTAAGAGTATCACAAAAGGAGGTTTGGACAGGTCCGCGTAAATTACTGGGGCATAGATAATCACCATCATTCGCCGCATGCCAGTCAATATTCGGCTGATTAAAATCACCAAGAATCAAGAACTTATCTGCTGGATTTTTAAGAACAATGTCAGCCAAATTATTAGCGAAATTGTGTAGTTGTACTATCAAAGAGTTACCAGAATGCTGATTACATATATAAACCACACAAAGATGCATTTTATAGGTTACCTTAGGTTTCGATTGGTGTAGGGTTAAGGTGACCCACAGATCCTCTGCGGACGAGCACCATTCATTGCGGACGTCAGCAACAAGTTCCCGACGTATGGCTATTAAGACCCTTCCTCCCATAGTTTGGTTAGTGAGAGAGCAATTTCGATCCCGTCTCCATACAAAATATCTGTCATCGAACAATTCACTATTAGATATACCATCTATAAGCCAGGTCTCTGTAAGACAAACGACATCAAACGAATTAATACAAACATTCCTATAAAAAACAGATGTTTTAGTCCATAGCCCACGAACGTTTTGGTAAAATAAGCTAATAGGTGCCATTATAAGTCAAATGTAACACTAGAATAATAATCGTAAAAATATGAGGCACGGCGATATTCTGTCCCAAGTAGAAACCATAGTAAATAAAAGTCGGTGTAAATAATAAGTGTGGTTGGTGTAGGCAAAATAAGGCGGTAGTTGCATTAAATCAAACAGATTTCTCCAAACTATCATCAATTATCATCAATTCTCAATTTTAAACATAACGACTCGTCGATCAACAATAGTGTGGCAGCAGATCGACTAGCGATATTGCCTAAAAAAACTTTTTTAAGTCTTGTTCAGTCCGGATATGGTGCTTCGGTGACGGATGATTTTTACGAATAAAGATTTTGCAACCTGTTACCCAAACAAACTCATAACCTTTTTCCCTTGCCAATATCTTGGTTTTGTTTAGTAAGGCTTTGTTATGCAGCGTCAGGTGGTCATTGACGTAAATTCTATGGTCACCCTGGAGTCCCAAATCGCCGGCGCTCAAGATCTTATGTTTTCTAGCTGCCGCAACAAAATCACTTTTTAAATAACAATTGTGTACCGAGCAAATTATTGTTTTGTTATGGCTGTCATTTCGCATGGGAATCCTTGCTATGTAATTAATCCGTTCCTTAGGGATAGGACAATTGATTGTATCCCCTATTTTAGCAATGACTTCAAACAAATTCTCAGAGTTTGATTCAGGTACACCCTTGATCTCAATGTTATTCATCCTGGACCTCTGCTCATTATCACGACACTGAAATTCAAGATTTCTACAGCGCTCCTGCAGGGTGGTGATGTCGTCTTTGGTCTTCTTAAAACTATCCATTTCCTGTTCCAATCCCGAAACTTTACATGCCAGATCTTTTACTGAGCTATGTACATATTCAAGAGACTCCTTCATTTCTGCAATGGAGCTAGTGACATCAGAGAATTCCCCTCTCATAGATTTCAATTCCGCCAACTCCCTGTTGATAAGCTTTAAGTCCTCCATCAACGCCGGTAGAGACTCTATCTGCACCGTCAGCCTCTTCAACTCAAATAGCACACTCTCCATATCTGTCGCCGTGGATGTTGCGGACCCTACCCGAGGACTCGCAGCCAGAGCTTTGCAGGAATTACACCTCCATGTTAATTTCCGATCACCGAGCTTTCTCCATCCAGATTCAGTGATACCCGCGCACGGAAAATCAAACTGACCATGACAGGCAGTACATTTGATCCCGTCATTAAATTGACTGTCGCACCTTTTGCACTTAAACATTGTATCTAAAAGTGATTCCGAGAAGTTTATAAAATAAAACCTTGAGAGCTTTGTTAATACGGAGCGTCGAGCGTATGAGCGTATGCGTGCGTACGGTTCGCTGTCTACCGTGAACTGGAAATCATCAATGTGTCACATAGACTGTCAACACCACAAGATTTGTCTTCAGTAGCAGCAGGGAGATGTAACATAGTGTTGTGTCTCCTTCTGCATTCATGGCAAGGGCCAAAACAGCATTGGCGAGAGACATGTCCGAACCTTAAACAGTTCTTACATAATTTTAGTTTGGAGGCCTCTGCTATGCGTTCCCCTATGCTTTTTGCCTTGAATGACGGACAATCATAAATTCTATGGTCCGTTGCATTGCAGCAGGGACAAGAGTTGCATGAGGATGCAGGTTTTTGATTTTGACCATTATTACTATTTGTGCATGTATGTGATTTAGTATGTGGACGTTCTGATTTAGTACGAGGAGCAAGGCGCTGCTGGCTATGAGAAGGTTTAGAGACATTTTCGACTTTATTACGGTGCAGTGTTTCAAGGACGGCTGCACGATCATTCAAGAATTTGCGAAAATCCTTGAGTGCAGGCGTGTCTGTTGACATCGTATTACGGTGCTCTTCCCATTTCACGAAAGTATCATTGTCTAACTTGGAAGCGACTAAATGAATAATAATAACATCTCAGTGCTCGGTAGCTTGTCCTAAACTGGAAAGGGCACGCAAGTTCTTGGTCACGTGGTCCATCAAGAAGCGCAACGATTTTTCCGATTCCTTACTAATAGAATTTATATTGAACAATGCACTGAGGTGATGATAAATTAGCAAACGTTTATTATCATATCTTTCAAGCAGCAAATTCCAAGCTTCCCGATAGTTAGCGGAAGAAATTTCGAGGTTAGAAACAGTTTGAGCTGGTTCTCCTTCCAAATATGACATTAAGTAATGGAACTTGTTTACTGAACTAATTCTATTATTCATGAACTAAAGATCTGAAGGTATCACGAAATTCCATCCACTTGAAGAACGAACCATCAAATTTAGCAATCTGAATTAACGGTAATTTGAACCCCATTTCACTATGATCATGAACGCAATGAGATGTATTATGCAAACTAGAATCATGAACACTGTCATCCTTGCTATGCGTTTGCAATAAGGTCTGAGCAGCTACAATGTTGCTAATAAATTCCTACTCAATTATTTCCCGTTCCTCCAGCTCATCCTTCAAACCACTAGAGTTACCAACCTCAATCTGACTTTGAAGATCATCAAACTTGGAAGATAATGTTTCGAATTTGCTAAGTTTAAGCGTAAGTTCCGCCTTTTGTGTTGCAGTAAAAATTTCAAATTGTGATAATTTATCTAGGTAGTTTTTAAATTTCGTAACTTGTCCTTTCCTTTCAATGTTAACTAATACGCAGTTGTAACGAAAACAATAAGTGCAATTCAATAAAAATAACACGAAGAAGAAATCAAAGTTAAGTACGTAAACAACAAACAAATTAGAAAAGCTTGTGGTGTCTGCCGCACAGTAGACCGGGGCAACAGCTCTGGCCTGGCGGGCACGTAGGCAGCGCGGGCGTTGCGCGGCGTGGGCTCGGCAACGAACGGGGAACACGGATAATCTGGAAAGTTCGGCGAAATAATCACTACACGGAAAAGAAAATAGGTACGGCGGTACCCTATGGCGAGAATTATAGGCAACGGAAAAATAATTAAATTATAGAAGATGAATTTCGTACGTAGGTACTTTTACGAAATTATTAATTACTTCTGTAAATCAGAATGTAGGCCAAAATATAGAAATACGATAAAAATATCGCTATGCGGCGTTAATATAACGTTAGTAAGAAGTATTTCCAACCGGAACATTACCTAATCAGGTAGGTACTTTAACGGAAAAACTCAACTTATGAATGACGCAATAGTATGACCTTGACAAAGGTGAATAAAAATATATTCGCACAAATAAGGGCTAAAGGCTAGGTGGATTATTGGAAGAGAATAGGAAGATTAGGGAATAAAGGCACTTAGCTGCAATAGTCGGTACTGCTGCGCTGCGGTACTTAGTTATAACGCTGGTATTCCGTTATTGTCCGGCGGAACTAAATGATCCCAGTGTCTTCTCAATGTAGTTCGATCCAAAAGCTTGGCTGGTTAAGGCGCGGTGCTGACCGGCTGATTGCTGCGGCGTTGTTGCTAGCCAATTCCAGAAACGGGACTTCGATACTACTCGGTCTTCTTGGACAATTCTGTCCTGTCACGGTCGCCAAATGTGTCTTATAGAAACCTTGAGCTCTAGGTCGCTCAAATGAAACCAATAGTTTTTCAACTGGTTTATTGGTAGTTTTACAAGTAATTTGATCATTCTAGACAAAAATTAGCAGAGCTAGTTGCTACTTCCAGTTTAGTAGGTGAATATTAAAAATATGAAGGTAGAAATTTTTCACTAACAATTTTGATAAAGTTTTAGAAGTACCGACGTTAAACACAGAAAATATAAAATAAAAAAGAATATAATTAGCAATGACTCGCGCGCGTATTGTCATGATATTATAATAGTATCAGGCGCGAACAAGGTATGCTAGGGCACCTACAGCTTGACGATAGGGAAATGACGAATTTGATTCATCATTTGATTCAACATCTTGTTCTTCATCTATGCCAATTTTTACTGCCGGCGTTGCAGCGACTTTACAATTAGTCATTCCAAACTTTTCAAGTATCTTCTTAGAATAAGACCTTTGGTTTAAAGTAATACAACTATCTTTGGTTTTATTAATTTCAAGTCCAAGGAAATAAGACGCCGGTTTTGTGGTTATTTTAAACCTATTTTTCAGTTCTTCAATAAATTTCCTTCCAGCATTTTCACTAGTTGAAGCCACCAAACCGTCATCTACGTAAAGTGCAATTAAGACTTGTTCACGTAAGTAAAGGCAAAGATCTTTAGTGCTTTGCTTGAATCCTGAATTTATAAGATACTCTGATATGCAGACATTCCAGCATAGAGGAACTTGTTTTAGCCCGTAGAGGCTGCGTTTAAGTTTGTACACTTTCTTAGTGCCATCATTGAATCCCTCTGGCTGCTTCATAAAGATTTCCTCTTTTACAGCTCCGTTTAGAAACGCAGTCGATACATCGAACTGTTGAAGTACCAAGTTTTCTCGAGTTGCTATTCCTAAGACAGCTCTTATAGTACTGAGGCGGGCTACCGGACTGAAAGTCTTCTGATAATCAACGCCAGGTTTTTGTGAAAAACCTTTTACTACTAGTCTGGCCTGATATCGCTCAATTGTACCATCTGGATTGTTCTTTATTTTGTAAACCCATTTACATGGCAATGGTTTACGATTTTACGGAAAGTCGACTAATTCCCAAGTCTTCATTTCTTTCAATGATTCCATTTCATTTTCCATAGCCTCTAACCATTTGACCTTATCCTTGCTATTCATAGCATCATTAAACGTTTGAGGTTCTGTTTCATTATTCATATCCATGGCTGCCATAACATAATCCTCAAATATTTTAGGTCTGTCAATCTGTGATCTATCACGAAGATTGTATGACCTCCATTCTTCTGGGACAAGAACAGATGCATCGACATCTATGTCGTTTTCATTTGGTTGATCAGCAGTTTCACTGCCGTCATCAATCGCGAGAGAGTCATAAAACAACTCGTTATTTTCATTTTGTATAGGTACCTCGTTAGAGCTTGCAATAAGATTATCTTGTACTGCTTGCTGTCTACTAGCATTTTCTTTTGAAGTACCTTTTAAATATATTTCTGTTTCATCCAGTTCACTGTCAGTCTCGTTTGATCGCTTGTGATCATTTAATTCTTGAAAAGGAACAGAAATCACATTTTTACCATCTTCGTAGAACATTTTCTTTAAAATTCGAACATCCTTGGAAACAAAAATGCCTTTCTTCGATGGGACGTATATTCTAAACGCTTTTGAAACTGCCGAGTAACCAGCGAACATACCCGGAATTGCCTTTGAAGCAAATTTGTGTTCATGTTTTCCTTTCTTTAGGATGAACTTTTTAGCACCGAATACATAAAGATGATTAACGCAGGGTTTTCTACCTACTCATCTTTTGAATGGTGTTTGGTTTTTAATACTCTGGTTAACGCTTCGGTTTGACAAGTAATTTACAGTATAAACCGTTTCTGCCCATAAACACATATGCGCTTTTGATTCCAACATCATGCATCTTGCTTTTTCTATAAGGGTTCTATTTTTCCTTTCAGCGATTCCATTTTGATGTGGAGTGTACGGTGCTGTCAATCTTCTTGCTATACCATTTTGCTTCAGAAATGTGTCAAACTTCAAATTTCTGTATTCCGTACCGTTATCGGTCTGTAGGCATTTAATTTTGTTTCCTGTGAAGTTCTCTGCTTCTACCTTGTAGTCTATGAATTTTTGTAAAACTTCGTCTTTATATTTAATAAAGTATACTCGGCAGTATCCACTGTAGTCATCAATGAAACTTACGAAATACCTGTTGCCATTCAGTGAAGGTTGTTTCAGTGGTCCACAGACGTCACTGTGTACGATCTCAAGACGTTGACTCGTACGTGAATTATTTTTGTCACTCTTCTTGCTAGGCACTCTGCTCAATTTCCCTTCTATGCATATTTCGCATTCACCTAAAGAACTATTACGGTTGAAATCTAATCCAATCAGGCTTTCATTCTTTCAAGGCGAGCTTCAAATCCCTTTCGCTCATGTGTCCCATTTTACAGTGCCATTGTTTAATAGCATCTGACTCCACTTCTTTTGCTACGTCATTACTACATTCTGTAGCATTGGCTCTATGTCTGTCAACATTATTATTTTTCGTTTGGAGATAATATAGACCATCGTCTTCTCTCACTGCTTGCATTTGTACTCCTCGCTTGAGACCATTAATTATTGCCTTCTTCTTAGTAAATAGAACAGTGGATACTTTATCTGTCATTTTCCCAACAGATAGAAGATTAGCACACAAGCTTGGTACATATGGTGCATCAGTTATTCCAATTTTTCCTTCTTCAATTTCTATTTCTGCAGGCCCTAACCCTTATATTTCTGCAGTTTTTTCCTTTGAAGCGAGTTTAAGGGTTTTTAAAATTTTCTTCATTTCAATAAAAGGCTTATCCGAAAATGTCATATGTGACGTACATCCACTGTCAAGTATCCAGCATTTTTGGGCTTTGTCATTTATGAAGTAGCTACTGAAGAGGTTTGTTTCTTTATCGTCCTTTTTGTTATAGCTGTTCTTAGACTTCCTATAATTATTTTTCTTGTCTGTATTCTTATTTTTACACCAATATTTGGACGCGTCATGGCCTTTCTTTTTACAAATCTTGCAAAAAGTGTAGAAACTTTCTTCAGCATCATTCTTAACGCTAGTACTAGGGATGTCACGACGACGTGCATCACTTTCTTCTATAATTTTAATTTTTAGCTTTTCAGGGTCTGGAAGCGAGTCTTGTGATTCAATTGCAGTCCTGAAATTTTCGTATTCCGAAGAAAGGCTATAGAGCATCATGATTGATAACAGATCACTGTTGATATCAATATCCATATCTTTTAATTTATCTATAGCATCCATGAATTTCTTTAAATGCTCGCGTGTATCTGAACCTTCTTCTAGTTTAGCTAATATTAGTTGTTTTAGTAGGGTAGCCTTTCTGGCTGGACCCTTACTAGCATAGATGGACTCAAGAGTCGTCCACACATCTCTGGCAAATTTACAGTTTTTAATCTGTTTTAGTTCTGAAGGCGCTATCAACAACATTAGCTCTGACTTTGCCATTTCGTCATCGTCAAGATAATTTTTTGACGCATCTACCTTTGGGTATTCTTTTACACATGCCCATAGTTTATTTTTATTAAATATGCTTTTGCATGTATACACCATGTACCTATCATAGTTTTCTTTTCCTAAAGGTTGAATTTTTACAATAGACATTTTGAATTTTTACCTTTTCGTTTTTCTTCTAATCTTACATTTTTCGCTCTGCTACCATGTTAAACTTTTATTGTATTCTTAAAGCTTATAATTGTTTAGTTGCCGTAGATGCAGAAATAAACGTTTTAATAAAACTTTGTTTTATTATGGTTTTATTATGTAGAAAGCATATTTATTTATAATGAGAAACAAGACAAAAATATAACAAACATTGCTAAGCAACAAACCATCGATAATACATAAAGGTTGTATATCTTCACAGTTGCCAAAATAAAAACTCAAAAAAATAACATCCATATTCGATGTTTCAATTCGAGAGCTTCAAAACATTAAAATGTTTGATGGAAGACCGAGCTTTATCTAGCCGTTGGAATATTCATCATTAGCATCATCATCATCTTAACCTCACACAAATAAAAAAATATAGTTTATGTAGAACAACATTTTTTTTTGAAGTGTTAAAAATCATCAGCTTGCCTACGCAATGTAGAACAAACGAAGAAAGGTTTTATCGAGAAAAGAAATGTAATAAACGTAACAATTGTAATAAGCGTTCGTAATTGGTATGTCGTCTTCGTTCATTTGAGTTTTGTCCGTCATGGTAGCGAGTATTATTAACGCGTGCTTTTCTTGAAGATTCTAATTAGAATGCAGCATGGGCCATAACCAAAATAATACGCAAAGCAAAACAGCTCAGCATAATATACAAAAATAAAACGCAAAGCAAAACAGCTCAGCATAATATAATATACGATTTGAAATCGATTCCATAGGAATCAATTTCAAATCTTATAGTTCGACTGATTCCTAGTGCAGAGAACTGGCAACCCCGATCCAGAATCGATTGGTGATCGATTGTCAATGTCAATGTCATTCGCTCTGTGTTCGTGCTCTTGTTCGTATATTATTGTGAATATTATTTCGACTTTGGATATTTTTGACGACTTACGCTTTTCAAAATGGATTCTGATGATTTTTTACCTAACGACCCCGGCTCACTCTTGGACTCAGAACCCGCTTTAAACGTTTACCCTGACATTTCTTCGGGTAATGAACCCGTTTTACATGACGACCCGCGCATGAATATGGACTTCCCGACTTTGCCTAGTGAATCTATGCATTGTATAAATTGTGGTCTTGAAATCACTCACAGGAGAAGACACATTATTAATCTTGTGCAAGTGCAGCGAGTTATACTGCAATGGATCGCCCCACAAATGGTAAGTTCCAACTTCTGAGATGAATAATTGCAATTGAATAGTTGGGTTGGCTCGCACTAGTGAAAGGTTTTGGACGATCATTATTTTAAAGTCTTTATTGCACATTAAAAAAAATCATTTTTACAAGTATGATTGCTATAAGAATAACCTAAATCATAAGAGATGAGGTATGATGTTTTATTGTCTGTCTGCAACAGAAAGATTTTTTAAGACATGGTGTTGGCCATTATTTGAAATACTACTTAGAATTCAATTAATACTTTAATTAAAAAAACAATCTGTTGTATTTGCTGGTTTTTTTTATTTATTTATGTCATAAATATTTTTTTTACAGATTGGACAGAACAGCTTTGTATGCCATCCTTGTTGGATTATAGCATTGAATGCATCTGCCAGCGTGGCAGGTTCATCATCCGATGCTTCAACGTGCTCAGATCCAGGTCATCACAGACAGTTATGTGTGAACTGCAGGTGTTCACTGTTAAGGATTCGATCTCATGGGATAAGCAATAACACAGAACGTAAGGGGCATATGAAATTAAATGTTATGAAATTGTTTATTCTGTAAATAGGATATCGGAATCACTTTTACACGTCATATTAAAAAAATAAAAATAAGCTAGTTGAGTTCGGCGTTTCCTATCTGACTACTCTGAGAAGAAAGGCCGAAACAAACTCACGAGGTCACAGTCTCTTTTAAAGTCCAGACATAATCTTGGGCAGGCCATATGAGGACCATGTAGATTAGTGTCTGAAATGGTCTTTTGAGGAAAGAACCACACAGATTTGAGTGGACCTGTCCAGTCAGTGCAAGCATTTGTCAGTAATCGTGGAGCTCAACTCGACGAACAATACCAAAGAAAGAACATTTGGGTAGGCCGCATAAACTACTCAAACTGCCAGACCATAATTCAAACTAACTGAAAAATGAAAATAATAATGATATCCACATAGTCCTCACATTCACAATAATTAATTAAAATAATATAATACTTTACAAAGTAATCATGTCATTTTGAATATCAATGTGTATATAAAACTGGTATATTTTGATGATTTTACAAAATAATTAAAATGTTAAGTTTTATCACAAGGCTTAGCAGAGCGAGCAGCTCAATCCCATCTGAAATTTTATAATACCCCTTTTCACAAAGTTTGGTTTTAATACAGATTTTACATCTATTAATGGGTAAGTTTCGAATGTCAATGGGAAGTTTGTTGTAAAAGCGTATACATTGACCCATGAACGAGTTGCCTAATTTGTGGAGACGTGTGCGATGCACAGCAAGGTTGTGTTTATTCCTGGTATTTAAACTATGAATATCGGACATTTTCTTAAAATTTGATATATTTTTGTGTACATACAATAGGTTTTCAAAAATATATTGTGAGGCTACAGTCAGAATATTTATTTCTTTGAATTTTTCTCTAAGGGAATCTCTTGGACCTAGGTTGTAAATGGCTCGAACAGCCCTTTTCTGTAGAACAAAGATAGTATCAATGTCCAGAAGAATCCCATATGACATAAGACTATGAAAATAACTAAAATAAACAATTCTGGCTGTATCCACATCACTTATCTGTCTAATTTTTTTAACAGCATAGGCGGCCGAACTTAGTCTTCCTGACAATTTTTCTTTGTGTGGGCCCCATTGAAATTTACTGTCAATAGTGATTCCAAGAAAAAATGTCGACTCAACAGGGTCCAACTCTGTTCCATTAACTTGAACATTGGTAGATAGCTACCTGACATTTGGCATTGAAAATTTAATGAGTTTAGTCTTTTTTTCGTTCAGTAGAAGATTATTTACATTAAATCAATGCACTAATTTAGAGAGTGCATCTTTAACTTGTTCAAAGTTGACTAACTGACGTTTGATTTTAAAAATGAGGGTAGTGTCATCTGCGAATAATACTATGTTGTGATTATCCATTATGTGATAAGGTAAATCATTTACATAAATTAGAAATAAGAAAGGCCCAAGAATTGAACCCTGCGGAACGCCCATGGTGACCGCAGATCCTGCAGATTTCTTGCCATTAACATCGACCCTCTGGATTCTGTTGTTCAGATAAGAAGTCAGAAGGTCAAGAGCCTTGTCCCTCATACCATAGTGGTACAGTTTCCTGGTGAGTGTATCATGATGTACGCAATCGAAAGCCTTAGACAAGTCGCAAAAAATGCCAAGAGCATCTTGCGACTCCTCCCAGGCCTCGAATATGCTCTTCAGTAATTCCACGACCGCGTCTGAAGTTGAACGACCCTTTGTAAAACCAAACTGTTTCAGATGAAGTAGATTATATACATTGAAATGTCCTAACATTTGTTTTAAAATTAATTTTTCAAAGATTTTGCTCAAAGTAGGTAATATTGAAATAGGGCGAATCAAAATCAAAATATTTTTATTTCACATAGACCTACAAGGGCACTTATGAAACGTCAGAAGCTAGGTGCACGGTTCCAATTGGTCGTTTCCTATGGAGAAGAGCCGGCAAGAAACTCCACGGTTACTCTTTTAAAAATAATTGGCTTTTACAATTTTTTCAAATAACAGTATGACTAGGTATGAGAGGACAGTGTAGGTATTTCAATAAGTACCAGGTACTTAAGAAAATAGAAAATGGTCAACAAATCTACAGTCCACTAAGCCTACAGTGTTCTCACATTCACAAAATAGAAAAGAATCTATACAAAAGATATATGAATTAATAAAAATAAGAACCTATTTTAATTAAACGCAATCACATTATTGCTATTATAACTGTAATAAATCTGAATAATTATCATGTGCAAAAAAGCCACTAATAAAGAGTTGAAATTAACTCGTAGGTATATAATGTCAAATAATTGAATGAATATGTCAAGGACGAATGTAAAAAAATAAATAAAATAAAATAAGATAAAAATAAATATGGTAATTTGGGAGCAGTTAATAGACTCTTACATAATTATGACGTTAATGATATACCAGGGAAGCCACATGTGCAGAAGGAATTATTGCCAAATTTCCTTGTCTTCAACATAGTCTTTAATTTTGTAATATGCCTTCTTGATAAGAACACGTTTGATATGGGTTTTGAACTTCCCATCGCTAAGTTCTGTAACAGACTTTGGCAACTTGTTATAAAAGCGGATACTGTTTATAAGAAATGACTTGCTTGTTTTAGTTAATCTAAATTTGGGTATAACAATTTCATGTCTACTACGCGTATTTATACTATGGAAATCGCTTCTTATTTTGAAAAGTCCTAAGTTTTTGCGAACATACAAAATACTTTCTAAGATATAAAGAGAAGGCAGAGTCAGTATATCAGTTTCTTTAAATTTGTCTCTAAGGGACTCGCGAGGACCCATTTTATAGATCGCGCGGATTGCCCTCTTTTGTAGAATGAAAATTGAATCTACGTCAGCTGCCGATCCCCACAGCAGAACGCCATAAGACATAATACTGTGGAAATAAGCAAAGTATACTAACCTAGCTGTGGCTATATCAGTCAACTGCCTTATTTTTCTAACTGCATATGCAGCTGAACTTAATCTACCTGAAATAGTTCTAATGTGGGCGCCCCATTGCAATTTTGAATCTAAAGTAATGCCTAAGAATATAGTTTCCGTTATTGCATCTAGTTTTTTGCCATCAAGTTTTAAATTTAGACCTACTTGAGGTACATTTGGTAATGAAAACCTAATACATTTAGTTTTGTTCGCATTCAGTAAAAGATTATTAGCTGCGAACCATTTTGAAAGAACAGCCAGACTATCATTGACATGTAAGACATCTGTATCTTTTCTGTCTATTTTAAAAATAAGAGAAGTATCGTCAGCAAATAGAATTATATCCGATAAGTTAGCCATCATGTAAGGAAGATCATTTATATAAACTAGAAATAAGAAAGGGGCGAGAATTGAACCTTGAGGCACGCCCATTTTAACTAGAGACCCCGTAGACGTCGCCCCATTAACGTTAACTTTTTGCTCCTTGTTGGATAGATAGGAAAGAACAAGATCAGCAGCTTGTCCACGAATTCCGTAGTGGTGTAATTTACAGATCAGTGTATTATGGTCAACGCAGTCAAACGCTTTTGAGAGGTCACAGAAAATGCCAATTGCATCCTGGGACTTCTCCCAGGATTCCAAAATGTGAGTGATGAGTTTTACTCCTGCGTCAGTCGTCGACCTACCTTTCGTGAAACCAAATTGGTGACTATGTAAAATCCCATTTGAATTAAAATGTGACAACATCTGGTCTAGCATGATTTTTTCATATATTTTACTCAATGCTGGTAGCACAGATATTGGTCTTTAATTTGAAGGATCACTCTTACTACCCGATTTGAAAATTGGTACTACTTTACTATGTTTCATTAAATCAGGAAACGTACCGCTATCTAAACATTGATTAAATATGCCAGTTAGGACAGGCGCAATTGTGTCAAAGTCTTCAGTGTTTTTTTGTTGAGACTTTTGAATGCTTTTTTAATTGTGAAAATAGAAATGGGCTTGAAATCAAAACTTGGAATGTTCTTACTGAAGTGTTCTTTTAGAAGAGATTCAGCTAGTATAGATGATGAGGGGAGAGATTTCGTAAACTCTATTGGGATGTTGGTAAAGAATTTTTCTAGTGTCTCAGCAACTTTTAATTTATCTGAAATGGTTTCTTTATCAATTTTTAAAGACAATTCATTCTGATCTCGCTGTTTTGTGTTTCCAGTTTCTTTGTTAATTACCTGCCACACAGCTTTTATTTTATTATTAGAAATATTAATTTTGTTACTTATTAATTTAGATTTAGCTTGGGCGCAGACTCTTTTAAATATCTTAGAATAGTTTCTTACATAATTATGAATTGCTTGATCAGAAGTCAATGATTTTTCGTTATATAAATTATATAAAATATCTCTGCTTTTTCTAATGCCAGGAGTGGCCCATTCATTAAATTTTGGTTTGGTATTGATTGTTACTGTTTTTACAGGACATGCTTTATTGAATTCTTGGCATACTGTAGAAAATAATGTACTGTAGTTTGTGTTGGGGTCTTATGAATCAAAACTAGCTGTTGAAAGATTGCTAAGAACATTATTACTAAATATCTTCAATTTATTTTTAGTAAGAGGTCTTAACTGAATAGTTTTATCTAAACGTAACTTTTTATCTGATTCAAAGGATATAAGTTGACCTGTATGATCAGATCTGACGCCACTAATTAGGGACCAATCTTTTATTTTACAATTAGAAAATACATTGTCTATGCATGTAGCCGAAGTTGCCGTTGAAAATAAAATTTGCCGCAAAAATTTGTGGGATCAGTTGTGCTGCCAGATTTGAACAGTGGAATCACTTTGCTAAGTTTCGTCAGATCAGGAAATACACCAGATGCAATACAAGAGTTAAAAACGACTGCTAAAAAGGTGAAATAACATCAATTATTGAGGACACGGTATGTACTGATAATCCCCAAAGGTCAGCAGTTTTTTTTACATCAATATTTTTAAAAGATTCTATAATGTCTTTAGCAGTAATGACTGTGAATTCAAAAAGCTTGTCACATTCTGGTACACATTCTTTAATTATTGAGTAAGCAGAAGTAGAGGACGACGATGACAGAGTTTTGGTTGTTAAAATAGGAATATTAGTGAAAAATTTTCAAACTCAGTTGCCACCTCCACGTTTGCCTTAATATCTACATCATTAATTTTTAGATGGAAGTCACTTTTAATTTTTTTTGAATATTTCTTAACAAATTCTTTAAAAGTTTCATCATAGTTATATGTTTTTTCATGATACAATTCAAATAACCTCTGCCTACTTTTGTAAATACCTGGTGTTGCTCAATCACTGAATATAATGCGGTCATAAACAGGCAATGTTTTTGAGGTGAAAACCTTCCTAAACTCACTATTGATGAGGTTAAATAGTAAAGTGTAAGCTTGATCCGGGTCATTTTGATAAGGCAAACCGGGCAGTTTTTCCATTAAATTATTCTTAAATTGTCCTAAGCGACTTTTATTTACAGGAATAAAACTCACAAGTTTTGCTTTGTGCTCTGACTGTTTTCTGAGGGAAAGTGACTAACTGGCCACAGTGATCAGAGTCTAACTCATTTATAATTAAATGGCTAGAAGGTCTTAAGTTTGTAAAAAATATTGTCAATACAGGTGGCAGTTATTCTAGTCGGCTCAAAGAATATATTGTACAAATCACATGACTTTAATAAAGTTATAAATTTATTTACTACAGCAGATTTTTCCAGTATATTAATGTTGAAATCTCCACAGACTACAACTGTTTTATTACTGTTACAAGTCTTTAATAATACTTATTCCATATATTTCTCAAAAATATCATATGAAGCACATGGGGGCCTGTACACGCTCATTACAATGAACTGCTCAAGCTCAATGCAAGCTATTTCAATAACTCGCTCAACAGAGAGGCTCACAATATCCTTACGTTCTTTAAATTTCATATTGTTACGAACAATTATTAAAGAGCCACCACGTATCATATTAACTCTGCTGAATGAGCTGGCAACCTGGTGGTTGTTAAAGCTGAACATGAACTGGTGGACTTTCAACCAATGTTCAGTTCCACATAGGATATCAATATAACTACAGTTTATGAACAGCTCCAATTCTAATTCCTTACCTATCACACCCTGTATATTTTGATGAACAATTTTTAGAGTATTTTTATTATTACATTTATTAAGATTACTACAATTCGATGGGTGAGATATCAAAGAAGAACTTTTTGTAACATTTTGATGATTTAAACCAGTATTTAAATTTTCTTCATTTATTAAGCAAGAGGTTTCGTCTATTGTCCTAATTTCTAATTTAAATGATAATTAATGTCATTAGTTGTTGCCAAATTATTGGCAGAATTATTTAAAATGTCATTGCATTGCTCAAAAGAAGCAAGTTGTTTAGCCAAATTAGTGGCTGAAATAGAAAAAAAATATGATAGCGACACAGCTATCTGTCCTTTGCAATAGTTAGAAAGATAGTACATAACAACATTATATCTATCTCTTGTCAAATACAAATTATTACCAACATAATTGTTAGTGTCAACTAGATGGAACAGATTATTATTCAATGTCCAATTATACAATGTTATATTTAAATCAAATCTTAGGTTATTTTCTTCCTGTGGCAAACTGTTACTATATGGAAATGTAAACAACACAATTTTTCTTAAACTTAGATTACATAATGTTCTATAATATTGGAGCAATTCTCTTTTGTTCACATTTCCCCTATTACCCATAAAAATTAATAATGTAGTGCCTTGGTTAAAGTTATATTTAATCATTTCTTTCATAATGTGAAATAAAGAACAACCAGGCATACAGTAATTTATTATGGAGTGTCCTGGATATTCATCTGTCAACAAGTGGCCAAGTCCTTTCCAATCTCATCACAAAATAATACTACATCATTTTTTACAATTTGTTTAGTTTGTTTATTTGAACGATTGATAGCAGGAAATGTCAAATCAACACAGGGCTGCGGGAAGGTGGTGTTGCATGTTGTCAATAAATGGTCCGGTGTAAGTACATTGGATGGTGTTTGACACTGCTCACAGTTGTTTGTTTGGGAGTTTACCAGCTCATTCATTGCCAACACATATTCCCTCATTAGATGTTCAGAGGTATTATATTTGTTAGTCATTGAACTAAGTTTGTTCTGTAAATGGTGAAGTTCAGATTGCAAGTACTCTGAGTCAATGTTGTATTTCCTAGTACTTTGTTCCAAATTAAAAGAATACATATCTAATTTTTTCAGTAAATTTAGCTTTTCTCTATTAAGTTTAACATTTTTAATAAAGAACTTTTGTCTTTTAAATTTTTTTTGTGTTTTAACAATGTATTTATTTATTTTAATGTATTTTTTAAGTTTGTTTTTACTGGTGACTACCCTCACTGAATGACATGACTTTGAATCCTCATCACCCGTTAAATCTATAGTGTATGAGGGGTTTATGGCAGAAACCATTGATGGAGCAATAGGCATCACTCATTGAACAGACTTTGATTCAGCGAAGCGGTGATGTTATGGTTTGCAGTCTGAAGTTCTGTTATTTGACTTTGAGCCTCATGTAGCTGCTGTTGTAATAAATGTTTGTGACTTAGAGGTTGTTCATACTCTATGCTACACTGGCTGAACCCATCCACAACAAGTTGAAGTCTGTCACGTTCTTCTATGGCATCAGTGTATTGCGTATATATCTGAGCCATTTCAATTTTCAACTTCCTATTCTTTTCATGGGCGCCAAAGAGCACCCTTTCATTGTCATCTATTTCCTTATTTAGTTGGTCACAGGACTCCTTTGAAGCCTTTAATTTGCTCAAAGCCTGATTGAGTTTGGACTCTTCGAGGCGAGCACGGGCGCTGCGAGTCATAATTATACTATATAAAGCTCGATTACCACTCACTCACTCACTCACTGACTGACATAATTGTTCTCCCAGATGGTGAAGGGGAAGGTGGGTATATTTTTACAGATTCGTATAGAAGTAACTCTCACGAGTATGGGAAAAATCCCAAACCTCCCCTTTTCTACCCCACTCTCCCCCCTCCCTATCGTATCTCGGAAACTAAGTGTCCCGTGTATTGTTGTTTTACGGATTCGTATAGAGGAGGCTCGGAAAAGTAAAATCCATTTTTCAAAGTTGCCCCCCTTGCCCCCCTTCTCCCCCCCTCTAGGTAGATCTCGGAAGTTAAGAGACTTGGAACATTTTTTTTTTCAGATTCATATCAAGGGCCCCAGAGTTGGTCAAAATCATTTTTCAAAACTCCCCCCTCTCCCCCCCTTCACCCCTCCCCCAATCGTATCTCGGAAATTAAGAAACCTGGGTTTTGTTTTTTTACGGATTCGTATAGAGGAGGCTCGGAAAAGTAAAATCCATTTTTCAAAGTTGCCCCCCTTGCCCCCCTTCTCCCCCCCTCTAGGTAGATCTCTGAAGTTAAGAGACTTGGAACATTTTTTTTTCAGATTCATATCAAGGGGCCCAGAGTTGGTCAAAATCATTTTTCAATACTCCCCCCTCTGCCCCCCTTCACCCCTCCTGGGTTTTGTTTTTTTACGGATTCGTATAGAGGAGGCTCGGAAAAGTAAAAACCATTTTTCAAAATTCCCCCATTCTCTGCCCCTTCTCCCCCCTTTAGGCGGATCTCGGAAGTTAAGACTTGGAACATTTTCTTTTTCAGATTCATGTCCGTGGGCCCAGAGTAGGTCAAAATTAGTTTTTTTCAAAACTCCCCCCTCTCCCCCCCTTCATCCCTCCCCCCATCGTATCTCGGAAACTAGGTAGCGGTAAAGCGAAGCGTAGCGTAGCGTAGCGTAGCGTAGGGATAAGGTCACGATAGCTTTCCGGTGGTAGGTAGGTCCTGAGTGGAGCGAACCTGCGAGACCGAGTGGAGCGAAGGGGGGAGGAATACTAACATGGCGGACAGCGTTTTTGTTTGGGGTGCGTTTAAGTCAATTATTCAGTTTAAAATTGACTGCCTAAACGTCAAACACCCCGTTTAAGCACACCGTGAGGTGAAAAATTAATCTGACTAAAATTGAATCTGCTCCGTTTACGGTCGTCCGCTGGTATAAGTTTTCGCTTGGGGTACGTTTAAGCCGGGGAAATTTTCGCAGGTTAAAAATTAAACTATGGATAATTAACGAACTTTTAAAATAAAGTTTTCCTGTTTTCTAGGTCTCAAAGAAATATGGTAATATTTTTTTTGAGATAATCGAGAAATTATTAATCATTTAAATATGACCTATTTAAAAAAAGAGTCGATTAACATATTTCCAACAATCAAACAATCGACCATAGAGTCCATCAATTTGAATTTTGAACTTGACATTGAATTTAAAAAAAAAACTTGAAAAGAGCGCCAAAATTAAGCGGCAGGACGCTTAATTTTGGCGCTCTTTTCAAGTTTTTGTTGTTCTGTCGTGAACTCGTGAATCGAGGTTTCTTGTTGCAAGTTGCAAGTTGATATTGATTGATAATTATTATCAAAATAATCAATTTCCAACATGAAACGAGCAAGTACTGAAGAGTTATCAACTGTTCCGCGTCGCGGAGGCACAGCTGTGGAATATTCAGAATGTCTTATTTCTGGTGAGTTTCTGAATAGTTCTGTTAAGTGAATAACGTAACCTTATTAGCAGGCTTCCAAACCTAGGTACTGGCGTCTCGGGAGCTTTGGACCATGGACGTTTGTGTTGCAGCGTTTAGCCTTACTTGCCCATGGACAAGATTTAGTGCATCTATTTTGCGTCGGTCTTTGAGGCGAACCGTACCTACATGTTTCTGCGCCGTACAGAAATATTGGAAAAACCAAACTTCTCGGCAGGCGGACTTTTGTGGCTTTGGTGATATTATGATTGGCCCAGACTCTTTTGAGCTTATCAACGGCAGATGTTGTGTTAGCACATCTCCTTAGAATCTCATCCTCACACCCCCCAGTGTGTGATTAATTGATTATGGAACCAAGGTACTTACTAACATATAAGATTGAACAATCTCACAGTTGCCAATCACATGAACAAGTTGGTTTAGTCAGGCTCGGTCCACGATAACAGACATAGAGACAGAGATAATGATCGTTAAATTATTAATTGGTTGCAACTAAAAAGCCGCTCATATATTTTAAAATCTAGCTTAAAAGTAAAGTATTAAACATGTAATGAAGGCAAAATGAAGGTCGTATACATGTACCTATGTATCTTTATTTGCATAAAATGTGAAGAAATAGGACATTACAGTTATTTCAGTGCAGAACACACAAGCAATGAATATTACATATCACAGTACCTACATCATAGCTATACTATCTATGTAAAAATTTTAAACAAGACAATAAATAATACACACATCATTTAATTATAATACAAAAAAATACTAAAGTACAAACATCTGTATCAATAAATACAATAATATACACAAATACTTTCTTCAAACAAGGCAAAATTATCAATTATTGAAATACTAACATGAAAATCAACGTTAAAATTAAATTTCACACTGCATTTTTAATATAGGAAGAATGAGATGAATAATGGTAACTATGTTAGTGTGTTACTAACATAGTTTTTTGTAAGTATATTGTTAATAACACTATCGAGTCTTGTTGCTTGAATTAAATGATTTAATAATAAATTTAATTTGGTTGAATTTGCCATTGGTACAAAAAAAATATAGGATTGGTTAACTACTTTCTTCGATATAACATTATAAATTAATGGAATAACTTTAAAATAAACGGGTCATTCTCCTTCAAACATGTTTCAGTTATTCAAACCTTGGTTGATGAGCTTTGTATACTTATTGAATATTTTGGAATTATTTTGCACACAAGCATTTCTTTTATGTCACTTAAACTTGTAATAACTCTGCTGTGTATCCCTTACAACTATAGTACGGTAATATTAAATATTGTAACACTGCAATTACATACATTTATATTGAAAGAATCTTATCAATATTACATACACTACACTCACATTTCACTCAGTTTGATTTTCTGCTTGTCCTTTGTCATTCTTTTACTGGTAGTCCCCAGCTCCGTGGAAGTCGGAGGTTCTTTTTAGTGTGAACAGCTACACACTACTTCCCAAAGCTTTGGTATGGTACGACACAAGGAATCCGCATGATTAAAATGAAAAATCCCTTGAATCTGCTTATTTCTGTATCCTGACGGAATACCAATGTTTCATGCAGCTCCTACAGCCATCTCTTCAAACTTGTCGAATTCCAGTATCATTTCGTAGATACTCAGACGTCTGTAAATCCGCTCCAAAGACGAGCCACTGACCGTGAATGTAGAAGTATATCCAGTGGGGTAGCAGCTTCAGCCACAAAGCAGAGGTACTGTACTCTTAGCTATCAATAAAAAATGCTTGAGAAAATACCATTGTCCATTGCACAGAGTACATTTTTATACAGGTCCATTGTTAATAGAACAGAAACAAAATAAACAAAACGTCAAAACCAATGACTTGACAAGTTTAACACTAAACCAATGTTGCAAGGAGGCAAATTTTAATTTCCTTAAATATTTAATTTTTTTTACACGTTTGTAGCCTTACTTAAGTACGAGTTTTCATGTAAAATAGTGCCTTCAAAATAAGGCTTTTATTATAGTCTATTTTTATTGAACCATGTTTTCTATTTTTCCCCATAATCAAGGAGATTTTATTTTCGTTATTCGCTGCCGTACCGATTTACTTTTATTATCATTGGTACCGATATGTCAAGTTATTGTACATCTTGGCTCGCTAACTTGGATGTAGAGACTTGCGTTTCTCACGAGCGTCGTTATTGCAACAGAATTTTTTCGTTATTAGGTATATTACAATCGCAAGTTTGCGACAGCGTCATTACCTACTAATGTCGAGACTGCTGAAATAGTATTCAAGTATAAATATATGATCTCATAGCTCCTTCATCAAATAATTCTATGCTAGAACAAATTAATGTTTGATTAATTTAAGTAGGTAAGTACATATCAATTAACCCTTAATTGGACTAAAGGAGAATGCTTCCCCTTAGAGCATTTAACCTATATGTCAATTATTATACGAACAAACAATGTGTCTTTGCCCTAATGTCAAAGTTGAAACGGAAAGTAACAGAATTTTTTATCTGTGGGTAGTCAAAAAACCGGCTGTTTGTTTTCGTTGAGTTGTGAGCCAAAATTATAGTGCAAATACAAAATAAAATTATAATGTCGCGGAAAAATGTGGTAAGTTTATTTGACTTAGTATTATTTGTAGGTTTTGAGTTGTTTTATGGATATCAATGTTTTTTTTTGTGATTGTTTCAATATCAGTGTAATTATTGAGCTTCAAAACATGTGGGAACTATAATACTTTAGACCACAACAGACTCTAATTTTAGCTAATACGAAAATATACAACTAACATAATTATGTGTTTCAGAGAAAAATACTAGATCTCTCAAAGGGAGACAATGTGCAAAGGGCACTGTCAATATTGATGTGTTCAGAAGACGACGAATCTGACCACCTTAGTGAAGATGAACATCCATTAGTAGATGATGTATCACATATGAATACAATGTTAGACCAAATTCAAAAATCATTTTCCCAAGAGGACTTGATTACTATTTTGAATGGTAAGTAGATATGTTTTGAACAATTAGGTAAGAATATAATTTTTTCAGTACTTAGTTTTATAGTACTTGTATTTTTCCAGGTGAAATAAATGCAGACGCAACTGAAACTGTGCAATATGCAGATGAACAAGTACTTGTCAACAGGCCTGAATATACCCCACATGCTTACATTCCTTATGGAGTGCCTGTTGCCAGTGCAAGCTCTCAAATAGTTATTCAGCCTCTTGATGAACAGTTTTCTACCAGGAGCTTAGATGTAAGTACTGTATTTCAATAAATCAAATGAACAATGAAGCAATGGACATAATAGATACACAGTCCAATCTGCAGGAGCCTGTGTTGAATATGCCTCCTGAAAGAAGAAACTTTTCATCAAATACTCCGAGACCAAGTTATTCTGAGATGCAAAATAGAGAGCGTTTATGTACCACATTTGTTGGAGACTTGAATATCCCTTCATTTGACAAGCCATTGCAAGTAAGAAAAATATATACTAATAGGAGTACCCCAAAAGATTACTTTTTGGACATGTTTCCGGAATCTATGCTAAACTTAATTGTAGAAAATACAAACATATATGCAAATGAAAAAAGATCACATGGATGGCAAGATGTCACAAAGGAAGAGATCTCTGCATATTTAGGTATGATGATACTGATGTCAATCAATCCAATTTCTGATAGCCAGCTATATTGGTCCACAGATGTGTTTTATAAAAACCCAATTATTTCTGGTGTCATGACCCTAAGACGGTTCAAAAAAATCACTGAAAATTTTCATATATCTGACATAAGAACAGAACTACCAAAAACATCCCCCAACTATGACAAACTGTGTAAAATACAACCACTCATTCAAAAACTAAATCAGACTTTTGCTGAAGCTTGCACATCATCTCAAACACAGTCCATGGATGAATCTATGATCAAATTCAAAGGTAAAAGTACCATGAAGCAATATATGCCCAAAAAACCCATAAAAAGGGGATACAAGTGTTGGGCCAGGTGCGACTCCAAAAGTGGCTATCTGTTCCAGTTCCAATTTTACACAGGTAAAGTTGGTAGTACATCTGAAGAAAACTTAGGTTACCGGGTGGTATTAGATCTTGCAGATGATGTGCCAGAAAATACTCTCTTGGTATTTGACAATTTTTTTACGAGTTTGGGGCTAATGACAGCTTTGTTTGAAAAAAAAATATTTTCAATTGGCACTGTTCGCATAAACAGAAAGGGCCTACCAGAATTGATTACCAAGAAATCTAGAGAGACAACACTAAAACCTGGTGAATTTATTTACCAATATTCGGCGCCGCTTTCAGTTTTCAAATGGAGAGACACCAAAGATGTATTTGTGTGTACTACTGCTTTCAATCCCAAAGATATTATTGAAATAAAGAGGACTCAAAAAGATGGTTCAAAGAAAAATATGTTTTGTCCATTGGCCATAAAAAAATATACAGAGTTCATGGGTGGAGTTGACCTTTTTGACCATTACAGGTCTTCCTATCCTGTAGGTCGAAAATCCAGAAAAAATTGGCACCGAATATTCTGGTTTTTACTGGAAGCTGCCATTATAAATTCATATATAGTATATATGACTACTCATTCAATACGAAGAAACATCCATAAAGAATTCCGTTTACGTCTTGCACGTGCACTTATTGATAATTTTAGTAGCAGAAAGAAGCAGGCTGCAGTATTCAAAACGAAAAAAGGGGGCTGTTATGGTGTGCCAGAAGAGACTCGTTTATCAAATGTTGGACTACATATGCCACGCATTAGTAAATATAGAAGGTGTCGATCCTGTAGCACTCGGGCAAAAGAGCAGAGGACAAAATATTCTTGTTCCATATGTTTGGTATCCTTATGTGCTGCTCCATGCTTTGAGAATTATCATTCTACACCAGCATTCTCCAACATGTAGATTATTTCCCACATAGAGCTCATTTCATTTAGCCCTACACTTGCAGTAGGAGTATATTTCCCACGTTGTTTTTTTTTTTTTAATAATAAAAAAAAATAAAAACAAAAAAAAGAATTTTAATCTCATACCTAAATAAAAAATTCCCACTAGGTTTATAAATCCGAGTAGAACCCACACACGCCATGCCCAATTAAGGGTTAATAATTTATAGGTACTTAAAAAGCAGTTTCATCATCAGCCAGCTAATATACTTAGGGATATTTGTTTTTGTTGTTTTGTTTTTAAATAATTTAGAAAATTGACATAATTAGGTACTGATCATTATAAATAATGCTTATAAGAGACACCATATTATTAGCCATGCAGACTTTTGAGCTCATTTTGCAGTCAGTTCAATGCCATCCTGTGCTACAATGTGAAATAATAATAATATAATAATAATAATAATAAGCCCCCTAAACAACCACACGTCCCGATTGAACATCTAATCACGTGGGGGGCGGACACACGAATGAGAAATTACTGGCGTGGCTAACGTGGCTCTGGACACCCATTCAAAATGGAGACACGATCGAAAAGTAAACGTATAGGGCCGCTGCCCGGGGGCGATCGCCGGGGCACACTTGGAGCTGACGCTGAGTGTCTCAGCATGCGAACCGTCAGCGGTGAGGAGTTGAACAGGCGGACTCCCACCGACAAAGATGTTACAGCCGAAATTATTGACGATGGTGACGGACTGACGAACAGGACAAACACCCCTGTAGAACCGTATAGTCCAAGCACAGTATCTTACACACCTTCTAGACCATCATCTCCATCCATACCATCATCACCTCCCATTACTTGTTTAAATTCAATTCCACCAACTCCGACCTTGAATGTTGCGCGGGAGGTTAGTTCCTTCTTACCTGCGTCCACCAAGGCTGGAAAAGCAAGAGTTCGCATGAGATGGAGCAAAGAAGTTAACCTATTTATCATGCGAACTTACTTTTATATCACTAAATTAGAGACCGACATGACCACCTACAGACAACAATTGCATGAACTTTTTACCCGACAATATCCTGAGATAACCGTTTCAGAACAAAGAATCTCAGATCAGCGAAGAGTTATAGTTAGAAATAAACTTTTATCTCCACAAATAATAGAACAATTAAAAGAAGAAACACGAATACAATTACAGGAAGCAGAAAACATCACAAATGATAACGCTATCCCACTATTACAAAACCTAACCGCAATTGATGAACAACCGCACACCCAAGTAGAACCTTATACTCAATCTCAACCATACAATCAATCGCAAGCTTACACACAAACACCACACACATCCACACAAACTGAATCTATAACCCTAACTCTAGAAAATGATATTGAAACCTTAACCGTCGCAGATCAAAATCTGACAACAGATATGTATATCCAAGAAATACATGACAAATTCAGAACAACCCTAGCACAATACTCTGGGATGGATCCAACAGTTCGACCCAAACTACCTAAACTTCGATATAGCCCTAACCTTTTCCGTTTAGTTAACTTATTTAATGAAAACATACTTAATCAATTTGTTTCCGATGACACACAACTTATAGATATACACACACTTATATATTGTACAGCGGTAGTTGTGTCTGAAGAACTTAACTTTAAAATCACGCAACACACAGGAAACACAAGACCAAAACAAAATATCAAACCAGCATGGCAACAGAGGTTAGAAAAAGACATAGAAAAATTAAGAGCAGACTGTAGTAGGCTTACACAATATATTAACAACATCAGGTCAAATAAAGTAGTAAGGAGAGTTGAGGCCATATTTAGGAACAGTTTCACACACACAAGACATGAAAATAACAACAGAAAACCTGAAGAATTCTTAGACACCTTAAAACAAAAACTAGCCCTTAAAGTTCATAGGCTCAGGAGATACAAAAAAGCACAACAGCGCAAAAACGATAATGCCATATTTGCCAGTAATGAAAAAATGTTTTATAGAAACCTACACAAACCAGACACTGACACAAATCATGAGAATAACACAGACGCACCTGACCAACCTACAAAAGAGCAACTAGAAACATATTGGTCTAGCCTTTGGGAAGAACAAAAACAACATAACAACAAAGCAACGTGGATAACAGAAGAAGAAACAAAATGGAGGGCAATAGATGAAATGGAATTTGTAGAGATTACAGAGGCCGATATCACACACTTAACAGGCAGACTACATAACTGGAAATCTCCTGGTATAGACAAAATACACAATTTTTGGTACAAAAAGTTAACTTCATTATACAAACCCATAGCAAAAAACTTAACAGAAATTATATTAGGCCAACAAAACATACCCGATTTTATTGCAACTGGTATAACATACATGCTCCCTAAAACAAAAAAATCACCACAACCTTCCCAATATAGACCAATCACATGCCTACCCACGATATATAAAATATTAACATCAGCAATAACAACTAAAATTAACTCACACATTGAACACCACAACATAATGGCGGAGGAGCAGAAGGGATGCAGGCGGGGCCATATGGGATGTAAAGAGCAGTTAATTATTGATTCTACTATCCATAAACATGCCACCATAAAGAATAGAAATCTTCATTGTACCTATATCGATTATAAAAAAGCTTTCGACAGTGTTCCACATTCCTGGTTGATACAAATACTAGAAATTTATAGAATAAACTCAAAAATAATAGATTTCCTACGAAACATTATGCCACTTTGGAAAACCACACTTCAAATAAATTGTAATCAATATAATGTCACCACGCGACAAATAGCTATCAAGAAGGGTATCTACCAAGGTGATTCACTGAGTCCCCTGTGGTTCTGTCTCGCACTAAACCCTTTGTCTCATCTACTGCAGCGCTGTCGGGCCGGATATTGTCTCAAACACACGACAGAACAAACAACAATCTCACATCTCATTTACATGGACGATATTAAACTATATGCACAAACCGAAAAAGATATGAAGAAACTAGTAGAAGCTACAGCAGAGTTTAGCCTAGACATAAACATGCAATTTGGTCTGGATAAATGCAAAACACTTCATATAATACGTGGCAAGATACGACCCGGCAACTATGTAGTACATAGTACAGATACCATAACAGCAATGGGACCGACAGATCTATATAAATATTTAGGGTGCACGCAACTAAAGGGACTAGATCATGTTAGGATTAAAGAATCACTTACCGCAGAGTACAAAAGAAGACTTAGCGCCATATGTAAAACACAGCTTTCTAGTAAAAATCTGATCAAGGCCTTAAATACATTTGCCATCCCCGTATTAACATACTCATTCGGAGTTATTAAATGGACAAAAACAGACACAGAACACTTAGAACGAATCACACGCACCACTCTTACAAAACATAACAACTTACACCCTAAATCTGCAATAGAAAGACTAACTATCAAAAGACAAAACGGAGGGAGAGGCTTAATAGATATCCAGCACCTTTGGCGGAAACAAGTCTGTCGACTAAAAACATTCTTTCACTCAAAATCCCGCACTAGTAACATTCATAAAGCCATAGCTCAAAATGATTTCAACTATACACCACTTAACTTAATCGAACACCGAGATACTACACAAATTACTAGTGACGACCCGCAGAAACAAAAAATTGAGGACTGGAAGAAAAAGGTACTTCATGGCCGTCATCCTCATGACCTAGAACAATCTCATGTGAACAAATTAGCTTCAAATAAGTTTCTGAAAATAGGCAATTTATTCCCAGAAACTGAAGGTTTTATAATTGCAATACAGGACCAGATTATTAACACTAAAAACTATAGAAAATTTATTATCAAAGATCCTTCTGTAATAAATGATAAATGTCGCAAGTGCCACATCCAACCAGAAACAATTCAGCATATAACAGGAGCTTGCACAACTCTCACGCAGACAGACTACACACACAGGCACAATCAGGTGGCAAATGTTATTCATCAAAAATTAGCAGTCAAATATACACTCATACAAGACACAAACACTCCTTACTATAATTACGCACCACAAATTATTCTAGAAAATGACACACATAAACTTTACTTCGACCGCGCTATTCTCACCGACAAGACAATCCACTACAATAGACCGGATATAACACTACAGGATAAAATAAATAAAGTTACTTACCTAATAGATATTGCCGTTCCCAACACACATAACATTCAGAAGACAATATCTGAAAAAATTTGTAAATACGCAGAACTCAAAGATGAAGTAACTAGAATATGGCGCCAACAAAAAGTGTACGTGGTCCCTATAGTCCTTTCCACAACCGGCGTTATCCCGAATCACCTTCTCCATAGCCTAAAATTGCTAAACCTAAAAGAAACTCTCTATATCACCCTACAAAAAGCTGCAATTTTAAATACATGTCGAATTGTCAGAAAGTTCATGCAAATAGATGAAAACGAAATAGGACCTCATAACACATCCTCAACATAACACACCACACGCTGCATTTACTTGGCTTCGGTCCGTAAATGTTGCAAATACCAGCCAAAGAGCTGAGAAGAAAAAACACTCTACACAAATGATAATAATAAAATGTTTTATTTATAAAAATGTGCACATTTACAATAAGTAATTTAATAATTAAAATAGAGCACAGTTGCTTTATTGCCTGAACTAGGTTGAACCTGTGTTTCAGGCTACAAAGTGCATAAATACTTAATGTAATAAATTAACTAAGAGTATAAAGCATAAACTAAATTAAAATTAGATAAATAAATGTAAAATAGCATTTCAGCGGTTCTATTTGCAGACAACAAGTAGATCTTCTGTCTGTGCATAATCTATGTTTAGTAAATATTCAAGTATAATTTTTTTACAGCTAAAGTAATTTAATTTGTAAATACTAAGTTTTTTATTTAGTCTATTGTACAGAAATGGGCCTAAAAATGTAAAAAATCTTTCTACAAAGACATGTTTTGAGGTTGCATTAGATGTGCATACTATATCATTCCGTCTCTTGTTTGTATTGTCAGCAGTGTAGGTAAGCATGGTGTGCTGTTTTAATACTAAGTGCATAATGAAAAGTTGGCGAACAGTCAGCACGTTGCAGGATTTATATAGCAGATCTGTGGGAAAGAAAAAGGGATGGAAGTTTGCTACCTTTAAAATTGCTCTCTGAGCTCTTTCAAGAGGAAGTAGATATGTTTTTGGTGCGCCACCCCATGAAGAGATGCAGTATTGAATTATAGATTGACATAGGGCCAAATACACTTGTGTAATTAATTTTGTATCAGCAAAAGTTCGCAATTTTTTAAAAACATATATTAATTTGCGCACTCTTTTACTTAGACTATCAATATGTTTTCTGAAAGACAATGTGTCGTCCATTATTATCCCGAGGTATTTTATGCTGCTTGTTTTGAGGATAAAAGGGCAATTACACACGTTGACTGAACGGTTTCCACATCGATGGGCATATATATGAGGGTTAGTAATGTTAAATTGAGGCTTGCGCATGGAGAAGTGTATATATTTTGTCTTGTCAGCATTTAATGTTAGTAAATTGCTTTGAAGCCAATTAGTCACAGTATTAAAACCTAGTTGAGCAATTTCGAACAGTTCGCTACTGGTTTTAGCGGTAAATATTAACGCCGTGTCGTCGGCATATGATATAATTTTTCCGTCTTTAATATTCAAATTACATAAGTCGTTAATATAAATCAGGAATAGCGTAGGGCCCAGAATACTTCCCTTGGGAACACCAAAACCAGTACTTTTCTGTTCATCGCTCGTGATATTATCTATTCTAACACATTGATATCTGTCACCTAAGTAGTCCGCAAATAGTTTTAGCGGCGTTCCCCTTATTCCTATGGCATCTAATTTGTTCAGAAGAACAGAAACAGACACTGTGTCGAAGGCCTTGGCTAAATCAAGGAAAACTCCCAGGCTCTGGTTACCTTTGCCGAGTTCTTCTGTAATATGATTGGTCAGGCTATGCACCGCATCGGCTGTAGATAATTTGGCTCTAAAACCAAATTGCGCAGGGGATAAGATATTATTTTTTTCTAGATAGTTAACTAGTCTACTGTTTATAATTTTCTCAAATATTTTTGATAATGAGGGAAGTAACGATATTGGCCTATAATTATTTACTAAGTCTTTATTACCGGATTTAAAGACAGGGACTACAACTGCCTTTTTAAGACAGCTAGGGAAAATTCCTTTGGATAGACAGATTCGAAGTATATGCGTTAAGGGAGGTACCAAAATATGCTTAAGGAGTTTAAGAACCTTATTGCTTATGTTATCCCATCCAACTGCACAGTCATCTTTTAGTCCAGAAATGATTCGGGTTATTTCGTCTTCGTCAGTGTCCAGCATAGCAAAACATTTCAGATTACAGCTATTGCTTGGTTTTTGGAAAGGTAATTGGTCACAATAATGTTTCGGAATCTGTTCAGCAAGAATTTTCCCAACATTGACAAAGAAGTTATTGACGTTGTTAGCTGACAAGAGTGGTGAAGTATTAGTAAGCAGTAAACTCGAATTTGATACACGCTGTTTAGACATATTGGTGACGTTTTTAATATGTTTCCAAAGTTGCTTGGTATTGGTACCTGCTCTATTTAATTCATTTTTATCGTAATTATTTTTTAACTTCTTTAAGAGATTATTGCAGAAGTTCCTATACCTTTTATAAGTGGTTTGAATTATTAGATTATCAGGGTATCTCTTAGTTCTCTGATGAAGTTTATCTCTGTGTCTTATACACCGAATTAGTCCAGGAGTAATCCAAGGTTTAATATTATAAAGTTTCTTATTCACAGTAGAAACTGTCGTGTTACGTAAAATTGCTTGTTGGACATATGTTATAAAGTACGATAAAGCCAAATTAGCGTCAGCAGTATTGTAAACTAGGCTAAAATCTAGGTTGCATAAATCATATTCGAGTTTATTTGTGTTTAATTTGCTTTTGGTCTGGGGACGATTTAGCTTAGGCAGCGTTAAATTTACCGTAAGTAGGACAGCATGATGGTCAGTAATTGTTGCGTTAGTAACAAGAGTAATATATGATAGGCTTGTTTTAATCATCATATGATCGAGACAGGAACCGCTCTGATGAGTAGGCAATATGTGAGCGGGGACAAAACCATGGTATGAGCAGATATTAAGATAATCTTGGGTCCCTGTATCGCAGTTTTCGGAACCGATATTTATATTTAAATCACCTGTTAGTATAACATTCTTAAACGAGCTAACTCCTTGAAAAATCTGGTCTAAGGAATTGTGAAAAGTGTCCAAGTTTCTAACGGAAGGGGACCTATACATAGCGATTATCGCTGTGGTTGTACCAATTTTGATAATTAAGCAATTAATCATGCAGTCTTGTAAAGTAGGTTCGTCGACTGTTACCTTTAATGATTCTTTAGCAAAGACTACTACACCATCATTTTGATTCTGGTTTCTTTTGGTATGCAATAAGTTGTAACCAGGTATTACTGGAAGGTTATCGATGCGGTTAGCTAGCCAGCACTCGGTTAGTACCAATAAATCACAATCAAACTTAAGTCTATGAAGGAAAATTTTAAAGCTATCGATGTTCTTATAAATACTACGAATGTTTTGGGTCAGTACGGTTAGTGACTTTTTATAATCGGAAAGATATTGTCTGCAATCCTCAACGTCACATGTCTTTGATACAGTTAAAAATGTATTATCTATGTCGGTAATTAAGTTATTATCCATACTAAACTAGAAAAATAACAATAATAAACTACTGCTAGAATATACACAAGTATGTGGCGCTCTTAGGCGCCGTCATAATCGATCGAGTTGATGTACCTGTATTCGGCAGCTTTTTTAGCCGGGCAATCTTCGTCTCCCGTCTTATGGTTGGCTTGTTTTTTAAAACGCAAACATGTAGCACATTTTGGCGCACTGGCTTTCTTTGGGCAGTCTTGAACAGTGTGTCCTTCTTCACCACAATGTCCACATGTAGGGGCAGCAATTCTGCATGTTTTGGCTGCATGACCGTACTGCTGGCATTTGTAACATCTTGTTACCAGTGTGAAGTCTCGTACCGGGCAGGACGACCAGTTTATAAATAATCTGTCTTGAGTGATGAGGGCCTTACGTATGACAGCTGGAACTTCTATAATAAGGTTGCAATTCTCAGCATCTTTGCTGCCTGATTTGTGGCTTAGTTTTATAGAGGTCAGAAATGTATCTAGGGATATAGTGGGCAGTTTCTCGGCTATGTTTTGTTCATAAATACATTTATAAACCTCATTTTCAGCCATTGATGTAGGTACTCCTATTACTATAATGCGAGGTTTGCGCTTTTTAGGTTCGTCGACGGTAAGACCTGACGAAGCGAGTTGGACTGTTTGCTTGAGCCTGTCTAGGTCATCTTTGGTCTCCGTGCTGATTATGAGTCCTCCTTTTCCAATTTTGCGTACGCCTCGTACTTTCAGTTTCATTTCTCCAGGGCATATGATTTTTTGGATCATGTTCTTGGTTTCGTCACTGGTCTTTGAGTTGTCACTGGGATAAATGGCCACGGAGCTAAGAGTATTAGGACGAGCAGAGGTTTTGGAGCCGTTCTTCACCATAGCTGCAAAAGATGTAGAAGTTGCTTCCTGCTTCGTACAGGACTCCTGAATCGTCCGGTTCATCTCCATTAAACAATCTGATAGGTCTCGAGCATCGGTCATGGTTTTAAGGGAGGTATGGGTTTGTATGGCTTTTTGCTTTAGTGACTGGTATTGAACAGCCATTTGCGAAACTCCATGTCCAACTTTCCGGCAAAGATTGCTTATTTTAACCTTCTGATCAGCGTTTAGCTTTCCTTCAGAAGCAATAGCACAGACCTCATTCAGGCACTGCTCAATAGACCCCATCCAGTTCTGAATCTCCGGAGTTGAGACAACTTCAACTTTCTCATCTTGGTCCTGTCTTGGTTGTTGGGGCGATGTCGGTGCTGGTGTCGGTACCGGGGTCGGTGTTGGTGGAGGGCTGCGTCGCATCTTCGCGCTCCGATTAAAGGGGCTGCCGTCCATGTATCAATTTATAAAATATCTTATTCAGTTCATTATTTTAACTTATCACTATAATGTTTATATGTACACTCTAATACACTGAAACTAGGTCACTTATTTATGCAAGCGTTAATTTATTTTACTGATATTATGCATTGATGAGCACGTCTGTATGCGTTGAATGAGATTTTGAATGAAATAGATGTTTTTCGAATATTTAATGCATACATAATGTTTTTGGTTTTTTCCTTTGTTCTGCTCCTAAATGTACTGCACAAAAAATGAGTGGGAAATAGATATTTTTTTTTTTCATATATATTATAAATTTTGTTTTGTGCCAGAAACCCTCGCGTTCTAAAATCCTACCAGTTTCTTCACAACCTGATCAATTGTTTAAGACAGTTTAGAGGTAAAACATACAAACATTATTAATTGATAGGGTGTCGTACCTGAAGGGTAAAAACTACAGAATCTTGTTATGTACTAAGACTGCTGTTCGTCCGTCTGTCCATCTGTCTGTTAGCGGGCTGCAGCTCATGATCAAGAATGTGGATTTCGGTTGCCGCTATACATAATAAAAATAAGTTAAAAATTGGAAGCAGGTTCCCCAGTTAATAAAAATAAATATGTTGTTCTTTGCTTACTGTCGTCTCTGTCAGCGAGCTGTCTGTAACCCATTAATCCAATCAATGGGGACAAAAAAGACGCTTTGCCTTACAAAGGGTGGTGTAGATGATTTTTGTCATTACAAAATATTCTCCCTCTTGTAACATTATATCTACCTTGCACTTGACCTTGTATTTTTGTTAATGTTTTAGGAACTACACACCAAGGGAGTAGCAATTATAAGGGTAATAACGCTCAATGCGTGGCAATGTCCGCTTGCGCGTCAGTATTGTCAGTTTGCAGACATCGGAATCTGACTTGTCATGATATCGATGTCATTCTCCAAAGTGGAGACACTTTATATATGTCGCTTAAACCAATTCTATCGAAGGGTGTCATATTTTTGAACCCCGAGGAATTGCCTACGGAGATTGTCGTCGGAAACAATAGAGCTCAAATTGAAAATATGACCGCCAATTGGATTACAAATGGAGTATTTCCTCAAATTTCAGAAAATGAATACGGTATTTTAACTCTTGCAAACATAATTGAATCCAATGTTTTCGACGCAAACCACAATGATGAGACGGATAGCGTGGTATTTACCGGGCAAGACTATACAGTTTCTTTTTGGAGATTCGATAGTGCATTCTATTTATTTAACAGTCACGCAGTAGATGAATATAACAAATTAAATTCTACATGCGGAGTAGCACGTTTGTTTAAATGTTATTCGATTCGCGAATTAGCCAGATTGCTGTTATTGCGAAATATAGGTGTAGGTCAGTATTCAATACACAGACTACGCGTTCTCAATTATCAAACAATTGAAAATTTAGTTGTAGGATCTGCATTGCCATTGCCAGCGTCTGTCGAGTCTATAATAGACTTCGAATGCCCGGCATCAACAGATCATAGTCAATTATCGGAATCACAATCTATATTGCTTGGTTTTCAAAAAACCCCTGAACCGGTAGTAGTTGACACCCATGTGGCGTCAACAAAGAGAGGTCGACCCAAAAAACAAAAACGTGGCAGGAAATGTAGTACAGTAAACGCCCATTTGGATGCGGTTAAAAAATATAATAAAAAAAAAACCGCAAATAAATCGCGATGCTGTACACCGTTATACCAAGCAGAACCCTGAAATAAATCAAATAGCCACTGACAAATATAATAAAAACAGCCGTCGTATTGACATACCACTACGTCAATCTAAAAACCTAATAGCACAGAAGAGGGACGCTGAGTTAGACGTAATAAAATTATTTTCTTTAAAAAAAACGTCCTGCTTTCTTCAGACACTTTTAGGTGTCCATCTTGTAATGCGCGTCTGTTTGAAGAAGAAAAATCTCGAAAACAATGGTGTTGTGGGTCGGGCGCGTACAACATACAAAATTTAATTCCGTTAACCGAGGAGTTTTACTCTCACCCGTCTTTTCTGAGTAGACCGCGAGCTTACAATAATTTATTTGCCTTCAGTGCCTTGGGCGTTTCTCACGGGTACCAACAACCAACGGGAATATCTTTTCTTAAAATTCAAGGTCGAGTCTATCATAGAGTTTTTGATTTAGCTTACACTGGTAGCGTAAATAATTTAGGACTATACATTAACGATACAAGCGAACGCGAGCAAATAGCTGCAAATATGAAACTTGATAGGCAGGTAATTAGTTGCATAACTAACTTTTTACATAACGTCAATCCGTTTATCGAATGTTTTAAACGATTAAGTAGGGAACCATCCGATCAGGCCTTTATTAAATTTCAGCAAACGTCTCGCTCAATCCACGGTAACATTTTAGGAGATTTACCTGTTGGTAAAGAAGTCGCGGCCATTATTAGTACAGAACGCGAAAATTTTATACCTCATTGCATAGCAGTTTGGAAAATCGGTGATAGGAAACCGCACACTGTAGATATAATGCATCCGTTATATGAAAGTTTTCAGTATCCACTATTTTATCCTGAGGGTAATGCGGGTAGGTACCCGAACAAAGTAGATAATAACGGAAATAAATTTACTCAAGCGAAATACGTTCGCTGCTTGTCATTGTCGGAGCCACGATTTTCCGATATAGGCAGGCTATCGGAAGAATGGTTAGTTGACATGCATTGCCGAATCATAGAAGAACGCCTACGTTTTATATCAAGTCTACAAAAACATAACTCGAGTAGTGCACTGAGGTCCGCTCCACTTCAAGAAGTTGAAATGAGCATTGAAGTCGCGCGTCAAATTCGTCAAGATGAAACCATTCAGGGAGAGGGATTCGTACCAGGTCGCGTTTATTTGCCCAGCACTTTTACGGGGGGGCCGCGATACATGAAAGGAAAATATAGTGATGCTATTGCAATAGTAAGCAGATTGGAGAACCCATCATTTTTCTTGACGTTTACTTGTAATCCCAAGTGGCCAGAAATTCAACAATCCACTCAAAGCAGCTATGTAAATCCTTCTGTATGTGCTAGAGTTTTTAATTTAAAGCTAGCAGAATTATTAAGAGATATCCGAGGTGGTAATTGGTTTGGCAAATGTATTTATATGATGCACGTAATAGAGTTTCAAAAGCGAGGTTTAATACACGCTCACATTTGTTTTAGGGTTGAAGGTGGCGGGCCTGTCCAAAATATAGATATTGATAAATTTGTTAGCGCAGACATTCCTGATGCATCAGAGGCAGAGGGAAATACATACTTAATATAGATGAAGTTTAGATTTGTTTTAGTGTTATGTAAATCGAGTAGTTTAGGTGGATTAGGCCTCTAATATCTTTAGATTTTGATATACATACCTACTTAATATAGATGTAGTTTAGATATGATTTAGTGTTATGTAAATCGAGTAGTTTAGGTGGATTATGCTTATAATGGGGATACCTTGAAATAAAACGCACCAGGAACCAAATCTTCTGGTAGCGCGGAAATTACTATCTTGTGAGTGAATCGAACCAGGAAATAAAAAATCAATGCGACCTTGGTAATATTGCATACTCCCATACACATGCTAAATAAATAAATAAATGTTACCCTGGGGTAGAGTAGTTTTGAAAAGCATAAAAGTAGGAACTTTTTTCATTATTTACTTACCCCCGAATACTGAATCGTCACTCAACATTTAAGGGCTGCTTAAAATTTGAGCAGTTAAACCTAAACTTTAAATTTTGTATGGCCAAACGTCACTTTTGAGTAACTGTTAAATTTAAGTGCTACTTAAATTTTGAGTGACGTTTCAGCATTCGGGGGATAGTCACTTACAAGGAATATTATTTTATAGTTTATTCGTACTGACTTTTATGTAAATCAACTGTAGGAATAAAACAACATTCAGTTGATTTACTTAAAAGTCCATACATAAATCCGTACAAAATATTTAAGAGATTTTATTACAAAATCCTATAAGTGCTAAGGATTACTGTCCAATTCTCAAAATTTTACAAGGGTAAGAAATACTCCTCAAAAACACGACCCCGCGAGCTGCTTGCAGCTCGCGCAACACCCAAATACTAGTTATACTAGTTATTATATTATACTATATAAAGCTCGATTACCACTCACTCACTCACTGACTGACATAATTGTTCTCCCAGATGGTGAAGGGGGAGGTGGGTATATTTTTACAGATTCGTATAGAAGTAACTCTCACGAGTATGGGAAAAATCCCAAACCTCCCCTTTTCTACCCCACTCTCCCCCCTCCCTATCGTATCTCGGAAACTAAGAGTCCCGTGTTTTGTTGTTTTACGGATTCGTATAGAAGAGGTTCGGAAAAGTAAAATCCATTTTTCAAAGTTGCCCCCCTTGCCCCCCTTCTCCCCCCCTCTAGGTAGATCTCGGAAGTTAAGAGACTTGGAACATTTTTTTTTTCAGATTCATATCAAGGGGCCCAGAGTTGGTAAAAATCATTTTTCAAAACTCCCCCCTCTCCCCCCTTCACCCCTCCCCCCATCGTATCTCGGAAATTAAGAAACCTGGGTTTTGTTTTTTTACGGATTCGTATAGAGGAGGCTCGGAAAAGTAAAAACCATTTTTCAAAATTCCCCCCATTCTCTCTCCCTTCTCCCCCCTGTAGGCGGATCTCGGAAGTTAAGACTTGGAACATTTTCTTTTTCAGATTCATGTCCGTGGGCCCAGAGTAGGTCAAAATTAGTTTTTTCAAAACTCCCCCCTCTCCCCCCCTTCACCCCTCGCCCCATCGTATCTCGGAAACTAGGTAGCGGTAAAGCGAAGCGTAGCGTAGGGATAAGGTCACGATAGCTTTCCGGTGGTAGGTAGGTCCTGAGTGGAGCGAAGGGGGGAGGAATACTAACATGGCGGACAGCGTTTTTGTTTGGGGTGCGTTTAAGTCAATTATTCAGTTTAAAATTGACTGCCTAAACGTCAAACACCCCGTTTAAGCACACCACGAGGTGAAAAATTAACATAACATAACATAACATCACCCCTTGTTTCCCCGAAGGGTTGGGCAGAGGTGTCCCTGTAGCAGGCACACCCACATTTCGCCAGTTATGTTTAAGTCCCATGTAATAGGGGGCGAGCCTATTGCCATCAACCGGGCACAAATCCAGACTCCGAGCTGCTACTGAGAAATTCCAGATAGAAAAACCCAATAACATTTTGCTCGACCCGGGAATCGAACCCAGGACCTCATACTTAGCAGTAGCCCTTACGACCACTAGACCAACGAGGCAGTCAAAAAAAATAATCTGACTAAAATTGAATCTGCTCCGTTTACGGTCGTCCGCTGGTATAAGTTTTCGCTTGGGGTACGTTTAAGCCGGGGAAATTTTCGCCGGTTAAAAATTTAACTATGGATAATTAACGAACTTTTAAAATAAAGTTTTCCTGTTTTCTAGGTCTCAAAAAAATATGGTAATATTTTTTTTGAGATAATCGAGAAATTATTAATCATTTAAATATGACCTATTTAAAAAAAGAGTCGATTAACATATTTCCAACAATCAAACAATCGACCATAGAGTCCATCAATTTGAATTTTGAACTTGACATTGAATTTAAAAAAAAACATGAAAAGAGCGCCAAAATGAAGCGTCCTGCTTCTGTCGTGAACTCGTGAATCGAGGTTTCTTGTTGCAAGTTGATATTGATTGATAATTATTATCAAAATAATCAATTTCCAACATGAAACGAGCAAGTACTGAAGAGTTATCAACTGTTCCGCGTCGCGGAGGCACAGCTGTGGAATATTCAGAATGTCTTATTTCTGGTGAGTTTCTGAATAGTTCTGTTAAGTGAATAACGTAACCTTATTAGCAGGCTTCCAAACCTAGATACTGGCGTCTCGGGAGCTTTGGACCATGGACGTTTGTGTTGCAGTGTTTAGCCTTACTTGCCCATGGACAACAAGTTTTAGTGCATCTATTTTGCGTCGGTCTTTGAGGCGAACCGTACCTACATGTTTCTGCGCCGTACAGAAATATTGGAAAAACCAAACTTCTCGGCAGGTGGACTTTTGTGGCTTTGGTGATATTATGATTGGCCCAGACTCTTTTGAGCTTATCAACGGCAGATGTTGTGTTAGCACATCTCCTTAGAATCTCATCCTAACACCCCCCAGTGTGTGATTAATTGATTATGGAACCAAGGTACTTACTAACATATAAGATTGAACAATCTCACAGTTGCCAATCACATGAACAAGTTGGTTTAGTCAGGCTCGGTCCACGATAACAGACATAGAGACACAGATAATGATCGTTAAATTAATTGGTTGCAACTAAACAGCCGCTCACATATTTAAAAATCTAGCTTAAAAGTAAAGTATTAAACATATAATGAAGGCAAAATGAAGGTCGTATACATGTACCTATGTATCTTTATTTGCATAAAATGTGAAGAAATAGGACATTACAGTTATTTCAGTGCAGAACACACAAGTAATGAATATTACATATCACAGTACCTACATCAAAGCTATACTATCTATGTAAAAATTTTAAACAAGACAATAAATAATACACACATCATTTAATTATAATACAAAAAAATAGTTAAGTACAAACATCTGTATCAATAAATACAATAATATACACAAATACTTTCTTCAAACAACGCAAAATTATCAATTATTGAAATACTAACATGAAAATCAACGTTAAAATTAAATTTCACACTGCATTTTTAATATAGGAAGAATGAGATGAATAATGGTAACTATGTTAGTGTGTTACTAACATAGTTTTTTGTAAGTATATTGTTAATAACACTATCAAGTCTTGTTGCTTGAATTAAATGATTTAATAATAAATTTAATTTGGTTGAATTTGCCATTGGTACAAAAAAATATAGGATTGGTTAACTACTTTCTTGGATATAACATTATAAATTAATGGAACAACTTTAAAATAAACGGGTAATTCTCCTTCAAACATGTTTCAGTTATTCAAACCTTGGTTGATGAGCTTTGTATACTTATTGAATATTTTGGAATTATTTTGCACACAAGCATTTCTTTTGTGTCACTTAAACTTGTAATAACTCTGCTGTGTATCGTTTACAACTATATTATGGTAATATTAAATATTGGAACACTGCGATTACATACATTTATATTGAAAGAATCTTATCAATATTACATACACTACACTATTTCACTCAGTTTGATTTTCTGCTTGTCCTTTGTCATTCTTTTACTGGTAGTCCCCAGCTCCGTGGAGGTCGGAGGTTCTTTTTAGTGTGAACAGCTCGCTACACACTACTTCCCAAAGCTTTGGTATGGTACGACAGGAATCTGCTTATTTCTGTATCCTGACGGAATACCAATGTTTCATGCAGCTCCTACAGCCATCTCTTCAAACACATTTTTATCTAATGTAGAAGTATATCCAGTGGGGTAGCAGCTTCAGCCACAAAGCAGAGGTACTGTACTCTTAGCTATCAATAAAAAATGCTTGAGAAAATACCATTGTCCATTGCACAGAGTACATTTTTATACAGGTCCATTGTTAATAGAACAGAAACAAAATAAACAAAACGTCAAAACCAATGACTTGACAAGTTTGACACTAAACCAATGTTGCAAGGATTGCCTCCTTGCAACATTGGTTTAGTGTCAAATTTTAATTTCCTTAAATATTTAATATATTTATTTTTTACACGTTTTTAGCCTTACTTAAGTACGAGTTTTCATGTAAAATAGTGCCTTCAAAATAAGGCTTTTATTATAGTCTATTTTTATTGAACCATGTTTTCTATTTGTCCCCATAATCAAGGAGATTTTATTTTCGTTTTTCGCTGCCGTACCGATTTACTTTTATTATCATTGGTACCGACATGTCAAGTTATTGTACATCTTGGCTCGCTAACTTGGATGTAGAGACTTGCGTTTCTCACGAGCGTCGTTATTGCAACAGAATTTTTTCGTTATTAGGTATTATTACGATCGCAAGTTTGCGACAGCGTCATTACCTACTAATGTCGAGACTGCTGAAATAGTATTCAAGTATAAATATATGATCTCATAGCTCCTTCATCAAATAATTCTATGCTATCACAAATTAATGTTTGATTAATTTAAGTAGGTAAGTACATATCAATTAACCCTTAATTGGACTAAAGGAGAATGCTTCCCCTTAGAGCATTTAACCTATATGTCAATTATTATACGAACAAACAATGTGTCTTTGCCCTAATGTCAAAGTTGAAACGGAAAGTAACAGAATTTTTTATCTGTGGGTAGTCAAAAAACCGGCTGTTTGTTTTCGTTGAGTTGTGAGCCAAAATTATAGTGCAAATACAAAATAAAATTATAATGTCGCGGAAAAATGTGGTAAGTTTATTTGACTTAGTATTATTTGTAGGTTTTGAGTTGTTTTATGGATATCAATGTTTTTTTTTTGTGATTGTTTCAATATCAGTGTAATTATTGAGCTTCAAAACATGTGGGAACTATAATACTTTAGACCACAACAGACTCTAATTTTAGCTAATACGAAAATATACAACTAACATAATTATGTGTTTCAGAGAAAAATACTAGATCTCTCAAAGGGAGACAATGTGCAAAGGGCACTGTCAATATTGATGTGTTCAGAAGACGACGAATCTGACCACCTTAGTGAAGATGAACATCCATTAGTAGATGATGTATCACATATGAATACAATGTTAGACCAAATTCAAAAATCATTTTCCCAAGAGGACTTGATTACTATTTTGAGTGGTAAGTAGATATGTTTTGAACAATTAGGTAAGAATATAATTTTTTCAGTACTTAGTTTTATAGTACTTGTATTTTTCCAGGTGAAATAAATGCAGACGCAACTGAAACTGTGCAATATGCAGATGAACAAGTACTTGTCAACAGGCCTGAATATACCCCACATGCTTACATTCCTTATGGAGTGCCTGTTGCCAGTGCAAGCTCTCAAATAGTTATTCAGCCTCTTGATGAACAGTTTTCTACCAGGAGCTTAGATGTAAGTACTGTATTTCAACAAATTCAAATGAACAATGAAGCAATGGACATAATAGATACACAGTCCAATCTGCAGGAGCCTGTGTTGAATATGCCTCCTGAAAGAAGAAACTTTTCATCAAATACTCCGAGACCAAGTTATTCTGAGATGCAAAATAGAGAGCGTTTATGTACCACATTTGTTGGAGACTTGAATATCCCTTCATTTGACAAGCCATTGCAAGTAAGAAAAATATATACTAATAGGAGTACCCCAAAAGATTACTTTTTGGACATGTTTCCGGAATCTATGCTAAACTTAATTGTAGAAAATACAAACATATATGCAAATGAAAAAAGATCACATGGATGGCAAGATGTCACAAAGGAAGAGATCTCTGCATATTTAGGTATGATGATACTGATGTCAATCAATCCAATTTCTGATAGCCAGCTATATTGGTCCACAGATGTGTTTTATAAAAACCCAATTATTTCTGGTGTCATGACCCTAAGACGGTTCAAAAAAATCACTGAAAATTTTCATATATCTGACATAAGAACAGAACTACCAAAAACATCCCCCAACTATGACAAACTGTGTAAAATACAACCACTCATTCAAAAACTAAATCAGACTTTTGCTGAAGCTTGCACATCATCTCAAACACAGTCCATGGATGAATCTATGATCAAATTCAAAGGTAAAAGTACCATGAAGCAATATATGCCCAAAAAACCCATAAAAAGGGGATACAAGTGTTGGGCCAGGTGCGACTCCAAAAGTGGCTATCTGTTCCAGTTCCAATTTTACACAGGTAAAGTTGGTAGTACATCTTGTTCCATATGTTTGGTATCCTTATGTGCTGCTCCATGCTTTGAGAATTATCATTCTACACCAGCATTCTCCAACATGTAGATTATTTCCCACATAGAGCTCATTTCATTTAGCCCTACACTTGCAGTAGGAGTATATTTCCCACGTTGTTTTTTTTTTTTAATAATAAAAAAAAATAAAAACAAAAAAAAAATTTTAATCTCATACCTAAATAAAAAATTCCCACTAGGTTTATAAATCCGAGTAGAACCCACACACGCCATGCCCAATTAAGGGTTAATAATTTATAGGTACTTAAAAAGCAGTTTCATCATCAGCCAGCTAATATACTTAGGGATATTTGTTTTTGTTGTTTTGTTTTTAAATAATTTAGAAAATTGACATAATTAGGTACTGATCATTATAAATAATGCTTATAAGAGACACCATATTATTAGCCATGCAGACTTTTGAGCTCATTTTGCAGTCAGTTCAATGCCATCCTGTGCTACAATGTGAAATAGATGTTTTTCGAATATTTAATGCATACATAATGTTTTTGGTTTTTTCCTTTGTTCTGCTCCTAAATGTACTGCACAAAAAATGAGTGGGAAATAGATATTTTTTTTTTTCATATATATTATAAATTTTGTTTTGTGCCAGAAACCCTCGCGTTCTAAAATCCTACCAGTTTCTTCACAACCTGATCAATTGTTTAAGACAGTTTAGACGTAAAACATACAAACATTATTAATTGTTAGGGTGCCGTACCTGAAGGGTAAAAACTACAGAATCTTGTTATGTACTAAGACTGCTGTTCGTCCGTCTGTACATCTGTCTGTTAGCGGGCTGCAGCTCATGATCAAGAATGTGGATTTCGGTTGCCGCTATACATAATAAAAATAAGTTAAAAATTGGAAGCAGGTTCCCCAGTAAATAAAAATAAATATGTTGTTCTTTGCTTACTGTCGTCTCTGTCAGCGAGCTGTCTATAACCCATTAATCCAATCAATGGGGACAAAAAAGACGCTTTGCCTTACAAAGGGTGGTGTAGATGATTTCTGTCATTACAAAATATTCTCCCTCTTGTAACATTATATCTACCTTGCACTTGACCTTGTATTTTTGTTAATGTTTTAGGAACTACACACCAAGGGAGTAGCAATTATAAGGGTAATAACGCTCAATGCGTGGCAATGTCCGCTTGCGCGTCAGTATTGTCAGTTTGCAGACATCGGAATCTGACTTGTCATGATATCGATGTCATTCTCCAAAGTGGAGACACTTTATATATGTCGCTTAAACCAATTCTACCGAAGGGTGTCATATTTTTGAACCCCGAGGAATTGCCTACGGAGATTGTCGTCGGAAACAATAGAGCTCAAATTGAAAATATGACCGCCAATTGGATTACAAATGGAGTATTTCCTCAAATTTCAGAAAATGAATACGGTATTTTAACTCTTGCAAACATAATTGAATCCAATGTTTTCGACGCAAACCACAATGATGAGACGGATAGCGTGGTATTTACCGGGCAAGACTATACAGTTTCTTTTTGGAGATTCGATAGTGCATTCTATTTATTTAAGTCACGCAGTAGATGAATATAACAAATTAAATTCTACATGCGGAGTAGCACGTTTGTTTAAATGTTATTCGATTCGCGAATTAGCCAGATTGCTGTTATTGCGAAATATAGGTGTAGGTCAGTATTCAATACACAGACTACGCGTTCTCAATTATCAAACAATTGAAAATTTAGTTGTAGGATCTGCATTGCCATTGCCAGCGTCTGTCGAGTCTATAATAGACTTCGAATGCCCGGCATCAACAGATCATAGTCAATTATCGGAATCACAATCTATATTGCTTGGTTTTCAAAAAACCCCTGAACCGGTAGTAGTTGACACCCATGTGGCGTCAACAAAGAGAGGTCGACCCAAAAAACAAAAACGTGGCAGGAAATGTAGTACAGTAAACGCCCATTTTGATGCGGTTAAAATAATAATATAATAAAAAAAAACCGCAAATTCATCGCGATGCCGTTAAAAAATATACCAAGGAAAATCCAGAAATTAATCGCGATGCTGTACACCGTTATACCAAGCAGAACCCTGAAATAAATCAAATAGCCACTGACAAATATAATAAAAACAGCCGTCGTATTGACATACCACTACGTCAATCTAAAAACCTAATAGCACAGAAGAGGGACGCTGAGTTAGACGTAATAAAATTATTTAAAAAAAACGTCCTTGCTTTCTTCAGACACTTTTAGGTGTCCATCTTGTAATGCGCGTCTGTTTGAAGAAGAAAAATCTCGAAAACAATGGTGTTGTGGGTCGGGCGCGTACAACATACAAAATTTAATTCCGTTAACCGAGGAGTTTTACTCTCACCCGTCTTTTCTGAGTAGACCGCGAGCTTACAATAATTTATTTGCCTTCAGTGCCTTGGGCGTTTCTCACGGGTACCAACAACCAACGGGAATATCTTTTCTTAAAATTCAAGGTCGAGGCTATCATAGAGTTTTTGATTTAGCTTACATTGGTAGCGTAAATAATTTAGGACTATACATTAACGATACAAGCGAACGCGAGCAAATAGCCGCAAATATGAAACTTGATAGGCAGGTAATTAGTTGCATAACTAACTTTTTACATAACGTCAATCCGTTTATCGAATGTTTTAAACGATTAAGTAGGGAACCACCCGATCAGGCCTTTATTAAATTTCAGCAAACGTCTCGCTCAATCCACGGTAACATTTTAGGAGATTTACCTGTTGGTAAAGAAGTCGCGGCCATTATTAGTACAGAACGCGAAAATTTTATACCTCATTGCATAGCAGTTTGGAAAATCGGTGATAAGAAACCGCACACTGTAGATATAATGCATCCGTTATATGAAAGTTTTCAGTATCCACTATTTTATCCTGAGGGTAATGCGGGTAGGTACCCGAACAAAGTAGATAATAACGGAAATAAATTTACTCAAGCGAAATACGTTCGCTGCTTGTCATTGTCGGAGCCACGATTTTCCGATATAGGCAGGCTATCGGAAGAATGGTTAGTTGACATGCATTGCCGAATCATAGAAGAACGCCTACGTTTTATATCAAGTCTACAAAAACATAACTCGAGTAGTGCACTGAGGTCCGCTCCACTTCAAGAAGTTGAAATGAGCATTGAAGTCGCGCGTCAAATTCGCAGCTATGTAAATCCTTCTGTATGTGCTAGAGTTTTTAATTTAATAATTCTAAGAGATATCCGAGGTGGTAATTGGTTTGGCAAATGTATATATATGATGCACGTAATAGAGTTTCAAAAGCGAGGTTTACCACACGCTCACATTTGTTTTAGGGTTGAAGGTGGCGGGCCTGTCCAAAATATAGATATTGATAAATTTGTTAGAGCAGACATTCCTGATGCATCAGAGGCAGAGGGAAGATTACGAAAAGCTGTTTTGAATCATATGATTCACGGTCCTTGCGGTCCCTCACACAGAACTAATTTACCTTGGTGGGATAGTGAGAAAAGTAAATGTTCAACATTTTTTCCAAAACGTGAGACAGCCACCACTTTTTCTAATGAAAAAGGATTTATTAACTTGTGTAGAGACAGTAAAAACGAAGCAACTATAAAATATCGCGGTAACGATGTAATTGTAAATGATACTTGGGTAGTTCCTTATAACGCAAGTCTTCTTTTAAAATACGATGCTCATATCAACTTGGAGGTCTCCTCGCAACGCACGGTCGTTAAGTATTTGTTTAAATATATCACTAAGGGTCCTGACGAATCGCGCGTAGCTGTCGTACCGGAAGAACATGAAAATAACGAAATAGAGCAGTATGTCACAAAACGTTATATAGGCTCCAGCGACGCCGCTTGGAGGACGTTAGAATTCGATGTGACCGCGCGCGAACCCAACGTCAAACAGCTGTCAGTGCATTTAGAAAATCAACAAACCGTTTATTTTAAACCAGGCACTGAAGTAGAAGCCGCGCAACAAGCTGGTTCGGACCTTATTACCTATTTTAACCGCCCCGTAAGAGACGAATTTGACTCATTGACCTACTTGGACTTTTACGAACAGTACATTGTTCATTCCAAGCGTCCCTCAACAAAAAATACGGAAATTTTTGAAACATCAAATCATAAATTCATTACTAAAAGACAAAAGGGTGAGCTTGTCGCGCGTCTATTTTCTGGAGGAACCAAATCTTCTGGTAGCGCGGAAATTACTATCTTGTGAGTGAATCGAACCAGGAAATAAAAAATCAATGCGACCTTGGTAATATTGCATACACATGCTAAATAAATAAATAAATGTTACCCTGGGGTAGAGTAGTTTTGAAAAGCATAAAAGTAGGAACTTATTTCATTATTTACTTACCCCCGAATACTGAATCGTCACTCAACATTTAAGGGCTGCTTAAAATTTGAGCAGTTAAACCTAAACTTTAAATTTTGTATGGCCAAACGTCACTTTTGAGTAACTGTTAAATTTAAGAGCTACTTAAATTTTGAGTGACGTTTCAGCATTCGGGGGATAGTCACTTACAAGGAATATTATTTTATAGTTTATTCGTACTGACTTTTATGTAAATCAACTGTAGGAATAAAAAAAAACATTCAGTTGATTTACTTAAAAGTCCATACATAAATCCGTACAAAATATTTAAGAGATTTTATTACAAAATCCTGTAAGTGCTAAGGATTACTGTCCAATTCTCAAAATTTTACAAGGGTAAGAAATACTCCTCAAAAACACGACCCCGCGAGCTGCTTGCAGCTCGCGCAACGCCCAAATACTAGTCATTATTATAACTTTAATAAGGAAGCGACAAGAAATTGAAAGAAAGAAGTTAGTTGTGGCAGTAGTTTAGAAATAATTAAGGAAAAAATGAAATTTAGATGTAAGTAAGAAGTTCTGTCACCAAACCAAACTAAGGTTATGTTTACGTTTAAAGGCATCAATATGCAGCCTTATTAAAAGTTTACTATGTAATTGTTGGTGAAATCATATTACGTAAACAAACAAATAGCAAGTAAAATATTAAGAATAATTGTACCTGATATCAAGATGACAATGCAAAATTCACTTGTGCCGGTAACTGTCACCGATTCAGATTGAAATATTTACACTTATTTTGCACTTTTTATGTGAATCTAATACAAAATACACACTACTATCCTATTTACTTAATTAGTTATTGGAAATAGGCCTTAAAAACAAATTAATTTAATAATTAAGATTAAAATTACAAGAACAAATTCAAATCAGCTGTTAGCTGTAGTGTTGCCACAGGAAAAAAAAAAGAAGTATCAGAACTGTGATTTTGCAATGGATTCAACCACGTGAGGTAATTGTTTTTTTTTAATATGATGTAGGTTCCAAAATAACAGCTTTATGTGGTCTTACATATAGTGCACTATTGTAATTGCAGAGATCTTTAAGGTTTTTTTATTTTTTCCTTGTAAGTGACGTGTAAGCAGACTTAAAGATACCTATAAATGTCAGGGAATAGGGCATTTACTAATGATCAACAATAGCAATCCCTTACCTGACTGTATTCAAAACAGGGTTTAATGATTATAGGCAGTTGATGCTGATGATGATAAGGTTATTCATTCTTCATATTATAATAACGTTCTTTTTTGTTTTAGTTGACGGCATCTGATAGAATCTGCTATCCTTGTTGGCAAAGAGCTGACAGACACAGTACACGCAATGTTGGGAGGGATGCTATTGATGATGTACAGCAGGGTGATAATGCAGAAATACAACAGTGAGTTGAAGCACCAGTTGGTTCGATATTTTTACCTCACATGAGAAGAGCTCCAGATACACAAGCACATTGTTTCTTACCTGATTGCACTGCCGAAGAAAGAGTATGGATTCCTTTGTGGCTTAGAGTCTTTATTTTTAGTGAGTACAATTACTATGTAAGTACCACAGCAATGTAGGATTTGTGAATTCCATTTAAGAAATAATAATTTTGACATTTTGAGTAATGACTTGCATTCAATACAATATTTTAATGCTAATCAAATAGAAAACTTTGCTTCATTCATAAAAGAAAGAGTAATATTAGACCTTTCGAATATTCAACAAATGTCTGATGACTCAGTGCATTATTGGACTGGTTTAACCAAGCACCAGTTTTTTGAATTAAAAACTAATGTGCAACAAATAAATAATATTTTCATAAGATACGCAGCAAGAGCTAATGTGCCACATTAGCTCTTGATGCGTATGTTATGAAAATAAGAACTGGCGGTAGCAACGAGCGGATATCAACGCTATTAAATACACCCCCTACCACTTTAGTAAGATTATTTAAAAAGGTCCGGCAAATACTTTCTGATGACTTTGTTCCACAAAACTTAGGGATCAATCATATCACACGAGCTCAAATTGCTTCAAGAAATCTCATGATACCTAATGAGCTGTTCAGTGGAGCAAATAGGAACCCAATAATTATTCTGGATGGCACCTATTTATATGTACAAAAAAGTTCAAATTATTTATACCAGAAAGATACTTATTCTTTGCACAAGTATAGGAACCTCATGAAACCTTTTATGATGGTATGTTCTGATGGTTATATTATAGATGTACTTGTTCCCTATCCAGCAACAACATCGGATGCAGATATCATAATTAATGAATTTAATAATGAAAACAATACTTTACGAAGGTATTTTCAACCTGGGGATGTTTTTTGCTGGATAGGGGTTTCAGGAATCGTGTCCCTGTACTAGAACAGTGCAACTATACTTTTCACTTTCCTTTATCCCTACAACAAGGTGAAACTCAATTATCAACAGCGGCAGCTAATAAGTCAAGAACGGTCACAATGTGCAGGTGGATTGTCGAAGCAGTAAATGGGATTTTTAAAATGTCCTATAAAATATTTAGGAGTGAATTTTTCAATACTGCATCCACTCATGCTATGACGGATTTTAAAATAGCTGCCGCATTGATAAACATGTTCCACCAAAGGGTTTCAGATAGACCAGATAGAGGACAAATTGTAAATCTGGTAAATGAAAAATTGCACACAAATAATATATTAGCTGATTATGTAATTGGAAATAATTTAAATCGAAGACGGACACAATTCTCCAACTTAAACGCTACTATTGAAATTGTTGAATTTCCTAGATTAACATTTGATGAACTTGTGTTATTAGAATGTGGAACATATCAGATTAAACAGGCAAAGTCTTATTATGGGGAGCACATAAGAAATGATGGTTCCTATACTATTGAAGTGTGCATCGATAGAGCCAGTGAGCTTTTACAAGGATTTCCTTCGGTCGAGAATTGCACATTATTGCGAGGGAAAATACAAAGCCGACATTATAGGCCGTAAAATATATTTCGTATATATACTTATTATATGAAGATAATAATCAAGGCATACAAGCTATTAAGCATTATTGCTGCAATTGCATAGTCGGCCGAAGGACTGTAGGTTGCTGCGCTCACATCATGTCTGTGATATGTTATTTAAGCTGGGCCAGGTATGAAAATTTAACTCCACCGGCCCAGCTTTTAGACCACGTTTTATTAACTTACGAAAATGAATAATTTTACAAATAAATTGATTTATTTTAAAGTGTTGAAGTTTTATTTTTTATTATTTTACTAAACAATTTGATACAAAACTTCCTACATATATGTTTTCTATGTACTGTAAGCCACTCAATAAAATCATAAATAGTGCAATATTTTTATGTTCATGTTCAAGCCCAAACGCCATACAAAGTGGTTGATGTCCTTTCGGAAGTCGGTGTCTTTGGTTTTAGTTATTTGCCACCGACTTCCGAAATTTAAGTTATTTTTCACTTTGTAGCGGTTTTTTCGAAGTCGTATGTTTTTTTTTGTATAAAACTTTTTATTTCTCGCTTTTTAGTGGGTAGTTTGTAATTTACCTAAGTTTCAAAGCCTAATCTCAACTGCTCATCACCTTTTTACAAAACATTACTTTTCCCGATACATGGACGTTAATCGTTGAGGAGTTCTCCTGGTACTTAACCAGCTCCACTTCTCCATATGCATTGTGACGAGCATAAATTGCATTGCAGCCATATTAAAGTAATGAATCGCAACCCGTGAAATACTTATTATTGAGTAATTCCGGTAGCCATTTGTGGTCTTCATCATCAGTTCCACTTCACCAAATGGTGCTTTCCAAGAAAAATTGCATGAGTTACTATAAAAAAGAATCATCGAAATCGGTTAGCGCGATACTGCGTTATTCGTCAATTTGTCGCGCACATACTTATGCAAATTTAAGACTTATATGGTTTTCTCATGATGCCAGTATCAGAACTAGACCAAATTGAAATGGGACCACACGGGAAGTACCAGCTTTCAAATAAAAAAAAAGAATCGTCAAAATCAGTTCACCCAGTCGAAAGTTCTGAGGTAACAAACATTAAAAAAAAAATACAGTCAAATTGAGAACCTCCTCCTTTTTTTGAAGTCGGTTAAAAATACGCATAGTTGTTGACTTTGCCGACAAAAGAATTGAGATCTAAATGGGCGTCTAGATAAACCTGAAATTTATTTATAAAAAAAAAAACAAGTGCCAACATTACAGAGTTTATGTTCACGTCAAATAATACCGACCATTAATGAGAAATTTACCTCAACAAACGAAACGTACAATCGAATAATTTTCCATCCCAGAGAGATTCATATACCTGGTACAAGCCAAGGAACACCAAGAATTAATATTTTGGAAGACCGGCGTCTCAGTGAAAATGAAGAAATTGTATCGTTTGAGAGTTTGTTACTTAGCACATTAAAAAAAGCTGACTCTACACATAAAATTAAGAAAAGAAAAGTAGTTAAAGGAAGTGAAGTTATTACACACGAAAAGTTTTTGAATCAATTACGACAAAAAGAGGCTGAAAAACAAAAAAAGAAGAAGAAAAAACTGAAAGGAAAACTAATTCAGATATGAAGAAAAAAAATAACCCTAAACAGAAATTATCTTCAAATATTAAAAAACGACAGAAGAAAACACTGAAGAAAGTACAGAAATATTCGTCTGATGAAAGCAGTGAAAGTGATGATTTTAATGCTTAGTGACTCTGATACAAGTGAAAATTGGAATATATATTGTGAAAATATAATACAAGCTGAAGAAGAGGACAGTTACAGCGACAATATATCCGCTAAACAAGGACTAACACTCAATCAACGTAATGGCATAGAGCAAGAGAAGGACCAAATCATTGATGATGAATATGAACAAGAACTAACACCCAATCAACGTAATGGCATAGAGCGAGAGAAGGACCAAATCATTTATGATGAATATGAACAAGGACTAACACCCAATCAACGTAATGGCATAGAGCGAGAGCAGGACCAAATCATTGATGATGATTATGAATTAGGTTCCTGCCGAAGACGTCCACAAGTTGGTGACTGGATTATTGTTAAATTTGCAACAAAGAAAACCGTGAAACACTTTATAGGAAATTTAATCTCATTGGAACATAACATTCCACAAGTTAAGTATTTGAGAAAAATTAAGAATAGTAAAATAGTATCGTTTCATTACCCCAATGTTGATGACGTATCGGAACTCAGACATGAAGAAGACGTTGTTAAGTTTCTTGAGAATCCTCTAATAAGCCGAAGAGGACACATTGTTTTCAAAGAAAATTTTAAAGGATTTAATATCGAATAATACTATATACTTACTAAGATTTTTCTGATCAGTAAGACTGAATTATTGTTCCTGAAAATTGTGACTAGATGTTGATTACTTGCTTATTAATAATTGAGCTAATTATAAATATTTCTTACTTATTAAGTATAAGAATTTGTAAGTATTCATTTAAAGTAATTTTTTTTAAGTGAAGAAATATAGAGAATTCCTAACCTACCCAAGGTTAGGAATTAATTCTCCATATTTTTTTCTAGATGTGTATGGGTGACCTATAGGAATACGATAGTTACCAAATTATTATAGGTCTGATTTTTCTATTCGTTATAGAATTTTGTAAGACAGAATTGTTATGCCTTGAAAGTGACAGTTAGTTAAAATAGCTGTGGACTAAATGTCGATTACTTGTTGATAAATATAATTAAGCCAAGTATGAAAATTTGTTTTAATTAAAAGTTAATGTTTCTAAAAGAATATGTAAATTAGTCTTGTTGATTAATATGTTTAAATTTGTTAAAAGTTCGATTTTTTAAGTGTGGATAGGATAAGAAATGTTATATTTTTAACAATCTTTTGTAATAGACTTTTATTACCGTAAGATTTTTATTTATCGCTACACAAATATTTTATGTTGTTACTTTTTAATGAATATATAGGATGTATCTGAAAGGGGATATCATCTCGAAACACAGCGATAGTATTCTAGTAGATGAACAATTTACCATGGGACCTTACTCTAAAATATAAAATCAGATGTTCGTCTACATGAGTAGGTACTATTGCTGTGTTTTGAGGTAATACCCTCTTTCCGTTACACGTGTATAGAGACTGAGATTATAAATCATTGAAAAGTACAATTTGTTTAGTCTAAGTAGGATGTGCCATATTTTTAAGTAAGAGATTTTTAACTGTCTCGTGCTTTTTCTAGATTCAATTTGATCTCAGATATTTCTTAATGGAACCAAAGTATTGACTGATTAAATCTTAATAAAGTTTTATATTGTATTCGATTTTTTTTACTCACAACTGTCACCTCTATTAAATCTACACATGTACCTACTGACTTAACAGAAGTATTTAGGTACTTTACGCGCGAATTCTTTTTACGTAAAATGTTGACAACATCTGGATTTAGCATGGTGTAAATGCGTCCATGAAAAACAAGACGCATTTCCCCCATTTTTAGTCAATCGTTTCTGAATGCGCCAATTATTCTTTTTGCCTAATTTAACTGTCATATTATTGGACAGAAATTTGAACTGAAAATAACTATCTTAATTTTTTCACAAAATGCTAACCCATTCAATATTTACTTAATAAAGACGCATTTGCCTCAAATGGGGAAAATGCGTCCAAAAATACAGATTTTTAAAAAACACTTACAATGAATGCTTTCTAAGATTCCGGCGAAAACATCACTGCTAGAACTTTATTCAGAAATAGTCGTTTATTAGGCATGAGTTTTAAAAAGTGGGATTTTGCCGTAAATTTGCACCCATTGTGGCGATAAGTTGAAGTGATCGGAAAATATGACGCAATTACCCCGGTTGACCTTAAGTATTTAAGGCGTATTAAAAAAATTGTAAACTAACCTACCTTTCACTGTTCGCTATTTATAAAGGTACGAGTAGGAACAGTCGAGTTCATTAATATATTGGCCCTTTCTAGCTTCAACAATAGATGAACGTCAAAAAACTTCATAATTTTGTAACAACTATAGGCATCAAATTTAATTAAATTGTGGTCAAGATTTAGATTAATTAATATGTGACTGCTTTTTTCAGTAACATGTATACAGCCAAAGGCATATTATTATACAAACCACTTTAAGATCATATTATCTGAACAATGTAGGATTCACAATTATGTATGCACACATAAATACAATAATATCTAAGTAAGTTAATGTAATTCAAATTCAACCTTATTACTACGTCATAAAGATTATTTTACTAGCAAGATTATTTCACTTCAAGGAGTTTGCAACATTATTTATCACCGGCTAGATTAACTTCAAATGATTTTATGTTTTTCTAATAAAATTATAACTGACGCACATGCTATTCAACGATTTAAATAAATTCTACGATTTACCCATTTAAAATAAAAATGTATAGAATTTATGAGCATACGAAACGTAAAATAGTTTATATGTGTGAGGAAGGTGTTTCTAAATCAGCCATTGCAGAAGAATTATGCATATAGGTAAGCAAAGTAATTTAAGGTATTCGTCCAAGTTTTTATCTCATTTCTAAATTGGTAATTTAATAAATTAGTTCTTTAACAGAGAAATACTGTTACATTATGGTGGAACATTTGGCAAGAAGAAGGAAATCTTACAAAACATGTGTCTTTTGGCCCACCTAGGAAAACAACTCGTGATCAAGATATGCAACTGGTTGAAAGTGTTCGAAATGCAAGATTTATCAGAACATCTACATTTGCAGCTGATCCTGGCTGTATCCAGTTTAAGTATACGACGAAGGCTTAGTGAAGCAGGAATTTATCACCGAATTCCAGCTAAAAATACGTTATAACGGAAAGGCATAAAATGTTACGTTTACAATTTGCTAACAGATATTTAAATTATGATTTTCATGGACGAGAAAGTTTTTGTTTCTTCGGCGGACGGGCGGATCTCTTTGTATCGTGTAGCCGCATGACCGCATGACGCATTACGATCGGGTTTTGGGGGTGAATAAATTCGGGTGGACCCATGTGCGTAATATCTGGGCGAATGAGGAGTGATGTCTATTTAGATATTCTAAAAGACGTGTTTTTACCAAGTGCAAAAATTGTCTATCCTGATAATAACCTAATTACTTTTATACAAGATAATAGTTCCGTTAAAAATCCCAGACGAGTTCAAAATTGGATAGCTGAGCAAGTAGACTTGGAATTAATAAAAATTCCACCGAAAAGCCCAGACCTTAACCCCATAGAGAATCTATGGGGGTTAATGGTACAGATTTGGGACTGTAATGAGGCTCACACGGAAGAGAATTTAAAGGCTCATGCATATGACATCTGGAATAGTTTTAGAAATAGTGATTGTTGCCACAATATGGTTCAGTCAATGAGAGTTCGACTACAAGCAGTGATTGATGCGAACGGATCATACACAAGATATTAAGTAACCATCATTTTTAATTGGGCAGCTAATTAGATAATCTAATTTACTTATTTAATAGAGTTGCTCTTTTTATAAAGTTAATTTTAGTTTAAGATTGTTTGCTTTTTTTTAACGTAAGTCAAGTATTATTTGACAAGTATAACTAAGAAAATATTAAAGTAATATGCAAATATTACTTTAATATTTTATACAGTTTATACAGGGTGTAAGGGATAGCCCTCCGCAAACTAACAAGGTGCATTAAGCTCCTTATTCTGAATCATATTCCACCGAAAATTTTCTCGGGATTTTTTTTTGCGTTTTTTCAGTTACTATTTCTTTCTTTCAATGTAAAATTACATTCTCTGTAAGCAGTACTCCATTAATGTAAATAAAACAGCTAAAATAAAAAAAAACAGCAATGGATGTTGAAATTCTCTAACAAACAACGCTTGAAATCAGCTGTTCAATTTCTGCTTATCAAGAGTTCTTCAAACCCACCGCAACGCATACCTACTAAGGTATGCGGTGCGGCGGGAGGAGTAGTCCCCTCCCGCCGACCGTCCCAACAGTAGTTGGTTAGTGTTTGCCGCGGGCGCATGTCGGTGCGTGTCACTCACGTTGCAGTCGCGTTGTGAAGTTACGTTACGTACGCTTTTGGAATTATTTTTTGTTGTGGTGTTTTTTGTGTGTGAGAAATGGCTACATTTTGTGCTCGTGAGTATGGAAAAATGATAATGTGCTGCGGGGAAGCTGGGAAATGCTAGGGAAGCGCTCAGAACTTACATTGATAGGTATCCTACTATCCTGACCGTTGGCACCATCAGACTCCCGAATGCCTATCCATGCGTGCTAGAAAACGTAGTTCCCAATCAGGAAGGCGCTGGAAAACCACTTTGCGGTGAAAACTTACGCGGTGCAGGGCGCCGTTCGAGCGCGACCGCTCTCCCTGCCGCGGGGTGGCGGGAAAGGCGTCCGAAAGTTCGCTGCACTGCCGTTCACTATCTACGTGCGCTTTGCCACGGTAGCGATACATTGCATGTAAAGTAATAAAACAAATCAGGTTTATTGGATTCCCATAACATTCCTGAAATAATTTCATGTACCGGTCATCTTAGTATGATATACTGACTTCAACCTATCAGTCTGCGGAGGGCTGTCCCTTACACCCTGTATTATAATTTAATGATATTCTTTTCTTTCCCGTGACGTGAAATTCAATTCACTGCTATGACTTCGTTAGTCCTGTAAAAGTTGTGGCAAAATTATCAAACTTTACTTCGAACCATGTTACTATATAAATGACAGGTGGTGCCCTCAATTTTTTTATAATTCTAAAATGACCGAGCTGTACAAAAACATACGGCATTGAAAGACACTCATTTTAAAAACTTATAAAAGCAAACGCAAGGAAAACAATGGAAACTACTGTAATTTCTGTAACACTGTAAACTAGATCTAATTTTTTGCGAGCAAATAATTGACTTTCCCATGCATGTAGAGATAGTTAAGAAACTTAGCCTGCTCAGATATTTTTAAAGCCAATACAGTTTAGATATATTTTTGAAAAGGGTGATCGCATATTATTGCCTTATACACAGCATATATTATTGAACCGTTCACATAAGGACATATTTTTGATCTTTAGGTTCTATAGAATTTATTGAGCTTTCCAACGCTCACAATATTTAGAAATTCGATTTTATATCAACCACTGACAAAAAGCAATTGTGGTTGTGGCTGGCGCGGGGCATCGTTTTCGTGGAGTGCATGAAGTCTACAAAAATGATAGGGATGCAAAGTTCACACACATTTCACAGTTGTTGTGTGTGTCGTCTTCCCAGACATTCTATGTTATAAGGTTTGGTTTCTACACTTAGTCCGTAAGGTGGACCATTGTGCGAGGGCCATGGCGGCCGTTTGGTGGTTATTCCAACCAGCCCACCTCCCTCCAGAAGCTAATTAAATCTCCTGGTCTCCTCAGAATATCTGTGTAAGATCCTGGGTGACCCGAGGGTTTCTGTTCTAATCTGGGTGACGCTTGTGCATTCAAAGAGCACGTGCGCTACGGTTTTCTCAGCCTCCATGAACGCCCTGCACAGAGGACTATGTGTTATGGCTATTGTGTGGAAGTGTTTGTGTAGCGAGCAGTGTCCCGAGGTAGTCCCCATCACCAAGCTAGTAAGTTCGTCAGCTGCGTCGTTACCTAACGATCAATATTCAAAATGACATGATTACTTTGTAAAGTATTATATTTTTTTTATATATTATTGTGAATGTGAGGACTATGTGCATATTATTATGATTTTCAATTTCAGTTAGTTTTAATTATGGTCTGGCAGTTTGAGTAGTTTATGCGGCCTACCCAAATGCCCTTTCTTTGGTATTGTTCGTCGAGTTGAGCTCCTTAAGTTCTGAGTTGAGCTCCACGATTACTGACAAATGCTTGCACTGACTGGACAGGTCCACTCAAATCTGTGTGGTTCTTTCCTTAAATGACCATTTCAGACACTAATCTACATGGTCCTCATAAACAGCTCCTGAAGACGATCTGGATGAATAGGCTACCGCAACACATTCAAGGGATTTTGGTGGCACAAAGCCGAGAAAGGTGAGTTGGCTGATAAACTGCAAGAAATCAGCTCCCCACCATTGCAGGTTCATGCAGCTAGTAGGGCTGCATCCTCTAATGATGACACAAAAGAACAATTGAGGTTGCTTCAACAACAGGTCACAGACCTTACTCAACCAGTAACGCGCCTAACTATGAACCATGATCGCAGAGGGCCCAATAACCGTAGTCGCAGTCGATCACGGTCTCTCTCGCGTCCACACAATAGCCAACTATGCTGGTACCACGATCGCTTTGCATCCAGAGCAACCAAATGTGCACAACCATGCACTTGGTCTACCTCTGCCCCCCAGGGAAACTCCAACAGCAGTCAGTAATGGCGACCACTGACTGCTCCCTGGCAAGTCGCCGTCTATTCGTAACAGATCGGTATTCGGGCCGACGATTTTTAATCGACACCGGATGCGATCTTTCATGCTTTCCTAGACGGTTCTCTGACATTCGGGATAACAAGCAGCCACTTCCTTATGAAGTTTTAGCAACTAACGGCTCCAGAATAAATACCTTCGGTGTTGTGGAGCTCAAATTAAATTTGGGATTAAGACGTGACTTTGTGTGGAAATTCATAGTCGCAGAGGTTGGAACTCCAATAATTGGCTCTGACTTTCTGGCTCATTACCATCTATTACCGGACTGTGCTCTTCGAAAATTAAGAGATGATAAAACAGGGTTTTCTACTGAGACTGAATTCTCGACAATTGTCCAACCGAGCATTAAGGTCATCCATTCACCAGACTCTCCATATGCACATATTTTAGCCGAGTTCCCCAATATTTCGCGGCCTCCTGGCGCTCCTACAGAACCGAAGCACACCACGGTACATTTTATTAATACCACTGATGGTCTGCCGGTGACAGCGCGACCACGTCGCCTCGTTCTACAAAAACTCCGAGCAGCTCAAAAGGCATTTGAAGAGATGGTTCGAGTAGGTACTGCTAGACCTTCTAGCAGCGCATGGTCCTCTCCACTGCATCTCGCGCCTAAAAAAGACGGCACTTACCGCCCATGTGGGGACTTCCGAGCACTTAATGCCCGCACCATTCCGGACCGTTATCCTGTCCCTCATGTAGGGGATCTCTGTCAGAACCTTTCCGGATGCTCAGTATTTAGTACTTTAGATTTAGTGAAAGCTTATCAACAAATTCCTGTAAACCCTGAAGATATTTGTAAAACAGCCATAATCACACCTTTTGGACTGTTCGAATTCCCTTACATGACGTTTGGCTTGCGAAATTCTGGGCAGACTTTTCAGAGGTTTATTGACGAAGTGTTGCGGGGATTTAGTTTCTGTTTCGCTTACGTGGATGACATCCTCGTATACTCACGCGACCGAGAGAACATGCTGAACACCTCAGACTCCTGTTCCGCCGACTGCACGAGTATGGAGTGGTGATCAACCCAGCAAAGTGCGTTCCTGGCGCAGTGGAAGTTACCTTTTTGGGTTACCGCATTAACGCCACAGGCACATACCCTCCCAAAGACCGTATCCAGGCATTGATGGATTTTCCCCTCCCCAAGACAGTACAAGGCGTGCGCAGATTCCTTGGCATGGTAAACTATTACCGCAGATTTTTGCCGCCAAGTGTCAGGCTCCTTTGATTGACGCAGTGGCTGCAACTAATAGCAAAGGCGCAAAACCATTTCCATGGACGCCCGAGCTCGAACAATGTTTTGAAAACTGCAAGAAGAGTCTGACTGATGTTACCACTTTGTCACACCCAAAATGTGACGTTCCGTTAGGTCTTTTTACCGATGCGTCCAACATGCACATAGGCGCATGCTTACAACAGAAAACCGACGACGACTGGCAACCCCTCGCATACTTCAGCAAAAAGCTAACCGCAAAACAGACTCAATGGCCTGCTTATTACAGGGAACTTCTAGCTGTGTACGAGAGCGTTCAACACTTTCAGCACATACTAGAAGTGCAAAATACAACAATATTTACGGATCACAAGCCCCTAGTTTACGCCTTCATACAGCGACGCGACAAGCTACCACCAACACAGCTCAATCAGTTAACTTTTATCAGTCAATTCACTACCGATATACAGTACATAAAGGGCGCTGACAACGTAGTTGCAGACGCCATATCTCGGGTTGAATCCATATCTCTGGAGGAGGACTACAAAGCCCTTGCAGAGTCTCAAGAAAAAGACAAGGAACTCAAGGAGACGTTTTCATCTTCTTCCATGACGTTAGAAAAAGTCGTTATCCATGGAACCAACAAATTCATACTATGTGACACATCAACAGGTAGACCAAACTCAAACTCAAACTTAAAGCATTTATTTCAAATAAACCAATTACAGGCACTTTTGAATTGTCAAGGGGTCGGTCAGTCAGAAAGATGAAGCTAGTTGCCCATTCCAAAGCGTAGTAGGTACCTATGGAGAAGAACGGGCAAGAAACTCCATGGACACTCTTTTAAATCACAATATGTTTACAAAATATTGGTTACATCATTCATATTAAAGTTATAAATGTGAGAACGATGCAAAACGATAAAAGCGTTCGTAATAAAAAATAAAACAATTCAAAAATCAAATTAAAATAAGCCATGGCAGCTAGAAGATGACCAGTCCCTACTGACAGCGCCCGTTCACGAACATGACGCATGGATTAGCACCATTCAGCTCAACCATTTTGAAGGGAGCTAAATGATCCAACACACACGCCACCGTCAGCGAGACATTAGAGTGAGCATGACATATTCTCAGCCGCAAGGGCACATTCAAGTCAATGAAAGACGTACCTAGTAAATGGTAGCTTTAAAGTAGGTACATAGTACTCACATGTGTTATGAAATTATACAATGCTAAGGGATGGAATTTATACAATGCAAAGATGAGTAGTTTTTTAATCTTCAGCAACTCCAAAAATATTTTCAAATGCTAATCAATTAGTTTATGCGCCCTTGTGGAGCAGGACCAGCGTTTAGCCAGGCATTTATATCAGCGATGTAATCCCCCAACTTATAATATGCTTGGCTGTATAGTGTGCGTTTTAAAAAAAATTTAAATTTCGTTTCATTCAGTTGAAGTATGTGGGGAGGCATTTTATTGTAACATTTTAAACAGTACCCCATGAAAGATGAGTCCACTTTAGCCAATCTGAAACCTGGTTGAACTAATTGGTCCCTATTTCTAGTGATATAATTGTGTCTTGCACCTCTTTTACTAAAAAGATGTAGATTTTTCCTTACGTACATAATGTTTTCATAGATATACTGACAAGGTACCGTCATGATGTTAATATCTTTAAACAGTTCCCTTAGAGAGTCGCGCCTGCGGAGGCCATATATGGCTCTGATGGCTCTTTTCTGCAGAATAAAAATAGACTCGATGTCTGCAGCCCGACCCCATAGTAAAATACCATACGACATAATACTATGAAAGTAACTGAAATAGACTAGCCTCGCGGTATCTACATCCGTAAATTGACGTATTTTTCTCACAGCATATGCTGCTGAACTTAGCCGTCCTGAAAGGGATGTTAAATGAGGACCCCATTGCAGACTTGAGTCGAGCGTGATCCCCAGGAAAACAGTTTTATCGACAAATTCTAGTTTCTCTTGATTCAATACTATCTCACAATTACTACTTTTGACATTTGGTAAAGAAAATCTTATGCATTTAGTTTTTTTACCATTGACCTCGTCCATAACTCACCGAACGTTTTCGTCGAGCAGCTTTCGATAGACTTCATGGTCTCAGTCATCCAGGCGTGAGGGCATCCTTACGTTTGGTAGCTGAGCGATACGTATGGCCGCAGATGAATGTAGACTGCCGAAAATGGGCAAAATCATGCATTCAGTGCCAGCGCAATAAGGTTACTAGGCATACCTCTGCGCCCCTATAAAACATTTCCGTAATCCTTCAAGTAGATTCTGTCATATACATATTGATATAATAGGTCCACTGCCGCATTCAAAAAAGCGGATCCGCACAACCAATTACCACCCGTGCGCAAATGGCATGATAGAACGCATGCACCGCCAACTAAAAGATTCTTAGATGTGCCATCCCCAAACATGGAGCAAAGCACTCCCATTAGTACTTCTCGGCATGAGGACCACGCTCAAGGAGGACTGAAACACCTCATCTGCTGAGCTAGTTTACGGAGAACCTCTCCGCCTTCCTGGAGAACTAATCGTGCCAGCAGATGAACCCAGGAGCCCACACGATGCCGCAGACTTCATCACGGAGCTGAGCAGCCGGATGAAAGTTTTACGCCCAATACCAGCCTCACGACACGCTCGCCTATCATCCTTTATATTTAAAGACTTGGCGACTGCGACTCACGTCCTGCTCCGCGACGATACTGTTCAAGGGCGTTGCAACCACCTTACACTGGTCCATATCGTATTCTAAGGAGAAGGGACAAAACCCTTACCTTGGATATCAATGGAAGAGAGGCTACGGTCAGCATAGACCGTGTTAAACCAGCTTACCTGGATTTGGGTTACCTGGACTCGACAGTTGGAGCGTCGTGCTATACTCCACCCTAAAACCAAATTGTTCCGATTCCAATATATATATCCAATAGGCCGAGTTGGCGTGGTGATCTCCATCCTTTCTGTGAATTTGTCCCAGTCCGTTAATCGACGTGGCGCTATGAGCTTCAGTCGGGTCGGCATTCCCAACAGGACGACGAGTACAGGTTGATGGTCCGACTGCAACTCGTCGTCAATCACATGCTGCGTGATCTGGCAGTGTAGCCCTCTGTGGACCACGATGTCCAGCACGTCTGGCATGTACTGTGCTGCATCTAGGTAGTGGGAGGGCGTCTCAGGGCCGGACACCGTGTACCCGAAGGCTTCCGCGTCCGCGAAGAGCCGTCTCTCCCCGGTATTACGGCAAGGGGAGCTCTTGATGGACGACTCTCCGCCTCACGAGTACCACCAGACCACGGTACCGCATGTGATGAGTCGACCTTTCGTCCTTCCGGTAGACGTGATAGCCCGGGAACCTAACCCTATCATCGGGTCCCAGGCACGTCTCGCTAATTAGCGCCACGTCGATGTTTTGATCCCGAAGGAGGTGGCGGAGGAGGGCGACCTTATCCCTGAGGCCGCGGGCATTCCAGTGTATGATCCTCAATGATCTAGCCATCACACAGTGCGAGCAGTGTGGCCAGACCATCAAGGATCACCGTCTCTTTGTCTCGGCCCTGCCTGATAGCTCTTATTAGATCCATTAAGAGCTTGATCGCGCAGGTTCTGAATTGTTTATTTTGCTGCGACGATTTCTTCACCGAATGTACGACGGCAGCGCCGCCACTCGTCGAAGCAGGGACGCTTCCCTGCTCTGTTATTGGCCGCTGTGTCTCGGTGACTCTGACCGCGGCAGAGGCGGCGCCATGCGGCTTTTGGGCGAACCTACGACCTTCCTCGCTTCGCCACTGCGCCATGTTGGCACCACTAGTAGGTTCGCCCGCTAGTGTGTTCCTGTCCGCCTTCGGTGCAACCTGCGCGATGTTGGAGGCAGGGGCGGCCGTAGAGGGGTCTTCTTTGGTCTCCGGGGGGAAGTATTCTTTTTCTTCCCCTTCCCCCCGCGTTTCTTCTTCCTCCGCCGTGAGGAGAGGGCTTCATTTCTTTCCGTGGGCTCGTTGGCCAGCGCCATCAGCGTCTGGCCTTGTGCCTCTAGCCCAAGTTTAGTAATTTAGTAGTTTGGTATAATTTAAAGAAAATAATAAATTTGAACTTGAGCCTGGGGTATTGGATTTTTAGTCTATGTAAGAAATAGTGGCAACACTAATTTGCTATCCGAAACAAAAATATAATGGCGAGACTACCTCCCGCATCGCTACTTCCCTGCGCCTAGGAGCTCCTTGTTGTTCTCCTCATCGCTGTCACTGTGGCGAAGTTGTCAACAGCCTCGGACACCACGGCCTGTCTTGCAGCCGAAGTGCGGGTCGCTTAGCGCGGCACGCGAATATTAATGACATCATCCGACGAGTCTTGTCACCGTCGGCGTTCCAACTGTATTAGAACCCAATGGCTAGGTACGCGACGGTGGCAAGAGACCGGCCGGCATGTCTTTATTTCCATGGAAGATGGGTAGGCCTTTTGTGTGGGACGCAACATGTGTCGATACTCTAGTGCCATCCCATCTTCCTGGCTCAGCGTGCTGTGCTGGCGCTGCCGCTGCAGCTGCGGAAAACCTCAAGCGGCGAAAGTATAATTACCTTATAGGTCACTATATTTTCGAACCGTTTGGGGTTGAAACCCTAGTGCCATAGGGTCCGAGTGCTCACGGTCTGTTCAATGAAATCTCCAAACGACTGGTTGATACTTTCCGTGACCATTGCCATACAACGCCGCCAGTCTCTTGGGTACACTACGAATTTTTCGACGCCATATTTTACTAATAGTTTTAGTTAGGTTAGAATATGTGTAATTGATTACGTGTTTTGGGTACTTAGGTTCTTTTACAATGTAAGTATTTTGAGGTAATAAAAATGGCGAGTAATTATAATGTTGAGTAAAAGAAAAATAAAATAACTGACTTGGCGAGTAGTAAATGGTGCTTTACTTCCACTCACATAATGCAAGGTTAACGAAAAGTAAGTAAACCATAAAAAAATTGGAATGAAAGGGAAACAATATCCGAAGAGCCGGAGCGTCCGCTTACCGTGCACACTCATCGGTCGCGACTGTCGGCTGCAGGTTACGCACGCGTCCGATAGTGTGTTCCCAGCTTTAGACGCATCTAAATGGTCCTTTATGTAAGTGTCAGTATAGTATATATTCTATGCTCGTTTGCGATCGTAGTTTAAATCATTGTCTTCAGTACAGAATTTATCATATTTGTTTCCTTAATTGTTTTAATATTACTTACGGGTTGTTACGATAATTTGTTGTTGATTAATCATTCATCATCATTAACCTAAAATGGCGTTAACAAAAGAATACACTAAACTACGTAGCCAGTATGGTCGCCAGCCGATGTTCAGCATGACGCAGGTAGACATGTGTGACAGCATTGCGTCCGACCACGTGGAACAGCGCCGTTATATCCTGCGTAACCCCGTGCACAGCATCACGCAGCACACGCCCAACTACTCACACTGTGAAGTCAACACCATTCGGTAGGGACCTACCAGAAATGTCAGCACCCCCGCGCCTCGCGCTCTCAGCGCTCATCCAACGCCATCTTCTGTTGCAGAGCCGAGTACTCCAACAACGGCGCCAACCATGCGGAGGGCGGCTGGCCTGAGTTTGTGAACGTGAACGACCCAGAAGCCACGCAGAGGTACCGCCGGAAGATCGAAAAGGATGACGGCTACATCCACTGCGTCATGACGAATTCCTCGGTCAGTAGCGTGGTGCTGACAGACAACGACATCTGTACTCGGTATCCTGCTCAATATTTCTTGATGTTTTTCAGGGATTGGAACGCCTCGTATTACAAAATAACGCAATTGAAATGTACCAGACGTATTATACAGAATTAGTAAACATGCCCGCCGTAGAGCACAACAGCTGTCGCACAGTGAACGTGTACCGCGTCCCCGGGCCGGCCCGCCCCATCAGCTCTTTGTGCTGGCGGCCCGACGGCGGGGCCCGCTACGTCGCCACGTACGTGGACGTTGACTTCAACCGTCAGACGAGCGCTCCTCTCTCCGCATACATTTGGGACGTAGAAAACGCAAACGCGCCCGAGAGGGCTATAATGCCACCGTGCCCGCTGCTGGACTTGCAGTACAACCCGAAGGACAAGCACGTGATGGCGGGCGGGCTCATCAATGGCAGCGTAGCCACGTGGGACACGCGCATGGCGGGCGCCGAGCCAAGCCTCACCAGTCCACCGCACGTGGCGCACCGCGACCTCGTCCGGAAAGTCGTATTCATCAACTCCAAGTCCGGCCAGGAGTTCTTCTCGGGCGGGCCCGACGGTGTCGTCAAGTGGTGGGACATGCGCAAGTTCGACGAGCCCTCCGACGAGATGATCATTGACGTGGTGAAGTCGAACTTTGAAGTGCAGAGCATGGTGACCGCCAACGGCATCAGCGCGATGGAATACGAGCCGACTATTCCGACGCGCTTCATGGTCGGTACAGAAAATGGATTAGTCATTAACGGCAACAGAAAAGGAAAAACGGCAATGGATAAGTTGCCTGCGACGGTATTTTTACTCATCTTTTACTTAGACTAGGATCTTTCCACACATTTCATTAAGGGCCAGTTGGGGTCCGCAGGCCAACCGGACTAAGTGTTCCGTCAGGGACGGGAATATTTTATAAGTAGCCCAGTCAATAACAACATCAAACATCGCAAACGCGCATGAAACTACGATATTTTTATACAGGGTGGCAGGGACATCGACACAAAAACTGTTACCATGGATTCAGTATCTTCCTTATAAATCATAAAACAGTCCCCTACCGCGTCTGTCTGTCTGTCTGAACGCGATAAACTCAAAAACTACGGAACGGATTTTCAAACGGTTTTCACTAATGGACGGACTGATTCATGCGGAAGGTTTGTTTAGTATATAATTAATTGAGGTTTTGTGCAAATTGACTGAAATTTGACGATTATTGTTGAAGATGTCGGAAAAAAATCATAGCGACTGGGAGCTTTACTGGCGTGCGCCGCGGGAATCGTAAAATGTATATAAAATTTATGTTCTACAGTATTTTTCATCTTCAAAACTTCAACAAAAAGTCCGCGATGGCATGTGTCTATCTTCTAAGGATGACCCACCATAACCATTTTTATCTTTCAGAATTTGATAAAAATGTCATTGTTACTTCCGAAGCTATTTTGACCGGTATTATATTAATCCTTATCCAATAAACTATGTTACTTAAATTGAGCATTTAATTTAAATTAAAATATGCCTTAACATCATTTCATTTAAATTAATGGTTTAAAAGATATCACAGATTCAAAATTACGCGTAACAAAATAATTATGGTTGACTGCAACGCGGGCGCAGCGGTAGGAGTCAATAACCTTTTCCTCGGCTATTAGGTGTGTAATCCCGTTATCGGTAGTATGTTCCCGTGGGATATTTTCCGACATCCACGCGGGCGATACCGCGGGCTAAAGCTAGTTATATATATACAATTCTTCTGTACGTGTGTCACCTAACTTTCCCTAAACGGCTGGACCGATTTGAATGAAATGTTGTGTGTATATTTGAGTGGATCTCTGGATGGTTTGAAAATACAATTGGGCCCGGTAGGTGGCGCTGTTCCGAAAGGATAACGTCTATCGGGTCCGCTAGTAATAATAGATCTGAACCCCGCGTTGCAATTTTTCGTTGGTTATTAAAAAACAGCTGTTTCATAGATAAGTGAAATACCTACGCGGTCAAAAAAAAAATTTATTTTTCAGAATCATGAATGTACTGAATACAAGGTATCAGTTTTCGCGTCGATGTCTCTGCCACCCTGTATGTTGTTAGGTTCCCTAAGAGTAGTTTATATACCAAAGTTTGCAACCTTGAAAACCTTGTGCTACTCGTATGGCGCTCAAAAAAAACTGCGAAATCTGGCAATTTATGTAGATTTTTTTGAAAAATATACCTGTAGGAGGCGTTTTCAGTATCTTGTTTCGTTTCGCGTTTTTAGTGTATATTTTTGTAAAGCAAGTTAAATTTGCTACAATCTTAACTCAAACTAAGCACTGTAGAACTATTGGTTGTGAAGATACAGCTGATCGAAGATAACAACATTTAAAAAAATCGTAGTTAATTGATGTTTGCCTGTTTTTGTGTCGATTTTGCCTGGGCTACAGTACTATATTAGATACCTATCATTTTTTTTTTTGTTTCTGTCTGTTTTTTCAAGTCATAAAATCCGTGCGAAGCAGGGGCGGGTCGCTAGTTATCTAAATACAGGATGGAAAGTTGCGGTCTCATAAAATCTCGTGTCTGCGTTAAATCAGAAAGTAGTAACTTATCTCCACGTTATGTCATCTTGGATTTAGAAAAAGCCTCACAAGCAAGCTTAAAAAATATTTTGATAACATTGCAATCAAGGGGAGTAATTTTCACTTGGGTCAAATAATCTATAGACATATACAAAAACGTGGATTTCAGACATTATACGGAAACGATGTACATTTAGCTAATAAAATGAAATGTTTGTTGGCTCTTAAGGCTCCTACAAACAGGCGCGACACGCGACGCGACACAAAGACACCGCTTGTCGCGCGACGCGACGTACCTTTGTGTCGCGTCCCGTGTCGCGCCTGTTTGTAGGAGCCTTTACTTACCTAGCAGCAAATTGTATACCAATTTATTTTGAGGAATAGCAAAAAACTGTGTCAGATGAAGAAAAAATAATAACAGAATGGTTTAATGAAAATTATATATTCGGAACTTGCAGTTCAGCGCCTAAATACGATCCAACATTTTGGAACAAAACACAAAAGAATTAATAAATGAAGGTATACCTCGAGCTCAAAATTGTGCAGAAGCTTATTAGGCATCGTGAAATAAATCTTCTCGTAAATAAGCCTAAATCAGGCTCAGTCTAAATCAGTCTTCTTCAGTTGTGTGCAATTAAAGAGAGTAAAGTAGTAAGTGAGTTAGGGTTACGCATTGAAAATGTTATGTACTGCGTTTTATCAGCGTTAAGTGGAGGATGGAGTAACATGCTGACATGTTACTCCCCAACCAGTGGCACACGGTATCAAAACCACGTTGAGCATCCTCATAGACCCATTCACACGTATCAGCGGAGAAAAGAAGAACAGTGTCACCTGCATAAGAAATTACCTTTCCATCTACCGAGAGGTAATCTTCAAACAATTTTAGTTGTTTACCTCTTACACCCAGCCTTTCCAATTTACTGAGAAGGAGTGGCACAGAGACCGTTTCAAAGGCCTTTGCCAGATCAAAAAATACTCTAACAGTTTTTTTTTTTTTTCGGTTACAATATTCTTAACCACATAATCTATAAGCTCGTGGACAGCATCACAAGTTGACTTGCCAGTTCTGAAACCAAACTGATTGTTTGTTTGACAGAAGGTTATTCGTTTCCAGGTACTCGACCAATCCACTGTTGATGATGCGGTTCAATAGCTAAAAGACCGTTGGGAGAATAGAAATGGGCCTGTAGTTGGTGACACGTTCTCTATCACCAGATTTATGGATCGGATGAACGACCGACTTCTTCAAAACAGTGGGAAATATTCCTTCGTCTAAACACATATTAAAAATATGAGTCAGAGCATGGATAAGCACGTTTCTGTTTTCTTTAAGGAAGTGGTTGGATACAGAGTCCCATCCAGTACTACAAACATTTTTAAGATCCAAAATCAGGCGCTCTACTTCTGATTCATCTGTATTGAGTATTACAAAATAGTTTAATGAGCCAGTAGGTTGAGGAATAAAAAAAACGTGGTGTTGAGGATGAAGGCAGCTGTAGGTCTTGCTGGCAAATAAAATTCCTACCTTAACAAAGAACTCGTTCACACCTTCAATCGATTGTGCTGGACAGGTAGTGTCTATTAGTTCTAAAGCGCATTTTTTTTACTTTTGTTGAGTTTGTGATATTTTATATTGCATCCCATTATTTTATTTTTCTGCCGCCTGTTCTAATTTTTTTTTAATTTTTATTATAAGCTATTTTAACTTTTTTCAACAAATTATAACAGGAATTTCTCTGCTATACGTCAATTTGAGAGCATCATTTTCTGGCGACTGTTTCACTTTTTTGTAGAGAAAGTCCCTAATAGTCCCTATGTTGCATACATCGTACTAGTCCTGGCGTTATACACGGTTTGATGATTTTATTTCGTCTTGATAACTTTATCAAGACAGAGTTACAAATTATAGCACGTTGGATGGAATTTGTGAAGTACTTCATAGCAAAATTTGCATCGTTTAGACATAAATCTGTTCCCAGTTATGTATTACTGGCTAAGTAATTTTTTAGTCCCACCGTATTTACCTTATTAAAGCTGATATGAGCAAACGATCCTTTTGGTTTAGAAATTAGATATAGTAGAACAACCTCATGATCCGTTATCGTAGATTGCAAGACTAAAGTAAGAGCTGGAAACTTCGTTTTTAATATCACGTGATCAAGACATGCCTTGCCATGTCTTATAGGCAGCGTATGTGCTGATAAAAAGCCATAATATGAACACAAATTAAGGAACTCCATTTCGAATATAGAATAGGGGTAGATGTTTGTTAATATCTCCTATAATGGTAACATTTTTGAAAGCGGATAGCTCAGTCCAGATAATATGAGCGTGTGGAGGAAGTTCTCTAGGTTTTTATATGATGGAGATCTATAAATAGCCGAAATTGACATATCAGTACCAATCTTTATGATAAAGGCTCCTACAAACCGGTGCGACAGGCGACGCGACACAAAGGTAAGTCGCGTCGCGACGAGCGGTGTCTTTATGTCGCGTCGCGTGTCGCGCCTGTTTGTTGGAGCCTTTAGACAATTACAACCCAGACAAGGCGGTTCATCACTGATACTCCGTCATTTTGATTAAACAATTGTTTCGATGTATATGAGCAATAGCCGTCCTGGTTTGGGCGTCACCACGCGAGCTTATCGTCACAGATGGTTTGAAGGCCCGCCGCCGCGGCTGAAGAGAGAGATCAAGCCGAAGCTGCGGTGGTGAGCGTGCTCGTCAGCTCACTGACCACCCCATCCCTCCGCGCCTAAGCGGGCTTAAATTACACTCTAGGGGTAGGGCAGGCAAGACTGCGTGAAGTCGGTTTTGCAGTGATTCGTTTCTTACCCAAAATTTTGACTTTTTATGATACTATTTTAATTTAATATTGATAATGCTACCAAGTAACCGGCTATATATTTCTAACCAAATAATATTCCGTAAAATGTTGTTTCTGGTGGTGAAAATATGGCAGACAAATCATTTGACAAATGAAAAAAGTTCAAAAGAGACTTCGGCCAATAGCAAAAAGTTATTTTGTAAATCGGCGAAATATAGTTCGGTAAAATAATACCTGACACACGATACTTCAATGATCTAAAAACATATCAAATAATGCATATAGCAAAAAAGACGTCAGTCAATAGTTTTCGGTAAAATGAAATTCGAACAAAAAAAAATCGGATAAGTGATCGGTTCCCCGATATACGTCACGGTCAATTCTCCAACTGCAAAAATGATTACAAAACGATTTTCGGACTTTTTCCTTTATTTGTGTTATGAGACCTTGCTTCCTGCCAAATTTCATGAATCAATGTCAATGGGATACCCTGTTGCTTTTGATATTGCGAGTATCAAAATATGTCACATAAATGGCCGTATTTTTTTATTTAGTTGATTTAGAAGGTTGATTTTTTTAGAACTCCAGGAGACCGTATATCTACGTATTCGATTTCAATTTCAACTTGATACCTCCACGTATTTTTGAGAAAATGGGTCTAGATAGACTGACAGACAAACGGACAACGAAGTGATCCTATAGTGCTAAGTGGTTCCATTTTTGAGGTACGGAACCCTAAAATTGCCGGGGCATAAAGTATAGCTTGTCCACTCTGAAATGACGCGCCCCGCTAACGCATTACCGTGCGCGCCCCGCTAACTCATTACCGTGTGCGTAAAATGCGGTCGTGGCACAAGAATAAAAGTGGTACAGGTCACCAGATTCTCAACTAACCAGATTCGCAAACGGGTTTTGTCGACGGAAGAATAGACAAAATGACAGATAAACAATCACAATCTGCCATTTTGTTCCGTTTCGATGTCATGCTACGCGCGCTGATGTGCTATGTACATAGCGATCCCGTCATGACGTCACTTAAAGTCACGTAGGGTAGGTATCTACCGGATTTTAATCATAATAATGATCAACATTTATTTCTCAGAATATGGTATATTATTATGACAGAGACATACATTCGTCGCTTGGAACGAGATGGAGGAATAACACTTATTTTACTTTCACCTGTTCAACTGCATTTTATTCGATTCGTTAAATTCCGTCGGTAATATTAGAAGTTGAGTTTATTCGTAAAACATTTTTCAGTACCTTGATAACGTCTCTTATGGTCTGTTTCACACATTTCTGATACACGCTGTAGAACTGAGCATTTTCTTCTTTGGGTTTCCTCCTACGAAATTTCATGTCTTGTCAATGGTACCTACATAATTACATTATAACTTGCAGTACAGCGCTCACCTGGGTAGTGTCTGGCGCGTGGAGCGCAGCCCTGGCTTCCTGAAGAACTTCCTGACGGTGGGTGATTGGACAGCACGCGTGTGGAGCGAGGACTGCCGTGATTCAGCCATATTGTGGACGCCGCCCGGGCGTCACCGCATCTGCGATGGCACCTGGAGCCCCACAAGGTGCCGTCCTCTGCAACCCTCAACCCCCCTTTGTTTCTACACTAACCACCCTTGCGCCGGCAGGTTGTCGCTGTTGCTGCTGGCGCAGTACGATGGGCGGCTGTGTCTGTGGGACCTGCTGCGGAGCCACCATGAGCCCACACTCACCGTGCAGGTGTGCGACGACCCGCTCGTCTCCGTGCGCGGACATGAGGCTGTCAGTATCTCCTACTGTCGTTACTATTCAACGCTATCTAACAGTCGTTATAGTTTATTTATTTATTGTATTGAAGATCGTCATTATTGCAAACACTGCAAGAAAAATACATTATGACTCTTAAGTCATAATGTATTTTTGTTGCAGTGTTTTTTCGTGCACGGACCTAAGGGAAAAAACACTAACAACAAAAAACCCTCTTTTGTCCATTACTTTGTGAGAAAGCTTTAAATAATTGAAAAATTAAGTCTGTCTGACTATAAAAGTATAGTTTTCGTGGTGCTAAATCATTCTTGTTAAGTCACCGCACCTGTTAATAGTTTTTTTTTTTTTTTTTAAAACGTCGCCCCACACTATGAATTTCTCCTGTATCGTGGGTGCGTTTCACAAACATTTAAACTCACATACACAAACAGCCAGACCCGGAACAACTACTTGTAGGTCATACAAATATTTGTTCCGTGCGGGGATCGAACCCGCGACGCGCAGCGCAGCAGTCAATCGCTTAACCACTGCGCCAACCGTGTCGTCAGTTGCATCACTTTTGCGCTCTCGAAAATATAGTATATTTCGCCTTTGATTTACTTAATAAAGATTATTGTGATGAGATCTTCAATTGAATTTAAACGTACCTCAACCTATCTCTATCTGTATAAGATGCTCATTAACTCTCAGTTAGAATATGCGGTCCCTAATTGGAACCCGTTTTACCAAAAGTACGTAGTTGGAATAGAAAGGGTTCAGCGCAACTATCTCCGTGCTATGTACAGATGTCAGGGAGCTAAGATTTATCTGTCATATTCACAATTCCTTGATAAATACAAGCTTATCAGCTTGGAGCGAAATTCCTGAAGGCCAACATGCTTCATGATATTGATCACAGTTGTTTTGATGCCATTGATCCAACGAGTAAGCTGTGTTATTCTGTCCCCCGAACAGTTCAAGCGCGTCAGGTTTGTGCATGTATTCTGTTCGTTCTAAACTCTTGTCGTACGAATTCTGGCTTGCGCTGTCCTATTCATAGAATGTTTGAATCCTATAATTCAAATTTCATTGATATTGATATATTTGCATGCTCGAAAAATAAATTTAAATCTAATATTATATTTTTTTATCTTTATCGAATCTTATTATTATTATTTATTTATTACATAATTTAAGTAAATGATATTGTTTTTTTATCTGATTTGGTATTGTAGCTATACCTAGCTTTATGTAAAATATTAGTTGATTTTGCTAATGCTCGTCTAGTGGCAACCACTGAACTTTAAATCTGTTTTACTTGCAGATAATGCAGTGGACTGCAACATTTTTACTAAAAGTTTTGTTAACCCTAAGTGTTATATATGTCGTAGTTGTTTATTATCCCTTAATAAATAAATAAAATAAGCAGTTGATGGTGATGCTGCCATCTATTGTTGAAATACTAGATTAGGCCTCGGTTCCTTCGAAAGGTTAATTTCTCAAAGAAACTCAAATTCAATAGTAACTACAAACCCACTTTTATTCTTAATAGTGGATACTGTTCAAACAGACGATGGTATGCACAGTTAATACTTCGTTTACGTCAATAGAATTTCGGTTAAACATTAGAATCTTAATCAACAAACATTCCAAAACAACATACTGTGTGGGATGCGAACTCAAGCCATATGACGTGTGTCTAAATAGGCATATCGCTTAATCAATTAGCCACGATGACAATTACTAGTAGTGTTGAAATTTTTGATGATTAGGCTCGTCCGAACAAAAAGTTTGTTATAAAGCCGGTTGGTTTTAAATAATTTGATATATATATTTTCACTGAGTGTCACTATTGCAATTTTAAGTTATTCGTTGTTTTCTTTTTTTGGTGAAATTCTGTCTTGGCTCCGGAAACGTAAAAATGATGTTAAACACTGCCTTTATTATTTTACTAATAGCGTATTGTCGTACAGGGCACATTAGTCATATGCGGAAGCTCCAAAGGGGACATTTACCTGCAGGAGCTGTCAGGGAGTCTGGCCGCTTCGGACAAAAATGACAAAGGTCTGCTGACACTGGTAAGTTACGTAGCGGTGGCGCGAGGCGGCATGCGGTAGGCTCGCACCTGGTAATGACGTGCTCATGTGCGCAGATGCTGGAGCGCGAAGCCAAGCGCGAGCGCATCCTGGAGGCTCGCTTGCGCGAGATTAAGATGAAGCAGCGCCAAGCCGATGAGGGCAGCCCCACGCACTCCGCCTCCGAAATGGACGCCACCGTAGGCGACAAGGATCTCACAGACGCCGCGCTCGAGTACATGCAGGTCGCCAAGAAGGAGCTCGCCGCGCTTTAGCGCACACCCCCGCACCCCGCCCACAGCACCGTTCAGATGGTCAATACAATACTACATATTTTGCAAATAAAACATAGTCCATCTCATTACAAAACTAAGTATTCATTCGAAACAAAGTTAAGAAATCGTTACGTAATATTTTTGCCCGAAACTTCAAAACATTTGTTTTATGTACAGAATGCGTAGACGACGGCTTCAGGAAGAGTCTTTTTTTAACACCCGATATGTTGCAAATCTTTTGCTTATCATGAATACGTAAAATGCCAGCAACACTGTAGGCTCCCGTGGTGCCAGCAACACTGTAGGCTCCCGTGGTGCCAGCAACATGTTGCCTGCAACAAAAAAGCTTAAGGCTCGGGCAGACCAGCGCGATATCGCGGGCACTACAAGGATCGCGCTGCATGTAGCGCCCGCGATATCGCGCTGGTCTGCACGAGCCTTTATTCCCACTGAGGTAGGTACATAAAGTTTTTGGTTACCTATCATAAGTTCGAAAAATGTTTGACCGAATTTCATTTCACCTAAAACTTTTCAACTATTATCGTTTCCTTTTTTTTTTACTTCATCGAAGTCACGTATGCTATTCAATTTGATTGTTTTCGTTATTCCGACGTTTCATTTGGTCCAAAAACTTTTTACCGAAGTTACACTTAACCGATATTTGTTCGAAGTATTATGTTTCGGAACATTCATGTCATACGACCTACTATTTTGTTTAATTAATTATTTAAACGTAATGGCACTTAATAAAACAGTTGATTTATGAACAAAAGTGGTTTTAAGTGGTCCCAGTAAGAAGCATGCAAACAAAAGTATGCTTGCTTCAAGCATGCAGTATGCAAGCAAGCACGCAGCGTGCAAACAAGCATGCAACATGCAAGCAGGCATGCAACATGCAGCAAGCTTTGTTTCTGTCACGGCTTCGGCGCTGCGAGGTTTAGGTGGCCCCACGCGAGTTTATTGTCACAGATGATTATAACGCTCACCACCGCAGCTTCGGCTTGCTGGCCGGCTTCATCGGTCAGCCTCAGCCGCGGCGCCGGGCTTTCAATCCACCTGCTTCTCAGCTCGCGGGCCGCCCCACCCTTCCGCGCCTACGCGGGCTTAAATTACACTCTAGGAGTACCTAGAGCAGACAAAACAGCGTGAAGTCGGTTTTGCAGCAATTCGTTTCTATCACTAAATTTGGTAAAGTGGAACTGATGAATTACAAACCAACACACTAAAAAGTGAAAAAAAAAAAACAAAAATGCAACCGACTTCCAAACTACAAAGTGAAAAATAACTTTAATTTCGGAAGTCGGTGGCAAAAAACTTAAATACTGATTGATCCAAAGACACCGACTTCTAAAATTAAAATAATTTTTCACTTTGTAGTTTGGAAGTCGGTTGTATTTCTGATAAAAAAAAAACTAATGCTCCAGTTATGGTACACCATCGTACGGATGAAAGCATCGAATTTTATGTATTGAGTCGGTTACTGTTTTCCAGTTTTTTTTTTAAGTGCAAGCTTGGTATTTTGTTTAGGTGGATTTGATTTTTCGCATACTAATTGTACTTCGCACGTGTCACAACAATAATAAAACCAGGTGTTTTGTTTATGTAATTTGACCCATTTTTCGGCGCATATTTTTATTTCCGTATGGCAATAAACGCTCTGTTCCTCGTTGTCACGAATCAGCTGTACATCGCAAATAGATTTGTGACGATCACCAGTGTTGTATACATATAGGGTGATTTAGTTTGCACAGTAGATATTGGTCATGTAATTTTTGGCATTCATTAATGTCATACTGTTCTAGGGGTATAAATGAGTATTGATTGGCGTTAAATGCTATTAATGCTGAGTTGGGAATAACATAACTAACCCGATTTATGTCAATACGTTGAGGAATGCTGATAAGTCTGTTAGTTCGTATAGGGCATCACTCAAGATCGGTACTTTTATTTCCATCAACAGGTACTGCTGTGTTATGCGCGCATGTATTCTGAACAGCCTGTAGATGTCTCTTATGTCATTATGAACTTCAGGTAGTGTAGAATCGCGAGGTAGTCTATATATAGATAGGCGAGCTATTCTATCTAATTCGCTTTGCATTTGGGTTGGTGATAATAGATGCACGTCCATATGTCCTTGGTACAGTAAGCGTTCAAAAGTGCATAGGTACGTTAAGAATCGTATTGCTGTGAACACGCGGTATAGTCCGTATATCTGAATGTGTAAACAACTTGGCACACACACCACAGAGAACGCAGTATCGCGCTTTACACACTGTCGTATCGTCGCGTACTTGCGCCGCACTACCGAAACAAATATTATATTTCCGTCGCTTTTGTTAGACAACACGCATCATGCGCTTGACCTTGGCCAGTTTATGGCATTGCTAACATTCGAAACAAATTTACGTGTGCAGATAGCAGAACGCGTTAAGCATTGGTCTGAGATGCAAACTGGCTTAGGTTCCAATCTCGTAAAGCACAGTGCAGTTTTTGCAAATATTAATATTTTTGTTTGCAATAATATTATATTTTAACTATTGCTGCCTTTTTATTAATGCTGTTATTGCAATAAAGGGTTCAGAATTAAAAATGCGTGATATGTGATAGCAAAATTAAAAAATTGTATTCGTTATATTTATTTTACTTATAGATAATTATTGCTACAATTATTTGTCATTACGTCAGCTCAATAAGATGTGAAATAGATGTCAAGAAACTTAGAAGCAATTTATATTATTTTGACATATTTGTATTATGAAAAGTTTTAAATTTTAAATTGATTTTTTCACCATAAATATTAGCTAGCTTATTATTAGTTAACTTTGACACGGTAATATTATATTACAGTAGTGTAAAGGCTCTTTCAAACAGGCGCGACACGCGACGCGACACAAAGACACCGCTTGTCGCGCGACGAGCGGTGTCTTTGTGTCGCGTCGCGTGTCGCGCCTGTTTGAAAGAGCCTTAACTCGGCCGCATGATAGAAATAAATGCCTACAGCTGCGCGGTACGTAAACATGCGTTAGGGATGCCCGTCTCCAGCATTTTAATTACATTCGCCTACTTTCTGTTTCTATTTAGTTTTGTGGTTGTAAATATTCTTTTTATATATATAAATGAAATACTTTGTATATTGAATAAGAAGTGTTCAATAAAAATGCGTGTTGTTTTTTGATTGGTAGATTTAATTAAAAAAACATGTTTTTGTTTGAAAAACAAATCGGGCTTATAAATTTGCGACCGAAAAATATTTGCTCCTCGACTGAGTCGTACGAAATGCTTTATTGTTAAAATTTAAAGTATAATAAATTCGCATTCTTATATAAAGCTTAATTAAAAATTGTTTTGGGAAACATGGACAAGGTGGAGAAAATGGAATATCTTTTACTTGTATACCTGCAGCTCCTTTACAATTTACATGTTTGGTTTTAAGTGAATTTCGGAATATTTCCTCCATTTTTTCTATATATTATGTACCTACCTACTAATAAGTAAAATGATTTTACAGTCTTACCTTTCAGAGTTTCCAGGTAATTTTTAAAAACTTATGTCTGGGTGCATTATTGACGAATTTATACAACCAAAAACAGCACAATATTTCCTACTCGTCATATTAACTGATTTTTAGAGAAAAAATCGCGCGGTTATCGTTAAAAAACAACACACCGTCCGTTTGACACTGCGGTATAGCCGTGACTGTCTGCGCCCCGAGCTCACCGCGAGATCGAGGCGCATAGGTATAGCTCGCGTTTCGTCCGTTTGTATGAAGTTGGAGTACTGTATTATAATATTACCGTGGCTTTGATCATGGTCGAAGTAATTAACTAATAAATAAGAATATATGACTACTCAAAATGTAAAAAAAAACTACTTACAAAATAGGTGATTTTAAGATTAAGTATGGGCTGTTTGTTTACATTATTTATTTTACATTTTATTTGGCTTTAGTAAATATTGGTTGGTATTGAGGTTATAGATTAAGTATTCATTTTCTTTACGAAAAGAAGATTGAAACTAAACCTCAAATTGTAATCCTAAAATAATAATATTACTAAAATAATCTTAAACATTTTCGGTCTATCTGCGAGAAATACGACAAACAACATATTGTAACGTGCTTAAAAAAACCGTTACCACAAATTCATGCAATCACGAATCTGTTGTTTATTTTAAGGTTATAAGTTATATATTTTAAGGTTAAAATATAGCAGTGTCCCACTTGAAGTCTTAATATTATCGTGCGAAACTTAAACGTACTTGTTTATGCCTTTCTGTCAAAAACTGCTTCCTAGCTGGTCTTCAGAATGCACAGCGAACGGTTCATAAAGACGTGTTTAATAATTCAGCAAAATATCTCGTTGGTATGAAACCATTTGTTTCATATTCCTCCATCGTTTGACGTCGCTACTGCTCGATAATAAGCCTCTTCCTCATTCCTCTTAACCCTCACAGTATTTCTCTAGAACAAAGAATAACATTGTATTTATTACACATAATAATTATTTATCATTCACTAATCGAATTAAACCTCATAATGAATTTAAAATTTTAAAGGCATCTTCTGTCTCAACAATATCTTTGATTAAGATTTATGTTTAGTAAAATATGAAATATTTAAATGATAACACTCACACTTAGTCCGGTTTCATTAGATATTTGTGTAAATTACATTCACTTTTACGCAGCGCAATAATATTTGATCTCCCTTCAATATTTATATTTCACTGCATTTTGAAAACAATAACCACAACACCGCTAATACCTAAATACTCGTCATCAAAAATAACCACGAACCAACAAAGTTTTATTAAGCGAATACGCGTAACGAACTGCGTTTGTCTACCCCACAGAAATCGAAATAATTTACTTAGTTTTCTGTGGTCTACCTGCTAAATTTTAATATTTATGTGAACAAGACCACCGAAACAAAAAACGAATGATTATTGAACTAGTCATTATTAAAAAATAACAAAAACTATGAATAGTAATTATTAAAAATTACAAGCAAATCACAGATGAGATTTGAACCCTCGCTCGGCTCGCCATAATCGCACATACCAAAGCACGTTATCCACTGAGCTAGCACGCCGTATTCTATATTGATAGAAATTATGAATTGCTATGAGTTGCAGACAAAGTGAGTGAGTGTGTGTGTGTGTGTGTATTGTATTGTAACATCTTATAGAAGAAGGTCGTAAGTCAAACCGAAGCGTCAGTCTATTGCTTTGCTTTGTGCGATTGCCTATGGACTTTTGATCGCTACTGTACATATTTTTCAGGGTGTTGATAAATTATTCTTGAATATCTTTTAAGTTTTGGGCCATTCTTTCTGCAGCTATGGCCGATGTAATGATATATTTAGAATGCATGTGAACTCTGAAGTTTATCTTTGAGCATTTTCTAGGGACGTGAGGTGATCGTTGATTAAAGTGAACTGCTTCACCATTGTTGCTTCGTTACGCTGTATAATGTTGTTCTCGGTTTCCAGAACACTTGTTTGATTTTTGAGCAATTGAAGTAGGTGATTTTCATTATGTTGGATTGTGTCAATATCCTGTTCATATTGTTTTGCAAAATGTTGATCTAACACTCCAAATAACGAATTTGCAACATATCCTACTCCGTCGATTAATCCTCTTTTGAACTTGTGTTGAATTATCCGCTGGGACCTCAGTAATTCGTTGTAATAATTTAGTTCACTCGTGCTTTGTTCAAGTTGGTTTATCAAAACATGAAATTGCATCATCCACTCTTCGCAACGAGCTTGCTTTATGTGAGATACGAATTCTTGCAAAGTGTCCACATTGCGCCAATAATTTGTCATATTGTAATAGAATACCAGTTTCCATTCATCTCTAATTTCTTGTAGGTCTGCAATCTTGTCAAAGTAAAGTGTTTATTTTTTTGTCAGTTGAGTAAGTTTCATATCTTGCTGGACAGTAGGTGTTATCAATGTCATAACTAGCATCAGCATATAACATACCAAACTGTTCCAGCCAAGCCTTTTAGTTCGGTTTCGCCTGTTTTTGGGTAGTTGGTCAGTATCAGGGTTGTTTTGTTCCTCAGCTTCCACTAGTGGGACCAATTTTGTAATAGGTCGTTTAGTTTCGCCTTTTGCAGTTTGTAATGTCACAACTCTAGTGTGGCCGTCCTTTCTAGGGTGTAAATCCGCTACACGACCCAGTGCCCATTTTCCTGCAGGTAACTTTTCATCTTTAATGCATACAATGTCATTTTTCTTTATGCCAGTATTCTGTCGTTTCCACTTTAGTCTTGCTTGTAGTTGTTGGAGGTACTCTTGCGACCACTTCTTCCAGAAATCCTTGCTAAGTTGTTGTACAATTTGCCATCTCGTGTATAAACGGTAAGTATTGTCTATTTCGGGTTCTGGAATTGATGAGAGTGATGTGCCGGTTAAGAAATGTCCTGGAGTTAAACAGTTTATCTCTTCGGCGTTCTCTGAAACGGTGCATAGTGGTCGTGAGTTCAAGCAAGCTTCTATCTGACATAGCAGAGTGGTAAATTCTTCGTATGTCAGACGTTGGTCTCCAATAACCCGTTTGAGATGATATTTCATGCTCTTCACAGCGGCCCACAGTCCGCCTGCGTTTGGCCAGACCGGGGCATTGAAGTGCCATTTAACTCCCATCTCCTAATTTTGCCTAAGAAGAAGTTGTCAATGTTTTCTACAATGCATTTGTATTTTGCAGTAGGTTCCGATTTGCACCCACAAAATTCGTGCCGTTGTCGCTGTACATGTCCCGTGGCGTACCTCGACGTGCGCAGAAGCGCTTGAAAGCCGATAGGAATGCTGTACTGGATAGTTCTGATACCAGTTTTAGATGAATAGCTTTTGTTGCTAGACAAACAAATACTGCAACGTACGCCAGCAATGTTCCGATGCCTCGGCCTTTACTTGCCTTGATTTCAATGTGTCCAGTAAAATCGACACCTGTATGTGTAAATGGGCGAGATACTGTCACTCTCGGCTCTGGTAGATCAGCCATAATCTGGTTTGTTTGTTTAGCATTAAATCGGCGACATGTTACGCATTTGTGTAAGACCTTTTTGACGGCGCGATGTCCTCCTACGATCCATACTCTTTGTCGTAGATGTGTCAGGGTTAACTTAGGACCTCCGTGTAATGTTCTTCTGTGAGCTTGCCAAATTAATAACTCTGTCAGTTTATTGTCATATGGTAGTAGAATTGGATGTTTAGTGTCCTCGGGTAAGTTTGAGTTACGTAACCTTCCACCTACTCGCAGAATGTCATGTTTGTCAAGGAATGGATTTAAACTCAAGAGGTTACTTTTTGTGCTCAAACCTCTGTTTTTCTTCAGTCTCATAATGTCGTCATTGAAGGCGTGCAATTGAATATGTTTCATTAGTAGGTTCTCAGCGCTTTGTAGTTCTGTAGATGTCAAATAAGTAGTAGTACGGTGAGTGTCGGTGTTCGAACAGCTGTTAATGAAAAGTTTCATCCAAGCAATGACCCTTGTAATACGAGTCAAATCGCTGTGTCTGTCTAATAACTCAATTACTATTGAAGACGGTTCACATTTCTCAACATACGTTTGCATTTGTTTTTGTTTTGATTCGCATGTTGTCGGTGTAATTGTAATTTGTCAAAAGTATCTTCATTGTAATTTTTCATCCAGTAGGGACCTTGCCACCACAAAGAATGTTGCAATAGTTGGGAACAACTAATTCCGCGTGATGCACAATCTGCAGCATTTTCCTCGAACTTGACATAACTCCAGTGCTGTTTTGGAATTACGTCATGCACTTGCTGTACTCTGTTGCTGACGAACGACTTCCATTTTGTGGCGTCCCCATGCAGCCAGCCTAATACAATCATAGAGTCCGTCCAGGCGTATGTGTTTTTGCGTACATTGTCCCATTTAAAGGCTGTCAGGACCTTTTTCATGAGCCGTGAAAGTAGTAGCGCTCCACATAATTCGAGTCGCGGTAGGGTCAATTTTTTGTTGATTGGCGATAACCTCGATTTTGCAGCGATAAGTCTAGTCACAGGCTCGTTTTTGTCATTTGTTGTCAGCAGGTATATAGCGCATGCGTAGACCTTTTCGGACGCATCGCAGAACCCATGTACTTGGAATAGTTTCGTAATATCTCTCAGCCAACTTAGTATTTGGTATTCGGTTATGTTCTGTAAATCGCTAGTAAACTGCTTCCATTCTTCTTGCACGCTGTCAGGTAAGGTGTCATCCAACTCGCATCCCGATAGCCAGACGCTTTGGAACAGTAGTTTTGCTTTTACTGTCAAAGGTGTCAGCCAGCCCAGTGGATCGAACATTTTCGAGATTTCCGATAGTAGCTTTCTTATTGTCAATTGGTTTTTATTGTCAAATTGTATTTTGTTTGTAAACGAAAATGTGTCAGTTGTAGGATTCCACTGGACCCCCAGGGCTTTTGTCATTCCATCGTTTGTAAAATGCATTGTCGTTTGGTTTAGATCTGAAGAAGATAAGCTTTTAATCAAGGTCTGGTCGTTGTTTGACCACTTCCGTAGTGTAAAGCCAGCTCCACTCAGCATGTCGATGAGTTGCTTTTGAATTTCTTGTGCTCGTTCGATGGAGTTGCTGCCACTTAGGACGTCATCAACATACATTTCGTTAGCAATGACATCCGCTGCTAACGGATATTTCTGTGCATCATCGTCTGCAAGCTGTTTCAGCGTTCGAAGAGCTATAAATTGTGCTGCCTTGGTGCCATACGTCACTGTGCACAACTGGAACTCCTTTAAAGGACCTTGGTTGGATTCCCTCCACAGGATCTTTTGCAAGTGTTGGTCTTCTTCATGGACAAGGATCATGCGGTACATCTTCTCACAATCTGCAGTAAAGACGTACTTGTATAACCTCCATCTTAATAATAATGTCAATAGATCTTGATGAAGCTTAGGGCCACACTCCATCAAGTCATTCAGGCTGTAACCTGTGTCAGTTTTCTGGGAGGCGTTAAAAACCACCCTCAATTTTAATGTCACTGAGTCCTGTTTTAGGACTCCATGATGAGGTAAGTAGCATGCCGTGTTGCAGCCAGGTCTGCTCTTCTTCATATGTCCCATTTCCTACCTGGAAATGGGGCATATGAAGGACTCTTGCATGAATTTGATGTAACTGTCTGATAATTTTTCATACCTGCCTAATCTCCTTTCTAATTGCATAAACTGTGCTACAGCTCGTGGCTTTGACTTGCCCAGCAGCTGATTAAAATTAGGCTTCATTGGCAAACGAACTGCATATCTACCATCACCTAATTGCTTGGTTGTTGCAGTGTAGAACTCATCACAATATCGTTCCTTTGACGTCATAGAATTGCATGCATCTCCGTTGATGTCTTCCGCTTCCCAGAATTTTGACAAGTCGTTAACTTCATTAACTACGACGTTGCAATTAAATGTTTTGATGACATTGCCTGATAATATCTACCCCAACCGTGTTTGTTGCGCCATGAGTTAATTAAACTCCCCTTTGACTAAGCCATTCATGAGTATTTCGGAAAATACGTGTGCATCTAGAAGTATGTCAATGGGCCTAGATAAGTTGTAATTTGGGTCGGCTAGTGTGTTGTCTGTCACATGAGCCCAAGGTTCTTTGCAAATGTAACGTTAGGCAGATTGTTTACTACCCGTGTCATGATTAACGCTTCCGTTGTAAACTGGAAGTCGTTATATAAGGACTTGCAGGATACGGACCTTTCCTTTACTCCTGTTGGATAAAGTACCGATGCCGCTTATGTTTGTTGTCATTCAGTGAGGGTAGTCACCAGTAAAAACAAACTTGTTAAAACACAAAAAATGGTTAAAAGACAAAAGTTCTTTATTAAAAATGTTAAACTTAATAGAGAAAGGCTAAAACTGAAACAATTAGATATGTATTCTTTTAATTTGGAACAAAGTACTAGGAAATACCACATTTACACAGAGTACTTGCAATCTGAACTTCACCATTTACAGGACAAACCTAGTTCAATGACTAACAAATATAATACCTCTGAACATTTAATGAGGGAATATGTGTTGGCAATGAATGAGCTGGTAAACTCACAAACAAACAACTGTGAGCAGTGTCAAACACCATCCAATGTACTTACGCCGGACCATTCATTGACAACATGCAACACCACCTTCCCGCAGGCCTGTGTTGATTTGACATTTCCTGCTATCAATCGTTCAAATAAACAAACTAAACAAATTATAAAAAATGATGTACTTAGTATTATTTTGTGATGAGATTGGAAAGGACTTGGCCACTTGTTGACAGATGAATATCCAGGACACTCCATAATAAATTACTGTATGCCTGGTTGTTCTTTATTTCACATTATGAAAGAAATTATTAAATGTAACTTTAACCAAGGCACTACATTATTAATTTTTATGGGTAATAGGGGAAATGTGAACAAAGGAGAATTGCTCCAATATTATAGAACATTATGTAATCTAAGTTTAAGAAAAAATGTGTTGTTTACATTTTCATATAGTAAGTTTGCCACAGGAAGAAAATAACCTAAGATTTGAATTAAATATAACATTGTATAATTGGACATTCAATAATAATCTGTTCCATCTACTTGACACTAACAATTATGTTGGTAATAATTTGTATTTGACAAGAGCTAGATATAATATTGTTATGTACTATCTTTCTAACTATTGCAAAGGACAGATAGCTGTGTCGCTATCATATTTTTTTTTTCTATTTCAGCCAAAAATTTGGCTAAACGACTTGCTTCTTTTGAGCAATGCAATGACATTTTAAATAATTCTGCCAATAATTTGGCAACAACTAATGATATTAATTATCATTTAAATTAGAAATTTGGACAATAGACGAAACCTCTTGTTTAATAAATGAAGAAAATTTAAATACTGGTTTAAATCATCAAAATGTTACAAAAAGTTCTTCTTTGATATCTCACCCATCAAATTGTAGTAATCTTAATAAATGTAATAATACAGAAATCAATCAAATAAAGAAAAATGTTGACACGATCAGCAACTCGACGTGCACGCCTACCTACTACCTCCGGACTCGCCGCTCAGCTCCGCCTCGTCACCGCCGGTACTCAGCCCAACTGTGAACGCTGTGATGACACCGGCCGCGGCAGTTGCGTCGAGCTCGAGCGACGAGTATTTCTCCCCGCCCACGACGCCACCACGCCGAGGAGGACGCCGGCCGCCGGACGGTTTAGGACCTCGAGGCCCACCGGCCTCTGATAGGGTCCCAGCTCCCGGCGGAAGTGTGCAGCGCAGGAGAGGGACGCGATCCATTAACGGAAACGTCATGCGCTCATACTATGGGGCTACAGAAGGGGGAAACAATCTGACCGCGTACCGTGTTCGGATGCTCTCTCTTTTCCAGGTGCTTAAGCCAGCTGTCAACGTTTCGGCACAACGACTGTCGGATCAGGTGCGGTTCATCCAGCGTAATCATATGTTGGATGGATGACACTGTACTTGATCGCCTGCGAAGTGAAATGCAAAGTAGCCATGTCATCGCCCTCCCGTTACGGAGTACTATAGTACCATCACAGATTATTACAAGTCAAGCTGACGAAAGGATTGATGACAGGGCTACAAATGTAAGTACCCAGTGCAATGAAGAATAGAGGAGTGCTTTAGAGGGTGCGATTCAGGAACATCGATTCATGTCGCCCGAACTTAGACCACGTTTACCTCGTTTGCCCATGCATAATAAAAATAAGGCGCTGGTGGCGGTTCTGGATTCGCAGTTGTCAAACTATTTTGATGACTGCGAAGACCTCACTGATACACATTCAATTCTGTACTGCGCGGCTGTAGCGGCATGTCGTGTACACTATTTGCGCTGTAGCATGGTGCGGGTGACAGTTGCCCGTATGACGTTGACATTTGTCAGTACCACGTAGGGATGTGAGGTTATGCAATTCATTTTTATCGCTAACGATACTCGCAGCGTGAATCTAGTTCTCTTTAATATTGTTATGAAAATTAGTGTATTATTCAGTTGTGCAGTGTAACTACGTGTGTGCTACGTGTATAAACTTGTCAATATAAATGTTTTATGGCTACATAATTATCTTTGTACTTATATAAAATAATCAAAATCGGGTTTATGTTTTTTTTTTCGTGACAACATTTTTGCTCTATGGTGCATCGGCGCGGCGGCCATGTTGTTTACCCGTGCGATGCTGTGAGTGCGAGTACGAGTGCAAGCGCGTTATATTGTGACTTAATGTGACACGTATTACGATTTCATTGTTTGTTTTCATTTTTGTTAAATTGTTATTTGTTATAAGTTTGTTGAGTTTGTTGTTATTACCATGCCTAAGCATACAAAAAAAACTGTTTTGGGTAGTCAGGCCAGGGAGCTTGTTGTTCGCCTCCGAGACTACTTTGAAAGAGAACAACAAAATAATGGACCGTTGTTACCATTGAATCATATTGTAGAACGAGTAGCCGAAGCTCTTGATATTGGCCGCAATACTGTTTCGCGTATAACACGTGAGAAAATTGGCCAAGATGGGATGTTTGAAAATAAATTATCGACACCCAACAAAAAGCGGACCAAGGTGAAGCCAATCACAGATTTGGATGATTTTGCTAAGGTTGCTATTAGAAATCATATTTATGATTATTATAGAAGAATGGAGCTACCCACATTGCTCAAGCTTCTAAAATCATTAAAAGAAGCTGACTTGTTCAAAGGAGGTATTACTTCGCTACGGCAAGTTATAAAAGATATTGGCTTTGTTTACAAAAAAGTTAACAAAAGAAAGATTATTATGGATAGGACTGACATTGCTCTAGCAAGATGTAGATTTTTAAGGAAGGCCAAAAACATAAGTGATTGGAGCAAAGTTGTCTTTTTGGATGAAACGTGGCTAAACGCCAACCACACAGTGGGTAAAAGTTGGACCGACGATACGGCACAATCGTGTACCAAAGTGCCGGAAGGCAAAGGCGAACGCCTTATTATTTGTCACGCAGGTACAGCAAGTGGATTCGTCCCTGATTGTTTGCTGGCTTTTAAGTCAAAAAAAACTACGGAGTATCATGAGGAGATGAATTACGAAAAATTTAAAGATTGGTTCATAGGTCTATTAAACAATTTAAAAGAGCCTATGACCATAATAATGGACAACGCACCCTACCATTCGGTGCAAGTTAATAAACCCCCAAACCAATCCAACCGCAAAAGCGAGTTGGTGAAGTGGCTGAGTGAAAACGGAGTTACAGCAGATATAAAAATGTTAAAGACGGAGCTTATTGCCTTAGTCCGACGCCATAAGCCACCAACTCCTACCTATGCTCTGGACGAGATGGCAAAAGAAAAAGGCCACCAGGTCCTTCGACTACCACCCTACCATTGCCAGTATAACGCTATTGAGCTGATTTGGGCCCAAATAAAAGGTATGCTTTTAATTTCAATTCCCATTTTGAAGCTTTATAAAAAAATCAGCTTTCCGATCGTAGCATGTACCTAGTTTAAAAACATTACCAGATACTAGATTAGGCTGATTGATGATTATTTGAATACTTTTTTTTATAAGTTCGTTTATTTTTAGGTTACGCCGCAAGAAATAATACTTCGCCGCCATTTACGGCAAATAAGATGTTGGCCCTATTACAAGAGGCCATCAACAATGTTCAACCTGAAGACTGGTCGAAGGTCGTGAATAAAACAAAAAGGGACATTATGTCTGATTGGGATCGTGACATACATATTGACAACATAATTGAGTCATCGTTAATAATATCCGTCACAGATTCAGATGATGAATTGAGTGACAATTCAGATGTTCCTGACTCTGATATGAGTTTAGACGAATAACATGTATTTTTTTTTAGCAACCTTTTAAGCAACCTTACCCTATAAATGTTCTGTTGTATAATTAGACCTTTTAAAAATAAAAATTGACCTACGCACAATATACGTTTTTTATTATAAAAAATATCGACTATCCATCGTAGCAGTACATCCCATCACTAAATACGTCTATGGCGTTACGTTATACGCATAACACTTTGCTTAATTTTTTATTCAATTTGATTTTATTTCTTGATTAGAACATTCTGGTTGGGTTTAATTTAATTTACTACAGTTATTAATTATTTAATATATTACGAATGTGGTACAACTGAAATATTAAGTCATAAATTGTAAATCGCGGCAACTTTCAAGAGTGAAACGAAATGTTACTGAAACTGTCACCCGCACCATGCTACAGCGCAAATAGTGTAGCTCACGTCAAATTTGCTATTGACTCTAGAGCTACACGACCAAAACCAGCCGCACCAGTTTGGCAGTGCAGAATTGAGCGCCGTATTGGTGGGGCCAGAACGCTCATCGGCAAACTAATCTGCTTCAGGGAGGGCAATACTCGCCCTAGAGTGATGCGCTTTGTGAGGCGGGCGTTCTTAGGGACTGATATCAGCCCTCAGGACTATATGACCCGTGTCACAGAGCGCATCGACTTCCTGAAGCAGAAAGTGTATGCATGGGCAAACCGTATTCGTAGGTATAAGCGGCGAGTAGAACGATACACTCAGAATCGCACCTTCCAGAGCGATGAAAGGTGGGTTTATAGGGCTTGGGAGCGACCAGACCAAGGTGTGGCTGACACTCATCTGCCGGATGATGATGCCATGTGCTCTTTTTGGCGCAGCATCTGGTCGGTACCTGTCAATCACACCGAAGGTGATTGGACTCGGGAAATCAAGTGAGCCTGCGATCCAATACCAGAAATGGGGGCTATTACTACCTACCCCCAAGATGTAGCTCGTGCAGTCCGTCCGTTGCTGTAACTGTGTAACTGGAAGTCTCCAGGGCCGGACGGGCTGCACAATTTCTGGATAAAATGGTTTGTAAGATCGCATGCTCGCTTGGCGGTTCAGTACCAGACTGCTTTGGAGTCTGGTTCACTACCCCAGTTCCTAACGACAGGAGTTACCCACCTGCTCCATAAATCTGGTAGCACCGCGGAACCCAAAAATTATAGACCGATCACGTGTTTACCGACGGTCTATAAAGTCCTTACATCCATTTTGAGAGCTAAAATTAACAAACATATTGACACCAAATCCATCATGTCTGCCTCTCAAAATGGATGTAGGAACGGGTCCCGCGGTACTAAGGAGCTACTCCTCATTGATATGGCCATTAGCCAACAGGTTCGCTGTTCCCGAAAGGATCTGTCGACATGCTGGATAGATTATAAGAAGGCCTATGACTCGGTGCCACATACATGGCTCATGAGGGTGCTGGAGTTGTATAAAGTAGATACAACTCTGCGCACTTTCCTGATGTCGTGTATGGGGCAATGGAGGACGGTCCTTCGCTATCCAGGATTTCGAAATATCCAGAGGAATAGCTAGCCGATAAGGATCGAGCGAGGCATATTTCAAGGCGACAGTTTGAGTCCGCTCTGGTTCTGCTTAGCCCTGGATCCTCTAAGCACACTGCTGGAGGATTCAGGTCTTGGCTATCGGTTGAGGAGAGGTGGTCAGGTCATATCTCACCTCCTCTACATGGACGACCTAAAACTCTTTGCCCCCAACAATTTGCAACTGATGAAGCTACTGAAAGTAACTGAAACTTTCAGTAACGCCATCAGGATGGAATTTGGTGTGGACAAATGTGCGGTCATGCATGTAAAGCGAGGGGAGATTGTGGACCGAACCAAAATACATAATACATGATACTCAGCTCCGCCTCGCCGCCAGTACCCAGACCCGCTGTCCATCTCATGTGTGCAGCGCATGAGATGGACTCAGTCTATGAACGAGAACGTCATGCGCGCATATTACGGGTCTACAGAGGGAGGAACTAACCTCACTGCGTACCGTGTAAAGATACTGTCTCTATTTCCGGAACTAGAGCCAACCGTCAACGTCTCGGCCCAACGACTGTCGGATCAGGTGCATGTCATCGAACGCAATCATAGGTTGGACGACACCGCACTTGATAGGCTGCGCTCAGAGGTACTGAGCAACCATATCGTCTCAACTCGGGTACAAACCGCGGCACAAGCGTCAAATATTGATGCAACCCCGCTGCGGTTCAATCATGGTGTTGAAGAGGAGGATGATAGGGTTGCCACAGTAAGTAGCCAGTGTAACAACCAATTGAGAAGCGCACTGGAGGATGCGTTTCGCGAGTATAGGTACACTCCGACCGAACTTAGACCACGATTACCACGCCTACCTATGTACAAAAAAAATAGGGCACTGGTGTGTGCCCTGGACTCGCAGCTTACGAATTTTTTCGAGAGCAGCGAGGATCTCATTGATACACACTCGATCCTGTATTGCGCGGCTGTTGCGGCATGTCATTTAGCTAATGTCAAGTTTCCAAACTGCGACGGAGCTACTCGACCCAAACCAGTCGTACCAGCCTGGCAGTGCAGGATCGAGCGACGTATCGATGGGGCCAGGGTTCTCATCGGCAAACTATACTGCTTCATGGAGGGAAATACACGACTGATGCGCTTTGTAAGGCGGGCATTGTCGGGGACTGGATCAACCCACAAGAATACATGTCCCGTGTCACAGAGCGCATCGACTTCCTGAAGCAGAAAGTTTGTGCATGGGCGAGCCGTATTCGGTGGTATAAGCGGCGGGTTGACCGATACACGCAGAATCGCATGTTTCAGAGCAATGAGAGGTGGGTATATAGAGCTTGGGAGCGACCTGAACAAAATGTGACAGACGTGTGCCGCCCGGATGATGCCGCCACGAGTGCATTCTGGCGCAGCATCTGGTCGGTGCCCGTCTGTCATACTGCGGCTAGCTGGATGCAGGATGTCTAGCGAGTTCGTGAAACTATACCAGTAGTGGATACTGTATTCATCACGCCATTAGACGTTGCCAGAGCAGTCCGTCCGTTACCGAATTGGAAATCACCGGGACCGGACGGACTGCACAACTTTTGGTTAAAATGGCTGAGTAGCTCGCACACTCGCCTGACATCCCAATTCCAGTCATCCCTAGAGTCTGGGTCGCTACCTCAGTTTCTAACAACAGGCGTTACCCATCTGCTCCATAAGTCAGGTAATCCCGCGGAACCCAAGAATTATAGACCGATCACATGTTTTTCGACGATCTATTTATTTATTTATTTATTTATTTATTTATAGTTAATTAAAACGGTACAACACCAATTACATTAATTAACATAGAAACAATAACAATCTTGACAATAATTTAATTTAAAACTAACATGGAACAGTGGACTCCCTAGCATACTTTCTCTCACAGAACACCAGACATATACTTCTTACATCCATTTTGAGAACGAAAATTAACACACACATTGACAGTAATTCAATTATGTCCGCCTCTCAAAATGGATGTAGAAGCGGATCCCGCGGTACTAAGGATCTTCTCCTCATCGTCATGGCCATAAGCCAACAGGTTCGTCGATCCCGCAAGGATCTGTCGATATGCTGGATAGACTAATAAGAAGGCCTATGACTCGATACCACATACATGGCTCATGAGGGTGCTGGAGTTGTACAAGATAGATGCAACTTTGCGCACTTTCCTGATATCGTGTATGGGGCAATGGAGGACGGTCCTTCGCTACCCAGGATGTCGACAGATCCAGGGGAATGACGAGCCTGTATGGATTAAACGTTGAATATTCCAGGGCGACTGTTTAAGTCCACTTTGGTTTTGCTTAACTCTGAATCCTCTAAGCACACTGCTAGAGGATTCAGGTCTAGACTGAGGAGAGGTGGTCAGGTCATATCTCACCTCCTCTACATGGATGACTTGAAACTCTTTACCCCCAACAAATTGCGACTGATGGAGCTACTGAAGGTAACTGAAACATTCAGTGGCGCCATCAGGATGGAATTTGGTGTGGACAAATGTGCAGTCATGCATGTAAAGCGAGGGGAGATTATGGAATCCGAGAGAATCCAACTCTCGGACTCTATACACCTTAGACCCCTCTCCTCAGCCGGAAACTATAAGTATTTGGGTATGTCGGAATCGTTAGACATCAACGTTGCTGACATGAAGCAATCGTTGAAGGATTTTTGGTCGCCTGAAGAAGGTATTAATTAGTTTTCTTTCTGGCGGAAACAAGGTGCGCGCCTTCAACGGTTGGGTCATGCCGGTCTCAATGTACTCTTTCGGCATACTTAAATGGACTCAGACCGAACTTGACGACCTGGACAGGAGGGTACGTACACTCCTGACCGCAAACCGGATGCATCACCCACGTTCATCGGTTATGAGACTGTACATCCTGCGGAAATGCGGGGGTCGAGGCTTTTTAAATGCAAAGACCCTCCACAACCACGAGGTGTGTAGCCTCAGGGAATATTTTTTTAAAGCCGATGTGGGCATGCACCGTGATGTGGTCGCAGTGGACAACGGGCTCACCCCGCTCTCCGTTGCTAAAGAGAACTGGCGTAAACCTGTTGTACTTACTACAGATGACCGCAAGGAGGTATGGCAAAGCAAGGCGCTTCACGGGCGCTTCTATCGGGCTCTTCACGAGCCTGGTGTAGATTTCTTGGTGTCCGTATCCTGGCTACGTTTCGGTGACCTTTTCGGGGAAACCGAAGGTTTCATCTGTCCAATTATGGACGAAGTTATCTTGACGAATAACTACTGGAGATATATTATGAAGGACGGTACGGTTGACGTGTGTCGGGCATGCCATCGTCCGGGTGAGTCCATCAGACATATTATCTCTGGTTGTTCGCGTCTAGCTAACGGCGAGTACTTGCACCGACATAACCAAGTGGCCAGGATTATTCACCAGCAATTTGCTTTGAAATATAAACTTGTAGACTCTGAGGTACCGTATTACAAGTATGTGCCCGACTCAGTTCTCGAAAATGACCATGTCACGTTGTACTGGGATCGGTCTATCATTACTGACAGGACTATTGTTGCCAATAAGCCTGATATAGTTGTGATAGACCGATTAGCGCGCCACGCAATGATAGTCGATGTTACCATTCCACATGACGAGAACCTCGTGAAAGCTGAGAAAGAGAAACAAATAAAATATCTCGACTTAGCACACGAGGTTGTTGACATGTGGAATGTGAGCTCAGCCATCATTGTGCCGATTGTCGTAACGGCTAATGACCTGATGGCCGAAAGCCTCGATCAACATCTCTCGAGGCTCTCGTTAGGCGGTTGGATCAAGCGCCTGATTCAGAAAGCAGTACTCCTCGATACGGCTCGCATTGTGAGGAGGTTCCTGTCTCTGCAGCCCTAACCACCGGTAGCTTGGACCCTGCTCCCGGCGGAACTCTATTTATAATATTTTTTTATACTTTTATTTTAAGAAATATTTAAAAATGTAAATCTTAAGATTTCAAATGAATAAATGAATAATACTCTAAAAATTTTTCATCAAAATATACAGGATGTGATAGGTAAGGAATTAGAATTGGAGCTGTTCATAAACTGTAGTTATATTGATATCCTATGTGTAACTGAACATTGGTTGAAAGTCCACCATTTCATGTTCAGCTTTAACAACCACCAGGTTGCCAGCTCATTCAGCAGAGTTAATATGATACGTGATGGCTCTTTAATAATTGTTCGTAACAATATGAAAAAAAAAACGTAAGGATATTGTGAGCCTCTCTGTTGAGCGAGTTATTGAAATAGCTTGCATTGAGCTTGAGCAGTTTATTGTTATGAGCGTGTACAGGCCCCCCCTGTGTACTTCATATGATATTTTTGAGAAATATATGGAAGAAATATTATTAAAAACTAGTAACAGCAACAAAACAAGTAATACAACATTACAACAGTAATAAAACAGTTGTAGTCTGTGGAGATTTCAACATTAATATACTGGAAAAATCTGCTGTAGTAAATAAATTTATAACTTTATTAAAGTCATGTAATTTGTACAATATATTCTTTGACCCGACTAGAATAACTGCCACCTGTATTGACAATATTTTTACAAACTTAAGACCTTCTAGCCATTTAATTATAAATGAGTTAGACTCTGATCACTGTGGCCAGTTAGTCACTTTCCCTCAGAAAACAGTCAGAGCACAAAGAAAACTTGTGAGTTTTATTCCTGTAAATAAAAGTCGCTTAGGACTATTTCAGAATAATTTAATGGAAAAACTACCCGGTTTGCCTTATCAAAATGACCCGGATCAAGCTTACACTTAACTATTTAACCTCATCAATAGTGAGTTTAGGAAGGTTTTCAACTCAAAATCATTGCCTGTTTGTGACCGCATTATATTCAGTGATTGGGCAACACCAGGTATTTACAAAAGTAGGCAGAAGTTATTTCAATTATATCATGAAAAAACATATAACTATGATGAAACTTTTAAAGAATTTGTTAATAAATATTCAAAAAATTTTAAAAGAGCCTGTTCCTCAGCAAAAGCCATACACATTAAAAATGAAATAAAATCTTCTGAAAATAAAATTAAAACAACTTGGAATATTATTAATTCAGAAACGGGAATAACGACAGCACGGAATTGTGACTTCCATCTAAAAATTAATGATGTAGATATTAAGGCAAACGTGGAGGTGGCAACTGAATTTGAAAATTTCTTCACTAATATTCCTATTTTAACAACCAAAACTCTGTCATCGTGGTCCTCTACTTCTGCTTACTCAATACTTAAAGAATGTGTACCAGAATGTGACAAACTTTTTGAATTCACAGTCATTACTGCTAAAGACAGTCATTATAGAATCTTTTAAAAATCTTGATGTAAAAAATACTGCTGATCTTTGGGGATTATCAGTACATACCGTGTCCTTAATAATTGATGTTATTTTACCCTTTTTAGCAGTCGTTTTTAACTCTTGTATTGCATCTGGTGTATTTCCTGATCTGATGAAACTTAGCAAAGTGATTCCACTGTTCAAATCTGGCAGCACAACTGATGCCACAAATTTTCGCCCTATTTCAATATTACCTACTTTGAGCAAAATCTTTGAAAAATTAATTTTAAAACAAATGTTAGGACATTCAATGCATATAATCTACTTCATCTGAAACAGTTTGGTTTTACAAAGGGTCGTTCAACTACAGACGCAAGCGTGGAATTACTGAAGAGCATATTCGAGGCCTGGGAGGAGTCGCAAGATGCTCTTGGCATTTTCTGCGACTTGTCTAAGGCTTTCGATTGCGTCATGATACACTCACCAGGAAACTGTACCACTATGGTATGAAGGACAAGGCTCTTGACCTTCTGACTTCTTATCTGAACAACAGAATCCAGAGGGTCGATGTTAGTGGCAAGAAATCTGCAGGATCTGCGGTCGCCATGGGCGTTCCGCAGGGTTCAATTCTTGGGCCTTTCTTATTTATGTAAATGATTTAGCTTATCACATAAGGGATAATCACAAGATAGTATTATTCACAGATGACACTTCCCTCATTTTTAAAATCAAACGCCAGTTAGTCAACTTTAAACAAGTTAACGATGCACTCTCTAAAGTAGTGCATTGGTTTAATGTAAATAATCTTCTACTGAACGAAAAAAAGACTAAACTCATTAAATTTTCAATGCCAAATGTCAGGCAGCTATCTACCAATGTTCAAGTTAATGGAACAAAGTTGGACCCTGTTGAGTCGACAGTTTTTCTTGGAATCACTATTGACAGTAAACTACAATGGGGGGCCCCATTGTAGTTTACTGTAAAAGTGATTCCGATATCCTATTTACAGGATAAACAATTTCATTTCATTTCATATGAAACTAGAGTAGCATTCTACCCCACCTTCCATTCCAACGGCTCACTCCGTTCACCCGGTCACTCTCGGTGGAGTAGAATGCCCAATAACCTAAATGAAAATACTGTTTCGGCGCCTATTGAACCAAATAGAGTATGAATTCCTACAAGTGCAGTAAAATACTGTTTCGGCGCCTATTCCACTATTTAGATCTAAAGATCAATATTACCTTGCTACCTTGTTACCTTATTTTACCTTGATACCTTATTAGAGAATGAATTCCTACAAGTGCAGTAAAATACTGTTTCAGCGCCTATTCCATTCGATGAAACGGAAGATGGAGAATAGCGTAGTTGAAATTTAGATCTAAAACTCAGTATTACCTTGCTACCTTATTTTACCTTGATACCTTGTTACCTTATTTTACCTTATTACCGTATTACCTTATTTTACCTTGATACTTTGTTACCGTATTACCTTGTTACCTTAAGTTACTAAGTTGAAGGCATTAGTCAGCCTAGACACTGCGTGACCGTGTCTAGCTGCTTTCAGGGTGCGCCACGAGGAGGTTCCTTTCATGCACCCCGTTATCCTAAAATTCAGGACAAATTGTCTCACATTTCTCCACGAAATTAGAGATAGCGCATATACACATCACTCCGTTTTCTGTGACCAGATTAGCTCGAGGACATCTGAACGTTAGGATATCGTTTACAATAAACTAAATTCAGGACAGATAGTCTCATATCTCTTCATAAAGCAAGAAATAATATGCATCTACAGGCGCACGCAAATTGTATTTCTATGACCCCAGATTGGGCACCAAGGACATCCAAATATTAATTTAATTTATTCATACACTACCTTACTCGTTAACAAACAAGGGCGCTCGCTGTTTGAACCGCTAGCCAAAATTCAGGACAGATAGTCTCATATCCTTCATAGAGCAAGAAATACCTACAGGTACACGCACATTCTATTTCTATGACCCCAGATCGGGCAACAAGGACATCTGAACTTTAGGATACCGTTAACAATGAACTAAAATTTGGGACAAATTATGTCATCTCTTCATAAAGCAATAAATAGCTTGCACCTACAGGCACACTCGCATTCTATGACCCCAGATTGGGCACCAAGGACATCCAAATTTTAATTTAATTAATTCGAACAGACAACACTATCTTACGTTAACGTCAAGTAATGTATTCAGTAGTTCTCTTACGCTCTGCGATCCGAGCATTCTGCTTGTTTCGCATGCTTATACACTTGCCATCGTTCCGTCTAGTCCGCTCGTATAATCACCGTCAAAACGGAGCATGCGCCGTTCAACGCAAATTGCAGTTTTGAGAGATCTTCCTATAATCATCTTCATCAAACTGGGGGGTGTTCTTTAAATAAGAACGATACAAATTCTATTAACTTATTAAGGCAGGTTCCCACGGTGCGCGATATTGCGCACGCACGCGCACCGGGCCGCACGGCGCACGACCACGCACCGTGCACCGAGGGCCTTCCCACGGTGCGCGATATTGCGCACGGACGCGCACCAGCCCACAAGGCCGACGATCTACACATCACACACCTGGCTTTTTCCGACGCTGCGTGTCGGTCTGTGTGGGCGTTGAGATTCGAAGCCACTTTTAGCATTGTTCTGTTAGCTTTGGTAAATGCTGACTATAACTTCACATTTGTGGATTGCGGATGTCAAGGTAGAATAAATGATGGCGGTGTTTATAGAAATACAGAGATGTATAAAAAAAAAACAGAAATGAACTGGATTTTCCAGCATCAACTAATTTGCCTTTCAAGGAGGAACCACTTCCCTACGTGTTTGTGGCAGATAGTGCATTTGCTCTCACTGAAAATACGTTGAAGCCGTCTCCACGCCACGGGAACAAAAGAAAGAATTTTTAAGTATCGTTTGTCTTGTGCTCTGAAAATAGTTGAGAACGTTTTCGGCATAATGTCGGATATTTTAAGGGGTCATTTTTATACACCATTTTTATAAACCATTTTTATTAGAACCAAAGAAGGTATCCAATATTGTTATAAAGTGTTGTTTATTGCACAACTTTTTCAGGCGATCTAAAAATTCACCACGAATATATACACCCCCTGGTAGTTTTGATACTGAAAATGAAGGTGGTGTGCATCCAGGCTCATGGCCAAATGATCATAAAGGAAATACTTCGAATGTACCAAGAAGAGCAACGTTTTTTAATACATTATTTTTTAAATTTTAATATTCTTTTCTGAAATTTATATTGTTTTTATAATTTTCTTAGTGTTAATAAGGGCATGCAATTATCCGCCACATTTGACTACCCGGATATTTCGGATACTTCTAGATAACTATCCGGATATATCCGGGTAGTATGGATATTTTGGACACCACTGTAAAAAGGTAAATCAAACTTATTTAAGTTTCCAATGGACATTTTCATTACAAAAACTCTCCAAAAATCGTGTACCAAAGTACTTCAGTTCGCAGTAGAAGCAAACCACTAAAGAAAAGGCACCAAACCCTTACTGAAAATGATGTTCCAAAGTTTTAAGATTCTGTGTGTCTGCAATATTGCAAAGAAATTCCAAAATCCATTTTCATCAAAAAAGATTATAATAGTGAAAGCTTCATTGAGTTTAAATTAAAAGCAAAGAAAGGGAAAGTACAATTATAATACCTAAATCCCGATTGCCTATTTCGAAGGTGAAAAAGACAGATCTACTAAAATTATGTAACGATGTCCTAATACCAAGGAGCTCACCAGTATTTCGAGAACCTGCCAGTGACATGAGAAAGAAGGAATACGTACCCAGTTCACAGCACGACAACTTTTGATTACACAGGGTTCATGAATCACCGAATCACAGTGATCGCATTTATAGTTAACAATGAAATGAAAGCAATATAGCATTGGGTAAATAAATTTCGGTGTTTTCATAGTCTAAAAAATATCGACATGCTAAAAAAAAAACTACAATGTTATGAGTCGCAAGAAAGAAAAATTAACGTCAACCGAACCTTTCAAAACTCCAAAAGATTCGAATAAAATTAACTGCCGGTAATCAAATAGGGCTGTAAACAACGAAATGGTTTAAACGAAATAGGATAATTATTTTAAAAATATGCAGGCGTGAAAACCTGCAATTCGTAAAATCTGTGATTCGCACATTTACTACTATGATATCTTGTAAACTATTATATTACAAACACGATTGAAACTTTGCCACGGTACGTATTACCACATTGGGAGCGGGTTGTGACAAAAAACAGTTTTATGCGAAAATGACACATTCGCAACTTTATCGTGGATGTAACGATTTTATATACATATTATATTACATATAATAATAATAATATATAATTATACATAATCTTGTTACACTTGGATGTAACCAGTGGAGGAAAAACCTTTTTAGCTTCGATGCTGGTTGGAGGAATGTGATTAGGAGGTTGTTTATTTGATGAAGATGAATTTTTCTTGGTTAACTCTTTGCTGAGCACAGATGGCACACCATCTGTGCTCAGCAAAGAGTTTCTAAATCTTCTTTGACTCACACTTGACTTCAGTTGATGAGCGATGATGGTGATTACTTCAAAAAATTATTTACTTTAACAGCACTAGGTTCCCTGCAACTGAGATCAGTTCTAGTGGACGTTGAAAGGGTTTTTGGCATGGTCCTTTCGATCAAAATATATCGAAATGAATTTTTGTGCTTATTTTCTTTGTTATAGTAAATAATTTTTCAGTTTCTGCTGCTGGTAATCACTGAGCACTACTTTATCATCATCGCTGTCGACAACTGAAGTCGAGCTCTGAGCAAAAGCATTTTTGAATTATCTTTATGATGAATCTAGTAATTGTGTCATCAGATGGATTTTAGATGATATACCATGAATTGTAATGATTGCGAATACCTATTTTATTAAAACACAACGTTCAATGTTATATTATTACTGATTTTGATGTAATAAAATATAGAAAACGAATAAAAGAAACTATCGGTGTTACTCTTTTTATCCGGATAGTAAAACAAATGTTATCCGGATAACATTTTCGAAGGTTTAGGATAATTTGGATATCCAGATATCCGGATAGCATGCCCTAGTTTTCATGTTGTATTACCTGTGCGTGTCCCAAAAAAAAAAAAACGTTTTGTTCTTGCTTTCTTTCCAATCTTTTTGCTAAGACCATAACATAAATTTGCAGAATATTTTTTTACCGATGGCCCTGTAGTATGGCAAAATAATTTCGCTTAGTGAGCAGGACGAAAAATACGGCCATTTATAAATGCGATATATTTTGATACTTGAAAATAAATCAAAAACCTATAGGATTCTTCCCATTGACCTAGAATCATGAAATTTGGCGAGAAGTAAGGTGTCTTAGCACAAGTAAAGGAAAATATCCGAAAATTGTTAATTTATAATTTAAAAAAAATAGCGATTACTAACTTATGTCATGTACATTTGCAGTTTGAGAATTGACCGTGGCGTATATCGATGTATGGGAGAACATGTTTTTCAACTATAAGTTTCTTTTTGGGATAAATTCATCCCATCTACGGAACCTTTCATAGTGCGTGGTTCGACACGCACTTGGCCGGTTTTTTTCTTAAGTTTATTAAATTTTTTTTATTTGCTGTTATAGCGGGAATAGAAATACACAACATGTGAGAATTTCATCTGTCTACCTATTACGGTTCATGAGATACAGCCCGCTAACAGACAGACAGACGGACGGACGTACAGCGGAGGCTTAGTTAACTGACTAAACAAAATACTTGTCACTTCAGTTGTCATGCTACGTCACAGTTATACTTTTCAATTTAGCAACGTTATAATCCGTTGAAGTTTAATAAAGAACCAGTATTTTGAGCTCTTTTACAATAGTCATATAAACAAATATTATTATTATAAAACTAACAAAAAAAAAACAACCAACGCGAAAAACACTACAAAATGAAAAATAACTTTATAAAGTCGGTGTCTTTGGATCAGTATTTTAGTTTTTACTACCGTGTTCCGAAATTTAAAGTTATTTACTTTGTAGTTTGGAAGCCGTTTGTTTTTTTTTTTTTGTAAAAAAGTTTTTATTTCTCGCTTTTTAGTGAATCAGCAATTACCTACTTATTATTGAGAAGTTCCGTTGGCCATCTGTGGCCTTCATCATCAGTTCCACTTTACCAAATGCTGCTTTTCGAGAGCAAATCCACGAGTTAATGTTACTATGAAAATACCAAAATCGCTATAGGTGTGCCTATAATATTTGAAGAGTTCCTTCGATGTCTCCAAAATCCCATCATCAGATTGTGACCAAATGACAATGAGACCAACTAGAAAGTATACCTTTAAAAAAATAAGATTTTTTCAAATTCGACTAATAAATCAAATATGACAAAATTGATACATCACCACTTGTTTGTATTTTTACCAATAATGAAGCAAACGGTTAGTCCCCTATGCTCGTCCTGCTATGCTCGATTCGTAAAATACCTACTAAAAAGTTTCGCTATACACGAAATAATATTCGTGGGCAGTGATGAAGAAAACCTAGTATGTAAATATAAAATATTTTGTTTTCCTATTCTTAATCATCATTAATTATATTTGTGAAGAAACCGGCATACCTGAGATATATTTCTCGACGGCATGTGAAGCCAAGTCAGAGGCCCTTAGGCGGCTTTAAAACTCTAACACCAGGTTAGTCACTAACCACACGATAAGAAGAAAATTTATTATAATAAAACGCAAAGCTTGACCAGCTTTGCGCTTGATGAGGCATGTGTCGAACTGGTTTTTTCAGGGTGACTATAACAATGAGCACTTCCGCGAATCATTGCCAGTACCCTAATTATGCGATCAATTACAATCTGTTTCGATTTGAAACAGATTGCTAATCAATTGCTTCATAAGCTGGAAAAAAAAATCTGCTCAACAACGTAAATAACGCAATGAATGTTGTTGAACTGTCAAAATGAAACAAATTAGTCATAATCGGTTAAGAAAATAATTTACGTAATTAGGGTTCTCTTTGATAAAGCAAAGAATAATGAAGCCAAAACCCAATTATCGAGAAATAAATGTTAATTTTAAATTAGTACTAATAATTTGATTCGTATTAAAGTCTGTGATTTAAATAGTAATAGTCATATCTCATTCTGTGATTGAAATAGTAATAGTCATATTTCATTCTGTGATTGAAATAGTAATACTTACATCTCATTATTACCTATTATTTTTTTTTTGAGTAATTGATTATTTGTATTTTATTTGTGTTATTCATAAGAAATATTATGAATACAGGTGATTTGACTTTGAGAACGGACTTTTTGAACGCTCTTTTATATTTTTTTAGTTTTCTGCCTACAGACTTCGTTAAATCTTGTGGATCCAGTATTGAGTACAGCTCTAATCGTAAACATTTCTTAACTTAGAATTGCTCTGAAATTCGTTTGTCTTTGTCTGTCATTTTGACTTTTTGACTGTCAGAACGAGACAAAACAAATTTTAACTTACAGACGTTTACGCTTATACGAATAACGCTATATTTTTTTTTTTACTTTAATTTAAACACTTTTCTTTCCAACTATACCTTCCATTGTTTACGTAGAATCGAAAAATTGCGTGCATAGCGATACTTTTTAGTAGGTATTTTTTAGGTCGAGCATAAAGGGACGTAGAAGGGCGTAATAAGAACGGGAGATAACCAAGGACTTTCGCATTTTTCAATGACCTTTAATTCAAGCATTTTATCGACTTCTTCAATTAAAATCTTTTGTCTTTCAGGAGAGAGGCGATAACAACGTTGTTTAATAGGTAAAGCGTTACCGGTATTAATCCGATGACAAATTAGATTAGTAAGACCTAATTTACCTTTCTTTTCAAAAGAAATGTCTTTAAAACGTTCAATAATATCTTTAGCAATATTTAATTGGTTATCGGAAAGGTGATCGAATGACATTAATTTATTTTCAATAGCACAGTTTCTAAAATATCTACTATCAAGATTAAGTTGAAGCGAAAGTATTTTAGGACACAGCTCAAATTGTTTCCAGAAGTCCCATCCAAGAATCAAAGATGGATATATCTCTGGAAAAACATAAGCTTTAATAACATGAGTCTGATTATTATATCTCAACGGTAATTGGAAATAACCAGAAGACGATGATTTTTGTTTATTAGCAACCATAACTTGAGCTGATGACTTGAATAGTTTAAACCCTAGCTTTTGAATATCTTTATGAGAATTATTTCCTAAAATGGTAAAACAGCTTCCGCTATCCAAAAGACCCGAAAAACTTACGTTGTTAATAAATACATTTAAGGTCTATTACAGTCCCTTTCTTTGTCAAAGATCGCAGAAGTCGTCTTATAACAAAACATAAAATTTCGGATAGTGTCTAACCACTGATTCCATTCTCTAAGATTAAATTTTTCAGTTTTAGTACTATTCAAGTCACTATTTAGTTTTTTGATTGAGAAGACGGGATACATTTAGGTCAGTTAAAAATTTTCACGCGTTTCAACCACACTTGAAACAAATCAAGTATCTTGGTTGAATACTGTAACGTTACATTTTCCCAGAAGGGGAAAATGTAAGGGAAAATATAATAATATAATTGAATATTATAAACATAACATAACATCACGCCTTGTTTCCCTGAAGGGTTGGGCAGAGGTGTCCCTGTAGCAGGCACACCCACATTTCGCCAGTTATGTTTAAGTCCCATGTGTGTGTGTGTTGAATATTATAATATATTTTAAAATTGATGCGTATTTACCCACATGCTCTAAATATTAATATTGTCAGTTGACTCCTTATGTACGAACAGTATTAAACTAGCCTTTGTACCATACACTCGTTCGTTTCCTTCGTATCTCCCTAGTTATATACACATCATTTGGCGACGAGGTCGGTCTTACCCTCGCGTGTTGAAAAAAGAAAATGGCGAAGACTTTTTTGGGGAATTTAACCACGTTTGATTATAAATCATGCGAGTGGTTAATTTATAAAGGACGGTTGACGCAATTTTTGAAGATCAACGATGTTAAAGAAGACAATAAAAGTGCCATTTTGATCACGCATTTGTCAGATGACTCGTACCGGTTGGTGCGTAATCTGGCATACCCGCAAGATTTGGAGGAGCTGAACTTCAAGAAGCTGGTGGAGTTGCTCGATACTCATTTCAAACGAAAGCAATGTTCCTTTGCGGACAAAGCGAAGTTTTACGGGGCGAAAAGGAACACAGGCGAATCGATTGGCGATTGGGCGGCGCGATTGCGAGGTTTGGCGAGCTACTGCGAGTTTGGAGCTGCCTTAGACACGAACCTTACTGATCGTTTCGTTCTTGGCCTGGGATCTGGGCCCGAGCGCGACAAATTGTTTGAGCAGGATGCCTCAGCGTTGAGTTTGTCGAGAGCAGTGGAGATAGCAGAACGAGCTGAAAGCTCTAGGGAAGCGAGGAAGGAGATATCTGACACAGCCTTCATAAAAGAGGAGGCAGTGAACAAGATATCGTGCAAAGGTTACAAGCGGCCGAGCGATGGGAGCGGTAAGCGAGCCGGGAGCGAGGGCGGTGCTCGGGCGAGCGCGCGAGAGGCGCGAGCGTCCACGTCAAGTCGCGATCGTGAGCCATCTTACGAAGATTTCCGTTGTTCAGTGTGTGGATTAAAAAACCATAATAAGGACAAGTGCCGTTACAAAAATTATAAATGTCAAAAATGTGGTGTTCAGGGTCATTTAAAGAAAGTGTGTGACAAAAAGCAAAAATCCCGTGTGCGAGTGAATAAAATGGACAATAACAGTGACACGGACATGGAAGCAAGCTGTGAGGAGTGTCACAATTTTAATATCAGGTATGTGACGGATAAACCGTTATGTTTACAAATTACCGTCGGAAATAAAATTGTGACTATGGAGTTAGATTCCGGTTCTGGCGCTTCTGTCATGTCTAAAAGAATGTATTCGGAGATGTTTTCACATTGTAAATTAAATAACTGTAAGATCAAAATGTGTCTATATAATGGGCATAAAATTTCACCATTGGGGTATTTTGAAGAAACAGTAAAATATAATAATCTTAAGAAAGAGGTCACATTTTATGTAGTAGACTCAAATGGCCCGCCCCTACTCGGTCGTGATTTTATGTCCGCTTTTGGATTAGTTTTAACAAACATTTATAAAAAATGCCAAGACGATGAAGTTAATGCATTATTGGAACAGTATTCTAATTTATGGCATGACGAACTAGGTTATTTTAATAAGTTTAAAGTTTATTTGCAACTGAAGGAAAATTCTGTGCCAAAATTTTTTAAGGCTCGTCCCATACCTTTTGCGTTGAAAGAGAAGGTGGAATCAGAATTGAGCAGGTTAGTCGGTCTGGGTATATTAGTGCCAGTAAGCAATTCACAATATGCAACTCCTATAGTCCCAGTTTTGAAAGATAACGGCACAGTTAAGATCGCAGGAGATTTTTCAGTCACACTTAACAAGGATCTCATAATCGATAAGTACCCGCTACCTAGAATTGAGGAAGTGTTCGCGAAGCTTGGTGGGGGCGAACATTATTCAAAAATAGACCTAAAGAATGCATATAACCAATTTTCTCTCTCGGAAGACTCCCAAGAGCTTACCACAATAAATACATCAAAGGGTTTATTTAAATATACACGCTTAGTTTATGGTCTTGCCAATGCTCCTGCCGTATTCCAAAAAGCAATGGAGGTATTGTTGTCGGGTATCGAAGGAGTAAGCATATGGTTAGACGATATTTGTTTAACTGCGCGAACGAAAAGGCTTCATTTAGCGAGACTAGCTCAGGTTTTGAGTAGGTTAGACGAAGCCGGGTTGCGCCTTCAAAAAGATAAATGCGAGTTTTTTAAGGAAAACGTAACTTATTTAGGTTACGTTATCGATAGAAATGGTTTACGTACTAGCCGCGACAAAGTTAAAGCCATTTTGAACGCTCCGGAACCGACCAATATAACAGAAGTCAAAAGGTTTCTCGGAGTAGTTAATTACTACAGGAATTTCATCCCAAACGCGTCGAGTATTATGAGCCCGCTCCACGAGCTACTGCGCGCCGGCGCTAGGTGGGAGTGGGGACCGCGCCAGCGCCGCGCTGTGCGCCGCGTCAGAGCCGAGCTTGCCTCAGAGCGCTTGTTAGCGCATTTCGAGCCGAGCGCGCAGCTGGTCCTGGCAGTTGACGCGGGGCCGCACGGACTTGGTGCAGTTTTATCCCAGCGGGATTTGCATTCGCCTCACGGTCGCTCTCGACAAGTGAACGTAATTACAGTCAAATACAGAAGGAGGCGACGGCTATCATTTTTGGGGTAAAACACTTCCATCAGTACCTGTACGGTAGGAGCGAGCCATTTATTCTTAAAACCGATCACCGGCCGTTAGTATCAATATTTAATAATAAAACAGGCATTTCGATAACTACAGCATTACGATTACAAAGGTATGCAATAATATTATCCGCTTATAATTATACAGTTCAATACATATCGAGTGAGAATAACTTAGTCGCCGATTATTTCTCCCGTGCGCCTATACCTGATGTTGTGTGCGAGACAGATAAGGGCTATGACGCATACTGCTCATTAAATTTTCTAGACTCGATCGCGCCGGCCGTAATGTTTACGGATATAAAGAATGCCACTGAGAATGATAAAATCATACAAACTGTCGTTAAATATACCAATGTCGGTTGGCCCCGAAAGATTGTTTGTGCATCAATTCGACCATATTTTTTGTGTAGAACAGACTTACAATATGAAAAGGGTATTTTAATGCGTGGACATAAGGTGGTAATTCCTCTGGCATTACGCAAAAGAATGCTGCGTGAACTTCATAGCACTCATTTAGGCATTGTAAAAATGAAATGTAATGCTCGCAGTAGGATGTGGTGGCCCGGTATTGACGAAGATATCGAGCGATGGATCGGCGCATGCGAAAAATGCACAAGCGTGCGGCACGCGCCACCACGAGCTACGCCGGCACCGTGGCCGAGTCCAGCGGCACCATGGGAACGGATCCACATCGATTACTTGTCGATAGGACAACAAACATACCTGGTCGTGATTGATGCATACTCAAAGTGGTTAGAGTGTATCTGGATGCATAATGATGTTACTACCCAATCATTAATTAGGAAATTAAAGCATATTTTTTCCGTGTTTGGTATACCTAGTACGCTAGTATCAGATAATGACGTAAAAATAAATTCTAAGGATTTTAACAACTTCTGTTCCAATAATGGCATTAATTATATGACGTCACCAATTTATCATCCATGTAGCAACGGGCAAGCTGAAAATTCAGTACGTACTTGTAAAAAAATATTAAAAATTATTTTAAGTGAAAGCTTGTCTCTCAGTGTTTTGCAAGCAAAATTATTAGGATACCTTTTTGAGTACAGGAACACGATACACTGTACTACCGGATATTCGCCCGCTAAATTAATGTTTGGGAGGGATTTGAGATCGCGTCTTGATTTAATACTTCCTATAAAATCGAAACCGCGTGAAACGTCAACACTAAGGACAACTGAATGTAAGATCAGAGATTTTAAAGTTGGTGACAAGGTATGGGTCCGGTGGTATAGTGGTAGGAAAGAGTCTTGGAAACTAGGAGTAGTAAATAAGGTCATAGGAAATAGAATGTTTAAAATATTTATTGAAGAACAAAATGGATTTTCCATAAGGCACGTCGACCAATTGCTACATTGTAAGAACGGAAAATGTTCTAATATTTCCAGATCAGTCGATTCTAATGAACCTGAATCGGCAGCCTCACTTCCTGTGTACAGTCCAATGTCTTCACGAGTTCCCACTAGACCACCAGTATTGCCAATGCCAGACAATGTCAGCGAGTCCAATATAATTAGCACAGTAGTCGGTGCAGCTACGGAGGAACCGGTGAAGGGGGCAGCACCGACTGATACTGCGACAGAAACTAGTGTTGAAGCTGACAGGAATCAAAATGCGGTCACTGAAACTGTGAGCAGAGAACTTGCACGATCGACATGTAGTGAGGTATCCGAAGGTCAGGCGCCTCAAGCCTCGGTCGTCATACAGGAACCAGTTACCTCACCTGTGTCACGAGCACGTTCTGAGCGTCCCAGAAAGAAAGTAGACTATTCTAAATATTATAAGTAGATTAGTATAAGATTGTTATGTTATGTTAAGTTATTTTATGTTATGTTATTTTGTCAACAGGTTTCAAAACTAAGTGTGGAGGAATGATGCGTATTTACCCACATGCTCTAAATATTAATATTGTCAGTTGACTCCTTATGTACGAACAGTATTAAACTAGCCTTTGTACCATACACTCGTTCGTTTCCTTCGTATCTCCCTAGTTATATACACATCAAAAATACAAGGGGAGTACAAAAACACAGTTTAACACTACTGATCGGCACTGCACGCTTAGGAGGTTAGGCCTCAGAGGTGGCCTGCAGGTGGTCTTCTGGAGATGGAGGCTCCGGCAGGGAGTGATTGACGGCTGGTGGTGGCCTCGGCGGGTCGATGACTCCGAGGGAAGGAAGAGTTCGCTCCGGCAGGGAGTGGGTGAGCCCCGGGATGGCCAGGGCAGGCCAAGATGGACTGTAAGAGAGTCAGACCCTTTTATTATAGTAAAGTCGGAGATAGAATCGGAGATAGAATGAGAGATAGAATCCGAGATAGAATGGGCCGTTACTTCTGACGGCCTCTGCTTTTATACCCTTCAGCTCGTTTCCAAAATCAATATTCTTTTCCATTTTCAAACAATGGTGGTTTCTTCAAATATAATCGGACCTCCTTGGAGTGCGTAAATTTCATAAATAAAATTTAGAACTATTGGAGATAACAATGTAGCATCACTATTTGTGATCTCTGTCTGTGGTTTTTTCTAGATTGTCTATGGTAGAAGCCGATGTAGATTTGTAGAGAGTTGTGTGCTAAAACTGTGTGCTGTGTGTTCATACGAAAATAAATTCCTTATATTCCTTCCTTTCAACCACTGCGTATTATTTAACCCTAACAAGAACAATAGTTAATAATTTGTAGTTACTTATTTAATAAATTATAATGAATACAATGTTTTAGCGATATCAATAAAAATAATTAAAACTATATAAACCAAAAAGTAACATCATAGACTAAGCCAAACAGAAAAATAAAAAGAAACTGACAGTTTAACATTTGACATAGGTAAGTGTCACAACAAGAAAATCTACAGAAAATATTAATAACAATGAAATACAGAGCCTCAGGAATATTTAACACACCGGCAATGGTCATGCATTTACCTAGAGAGAACGTATGATAAAAGACCAACATTTTAACAACCAAACCGTAAGTAAAAAACATGCAACATTACAATAGGGAAACATAATATATTTACATACTAGGTTTTCTTAATTTACGTTTTAAATGGTTACATAAAATATTACACTGTAACAGTTTTCTTCATCACTACCCGCGAATATTATTTCGTGTATAGCGTGAACCAGTGATGATGTATCATTTTTGTCATAAGTACCTGATTTTTTCATTGAATTTGAAACATTCTTTTTTTGTTTGAAAAGGTATACTTTCTAGTTGGTCCCATTGTCATTTGGTCACAATCTGATGATGGAATCTTGGAGAAATCGAAGGAACTCTTCAAATATTATAGGCACACCTATAGCGATTTGGATATTTTTAAAGTAGGTAACTCGTGGATTTGCTCTCGGAAAGCAGCATTTGGTAAAGTGGAACTGATGATGATGGACACAGACAGCCAACGGAACTTCTCAATAATAAGTAGGTAATTGCTGACTCACTAAAAAGCGAGAAACAAACTTTTTACAAAAAAAAAACAAACGACTTCCAAACTACAAAGTGAAAAATAAATTTAAATTTCGGAAGCCGGTGGTAAAAACTAAAATACTGATCCAAAGACACCGACTTCCGAAATAAAAGTTATTTTTCACTTTGAAGTTTGGAAGTCGGTCGAATTTTTGAAAAAAATAATTAAAATAAGCTGTGGCAGTTAAGAGATGACCATTCCGTACTGACGGCGCCCGTTCACGAACATGACGCATGGATCAGCACTCAGCACCATTTGGCTCAACCATTTTGTCGGGAACGACGGGTCGTTAAGACCCAACACACGCCACCACCAGCGAGACATTTGAGTGAGCATGACATACTCTCAGTCGCCAGGGTACATACAAGTCAATGAAAGACGTACCCAGTAAATGGTAGCTTTATGTGTGAACATGTGCTATGCAGTTATATAATACTTAAACAGAATTATACAATGTAAAGATAGTTTTTGCAATCTTCACAATCTTACGATTTGTATACCTTTAGTTAATTACTTAAACTAATGGAGTATAGTTTGTTTATATTTTTAAATGTGAGGGCGGCACACTTAGTGCTCAAGTCAACGACGCCGACTGTGCGGCGACGGGTGGTGCGGCGGTGCGGCGGCGGCGCTTTAGCATTCAGTCTACATGGTTACGCGAAGCGGTATCGGCGCGGCTGCGGTGCCGTCTACACGAGCCCTTAAGCATTGATCAAGCCTCGTGCAGATTGGCGCGACGCGACACTAACAATTTCTAAGAAAACTTTACAGTAGAACTATTATCGGAATCGCCTCGCACCAGCCTACACGAGGCTTAATATTTTATGTTAATAATTCCCATCCTAAATATTAATAATTGTAAAAAAAAAATGTTACTGGCAACTACAAACAAATTATAATAATATAATAATGCGAAAATCTAAATGGTTAGGTACACGAAGCGGTGTCGGCGCGGTTGCGTTGGTATTTTTTTGGCGGCATTTTTTATAGTAACTTGTGTAGTTGCTCTCGCAAGTGCAAATTGCGAATCTACACAGCGTGTATTCGTCCCATCATGACATGCGGGTGCCGTCTTTGCTCATGCAAAACCCCACCATATCCATAGGATGCAAACCCTTCAAAACCTATTCCTCCGTAGGGCCACCGGTTCCCCCTGGTATGTTAGGAAAGTGTCCATCTCGACCTAAAAATTCCCACTACCCACCAATTCCTAAAACGCCTTACAAAGCGTTTCTTTGATTCCACGGTCAAACATCGCAACTCACTGGTTGTCGAGGCCGCCAGTTATGTCCCAAGTAGGATTAGCATTACTCGCCGTCTTAGGCACATTCTCACAGACCCAGATGACCCCATAACCCTCCTCCAGGAGAGCAATAGGGCCACAAGCACGGTATACAAATACAGACGCCTCCCGTCATTCCGTCCTCGCCGCCGAGGTCCTTTGCGATCGCGTCCGCGACCCCGAGTAAATGGTATAATGAGGTGCCAGCAGTTGTTGCGGTTTTGCACTTACTTTTAAATTTCCCAATTAATAATTATGATCAAAACTTTGATCCAGCCCGTCCCATCTTTGATGTCCTCTCTCCGGTGACGCCCTAAGCCGAGGCTCGTACCCCACAGGGGGTGCCCTTAGCGAGCGTTCACCTAGGTTTTTAGCTTAGTTTATATGCCCCTGGCTGGAGGCTTTGAGTGTAGCAGCTTAAGGCAACCACAGAATTGACCGGTTAAATAGTCATGACCTCAGAGATCAGCTATGAGATGCCCTACAGAAAAAAAAATACGTATGGTATCATTATAACTAGTTTCATTCCATTTCCAAGACAGTACGAAGTTTCCCTAAAACAGCAACAACATTTATGATGTCGTTAACAAAGGGTAGAGGGACTGGGAGAATGATTCTTTGTTATTGATGAACAAAGCACACCTGGTCTGTCCTGGGGAACACCACTGAAACATGGGATCCTGAAATTGCTTTCAGAACGACGCCATGTCTCAGCGATGCCGCAGACCGATGGTTTAAATTTGTTAATTAAAAAGAGTAGGTCAGATTGCCTGTGAGAAATCCTCCTCACGTTCCATTGCAGGAATGTCAGGGGATGTAACATTATTTATATATTGAACTATTGAAGACAGTTTATTGGCAACGTGGTCAGGTAAAGATTGTGCAGGGTCAGTTAATACGGTTATTAGCATATTGGCCATGATATTTAGTATATGTTCGGGCTTATCAAGAGTACTAGCACCTTCTTGAGGGAAGGCACAACCGTTTTGGGGAGAGAAGATGGAGTAATCCTGAGTAAGGGCTTGATGAGCCTGCCTATTGTAGCTAGGTGAAAGAGGGGCATGAGATTTATGTTTGAGAAAGACCGTTTTACGGTATGATTTAGGTGTTTGGGGAGCTGGACTGGGGTATTGAGGCAAACTGGTTGTTGGTTTGGATTTGGTGATATTCTTGACACTTCGGCATATGACCGTGAGACTAGAGGAAAGACTTGATTTGCTTCGGCATATGAAACAGATTTCTCGGCCATTAGAGCTTTAATGCCCTTCTGCCGACCCAATTCAGGACAAGCCTTATCATTGGCATAATGATTGCCAGAACAAGATACGCAAATGGCACAGTCAGCAGAAACTTGGCATCCATCACCTGAGTGGTCTTGACCACAATTGAAACAGCGGGGTTGCGAGCAAACATTGAATAGTCGGGTACATATTATGTCTCGACCGAAAGGGCAGGATAAAACAAACCCGCTTAGGTAAGATTTGCCCGTCTAAAGTGAGAACTACAGTTTGAGTGGGTTTCTACTCTGTAACAAACACCCAGAGAGGTCACCAGAGAGAACAGGAACCTTGATATTCTCAATTACCTCATCTTTAGTCCATTCAGTTGTTACGTCCCTAACGAGACCCAAACGTGTTATATTAAATCGAGTAATCGTTGCCACAAAGTTGTTTTGTACTACCAATGTTTTACTTATCGAGAAGCTATTCGCATCGCGGTACGACTTAAACTCGACTGACACCCGGTTCCTTTCTAGGCGTTTTACACTATCTAGAATGTTACTGTAGTTATTTTTTGTTAATAACATTCCAAATTTAACTGGGTGCAATACAGTACCTGGGGTCTGGCCAACCTTCAAAGAAACGTGGAGAACATAGGGTGGGTTACCCCTAAACGTGTAGGATTGTCTACCAAATTCTTTTTTGAGCATCTTAGGAGGATTTATTATAGTAGTCGGGGGGAAGTAGCCAATCTTTTTCTATTTGCCGATTCGGAGTCCATTGCATTTTCTAGTACATTGTCATCGGGGAGAGAGACTGTTAACACTGGAGTGTATTCAAAGGACTCAGGAGGGTCAGGGGGTTTTTTGTTATCCATTATCGATATTGGATAAAGATATAATATTGAAAAATAAATAAAAGATTAGAGTTAAAAAAAACCTTAGGCTAAACTACAAATACAAAGAATAGTCTAGATTAAAGTTCAAACTTGTAAAATTTTATGTCATTGACACGGATAAAAAACATCAAAGCCGCAAAGAGCTTTGGGGAAGAATGTATTAGTAGGGATGGAAAGTTAGTTGGGACAGGGATCTTTAATTTAGGGAGATGACTATACAAGTCATGAGCTGGGTTATTATTGGAGCAGTTAAAAAAGATGTGCTCCAAAGTACCTTAATTTGGATGAAGGTACTTTGGAGCACATCTTTTTAGCCCACATTCGCAGAGCGATGTGTCTCTGACCCGGATTTTGTGAAGGAAAACCGGAGAACAGCAATGGCCTATACGGAGACGGCAAAGAATAGTGATCACTTTCTTAGAAATTATCTTGTAAGGATAGAACCAAGGCTTGGGTGTAACATTGGGCTGTATTGCGTGATAAAAAGCACCCTTCTTTTTACTCGAATTTTGCCACTGCACCTGCCATGATGTTAGCAAACTCTTTTTGGGAAGGCTCAGCAGATCGTAGCCCTGACATTGAAAATGTCTAAGGTCAACGTCTTGGGACGTAACGGCATCCTTAGCTAGAGCATCAACATATTATTTTCCTCTTATGCCACAGTGACTTGGAATCCAAACAAACTGAACGGTTTTATGATTCTTGGCACAAGAGAAAAGCGACTTTTTGATTTGAAGCAGAATTGGACTATGAAGTTTACTCTTATAAGGATTTTGCTCCAAAGCTTGTAAAGTAAAGAACTAAGTGAGTCTGTACAGATGCCACCAAATCGAAGGCTATGAGCCTCTATAAATAGACACGCTTTTAGTATGGCCACGCACTCACCCGTAAACACTGAAGATTGGACAGGGCATTTATATTTCAAAACAATTTTGGAGTTTTGGTAGTATACTGCAGCACAAGTGCAAGTTGCATCTGATAATTTCAGGCGTCCGTGAAAAATCTTTCGAAATTGTACCAACGCTCACCAACCGCCGCATTGAAAATAGAGTCCGCCGCAGGAGATTTTTTCGATATGCCAATATTGTAGAAAATATCGGGTTTAAAACAAATAATTTCATAATCAAAACTGAAAATAGGAAGTTTCGGAAACTGAATAATAGGGGAATCCAAATTTTGATACCAACGAAAGGATTTTAAAAACAGAGGGACTTCTTTATGGGTCCAATAATTGGAACTCCGGCATACAACATCCAAGTCGTCCACTTTTTGAACAACAGGATGGGAGGATTTGGTAATGACTCTAGCCCAAAATCTCGATGCTAGATACTGCCTTCTCAAGGCCAATAGTGATTCAGCGCACTCTACTTGCAATGCGTTAATTGGCGAGGACTTCATACATCCTGATATGATCCGTACACACTTAGCCTGAGTTCTGTCCAACCTTGTCAAAGCACCTTTGTTGCAGGGAATTAAAAGAAAGGATCCGTAATCCAGAACACTCCGGATTAAGGCATTGTATACCAGTTTCATGGTGTAGGGATATGCACCCCACCAGACACCAGCAAGCACTTTTAATATGGGAATAGTTCTCTCGCATCTATTCACTAAATAAATTAGGTGATGTAAACCACTCAATTTGGAATCCAAAAAAACGCCTAAAAATTTTACTTTTGAAGAAACTGGTATACAATTCCCTTGGATGCTTACTGAAATTTGAGGGATCAGCCTCCTGCAGGAAAATACAACTACAGCACTTTTAGGGGCAGACAAACTCAGACCGTGAGAATTTAGCCATTGGTTTAGAAAAATCAAAATCAAAATATTTTTATTTCACATAGACCTACATGGGCACTTATGAAACGTCAGAAGCTAGGTGCACGGTTCCAATTGATCGTTTCCTATGGAGAAGAGCCGGCAAGAAACTCCACGGTTACTCTTTTAAAAATAATTGGCTTTTACAATTTTTTCAAATAACAGTATGACTAGGTATGGGAGGACAGTGTAGGTATTTCAATAAGTACGAGGTACTTAAGAAAATAGAAAATGGTCAACAAATCTACAGTCCACTAAACCTACAGTGTTCTCACATTCACAATAGAAAAAAAATCTATACAAAAGATATATAAATTAATAAAAATAAGAACCTCTTTTAATTAAACGCAATTACATTATTGCTATTACAACTGTAATAAATCTGAATAATTATCATGTGCAAAGAAAGCCACTAAAATTAACTCGTAGGTTTAATTAAATGTCAAATAATTGAATGAATATGTCAAGGACGAATGTAAATAAAATAAAAAATAAGATAAAAATAAATATGGTAATTTGGGAGCAGTTAATAGACTCTTACATAAGTATGCCGTTAATGAGATACCAGGGAAGCCACATGTGCAGAAGGAATTATTGCCAAATTTCCCTATCTTCAACATAGTCTTTAATTTTGTAATATGCTTTCTTGATAAGAACACGTTTGATATGGGTTTTAAACTTCCCATCGCTAAGTTCTGTAACAGACTTTGGCAACTTGTTATAAAAGCGGATACTGTTTATAAGAAATGACTTGCTTGTTTTAGTTAATCTAAATTTGGGTATAACAATTTCATGTCTACTACGTGTATTTATATAATGGAAATCGCTTCTTATTTTGAAAAGTCCTAAGTTTTTGCGAACATACAAAATACTTTCCAAGATATAAAGAGAAGGCAGAGTCAGTATATCAGTTTCTTTAAATTTGTCTCTAAGGGACTCGCGAGGACCCATTTTATAGATCACGCGGATTGCCCTCTTTTGTAGAATGAAAATTGAATTTACGTCAGCTGCCGATCCCCACAGCAGAACGCCATAAGACATAATACTGTGGAAATAAGCAAAGTATACTAACCTAGCTGTGGCTATATCAGTCAACTGCCTTATTTTTCTAACTGCATATGCAGCTGAACTTAATCTACCTGAAATAGTTCTAATGTGGGCGCCCCATTGCAATTTTGAATCTAAGGTAATGCCTAAGAATATAGTTTCCGTTATTGCATCTAGTTTTTTGCCATCAAGTTTTAAATTTAGACCTACTTGAGGTACATTTGGTAATGAAAACCTAATACATTTAGTTTTGTTCGCATTCAGTAAAAGATTATTAGCTGCGAACCATTTTCAAAGAACAGCCAGACTATCATTGACATGTAAGACATCTGTATCTTTTCTGTCTATTTTAAAAATAAGAGAAGTATCGTCAGCAAATAGAATTATATCCGATAAGTTAGCCATCATGTAAGGAAGATCATTTATATAAACTAGAAATAAGAAAGGGCCGAGAATTGAACCTTGAGGCACGCCCATTTTAACTAGAGAACCCGTAGACGTCGCCCCATTAACGTTTACTTTTTGCTCCCTATTGGATAGATAGGAAAGAACAAGATCAGCAGCTTGTCCACGAATTCCGTAGTGGTGTAATTTACAGATCAGTGTATTGTAGTCAACGCAGGCAAACGCTTTTGAGAGGTCACAGATAATGCCAATAGCATCCTGGGACTTTTCCCAGGATTCCAAAATGTGAGTGATGAGTTTTACTCCTGCGTCAGTCGTCGACCTACCTTTCGTGAAACCAAACTGGTGACTATGTAAAATCCTATTTGAATTAAAATGTGACAACATCCTGGTCTAGCATGATTTTTTCATATATTTTACTCAATGCTGGTAGCACAGATATTGGTCTATAATTTGAGGGATCACTCTTACAACCCGATTTGAAAATTGGTACCACTTTACTATGTTTCATTAAATCAGGAAACGTACCGCTATCTAAACATTGATTAAATATGCCAGTTAGGACAGGCGCAATTGTGTCAATGATATCTTCAAGAACCTTAACGGAAATCCCCCATAAGTCTTCAGTGTTTTTTATGTTGAGACTTTTGAATGCTTTTTTAATTGTGAAAATAGAAATGGGCTTGAAATCAAAACTTGGAATGTTCTTACTGAAGTGTTCTTTTAGAAGAGATTCAGCTAGTATAGATGATGAGGGGAGAGATTTCGTAACCTCTATTGGGATGTTGGTAAAGAATTTTTCTAGTGTCTCAGCAACTTTTAATTTATCTGAAATGGTTTCATTATCAATTTTTAAAGACAATTCATTCTGATCTCGCTGTTTTGTGTTTCCAGTTTCTTTGTTAATTACCTGCCACATAGCTTTTATTTTATTGTTAGAAATATTAATTTTGTTACTTATTAGTTTAGATTTAGCTTAGGCGCAGACTCTTTTAAATATCTTTGAATAGTTTCTTACATAATTAAGAATTGCTTGATCAGAAGTCAATGATTTTTCGTTATATAAATTATATAAAATATCTCTGCTTTTTCTAATGCCAGGAGTGGCCCATTCATTAAATTTTGGTTTGGTATTGATTGTTACTGTTTTTACAGGACATGCTTTATTGAATTCTTGGCACACTGTAGAAAATAATGTACTGTAGTTTGTGTTGGGGTCTTGTGAATCAAAACTAGCTGTTGAAAGATTGCTAAGAACATTATTACTAAATATCTTCAATTTATTTTTAGTAAGAGGTCTTAACTGAATAGTTTTATCTAAACGTAACTTTTTATCTGATTCAAAGGATATAAGTTGACCTGTATGATCAGATCTGACGCCACTAATTAGGGACCAATCTTTTATTTTACAATTAGTAAATACATTGTCTATGCATGTAGCCGAGGTTGCCGTTATTCTAGTTGCTACATTAAATATACATTTTAAATTGAAAGATTTAAACAATGAGATAAGCTTACATTTATCCGGTGAATTTACTAATAGATCAATATTTAGGTCACCACAAACAAAAACTATTTTATTATTTCTAAAAAGTTTAGTTAGTATTTCTTCCATTATGATTAAAAATGATGACAAGTTTGAGGCTGGTGGTCTATAAACACATAAGAAAGTATGGCCTTCAACCTCTGCACATGCTACCTCACACAAGCGATCAACAGAGCAAGCAGTTATATCCTTCCTTTCCTTATATTTGAGAAAACTATTACATAATATCAAAGTACTACCCCCTAATGAAGACCGGTTGTACGCACTGGCAACTGAAAAATTATTTAGAGAGTCCAGGAATACGCAGAGAGATGATGCAGCGTCGCTAACGGATTTATTGGTAACATATAAAGCCAATCGTCAGCCTACTGAAGGATTTGACAATCATTATTGAGGCATGAACCAATGTCAGCTGTATATAAGTTGTACAGTAAGGGACTAAGAACAGAGCCTTGTGGTAGGCCCTTCCATGACATCTTGGCGTCTAATTCCTCACCCGGGACTCTCAAAACCAAAGTTCGAGACATGAGCAAATTGCAGATGCACTGTACCATTCTCTCCGGTATTCTCAGCTGTTGCAATTTTTGCCTGAGAATGGGAAGAAGGACATTGTCATAGGCAGAGGAAGTTTGTCTAAAAAGGCAGCGACTACGGATTCATTTTTGAAAAACGATGAGCGTATATCTGAAACCAAAACCCCAACACTATCCATGGTACCGACTCCCTTTCTAAAACCAAATTGAGACCTAGGAAGTAAGTCTCTCGATTCCACTATAAATTCTAGTCGGTTCTTTATTCAATGTTCCAATAATTTTGCAAGGGCTGATGACAAGGCGATTGGTCTGAAACTGTTTGGGTCAGCAGCGTGCTTGCCAGGTTTTAAAATAGGTATGATAATTTGAGTTTTCCACTGATCGGGTACCCAGCCATTGGCGACAAAAATTGCAGATGTCTAAAAAATATTTTTTTGCTCTATGACCTGCGTGTGACATAAAGAAATAGACAATACCGTCTATACCGGGGGCAGAGTCATGAACATGTTTTAAAACAGAATTAACCTTCTGCATAGAAAATCGTGCATCAAAAGGATCCGCTGAAGAAATGAGAGACGGCTGATTATATTCTGCTTCCGATGATACATACGGAGGAGCCAGTTTATCAAAGAACTTGTCAGCAGTTCCTTGGGGGATGGGAGAAGAAATTGAAGGGGAACAGCCAGATCTAAAACGACTGATCTTCTTCCATACATCTGATAAAGGAGTGGACAAGTGGAAAGGTGGAGACAGAGAACCGCAAAAGTCAGCCCAACCGGCACGTTTCTTCCTTCGCAGCAACCTTTTAGATTTAGCGAGAGTCCTATTAAATGCTATTAGGTTATCGCTAACCATCGCCTCGTTGTACACCATCTCAGCATCATCCCTTTCCCTTATAGCTGTTGAGCAGTCCTGATCCCACCATGGAGGAGGGGGAATCTTCACACGTGCTGAGTTTTTAACAGGGAAGCATGAGTCTGCACTAGCTGATATGGTAGAAATGAGGTTATTATAACAGTTTGACACATGGAGGGTATCAAGAGAATCAAAATCATGAACTAAATTTGGAAGTGAATCGATCTTGTCCTCCAATAATGAGGAATACTTTGACCAATCAGGGTTAGATAAATTATACCTCAAGAGTGGAGGGTTTGATTTTTCTAAATACGTCTTCTCAGCCAAAGAAATTATAATTGGATAGTGGTCACTTCCATGTAACAAACTAGTACATTTCCAATGACATGACGCTGCAATATCCAGTGAACAGAAGGTGAGGTCAACACAATTCTTATTCTGTCCAGGAAGAGACCTACGGGTTGGGCAACCATTGTTTAATATACACAGGTTAAGGTCATCTAAGATTTCAACTAAACCTTCCCCAAAAGAGTCGCAACGTTCAGAACCCCATCTGAAGTGATGGCAGTTGAAGTCCCCCATAACAAGTACAGGACCTTCTATGTTTTCCAACGTACATTTTAAAATTGAAAAGAAACTTTGATGAGAGTGTGCAATATAAATAGATAGAAGGGTTATACCCTCTACCCTACCAGCCACAATATTAATATTATCACCTAGAGGAGGCTGAGATACAACCACAAGTGGTACACGATTGTTCACGCAGAGAGCTGACCCACCATAACCATTAGATCGGTCGCATCTGAGAATATTAAAGGAAGGTACACGGAAACTAAGACTCGGAACTAGCCAAGTCTCAGCAAGGGAACAAGCTAAAGGTTTGTATTTATTCAGAAGGAATGTGAGCTCGTGTTTCTTATGCCACACGCTCCTCATATTCACACCAACCGAGCCATTATTGTGAGATGAAAGTGAGTTAATAAGTAAAGTAGCAACGTTGGACGGTAATTGAGTTTTATTTGATGAAGACATTAAAGTTAACAGGAGTTTACTGAGAAGTTTTCAGGAGATTCTGTTAGTTGACTATTGAGAGCACAGCCATTAGACTGAGAAGATTGAGGAGTGCTAGTGAGCTGCTGCTGAGCTGTTTTATTATAAGAAGGAGAAAGGGGAGCATGGGTCTTAGGCTTGAGAAATACAGTTTTGCGGTGTGACTGAGATTGTGATTTAGCAGTATCTGCATAACTACGAGTAGAAATTGGAACGGTTTTACTTGCTTCTGAATAGGACATCACTTTCTCAGCCATGATTGTTTTAATTGTCTTCTGTCTGCTGTACTCCGGACAGGCCCTGCTATTTGCAAAGTGACTTCCAGAGCACAACACACAGAAAGCTTCGCTCTCAGCAATGCTACCATGATGTGTGTGTGGCAATGATCACCAGGGTGATCATTGCCACACTTGCTAAACGGGGTTTGGAACGACAGAGAGATTCTACATGACCAAATCGGCAACACTTGCGGTATTGAATGGTGGGGTAGATATACTGTTCTACAGTTAGTGATGTATAGAAACAGAATATTTTTTGGTTAAATTTGGCCATCAAATGTGATGACACAAGTTTCTGTGGGCCTGTATTCAATAAAACCATCTTTGTTAAACTTCCTGTTCAATCGCCTAACTTTTAAAATTGGACCACAGCCTACTGGAACTTTTAAATATGAGAGGACTTCCTCTTCCGAGAAGTCAGTAGGGATGCCACTCACAACACCCATACGGGTTATGTTAAAAGACGGAATTAAAGCCTCATATAAATTTGTCCCTAAAACCTTATTTGAAATAAAAGTGTTTACAAAACTTCTTTCCCTAAAACTCAACTGATACACGGTTTCTACCGCCTCGCTTGACTGCAATAATATTGGAGAAATTTTGATTTGACAAGAAGCGTCCAAATGTAACAGAATGTAGGGTAGTTCCAGAATTAGGTTGGGCTTCCTGACGGGAAACATGAACTATATAAGGTCCTTTATCTGTAACTGAGTATCTGACACGGCCTATTTGAGTTCTCGGTTGTTTAGTAGGGCGATTGGAGACATCATCTTCATTACCGGAACGTTTACGAGGAAGGGTTTGGGATTCCAGATTACAGACCACATCTGCAAACTGGCTTAATGGGTTGGGAGTGGGACTCAAGTTATACGGGGAAAATCCGGAAAGGGGGGTAGTAGGGATACGATCAGGAGGGTCAGGGGGTTTATTTTTATCCATATTCAAGAATATGATGATGATTAAAAGAAACAAATACTAAACAAACCTGATAGCAGGTGACAACAAACGTACACAAACAAGCACAATAACACAAACGCAAGTCACAATGAACACAATATCACAAGTAAACAGCTAAAATTCTGAACTCACGTGTTACTTCTGGGTAACACGTGTGTTCAGAATTTTAGCTGTTTTGTGCACACTGTGGCGAGAATCTATAGCACTTATTAATTCCATGATACGGAATGGTTGATATTTGTCAGTGTTGTGTCAAGTTTTGTATCAGTCAGCTGTCAGTGTCAATACAAAACTGTCAGGTACTACTGTAAATGTCAACAAAAGAAACCAGCACGCCGCTGATCTGATAGACTATGTTCTGTGACTTTGTTGTACGCAGTTTTATTTATAAATAGCTTTCCAGTTTTTTTTTTTTTTCGATAACTATTAGCTCAGATCACGGAACAAACCTGTTAGGTGACTGGAACAAAAAACCGATGTAGAACCTTGCGTTTGAAAAAAAAGACGGGTGAGCTGTTTGGGTTAGGGTAGCAACATCCATAGGATGTCTTTGTGGCAGAGCGAGGAGCATCGTTGCTCGGTGGTACTGCGTGAGGTGTTCGGCTGGCTGGGTGGGCGCGAGCTGGCGCGTGCGGGCGCTGCGTGCCGAGCCTGGCGCCGCGCCGCCTCTGACCCCTCGCTGTGGCGCCGCCTGCTACGCGCTGATTACGGTACCTCGCCGCCGCAGGCACCGACACCTAACATTGCTGTGTTGTGTGCATAACCCGTTCTAACCGCATGTACAAACAATGTTCTTAATGCACAGCAAACCTCGTGTTTCGTCAGTCGTCGGATCTCTATCAGTAGCCCTTTACAGTTGGTGCAGACCGAGAAGTATATAGTTGTTATTACTCTTTTAACTTAATATAATTTATTTAAAAAATGGGAGGAAAGCTGCTAACTTCGTAGGCACGACGGATAGGAAAATTGTTTTACAGCTGTGTATAGTTCACAGGGAAATCAAAACAAAACAACAATAAAGTACTTAGTTCTGAATTCAATTTATTATAGGTCTACATGATAAATCTAATAATTGATGGACATGGAAATAAGCATTTGTTTGTAATCAGAAATCTGATGATACCAGAGGGACATTAAGAAAATAGAAATACTGTACTGAAGTTACAGTAAGCAGTGGAGATGAGTTAATCTGTGCAGAAACATCTGAGTTTTATGTGTTGTTATTCACCTTAAAATTGTTTTTTTAAGAATGGGTAACCAAAGATGAATAAGACAATTACGTTTCAGGAAGGACATAACAAAAGCATAGATATGCAACTTGGGAGCTTTAAGCTATCACTACTGACGAGAGTGTCCCATCGCTGTGCAATGTTAGTAATCAGTAAAGTTATAACATCAAAATTATACACTTCTTCAATATTCTCATATTATGTAAAACTATTTTTCTATCTTTTTATTATATAAAGACAGCATATTTAAAAGAGACCACACTATCGCATTAGGTGATGAACCTGTAATGATAGTTATATGGGAGAGATAAATAAATAAATACCTAGCTAGGTTCTTTTTAGAACCCTATTACTAAGCCTCTGCTGTTTGTCTGTCTGTCTGTCAGCAGGCTGTACCTCATGAACCATAATAGGTAAACAGTTTAAATTTTCAGAGATTATGTATTTGTATTGCCGCTATAACATCAAATAATAAAAATTAAATTAAGTAAAAAACTAAAACAATAAAATGTTAATTTTGAAAAAACAATTCTTGTTATGGCATGTGGGGTGTCATCGTCTAAAACTCATAGGGTAAAGTACAAATTTAATTTTTGTTTTTTTTTTTATCTTCGAAAATGAAGAAGTTGATAGTCTTAGACCATTTTTTTACGAGCTCTATAGCAACAACTAAACAAGTTAGGAATTATTTAAATACGGGCAAAATTCTGCAACAGTTAAAAATAAATTTGTAATGAATAGTATCATTATGAAATACAAATCCTGAAAAATATAAGATGATAAATAATAATAGAATAGAAAAGAATTATCTTTATTAAAGTATCATATGACTCACAAATGATCAATAGGACTTACAACTATATTAGTAAGAACTAACTCAAATAGTACTGGATCACCATTGTGGCAACCCATGTGAGATTGCACAACAGGGACCCACAAAAACAGTCTTGCGAATTGAAATCATGCTTAGTATACAGTAAAATAAACAATTGTTTTGTAATATTCTTTTTTTAGTATTTTCATTTATTTGCTAAATATAGTATGGTGGTACAGAACCTTGTTGTGTTAGTTTTTAGTTTTTGTAGTTTTTTTATATTAGTTGTGCTATTAATCTATTATAGTAGACTATTGTGTCAGGTAAATTTGGCTGAATTTTCAGCTATTTAAGCAATAACTATTCTGCTACAATAGTCATAATTTGAAGGTTTTCCAAAACGATATTGACTAGACTTAGTTTCGTTATTTGTTCTGTGGTGGCTTAATTTAATAATATTGATAATTCCTGTTTATAATTTTAATGATTTTATCTAGTAATGCAAAATCTGAGTATATTTTGGTGCCCAATGAGTTTTTCCCCTTTTTCCCCGTCTGTCTGTCTGTCACGAGGCTGTATCTCATGAACCGTGATAGACAGTTGAAATTTTCACAGATGATGTATTTCTGTTGCCGCTATAACAACAAATACTAAAAAATAGAATAAAATAAATATTTTAGGGGGCTCCCATACAACAAACGTGATATGTTTGCCGTTTTTATACAATTTGTGTTCCTTTTGATGTCCTATAACTCTAACATCATCATAACTATAGGTAAAAATATACTCTCAAAATCCTTTTTTTTTTTTTGGGTGGGAAACCATCAAATAACGGGAGGGTGTGTCAGACTCTTACTGACTAAAACCCGCCCGTGTTCCTTCGGTTGCCCTGTTGCCGGGGGCCACGATCTCCCTTTCAGTTTTCTTCGCAACCCCAGCAGGCATCGGCCCTAGCGGACCCCGTCAATTCTGCTGACATCTCTTTGAGGCGCGCGTGGAACACAACGCGCCGTCGACCCGGGCCTGGTCCGGCGAGCTACCCATTGCTCACAGTCCGCAAGCCCGCGCCTACGGTGGCCGGAAATCGGCTTGCGACTCCCGACGCCCTGGGCGTCTCCTGCGGCGGTTAGGGGCGTGAGGGCGCGAGATTTGCCTCTCTCTGACACCCGGGCGTTTCCTCCCGCCTTATCCAGGAACCTCCCGAAACAGCCGTGTCCGGTGAGGACCTGCGTCAGGCGGAAGGTGAGGACGCCGTAGCGCCTCTCTAGCCACTCCTCAAAGAGGGGTCTTATCGCCGCAATTGTGGCGTGCCCAGCGCTGGGTTGCGACAATCGCATTCTCCATAACGCCATGAGATCCCGCCGGAGCTCTGTCCGCTGTGCCGTGATTTCTCGCGGCAGCGGAGTTAAGCCCCGGCGTTTCGCCTCCTCGCGCAACTCCCACAGGTGCGCCAGGACCTTTGCCTCCAGATTCCATCGCGGTAATCCGGCAAGGAGGCACGCCGCCTCGCAGGAGACCGTGCGGTATCCTCGGGCCAGCCGGATGGCCATGACCCTCTGGGACGCGTTCAACCGGCGGGCTGGCCGCAGCCTTAGTGAACGCGCCCACACCGGCGCTCCGTAAAGGGCCATGGACCGCACGAGCCCCGCGTAAAGCCTCCGGCAAGAGGCGTTTGGCTCCCCTAGATTGGGCAAGAGCCGCTTCAACGCAGCCCCGGCCCGCTCCAGTCTGGGAGCCAAACGTCGGAAGTGTTCGACGAAATTCCACCGACTGTCGAGGACGAGTCCTAGATACTTCATCGTCGACTCGACGCCGATGTGAACCCCTCCCGCCACCACCTGGGAACCCGACAGTGGCGCATTCCGAGGTGCATGAATTCAATCTCTCGCCGGTTCCACTCTTCTTGGTGACCGGGGTAGATGACGGCCCTGTCCGTCAGATAGGCCTCGACCACACGACAGAGGTAGGTCGGCATCCGGTGATATCGGAGTGCCTCCCTGATGCAACTCCAGGTCAGGGTGTTAAAGGCATTGGCGATGTCTAGAGACACCGCCAAGACGACTCCACCCCGGGCCACAGCATCCCCCGTCGTGAGGGCCCGCACGCGCATGATGGCGTCCACCGTAGAGCGCCCCCTGCGGAAGCCATACTGGCTCTCCGCCAGATCCGGCCCCACCCGCACCACCTGCTCGACGAGGCGGTCTGCAATGACTCTTTCAAAGAGCTTGCCCACCTCGTCGAGCAGCACGATGGGCCGATAAGCGGACGGAGAGTCCGCTGGGCGCCCCGGCTTCCTGATGAGGACCAGTTTCCCCGTCTTCCAACGAAGCGGGAACAGGCCCCTCTCCATGCATGCGCTTAGGAGCCCCCTTAGTCGAGGCCCAAGAGCCCCCAAGGCCAGGACCCAGGATATATTCTATCCTAAGTACTAATATATTATAAATGTGAAAATTTGTGTGGATGGATGGATGTACGTTTCACACTAAAACTATTGAACGGATTTGGATGAAATTTGGCTTACATATAGTTTATGACCAGGATTAACACATAGGATACTTTTTATTCCGATATTCCACGGGATCGAAACTTATGCAGGTGAAACCGCAGGGCGTTGCTATTAATATTATAAACTAGCTTTTGCCCGCGGCTTCGCTCGCGTGGATGTCGGCAAATATCCCACGGGAACGTACTACCGATACCGGGATTATATACCTAATAGCCGAGGAAAAGGTCATTGACTCCTACCGCTGCGCCCGCGTTGCCGTCAACCATAATTATTTTGTTACGCGGAATATGTGATATATTTTAAACCATTCATTTAAATGAAATTATGTCAAGGCATATTTAAATCTAAATTAAATGCTCAATTTCAGTAACATAGTTTATTGGATAAGGATTAATATAATACCGGTCCAATAGCTTCGGAAATAACAATGAATGTTTTTATCAAATTTTGAAAGATAAAAATGGTTACTGTGGGTCATCCTTAGAAGATAGACATATGCTATCCAGGACTTTTGGTTTAACTTTTTAGATCTTCAATCCTGTGGAACATTTTGATGTATCTCTTACGGCTTACGCGGCGCACGTAAGTAAAGCTCCCAGTCCAAACTGAAAAATAACTTAAATTTCGGAAGTCGGTGCCAAATAACTAAAATACAAAACCAAAGACACCGACTTCCGAAATTTAAGATATATAGACATATTCCATCGCGGAAATTATTGTTGAACTTTTTAAAATGAACAATACTGTAGAACATAAATTGTATGTAACTTTTACGATTTCCCCGGCGCACGCCGATAAAGTTCCCAGTTGGCATTATTTTTCCGTCATCTTCAACAATAATCGTCAAATTTCAGACAATTTACACAAAACCTTCATGAATTATACACTTAAACCTTGCGCATGAATCACTCCGTACATTGGTGAAAACCGTTTGAAAATCCTTTCGGTAGTTTTTGAGTTTATCGCGTTCAGACCGACAGACAGACAGACGCGGCGGGGGACTTTGTTTTATAATATGTAAGAATAAAGAGGTATTTGTTTGTTTGTATGTAGGGGGTCATCTCCGGACCTACCTACCAGACGGATTTGAAAAAATATTTTTGCATTGGATAGCCCAATTCTTGAGAAAGGTTAAAGCCCGAAGTCGGACGAAGTCACTGGCAAAAGCTATTATTATGGAAAGTCCTAGAACAATTTGTTCCAAAAATACATTGTTTCGAAGATAACATAACATTCTCTCGATGTGTGTATAACATTCTCTCGATGTGTGTAACTAAGTTTCATTGATAAGTACGAGTGAGTAATTTTTATTCAAACCAATCATTCATATTAGAAAATGTGACGTTGGCATTTTATTTTTACTATAGACAAAAATAGATTGAATTAAATGTTTTTGTTTATTTATATTTTTTTTTTTTTCGGACTGCCTCAGCTTGGTGAGTGCTATAATCAATAATAACAATATCGAAACTGCTTTTGCACTCGGAGACTAATTCGCATCCCAATGAACAATTTTATATTGAACTAGTTTTTACCCGCGGCTTCGTGTGCGTGGATGTTGCAAAATATCTCACAGGAACGTACTACCGGGATTATATACCTAATAGCCGAGGAAAAGGTCATTGGCTCCTACCGCTGCGCCCGCGTTAAGGCTTGTGCAGACCAGCGCGACTTGTCGCGCGACGCGAATCTGCGATATTATATTTATGTAGAACAATTTCTATGAAAACGCGCGCTACACTTCACACAGGAGCGACCTGTCGCGCTGTGACACAGATATATCGCGTCACGTGATGCAATAACATTGCGACACGCGAATCGCAGAGCGGCAACGACCAGAAGACGAAGGCTGTTCTGTGCGTGTTTGCTCAGTGTGGGGTCCTAGGTTCGAGTATCCGGTCGGTCAACATAACCCAACCTAACCTAAGTAGGTACCTCAGCGTAGGTAGTGTAGGTGCCACACAAGTACGAATGACGAAACTGGTGAATTCGGTCTTTTTATACGAAGTACCTATTTATTTAAAAAACGAGACTTTAATTTAGTTTCCAATCTATGTGATTTAGTAAAAATAACTTAATTTATACCCAGGTATAAAGTTTACTTTCGGTTGCAGCCCGTTTTTATGGCCTGTTGTTTATGAGTAGGTAGAAACTTACGTAGGTACTTATCATTTTGAAATCATCTTAATTTAACCACCCGTAAAGTTGACAACATACGAGTAAGTATATTGCCACGGTCTGTTTTTTAATCTCGTAGACTAATTTGACAGGTGCAAATGTCAAACTCCAAATTAAAAAAACAAACAACAATCACTTGAAATGTCAAATTAGTCTACGAGATTAAAAAACAGACTTTAGGAACCTACTTACTTTTAATTTACTTATCAAACTAATTCCGTATCTCCGTGAATTCTACTCTAATAAAATTGTGCTCAATATGACATGTAGGTATAACACCACAGATGAATAAATACGCACATAACTGGCGAAATGCAGCTGTACTATAAGTAGGTAGCTACACCTCTGCCTAATCTTTTGGGCATTACAGGCGTGATATTTAAGAAATACCTACTCCGATGTTCATAAATACTATCTAGGTGATAACTTAATTGTAAATAATGATAATGAGTTATCAAACTATAAAATTCCTAGCTGCACCCCGCGGTTTCACCCACATAAGTCTCGATCCCATGGGAATATTGGGATAAATAGTATCGTATGTCCTAATCTAGGTCATGATCTACCCATGTGCCAAATGTCATCCAAAGTCCAGCCTTTTAGCGTGAAAGCGTAACAAACAAACAAACTCACTTTCGCATTTATAATATTAATTAGGATAGTAGGTACAGATATTCTATTTCACGAAGTCCGTTCGGCTTTGATTGTAGTAGTGACGTATCCCGACAAGCGCGCTTGTGTGTGTAAAAGTAGGTAACGTTAGCAAAAAAATCTGATATATATTCAAGTCGAGATTTAATAATCTAAATAAAATGTTGGTTTTAAAAGTATATACATTTTGTAAATAAATTAGATTAGGTTTCAATAAATACAAAAATATTAAGAATATGTAGGTATTTAATTAAGCATTGGTGTTACAGAATGGAAACTAAACAAGTAGGACTATTCAGTATTTTCAATCACTATCAGATAAATTTTCGATTTCCGATTCCGTTTTGCTGTCGTCAGAATCATCTTGTACATTGATTATAAATTCAAAATCGAGATCAAAATCAAAATATTTCAAGTAGTCTTTTTCAATTTTTTCAACATGAGCACAAGTTTTTTGCCACGTTTCACTGCTAACTTGGCCCAAACTTTCATTGATCAGTCTTTCCGTATTCGTCATGTTTTGCTCGATATTTTTAGATGCGACATAATTTTTAACGATCCCCCAAATATTTTCAATCGCATTTAATTCTGGGTGATAAGGGGGAAGGCGTAAGACATCAAAACCCTTGCTTTTTATAAAATCGTCAATCTTGTAGATTACGTGTTGGGCTTTGTACTTCTTTATTGTATCGTACAATTCCAATTTAAGAAGAGATTCATCAAATGCTATACCCTTATCCCTGAGCCATTGCTGCATATCGGCTTTCTTTGTAGATTGCGTCGGTAGTCGTTCAGCCCATGTGTTGTGATAAGATGCATTGTCTAATACAATGACAGAGCGCGGAAGTAAATTGGGTAGCAACTTTTCATTTAGCCATTTTACATAGTTATCATAGCTCATATTTGAATGATAATCACCAGCTGTTGAGTTGGCCTTATAAACCAAGGAAGCATTTTCAATAAAACCATCCTTGGTTCCCGCGCGCCGCGTGCACTAAAATAAAGCGAGTGCCTGTGCTAATTTTTTTTTTAAACGGAGTTCTTTCCTTTTTTTTTGCCCTGGTGTTGTTTCGCACGTGTGTCGAAAGGACGTAGCTGTCATCGGTGTAGACAATGGGCCGACTTTGAGAGCGGTACTCTGTTATTTTTTTTAAATATTTTAAACGCCACATTTGTATATCATGACGCTCCGTCAAGACTTTACGGTTGTTCTCTGTTTTGCGCCACTTGTAACCTAATTTCAACAGTAACTTGCGAACAGTTTCTAAACAACCTTCGAATCCGATTTTTTCATTCAATGCTGTTCTTAACTTAGCTAATGTTGAAATTTCTTTATGGACAATATGGAAATCTTGTACAGTACTGCGAACCACATCGGCTGTAAAATTATCTATATCCACTTTATTATCTCGCTTTCTCCTTTTCTTCATAGGTGAAGTGAATTTTGATGAAGTGGATGGCAATTCCTTCTCTTCTTTTAATATTCTTTGAACTGTTTTTTGGCTCACACCCGTAGCTTCAGCTGTACGGCGTGTAATGTCTCGTAAATGAGACAAATCACAGTTGAGTTCCATGAATGATTTTGTAAATTCATATTCTTCTCGCAGAAAATGATAAACACTAGCTATCATGTTTCGACCCTAAAACAAAATGTAATCAAAATAATTAAGTAATATAAACATTTTATAACACAAAAAAACATTCATTTTATAAATACTTCTATTGCTATATTAAGTATCTTTGTATAACATTTTAATTGAAAACGTATAAATAAATATTACCTCACTATGGACAACTCTTCTTCGTTTTGTTGCCATGCTGACCTTACTCCGTGAAACAATTTGGCGCGAACTAAAAACCACTACTGATCCGGACCGTGTCCCGATCGACACTGAGCGCTCTCGAGGTTACGCAAACAAAAACAATGTGCATGTGCACGCTTGACAACATTCATAGCCAAACGGACTTCGTGACATAGAACATCTGTACTTAAGGGTCCGTGCACGAAATAAATCCTCTTTTGTCAATTAAGTACTTATTTAATTGTGAGAAAGCTTGAAATAATTGAAAGATTAAGTATATCTGACTATTAAAGTCCAGTTTTCCTGGTACTAAATCATTCGTGTTAGTCAGGTGTAGTTGCATCACTTTTGTGCTCTCGAAAATATGGTATATTTCGCCTTTGATTTACTTAATGAATATAAATATTGTTTAAATTTAAAATAATAAATCAGATTTTATTTCAAGGATAGCTGAAGGCCAAGGTCTGATTTTTAAATTTCTTGATATGGTTTGCTTAATAATAGGAAAAAATACATGACCGACAGGATTTAAAAAAAAAATAGATTTTTAAATATTATTTTTTTGCTATATTTTGTATAGAAGTTGATCAAAGTGGTTCAGCCATATCACCATATAATGATATTTTATAATTTTCAAAATCAAAAGAAGTTTCTTATAAATAAATGATCAAACGTCAGTCTCGCGTAATTTTTCGGAAAACTTGTTACGAATACCTATTAGTGATTTTCCATGAATACTTAATTTATTTGAAACATCCCTTTCAGCCATAAGCAAAACAAAGAACTCGACTTTTAAAAGAATTTAAACAAAACTATCTATGATTTGATAAATAGTTTTGTTTAAATTATTTTTCCCTTTCTCACAATCAATGAACAAAATTGATCAAAATCAGTAGATTTCGTGCACGGCCCCTTAACTACTAACAAACTGCCTCGTTGGTCTAGTAGTCGCAAGTAGCAACTGCGCGTGATGTCCTGGTACTTGTAATGTAACACAGCCGTGCGCATACAGACGATGTACTCGAACTGTTTCTCGCACAGCTGATATCACGCACTCGACTGCTAGCGGAGCCCTACTCTGCCGCCCGCGCAACAGACCGCGTCCGCTAAAAAGTACCTACCTACGACAAATGCAAACCATTTCAACTCCCGTTGCCCGCCTATTTAGAGTTAAGTAGGTACCTATCAATAGTGATAAAATAAAATAAATTGTTTATAAACGAATTCTAGGACACTGAACGAGACACGATAGAAGTTTTATGTTAGGAACTTATGACGCCCATGGGCGTTTAGTGTCCCTGAAAGTGTTAAACATTTTATTCATTTCATCCAACAATATTTTCATTGAATAGATCATTTTGATTTAACATGTCTTAAGTATGTACAAACTTATGAGTTGCAGTTAGGGACACGAAAAAAAGAGGAAATTGACCACACTACAACTACCACGATTCTTCGGAACAACCCTAAGCCTCTCAACTGAAACCAAATACCTGGGCATCTTTTTGGACAAACAATTGAACTGGGCAAAACACACGAACTATATCACAACAAAAGCCAGCATATCCCTGTGGCAGTGTAAACGACTGCTTGGCAGGAATTGGGGGATTAGTCCCAAGGTCACCCACTGGTTATACACCACAGTCATCCGACCAATTATCACATATGGCTCACTGGTCTGGTGGCCCAGGACAGACCTGAGCACAGCCCAATGAGATCTCGAAAAACTGCAGCGGTTTGCCTGTGTTGCGATCACTAGCAGTATGAGAACTACACCCACTGCCGCCTTACAGGCAATGCTTGGACTGCTGCCTCTGCACCTCATTGTGCGGGAGGAGGCGGCCCTGGCCGCCTTTAGACTACATTTATCAGGAACTCTCAGCAAAGACTCCAGAATTAAGCACACACGCATAAAGGAAGATGCAATCAAGCGACGGCCAATAATGGCATCACCCTGCGACAAAGCACCGAAATCACACCACTTTCAAAGGCACTACAACATAATACTTACAGAAGAACAGTGCGACTACTCATGCCCGAAAGAGCTGAGGGTTTACACTGATGCATCGAAGACCGACTCTGGTACCGGAGTCGGAGTCTTCTCGCACGATCTCAACATAAAGATATCCAGACCACTAGGAATGTTCAACACCGTCTATCAGGCGGAGTGTGTGGGCATCATACAAGCGGTCCATGCCATAGAGGCCAGGAGAGTTACGGACACTCACATACGCATACTCTCCGACAGCGCCTCAGTTCTCCAATCGCTGAAGAAAAAATATATTACCTCAAAGTTGATACTAGAATGTCACAATGCACTAGAACAGGTGTCGGTGTCTAGTCGCAACACGGTGACACTGCAATGGATAAAAGGACACAGCGGATCGCTAGGTAACGACGCAGCTGACGAACTTGCTAGAAGAGGATCTAGCACGGCAGTCTGTGGACCCGAACCTATCGTACCAATCCCCTTCAACCAAATACGCAGGTGGCTACAGGAATTCACCCTCACACAAGCGGAGTACTGGTGGACCTCGACACCGGGCTGCAGGCAGTCCAAGGTAGCTATGCCATCCCTGGATAGCAGGTTAACCAGGAGTCTTTTACGCCTGGACAGGAACGGCCTGCGCCTGGTGACGGGGACCATCACAGGACACTGCTCGCTAAACAAACACTTCCACACGATAGGCATAACGGACAGTCCTCTGTGCAGAGCGTGCATGGAGGCTGAGGAAACCGTTGCGCACGTGCTCTTTGAATGCACAGGCGTCACCCAGATTAGAACAGAAACCCTCGGGTCACCCAGATCTTTCACAGATGTTCTGAACAGACCAGGAGTTTTGATTAACTTCTGGAGGGAGGTGGGCTGGTTGGAATAACCCCCCAAGCGGCCGCCATGGCCCACGTACGATGGTCCACCTGACGGACTAAGTGCGGAAACCAAACCCCATAACATAGAACATAGAACATAGGGACACGAAAAAAGTATCGATACTTTGTGGTATCGAGTACATTTCCATTCGAAACCGATACATTTATACTCGATACTTTGCATTCGATACTTTTACTCAATGAGTACTTTTTGGCAAGTATCGTATTGAATAAGAAATTAAATTTTAATTGGGTAATCTTAGAAATTACCCATTTAAAACTTGCGACCTTACGGCTTAAGGCTCCTACAAACAGGCGCGACACAAAGGTACGTCACGTCGCGCGACAAGCGGTGTCTTTGTGTCGCGCCTGTTTGTAGGAGCTTTTATGTTTATGGTTATGGCAACGCAATCTAGTTCACTCGTTCTGAATCTTCTAAAACATTACACCGATCTTTGCTCGAAATCGTTCCTTCCGTTCACAGTTAAATACCTAACCTTTTCTTCATTCATTTACTACACTAATCAATCACTCATTCACTCAATCATTCACCGTTGTCATTTAATTTTATCGTATTCGTTTCGCGCTTTGTTTTTCTGCTATATCAATACGGTTGATCATTATTTTTCTTGAATATTATTTGATTCTTCTATCGAAACAACACCGATTTCTTGAGTCACCATAAGAAGTACGAAAAAATAAAACAAAACCCAAGTTCTTCATCTTCATCACAGTCTGAAAATAAGGATGAATTAAGCTGTAGGGACAATGTAAGTATGAATGTTATGCGTCAGCGGTTTGAGGTATGAAAGAGAAGTAGATATGGGCAATCGCCAGTTACTGCGCACTGGCCGATCCGTGTGCTCCTTTTGCGCTTGGGGTTTCGGGAATAAATAAAAATTCTTAATAATCAAATCTTCGTCTTTATTTCTTGCATCGAGCATCGCAGTAACTCCCGTGTCGGATCCAGTAGGCATAAGAGACGTGCCTACAGTGGTGACCCCGAACATTTCAAATAAAAATTAGGAGTGCGTAATTTAGGATTCGTCACGGCAACACCAGCAGGATGCAGCAAACCCCAATAAAGATGGGAAGGCAGGCAGGAGAATACAAGCCACCGGGATCGGTGAGTGGCGCGGCCGCGGCGGAATTAGCAAACATCTCGGTAACATCACGTGTACCGATGATGTGGACCGACATGCCGAGGATGTGGTTTGCCCAAGTGGAGAGTGTGCTAGCACCACAGAAGCTAGGTGATCAAGCAAAATACGATTTTGTGATCGCAAGATTAGATCGGGAATCATTACAGCAGGTTAGTGATATTGTCTTGTCTCCTCCGCAAACAGACAAGTACAAGTTATTAAAAGAGCGACTGCTACACGTTTTCGAAGAAAGTGCCGAAAGGCAGTTCCAGAAATTAGTAAGCGAGATGGAACTAGGAACGCAAAAGCCAACACAGCTATTGCGACGCATGCGTGAATTAGGTCGCAATGCAAAAACATCAGAAGATACATTGCGCAACTTGTGGATCTCTCGTCTTCCAACTTCTGCCCGAGCAGTCCTTACAGTCAGCCAGGACCAAACATTAGACTACCTAGCAAATATAGCAGACAAGGTCATGGAAAATATACGCGGGGGGGACATAGCGGAAATCTCAACAACAGTAAATGCAAGAAGCAGCAGCAGCCAGGTGCCGATGAATGAGATACTCACGGAAATGCAGAAGCTCAACCTGGAGGTGGCATCACTCCGAGAGGAGGTGAATCAACATCGTCGTGGCACATCTCGAAGAGGACGCGGTCAGGGCGGTTACAGGACAAGGTCCAGGTCAAGGACACCGAACGATCCCGATTGGCTATGCAGATGGCATTTCAGATACCGCAAGAACGCGAGGAATTGCGAGAAGCCCTGTGCCTGGGAAACGCCATCGGAAAACTAAATGCGGTACAATCAGTAGCGGTGGGCGATTTCGTACCTAGCAAAAACCATCGTCTTAGTGTATTTGACAGAGAAAATGGACAAAAGTTTTTAGTAGATACCGGTGCCAACGTATCTGTAATACCAGTGACACGTAAACAAAAGTTATATGGTGAGTGTGAGAGTTACAAACTGTTTGCGGCGAACAACAGTGAAATTAAAACCTATGGAACTAAAACCTGTAATTTAAACCTGGGACTCCGTCGACCGTATCGTTGGACTTTCGTTATCGCGGATGTCAACCAGGCAATATTAGGTGCAGATTTCCTAGAATATCATAACTTGTTGGTAGATGTAAACGAACGTAAGCTAATAGACAAGGTGACCAATTTATTAACGTTTGGAAAAATTGTATCTTGTAACGAACCTTCTATAAACACAGTGGACAGTAACCATCCATTTCTTGCATTATTATCAGAATTTCCAGACATCACCAAACCCGTATCATTTGCGAATTTGGATCGTGTGTCAACAAACGACGTGTATCACCACATCGAGACAACAGGAAAGCCCGTACATGCACGAGCGAGGGCCCTGCCACCGGACAGATATCACAAGGTAAAAAAAGAATTTAGTATAATGCAAGAGATGGGGATATGTAGACCGTCAAAGAGCGAATGGGCCAGTCCGTTACATATTGTAAAAAAAAAGGATGGCAACATCAGGCCGGTTGGTGATTACCGACGTCTCAATGCAATCACCAAACCAGACCGGTATCCCGTGCCGAGACTTCACGACTTCACATACATACTAGCAGGTAAGAAAGTATTTAGCAAAATTGTAGATATCAACAGAGCGTACCATTTCGTAAAAATTGCACCGGAGGACGTAGAAAAAACCGCAGTGATTACGCCATTTGGTTTATATGAATTTACCCGTATGAATTTTGGGTTAAGAAATGGTAGCCAAACATTCCAAAGATACATGAATAACGATGTATTAAAAAATCTAGACGTTCTTTTTAATTTTATAGATGACGTAATCATAGCTAGCGATAATATGGAACAACATAAGAAACACCTAGAACAAGTATTCCAACGGTTCCGGACATATGGAATTACGATTAATTTGACCAAATGTGAATTCGGAAAAACAGAAATAGAGTTTTTAGGTTATAAGGTTTCAACGGAAGGAACATAAAGTAAAAGCCATAGTAGAATACCCTAGACCGGAAACTATAGAACAACTAAGGAAGTTTCTAGGTATGATCAATTTCTATAGGGCAAATATCCCGAATGCAACAGAATGTCAGGTAAAATTAAATGATTATTTAAAAGGTGCTAAAAAGAACGATAAAACAAAAATCACATGGACAGATCAAACAAAACAGGCATTTCAGCAATGCAAAAGTAATCTTAAAAAAGCAGTTATGTTATTACATCCAGTACCGGATGTACCGCTAGCGTTGATGACGGATGCGTCAGATACATGTGCAGGCGGGGTGTTACAACAATGGGTAAAACAGTCGTGGTCGCCCTTGGGATATTTTTCAAAAAAAATTACGAACGCGCAAAAGAAATATTCAACTTATGATAGAGAATTAACGGCAATCTTCATGGCCATAAAACATTTCCGATATCTTTTTGAAGGCAGGGAACTAATCATTTATACAGACCACAAACCATTAATATACGCTATGCATAAAGTAGAGAGCAATTCGGAAACAGCAAGACGTACAAGGCAGTTATTATTCATAAGTGAATTCACAACGGATATAAGGTATGTAAAAGGCGACGCCAACAAAATCGCTGACACAATGTCTAGAATTGAAACAATACAATGCCCCAAGTCAGTGGAATACTCGGAACTAGCGATAGCACAGGAATGCGATACAGAACTGGCTCAATTATTAACTGTAAGGAATGACAATATTACTCTAAAAAAAATATTCATTCCACACAGTAAACAGGCTATTTACTGCGAAAACTCAACTAGTGTATGTAGACCATATATACCTGAAAGTCACAGAAAGGAAATTTTCAAAGCAGTACATGAGAATAGCCACCCGGGTGTAAGGGCAACTCGCAAACTAATAGCACAACGTTATTTTTGGCCCGGGCTAAATCGTGAAGTAGGGCAGTGGGCAAAAAGCTGCATTCAATGTCAAAAGGCAAAAATAGGGAGACACACAGTATCAGAACTACAACCATTCACAGAAGCAACGCGCTTTTCGCACGTACATATAGACATTGTAGGACCGTTACCAATAACAAAGGACGGGTACAGATACTTAATAACAATGATAAATAGATTTACACGATGGCCAGAAGCCATTCCAGTCAGCGAAATCACAGCAGAAACCGTTGCAAAAGTATTTTATAATAATTGGATAACACGTTTTGGCGCTCCCGAGAGACTAACAAGCGACCAGGGCCGTCAATTCGAAAGTAACCTATTTAACGAACTATTGAAAATCTTAGGTGTCAAAAGAAGTCGAAGTAGCCCATATCGACTACAAAGTAACGGAATAGTAGAACGCTGGCATAGGAGTATGAAACAGGCATTAAAAGCACGTCTCACAGAGAACACAAGTTGGTACGATGAACTGCCTACAGTTTTATTAGGGTTACGCAGCGTAGGCAGAAGTGACAATGGCGTGAGTCCTGCAGAATATACTTACGGGCAAACAATTCGGTTACCAGGGGATTTCTATGATATCACGGACAACCGAGTGGCAGGGGATTACGCGTTTTTAGACAATTTAAAAAACAACATAAAAAATATCAAACCGGTATCACACCAAATACGGGACTCGCGAACATTATTTGTGCATAGCGAACTAAATAAGTGCGATTACGTATTTATTAGGAACGATGCCGTCAGCCGACCTTTAACACCACCTTATGATGGACCCTACCGTGTAATTGAAAGAAAAGGAAAGGTATTCAAAATACAGTTGCCAAATAGAAATGTTAACATATCCATCGACAGGTTAAAACCAGCGTTTATCATGAACACTCAGTCCGAGGTTACAAACAATGATACATGCGACCCAAACGTTAATGAAAAGTCCCAAACAACGACCACTGTTAGCAATAAAAACAACATTAGTGAAGATAAAAATGAAAAAAGTAATGACAAGATAAAAACAAGAAGTGGCCGTACAATCAAATTACCCGTAAGATTTAATTGTTAAAAATAAGTAACTATGACAATCAGCACTCAAATTATCTTGTCAAGGTATAATAACGTTTAACGCTGAGTGATAGACTAAGGTTAATAACAATAGGAATAAATAACAATTCTTAATAATCAAATCTTCGCCTTTATTTCTTGCATCGAGCATCGCAGTAACTCCCGTGTCGGATCCAGTAGGCATAAGAGACGTGCCTACAAAGCTATTACTTATCTGGCACAGATTTCACCACTTTCCTTAGATCCCTTGAAACAATGGGATGATATGAAAGTTGTATTCTCAAAATTATACAAATTGGCACGAGAATATCAATTCCTGCGACGTCAGTGCCTTCAGAAGGATTATTTTCTAAAGCAGGAAGTACAATCACAAAAATCCGAAACCTATTACCTCCAAAACGGCTCAATAAACTTCTATTGTTAAGTGATTGTACAGAGGAGGAATGGGAACTTTAAATGCCTTAAGTACTAAATAATTTAATTTTGTTTGAAGTTACAGTTGTCTTTTTCTATTATTGTATTAAATTTGTGTACCAGTACCATTTGTTTTATCATGTCCTGCCCTACTGAAGTTAAACTGACGTTATTTACTGACTGATATTGACCTAAGCTCTATACGCATTAAGCCCTAAGAAAAGTACTCGATACCTTGAAGTATCGATACTTTTGTTTCGATACTTTTATGAGTACGATTTTTTTTTTCTGATACTACTCATGAGTACAGTGTCGATACTTTCTATTCGATACCGTGTCCCTAGTTGCAGGCAAGTTGGCTGACTAATGTTGAAAAGCCCAACTAAATTAGGTACTTCCTGCAGATTCGAATAAAAATGTTTGACAAAATATTTTGAAATGAAAACTTCTTTAGGTGCATTGGGCATTTTTGAGATGGGACTAAACCATTTTCGCGACACCATGACGACACCTCATTTTTGTAAACGTGATTGTGCTCTTCATTTATATTAAGTTACGGATCAATGTTCTATGCAAGTATTTTTACTTTAAAGGTTTCGGAAGTTTTTTTTTTGTAAACGCTATTGTGCTCTTTATTTGAATAAGATTACGGACCAATGTTCTATATAAGTATTTTTCTTCCACCAAGGCGATCTTGTTCAAGTTTTCACCCCTGTCGGCACTCCCGGAATGCCACCACTTTTTTTTTTTGTTAATACCTTTTTATTTCTCGCTTTTAATGGGCCAGTTTTCAGTTTGTAATTTATCTAAGTTAGCCTTATGTGAACTGCTCATCACCTATTGCAAAATATTTATTTTCCCGATGCTGGGACGTTCATTGTTTAGTAGTTCTTCAGCTACTTCACCATCAGCTCCACTTCTTCATAATGTATTGTGACGAGCATAAATGGCTTGGCAGCCATAATATTAAGGCAATCGAATCACAATCCGTGAAATAACTACTAACCGTCTGTGTTCTTCATTATCAGTTCTACTACTTACTTCTACTTCCACCAAATAGTGCTTTTCGAGAGCAACTGCATCAGTTAGGCAGATACTATAAAAAATACCCAAATAGCTATAGGTGTGGCTGTAATATTTGAAGAGGTCCCTCGATTTCTCCAGGATCCCATCATCAGATCGTGACCAAATTACAGTGGGATCACCTCGGAAGTATACCTTTTCAAACAAAAAAAAAGATAAGTATAAACATCCGAATTGATAACCTACTCCTTTTAGAAGTCGGTTAAAAATGCAAAAAAAACAGTCGCTGTATTCGCGCGGACGCGGACCACAAGACTAAAAAAGCGCGGTCGTCGCGCGCATCTCTTTCACATAGAAGTAGCCACGCGGCGCAGGACTGAGCGGCTGACTAGTCCTATGACCACGCCGCCGCGCGGTGGATCGAAAATCGGCTGTAGAAGACATAGGATCTCGATGTCTTAAATGTTTTTTTTTTTTTGCTGGAAATGACTTCTGCCGATCATTACTGTTCTATAAAATGTCATATGAAGTAATTGTGTGCACAAATGGAAGAGTTGTAATTTTTATAAGAAAAAAATGTATGGAGCTGACATGAAAAATGAGGATATCTCTGGAATCGCAAGGTTCGCCGTTATATCCTTGCACACTGTTATAGTACTATTTATTTGTGAATTTTTGACATACTTAATATCGCGGCATCACTTGCGATTCTTTTTTTTTTAATCGTCAAAATTAAAAATGTTTATGATATGTACATTTTAATGCTTAAATATGGCTATACCAAGTGTAACTTACAATATTTTTTATGCTTAGACCAAAACATTCTAAGAAATCACAAAGTCGTATTACCTACTTATTTGAAATGACATGGTAATTATGAATTACATAATAATGTAATCTTGTCTAATGCCTCAAGTCCACATCAGCTAATGATTAATAAAACGTAATACCTATATACCTGTTAAAAGGATACGTACCATAATGAGGGTTATTAGATAAACGTGATCATTAGTCAATAATAATAAATGGTAAACTATTGTACGATTAAAAATAAAAGCAAATTATTAAAAAAAAATATTAACTTAACCTAACCTAACATAAACAATAAAAGTTAACTTATTTTATACTTCGTCACCATCAGAATCCACTTCAGAATCAGGATCTACAATAGATATAACTTCTAAGAACTCTGTCGGAGCTTCCTGATCCTGAAGTTTCAGTAGTTCTACTGTTTCCTTAAAGTATGTCTGCCTCTTGTGGGCATCTAATTTTGGTCTTGTGGAAGAAATTAGAGGATCAGAAGAGACGATAAGCATATTGAGGATATCCTCGTTTGATGCTTGTCTACTCTTTTCCTCGAATGGTGTTCTCTGAACCTCCTAAAGTCTTTGTTTCGGGCCTCTGAAGCTTCTTCCGAAAGACTTCCAATTGGTACAATAGTATTTTCTGCAATTATATCCCCTCCGTGAATCAACAATTTGTGGACGGTTGATGACATGTAGTACCAATCATACAGTTCCACGTATTTTTCAGCGGTTGTTCTAGCGTATTCTTTAAATTTCGGCACGTCTACAATCTCTCCAGATGTGATAGCTTGCAGAATCACAGCAAATCTGCGTATTAGGTCTTCCAGTGATCGCTGCAGTTTTATCAGGAAATTCAAAAAACCGCCTTGCTGTGTTCCCGTCGTTAGTTGTGCCTGATCCTTGCTTAACGATGTCAATCAAAAGGTTGAGATCATCTTTGAATCGATCTTGAATGAGTTTTTTTCGTGAATGCAATAACTCTGATGAACTTCTCTCCTTGCAGACCACTTTTTGAAGTCGAGACGATACGCTATGTGTAGAAGACATTCCATCACAATAATGCGGGCATGAAGTGATGATAATCCGAACTCATACACACCAGAAGAAATGGTTTTTGACGCAATGACATTTAACTTATTCATTTCTGTAGGCTTAGCCAAACACAGGTAGCAGGCCGCATTTGACTTAGCTTCAGACAGATATGTACAAATTTTGCCGTCAATCATCGTCATCATTAATTTGTGACTAATTTCATGTCCTTGACATTTTGAGGGAACGAGAGCTTCAATTTCGTTATCCATTGCAGTTTTTTCATTTATGACAACGTCTTTGGTTTCTTTCACAAAACTAAACTGGACTGGACGGCAATACATAGGTGAGCAGGGTTTTGGATTCACCCATACGGTATCACCGTCAGTTGTCAACTTTAATGGAACCAAAGAGGTCATAAATATGCTGGAATCATCTTGACCACTCTCTATGTTTTGCTTATATCTACTTTGGTTAGATGCACCGTCAAATCCCCACTTTGATATTAATATCAATTGTTTATCTTGTATCGCATCAGGACTACGAATAGTTTCAAAAATTCTGTTCACTGTTAAATCTAGTAACGCTTGTAGTGCAATCTTAGCAGATGAATCCGTTACAGTCACAAATGTCTTCGGAGGGTAGCACTGTAGCTTAGCTTTTTGCACTTTATAGTAAGACGGATATCTTTGTCTGACGATCCTTTGAACCTTCTCGAATAGTCGTTTCCCTTAATGTGATATATTGCCATTTCGATAGTTTTAATGAAAGTAGCAAACCCAGTGCTTTTTCTGGTGAAAATATTGTTGAAGGAGCTGGTTTGTTCAACATTTCCTTGATTTTTGCTGCTGCTTCTGGATTTTGGAGCATATGTTCAATAACAGATGCAATATCCTCACGACCATCTCCTCTCAAAAGTGCTGCAGCTGAATAAGCTACTTCATTAGGGTCATCGCCTATATATTCATCAGATCTTCTCTTCTTCTGCTTGTTACTTAGATCTTCAAACGGCTTTCGAGATCTTTTTGTCGTCGTTGAAGTTGATTTCATTGTTGGAGTTGATGGTACAGGTTCAGGTACAGGTTCAGTAGAAATATTTTCATTTGTTGATTCTTGAATGAGCAAATTGGCTTGCACGCAGTTTGGCCAGTCAATATTTGCCTCAAGCCAATTACTGTAATCACGTCTAAAAACTTCACTTTTCCTGTGGGATCGTAACCATTTCTTTTGAACTGCCCGTGTAAATCTTCGACAAAATTCTTTCACGGTAACACTGTCTTCATCTAAAAGGCTAGAGCCCAGTCGAATAACAAGTGTGTTGAACAATATTTCGTGATCGAAAGACGAAGCATCCTGATTGCTCAGAATAACAAACAAATCCAAATTTATAATAATGCTTTCCATTATTCACGATCACTGAGTAAAAAGACACGGTAGGATAGATGTTAGTATTAGAAATGCTCTAAATGAACTGAAGTTGTGAATCCAATGTTTGACTATTTATTGTTATTGGCTAATGATGGTATCACATTTATCTAATTACTTTCATTAAGTTAATCCTGCACTAATTGCTAAATTAGCGAGTACCCCAAATTATTTTGGTACGTATCCTTTTAACAGGTATATAGGTATTAAGTTTTATTAATCATTAGCTAATGTGGACTTGAGGCATTAGACAAGATTACGTATTACGTAATTCATAATTACCATGTCATTTCAAATGAAAATCACAAAGTAGGTAATGCGACTTTGTGATTTCTTAGAATGTTTTGGTCTAAGCATAAAAAATATTGTAAATTACACTTGGTATAGCCATATTTAAGCATTAAAATGTATCATATACTTTTCTTTTTTTTTTAATTTTGACGATTTTTTTAAAAAAAATCGCAAGTGATGCCGCGATATCAAGTATGTCAAAAATTCACAAATAAATAGTACTATAACAGTGTGCAAGGATATAACGGCGGACTTTGCGATTCCAGATATCCTCTTTTTTCATGTCAGCTCCATACATTTTTTTCTTATAAAAATTATAACTCTCCCATTTGTGCACACAATTACTTCATATGACATTTTATAGAACAGTAATGATCGGCAGAAGTCATTTCCAGCAAAAAAATAACATTTAAGACATCGAGATCCTATGTCTTCTACAGCCGATTTTCGATCCACCGTGCGCCGCCGCCGCCGCGCGCGTCGCCAATCCATTAGTACGTCAATGCAAAATAATTCTTATGGGATTGCAATAAGGTATAAGTTAGAATGATTGATATTTGCGAGGACTTTTTTATTTGGAAATGGAGAAATGATTATTTTTTTGTAAAAATAGTCAAACATCCTAATTTTATTTCACTTTGGTAATTATAATAGTCTGTCAGTCTGCCCTTTTCCCTACTATTTTGGGGTCAGCTTCCAGCCTTACCGGATGCAGCTGTACCAGTATTTTGCATGGACCGACTACCTATCTGTACCCTAATTGCGTAATTTATTTTCGTAAATAATTATGACAAATTTGTTTCATTTTTACACTTCAACAACATTCATTGCGTTATTTACCTTGTTGAGCAGAATTTGTTTTCCAACTTATAAAGCAATGGATTAGCAATCTGTTTTAAATCGAAACAAATTATGATTGATCGTGTATTACGCAATTAGGGTACTGACCTCCCTGCCGGGGTTGGGAAGAAAACCGAAAGGGAGATCGTGGCTCGTGACGGCAAAAGGGCAACCGAAAGAACACGGGTGGGTTTTAGTCAGTAAGAGTCTGACACACCCTCCCGCTCCGCCCAGAGCGGGAGAAGTTATTTGATGATTTACCAACCAAAAAAAAAAGGGTACTGACCTCCACTGGGTACCTAATACCTGGGTTATACGAGAACGATACGCCTTGGTAAGACTGCTTGTCAGTCTTTCGGGCTTCTGACGACCCGTAACGATTGTCGAATATCTTCGAATGGCAGCTGAGACCACGAGGCACAGAAGAATCTAGGTATGTAAAGATCGTCACTCATCCACCAAACTTTGCCAAGCGAAGTACAGTCAGAGGCCCTAGTGTGAGTTTCTTTTAACCATCTCGACCTTATGCATCGACCGCGTTCGGCGCTCCGATTGGCCTTTCACCAGTGTAGGCCAGTGAAGGGCCAATCGGAGCGCCGAACGCGGTCGATGCGTAAAGTCGACATGGTTAAAAGAAACTCACACTACGGGTCTACGGCCTCTGATAGATCGACCCGTGACGCTGCTATTACTTTTTGAAATAAAACGTTAAATAAAACTAAGCCTTTGGTTAGCACGGACAATTTTAGGTATCTACCTGGGTTAGGTTGGGTTTAAATGACGGACCGGGGAATCGAACCTAGGAGCCCACGCTCAGCAAACGCGCACAGACCTGCCTTCGTCCTCTGTCGAAGATCGTCTACTGAGCTCAGTTATACCGCTATTTATACTCTCTTGGTGTCGCGTCGCGCTGCCAACGCGATATCGCGGCGACACCATACAAAATGTTCCTATTTCAGGTGTCGCGCTGCGAATCGCCTCCGCTACGCGATATCGCGCGCGATTCGCAGCGCGATAATAACAAAGGAACATTCCTTTGTCGGTGCCGCGCTGCGATTCGCGTGTCGCAATGTTATTGCATCACGTGACGCGATATATCTGTGTCGCAGCGCGACAGGTCGCTCCTGTGTGAAGTGTCGCGCGCGTTTTCATAGAAATTGTTCTACGGATATAATATTGCAGAATCGCGTCGCGCGACAAGTCGCGCTGATCTGCACAAGCCTTAATAATACCCAAAGTTGTGAAATAATTTTTAATGTCTATCGATTTATGAATCAAGAGACCACAGTGTCTAAAACTATAGTTTTTGAAAAGGAAAGATTACTTTCAAAACCTTCAAGAGCGAACTGCGAAAACACCTAGCTGACGTTTCATAAGGCCCATGTAGGTTTATGTGAAATTAAAATATTTTGAATTTGAATTTGATTTGAACTGGTGTATCATGTACAACAATAAGTGCTGTTTTGAAAGAGCATGAAAATGCCTCGACTTCGACTAGCTCAACTGATGATTCTGCTTGTGACAATGCCTCGGCTTCGACTAGTACAACTCGTATGTTAAGGGTGGATGTACATTTTCAAAGAAAAAATAATTTAAATGATATTGAAGTTTTAACTTTAAATATCTCTAAACGCTTCGCCAAATAGAACGCGTACTTAGCGTGCGTTAGAGCGCTAGCCTGACGCCACGCTAACGTAACGTGCGTAACGAATTGCTTTTTTTTAGGTAGGGCATCTCGTAGTTGATCTCTGAGATCATGACTACTTAACCGGGCTTTCCTGTGGGTGCCTTAAGCTACTACACTTAAAACGTCCAGCTAGGGGTTATTCAACTATGCTAATTAAAACTAGGCCAACGCTCGCTAAGGGCACCCCCTGTGGGGTACGAACCTCGGCTTAGGACGTCAACCGGAGGGAGGACATCAAGGATGGGACGGGCTAGATAACGAATTGCTAGCGCACGTCATAGTACAATACAATTCGGCGCTATAGTGCAGCGTCAGGCTAGCGTTCTAACGCGTGCTAACTACACGTTTTATTTGGCGAAGCCTTGAAAATTTGATTTGTAGTATTCATCGTTAGAGCCTTGTATCCGCTTGTCTCATTCAAATCGAATCTAAAAAATAAACAAATAATACAGATTTTATTTTGCAAGAAATTACATGTCAACCTACGCATCAGTTTTACGAATGTATTTGGTTATATGACTTAACACGTCATTGCGTTTGTATAAAGATCATTTTCGCCTAAAGCAGTAATCTAGATTGATGATTTTGAAGGCGCACTTAGTTCGGATGTGGATATTATTAATTTGTGTCGACCTGTAGCATAAGAACTGAGATTTAGTTAGTATCTTTGAAAAACGTGAATATATACCGGAAGATTGTTAAAAAAAAAAATACAGTTTTTAATTAAAATGCGTAATTTAAAGATTTTATTTATATTTTAAATGGAATCTACATAATTATTACACAACGTGCGAGTCCCGAGCAATTTAGTTTGATGATACAATTTATGGAAAGGCATGTCTATCTCGATATTTGTGTTACTTATTCCTAGTTTAATTCCCATTTTAACTAATTTTGGAAGTACTTGAGATTATGGAATGCGTAATATATACAAAGGCCTCACAATGGTAAGTAGTCATATTATAATTGTTGTTTTTTACATTTGTTATTCTTAAGATAAACTCGAATTCATACCTTACATACTTATTGCATAGGTAGGGTGTTAGAATACCAATACCAAAATTCATGTTTACTGGCTTCTATTCTTATTGTACACTAGCTTTCGCCCGCGGCTTCGCACGCGTAAATGTCGGAAAATATCCCACAGAAACGTTCTACCGGGATTCGAAGTACTTATCATATGTCCTAACCCAGGTCATGGCCTATTCGTGTGCCATTCATCTAAATCTGTTCAGCCGTTATGGCATGAAAAGGTAACAGACAGATAATAAATCTGTTTTATTTCGTAGGTACCTCAAAATGAAAAATGGAAACCCTTTAAGGATGGCTTCGCTGTCTATCAAGACCCTTTTTCTTAGGAACGCGTGGAGGCATCAAGTTGAAATAGATATAAAAAACTTGAGCTGAGCGCGCACTACAAATTTTGATCTTTGCGATCAAAATTCGTAGTGCGCGTCATATTAAACTGCGAAATAAAATCGTAAACGAAAATAATTCCTATGCGTACTCACAAACGATTTCTTTTAGCATTGTGCGGACTCTGGTTAGTGGTATTGTTCACAGATTGGCGAATATTATCCGCATCGATTAATATTCTTAGTGCGAGCTTAGCCTTAGATCTACGGTCCTTTGGATCTGTAACGAAAATCAAACTTCCAAGACAACGCAATACGCAATAAAAAAAAATACGGCCATTTATTTTGCATATTTTGACACTTGAAAATAAACCGAAGCCTATTTGGTACTTCACATTGGCCTAGCAGCATGAAGTTTGGCGAAAAGCAAGGTTAAGTAACGCAAAATCTGAAAATTTGTAATTTATAGGTGTCATATATTATATGAACTACAAAGTTTGTTCTTAACTCTGGGATCGAAATTTCATAGGCCGTATCTTGAAGTAACATTTAGTACATTGTATTTCATTCAAATGGGTACTCTCCACTCTATTTAAAGTTATTTTTCAATTGAAAAGTTAAGTAACTATACCGTTCCCTCCAAATTTGGAAATTCGGGCAGCCGAGCAAGCATAGCTTTGAGACGGAACCCACCAGGGGCAAGTCCAACTCACACTTATCCGGTTTTTTCATATATGATTATAAATGCCTTAAAATACTAATTATTCATTTTACTATTATTATTACCATTTAATTTGTAATACCTACTCTATTGCGGCCATTAACCACGTAATTCCTAGTTTATGACTTTAAATGTTTAAATTGTAATAACTTTTGACAGAGTGGGCCGATTTTAATGTGATGAAGACTAAATGTTAATTCAAGATACGAACTATGTTTCCAAACCCTTAAATCTCATGAAAAGAAGAAAAAATTACAAGTCGCGGAACGGCTTTTGAGTTTTTAACATAACTCACGGTCTACTCGCTGGTCACGGTTCACATGTCGTTTAGTTCGCGTGTGTTTTTAAACATAATACTCGTGTACCTTCAGTAGAGGTTCTAAGGCTTCGAATAATACATGCAGCAAATTACCAACACAGAAGTTAGAAAAATAATAAGGTAGAGGTGCCCATTTTAAACAAAACTTTTTAATAACAAACAGCAATCAGGGGCCTTACTCCTGAAAACGATTCGATTTTGATTATGTTTTCAATTCGAACTCGATTCTGATCCGAACTCGATTCATTGAATTCGAATAGAAACAGAACTCGATTGATTGAGAACTCGAACCTGTCGGTGTAAGGCCCCAGGTTTAGGTTTGAAATTATTTCAACAATTGCTAATTCTATCTTTAAAATGATGTTGATATATTCAGTCTGCGCTCAGTGCTTGGTGTGGCAGCACGCCGTGTTCGAGTCCGCGACAAGTCAATCGTCATCCTGAGGATGCCTCGTTGAAAGGTGAAACACGTGTCGATTTCTTTCAGGGTCTTTTTAAGACTCTTTAGAAATAGCTAAGCGGAACAGGTTACTAAATATATTCACTTCATCATTTTAAAATGGATTTCCGCAAGGTCACGCCTGAATTAATTAACTATCTTAATTCTATCTTTTTCCGCATTATCGGCTATGGACCCCAATTTCTTTTTGTTTACCGTTTTCGATGTTGTTTCAAATAAATTCGCAATGATGAAGAGGGCCTTTCAATTTCATATTTTCAAGAATTCACAGTTTATGTGACATCCTGGGATTTTTCTGAAACTAAGGCTAAACCACGATTAACAAAGGATTTTTTTAAGGCCTCAAATGTCGGCGTATGTTAAACTATTAGAGTATAAACGTGCGCTGTATGTTTAAACAAAATGATTAATAGTTTTGTTTATGTGTACATGCAAACTAAGCGACAAGTGAACCGTGACTAGCGAGCACACCGAGAGTCATGTTAAAAACCCGTTGTTATCTGGTCATGACGACCTGATTGCCTGCCGTGTGTTGGATTGCTGGGAGGTAAGGGAGTAGTAGGATGGCATAAACAAATTAATTACTTCGATTATCTCACAATTTTTAAATATTTCAACTATTTGCAAATTCGACCTTTGCCAGCACTATCGACTGTTTCATGGGCAACTCTAAATATATTTTTTACCTTTGTACTTCGTTAGGTAGCTGATTAAATGAAGATGTCTTCTCCGTAATTTGTATGCTTAACGTCTTTGTAAAATTCCGAGATATCTGATGTTAAAGTTTATGTGCTTAGATAATTTTTGAAAATGGTTAATTTTGCCTTTAAATTTTACCTGTTTGATGTTTTAGAAAATTTGATTACATCGAAAGGTTTATTAAAGTATTAGGTATGCCATGCCATGAAAAAGCAATGAAGGCCATTCAATTTGAGAGTTTATAGAAAAGTGATATTTTGTGACGAAATCTGATTTTTTTCAAAATAACATAAAAATTGGGTTTTCACGATTCCCATGAATTTTCGCCCAGGCTTTATGGGGTGCTTAATTGTTGCAAATGGGTCACACTATCACCGGGGAATGGTCAATTTTCATCGAATTTCTTAAATATCTTTAAAAGTACTATTTATTTTAAAATTATATAAAAATATGTTTAAGATCCTCGCAACAAGCCTTAATTTATTTACGTTAAAATTCATTTATTTACGTTACACGTTCGTGTTTGGGTCACAGAAATACATATGTGTACCAAATTTCAACTTTATCGGTCCATAAAAATGCTATATCGTATGATATTTGATCAATTGTGGTAAACTGTCATGTCGAACAATTAATTAAAATAAACAAATAATCACTGGCGAAGTCATGACCTAGTTTTTAGTGCAACGGCCGGTAATTACGCAAACTATGTCGGAAATTAGGTTTGTGTAAAGTGTGTGTTTGTTTGATGATGATCCATGATTAACAAGTAAATAACCTGTTTAACAACGGATGAGATTCCCTTCAGCCGGGGACGTAGGAGTGCCCACTCCCCGCCGGGTACACCCGTGCCCGCAGCCGTACCCGCTGCTCCCCCTCAAAGGCCGAGTCAAAGGAACAATGACCTCGATGCTATACCGACGTCAAGTTTGAAACTGGATGAGTATTATTGAACAGAGCCTGAAGGAGGTGTGCGCTATTTCCGCAGAAGGCAAGCTGAATACGGTCCAGAAATTACGCATCAATGCCCTTTGCCGGAAGGTTGGCCATGGGACATCGCAAATGGCCGTCCAGTACCAGTCCATTAAAGCAAAAGCCGTCCAATTTCACCATGCCATTATAAATCTAGAAAATAAACTTGACCTTTCGCAGCAGCTACAGGAGCTTAAGTCGAGAATTGGAGATTCATATAAACCTGCCCTAGAACCTTCCTTTTCTATTTTGAGATAGAAAGGTGCCAACAACTACATCCAGCCAATTAAGTTCAGTGGCTATCTATCCGAACGAAAAATTGAAGAGCAGTGATGAGACAAAATCTCTAGTACAAAAAAATATTTAACCAGAAAAAATGCAACTTCCCGTGAGGGGCCTGCGCAAGACTAGAAACGGCGGAGTGATTATCAGCACCGAGACGAAGGACGACATTGAAAAGCTCAGACAATCGCCGCAGCTCACAAGGTCGGGTCTAACCGTCGACGAGCCTCATAAAAGAAAGCCCAGAGTAGTCATCATAGGAGTGCCGACATTCATGACAAAAAATGAAGTCTTTACATGTTTATACCTTCAAGACTTGGCCAAAAAACTTCAGGACTGCAGTCTTGAGTCATTTATGACGTCTATCAAGCTAAGCCATAAGTCAGGTAAGAAGAACACTGAGACCTGAAATTATATAGTAGAAGTATCTCCGGTCATTCGAAAAGCCCTGATGTCAAAAGAACGAGTTTTTGTGGATTGGTCATCATGCCCTGTCAGAGACTTCACTTTAGTTACATGCAGCTATAAGTGTCAGCAGTATGGACACGCTGCCAAGTCATGTCGAAAGACATCTTACACCTGCGGCCACTGTGGTGATCAAGGTCACTCGATCAAAGATTGTCCAAAGAAAGCAAATGAACCAAAATGTGCCACTTGCTCGCATTTCAAAAAGCCAGACAAACATATAATAGGTGCTACTGACTGCCCGGCGAAAATAATGGCTGAGTATAGATTTCAGGTTTATGACAAGTGCACTCGACATCGCTGAAATTTGCTAACTTAGCAAATATTTTTTTTGTTAACGTCGGAAAGAATCTAACTGAAAGAAATCGGGTTCAATCACACTTTCAAACAAGTACGCCTTTCGAATGTAAACCCACCTTAACATCCTTCGCCCTGCTAGATACTGACGAAACTGAGGTAGAAAGAATAATCATGACTTTGAAAGACGACTGTGCAGTTGGTTGGGATAATATATCAATTAAAATCATCAAAAAATTCAAGAATATTTTAGTACTACCACTGACTTACATTTTCCGAATGTGCCTGTTTTTGGGTCTTTTTACCGAGTGTCTCAAAAAACAGTTATTGTCCCTGTATATAAAACAGGCAGTAAACAGCAAGTAACAAATTATAAATCTGTTTTGTCGGAGCGTCAATATGGATTTAGACCTAAAGTTTCAAATGCCGATGCTGTACATCATCTAACTGACTATCTAGCCTAAGAACTTGACAAGGGTTGACCACACAGTAGGAGTTTTCCTGGACCTCACCAAACCTTTTGACACAGTCTCCATTCCTATTCTATTGCGCAAGTTTGATATAGTGGGCATAAGAGGCATTCAACTGAAACTTCTCAAAAGTTACTTAGAAGACCGAAGCCAGTGCGTTAAAATTGGCAATGTTCTCAGCGCAGACGAAAAACACGTCCTTTGGTGTGCCCCAAGGAAGTATTTTAGGGCCTGCTCTGTTTTTATATACATAAATGATCTTTGTAATCTAAACCTAGAGCACGGCATTATAATATTCTACGCTGACGACACTGGCCTCCTTTTGTCTGCTGAATCGGAACATGAAGTCTACAAGTTTGCGCAACACGGTTTTAATATTGTAAATACTTATTTACAATATTAAAACCGTGTTGCGCTTCAACATAACTCACTAACCCTAAATGCGGCTTAGATTTTTTTTATTAAGTTTTCAATGTGCAAACATACATCTGTTTTGCTCTCAACGATGTATGCTCACTATTTTATGGTCCCTGCAGATTGCCTGCTTACGTGTCCTAATATTAATATAGCGTATAAAATAAAATATCTAGGAATTGTAATAGATGAAACCCTATCGTTTTCAAAAAACTACGTTATTTTGCAGAACCAAAATTTATTAGGCGAGTGTACTTTGCTCTCTGTCAGTCAATTTTGACTTACTGCACTACTTAGCAAACTTTTATCTGCTCCACCCCAAGAGGTAATTCTTGGGGTGGAGCAGATAAAAGTTTGCTACTATACTATAACTCTTATTGTACAATAATAATAAAATAAAATAAATAGTTTTGGGTATTGTTAATGCAGTACCTATGTGCCCCTTTCGGATCGGACAAGGTTTTTTTTTTCATATTGTATACTTACACCATACGAAAATAACATCTGCACGCCTCGGTTGTAGTCGGCTCTCATGTGGCCTGGCGCCAGGAGTTCGTGTGTAGCCGCGCGGGATGGGGCCTGGTCGCGCGCCACCGCGCCGCCGTCACCCTACTACACGCGGCGCTAGCGCCCGCTGGCGAGTTCGGCGACCTGTTGGCGCTGGCCGGCGCCGACGCCAGCTTGGCGCTGTGGGAGCGTGGCTCCGCATGGCGCGAGGTGGGCCGCACGAGCCTGCGCGCGCGCGGTTGGAGTGCGGTGGCGCGCGTGCAGTGGTCAGGGCGCAGCAGTCTGCTGCTGACGGGCCCGCTCGCGCTATCCGCCGATTGGGAGCTGCTCGTGCTGCGTGTTGAAGGTCTGGCGGGAACCTGTGTCTCCAGTCCTGACGCATTCCGGTCGTTGAATGTCTCTATTGCATCGCAGACGATGGGCGCTGTGGATCAGTGGCGAGCCGAGTGCGGTGCAGTGCGGGCGCCGCAGGCTGCTGGGCCGATGCGACCGGTGACGCGTTCCTTTCATTCGAGCTTCGGCGCTTCGGGGCCGGCCTATATTGCACCACCGTGTGGCTGAATGCCGCCACACAGGTTAAATATTATATACGTATTTTCGGTCTGGAAGAGTGATGGCGATTTTATGTAAACCTACTCGTTAGTAATAATAATTCATGCAAATCTCGCATGCAGGAGACGGAGTCTGAATATGCAGGGGTGACGTCGCCGTTACTGAGGATATACAACGAGAACGGCGCCCACTTGACGTGAGCAACGCTCCCCGGCCGCCGCTGCCTGTGCTTCTCCCGCTCACCCGTCCCCTCCCCTCACAGGCACGCGCTTGTGGCCGACGCGCCGCGCGAGCCACCCGGAGACTACCTGCGCGCCATCGACCCCGCCCACACAGAGCAGCCGGGCGCGCGCGCCGTGCGCCTGCTGGTGGTGGGCGCGGGCTGCCAGCTGAGCGCGTGGCTGGTGTCGGCGCCACGGCCCCCACCGTTGTTGGCGCTGACGAGCGGCGGGCTGGCGGAGCGCGTGCGGCGCTACCGCATGCGCCGCGCCGCGCCCGAGCAGGACGCGCCCGAGCCCGACGAGGCTGCTGTGCGCGCGGGTTGCACGCCGCCTGCGCACTTGTGCCAGCTGGCCGCGCCGCTCGTCGGACTCGTCCTTCACGAGCGGTGAGCTAATGTGTAGTGGGACGTCTGCCGCAGTGCTCGTTAACCAGCGTTGTTATTTCCCAGCGGGCGATGCATGTGGGCCGTGTGCAGTGACGGCAGCGCCGCATGCGTGTCGGTCGCCACACTGCAACTGCTGCTACATGTGCGCGCGCCGACGGGCGCGGCCGGGATTGGCGTGCACTATGTGCAGCCCGCCGCCTGCGCGTCGTTCGTGGCATGGTAAGTAGTCGCCTGAGGCTGGCGGCGCGTGGTGCGCGCATCGTGTCATGTGCCGTATGTACAGGCCGGCGGGCGGGTACTCGGCGCGCGTGGAGTGGCTGGCGGCGGCGTCACTCGGGCGCGGGTCGGGTCTGACGCACGACGCGGCGGCGCTGTGCTGCGTGCTGCCGCGTTCGGGCGAGCTGCTGGTACTGGCGGGCGAAGAGCTGTACGTGAGTGTCGGGCGAGGGGGGGCGGTGCGTGTGGCGGGTCGCTGACGAGCGCATGTTGCAGGTGTGGCGGAGCCGCGCGACATCGCAGTGGGACCCGCGCGACGGCAACTAGGCGCCGCAAGCGACGCTGCGCAACCTCATGCCTCATAATTATTATATATCACGACGACACAAAATGAAAATGTGACTGGCTTTGATTATTTATACAGGGTGATTGGAAGGGTGCAAAACTTTAAGCCGAAGATAGTACATACAATTTAGAACCATTTAAGCCATGGTTGTCTTAGACGAAGTCTTAGAGAATGAGCGAAAGAACTCATATCTGTAATTATAATATGTGTCACTATCGTATGCCTAAATGTGGATTAAAGCATATCTTAAACAATTTTGATAAAAAAGTTCGAAACTTCACACACTCTGATTACTGTATAATTCATATTGGCGAAATGGATTTAAAAAAAAAGGAAAATTATATAGAACTAGTTACGTTTACTCGCAAAAAATTTCAAACATTAAGTCACACTAATTTTATAATATTCCTACCGACTTTTAAATATATGGATAACAGTAATATTATGTATAACAGCTATATAGATACTTTCAATAACTTAATTTACATGGATGTGGAGACATATGAATATGCGTACATATTGGACTCCAATCTCAACCTTCCGTATACCTATGAAACTTATAACCTCTAAATTCTTAATTTTTTATGTTGTTATGCCCGACAGGGCCCACAATGCTCCAAAACTAATGTATATCCTTATGTACCTACCACCTAAGTTCACATTGTGGAATGCAATAAACATATTGAGTATTGAGTATTGAGTAACCACCGGTATGGGAGTTTAAATAACAAGGGCTTAAATATTGTAATATCTGATTTGGAAGACCTTATACTAAACCTTAACGCCTTGAATGCCACACACTTAGAATTTATCCCCAGAAAAACCAAGCAGAGTCGGTAAATGTAACACAATCACATAAAGAAACTCAGGTTATTCTACAGTAGTTACCTTAAGAGCGTGTTAACATTTTACAAACGTAAATCGAGAACTTGGGAGATTTTGGTAATATCAATCATCGTATTTATAATAGATTTTTATTTAAAGTCTATTAACAAAAACTCGTTCAAATTGGATTTTTGACTACGAAAATAGCGGATTTCGAAAGCACGATTTCCACATGACGCGCGATGGCTCAACTTTGAAGTAATATACAACAATTAGTACTAAGTAAGAAGGTAAAAGGTATTCATTCGAAAAGGCATACCCTAATTATTCTTCAAAGGCATTTTGAACTGCCTCTCGGTTATTGATTTTTTTTCCCCGCCAAGAAGTTATCCAAATTCTGGAAAAAGTAGAAGACTGTAGGGGCAAGGTCTGGTGAGTACGATGGATGACGGAGAACTTCCAACCCCAGCTCTTGTAAATTGGAGACCGTCTGCTGATCAGTATGAGGTCGCGCGTTGGTCGTGCAGGAGCAGCGGAGCCGAACGATTGACCAAAGCTAGTTGGAGATGTGCTTCTCCATCACTATGTTCAGTTCTTCACACTACACATCTGCAGTAATGCTCATCCCGTTTGGTAAGAAGCTGTGATGAATGACACCGGCGCTAGACCACCAAACAGTGACTAACACTTTTTAGGGGTCAGTTTTCGTTTGGGGCATTATTTAGGCGCTGAACCAGGATCTAACCAACTTGCGATCGTCGAACAGAATCCATTTTTCGTCGCAAGTAACAAAGCGATTCAATATGCCTTCGTTTGTGTGCCTGTTGAGCAGTGCAAGGCTCAACTCGACGTGTGCTTCGCGCTGGCGATCATTAAATTCGTGAGGGCACCCATTTCTCAAGCTTTTTTACCTTGCCAATTCGACGCAAATGGACCAATATTATTTTGATGCAAACAACGAAGGCTACTGCTAATTCAGCTGTAGATTGAGAATCATCAGCTAAAGTTTTCAGTCGACAACACGGGGTTCATTTCTTAGGTCGAAATTTCTAGAACGGAAGCAGGCAAACCAATAATGGGTGCAGCGATCGTTAGTAGTATTTGCTCCGTATACGTGGTTGATATTGCGTGTCGCTTCTGCCGCTTTGCTGCCACGACGGTACTCATACTCTATAATCACTCGAATTCTTAACGTATCCATGATGACGAAAAACATATAAATGCGATGAAAACAGAACCGTAACCATTAAACAAATGACTAATTTTCAAAAAATAATTCCATATTTAAAAATAAAAATAATTTGAACTTGGAATTCTGAGCGAAAAAAGAAAAAAATGGACTTGAAATAGCCTGTACGGCAGAACGGCAATATCATAGGTAAAGAACTATTATTTTAATTAGGTAAAGTGGAACTATGGACTTGTAACTTCTTTCTCTACAGACTTGTTATTATTTTACTTACAGAACATGGGTAGAATAGACAAAACATATTATTATGGATCACAGAAATCTGTTAGGTCACGAAAAAGTAAAATGATTAATAATTTGCAGAAGGCAAGAGAAGCTGCGTAAGTATCTATTTAATTTATTAACAGGGTGTCAAAACATTTGTGTTAGTTATTGTTTTTCTATCAACATTATACTCTTAGTCAGGTAAATAAAAAATCCACTAGCGGTCACCCATCAACCGTAACCGTTTCTTTTTATGCATTACTATTACTGATTCAATTTAAATACAGGGTGACTTGTAATTTGACGTATTCCTTCCAGGACGTGAAAGTGTGACCCATTTGCAACAATTAAGCACCGCATAAAGCCGAGGCAAAAATACATGGGATTCGGAAAAAACACAAATTTTATAAATTTTTGAAAATTTACCAGAATTCGTCGCTAAATATCAATTTTCTCTAAGCTCTCAAATTGAACGGCTTTCATTGCTATTTCATTGAATACATGATACTTTAAAAACCTTTCGATGTAACCAAATTTACCAAAACATCAAATATTTAAAAGTTAAAGAAAGAAGTTTACTAATCCTTTTCAAAAATTATTTACGGACATGAACTTTGACACCAGTTATTTCAAAATTTTACTAAGTCATGAAGCGTACAAATTACGGGAAAGACATCTTCATTTAATCAGCTATATATAACGAGGTACAAACGTTCAAAAATTTTAGTGGTGCCGATGAAACAGTCGATAATGCTGGCAAAGGTAGAATTTGCAAATTGTAGAAATAGAAAACAAATGTATGATAATCGAATTAATTAACTGGTTTATGCCATTCTTCTATTTTCTAACCTCCCAGGAATCCATTGCACGTTACAAACTCAGGTTATCATGACCAGGACACAAGTCACAAAGCGGCTGTTGAATTTTTAACATGACCCGGTCTAGTCACTGGTCCTTAGTTCGCGTGTGTTTAAACGTAATCCGCATGTACTTGTAGTTCATTGAGATAATTAACAATTACTTTTAAACTCCACTCTACTAACTATGTATGTTGTACTGCAATCGTTTGTGCCGTTCTCATCGATTAAATTATTGCAATGGACTAGAGGGGCTTGTTGACATATTAGTATATATTTAATTAAAATACACTAATAATCTATTTTGGACAGTATTTTTTATTTTCTCCGTAAACCTCTAGCTTTTTATTTAAAAAAATATAGGTACGCCATAGCTACAGACCAAGATCGTTTAGTCGTCGCAGCGTTGCAACTGTGTGCCATACATGAGGAAAAATGCACACACGCGCACACACGAGGTGGCATCGAGCAATAAAAACCTAAAACCCGAACGCCTAGATTTGGTACAACGGTACAAGCTCTTAATATTCTTCATCAAAATATAGCGGGACTAATTAATAAATTTCACGATCTCACTGTATGCCTAGAGGAGTTAACTGAGAAGATACTCATTGATGTAATCTGCATTACTGAACATTTTATAATGTCTGGCTATGAACAATATCTTACAGTACCCAACTATGACCTAGCTGCATGCTACAGTAGAAGACATACCAAGAGAGGTGGCACATGTATCTTGGTAAAAAAGGGACAACAGTAGAATGATGTTCCTGATATCACTAAACTTTAAAAAATATGTTGTGCAATTGAATTAGGACATAAATATACATATCACAATGGTATCCACCATTGTGATACGTGTACATAGAGTACCAAATTCAAACAATTTGGATTTATTTTATGATCATTTAAATAAATTGTTGCAATACACACAAAAAAAAAACGCAAGAGATATATTATAATATGCGACGACTTTAATATTGACATTTTTAAACGTAATAGTATCACACTTGAATTTGAATGCATCTTGCTTAATTTTACTAGATAACTCGTAATCCAATATGTTGCAAAGAAAAGCAAAGTCTGTATAACTTTATATAATCCGTTTAATACCAATATTACACTTTTGTTATCACTTTTAAATACATCAAAATACGTCTGCACTCCGAGAGTGTTCAAGCTCGACTGGCTCCACTGCCATGTTCCCAAGTGAGACTTTACACGTAGTCTACTGTTTGACAGCTAGTTGCTGTCAATCGGGAAAAGTCAGTTTAACAACTAATAATCAATGCAATTTCACTTGGGCACATGGTTACAACTTTAAAAAATAAAATATAAAAACTGCAAATACATGATTATAAAAACAAAATAATATTTAGAACATTACATAATTAAATTAAATAATAACAAAAGCTAACACACTGTATATAAATAACGACGTGATTATAATAATGACAACCTAAAAAAGTTCAAAGACTGTTTACATAACATTTCCTTACATAACATTTCCTTTTCTGAAATCTACGAAACTAACGATCCCGATGTAGCTTGTTTATGGAGACCTTTAAATTGTTTACGACTTTTACTCTCCACTTAGAAAAGTTACAATAAACACATACAAAAAGGCTCAGTAGGTATCGCGTGGCATCAGTGCATGTAGTAGAAAAAAGAGGCAATTGTTATGGCGTTACAGGTTCAAACCAAATGAGACTACCAAAAAAGAATTAGAAAATTACGCTGCTAGATATAAGAAAATTATTAAACTAACAAAATGCATACAATATTAAAATATTCATAAACAAGTCGAAAAAAGCCTTTTTTTGGGTGGGAAATTATCAAATAACTTCTCCCGCTCTGCCCACCCGTGTTCCTTCGGTTGCCCTGTTGCCGGGGGCCACGATCTCCCTTTCGGTTTTCTTCGCGATCCCGGCAGGCATCGGCCCTAGCGGACCCTGTCAATTCTGCTGACATCTCTTTGACGCGCGCATGGATCACAACGCGCCGTCGACCCGGGCCTGGTCCTTATCGGATGGCGAGCTACCCATTGCTTAACGTCCGCAAGCCCGCGCCTACGGTGGCCGGAAATTGGCCTGCGATTGTCGACGCCCAGGGCGTCTCCTCCTGCGGCAGCTAGGGGAGTGAGGGCGCGAAATTTGCCTCTCCCTCACGCGTTCTGCGTCCTCCTTCGCGAGCATTACCGCTTCACAGAAAGACGTGACGGCCTCCCATTTCCTCTCGCTCCGTACCATGGCCTGAATCAGGGCCGGACTCGAGAGATCACCGCTGCCGATCGCCTCCGCGAGGACACGGCGATGCTCCGCCCAAGCCGGGCAGACCTCCACCGTATGCTCCACCGTGTCCTCCGGGCGATCCACACAAGGGTGACACCTGGGCGTTTCCTCCCGCCTTATCCTGTACAGGGACCTCCCGAAACAGCCATGTCCGGTGAGGAGCTGCGTTAGGCGGAAGGTGAGGACGTCGTGGCGCCTCTCTAGCCACTCCTCAAAGAGGGGTCTTATCGCCGCAATTGTGGCGTGCCCAGCGCTGGGTTGCGACAATCGCACTCTCCATGACGCCATGAGATCCCGCCAGAGTTCTGTCCACTGTGCCGTGATTTCTCGATGCAGCGGAGTTAAGCCCCGGCGTTTTGCCTCCTCACGCCAATCTCAAATGAGCGCGAGGACCTTTACCTCCAGATCCCATGGCGGTAAACCGACAAGGAGGCTCGCCGCCTCACAGGAGATCGTGCGGTATCCTCGGGCCAACCGGATGGCCATGACCCTCTGGGACGCGTTCAACCGGCGGGCTGGCCGCAGCCTCAATGAACGCGCCCACACCGGCGCCCCGTAGAGGGCCATGGACCACGCGATCTCCGCGTAGAGCCTCCGGCAGGAGGCGTTTGGACCCCCTAGATTGGGCAGGAGCCACTTCAAAGCAGCCCCGGCCCGTTCCAGTCTGGGAGCCACACGTCGGAAATGCTCCACGTAGTTCCACCGGCTGTCGAGGACGAATCCCAGATACTTAATCGACGACTCGACACCGATGTGAACCCCTCCCGCCATTACCTGGCAACCCGACGGTGGCGCATTCCGAGGACCATGAAAACCCATGGACCCGGACTTGTGCAGGGCCACCTCGAGTCGACGATTGTCGCAACCCCGCCTGTCACTAAGTCGGCCGCCGCCTGGTATGACCTCCCCTGCGCCAGGACTAACGTATTGTCAGCGTAAGAAACGACGCTAACGTCGCTAGGGAGGTTGGTGTGCAGCACCCAGTCGTATCCGATGTCCCTCAGATGCGGTCCCAGGACCGATCTCTGTGGGACACCGCACGACATCTCTCGCCGGTTCCACTCTCCTTGGTGACCGAGGTAGATGACGGCCCTGTCCGTCAAATAGACCTCGACCACAAACCTGCCGGCCTGCCAGCCTGGAGAATTATACATAACATAACATAACATACGTAACATAACATACATAACATAACATACATAACATAACATACATAACATAACATCACGCCTTGTTTCCCATAAGGGTTGGGCAGAGGTGTCCCTGTAGGAGATTCAACCACATTTCGCCAGTTATGTTTTAAGTCCCATGTAATAGGGGGCGAGCCTATTGCAATCCATTCGACGCTCGGCACTGGTCGCGGACGGTTGTGTGCTTATGCTCTCCCGCTCACGGCTCAGTGTTCTTGAGTCATTATTTCGTTGCGTTTACGTAACGATTCTAAAAGTCACCCGACTACACCCGATCTCCGATCGTTAAACGCCCGATCGTTTAACGATCGGAGATCGGGTGTAGTCACGCCACTCCCAAATGTGCGCGAGGACCTTTGCCTCCAGATCCCATGGCGGTAATCCGACAAGGAGGCTCGCCGCCTCACAGGAGATCGTGCGGTATCCTCGGGCCAACCGGATGGCCATGACCCTCTGGGACGCGTTCAACCGGCGGTCTGGCCACAGCCTCAATGAACGCGCCCACACCGGCGCCCCGTAGAGGGCCATGGACCACACAATCCCCGCGTAGAGCCTCCGGCAGGAGGCGTTTGGACCCCCTATATTGGCAGGTACACCCGATCTCCGATCGTTAAACGATCCGGCTAAGATCACCATTGGGCATTGGTGACAGTTTTGCCTTCACAGCGACGCACCTAGCGTGGTCGGGTATATTGATACCCTTCACGCAAGACTGGTTAGGACTCCGTTGCACAATAAGATAGGCAACGGGCCAACGCATCCTCCCTGTCTACACCCGACAGGGAGGGATTACACATCTCCGGCCAACCCACCGGGGAGATAGGTTTAGGAAACGATAGGAGAATTAGGTCACTTTTGAATTTCCCTCTTCCACTATGGAAGACCCCGTCCTCTGCCTTCAGAAGTTTGTAAATTTTTTTCAGGGCACTCCTAGATCAGGAGCACATTTTAAAATAATAATAATAATAATAAAACTTTATTCAGCTGAAAAGGTAAAACACTAAATACAAATTTGCTTAAATCTACGAAAAATTCGATTATGTTATGTGCCTGAACTAGGTCATCCTGTATTTCAGGCTAGGCAAGGTATAATAAATATTTCTAAATAATCACATTCGTTATAAAAATCTAGTCATCTAATAGGTAAGTAAAATGGTGTAAATAGTACCATAAATCCTACTTGCTAAAATCTTAGTACCTATCCTTACTTAGCTAAACTTAATTAGTAATTTTTTTATTTATTTAAGTACGACTAATAGTTTCTCTGTATCTTCATAGGACATACTTTGAAGAGCTTCCTTAAGAGTTCTTTTACAATTATTATAATTTAGAGAATAAATGTTAGTTCTCGCATTTAGTCTATTATAAAGTAATGGTCCTAGGAAGACAAACAATTTGGCTGCGAAGGCATGTTTTGTACTTTTTGTAGGGCAAACTATGTCTTTCCGTCTTTTTTTAGTAAATTCAGTGCTATATGGGAGGGCTGCGTGTTGTTTTAATACGATGCTCATTATGAATAACTGTCGAGCTGTTAGTACTTCACAGGATTTATAGAGTAGGTTAGTGGGAAAAAGGAAAGGGCGGCAAGTAGAAACCTTAAGAATTGCTCTTTGAGCTCTTTCAATCGGTAGTAGCAAATTTTTACCTGCTCCACCCCAAGAGGTAATGCAGTAAGTCAAAATTGACTGACAGAGAGCAAAGTAAACTTGCCTAATTAATTTTGGGTCTGCAATATAACGTAGTTTTTTGAAAACGAATATTAGCTTACGCATTCTGTTATTTAATGCTTCTATGTGTTGTTTAAAAGATAGGGTTTCATCTATTACAATTCCTAGATATTTTATTTTATTAGTTATATTAATATTAGGACACGTAAGCAGGCAATCCGCAGGGACCATACAAGAGTGAGCAAACATCGTTGAGGGCAAAACAGATGTATGTTTGGACATTGAAAACTTAATATAATTTGTCTTAGTCGCATTTAGGGTTAGTGAGTTATGTTGAAGCCACTTATTTACCATATTAAAACCGTGTTGCGCAAACTTGTAGACTTCATGTTCCGATTCAGCAGAAAAAAGGAGGGCAGTGTCGTCAGCGTAAGATATTATGCCGTGCTCTAGGTTTAGATTACAAAGGTCATTTATGTATATCAAAAAAAGAGTAGGCCCTAAAATACTTCCTTGGGGCACACCAAAGGGCGTGTTTTTTTCGTCTGCGCTGAGAACATTGCCAATCTTAACGCACTGGCTTCGGTCTTCTAAGTAACTTTTGAGAAGTTTCAGTTGAATGCCTCTTATGCCCACTATCTCAAGCTTGCGCAATAGAATAGGAATGGAGACTGTGTCAAAAGCTTTAGCGAGGACCAGGAAAACTCCCACTGTGTGGTTACCCTTGTCAAGTTCTTGAGCTAGATAGTCAGTGTACGAGCATCGCCACATGATATTTATTGTTTTAGTTTTTACCTGATCAAGCAGTTGCTAATTCACCGATTTATGTACATTCGCTGACTAAGCTATTACGCCCGCCACAAGCCACCTACTTTTGGCATTATATAATTCGTTGTTTTATTAAATAAATGGTCAATCATTATCGGACACAAAACAGTGATTTTATTTCCTGTACACATCCCGAGTGATTCATCCACCTACATCCTACATATCAGTGTGCCGAGCTGCTGCCCGTACATTTATGGTCCTTCGAGCCGGATCGCCACTACTGGAGCAAACAGTCCTGCAAGTCGCACAGGTACGAAGTGTTTCTACTTACGATAGCGAATCGGTTTGACTGGTCTTCCACAAGCGGATCGCCCCAGTCAGATTGAGAAGGCGCACAATATCGTACAGAGAGATTCCTTCGGACCCTGCGATCGCCGTGGGAAACATCAACATTTGGTGGTTCGGGAACTCCATACAACAATACAACAGTGAAGTCAACAGAGCTAACGTCCATCCACTACACGCATACATACTCGTGCAACAATTATGGACGCCAGGCAACAAGAACTTCTCAAGCGGCAGGAAATCATCGCAGAGGGCATCCGAAAAATTGGTGTCAACTTCGGAAAAGATGGCCCTGACCGCAAAACCGCCACATACATCCGGGGCAGACTGGATACCCTCCAGGCGCACTGGAACGAATTCGAAATGAATCATGGCGTGCTACAGGGCGCCATAGACCAGACCGACATATACTACACAACAAAAGTATACGACAGGGTCAAGTCGAACTACTCAAACATACAACATAAGCTGCAAACATGGTCAACAAGCACTGCGGAACTCGCGAGTCGCCCAGAAGAAGAGAACAAGAACACTGGAGTCCTATCGAGATCGGACGAGCTAAAAAATCAACAAGCAACCAACTTTAGAGCCTTCTCACGTTTCGTCAGCAACTTGCGGACTGCTGACATTATTGAGAAATGGGAGATAGAAGACAAGCTTAGGGTACTCGAATCGCGATGGAGGGCGATTGACGAAGTGCACTGGCAGCTCGACAACGTTCTCGTCGGTAGCGACGTAAACTACGAGCTCGAGTTCTCGCAGTACGAAGAAACATACGAGTGCACAAAGCGAGGTCTCAACCGCAAACTCAACCACGCTGTCCAACAACGGGATAGTGCGCCAAGGATCGAAATACCGATATTCACTGGAAACTACACACAATGGCCGACATTCCTCGATCTATACATCGCGGCTATTCATAATAACCCTTCCCTCTCGAAGGGGCAGAAGATGCAACACCTGAAAGGGAAGCTAAAAGGAGAAGCTGAGCGCCTGGTGCAACATCTGTCTGTTTCCGAGAGCAACTACGACTCCTGCTGGGAAATCCTCCACCATAGGTACAATAACTTGCAGATGCTCTTCACCAAGCAAATGCAAGTTTTGATGAGTCAACCTACGATTCAAAATCAAAACGCGTACGAGCTGAAGCGCCTACACGACACCAGTCTCGAAACCGTGCACGCGTTGCGTAACTTGAGCATCGACACGGCAACATGGGACCCGATTTTGGTGCACATTCTGGCAGCAAAACTAGACACTCAGACCTACGCTGACTACATGGAGGCGAGGAAAAATCCAAGAGGGCTTCCCGACTTCAAGGAATTCATCCAGTTCATCGAAGGGAAGTTCACGGCGCTGGAGTCAGTAGTGAAGAAAACAAGTAAACCCAACAAACAAACAGATGCCGACGTCACCCCAAATAAAGGGGCCTCGATGACAACAGTACCAAGGGATGCGTACAACAGATACAGACGCTACCCCAAAGCAAACCATACAAGCTCCGACAGAAATTGTCCAGTTTGCAAAACAAGCCACATCTTGCTCTACTGTAAAGAGTTTCAAGAAATGACGCCAGCCATAAAAATTAGGACAATTGAGCAATTGAACATTTGCAAAAACTGCATGTATCCGCACAACGGAAAGAAATGCAACTCGCAGAAAAGATGCAAAGTGTGTAACGGCGCACATCACACCACGCTACATGACCTAGTCCGCGATACTACGTCAGCGACACTGTCGTCAAGCCAAATGGCCGAAGGCGTGACAAACAACAACATGCAGCGAAAAACCAATCACGTGTCAGGAAATTTTAACGAAGTTTTACTGGCTACAGTACAACTTAAAGTAAAGGCTGCAGATGGAACTTACACCGTACTTAGATGCCTTCTGGACCAAGGCTCCCAACTGAACCTTATAACAGAATCGGCTGTGCAACGACTTGGGCTTCCGCGACGCAACCACAACTCAACTGTGTCAGGGATCGGAGCATTTGCCAGCCAGAGCAACGGGACCGTTCAGTTGGACTGTAAGTCCCTTTACGGAGATTACGAGTTTTCAACGCCGGCATTAGTAATGGCTAAACTACTCAACAACCTGCCTAACTACTCCTTCGAAAAACAAGATTGGCCTCACATAGAAAACATTAACCTGGCCGACCCACAATTCAACTTATCAAGGCCGATTGACATTCTACTTGATGCTGGGGTATATGGCGACATAGTCATGAGCAACATTACTCGAGGAAACATATACGCACCAATAGCACAACAAACAAAGCTCGGCTGGGTATTAGTTGGAAATACGAATACTTTCAACTGTCATGTCGTGGTGGACACTAGCGATATCTCTCGTTTCTGGGAAATTGAAGAGATAATATCAGACGACCAGTCTACGACTGTCGATGAGGAGTACTGCGAGAGGCTGTACGCTGATACAACAAAAAGACAAGAAGATGGGCGGTATGAAGTGAGAATCCCCATGAAGACCAGTTTCGAGCAATATTTAGGACGATCAAAGCCACAAGCAGTCGCGCAATTCAAGCAATTGGAAAAACGTTTGACAAGAGACGAAACCCTCGCTTCAAGCTACAAGGCTTTCATCGGCGATTACAAAGCTCTAGGACATATGAAAAGGTGCACAGAGCCGGACACGCCAAGCTGTTTCCTACCCCATCATGGAGTAATGAGACCCGATTCAACGACAACCAAACTCCGAGTGGTTTTCAATGCATCAGCAACCACTAGCTCGGGACACAGTTTAAACCAACTGATGGAATGCGGGCCTAACTTACAACAAGACTTACAAGCTATTATTCTACGATGGAGGGCATTTGAATACGTGTACACAGCGGATATTGAGAAATTTTACCGACAAATACGTATTCAGGAAAAAGACCAACACTTACAAAAAATAGTGTGGAGGGATTCAGTCACAGAGCCGTTACAAGAGTTACAACTGACTACAGTAACATATGGTACCAAGTCCGCTCCCTTCCTGGCAATGCGCACCATAAGGCAACTGGTAAAGGATGACGGTGCACAGTACCCCTTGGCGGCGGCTATTCTGTCCAATCAGCTATACATGGACGACTTAATAGGCGGGAGTCACGACTTCATAACAGCACAGAAAGCTCGAAGTCAACTTATAACAATGCTGAAGGGCGGTGGATTCAACTTACGAAAGTGGGCTAGCAACGAAACGCGCCTACTTGAAGGCTTATCCGATGAATTGATAAGCCAAAAAATGTTCGACTTCAAGGATGCAGACACCAACAAAACGCTAGGCATCACTTGGAACCCGCGCACGGATCAGTTTACCTACAAACAAATACCACTCTGCAACAAACGTGATGTCGACACAAAACGCACACTACTGTCGGATATATCAAAACTGTATGACCCACTTGGTTGGCTATCACCGGTAACAGTGAAAGCCAAGCTAATTTTTCAACATGCTTGGTCAACTACAACGAGCTGGGATGATAAACTCCCACTAAAGATACAGCAAGAATGGGAGCAATTCCGCAATCAGCTCGCACACATACACGACATAACAATACCACGCTGGATCGGCGACACCCAACAACCCTTCCAACTTCATGGCTACTGTGATTCATCAGAACGAGCCTATGCATGTGTCATATATTGCAAGACCACTGATAAAGAAGGTAAACAGATGATAAGGCTAGTAGCAGCTAAAACAAAATTAGCCCCACAGAAAAAGCCTATTTCTCTGCCACGACTGGAGTTATGTGGTGCAGTACTACTAGCCCGACTGATCGAAAAAGTAAAAAACTCCATCAACTCGCAGATCCACACCATACATTGCTGGACGGACTCCATGGTGGTGCTTGGCTGGCTACATGGTGATGTGAGCCGTTGGAAGAGTTTCGTAGCCAACAGAGTCACAAAAATTATCCAAATAACACCACCCAACTCCTGGGCCCATGTCAAGTCCGAAGACAATCCTGCGGACTGCGCAAGCAGAGGAATCTCACCATCAGCCTTGATAGCTCACGAACTGTGGTGGAAAGGCCCAACCTGGCTTCAAAACAACAACATACCCAAACAAGGTATTTTTACAACGAACGAAGAGAAAAATAAACGAGGTCAAACCTGCGCAATACAAACAATAGACGCGCCCCTCATCGAGCAACTACTGCAAAAATACAGCACGATGACTTATGCAACCCGAGTCATCAGCTGGATCAGACGATTCATAAACAACTCGCGTGACGCAACAAGAGCCATACACAGGTCACACTTAACTACGGAAGACATTGTGCAGACTCAGCACCTGCTTGTGAAAACTACACAGAACAATACATTTGGCGATGAAATAGCATACCTACACAAACATAACAAGGTACGGGCTACAAGCAAACTGTTGAGTTTAAGCCCAATGCTAGACGCACAAGGTATTCTTCGAGTGGGAGGAAGACTTGAACATGCTAAGTTAAACGACTCCCAAAAACATCCAATAATTTTACCAAACAAACACAAGTTATCAGACCTCCTGATTGACCAAGCCCACAAGAATACTCTCCACGGCGGTGCCAGGCTTACTTTGGGAAACCTTCGTAACAAATATTGGATACTTGGCGGCATGAAACCAATCAAGAAGCAACTCAACAAATGTGTCACCTGCCACCGCTACAAAACGCAACGCAGCAATCAACAAATGGCACACTTACCAACGCCTCGAGTTACACCTTCAAGGCCATTCACACACACGGGCGTGGATTTCACGGGACACGTTGAAATAAAGGCTAACAAAGGTCGCGGCATTAAAACAGTTAAAGCCTACATCGCTATTTTCATTTGTTTATGCACAAAAGCCATCCACCTGGAGCTGGTGTCAGATCTCAGCACGATAACATTCCTCGCAGCATTGAAGCGGCTATGCGCACGACGAGGAACACCAAAACATATCTACAGTGACAACGGAACGAACTTTGTCGGAGCAGCAAGAGCTCTAGCCAAAGAACGCCAGGAGGCACTGCAGCTTCTAGTTAACGACGACCTCATCAACAACACTTCCGAAAAAGGTATGGAATGGCACTTTAACGCACCATCTTGGCCCACAGCGGGAGGACTATGGGAAGCTGCAGTCAAGAGTATGAAACACCACCTAAAACGCGTCCTTGGGGAACAAAGGCTTACGTACGAAGAGTTTACTACTTTGCTAGTACAAATTGAAGCCTGCCTCAACTCAAGGCCACTTGTCGCCCTAACAAACGACCTCGACGACATCGATTACTTGACACCAGGCCACTTTTTAGTCGGTGGACCGGTTCTGGCACCTCCGATGACGTCAGAGAGTGACAACAGCCAGTTAACTTTACGATGGCGCCTGACAGAAAACATGTACAAGGAATTTTGGAAGAAATGGTCCAAAGATTACCTACAAACATTACAATTACGAGGGAAATGGCAAACTCCAACACGCAACATTGCCGTGAATGACGTCGTCCTTGTAAAAGAAGAACAAATAGCCCCAGCCCGATGGTTATTAGGGCGAGTTATAGAGACGCATCCTGGACCGGATAACTTGGTACGAGTCGTCACGCTCAAAACTAAATCCAACATAATGAAGAGACCCGTAACGAAATTGTCCCGATTACCAATTGAAACCGGGAACAACAAAGAAAACAAACCAACACAACCAGAGGCGACGTCATCAACATCTCAACGTCGGGTGAGCCCTAGACGGGCACAGAAGGGTGTTTCCAGCTGTAACGTCCTCAAGTACCTAAGCACGTTACTAGTACTGATGGTTACGTGTGTGACACCGTCCATGCAACAACTCGTCAATGTAACAACTCTAGACCCGACCCGCCTTGTATACTTTGACAAAGCCGCAGACTTACAGATAATACAAGACGAATGGAGACTGGTAGTATACTACAACATGTCAACTTACTGGAAAAGTACTTCTGCCGTTGAACAATACGTCCAGCAATTACACGGACTTTGTCAACGAAATATAGCGTACTTGACTATATCCACACAACTCGAGCACGAACTAAACGAGCTCAAACACTACAACGAAGTACTACAATCCGACCACGAAATACGTAGCAAGCGAGGTCTCATAAACGGAATTGGGAACATTGCCAACTCTCTATTTGGAGTGCTTGATGACAAATTCGCCGAAAAATACAACAACGACATCAAACTACTGCACAGCAATGAAGACCACTTGTACAATCTGTACAAACAACAGACTTCAATAATCGAAGGGGAATATAACCTTCTGAAGAGGAACGAGCAAGTAATGAACCGGCAGTTCATTGTCATCAACAAAAGTCTCAGAGACTCGCTCCAACAACTGAAAACCGAACAAGACCAAGCAACGTTCCTTACTGCTACTGCACTTGCCGCAAACATGATGATAACAAACTTGCGGAGAATACAAGACATGTTGATCAGCCTAGTTACAGATCTTCGTCACGGCAAGGTCGACACTCACCTGTTGAAACCCGATGCGTTCGAAAAACAGTTGAACATCATAGCAGGACAAGTCCCAAAAGGATTATCTCTCCCTTGCTCAAACAAGTTCAAGTGTATCCGGGAAATGTATAAACTAGCAAGTGTGCAAGGAAAACTAATCGAAGACTTCATCATATTCGAAGTAAAAATCCCGTTAGTAGCAGACGAACAGTACGAACTAACCGAAGTCATCCCAATCCGCAACATAAAGGGAACCTCCATGATTCACATGAGTCACAGACACTACAAAATACAGGCATCATCACCTTAGCTACAGGTTGCATGATGCGCGGCGATAAACATCTGATTCATGCACATTACAAAATGCAAAGCACCATGGAATTAGGAAATGAGCAAGAGATCTACGTACCAGAGATAAATCTAAACGAACTATTAACAAGCAATAGTCAAATTACAAATATAACAAATATGGAACTTGAAACACATGAAGAACAACTAAAGAGTATGAAGAGAAAAATTGAGCTGGTTAAAGAACAACAGGACATACAAATGGTTAATTCCGTGGAGGCGGAGCAACATCACTACGTCCTGTACGGCTGTATGATAACCTGTGCAACAATATTCAGCATATGGGTATGCGTCCAAATTAAAGCACGCTGTCTCCGTACACCTCAAGGAAACAGAACAGGAAAGCAGGCGCACAAGGAAGAGATTGAGATGGCCCCAAGTCCTACTGAACGGCATCTCCCTACGGAAGGACAAGCAAAGGCAGACACCCCGGATCTAGAAGAGGTCACCAGACATCTTCCTAACAGCAGCAAGGTGGATCGCGAAACGTCGCCAATGACAGTTAGCGACGGACATAGAACCTTCCAATAACTTTCTTTACATACTTTACGTACCCTTGGATAATGCATTTTACTGGACATTTGTACTTTTATAGTCGGCAGGATGTACGAGCATCGCCACATGATATTTATTGTTTTAGTTTTTACCTGATCAAGCAGTTGCTAATTCACCGATTTATGTACATTCGCTGACTAAGCTATTACGCCCGCCACAAGCCACCTACTTTTGGCATTATATAATAATTCGTTGTTTTATTAAATAAATGGTCAATCATTATCGGACACAAAACAGTGATTTTATTTCCTGTACACATCCCGAGTGATTCATCCACCTACATCCTACATATCAGTGTGCGGAGCTGCTGCCCGTACAGTCAGTCAGATGATGTACAGCATCGGCAGTTGAAACTTTAGGTCTAAATCCATATTGACGATCCGACAAAATAGATTTATCCTCCAGATATTTAAACAATCTTTTATTTATGATATTTTCCAAAATTTTTGACATAGAAGGCAATAAAGAAATTGGTCTATAATTTGTTACTTGCTGTTTACTGCCTGTTTTGTATACAGGGACAATAACTGCTTTTTTGAGACACTCGGGAAAAAGACCCAAAGACAGGCACATTCGGAAAAAATAAGTCAGTGGTGGTACTAAAATATTCTTGAATTGTTTGATGATTTTATTAGATATATTATCCCAACCAACTGCACAGTCGTCTTTCAAAGTCATGATTATTCTTTCTACCTCAGTTTCGTCAGTATCTAGCAGGGCGAAGGATGTTAAGGTGGGGTTACATTCAAAAGGCGTACTTGTTTGAAAGTGTGATTGAGCCCGATTTATTTCTGCCAGGTTCTTTCCGACGTTAACAAAGAAATTATTTGCTAAGTTAGCAGATGTCAGCGGTGTCGAGTGTGCTTTTAATAAACCTGAAGATGACTCATTTTGTTTCGAGGTGTATGTTACATTTTTAATATATTTCCAAATATGTTTACTATTTGTTCCAGCCTTTTCCAGTGCAGTTTTATCGTAGTTGCTTTTAACCTTCTTGAGAAGATCAATACAGAAATTACGATACCTTTTGTACGACAGTTGCAGTATTGCATTATCTTAATGAGATTTAGCCTTCATGTGCAGTTTATCTCTATGTTTCATACAACGAATAAGACCTGTCGTGATCCAGGGTTTTATGTTACTATTTTTACGGCTCAATCTTAATATGTCTGTATTTCTTTGAATTGCATGTCGTATATTTTCTATTACGTACAACATACAAAACTGCGGATCAGGAGAATTGTAGACTGGATCAAAGTTGATGACGCGTAAATCTTCTTCAAGTTTATTTATGTTTAGTTTAGAAATTGTGCGAATGTTGTGTTTAGGTAATTTACAGTTTATGATTAATAGAGCAGTATTGTGATCGGTTATTGTTGAGTTAACAACAAGTGCAAGTGAAGGGAAATTTTATTTAAGCATGATATGGTCCAAGCAGGAGCCACTTTGATGTGTAGGAAAATTGTGTGCGGGGAGCAAGCCATGAAAGGCGCATAGGTTCAGGTATTCCTGAGCAGATGCATCAGTATGTCCTGGAAGAATATTAATGTTAATATCACCAATTAAAATCGTGTTTTTGAAGGATGACAGGTTTTGCCAGGTGTCATTCAGAGAGTTAGTAAAATTGCTGATATTTTTAAAGGAAGGAGGTCGATATATTGCTAATATCGCAAATTCTGATCCAATTTTTATTAACAAACTGTTACAGTCGACCATATTAGGTTCCTCAACGGAGACATTGAGATGATTTCTGACATAAACTATCACCCCATCATTTTGATTGTAATTTATACTACTTTTGTACATATTATATCCCGTGATTAGTGGTATGTTATACTGCTTGGCAAGCCAACATTCGGTCAAAACAATTATGTCACAATTTATGTTTATCCGTTGTTGAAAAGTGCAAAAACTATCAAAATTCTTAAATATGCTACGAATATTTTGTGTTAGTACGGTTAACGGAGTTTTATAGTCGGAGAGATATTGTTTGCAATGTTCCGCTTCACAAACTTTTGACTCAGATACAGAGAAATTATCTAAGTCATTAATTAGCGTGTTAATCATAATAAATAAAAAAAATAGAAATCAAAAATAAGTATAAGGTCTAAAAATAACTTATAAACGGCACTCTTAGGCGCCTCCATAATCAATAGAATTAATGTATCGTTTCTCAGCCATTATTTTCGCCGGGCAGTCAGTAGCACCTGTTATGTGTTTGTCTGGCTTTTTGAAATGCGAGCAAGTAGCGCATTTTGGTTCATTTGCCTTCTTTGAACAATCTTTGATCGAGTGACCTTGATCACCACAGTGGCCGCAGGTGTAAGATGTCTGTCGACATGACTTGGCAGCGTGTCCATACTGCTGGCACTTATAGCAGCGTGTGACTAAAGTGAAGTCTCTGACAGGGCATGATGACCAATTCACAAATACACGTTCTTTTGACATTAGAGCTTTTCGAACGAGCGGAGATACTTCTACTATATAATTGCAGGTCTCGGTGTCCTTCTTACCTGACTTATGGCTTAGCTTGATGGAGGTCATAAATGACTCTAGACTGCAGTCCTGAAGTTTTTCGGCCAAATTTTGATGGTATAGACATGTAAAGACTTCATTTTCTGTCATGGATGTCGGCACTCCTATGATGACTACTCTGGGCTTTCTTTTATGAGGCTCGTCGACGGTTAGACCCGACCTTGTGAGCTGCACCGATTGTCTGAGCTTTTCAATGTCGTCCTTCGTTTCGGTGCTGATAATCACTCCGCCGTTTTTAGTCTTGCGCAGGCCCCTCACGTGAAGTTGCATTTTTTCTGGGTAAATAATTTTTTGGACCAGAGATTTTGTTTCATCACTGGTCTTCAATTTGTCGTTCGGATAGATAGCCACTGAACTTAGGTTAATTGGCTGGATGTAGTTGTTGGCACCTTTCTTTATCATATCAGAAAAGGAAGGTCCTAGGGCAGGTTTATATGAATCTCCGATTCTCGACTTAAGCTCCTGTAGCTGCTGCGAAAGGTCAAGTTTGTTTTCTAAATTTATAATAGCATGGTGGAATTGGACGGCTTTTGCTTTAATGGACTGGTACTGGACGGCCATTTGCGATGTCCCATGGCCAACCTTCCGGCAAAGGGCATTGATGCGTAATTTCTGGTCAGAGTTCAGCTTGCCTTCTGCGGCAATAGCGCACACCTCCTTCAAGCTCTGTTTAATATTACTCATCCAGTTTTGAACTTCTGTCGTCGGTATAGCATCGAGGTCATTATTCCTTTGACTCGGCACTTGAGGGGGAGCAGTGGGTACGGCTGCGGGCACGGGTGTACCCGGCGGGGAGTGGGTACACCTATGTCTCCGGCTGAAGGGACTCTCATCCATTGTTAAACAGGTTATTTACTTGTTAATCATGAATCATCATCAAACAAAAACACACTTTACACAAACCTAATTTCCGACACAGTTTGCGCAATTACCGGCCGATGCACTAAAAAAAACTAGGTCACGACTTCGCAAGTGATTATTTGTTTATTTTAATTAATTGTTCGACACGTCTGTTTACCACGACATATCAAATACCTTTTTCGAATTTTAAAGACTAAGTATAGTTTTTTTTTAAAGACTAAGTATGGAGCTCAGTTCACTGAGCTTCAAACTAAGTTACTAGGTCCCCGTCCCTCTGACAAAAGCGTCGCTGACTTCAGCGATGCACTAGAATCTCAGTCTCTCCCAGCCGTCGAGCTGGGTAGGTCCCCTAGTCCGGCAGAGTCCATGGACACTAACGTGACCATCATCGCTGCTTCTTCAAAGCGGCCTAGCACCCCTTACCCTTATGGTTCGGAGGAGGTCGAGGCAAAGCCCTCTTCCTCTTCCTCTCATTCCGACGACGGCTATATAGCTGTCCAAGGAAAAGGGAGGAAAAGGAAAAATAAGAAGTAGAGTTCGACTCAGGCCAGTAAGGTCGCAGCGGTCGAAGAATCTGACTCAGCCCCTTCCTTACCCGCACCCGTAATCTCAACCCCATTAGACTCTCTCGCTACCCTTGCGACTTGCGCCCCCGTAGCTTCCCTCTCTCCCTCCATCGCGTCTCAACTGATTGCGTCATCCTCGTAGGATAACCCCTCGCTAATCATTAAAAAAGTCCCCCCGCCACCTCCCGTGTTCATTCAGGACAAGGGAAAGTGGACGGATATATCTTAATGGTGTATCGATCAAAAGATCAACTACACTATAGCCCGTAATACCCAACAGGGTATAAAAGTCATCCCTACGTCCCGCGACTATAGGCAACTCACAAAACTTCTGCGATCGAGAGGTGTGTCATTCCATACCTTCTCCTTCGCAGAGAAAAACAGACCTGCGTAGTGATCAAACGGATCCCCCGCGAAATTCCCGCTTCCGAGATATTAGCCGACTTTCAGTCGCAAAACGTCCCGGTAGACGAAGTTCACCGTATGCACCGCTCCAGAGGCGGTGAGTCATACGACATGGTTCTTGTAGTATGTCCCCCCGTAGTAGGTCATCACCCGATTTTTCAAATAAAGTCCCTCTGTAAACTCATGGGCTTTATTATCGAGAAACCCTCAAAAACTAGCATCATAGGCCAGTGCCACCGATGCCAATTATACGGGCACTCGCAGAGGAATTGCCACGCTACACCCAGGTGCGTAAAGTGCCTGAGTGAGCATGGCACTTCTGAATGCTTGCGCCCTAAGGATCGCACTCAATGTCCCGACCCACCCAGCTGTGTGCTATGTAGGCAAGTAGGTCACCCGGCCAATTACCATGGCTGTCCCAAAGCCCCCAAATCTACTTCTCCCAAACTGACGAAGCGATTCGACGCCCGCCAGCAGAGGGAAGCTCCGTCCACTTATAGAATCCCTTCCTCCCATATGCCCCAGCGTCTAAGCCCTCAGAGGCCCAGTCCGTGGAGTTACCTCCACCACCAGCAAGCTTTTCCAGCCCTGGTTCCCTCTCAACTCCCTCTCCCTCCCCCTCCCCCCACCATCTCCCGCCTTATGGACCCCCGTTTTCGCGCCCCGCGCCCCCCGCAAAACCCGCACTCGCACTCGCTCCTAAAGAAACGCGCCTTCCCGAAACCACTCCCGTGGTCAACGTAATCACCTCCACCTTCTTGTCCTTCGTCTCCCCTCGCGCTAAGGCGATGGCCAATGAAATTCTCTCAGCTCATTCCTCTGGTAATCTCCTCCAGATCCAGGCTATCTATAACGCGTATCCAGATATTACACAAGCGCTGAACTCTCTTGCTACCCAACCTAAAGCCTTTTAATGGATTACACGGCCTTATCTAGATTCAAACCCCGATCCCTAAAGTTAGGTTATTTCAATGCCAATGGCATACATGGTCAACGTGATGAGATCACGGCATTCCTCCGTGACCATCAAATTGACGTTTTTCTCATTCAAGAGTCATTCTTAAAGCCCTGCCACCGTAACCCGTCAATTGCCAACTATCGCGTGGTTCGCAACGACAGGTTACGATGTCACAGAGGCAGCACTTTAATTTATGATAAAAAGGAATTATACTGTATCCCTATGGATCCTCCCCTCCTCTAACGATTAGAAGTCTCAGTCTGCCGCTAAGGCATGACCGGCCATCAGCCGATCACTCTCATATCAGCCTACCTTCCTCCCCAGTCATTTACAGAGAACTTCCAGCTCCTCTCTGACGACATCACTATCCTTTCAGGCATGAGTGACTCCATCATTATAGCGGGCAATCTCAAAGCCAAACATCTATCTTGGAATAGTTCCAGAACCTCCACCAGAGGTCGACCTCTCAAATTCCCTAAATATCGACATCATCGCACCGATGAATCCCACTCACTTTCCGGGTAACCTCAACCATAACCCTGACGAATTAGACGTGGCGCTCCTTAAGAACGTCAACTTACGATTACATTCAATCGAGTCGGTCAACGAGCTTAACTCAGACCACCATCCAGTAGTCGTTAAACTAGCCCCCCGTATAGGTCTCCCCGACCCCAACCAAACTCCTCTCACCAAAAGGGTAACGGACTGGAAGAAAGTAAGCACCCAGCTGAAATCCAACACGTCCCCCCAATTGGACTCAATCCCCGATAAATTCGACTCAATCGCTGACACAACGGCCGCGATCGACTCACTCACGGTTCACGTACAATCAGTCCTGAACAATTGTTCAAGGCAACTCCCAGTGACGGAAGACCCTCGCTGGAAGTTGCCAGACGATGTGCGTGAGCTGTTGACTGAGAAGAATGCGGCCGTTCGTGCCTTCAGCAACTTTCCCTGCGACGCTAACAAAGCCCACATGCGCTACTTATAGAGATCTGTAAAGAAACGTCTGGTGGAGTTGCGTGACGCGGGCTGGGATAAGATGCTTAGCGAACTAGAGCCCACCCATCTAGTATTCTGGGAACTTCAGAGGAAACTCAAATTCCAGCAGGTCGCCTCCATACCTCCCCTGGTTCGCCCAAATAAGACCATAGCTTTCGAAGACATCGACAAGGCGGAGTGCCTAGCCGACAATCTAGAGGCTCAATGCTCACCCAGCACCAGTAGACCAAGCTTTCCTTTCTGAATTAGACGCCGAAGTCGAACGTAGAGCATCCCTCCCTCCCGTTGACGACCCTGATTGCCCTCTGCCTACCGTCACCCCTGACGAAGTGTATGATATTATCAAAGGTCTTAAAGTCCGAAAAGCCCCCGGTTCAGATGGAATCACCAATAGGGTGATCCAACTCTTCGCAGCCCACTTAATAATGCTCGTGACCACCATCTTCAATGGTGCCTTGAGCAATAACATCTTCCCACAAGCATGGAAAGAAGCCACCGTCATCGGTATCCCTAAGCCCGGCAAGCCCAAGTCCGAGCCTAGTAGTTACCGTCCCATTAGTTTGCTCAAAGTCCTAGGCAAAGTCTATGAGAGGCTTATTTATAAGCGTCTCAGAGACTACGCCGAGACCAAGGGCGTCATTCCCAACGAACAGTTTTCGTTTCGTTCCCATCACTCTAGCGTGCATCAGGCCCACCGGATCACCGAACACATAAGCGCTGGGTTTCAGCGTGGTTTATTGACCGGTGCAGTATTCTTTGACATAGCAAAAGCGTTCGACAAAGTCTGGCATAACGGCTTAATATATAAGCTTTACAAACTCGGGGTGCCCGACCATCTCGTCCTCATCTTACGAAACTTCTTGTCAAATCGCACCTTTCGCTATCGAATCGAAGCTGCTCTATCCTCCCCCCGTCCCATTCGCGCCGGAGTTCCTCAGGGATCCGTAGTCTCATTATTACGCTATTCACCAGCAATATCCCTATAAGTAAAAAGGCGCAGTTGGCTCTATTCGCAGACGATACGGCCATTTACTACAGAGGCTTCGGCCCCGACTCGATAGCCGCCATTCTCCAAACCGCAGTCGATAAACTCGGCGCCTGGTTTAGGAAATGGAGGATTGAAGTCAATCCCGCCAAAAGCCAAGCGGTTCTCTTTTCGAAACCGTTTAAAAAGACCCAACCCCGTCTCCCCCGAACCATCACTATGCTAGGCAAGCTTATCCCTTGGGAGAAGCGAGCCAAGTACCTAGGTGTAGTCCTTGACCACCATCTCTCCTTTTAAGAGCACATAACACAAGCCCGCGCGCGAGCCGCATGGGCTCTTGGAAGGCTTCACTCTATCCTTAATACACGTAGCAAATTGTCACTACGGTGCAAATTGCGTATGTCCACAACGTGCATTCGCCCAATCATGACCTATGCGGGTGCTGTTTTTGCACTAGCGGGACCCAGTCACATCCATAAGATGCAGACATTACAGAACCGTTGCCTTCGGAAGGCCTCGGGAGCCCCCTGGTTTGTTAGGAACGAGATCCTCCATCTCGACCTAAAAATCCCCACCATCCACCAATTTCTCAAACGCTCTTCCAAGCGTTACTTCGATACTGCCGCCCAACATCGCAACCCTCTGGTTGTCGAGGCCGCTAGTTACACTCCCTCTAGTATCAATCGAACTCGTCGCCCTAAACGAATCCTTACCGACCCTGACGACCACATTACCCTCCTCCAGGAGAGCAGTAGGGAAACCAGCACAGTGTACAAAAACAGACGCCTCCCGTCATTCCAACCTCGCCGCCGAGGTCCTTTGCGATCGCGACCGCGTCCCCGAGTAAATGATACTCCCCCCGACCCTTGCTCGATAACGAGGTGCCAGCAAGTGTTGCAGCTGAGCACGTAGCTTTAAATTCCCCGACTAATAATCATGAACTTTGATCCAGCCCGTCCCATCCTTGATGTCCTCCCTCCGATTGACGTCCTAAGCCGAGGTTCGTACCCCACAGGGGGGTGCCCTTAGCGAGCGTTCACCTAGTTTTAATTAGCATAGTTGAATAACCCCTGGCTGGAGGTTAGTAAACACAGAGGAATTAAGCAAAAGAATAAGCAAATTTGCTTATGCTCTTTACAAACTGTCTTCGATCTTAGGTACTGACGCTTTGCTCACTGCATATCATGGCATCGTTGGCTCAATCTTAAGATACAGGGTTATTGTTTGGGGCAACTAGTGTAATAGAGAACTAATCTTTAAATTACAAAAAGGTGTGTCAGAGCGATTTTTGGACTAATATGTACTGATACGTGTAAGCCATATTTCATAAAAAATAAAATATTAACACTTCCGTCATTATACGTTTACGAGATTGCGGTCTTCGTTAAGACAAACCCTGCTTTGTTTTGTTCATTATTAATGTTATTTAATTGATCTGACTTGTGTGACGTAAATATCGATTTTTATTTCTAATGCGCTGCCGAGGGCCGTGGAAGAACACGGCCTCGGTCTTGTGCAGCGCTACCGTTAAATCTTGGCGGCGGATCCTCCTTGCGACCAAGGATCCACTCGCTGAGGCCAAGTCAGCAGCCTCCCTGAAGCTCACCGCCCGGGGGGGGACCCCGGGTGGTGAGGAGAGTGTCATCCGCATAGCAGACGATACTCGTAGTTCCCCGCAGGAGCCAATCATAGCCGACGTTCCAGAGAAGAGTCTTAAGACTGACCCCTGTGGAACACCGGCCCCAACGGCATACCGCCGGCTTGAACAGTCCTATTTAACAGGAGGATCGCCCGATCCTCCAGGTAGCCGGCCAGCAGCTTGTGCATGTATCACTCCGTGGAATCGGAGAAGCCTCTAGGATGGTGGAGTGGGGAAAGGAGTTGAAGGCATTGGCTATGTCGAATGACACAGCTAACATGCGGGGAAGATAGCCGTCTCTTCGCCGCCTGGACCGGTGGCGTCACCTTCCCAGGCGGCATGCTTTCCTTCCTAATGGGGGAAATGGTTTCCGCAGGCGTGCCAGAGGGGTGCGCATTAGGGATCTCTTTGGCGCAAAACCTATCCCGTTACGGAGCTCCTCTATTAAACGCAACTCCTCCTCCCGCCTGGACAGTTCGGCGTCGATGGACTGACGGAATCCGTCTCCATCCTCATCGTCCGCCATCCTTCACAGGTACCTAACCTACTGTTGAGACCGCTCGCGCTCCTCTCAACATCGCCGCGCGCTGGCGGCAGTGAACGAGGGTTGCGGGGACAGCGGGGAGTCAGCCGGCCGACGGCCGAGCGCGGGCCCCGCGACACAACGTCATGGAAGTCAGCTGTTGCTCTCCTTCGTGCACGGCTGCGCTCACGCGTCTTAATATCCATTTTCTTATTCATATATGTAACCGACCGTTGTAATTTTATTTCCTTTTAATCTCAATCATTATACTTATTATACAGTCCGCTACCATTTTATTTTGCTCCACCACGATCTATCGTCGCGTTCATTGGTCCTTCTACCGTTAACATTTTGAACCGAACAAAGAAAAAACGGCAATTTTCAAAATTTAAAATCAACGGTTCGTCGGTTCGAGAACAAAGGATTTCATCTTCAAGTTCAACTTAACAAGAGGTCTTCGTTTTCTACGTGTCATCGCCTGCATTTGGTCATCGTGAACGTCGATGCGGCAACAGTCGTCTTCATCGAGTTCAAACCAACGGGCGGCACAAGAAAAGATCGTCGAAACTTGGGGCAAGAAGACTTTGAAGGCAACTTTACGTCAACATTCGTCAACTGGCTTCGGGAAGATTCCAGGATCTACACGTCGGAGCCACAGCCGTCAGCTGATCGTCAGAGGTTGACAGCATAAAACCGTGACAACGTTCCAATTCCTTTGTTCCAGCATTTTCCTAACCATCTTGCTTAACCACAACTTATATAATAGTTACATTTCAATCAAGTAGTAATTTCATCAATCCATTATCTTCAGTCCATCAACTTGTTTAAACAGTTTCCTTTGTTTTATACTGTAGATACACAGGTTTAAATAAGCCAAATAGCCGTTATTTTGATATTTTTTATGCATTTGATATTTTTTATTCAATCACCGTCATAATTTATGTCATTTTTATTCAATCACAGTCTTTCTTATTATCTAGGACATTTTTATTCTTAATCGTATTCATTACTCTTTCCAATTAATATATTTTGCATTATTCCTTCTAATTGAATTGAATTTGATTTGTTTTGTGTAAGGAAAACATTGCATCATTCGCTTTGCGTTACTCAGCAGATTCGATCGTAAACGCCTAGCGCTTTTGTAATAGCAATCTCATATCGTGCCGCTTATAGCTCCCGTGCCTACTTCACAACTTATTGCTAATCGATTACTATCAGTAATTTTCGCTTAACATTAATTAAATAGTATCTTTTATTCTTTTTATCTTTTCTTTCTCACTGCAACTGCTAAATTTTTACTGTCATGGCTGACATGAAAAGTTTTATTAAGAAGCGAGCTTCAATTAAAGCCAAGCTTACGCAGTTTAATTCTTATTTAAATACTTCTAAGTCTTGCGAAAAGTTGAGTGAGGTACAAGTCGTCGAAATCGAATACCGACTTAGTATATTTGAAAGCCTTTATGAGAAATATGATGCATTACAGGATGAATTGGAGGCGTTGGTGGATGAACCCAGCGAGCAATATGCGGAACGCGAAGAGTTTGAAAAGCTGTACTACAGCTTGGTGGCTTCTGCACGCCAGCTGATCACCGGCGCAAGAAATCTTCATAAGGGGGACTCCGCAAGCGAGGTGGATTCTTGTATTACTAGTGCACACAAACACAATTCAATTCGTTTACCCAAAATTGACTTACCCAAGTTTTCAGGTAGCTATCATGATTGGCTGGAATTTAGGGATACCTTTGTTTCTATAGTACACAACAACACATCTTTGGATAAAATAAATAAGTTACACTATCTGCGTGCTTCCTTAAAGGGTAGTGCTTCTCTTGTTGTTGATAACCTTGACTTCAGGTCGGAAAACTACGACACTGCCTGGAAGTTACTCTGTGAGAGGTATGACAACAAAAGATTGCTTGTCAACAATCATGTGCAAGCACTCTTTAACGTTCAGCCTATAGATAGAGAATCAAGTAAGTCACTACGTTACATAATTGACACAACAAATAAAAATCTTAGGGCTTTGGCAACTCTTGGTCAACCCGTTCAAAACGCCTTCGTTGATGTGCTTATCATTTACATAATGACCAGTAAGCTCGACCACGTTACAAATCGTCAGTGGGAAGAGCACAGAAACACTTTTTCCGAACCTCCTACGTTATCTGCGTTCACTAGCTTCATCAGTAGCAGAGCAGACTTACTGGAGACACTTGAGGAGTCTAAGCCTATAGTAATAGCTAAAAATGAACACACCACACCTGCGACCAAATCTAAGAACAATACTGTGGTACCTGATAAGTCATTGAAAACATTGTCATGTCCCATGTGTCGTCAGGATCATTTTATTTTTGCATGCGAGCAGTTTAAAAGTCTCTCGGTACAGGCTCGTATTGCAAAGGCTCAGGGTTCAAAAGTATGCATGAATTGTCTTCGTCCAGGTCATGATGTCTCCAGATGCAAGTTAGGCCATTGTAAATATTGTCGTCAAAAACACAACACTTTATTACATGTCGATAGTGATAATGTTCTTCCTAGTGCACACAACACTGCATTATCAGCTAGTCAATCGTTTACATCTCGAGTAATTTTACTTTCCACAGCGCTCGTGAGGGTGACCGGCGCTGACGGTAACCACCATACAGCACGAGTCTTGCTGGACAGTGGAAGTACAACAAATTTCATCTCGGAGGACTTTGTTCGTAAGCTACATGTTCCTACCTACATTACCAAGTCCAAGGTAACAGGTATAAATTATCAAGTTTCTAGTTGTACTCAGGGGTGCTCAGTGTCATTAAAATCAATTGATGATAGTGAGTACGAACTGAACATTGACTGCCTCGTATTGCCGAAAGTATCAGCATCAGTTCCTAATACCTTTGTTGATACTAGCAATATTCGTATACCTACGAACGTGCGTCTTGCTGACCCCACTTATTATATTCCGTCTTCTATCGACGTCCTTGTTGGTGCGGAAGTCTTTTGGGGTATCATAAGCACTGGCCGTATCGCATTAGGTACTCATATGCCCACTTTGCTTGAGTCAAAATTAGGTTGGCTCATTTCGGGTGCATATCATCAGTCTGATTCCTCTTCACATGTTTGTATGCACAATAATAACTTACAAGTAGATTTAGATCGGTTTTGGGAGTTAGATTCTGTGTCGTCTATACATAAACACTCTGCTGAAGAGAGATCATGTGAGCAACATTTCATAGATACCACATATCGTAATTCTGATGGGCGATTTGTGGTAAGTATTCCCTTCAAAGAGTCACTGGACGTATTGGGTGATTCATACATGATGGCTAAGCAGCGATTCCTATCTCTTGAACGTCGTTTGGGTAGAGATCCCCGCCTTAAAAGCCTATATGTTGACTTCGTTAATGAGTACATAGAGCTGGGGCACATGTCTGAATCTACTAGGCGCCCACTCGACTCAACATGTTCAAACTATCTACCACATCATGGTGTTCTGAAGGAGTCAAGAACCACCACCAAATTAAGGGTAGTTTTTGACGCTTCCGCCAGAACTACGTCAGGTAAGTCCTTTAACGAAATACAGATGGTTGGTCCCCCTATCCAGAATGATTTGTTGTCTATATTGCTTCGATTCCGTCAACATAAAATTGTCATAAGTGCGGACATTGAGAAAATGTATCGACAAACACTTGTTCACGACAATAATCGTCCTTTGCAAAAAATCCTTTGGAGGGCAGAACCGACTCATCCGTTAAAGGAGTATACGCTTAATACCGTAACTTATGGCACGGCATCTGCACCCTTTTTAGCCACCAGGTGTTTACTTCAACTAGCTGAAGAGTGCTCAGATTCATCAACAAAGTTTTCGATAGCACGTGACTTCTATGTGGATGATTTCTTGTCCGGTGGATCATCTGTTTCAGAAACTTTAGAAAAAAGCCGCCGTGTTGATGATGTTCTTCGGTCAGCAAGGTACAATCTTCGGAAATGGCGATCTAACTCCAGTCAGGTGCTGCAAGAGCTTAGCGGTGAGCACGACGTTTCTGATGTCGTGGACCTGAGTGACAACGAGCAGTCGAAGACTCTGGGGCTCCTATGGAAGAGCTTAAGTGACACATTTTCATTTTCTATTAACTTAAACTCCACTGACAAGGCTACTAAGCGTCATATCTTGTCAACCATAGCACAAATCTTTGATCCCATTGGCCTTGTCGTTCCATGCATAGTGGAAGCCAAAGTTATCATGCAGCATCTGTGGCTGGCCAAATGTTCTTGGGACGAGCTGGTCCCCACACATATTCAGTATGCCTGGAATGACTTTCAAAATAGCCTACACCTTTTAAATGAGTTCAAGATACCTCGGTGGGTGTTATGTGAATCTGCGTCCCGTTTACAGTTGCACATATTCACTGACGCTTCCGAAAAAGCTTATGGGGCATGTGTTTATGTTCGCAGTGTTTCGAGTGACGGTAAGGTTAACGTGCATCTCCTTACCGCTAAAAGCAAGGTAGCTCCAATCAAATCCACAACCATACCGCGGCTCGAGCTGTGTGGTGCGTTGTTGGGTTCACGGTTGTACTCAAAGGTTCGTCAGTCAATTACATTACATTTTGATGAAGTACATTATTGGTGTGATTCCACCATCGTCTTGGGATGGTTATCTACTTCACCAAACCAACTAAAGACGTTCGTTCGTCATCGTGTATCTGAAATTCAGGAGAATGTAGGAGGGAAGGCTTGGCACTATGTTCCGTCAGCTGAAAACCCCGCAGACCTCGCTTCGCGTGGACTTAGAACTGACAGGCTGTTGTCGTCTTCATTGTGGTGGTCAGGACCACAATTTCTTAGCAAAGATATGTCTTCATGGCCTCAGTTCCCTGAATCAAATCAAAATAATTCTGAATTACCAGAAACAGTCTCCTCTTATCATGTTTCTAATCAAATTGTTGAAAGTCCTATTACTGCGTTATTTTCAAAATTTTCAAACTTTAGTACATTACAGCGTGTGACGGCATATGTCATGCGATTCATATTTAAATACAATAAGAGGTCATATGAGTCTGGTTCACTAACTTCTACTGAACTTAATAATTCTTTAAACTTACTATTAAGATTTAGTCAAATGGAATCCTTCCCGGAAGAATATCACGTACTTAAATCAGGTAAACAGTTACCAGCAAAGAACAAGCTATTATCTTTGTCACCTTTCTTTGATAGTCTTTCTAACCTAATTCGTGTTGGAGGAAGGTTAAACAACTCATTTTATGATTATAATGTTAAGCATCCAATTCTATTGTCTAGTTCTCATATAATCTGCATTCTCTTGTTCAACATGTTTCATGTCCGCCTTTTGCATGCTGGACCACTGCTTCTACTAGCCACTGTTCGTCATCACTACTATCCTATTGGGGGTAGGAACTTGGCTAAGAAGATCACACATCAATGCGTAAAATGTTGCAGAATCAAGGCCAACACTATTCAGCCTATCATGGGTAATCTCCCAGAGCAGCGTCTACATTTAGAGCTTCCTTTTTTAGACACAGGGGTAGACTACGCCGGTCCCATCGTGATAGCTGACCGGAAAGGTAGAGGATGTCAGCTCATCAAATGCTTCATTTGCGTGTTTGTGTGTCTAGCTACGAGAGCCATCCACCTCGAGCTTGTGTCGGACCTTACAAAGGAAGCTTTCTTAGCTGCACTAAATCGCTTTATTGCTCGACGGGGAAAACCCCGTAACATCTTTTCCGACAACGGTACCACTTTTGTCGGTGCTTTCAATGAGTTGGCCAGGCTGCTTTCGCAAGACTTAAACTTCACTGACATCGATCCAGGCATAAACTTTTCATTTATACCTGCGTATACTCCACACTTCGGAGGCCTATGGGAGTCTGCAGTTAAATCCACCAAGCATCATCTACGACGCATCTTGGGTTTAACAAACCTTACCTTTGAGGAAATGGCTACTTGTTTAATTCAAATTGAGGCTATTCTAAACTCAAGGCCCTTAACTCCACTGTCCAACGATCCTTCCGACCTCACTCCTTTAACCCCGGCACACTTCCTTATTGGTCGTTCTCTAATTGTGCTGCCTCATCCACAGATCCAGAACGCCAACGTCAACAGCCTCCAAAGATTTCGCCGTATAGAATATTTGAAGCAACATTTCTGGGCTCGCTTCTCACATGAATATGTTCTGTGGCTACAGGAGAGAACAAAATGGTGCCGGTCGTCTGGCGAGCTCAAGGAAGGAACACTGGTGATCATAAAGGACAAAACCTTACCTCCTCTTATGTGGCTTCTAGGACGCATCACTCACGTTCTCCCAGGGAAGGACGGCGTCGCGAGGGTCGCCGACATTCTCACCAGAAAAGGTGTCCTTCGGCGCGCCTTCAACACCATCTGCCCGCTGCCGGTTTCTACAGTTGAAGACTCTTCAACGGGGGGAGTATGTTGAGACCGCTCGCGCTCCTCTCAACATCGCCGCGCGCTGGCGGCAGTGAACGAGGGTTGCGGGGACAGCGGGGAGTCAGCCGGCCGACGGCCGAGCGCGGGCCCCGCGACACAACGCCATGGAAGTCAGCTGTTGCTCTCCTTCGTGCACGGCTGCGCTCACGCGTCTTAATATCCATTTTCTTATTCATATATGTAACCGACCGTTGTAATTTTATTTCCTTTTAATCTCAATCATTATACTTATTATACAGTCCGCTACCATTTTATTTTGCTCCACCACGATCTATCGTCGCGTTCACCTACCTTAATTACTTCAACGTTCCTGCCTTACCCGCCTATACTGATCGCATTGCCTATATGCATGTACTATACTAGAACGTGCGTGGGCTCAAAACCAAGTTACCTAAATGAAGATCAAGGCTGTTATTCTCCGAGCATGACTTAATAGCCGTAACATAGACCAATCTGGACAATTCAGTAGAGGATTCAGAAATGTCAAACGGAGATTGGAGCATTCTACGCAGAGACAGAGTGACTCTAGGTGGCGGCGTGTTGCTTGCTGCGCTTTATCTTAAAAAGTGAATCTATAAATGTTAATAATTATTACTGTTATTTCTTAAGCTTTTGTAGTCTGGCTGAGATTAATGAAGTGGTGAATATGCGTGGGAGTAAGTTAGACGTAGTATTGGCTCGGGAGGGTACCGAAGTAAACTGCGAGCATGTCAAAAGAACTGGTTCCAATCGACTTGTATCACCCTCCGTTAGATATTGCGATTTCCATCTCACCGGTTATGGATAGTGAAAAATTGGACCCTAGCAACATTGATCACAGTGGGGATTGGAACTTCGTAAAAGGGGACTACGCACTTTTAAGCGACCTTATTCGTTCTGCTCCATGGCAAGACGTTCTTCGCACAATGATGCACACTCCGCTGCTGGTACATTTTATGGAATAATGTATAATATTTTATGGAATAATATATAATATCAAATCCTGGTTTATAACTAGAAGAGATTACATTAACGATAATATAGAGAAATTTAAAAATAGCATAAGCAGTCTCAAATTTGCGGAGATATATCTAACTGACGATCCCAATGTAGCTTACAATGAATTTTTCGACATATTCAAGTTATTTTACGAGTTGTGTTTTCCGTATAAAGAAATAAAAATAAACCTAATCAACAAACCATAATGGCTTTCACGTGGCGTTAAATTATGCAGTAGGAAAAAAAGAGAACTTTTATGGCGATCCAGGTTGAAACCCAAACATGAAAACAAAAATAAATTCACTACCTATTCTAGACTATATAATAAAATAATTAGCTTGACACAAAAAGCTCAAAATAACCACAAAATACAGCAATCTAAAAATAAATCAAAGACTACAAAAGTACAATATCCCTAAACAACGAATTGAGAAACTTAAAGTTGGTAATCAAATTTTATACAAACCTTAAGATATCGCTAGTGCTTTTAATGACTTTTTCGTTAACAAAATACGTCCGAAAATAGATATTGACTGTAAGCCGAAAACATGCATCTTGTCCATAAAACATAACTCAATGTTTATGGCACCCAGCACACCACACGATTTGTATAAAATAATAATGTCGCTAAAAATACTAACAGTGTTGGTTATGATGGAATCGCCACAAAAATACTGAAGTCTGTCTCAACCGCGATATGCGAACATTTAGGCCACATACTGAACCTTATCATTTGTACGGGTAAATATCCAGATGCTTTAAAAGCATCTATAATAAAACCCTTATTTAAGAAAGAAGATAAGGAGTTGATGGAATACTATAGACCTATTTCGCTCATACCGGTTAATTCGAAGATCTTTGAGAAATACATTTGCAGGGAATTATATAATTATATGAAAAAATACAATATACTTTGCGAAGAACAAAAAGGATTCAGACAGCACAGAACCATCAATATGGCAATTTATGACTTTTTGAATCCTATTATGAGTAGCATGGATAAACGATCCCCCATATGCGCTATATTTTGCGATATGACCCAGGCGTTCGATTATGTCCTTAATATATTACTTAATAAATTAGAAGTCTATGGCATTAGAGGTAAAGTGCTAGAACTTATAAACTTAAATCGACAGACAGTTGCGCGCCTCATTTTAAGTAACATAAAATCTTGACACTTCCATGTATCTATATTTTTGAAGTAGCTATGTTTTTCAAGCAAAATACATCTCGTTTTGAGCGCCTGGCTGTTGTATTCCCAAGGAATAGGCGTGACAACAGCAAATTATGTCAAGTATCATGTCGAACCACTTTGACGCGTAAGAGCGTTTCTTGCATGGCCCCCATTATCTACAATAAATTACCGAGTAGTTGGAAAGCTTTTAATACAGCACAATTTAAGAGTAGATTGCGGAAATTTTTGGTAGACAAAACGTATTACAGTGTAACTGAGTTCCTATCGGAGAAAAATATTTGTTAATTAGTGACATCTTGATTTTAAACTTTTTATTTATGACATTTTTGTTTTTTGACATTTTGATCTTTGACATTTTGATTTCTGACATTTTGATTTTGGAATTGTAATAATAATGATATTGGTAGTAATAATGACATGTTAAATGATGTAATGACAATGGTATGATATTTGTAATAGTAATGACATGATATTTAATGTTATGATACTAATTTATATTTTCCTTTTAATACATACATATATTTTTAATTAAGTTGATGATTTAAGAATATTATAATGGTAATTTATAAATTGATCTAAATAAGTGTAATAATAGTGATATAAATAATTTCAAATGTTTGCATGCCGATTGGTAAAATGTGGCTGAGCTAAATGTAATCTTAAGAACTATTATGTATTACCCATATTTGCAAAATAAAATTCTATTCTATTCTATAATTTATTTGACTCTTCCATTCCAAAGAAGAGAATGATCGCTGAAAATATACGGCATCCAGTCTGGTTTACTAAAGATATTATAAACGATACTCAACGTAAAACCAAGCTACACAAGAAATGGAATCTTACATGTTGTGATCTTACTTACGCGCAATTTAGTGTTCTGCGATCGGATCTTAAAGTAAGAACCCAGGACGCCTACAGATTGTCCTGTAATAATTTAAAAAATAGGCAAAAATCCGCGACAATTCTGGCAGCATGTATCTAGCCTGCGATCAAAGGGCGGCTTCGAGCCAAACGTGGTGTACGATAGTGAAACTTGTTCGGGTGTCAAAGCGGTTGAGGCATTTGCTCAGTATTTTGCTTGCGTGTTTCTACCTGATACACCTGAGTTGGACCCTAGAAAATTTAATGTGAGTAGTGAGGGATATAGCATTTCTCTTCCCTTTTTAACCCCTTCGAAAGTAGTTAAGGCTATTGCTAAACTCAAACCCTGTAGCTCGGTTGGCCCTGAAAACATTCCAGCCTTTACTCTTAAGGGATGTCATGGTATTTTAGCAACTCCTCTATGTCATGTCTTTAACCTAGCCCTTCGGTCCGGCATATAGCCTGAACAAGTGAAAACTTCGCGAGTCACTCCCATTCCTAAAACTAGTGACAAAACATCAGTAGAGGAACACAGATCCATCGCTATCCTGCCAACCATTGCCAACGTTTTCGAATATATACTTCACGCTTTCATTTACAAACGCGTAAATATATTTATTTATTTATTTATTTGCTCTCATGCACATAACACATTTTACAATATTTACTGTCGGTTTTTGTACATGAACCCTGTCAGGGCACAGCAAAGAACAATGTTGGTTTGCTGTTGAGTTTGTGAATTATTGTCAGAAATTATGTCAAAACTTATAAAAATACAATCAAATACATTTCAGTAATAAAAGTAAAATAAAAAATACATGTCAAGACGTTGATATGATTTCAATTAATATTAACAGTAATAAACAATATAAAATCAAACACAATAACACACATAGTCATATTTAGTCAGATTAATTTAGAATAAAAGAATAATAAGGAATAGGTTAAATATAAAGTAATTTTAAAATACAATACAAAATAAAATAGATTAGATTTAATGTCACTGGAATATACAATATTTATGTCCTTGATCAGGCCGGATCTAACAAAAATAAAAATAAATATGAAGTACCTACATCTAAAAAGTTTTATCCGTCATGAATTCGTTTACTGTGTAATAACATTTCCCTAATAAAAGTAATCTAAGTTTGCTATAGAATGAATTTATATTCTCTTCATCTTTTATGTAATTCGGTTATTTATTATAAATTGTTGCGATTCTATAGTTGGGGCTATTTTTCATTATTTTTAATTTTTTGTGTTGGTGTAATCAATTTGTTTTTGTTTCTTCAGTTATAATTCTGGTTTGCTTCTATGTTGGATCGAAAGTAATTCCTGTGTTTTTGCACGAACGTAGCTATTTGTAATATGTAAAGGGAGGGTAACGTTAATATTTTGTTTTTTATGAAATGTGGTTTACAACTTTCCTATGGCTGAATGTTCATAAGGATGCGTATACATTTCTTTTGAATGATGAAAATATCGTTAAAGTCAGTACTTTCACCCCACAATATTATGCCATAGTTAAACCATGCATAAGCATAGGCATAGTATATTGAGAGTGCGGTGTCATAATTTGTGTTACTTTTTAATTTGCATAATGCGTATATAAATTTCGATAATTTAGTCTTCAGATGTTCGACATGCTTTTTCCATGTTTTGTCCAATGCTAAACCAAGAAGCGTTAGATCGTCTCTTTCTGGGATATTTAATTTTATTAATAAGGTTATTTATGTTTAGTGGCTTTCGTTGGTATGTCCTAAATTGTAGTAGATTACTTTTGTTAACATTAATTTGCAGATTGTACTTCTCTAGCCATGATTTAACTATTTCATAAGTATTTTCTATATCCTTATCAGATGCCCAACACGGTTTTCGGCCGGGTCGCTCCGTGGATCCGAATTTACTGATTCACGTAGACTACATATCCCGTTGCTTGGACATCAGTGGGTGTGTTGACGTTCTGTATTTCGATTTCCGGAAAGCATTCGACAGATTTGACAACGATGTGGTTTTGATAAAGCTGGGGGCCATCGGTTTCTCGTCCGATCTTGTTGACTTCTTTCCGCTTATCTGCGCGATCGCAAGCAGTTTGTAAGACATGGCTGCTTCGAGTCCAAGTCTTACAATAGACGCTCGGGCGTAAGTCAGGGATCCGTGTTAGGGCCGCCTTTTTTTCTGATCATTATTAATGAACTCATAACTAATGTTCAGTTTGCCAAGTGCCTGCATATGCCGATGACCTTAAACTAGTCGGACAAATCCGAACGGACGAGGGTTGCAAGCTCCTTCAGAGGGATATTGAAGCCATCTATGAGTGGAGCATTGTGAACAAGCTATTTTTTAATAAAACAAGTGCTACGTCATGACATACGGTAAAGGGTTGCGGCTATTATGACTATAATTTGGGAGGTGAAGTAATTACACGTGTCACCAACATAAAGGACTTAGGAGTGACTTTCGACCGCTGTCTGACTTTTAGAGATCACGTTTCTGCCCTTGCTAGGGAATCTTTCAGGCGCTTGGGATTTGTTTTGAGAAATGCTCGTGCCTTTCGCAATTCAAATGTTATTAGGCTGTTGTACACTGCTCTGGTTCGAAGCAAACTCGAGTCCAGTGACTGTGTTTGGCACACCTATACCGCGACCCAAACACTGATGCTAGAAAATGTTTAGAAAGCATTCCTAAGATGCCTCTTCCAAAGGTTATACCATTTCTTTCCATACATAAACCCTAACAACTATATTTTAGGGACGTTAGGCTTAACTCGTTGGAGGTGAGACGAGGTCTTGATCAGCTCACGGTAGCCTGTAAGACCTTACGGGGACGTATCGACTGTCCAGATCTCCATAGCCTTTTCTGCCGATTATTTGTGCCCGACAAATACATTGGACACCGTCAGAGCCGCCTACACAATCTGTATGCGCAATTATCATGCAAAACTGTAGCCAGAGCCGAATCCCTAGTTTGTCGTACCCTAAAGATGTTAAATGCCCTTCTGACTGCCAACCCTAAATGCGATGTGTTTGCAGATGAATGGAGTAAAATTATGCGTATATGTCTGTTCTGTGTTAGTTTTAAATTAAATCAATGTCAAGATTGTAATTGTTTCTATGTTAATTAATGTAATTGGTGTTGCACCGTTTTAAATAACTATAAATAAATAAATAAAATTAATATGACTCTGCCTGAGTCCCTACGTTCACTAGCAAATTTAGTTTAAAAGTTGTGATAAAAATGTAAAATTTCTACCACTGACACTACTAATACTACCTAATAACCAACAACACTAACACTAATTAAATTTAAAAAGTTATAGTAGAAAGTAGTTGAAGTTGAGTTGTTGTTGTTGTTGTTGTTGTAGTTGTTTAACTAGTTGTAGTTGGAAGTAGTTGTGGTACTTATTTTAGTGTTTATAGTAGAAATATTATATATCTACTATAAACACTAAAATAACTACCGTAAAACTAGCAACACCAAAATAAAAACTAAGCACTGGCAATACCACCGTTATGTCATCCCAACTGACACTAACCGATGTCACCAGAAAGTGACACTGACAGCTGACACCAGACAGTGACACCGGCAGATGATAGTGACAGATGCCACCTAAAGGTGACAGTAACAGCCAGCATCCGACAGATGACTGACAGGGCCCACCGACAACGCCACCCGAGATGACACTGACAGACACCTGGCGGCTGTACTAACTTAACCTATAAAAATATAAAAACACGCGACCGCGTGCACATAACCTCAAAAACAGGCACGTGCCGGGCCTGGATTCTGCCCAAAAAAACAGAAAGAGCATACAATAAAATAATCTACACAAAATTTACAGTAGGTACCTTAAAAATTTGATAAAATATATTTAATAAATATTTTACGGAGCGCAACAACACGTCCGGCGACCGCCGTAGTCGGGCACGTAGTCTGCGGGCGCGAAATCAGGGGGGGGGGCACTCCCTCTAACCTTCCCATGGCCCTTCCAACATACGTTATATGGGCCAAATCGTCGGGCGGCTGCCGCCATAGCACCCTTGGCAATCTTATGTGGTCCGTAGGCGCTTCTTGCCCCTTACAAATATTGTGTCCTGTATTGGACTGTATGAATGAATTGAATGATCTATTATCAAATTAATGTTGAACTTACCTATTGAATACACCTTACTAGAACCAAGACTGGTTAATAACATAGTTTCGGATTCATACTTGACTGACAACATCGTAAACACATCGAAAGATATTAGATTTAGATCGCTACCCGTATCTATTAAATAATTCACTATGATACCGCTTATAATAATACTTTTAACCGACTTATTTACTGCATTATTATTGTTTACATTAAGTACACCTTGACATTGACAACAATTATGACACTTAGGAGTGAGGCGTATTTATCGTAACAGGTAGAAATAACAAGTATTTAAAAATAACAAATAACAATATTGTTCCTAACAATATAAATATCTGTTACTAAAATAACAGACCCTCAAAGACTGCTACCGCGGCTGTTACTGTTAATTCATTATAACAATCTCACAGACGGTTACTACGGCTGTTACTTACGGTTAACAATTTCTCTTTCTTCCTCATTAAATAATGACTCTTGTTACTAAAGCGGTTAAACTACGCTAAAAAGAGAAGCACTTATTTATTATCCCTAAAAATACAGTTGGTGGTCTTATAAAGAACAAACACTTACGAAAAGGTGACTCTTAAATTAGGTCGTGTTACCCGTTACCTGTTACTGACCAGTTACCATTGTAAAACAAACTTAAAACGAATAGAAATAAAGAGGATATTCAATTGATTTTTAAATACGTATTTATCGTCCGTAGAAAAATAACAGGCTGTTATTTAATAACAGATATTTGGATCTGTTATTTTTGTGTAACAGTAACAGTGATAACAGATATCGTGTATAACCTGTTACAACTCATCTCTAATGACACTGATGGATTATTTTCCCGTTTGACACTAGCATGCTATCTTGTTCACTCTCCGTCCTGTCATCAGGAGATTGAAAGTGAGTGAACATCGAACTTGCCATCGAGTTAGCTCCTTCGCCTCCGCTGCTTCCGTCATCGCCTCGCGTATTGCCAACATTCCCATTTGTCGATGGTTCATCTTTCCCTTTTCCGCTTTCGCCACTATTACCAACTTGAAATGCGGTAACAAAATGGCCGTATTTGTTACATTTGACGCAATTAGTACCTCTTATGCATAAATTCGCTAAATGACCTCTTTCCCCGCACTTGAAACAACGATGAACCTGGCGATATGCTTGGGGTTACTGTCACCCGTTTTAAATTGCTTTGCGGATTCGCGACCCTCACGGTGCTGCTTGCATGTACCGATTAAATTTCTTCATTCTTTCAATATCTTCTGCTTCATATCCTTGTATTTTACCAACTTTTCCTTGAGAACCGCATACGTCGAAATCCCATACAGACTAATTTTGTTCTACTCGTAATTGACAATCCCGTCTATTATATATTGAATTGAAACGTAATCAGCAAACTTTGCTCTTTTATTGGTAGTAGCTCTCATTGTTACGCTTTTTACGAGCCGCCATGATTTCATGAATTTGCTTGGTATTCACCGAATCTGGGAATTCTTTTAGCAGCGCATTCCTCAATTCATCGTACGATCTGAATGGCTTTTCCGTACGTAATCATAACTTAGCGGTTACGGTAAGCAATCTTCTGACTATGATAAGTTTTGTTGAGCCGTCCAACCGAAGACTTCGGCATTATCTTCGATATCTTGTGACCACTTTGAAGACGAGTAGGTCATGTACCACCATTAAATGAATGACCAATTAATGTTTCACCATTAAATTTAATAATGGTGTCCACCATACCATATTTCAAGGATTGAATGTCTTTTTCCATGATGTCTTCGTAAAAATACAACTTTATTGCATCGGCGGCGGCACGTGGTTTTTCGTAATGGTCGCCGTTGTATCGGTGTATTTTTTTCTTGAACTTTTTTCATTAGTACATCTTTATTATTACGGTATATCCCGGACGAGGCTGTAGGGGGTGGTGATGGACCAAAATAAAATCTTCTTAATTTGAATTACATCTTTAATTATTTTAAAACTTCTTATATTTGTTTATACGTCTTAAGATCTTATAGCTCACTCGCCATCTTCCTTTCTTTCTTTCCCTCTCTCTCCCACACATACTCTCTTATTCACTCATTGCTGCATGCATGGTCTCTTTACTTATATCTTAAAATTATAATGCGTTCCTAATAAACATCCTACATTCATTAAGACAGATATGCAAAAAAAATAAAAAAGATCGATTAGAAAACCATAAAAAATCAAATAAAAAGTTACATTGCGATGATTGTAATGGTATTTACATAGGTTAAACTGGTCGTAATTTTCAGACAAGATATATGGAACATATTGCAGCGTTTAGGAACAGTTATCCAGAAAAATACCATTTTGCTCAACACTTCAGGTCATTCGTTAAATAATAATAACACTTTCGAAATTTTACGCACACGTGTTAAAGGTTTTAGATTGTCAGTACTAGAAAGCTTAGAAATTGACAAAAATAATACAGGAAACATTACACTGTTAAACGAATTAAATACGAGTATGCCAAGGTCACCTTTACTGCTATTGTTCGCCCCTTATCGCGCTGATAACGGTCCGAGCCGAGGTGGAACGAGCAGTATGTGAGTGGGTTTGACGGGCGAATTTTGATTCAACCTGTCCCTACTTGCTGTCCTCCCCTCAGCGACGCCCTAAGCCGAGGTTCATACCCCACAGGGGGTGCCCTTAGCGAGCGTTCGCTTAATTTTAATTTAGAATAGTTTATTTGCCCCTGGCTGGAGGCATTAAGTGTTTTAGCTTAAGGCAGCTACAGGAAAGTCCGGCCAGCCATGACCTTAGTGGTCAACTGTGAAATGCCCTAGTTAAAAAAAGCAAAAAAAAAAGCGATGGGGCTTAGTCTGCGTTCAGCGGTCGGTGTGGCAACACGTCGTGTTAAAGTTCGCGACAAGTCAATCGTCATCCTGAGGATGCCTCGTTGAGAGGTGAAATATGTGTCGATTTCTTTCATGGTTTTTTATGGCTCTTTAGAAATAGCTAAACGGAACAGGTTATTAAATATATCCACGTCTATTGTATTTTTATCTCTAAATGAACGCGATGGTATAGAAAAGAAAGGAAGAAGAAAGAAAAGATTTTATTTGGGACACGCACAGGAAATACAAAACATAATAAAAAAAAGGAACAAACATTAACAAAAATAAAAAAATAAAAAAGGAGCTTTTTTTTTAGGAGCTTTTTTTTTTACTAACAAAAAAAAATACGACCTGTGCGAGGCCAAAAAGGCTCCTATCTCAGCTTGATGCTGCGATATTTAAAAATAAATAAATACCGCAGCGCTGGTATTCTGATAGGGCCCGCTGTGATGCCACGGACATACCTACGGACCTATAAATCCCACTAGGAGATTACAAAATAAATAAAACAATAAAAATAATAATATAAAACAAATAAAAAAGAAAAACAAAACTATTGTTTGATAAATTAAAGTAATCGACGCACACCCGACACGACGTTCCAACATCATTGTCCACGGTATGGACTATTATATATAATCTATTGTGACAAGCGAAGGGACCTCAGAACAATAACTAAACCATGCTTTAGTTATTGTTCCGAGGAAGGGACGCGCGCAGGAGTGTATAATCTATGGCACGATGGTATGGTATACGATATACGATGCATAAGAGAACACTACTTTGTTTAATGAATCATATTTCAGATCGCCGTGAAGTAAAATAGGAAGTCAATAATGACAAATAAAGTAGTTTACGATTTTATTGGAAAAAATACACTCACACACGACTACGGCTGGTTCAGCTAACAGTTGACTACGATAGTGTTTGCCATAAAAGCGGACGTTGACGAACATCGTTTGGTTGTTGTTTTCGGGCCAGGGTTGCATCGTGTCGGCGCGGATGCACCACACGGCGGCGCGGAAGGGCCACACGGCGCCAGTTTCTTCTTGAAATTAGCACAAGAGAAGGTACTTTTCGGTACGCAAGTGGGTGGAAACGAGGCCGGCGCGGGCAACGACCCGTCAGCTACGCGCGTCATTGACACGTGCACGGCCACGCGCTCTGTGCCGGGTGGCACGCACAGCTCAAGCCGGCCGCCTGGGGGCTTCCCCTGGCTCGCTGGGCCTGCTCCCCCGACAACGCGCCCGAGGCCAGCCTCCTTCAACTGCTCTTTCGAGCGAAGCATACCTTCTAAGCCACCAGACACAGAACTTAACGACTTGGCAGCTATAGAGAGTGTCACAGATGTGTGAGTGCTTCTTTTGCTTTGACAATCAGGAGGGCGGGCACGAAGTCTCTCAACAATTGTGGAAGAGCGACAGCGCAGTGGTGAGGAGCTCGGCACGGGAAGGGTTGTGCACCGGCTTGCCTGTAGGCACTGCGCAGCCGGTGTCGACGCAGTATTGGCACACGAGGAGGAACTTGTTTGAGGACAAGCTGGCGGAGGTGAGGCGGGCGTGTTGCACTCGCCCCCCAACGTGCTCCGATCGATCTCGATCATGATGCGCGGTCGGTGCGCGCACGGGTCGAGGTGCACGCTACCCCTAATACGACAGGCGTCGTCAGGCGCCAGTTCCACGCAGCGCGGCGGCGGCGGCGATCGGCCGGGCCCGCAGCGCGCGGCTGTCGTAGGGGGTGCGCAGGGCACGGGCTGCTCGTGCAGCACCGCGTACGTGCAGCCATCGGTGGCGCGCGCACACTCTCGCTCCCCGCCGAGCTTGTAGGGTGCGGAGCAGTCGGGGAGCGCGGGGGGCGCGGCGGCACGGCACGCCACTTCCCATTCGTAGTGGGCTCGGCGCGCATTCCGCGCTATTTGCAGCCGCAGCGCAACTGGGTCTTGGTCACAGCAGTACCCGCTTTGTTGGTTTTGAGAGGGATTTGCCTGGGGGAGACATGCATAATTCTGAAAGCATCAGAAAGTTGATTTTAATGCTGAATTTTAACAAGATCATTATTAGAATAATGCAAAGAGATTTATTTTCATTGTGGTGTATAAGTATTTTAGCGTATCGAGTAGGCCGCGCCTTAGATTTATTTTCTAGTAAATTAGGAACGGACCTGGGCGGCGCGATACTTGCCTCGTGGACGGCTTCCCGGCAGGTGAGCGGGAGCGCGGGTGAGGGGCGCGGGCAGGGCGGGCGTGCGCCCTGTGGCGGAGCGCAGCACACCACACGCGTGCCTCGGCTGGCTGGTGGCTGGCGAGCGCGGCACGGCGGCTGCGGTACGGGCACGCACGGCGGGCAGGTGGGCACAGAACCGCGCTCGTGGCACGTGCCGCCGCCTTCCGCCAGAGAGGAGACACCGCGTGCCCGTAACGCACCCTGCACTGCGCGCACCACGCGGCACAACGTGACGTAGAGCGCCATGTCGTGTGTCGGCGGAGAGTGCGTCTGTGTAGACAATCGCGAGCCACGGCCCTCTCGTTACCGACGATGACCAGACGGTCACGATTCGATATGCGTAAGAAGGAAATACCTACTGGATTGATTGAATTATGTATTTAACTAGTTTATGCCAACGGCTTCGCTCGCATTGATGTCGGAAATAACCACACGGGAACGCACTACCGAGATTAATAAGAAGCGAAGCGGTAAGATGTGATATTTTTATAGTATGTCAAAAACACGTGTAGGTTTACAACCACTTGGAATGATTAAAAAAAAAAGTTTCGGCATTTTTGCCTAGAAAGGTGTAAAAATACAATAATAATATAATTCAAAGTACCTACAAAAATCATAAAGTTACGTTAAATCCATATTATTACTTTTTTCATGATTACAATCTATTTTGCAGATATTCAGCAATATGTGTAAGATTTTATTTAATAAAAGGACTTGCACGAAAGCCGGCCAGTGACTGCTCCGTTTATTTTTGTGCCTCTCAGAGAAAGTCTTGTGAAATCTTTCTTTTTAGTCTACAGGCAACTTTTTGGGTGTTCATTAGATTAACTGCCAGCATATTTGGATGATTAGTGATTCACTTCTTCTACGCTTTTGTCTGTTCCGAGATTTCTTCTAGAACACTTTTGACGCAGAGGTCGTGATGGAGTATAATGTTTGAGACATACCAAGGTGCGTTCGTTATTATTTTTAGTATCTTTGACTGGAATCTCTGTATTATTTCAATGTTTGATTTTGCGGCTGTTCCTGTTGATTAAAGGACAATGTTCCACTTCCGATCTTTTATGATGTAATCTATGGTTGAGAAGTAAGTCGATGGTAACACACGCACGCATGAAAAATGAAAAAAAGGGTGATTGTAAAATACTTTATAAAAAAAGAAATAAAAAGAACAAGTGCATGAAACAATTTATTATTCCTCTACCATGAAAAATAATAATCAACAGTGGTAGCAGACCGTGGTTTTCTGCTTTCCTGCACACGAAACTCCGGCAGTCAGTAAGAGAAAAAAAAAAACATCGTCGAACGCAACGTGTAACCGCAAAAAATGGCGTCGGGACATTACGAGTTTGGTAAATTAAAACAGTTTGAAGGAGAAAATTTCGATACGTGGAAATACAGATTAAAAACTATATTAAAGGAGCAGGAATGCTTAGAGGCTATAGAAAGTGAGGAATTTGCGAGAAAAACAGAGAACATAAAAAAGGAAACAAGAGCAGTAAGCATTTTAGTAAGCTCCATCGCAGACAGTCATATCGAATACATAAAAGACGAGAAAACGGCTTATGGGATGCTTGAGAAATTGGAAGAAAACTTTATGAAGAAAAATACCAGAAGCAAAATTTTTATAAGAAGACAATTAATGGAAATTAAGTTTAATGAAAATGAAAAATTGCAGTCACACTTTACACAAATGGAGGAATTGCTTACACAACTCAAAAATGGAGGATCCACCCTGTCAGAGGAAGAAAAGGTCAATTACATTTTACTCAGTATGCCGAAATCGTATGAAGTGGTAATAACAACTTTGGAAACTATGACTGATCTTAGTGTCAACTTTGTCAAAGAGAGATTGCTGGGGGAAGAAGAGAAAAGAAAGAAAACAAAATCAGTGGACTCAAAAGCTGTCGACAATGCATTCTTGTGCTATAACTGTGGTTTGCCGGGCCATAAGAAGTTTCAATGCCGTAATAGAGGGAGAGGAAGTTATGGATCAGCCCGAGGAGGTAATGCAGGACGCGGACAAACAGGACAAGAAGGACATGACCCGAACGCAGGACGAGGACGTGGATATTATAGAGGACGTGGACATGGCAGAGGACGAGGACAATATAGGGGACAACACTATGAAAAGAACCATCACACATTCCTGTCAACATTCGAAGAAGAGGAGGCACCGCTGTGTATTAGTGAGGTGAATATAAATGAAAGAAACTCTGAGGTGAATATAAATGAAAGTAACTACACTACATGGTGTGTTGACTCAGGTTGCTCTGATCATTTAACTAACGATAAAAGATTCTTTATTGATTACATAAAATTAAGTAAACCTAAGATAATTGCAGCAGCTAAAAATGGTATTATGTTACAAGCAGAAGGCATAGGTAATATTCATGTAAAATGTTTTGTTGGTAGAAAAGAGTCATATTTTACTATTAAAAATGTTTATTATGTCCCTGATTTAAGAAAGAACTTATTGTCAGTATCTAAAATGGAAAACCATGGCTTTAGAGTAGAATTTTACAAAGGTAAGGTTAGAGTATACAATTATAATGATCTTTCCATGATAGGTAATCAAGAAGGTTCACTTTACACAGTAAAATTGTTAATAAATAAACTGGAATGTGACTACACTAATATTGATGATGTTAACTTATGGCATAGGCGTTTTGGACACCTAGGAATTAAAAATTTAAGTTTATTGAAACAAAATAACATGGTAAATGGATTAGGAGACTTAAAAACAAATAATATGATACATTATGTGAACAGTGTTTGACAGGTAAAATGACAAGACAACCATTTAATAGAGAAGGCCATAGGGCGTCCAGGCCTTTGGAATTAGTGCATACAGATGTGTGTGGGCCAATTAACCCACCAACAAGAGATGGATATCGTTATTTTATAACATTTATTGATGATTATACTCATTTTGTAATGATATACCTCTTAAATAATAAAGGGGAAGTTTTTAGTAAATTCAAACAATATTATTATTATGTTACAAACCATTTCAATAGGAATATCTTAAAACTTAGATCAGATAACGGTAAGGAATATGTAAATAAAGAGTTTCAAGATTTTTGTTATTACAAAGGAATTAAATTGGAGTATACGGTCCCATATAATCCAGAAATGAATGGGGTAGCAGAGAGAATGAATAGAACGTTGATGGAAAAGACCAGAACAATTTTATTAGATTCAACATTAGGAAAAGAGTTTTGGGGAGATGCTGTATTGTACTCCGCATATGTTAGTAACCGAAGTCCATCAGCAGGTAGGCACCATACTGCAAGTGAACTCTGGGAAGGAAGAAAACCAAATGTGTCAAACATGAGAGTATTTGGAAGCTTAGCATATAATCATGTACCAAAAGAATACAGACAAAAGCTTGATAACACCGGACGTAAGATGATTATGATTGGATATGCTCCAGCAGGTTACATACTCTTCGATCCTGAAACACAAAAGACAGTACATGCAAGAAATGTAATATTTGATGAAAAACCTAAAGAAAAATATGTACCAAGAATTTACTTACCTTACCAAGATGTAGAAGGAAAAAATGAAGCACCTGAAGAAAGAAGGAAATCACCTGAAAATAAAAAGGAAGAAGGTAAGAGAATAACAGAGAAGAAGACAGAAGATAACACACAAGAGAGACAGAATACGGGGTTATGCAGAGAAGAAAACACAGAAGTTTATGAAGATGCAGAGCAAGAAATAGAAGACAGTCAGATTGAAAAGGAGCTGACAAACAGGGAGAGACCAAGAAGGAATACAAGAAAACCTAAATGGCAAGCAGATTACCAGTTAGGAAATAATGAAGATACAGGAGATATATTATATGCTTTATTTGCGTTTCATTCTGACACACCACAATGTTTTGAAGAGATACAGAACAGAGAAGATAAACAGCAATGGGAAAATGCTATATCAGAAGAAATTAAAGTCCTACAAGAGAGTGAAACATGGAGGATAGTACCTAAACCAGAGAATAAGAAGTTAATAGATAGCAAGTGGATATTTACTAGAAAAGAAATTGGAGACAAGGAAATATGTAAAGCAAGGTTGGTAGTAAGAGGATTTCAGCAAAAAGAAAATTTAGAAGACATTTACTCACCGGTTTTGAAACTGCAAACATTAAGAGTGTTGTTGTCAGTAGCAGCACACAGAGACTATAATATTCATCAAATGGACGTCAAAGGAGCTTTTCTTTATGGTAGGATAGATGAAGATGTATATTTAAAGCCCCCTCAGGGATTAAATATACCAGATGGTCATGTACTAAAACTAAATAAGTCACTATATGGATTAAAGAAATCTCCCAAATATTGGTATGAAAAATTTAACGAAGTTATTACTACTTATGGTTTTGAGAGATCTAAAAATGATTATTGTTTGTATTATAAAAAGGATATATACTTACTAATTTATGTTGATGATCTGTTAATTTTTGGGCCTAACACTAAAGAAATAGAAAAGGTAAAAAGCTATTTGTCAGAAAAATTTAGAATGAAAGATATGGGAAGTAATAATTTAACTTATTTGGGAATATCTATATTAAAACAAAATGGACAGATCTATCTTAATCAAACTAAGTATTTACAAAATGTTTTAAAGAAATATGGTATGCAAGATTGTAAGGGCATGGACACACCTTTTTTTTTTTTTTTTTTTGGGTGGGAAATCATCAAATAACTTCTCCCGCTCTGGGCGGAGCGGGAGGGCGTGTCAGACTCTTACTGACTAAAACCCACCCGTGTTCCTTCGGTTGCCCTGTTGCCGGGGGCCACGATCTCCCTTTCGGTTTTCTTCGCAACCCCGGCAGGCATCGGCCCTAGCGGACCCCGTCAATTCTGCTGACATCTCTTTGAGGCGCGCGTGGAACACAACGCGCCGTCGACCCGGGCCTGGTCCTTATCGGACGGTGAGCTACCCATTGCTCACAGTCCGCAAGCCCGCGCCTACGGTGGCCGGAAATCGGCTTGCGACTCCCGACGCCCTGGGCGTCTCCTCCTGCGGCGGTTAGGGGCGTGAGGGCGCGAAATTTGCCTCTCCCTCACGCGTTCCGCCTCCTCCTTCGCGAGCATTACCACTTCACAGAAGGAGGTGACGGCCTCCCATTTCCTCTCGCTCCGTACCATGGCCTGAACCAGGGCCGGACGCGAGAGATCACCGCCGCCGATCGCCTCCACGAGGACACGGCGATGCTCCGCCCAAGCTGGGCAGACCTCCACCGTATGCTCTACCGTGTCCTCCGGGCGATCCACACAATGATGACACCCGGGCGTTTCCTCCCGCCTTATCCTGTGCAGGAACCTCCCGAAGCAGCCGTGTCCGGTGAGGACCTGCGTCAGGCGGAAGGTGAGGACGCCGTAGCGCCTCTCTAGCCACTCCTCAAAGAGGGGTCTTATCGCCGCAATTGTGGCGTGCCCAGCGCTGGGTTGCGACAATCGCATTCTCCATAACGCCATGAGATCCCGCCGGAGCTCTGTCCGCTGTGCCGTGATTTCTCGCGGCAGCGGAGTTAAGCCCCGGCGTTTCGCCTCCTCGCGCAACTCCCACAGGTGCGCGAGGACCTTTGCCTCCAGATCCCATGGCGGTAATCCGGCAAGGAGGCACGCTGCCTCGCAGGAGACCGTGCGGTATCCTCGGGCCAGCCGGATGGCCATGACCCTCTGGGACGCGTTCAACCGGCGTGCTGGCCGCAGCCTTAGTGAACGCGCCCACACCGGCGCTCCGTAAAGGGCCATGGACCGCACGACCCCCGCGTAAAGCCTCCGGCAGGAGGCGTTTGGCTCCCCTATATTGGGCAGGAGCCGCTTCAACGCAGCCCCGGCCCGCTCCAGTCTGGGAGCCAAACGTCGGAAGTGTTCGACGAAATTCCACCGGCTGTCGAGGACGAGTCCTAGATACTTCATCGTCGACTCGACGCCGATGTGAACCCCTCCCGCCACCACCTGGGAACCCGACGGTGGCGCATTCCGAGGTCCATGAAAACCCATGGCCTCGGACTTGTGCAAGGCCACCTCGAGTCCCAACTGCCGGATTCTGTCGACGATTGTCGCAACCCCGCGTGTCGCTAAGTCGGCCGCCGCCTGGTATGACCTCCCCTGCGCCAGGACCAGCGTGTCGTCAGCGTTACGGCATGGACACACCTATGGATCCAAATTTACTGCTAGACATAAACACTGATATAGATATGACATTAGAAAACTATTGTAGATCACTCATAGGATCTTTAATGTATTGTATGGTTAGCACTAGACCAGATTTAGCTACAGCTGTTTCATACTTGAGCAGATTTCAAGGAAAACCTAATGTAAAACTGGTAAAAGCTTTAAAGCGAGTTCTTAGATATATAAAACAAACACTTAATTATCAGTTAATCTATACCAAGTGTAATAATAATACTTTAGTAGGATATGCTGATTCTGATTTTGCTAGAAGCATGGACAGAAAGTCCACTAGTGGTTATGTTTTTAAACTTTATGGTAATACAATTTCTTGGAAGTCTAAGAAACAAAATACTGTGACATTAAGTACTACTGAGGCTGAGTTAGTAGCTTTGTGTGAAAGTTCTGTAGAGGCTTGCTGGTTAATTAAATTACTTAAAGATGTAGATGTTAACTTGGAACATGTAACTATTTTTGAAGATAATCAGAGTACTTTAAAAACTGTTAATAATCCTGATCAGAAACGACTCAAACATATTGATATAAAATATAATTTCGTTAAGGAAAAGGTAGAACAGGGACTCATAAAAGTGATTTATATTTCTACAAACAATCAGTTAGCAGATTTAATGACTAAGCCTCTATCTCTACTCATCTATTTAGAAAGTTTGTTACTTTGTTGGGTTTGGAAGATTGTAACATTGAGGGAGAGTGTTGATTAAAGGACAATGTTCCACTTCCAATCTTTTATGATGTAATCTATGGTTGAGAAGTAAGTCGATGGTAACACACGCACGCATGAAAAATGAAAAAAAAGGGTGATTGTAAAATACTTTATAAAAAAAGAAATAAAAAGAACAAGTGCATGAAACAATTTATTATTCCTCTACCATGAAAAATAATCAACAGTTCCCCAGAGTTCTAGGCCATATGACCATATGGCTTTTATAATGCATTTATAAAGCAATAGTTTGTTTTGAAGTGAGAGTCTTGATTTTTATTAAGTAGTCAGTACACATAGTACGCAACCGTTGGCCCATAGCTAATCGCTTTGTGAAAATATGCTTCTTCCAAGATACTTGGCGTGATCCTCTAGCGGTAGAGGTATGCCATTGAGAGTGAAGAGTGGATATGTTTCTTTCTTGTTTGTGAAAGTAACCTGGACATATTTGGTTTTGTTGGCTTTGATTCGTCAGTCTTTGAGCCATTTGGATACTTGATCGAGACTGTTTTGAAGCTTTTGTGCTGCAATGTCTGGTGAATTGTCCATTGATAGAATTGCTGTGTCATCAGCAAATGTTCCAGTAACTACTCCATCTAACGTAGGGAGATCAGTTGTAAAAAGCAGATACAACGTGGGACACATGACGCTGCCTTGCGGAACTCCAGCTTTGATAGCATATAAAGACGTTAACTCTTCTCCTTGTTTTACAAAAAGGTGTCTGTCGCTTAGATATGAGTTAATTAGGTAGTGGAAGTTTAAAGGTAGGTCTTTTTTTACACACTCGATTAAATGCCAGGGAAATATCCAGGAACGCAACACGACACTGTATTGTTTTGATTCAAGAGATTTGCTTATATGTTCCAACAGTCTGTGTACTTGTTCAATAGTACCGACGAAAAACAAACTGATGGTCAGGTAGTAATTCGCTTGCGGCAATAATCGGAGATAGTCTAAGCAAAATAACTGTCTCCATGAGTTTTGAGGGTATGGGTAACAGCCTAATAGTTCTGTATGATTGCGCCTCACCTGGATTTTTTCCAGGCTTAGGAACTATTATAACTTGGGCTATTTTCCATTGAGGGGCGACCGTTCCTCTTCGTAGGATAGCATTATACTGGAAAGTGAGAAATTTAAACCCTTCTTTTGGCAGCTCCGTTAGGATTTTTCCTGTTGATTGGATTGTTCCTGTAACCTGGAGCTTTATTTGGATCTAAAGCGTTAATTGCTGTTTTTATTTCTTTATAAGTGAGCTTATTAATGGGAGGATCGAGTTGGTGGGTTTTACCCAATAATTCTGTGACTTCTTGGATTTTAGAGGAGCCTGTATCTGGATTTGGTATAAAGACCTGTTTGAGATGTTCAGCAAATTTAGCAGCTGTGTCCGCATCGCGAAATGCCCATTCTGAGTTACTTTTACGGTTGATTACTTGCCGGGCGTTTAAGTTTTTTAGTGACTTTCCACAAAGAGTATTTTGCTTCTGCTGTAGCATCCAGGTTTTCTAGAAATGTTTGTATGCCATGGTTTTCATTGTCTTTTAGCAAAATTTTTAGTTTTTGTTTGAAGATAGTTTAGATGTATTTTATCAGTAGGATAACCTGTAGTTTGCCACTTTTTCCGAGCTTTTCGTTTATCAGCTAATAGTTCTCTTACAGATCTTGGGTATCTTGTTTATGGTACGAGTTTGCAGCAACTGGGGTAGCAGATCAAGCAGATTGTTAAACGCAGTTATTGAAATGTTCTACAGATTGTATTATATTGTCGTCCGTCTTTAAAGGAATTTTTTAATCTAATTTTTCTGTCTAATTTTTTTTGTCTGAAAAGCTCCCAGTTAGTTATTTTGGAAGGTTAAGTGAAGTGTAGTTTGCAAGGGTTAGGTACTACTGTGATTTTTCTTTTTAGTACTATTTCTACCGGGGAATGATCGGAGGATATTTCGGTGCTCGTTTTGCTTATTATAAAGTTGTTAGGGATGCCTTTTGTAATACAGAAGTTAAGCAAGTCTGGTACTTTGTTCAAGTCTGTAGGCCATTATTTAGGATCTCCGGGGGAGATAATATTTAGTTTTAATTTCTCAATGACCATTAACAGCTGCCTGCCTTTCGTAGTTATAGTACGTGAGCCCAAGTAGTGGTGCTTGGCATTGTAATCACCTCCAGCTATAAATCTATGGCCCAGTGCGGAAAGAAACCTTATGTAGTCTTCTAACTTAAGTTTATGTTTAGGTGGACTGTATACAGCCGACATTGTAAAAGGTCCCGCCCAGTCTTCAATGACGACATTTGTTGCTTGAATTTCATCTGTGCAGTAATGTACTGTTTCATGATGTTTGATGTTATATCTTATTAGAACTGCCATTATAGTTCTGGATGTTAAAGTGGCTCTTTTTGGTAAAATGTGTTTCCGTAACTACGAGGATATCTATCTTTTGTGTTTCTAAGTATGCCTTAACCTCAAGGGTATGCTGTGACAGCCCATTGGAATTCCATAGGGCAATTTCCAAGCAGTCGAAGTGGACAGCTTGGTTGTGAGGGCTAATATTAGGTTTGTCATGATGGTCAGTTGCTGCATCATTTGTTTCATGAGGTTAATTAATCAGCATGTTATTTTGGTTAGTATGATTTGTCTCTGTTGTTGTATTCTCTAGAAGATTTTTATTGGTTAGTGCTTCTTTGTATGACTTATGTTGGCTATTTAGAGGTTCTTTATCCTTAGATTTTTGATTTTATGTTGTAGCTCCCTGTTCCTTATTGCGAACATAGGTGTTTCTGCGTTTTGGTGCCTTTGGAAATTTAAGATTTTGAAGTTCTCTGTAGATTTTACAACCTTTATAATTTGCCGGGTGATTTCCGTCACAGAGGACACATTTTACACTATCTTATCTGGTTTTCCTTGAACATTCGATCGAGAGATGGTCACCAGTACATTTGATTAATTTAGGGCTCTGGCGACAGTACTTTTTGGTTTGTATTGCTGGCATTTGGTACACTGCAGTAATTCACATTTAGGTCAAGGAGGTTCAAAAGTTATGATGCAGTTCATGAGATTTTTAACCTTAAATATGCTCTTATTGTTTGGGCTTGTTTTTAATTCAACTATAAACAGTGGCAGTGGCTTCTTTGTTGCTCTTTGTTTGATGTTCCATATATTGGTACTGCAATGCGCTATTTTTTCCAACGCCGCTTTGATTTTCTCAGGTTCGGTTGACGGGTGCATGTTTTTAAGGACCACTTTAAAACTCCGTTCATGCTTGATAAATAATAATAAAAATGTCTAAAGAACATCATTTAAATAGTCTTCGACATTATAATATATAATTTATTGAAAGTTTCTTCATGCTTTTATTAAAACTATTTATATGCAAATCTTTGTATGCCTTTGATACACACAGCGCAGTTAACACAATCTTCCAATCGGACATGTACGCGCTTTTTAGAACTGTTAGGATGGCAAGAGAATCCAGGGTGACCTCCGTGCCTATTTGACGGACAGGGCCGTCATCTACCCCGGTCACCAAGGAGAGTGGAACCGGCGAGAGATGTCATGCGGTGTCCCACAGGGATCGGTCCTGGGGCCGCATCTGTGGGACATCGGATACGACTGGGTGCTGCGCGGCGACCTCCCTAGCGGCGTCAGCGTCGTCTGCTACGCTGACGACACGTTGGTCCTGGCACAGGGGGGGTCGTACCAGGCGGCGGCCGAACTAGCGACACGCGGGGTTGCGACAATCGTCGACAGGATCCGGCAGCTGGGACTCGAGGTGGCCCTGCACAAGTCAGAGGCCATGGGTTTTCATGGACCTCGGAACGCGCCACCGTCGGGTTCTCAGGTAATGGCGGGAGGGGTTCACATCGGCGTCGAGTCGACGATGAAGTATCTGGGACTTGTCCTCGACAGCCGGTGGAACTTCGTCGAACACTTCCGACGTTTGGCTCCCAGACTGGAGCGGGCCGGGGCTGCGTTGAAGCGGCTCCTGCCCAATCTAGGGGATCCAAACGCCTCCTGCCGGAGGCTCTACACGGGGGTCGTGCGGTCCATGGCCCTTTACGGGGCGCCGGTGTGGGCGCGTTCAATAAGGTTGCGGCCAGCCCGCCGTTTGAACGCGTCCCAGAGGGTCATGGCCATCCGGCTGGCCCGAGGATACCGCACGCTCTCCTGCGAGGCGGCGAGCCTCCTTGCCGGATTACCGCCATGGGATCTGGAGGCAAAGGTCCTCGCGCACATTTGGGAGTGGCGCGAGGAGGCGAGGCGCCGGGGCTTAGCTCCGCTACCGCGAGAAATCGCGGCTCAGCGGACAGAGCTCCGGCGGGATCTCATGGCGTCATGGAGAGTGCGATTGTCGCAACCCAGCGCTGGGCACGCCACAATTGCGGCGATAAGACCCCTCTTTGAGGAGTGGCTTGAGAGGCGCCACGGCGTCCTCACCTTCCGCCTGACGCAGGTCCTCACCGGACACGGCTGTTTCGGGAGGTTCCTGCACAGGATAAGGCGGGAGGAAACGCCCGGGTGTCACCATTGTGTGGATCGCCCGGAGGACACGGTGGAGCATACGATGGAGGTCTGCCCAGCTTGGGCGGAGCATCGCCGTGTCCTCGTGGAGGCGATCGGCGGCGGTGATCTCTCGCGTCCGGCCCTGGTTCAGGCCATGGTACGGAGCGAGAGGAAATGGGAGGCCGTCACCTCCTTCTGCGAAGCTGTAATGCTCGCGAAGGAGGAGGCGGAACGCGTGAGGGAAAGGCAAATTTCGCGCCCTCACGCCCCTAACCGCCGCAGGAGGAGACGCCCAGGGCGTCGGGAATCGCGGGGCGATTTCCGGCCACCGTAGGCGCGGGCTTGCGGGCGGTGAGCAATGGGTGGCTCACCGTCCGATAAGGACAAGGCCCGGGTCGACGGCGCGTTGTGTTCCACGCACGCCTCAAAGAGATGTCAGCAGATTTGAAGGGGTCCACTAGGGCCGATGCATGCCGGGGTTGCGAAGAAAACCGAAAGGGAGATCGTGGCCCCCGGCGACAGGGCAACCGAAGGAACACGGGTGGGTTTTAGTCAGTAAGAGTCTGACACGCCCTCCCGCTCCGCCCAGAGCGGGAGAAGTTATTTGATGATTTCCCACCCTCAAAAAAAAAAAAAAAAAGGGTGACCTCCGTAAGCATCCTAAGTGACTCAAGATCGTTACTTGATCTGCTGAGGAGACCATCTGTCACTAACCACCTGGCACTCCAAATCAAGAGATGTGTCCGAGAAATCAGGGAGGAGGGCAGAGAAGTGAGGCTCTTTTGGCTCAAGGCCCACAAGGGAACCGCCGGGAATGAGAGAGCGGACGAGCTGGCCTAGGAGGCAGTTTTAACAATAGAGACAGTAGAGTACAACGAGGTACCCGTATTGTTTGTGAGTAGGAAGATACGGGAGGGGACTATAAAGAAGTAGCAAGTGCCCTCCCGGTTGGGGATCAGCAACATCACGTGCCGCCCAACCCTAACCGGGGCTTGAATTTTCGAGTTTTCGGGGGAACAGCGTGGCACAAATGCGGAACTCTTCGCAACAAAGTTGCAAGAGGTCATCGCGGATGCGGCAACGGTCGTCAGGCCCGTTAAGACCGCAGCCTTGGAGGTGGCCGATCTGGATGATTCGGTCACCAAAGAGGATGTGGTGGCAGCCATCGCGGCGGCTGGAGGCTGCAACGCTGGTGCGGTGAAGGGTGGAGCCATCAGGCCCAGCCGCCGCGGCATGGGCGTCATCCGCGTTGATTGCCCGGTCGCCGCGGCTGGGGCCGTCCTTGCTGCGAACAAGGGACGGCTGCTTGTGGGGTTCAGCTTGACCGTGGTCCGGCCACTTGAAGAACAGCCTGTTCGCTGCTTCAAGTGCTTCGCGTTCGGCCACACCCGAGCCACGTGTCCCTCCAAGTTCGACTGGGGAGACACGTGCTACCAATGCGGGCAGGAGGGTCACAAGAGTGCCGCTTGCCGCACCGCCACCACGCCACACTGCGCGGCGTGTGCCGCCAGTGGCCGCCCCGCGGACCACAAGATGACGGGCAGGAGCTGTAAGCCCCCCGTGAAGAAGGGCATAGTGCTGGTGCGGGTTCGCCCTTTTGCTACCGCCGCCGCCGCCGTTGTCGTCACCGCTGTAACTCCAGCGGTTGTAGCTGAGGAAACGGGTGCGATGTCGGAATAATGGTTTCCGACTACCGCATCCTACAGGCGAATACCAACCACTGCAGAGCGGCCCAGGACCTGTGGGTGCAGGTCATGGCCAAGTGGTTGGTGAACGTAGCGGAGGTCGCCGAGCCCTACTCAATCCCTGGCAGCTGGCTGGGTGACTCCATAACAGGGTGGGAGGGGAATTTTTTTTCGAGATAGCGGTGCGTGTCACCCGCGCGATGTCACCCCACAACCTGGAGACCGGGACACGGGACGCGGACCAGAATTCCGGGATGAAGGGTAAGTACTATTTTTAAACTATAAACTGAAACTATTTTTGCAAAGGAATTTGGAATAACAATTATTTTACAGGATTCACTGTGGAAAAAGAAGTATTTTCGAGTATTTCGCAGGGAAGAGGTCCAGACGCGCGTGTAGGTGTTTTTTTTTTTTTTTTATGGACTAGTTCCGCCAACGTAATTGGCACCTATTGTGTATCCTAAATCCTCATCCATACTAGTTCTCGCATAACATTCCTCTCGTACTTTCATGCTTCATACTATATCTTTCTTCTATCCTTCACCATTTATCCTGTGGGTGGGGCCTCCCACTTTGTGCTACTCCTACTCTACTTTCTTTGTTGACACTATTTAACAGTAGGGAAATGATTATAGTGCTTCGGTTTTATTTTAATTAGAGATAATTATTACAGCTTTTATTTTTATTTAACTTATATTAATGCAATTTTTCTTAAATCTACTTAACCTCTACATTTATAAATCTACTTATACATATTCTTTACCTTAGTACCTATTTTATTACATCTTTTTAACAATTCTGGTTAGGTTAGGTTTTTTTTTTTTTTTAATATTCACCCGTCATCACAGGGCGTTGCGTGTTTCCTCTGACGAGATCAGAGACCTTATTTTTCTGGGTAGTATATTTATTATTTATATATATTTCTGACCCTTGCCTTATACTGCTACATGTACTACATTACTACATTTGTTAGTTTCAAAACTATATTATTCTGCTGATTTCTTATTATCTACTTACTTACATCTTATGTTTTTGTATACATATTAAACAATATATAGCCAACATAACTTATTTAACACTTCAACTTTATCACCTATATTTAACAATTTTATCCTAATTCCATATTTTGCAAACATAATTTTATTTTCTACTAACTTATTTTTATATGTTTATGTTATATAATTTCCCAAATATATATTAAACATAACTTATTTATCTATTTCTGTTTACTACTATCTTTACTATTTGCACACTGTATTCTATAAATGTTTGTCTCAATTTTTTATTCGCGATTATTGTATGTACATTTTCAGGTTTTATATTACAGTCAAGTATTTTTTCAGTTTCAAATCTAAGTTTTGCGTAGACTGGACAGCTGAACAGGAGGTGTGGGACAGACTCAGCCACCCCCGGCTCACAGATGCACGATGGGTCCCCCTTACACTTGAATCGATGCAGGTATTCTGAGAACCCACCGTGCCCCGTCATCACCTGAGTCGTCAAGCCTGTCGGTTTGATTTTCCTCACTGTTTTGTATCCTTCCACTGCATCTGGGAAGAACATCTTGGTGACAGCCGCTGTTTGTCCCGCCTGGTAGCGTAAATTCCACTCGTCAAGAGATCGCAAACGGATGTGTCTCCTGACGAATGATACTGGGCAACTATCATAGTCAGGTTTCCTCCTGGAATGCAGTGCAGCCTCTTTTGCCAGTTGGTCTGCGCGCTCATTCCCCTTCAGTCCTGCATGTGCTTTGATCCAGAACAAGGAAATTTCCTTGTTCTGGAGTCTGCTGTCCTCGATGTTACTTCTCGTTTCGACAGCCAAGGGGTGGAGGGAATATGGGTTAGCGACCGTTTCCAAGGCAGAGCGCGAATTACTAAGAATTGCGAAACTGGCCTCGCCTCGTTGCCGAATAATTTTTGTGGCGTGACATATGGCCAGGAGTTCGGCCTGGTAGACAGTGCAGTACGATGGCAGCTTAAGTTTGAGTGTTTTGGTCTCGGCTGCATTGCTCGAAAGAGACAATGCTGCTCCGACCTTGCTCTCAATCCTGCTGCCATCGGCGTAGATGGAGACTGCTTGGTGTACGTGGGAGTTTAACTCCTCCTGGTCCACCAGACTAACGAAGTCGATGCGCATATGTCTTACCCTGTGGTGAGTTTCAGCAAAGGCCAGTCTACGCTCTATCTCTCTATCTGCTAATTACGGCTGGGGTACTCCTCATACAACGATGCTGCCTCCCGAATCCGGATGTCGAGAGGCAGAATCCCAGCCAGCATCAGCGCCGAGTTCAGCGAAACGGTTCTATACGCTCCACACAGCCTCTGCGCAAAGCCCCTCTGTACCGCATTTAGCTGTCTTTTTACCCCAATCTTGTTTGTTGCTTTAGCCCAGGCGCCGGCTGCGTAGGTAACGATGGGCTCCACTGTGGCCAAATAAATAGTCCTGATGATTTCTGGGTGGAGACCCCAATTGATCCTAGCGGCTCGTGAAAGCTGTTTATATATGTTTAACGCCTTCTTACATGTATTAGCCACGTGGCTGTTAAATGTCAGCTTGTTGTCAATGGTGAGCCCCAGGATCTTTATCTCGTTAGACAAACGGATGTCAATCCCACCCATGCTTAGTCGTGGTGTGTCAAATTTAAACTTTCTGGTGAGCACCATTGCGTGAGTCTTGTGTGGCGCAAATTTCATTTTGTTTTTTGACACCCCACGCCTGAACATACGCGAGTGCGGTATTGGCTCGTCCCTCCACCTCCAGCGCCGTATCTGCGGCAAACACCAACACCACGTCATCTGCGAAAGCCTGGCAATAATCACCCCGGCGTTCGAGTCCCTTGAGTAGTGGATCAAGGAGAAGATTCCAGAGAATCGGCCCGCCGATCGATCCCTGCACGCATCCCTTTTGAGTGTCTTTTGTATACTCTTCTCCGGCGTACCTCACCCGGACCTTACGGTCCTGTAGGTAGCTGTCCATGAGGCGTCGGATGTTTACCGGACACTCTTCTTCGGCAAGTCTGATCTTGATTGCGGGCCACCAGGCACTATCGAAGGCTCCCCCTATGTCCAGTGATATTACGGTTACAAGTTTCTTATCATTGAGTTTTCCGTACAGATGTTGTGTCATGTCATAGAGGGAGTCCTCAGTGCCTCTCTGGGGTATGAAGCCGTATTGTCGGGGGCTCAATCTCGGGAGCAGATGCCACTTTAGTCTACCGACTATCATTTTCTCCAGAATCTTCCCCATGACCGGTAGCAGGCCAATGGGCCTATAGGACTTTGGGTTTGTGTAATCATCCTTGCCAGGCTTTCGCAAGACTACTACCGTCGCCTCTTTCCAGGGAGTTGGGAAATGGCCAAGTTCTAGGCACTTGTTCATGAGCGCCAGGTTAAGTTCCAAAGGAGATTGTTCTGCATCCATACATCGTTCGCCCCAGAACCAACAGCGAAGTAAACTTACTTTACGCGTTCTAAATTACAAGTATATGCCCATAAAGGCAAAGTTTAATGACGGACAACTTGTAGAAAGCATTTATTTAAAAACAAAGATTTTGAGGTTATATTTAGTAAAAAACAATCCCTTCAATGAATGCTAGTAAATGCCTTTCACTAATGTTATTTCTATTGCCTATATGTGGCTAGTTAAAAGATTCAGTAAAACATTTAAGTACTAATTATGTACCTATCTTGTTCAGTGTAAAATAAAGTAAAAGTAGCATTTTACTTATTTGGTAAATCTTCTAGTTTTTATATTAAAATAGGTAGTTAGGTAATTAAGTATCTACTTATTTAAATAACTTACTAAAAAAATTAGGACAAAGTCGTTTGCATTGAGCTGACTTCCTATTTTTTTTAGATATAATTTATGTCATGTCATTCATGTCATATATGCTTAGGTAGGAATTCATATTACCTTTATAGATCGCATAGCATTTCGTAAACATGGTGCCAGAGTGTAAGATTGAATTCAAATAAAAACAACACACAGTTTCTCGTTACTTAGATTTTATTATTGATCATCATCTTCTACATTAGTAATTAAAATATTATCTATAAATTGTGCAGGGGGGGCGACGTTATTTTGATGTCTTGCGAAACTCAAGTACCAAATAATGGTCATAATTATGGGCGCAGCAACCTATGGTCCTGCGCCCAACGATGCAATTGCAGCAATACTGCACTATTGCTTGTCTATCTTCTTATTGATTGTCCTATTTGTGTCGAGTTTAATAAAATATAAACAAAATAAGTTTTATTACTTATATGACGGCTGTGAATTTTGCCTCGTATTAGCCATATATTTTACAAATGGAACTACTTTATGTGAAGTACGGTCACACTGTGAAAATATGCATCTTCTATGTGTCTGATGCTCTTGAATAATTTGGCAAGGTTATTCTTTCAGCTTGTTGTGGAATCGGGACAACCTCTGGTTCAGGTAATATAAGCATTGGCAGCTTCTGTACTCGCTCTCTGATAGCATCTATGGCAAAGTGAATCTGATGGTTCCACCTAAAAGAAAAATAATTTTACAGGTTATTGTTAAAATATAAAAAAAATTATAAAATCTTGTCATTTCATATTTATCATTTTAATTTCATCCATGAACTCAAGGTGACAAGGTAGATTTTAAAATGTTGTTTAAGTTATGTATGTTTTTAATTTTGTTAATTCATGATGAAGTATGGCAGAGACCTTTGCCCAGCAGTGAGACAGGTTTAAAAAAAATACTTTTCATGTTTATGTACAAATAATTACAGTTACTAACTCTTTTACAATAATTAAATAGTCATTGTTGTAACCTATAAGTTTATAACTCACCTCTCGTGGTTGAATCCAATTTTGCACCATATCTAAAATATGATGAGTATTCTCTTCTCCTAAAGAGTATCTTCGAGTTTGTGCTAATGATATATTTTATTCAGATTTATTACAGTTGTAATAGCAATAATGTAATTGCGTTTAATTAAAAGAGGTTTTTATTTTTATTAATTTATATATTTTTTATATAGATTCTTTTCTATTTTGTGAATGTGGGAACACTGTAGGCTTAGTGGACTGTAGATTTGTTGACCATTTCTATTTTCTTAAGTACCTGGTACTTATTGAAATACCTACACTGTCCTCCCATACCTTGTCACACTGTTATTTGAAAAAATTGTAAAAGCCAATTATTTTTAAAAGAGTAACCGTGGAGTTTCTTGCCGGCTCTTCTCCATAGGAAACGACCAATTGGAACCGTGCACCTAGCTTCTGACGTTTCATAAGTGCCCATGTAGGTCTATGTGAAATAAAAATATTTTGATTTTGATTTTGATTTTAATGATACACCACATGTCAAACAAACATGTTGATGACCAATGGTTGTGGTTTCCTGTGACCCTTGTGGGGTTATTATTTGACTGCTACCAACAATCAATGTGTGGCAAGCATCACAGATATAGTCATTTGCAGTCACCTGTAAAGCAGAATGCATATTAACTTAGGTCATATATGGCATTATTTTAGGTACCAGTTTAAAATAAAAGAAAAACTGACCACCTGTGGTGTAACTTGTTGTTGTATTTGCAGAAGAATGGCAGCATCACTAAGAATATGTCTTCTCTGTCTTATCAAATTAATGCCACAATTAACACATCGCAACTGATTACTTCCTGTTTGAGTGGTTCTTGATGAAGATGGTGAAGAATAATGCCTGGCAGCACGATCTGCTCTTTGCCAGCAAGGATGGCAAATATGGTGAGATGCACGAACCTAAAATAAAAATTACCATTTATTTGACTATATTAACAGAAATAGGTTTGGCAGCTGTTATATATTTAAAATAGTGTACCTCCAATGGTATAAGTCTTTCTATGATTATATTTCTGATATTCATATGATGTTGAGTATCACTTCTCAGTGCAATCACTTGATGTGAGCGTGTTCGAGGTCCTAATGTTTTATTGCACAGTGCACAGTTTCTACCAATATTGATAACAGATGTGGTTCTTATAATGTCTTCGGCTATGGCCCAGCATGTTGTGCATACAAGATCATGAGCTTGAACCTGAGAAAATATTGACACCAAATTGATTTTTGTATAACACTGACCAAAAATATTGTTCAACATACTATGTTATTCCATTGAAAAAAATACAAGCTGAAAAAAAATATTTAAGAAGTATAGCCGTTATCGGCAATGAGGACCCAAATTAGTTTCGAATGTGTGCTTGCCTTACATTACATTTATAGTATGTAATCATTACGTATGTTTAATTGGTACGTGAACAGTGTAGAACGTGGGTTTGCCAAAGAGTGGAATAGGTAAGTTTTTTACTTACCAAAAGAGGTGCAGTCAATTGTTGTATACAGTGAAGAATCTGGTCATCTTCCAACACCATGGAACCACCAGCAGAGCCACAATTAATGCAATATCCACTTTCCATTTCGTATGCAAATTCCGTTACCAATGCCAGGTGTCGTTTAAGCAGATCACAAAGTCCGTTTATCACAGCCAGATAACACGTTATTAAAAGCAATCAGAGTCCGTAAAAAATAGCAAGTTCGTCGAATGTATTCCGAAAATAAAAGCAAATTGAAATCACTACACAATGTAATCACAAAGAAATGCGCGCGAGTGTGATTCTGTGTGATGTGAGCATAGACATATAAGATGTGAGTGAAATGCAATATCTTGACAGTTGAGTTGATTGACATGACATGACAAGGATTAGGGGTGCCCATACATTAAATCCGTATCGATATATTTTAAACTAAATCGATACCGTTCAGTACCCAGCGTGCTATTCTATTTGAAATATTACAATGCATCTCACTTAGGTCGTGTGTGCCGCATTCAGTTCGTATTCTTGATTCGTGAAAATACGATTAAAAAAAGCTTCATAATAAATGTATGGTTGTTTGTGCACTGCTTCGTTTTCGTATTTTTATGTTGATGAGATTCTCACATCGAATCAGTTGTTACGGATCGAAGTAGCCGTCATGATTAATATATGGCGTTTTGTGCACTTACTCGTATTCGATTAGTACCTATTCGTGTTTTTCACGAATACGAATGGAATATGAGTGAGCGCGAAATGCTGTATATATTATGAACGCGATCTCTGCCAACGAAATGTTTTTGGTGAATACTCGAATCTCGGATCGGTGCACGTGGACTCTCGTATCCGTGTTTTCTAAAACGGATCATGAAAAATTCCCCAAAATGAATCACGAATAAGAATCGACTACGAGTGAGTGCACAGCGCATATTCGCCAATTTCTGATCCGTTTTTATGCTGTTCGTAAAAAAAACTCGAATATAAATCGAATACGACGTAGTGCACAAACGCCCTTATGTGTAGTAAATGGATTAGGTTATGAAAATCGGTTTTGTTGTTGAATTCTTTTCGCATCTCAGGTGTATGCTGCCAACCGCCATGGGATCTGGAGGCAAAGGTCCTCGCGCACATCTGGGAGTGGCGCGAGGAGGCGAAACGCCGGGGCTTAACTCCGCTGCCGCGAGAAATCGCGGCACAGTGGACGGAGCTCCGGCGGTATCTCATGGCGTCATGGAGAGTGCGATTGTCGCAACCCAGTGCTGGGCACGCCACAATTGCGGCGATAAGTCCCCTCTTTGAGAAGTGGCTAGAGAGGCGCCACGGCGTCCTCACCTTCCGCCTGACACAGGTCCTCACCGGTCATGGCTGTTTCGGGAGGTTCCGCCGCTAGCAGCGGACAAGAGACCACCGCCGAAGGAGCCCGAACCTGCGCCTCTAGCAGGCTCGGTAACAAAGGGCAAAGGCAAGGGGAAGAAGACCAAGGCGGTTCCTCATACCCCCACCACAAGCGCGGAAGGAGCGTCTGGGTCGTCTGCCACTCCAGCAGCAGCGGCTCCCCAGAACTCACAGGAGGAAGACGCCCTTCTTCCGTCCACCACCCCGTCCAACCAGCCGTGGACGAAAGTGGCCAGGAGAGGAAAGGGCAAAAAGGGGAAAAAGCCCGCTGCGACTGGTCCTGCAGCCAAAAAGGCTCCAGCTGGCGGGAGAAAGCTGGTTCCCCCCAAAACCGCGGCTGTCGTTGTGACCGTCACCCCGGAGGCCTTGAAGCGGGGCGAGACGTATGAGTCCGTCCTAAGACGGGCTCGTACCAATGCTGATCCCTCCCGGTTGGGGATCAGCAACATCACGTGCCGCCCAACCCTAACCGGGGCTCGAATTTTCGAGTTTTCGGGGGAACAGCGCGGCACAAATGCGGACCTATTCGCAACAAAGTTGCAAGAGGTCATCGCGGATGCGGCAACGGTCGTCAGGCCCGTTAAGACCGCAGCCTTGGAGGTGGCCGATCTGGATGATTCGGTCACCAAAGAGGATGTGGTGGCAGCCATCGCGGCGGCTGGAGGCTGCAACGCTGGTGCAGTGAAGGGTGGAGCCATCAGGCCCGGCCGCCGCGGCATGGGCGTCATCCGCATTGATTGCCCGGTCGCCGCGGCTGGGGCCGTCCTCGCTGCGAACAAGGGACGGCTGCTTGTGGGGTTCAGCTCAACCGTGGTCCGGCCACTTGAAGAACAGCCTGTTCGCTGCTTCAAGTGCTTCGCGTTCGGCCACACCCGAGCGACGTGTCCCTCCAAGTTCGACTGGGGAGACACGTGCTACCAATGCGGGCAGGAGGGACACAAGAGTGCCGCTTGCCGCACCGCCACTGCGCCACACTGCGCGGCGTGTGCCGCCAGTGGCCGCCCCGCGGATCACAAAATGACGGGCAAGAGCTGTAAGCCCCCTGTGAAGAAAGGCATAGTGCCGGCGCGGGTTCGCCCTGTTGCTACCGCCGCCGCCGCCGTTGTCGTCGCCGCTGTAACTCCAGCGGTGGCAGCTGAGGAAACGGGTGCGATGTCGGAATAATGGTTTCCGACTACCGCATACTCCAGGCGAATACCAACCATTGCAGAGCGGCCCAGGACCTGTTGGTGCAGGTCATGGCCGAGTGGTTGGTGAACGTAGCGGTGGTCGCCGAGCCCTACTCAATCCCCGGCAGCTGGCTGGGTGACGAGGACGACTCGGTGGCACTAGCGGCGCGGTCTTCCACAGACTCCCCTCCCCTCTCGCTATTAGAGAAGGGACCGGGATACGTGGCCGCCGCGTGGGGAGACTTAGCCCTTGTGGGCGTCTATTTCTCCCCAAACCGCCCTCTTCAGGATTTCGAGAACTATCTCGGAGTCCTGGCTGCCGTGGTCAGCAGGGCGGCGCCGCGCCAGGTCTCCTTACTGGGTGACCTGAATGCCAAGTCGGTGACCTGGGGCAACCGGGCCACGGACGCGCGGGGGCGGGCAGTGGAGATGTGGGCAGCCTCCTCTGGACTCTCCCTCTTGAACAGAGGAAGCGTCCAGACATGCGTGCGGCGGCAGGGTGGCTCAATAGTGGATGTCACTTTCGCCACCTCTGCGTCGGCCGCGCGAATTAAGTAAGCGACAACGGAAGTATTTAAAAATAACTTTATTCCGACAGAGTTACAGCGAAACAGTAATTAATTAAATCTAACAAAATATTGATCTTATATACTAACTTAATTGCTAACGTAGTACATGCACAGCGTGATCAGATTGACGCATGTTCTAGATAATTATAAATGCTGATCGCGCAGTGGGGAAATTGGGAAATAATAATCTAGTAAATACTTATTGTCTGACAAAGCTAATATTGGTAGGTTGGGGTTCCTTAACTCCTCCCTCCCTAAGAGAGAAATTATCCGAAGGTGTCGCAGACGGTTTCGGAGAATTTCGACAAAAGTTTATGAACTGAAATTTATACATTATAAAGATAACTATTGCTATTACAATAACCACATACTCTAAGATGGTCCATATACTAATTTCTATTGTCACTGTTTGTGTCGTATCGTCTATTTCACTAAATTTTGCACTTTGTAACACTTCTTTCACATCACTGAAGTCCACATTTCTTAAATCCACTTTCTTTGATCTTCTCTGAATGTCCTGTTGTAGGTCTGGCATCTGGATCAATGGCAGCTGGAGACTGGAAACTGTAGTGTTTGTGGTGGCGGCAACGATGACTTCGCCTATTTGTGTCTCGCATTGTTGGCCAGGTGTCACGATGTAGGTCCCAAGAATAGTGTACTTCAGGATTTCTGTATTGCAATTCTCGGTGATGATGAGATTTTCCTCTGAGTAAACCAACCATTGGTTGTCGGTTATTTTCTGTATCTTAGTTTTTTCTATTTCAATATGGTTCTGTATGCAGTTTTTGTAGTTGTTCTTCATCAGCATTATTTGTTCAATGCAGGTCTCGGTTGGAAACTGGGCTAAATTAGTTTCAGCGCAAAGAAATTTTCCATTTTCAATCTCAGTACATGGGCTTACCACGGGCATGTATTTCAATCTATTCACCATCAGGTAAGGATATTTGGGTATTATTGTAAAGGTATTTGGAGAATGGAATATAGGGATGGGTATAACCTTGTAATAATTATATGTTTCGTTATTTATTAGGGGAACTTCTAAAACAAAAACTAACTTGTTGTTATTTATATATGATTTAAGTATGATATTACGTTCTAATTTTATTAAATTATGTTTGCTTACTGGGTATATTGTTCTAGCATGTTTAGCAATGACTTCTAACGTATTATATAATTCTGTACTATTTATACTGGATTGGTGCAATGTATTCAGTTTGCTAAAGGCTATTGCCGTTTCAATCTCTTGTATGTTTTCGTAACAGGTCCGAAAGTTATTTAAAATTTGATACATAGTATTTAATATTTGGAAAAGTTTGTTAAACCTGAACTCATGTTCAACTAATTTTTCCATTTCATTGGTATGTAAACCCAAGTTTTTAATATTTGAATTTATTATTTCAGAGTCATTTACTAATTTATCAAAAGCTTTTTGCATTGATGATACTTTACGTTCGACCACATGCTCTTTGTTCTGTATCATTTGGATTTCTCTATCATATTTAATTGCATCGTCTTCATCTAAATTTCCTGTGATAGCTTTTACAAGTGAGCCTAATGGATTAACCAGAGCTCTTTTATTTCTATAATGGAAAGGTAAGATTTGAAAGAATCTATCCTTAGTTAGTTTAATAAGATATTCTATTTGGCTTTCTATTCCTATAGTTTCGTTACTAAGACTATTTTCCTTAATTTTAATTTTCAAGTTAATAAAATCCCGAATATTATTATCTATTTGTAATATCTTTTACGTCTAATTTATTTTTAAACCATGAATGAATTAAAATCTGTTTTGGTTTAGTATCGACAGCTTCGTTTAAACTAGGAATGCCTTCGTGTTCTCTATTTGAAACTGAGTTGGCAGTGACCCCATCATCAGAATCCGAAAGTTCTATCGTTTCTATTGGAGTTTCGAGGTCTTGCAATTCGTTTTCTATAATTTTTTGTATACGTTCCTGCCTATCTCCTATATTTACGAATATTGAATCTAAATCGTCGTCAATTGCATTAGTCTTAATCCTAGATAAAGCATCTGCATTCGTGTTTTGAGGGCCTTTCTTATATTTTATTTCGAAATCGTATTCTTCTAACCTTAACCGCCATCGCGTGAGTTTACTATTGGGCTCTTTCAATGAATACAGCCAAGCTAATGGTCTATGGTCTGTAAATATGGTAAACTTATTACCATACAAATACGGTCGAAAGTGCTTAACTGCACATATTATGGCTAAAAGTTCCTTCTCGATAGTGCTATATTTTACTTCTGTGTCGCTCAAGGTTCTACTAGCATAGGCTACAGGCTTATCTGAGCCTATCGTTCCTTGTGACAATACAGCCCCGATCGCAAAATTGGATGCATCCGTGGTTAAAATAAAAGTTTTACTAAAGTCAGGAAATTGTAACAAAGGTGCATTTGTTAAAAGCTTTTTACATGTCTCAAAACATTCTTTATATTCCCCATTAATTACAATTTTGCGACCTTTCTTTAAACAAGCTGTTAATGGTCTAGTTATTTTGGCAAAATCTTTGATAAATTTCCTATAATAACCGATTAGTCCTAAAAAGCTTTTAATCTGTGTAACCGTTTCCGGTATAGGATACCTAAGAATAGCGTCTATTTTATCATTATTTGGTTTCAAACCTTCACTTGTAATAGTATGCCCTAGGTAGAGTACTTCCTTTCTAAGAAAATGAGACTTATCTAATTGAACTTTTAAATTTGTTTGACGGAAGCGGTCAAAAACTGCTCTAAGTTTTTCTACATGTTCAGGCAAGCTTTTAGAAAAAATAATGACGTCATCGAGATATATTAAGCAATGTAAGCCTTGAAGGCCTCGTAAGACGTTATCCATCGCTCGCTGAAAAGTTGCGGGTGCGGTCTTTAACCCAAACGGCATTCTGTTAAATTCATAATGACCTGAAGGTGTGCTAAACGCAGTTTTAGCTCTATCTTTCTCCTGAACCTCTAATTGATGGTACCCGCTAGCTAAGTCGAGAGTTGTAAAGTATGTACTATTACCTAGCATGTCAAATAAATCGTTAATGTTGGGCAAAGGGTATTTATCATCAATTGTGATTTCATTGAGCCGTCTATAGTCAACTACCATCCTCCATTTTTGTTGGCCTGACGCGTCTAATTTTTTCGGCACTAAATGTACGGGAGCACTCCAGGGGGAATGAGATTCCTGGATAATGTTATCCCTTAACATTTTCTCGACTTGACTACTGATCTCTTTTGTTTGAATAGGTGGCAATCTATGTGCCTTAATGTTTATTGGGTCTTCATTTTTTGTTCTTATTCTATGTTTAACCTGATTTGTGAAGGTTAACGGAATATTTTCACAATAAAATATATCTTTGTATTCTTTACAAAGTCCCTCAATAACCGTTCGTTCTTCTGAATTCATATGATCTAACTGTAATTTGTCTAAATTCTTTGTTAGCAAGCTGTCCACTTCTATATTATTATCTATGAAATTAACACTAACAGATGGGTCCTGTATGTATGGTTCCACTTGAAAAGGTCCCGTAACTACTAATTTTCTATTTTCATGGCTATAATTCTGAATAACAGTTGTTGCATAGCCTTCAATACACGTAACTAATGCGGCGGGCATTCGAATCCCTTCCGTAAATTGCTTAAAATCTAACACAGCTTCCCCGTTCAGTAAGTTGACTGGGAGTCTTACTCTAAGTTCACTACGAGATGGTAGATTATATATCTCTCTCATAGGCGGTGAATATATGATAGGAATATCAGTATTTTTTAAATGTAATATCTGATTTTCCATATTAATCTTTGCCTGTAATTGCTTCAGCAAATTGCTACCTATTAACCCATCATACTTATCGTCGACACTATAGACATAAAACTTATGGAACTCTTGACTTCCAAAGGTAACCGGTAATGGAATAATAGCCGTTTCACCATGAACACTCGATGCGTGAGTGCTAACAACTTCGAAGGGTTCATACTGTAAATAATTTTTAAAATATTTATTCGCTATATACGGGCTTATAAACGATCTAACACTCCCCGTATCTATCATAAAAACTGCCTTTAATTCTGGTATAACTATATGTGGTAAATTTAAGCGTTTATTACAATTTATTTTTATTCGTTCTCTAGGGTAGAGGCCGTTATGCAAAAAAATTCCCGCCCCGGGTTCTTCAGGAGAAAATTCTTGGCACTCATTGTACGAATAACTTGAACTCTGTTCATTATTATTAGAATTATTTATGTAATTAACACGTCGCGAACTTGCAGTACGCATGGTGACATCAGTATTCGCACCCGACGTAGATGCTTGTGCTGCAAAAGACGGCGTGCTCGGTGCATGTGCCGCGAACTGTTGGTTCGGTTGTGCAATCGGAACAAATGACCTACTTGACTGCGGTGACGCATTATTGTTGTTTGTACGATTAAAATTGTCTTGATTTCTTTGAATATTATTATGTTGTTTATAATGTCTGGGCTGATGCGAATTGTTCGGTGTAGATGTGCTGTTTGTAGCACTATTCGGTACATGTGTACTTGATATGCTATGTGAATCTTTCTTTTGATTATTAGATTCAATTGCATTTTGGTTATTAGGCAAATTGGGTCTGTTATTTCTGCTAAAATTACGTCTGTCGTTTGTTTTCGACTCATAGACTGCCTGGAAGTTTTGTTCTTCTAAAACTATTTTTAATGCATCCTCTAACGTTGTGACGTCGCGCAAACGAACTAATCTAACTAAAAATGGCGGTAAATTAAACAAGAAAGCATTCATTGCTCTGTTACTATAAATGATTTGCTTTGCCTTACGTAGAGATTCATCAATGATAGTTTCTGATATTTTAGCAAATAAAACACTTCTCATCCGCTGTATTCTATGGCAAAAATCTAAATAACTTTCACCCTTATTTATTCTACACGATTCTAACTCCATTGCTAAACAATCCTCTGTGCGTGGATCACCGAAGTGTTGGTTTAACAACTTCTTCAGCTCGTCCCACGTACCTATAGCTTCTCTTTCGCCTACCAAACTGGCTGCTTCGCCTGATAACCTACTTGTTACTACATGAAATAAATATTCATTTTGGGCTGCGGTTCCTAAGAACGTAGACAAAATGTATTCACATTTTTTTATAAATAAAGGCAACATTCTAGTGTCGCCGCTGAATATTGGTATGATGTTAACCAATTCCTGTGGGACACGGGTTACGTTTTCCATTGTGAAAAGTTATGAAAGAAACAAACGCGGAGAAAAAAAAATCACACTAATGTGCTACTAAACTATCACTACTCTAAAATATTAGTACAATTAAAATCTATGCAAATATTATCACGGCGTTGTCCAATCCCTAATAATACACAAACACATAGACTATTACAAGGTTGGGATATAGATGGAAGAGCTGAGAGGAAGGTGAAAAAGATTTACTCACAATTCCGCAGCTAGCTCCATGCTCCCTGAATTACTGCTGTGGCTGGTCCTCTTCCGTAACTCGAAGTGGCTTCTTAATGAATTTATTTGTTCGGCGATCTCTGCTAAACCGTAGACACGGACGTCGGCTACTCCACGTAGAATTGTATACACGGCAAACTGACTACAGAGATCCTACCGGCTGCGCCAATTAAGTAAGCGACAACGGAAGTATTTAAAAATAACTTTATTCCGACAGAGTTACAGCGAAACAGTAATTAATTAAATCTAACAAAATATTGATCTTATATACTAACTTAATTGCTAACGTAGTACATGCACAGCGTGATCAGATTGACGCATGGTCTAGATAATTATAAATGCTGATCGCGCAGTGGGGAAATTGGGAAATAATAATCTAGTAAATACTTATTGTCTGACAAAGCTAATATTGGTAGGTTGGGGTTCCTTAACTCGCGCGTGTTGAACTGGCGAGTGGACATGGTGGAGACTATGTCGGACCACCGCTACGTGCGGTTCGACATCTCCACCAGTGAACCCGGAGAGACGCGGCCCCTCTCGGAGCGATCACCGTTCCCACGGTGGGCTCTCGCCCGCCTGGACAGGGAGGCAGCGACGGAGGCGGCGTTCGTCCAGGACTGGCTTTCGCCGCCTTCTGCCGGTCTGGACGTGAACACTGTGGCGGGGCACCTGAGGGAGTCTCTGACCGAGGTATGCAACTCCAGTATGCCTCGGTCTCGCCGACCACTACCCAGACGCGCCGTGTACTGGTGGTCGGCGGAGCTGGCGGGGCTTCGAGCAGCGTGTGTGGAGGCAAGGAGGGCCTACACGCGGAGTCGGCGGCGGCGTCGACGGGACCAGGCCAACGAGGACCACCTCTATGAGGCTTACATGGAGGCAAAAATGGTCCTCGATCGGGCCATCACCGCTGCCAGAGACTCGGCGAGAGCGGAGCTGCTGGAGGGTCTCGACAACGACCCCTTCGGGAGACCATATAAGGCGGCGCGTAACAAACTGCGCCCCTTTGGTCCCCCGGTGGCTGAGACCCTGGAGCCCTCATTTCTGGATGGGGTGGTTCAGTCCCTGTTCCCATGCGGGGACAACTTCACCCCACCAGTGATGGACCCACCGCGGGGGATAGCTCCGCCAGCTGAGGAAGAAGAGGAGGCCCCTCATGTCACGGAGTCGGAACTTGACGCGTCGATCCTCCATATCCGCGCCAAGAAGACGGCTCCGGGCCCCGACGGTGTTCCGGCAAGAGTGGTGGCGTTCGCTGCCACTCAAATGAAGGAGAGGTTTCGGGACCTGTTCAGCGCATGCCTTGCATCTGGAAGGTTCCCGAAACCGTGGAAGGAGGGGCAGTTGTGCCTCCTTCGCAAGGAGGGCCGCCCAGCAGATTCCCCCTCGGCATACCGGCCCATCGTTCTGCTCGATGAGGTCAGCAAAATGTTCGAGGGGATAATCGCTGCCCGCCTAAAGCTCCACCTGCGGAGTATCGGGCCGGATTTGTCGGACGCTCACTTCGGTTTTCGGGCTGAGCGTTCCACGGTGGACGCGCCGGCCTGCCTTAAGGGCCAGGTAAAGGAGGCGATGGAAGCGGGGGACGGATTGTTGGCCGTGTCATTCGACATAGCCAATGCCTTCAACTCCGTTCCCCACTCCACCATCCTAGAGGCGCTCCGATTCCACGGAGTGCCTCAATACATGCGCAGGCTGCTGGCCGACTACCTGGAGGATCGAGCGATCCTCCTGGTAAATAGGACTGGCCAAGTCCGGCGGTACGCCGTTGGGGCCGGCGTTCCACAGGGGTCAGTCTTAGGACCTCTCCTCTGGAACGTCGGCTATGATTGGCTCCTGCGGGGAACTCTCCTCCGGGGCACGAGTGTCATCTGCTATGCGGATGACACTCTCCTCACCGCCCGGAGGGGGAGCTTCAGGGAGGCGGCCGACTTGGCCTCGGCGGGTGGATCCTTGGTCGCAGGGAGGATCCGCCGCCTAGGTTTAACGGTGGCGCTGCACAAGACCGAGGCCGTGTTCTTCCACGGTCCGCGGCAGCGCCAGCCACCTGACGCCCACATTTTCGTGGAGGGCGTCAGAATTGAGGTGAAGGCCCAGATGAAATATCTGGGCCTGGTACTTGACAGCAGGTGGCGCTTCGGCCCACATTTTAGTGGGCTGTCGTCGCGCCTGCTGAAGGCGGCGGGCGCGCTCTCGTGGTTGCTTCCCAACTTGGGGGGGCCAAGCGCGCGATGCCGGCAACTTTACGCTGGCATCTTGAGGAGCATGGCCCTCTACGGGGCCCCGATTTGACTTATTAATTAGATTCGTGACCCTTAACTAGACTTAAAATCTACGTGGTTCTTAGTTCCTTTTTTTTTTTTTTTTTTTTTATTATTATTATTATTTTTTTTTTTTTTTTTTATTTTTTTTTTTTTTTTTTTTTTTTTTGTATGTTTTCAATTAAGACTACGACTTTAATTAACCTATTACTTATGAGCTATGTTACACTGTTTTAATCTATTTTAATATTGGATGCTTGGGTGACTTGGGGATGAGGATGTTGGGATTTATGGGATTGAGGTGGCTCCGCTACCGACCATGGTCTTCGTTAATCGGAGCAAGGCTTCCACGACCGCGGCGTCTCGATGCTGCATGGCCATCTTTAAGTTGTACTCGATGACCATTTTAGTCGGCGCATCCATCGCTTTCCTCGCAAACCTGCCTGTGGCGTCGTCGGCGTCATCGGTGTAATAGACGCAGCTGACCGTATGTCTCGACACCGCCACTACTGCGTGAGATACACTGTCGTGGATTTGGAGCCTCCTTTTTTTGGTGTTTATGATGATGATGTTCTCGTAGGTCAATCCCTGAGCTTCGTGTATGGTTAGGGTGCGCGACCCTTCGCCAGACCCATATCCTTGGTTACTGAGGGAAGCTTTCTCCTCTTGCGTGTGAACCAGGAATAGGGTTTTTGGGGCGGTACTCGATATTTGCGCACCTGTGTAACCTTCCACCTTCAGGGAGTGAATCTGCGATGGTGATGACTTAGACGAGTATATACCTGAGTATATCTCGCTTAGTGTGAACGCCACATCCATCGGGTTGCGGTGCGTACACAACAACTCCTTGGTGATGCCAGCCACCAGGTTTGGACGGGTATACCTTAGTTGAAAAAGGTTCTCTCTGTCCAGAAATGGTAGCTGGTTAACGTCTCCGATTAGGACCACCTCGCTTGCACCAGACAACCTTACTGCCATGACTATAGCCCCAAAGTGGTTCATGAGTGCTTCATCTACCGTGAGACGGTAGCATTTCTCATTACTCTTGAACCCGTTTGCTAGGATTGAGGCCATAGTGCGTACTCTTGTTTTGACGCGATCTCCTAAGCGCGGCTCCAACTTCTCTCTGAGATCCTTGGCAGCTTCGGTCGTTGTGGTAGCTACGACGTCCCTTTCTTCGTCGAATTCTTTCACCACCCACGTTGTTTTGCCGCAACCCGGCACTCCATTCACCCACCTGATACTGGGTACCGCCCAAACTTCCTGTGGTGCTAGGTCTTCTGAAGTCCCCGAAATAGATTTCGCCATTTCGAGAATCTTATCATCCAGCATTATCTTGGTACATTTGGCGGTAACCACTATCGGGCTCTCTCCTGTGGTGTTGAAGGTTGTCTTACCCCTTCGCTCCGTTTCCTGCTCATCCAGGGCCACGAAACCACTTTCCTCGCTGTAGGCTGCCATATACGACCCCTCCATTTCCCCAGCGATAACTTGGGATGTGGCGTTGTCGTATATGGCTGCTCCTGCCTCCTTGAGTAGTACTCTTAGTAGACCTTCTGAGTTTAGTTGGAAGGTCTGCCAGATTTTACTGCATGTCGTGAGGTTGACCTGCTTGGTCGCTCTCACGATCGCTACATACTCAAGGAAGGCGCTCCTCACGTGGTCTGTGGTACCTGAACTCATCGCAGGGATGGGAGGGCTGACTTGCCCTTTGTCAGCTCTGGTTGGTAAGAGTTTTGGTTCCTTAGGTTCTTTAGGCTTTTTATTGAAGAACCTCTCCACCGCTGTCTCCTGTTTCGCAGTTGATGTGTTGTGGTTTGGGAGCAGTGCTCTGAGGAAAGTGCCGAAGCTCTTAAGGCGACTCCTCGAGCGGTCTCGGTCCTCGGGGCTGGTGTATTGGCCCTTTTCCTTTTTGGCCCTTTCGGTGGCTGCCTTTTGTTGGGCCCTCTCCGAACCGCTTAGAGTGGACTGGCTGTCGGGTGTAGTGGAGCTCGTCGTTTTTGCTGTGGGGTCTCGAGGGGCTTTGAGGAAACTTAAAGTTTCCCCTCTGTCCTCATAGACCACTACCTCATGCTGTTCTGAGGCTCTCAAACAGCCGAAGCGGTCTGCGACGTCCCCTCTGTCCGTACCTATCGCCATAGCGTCCACGCTTATGGTCCGGGGTGTGAGTGGCGTGTGTTCTCCTGCCTCCCTGATCGCTTGGAGTATTGAGCTCGCTTGAGCAAATGGGGTCTCCTCTCTCCACTCAAGTAGCGCGATGGTCTTCCCTTTGGATCGCACTAATCGGCATCGGTATGAGGCGACCTCCACTTGGGGCAGCGCGGCGTACTTGCTGCCTCTCATGCTCGTTTTTGTGGTACTCCCGTTGATCAGGGCTGCAAGGTCCGGCGAAATGTGGACTTTGCCTCCTACTCGGCTTGACCCTACGCAGAAGCTAAGACCCAGTCTCTCTGCCTCTCTGTTCTTGAACAGAGCGACTCCTCGCAGTCGGACGCTTGGTGTTCCGCCTCCTCCGCATGCCAGAAATTGTGTGATGGGCATGGTACTTGGAGCCGACTGTGGGCTGGCTTCTGCTGTTGCCGCGACTGTCTCCGGTTGTGTGTTTGTGTTTATATGTGTGACTTGTGTAACGGTATGTGTTATGATGCGTGTGTTTTGTGCAGTCCTTTGTGTGTTGGTAGTGGTTGTTATTGTAGATGTAATTATTGTTAGTGGGTGAGTTGTCATTGTTGTTCTTGATGCAGTGGTTGTTGTCATTTGTGTGTTAGTGGTGTTTGTCAATTGCGTATTAGACATTGTTGTCGTTGTTGAGGTTATTGTTGGTGTTGATGTGTCAGTACTTGGGATTGGTGTTAGGACAGATGGTGGTGTGGTCCTCCTTGAGGTGCTAGTGTCCGACTTGTTGGCCTTCGCCGCGACTAGGGCGACCTTGCTCGCGAATGCCAAGAATGGTGTCCTTGTAGCCGGTCTCCCCATGATGGTGTAGAGTATGGACTGGCTAAGCTGACTGTCAATCTTTTGTTCCAGCTCCATTCTGTCTTGGCAGAATCTCGGGCACTCGAAGAGCAGGTGCCATACTTTCTCGTCGCAGCTTGGGTCACAGACACACGAGGGACTATCTTTTAGATGGAAGCGGTGGAGAACGAACGAACCCTCCATGTCCTGTAAGGATCTGTACATGGAGCGGTGTTAGGACTGAGTCTCTGAGTGTTCTTTTCGCCGCTAGGACGTCTGGGAAGAACACTTTTGTGACCGCTCCTGTACTCGAGGATTCGTAACGCACTTGCCACTTCTTGATAGTCCTCAGTTTGCTTATAGTATTCATATTTATCTGTGTGGTTAGGTTAGGTTAGGTTAGGCTAGGTTAGGTTAGGCTGGGGGATCCCCCACAGTGCATACTTCCTCGCAGTTTCCCCCGGGCAACGCCGTGTCTGACCACCGTAACGGAGTGGCAGACCGGCGGCTAAAGTGCGCTGTGATTCGTAGATTTTAATGCGGACGTCTGCGAATAAGATGGACAAGCCAATGCGTGACGCCGCTGGACGTTTTATTAAACGCTCCTCCCAGGGCGATTCAAACGGCCCTTCTCAGGGCCAACCCAACGGCCCTTCTCAGGGCCAACCCAACGGCCCTTCTCAGGGCCAACCCAACGGCCCTTCTCAGGGCCAACCCAACGGCCCTTCTCAGGGCCAACCCAACGGCCCTTCTCAGGGCCAACCCAACGGCCCTTCTCAGGGCCAAACCAACGGCCCTTCTCAGGGCCACGCCGGCGGCGCTTCGGCGTCGGAAGCTGACCGCGCACCATCTGCGGCCAGCTTTTTCAGCAGGCCAAACGAGTTGTCGGACTCCGACGACTCCAATATGGACACGTCGGCGGCCGAAGGCAGCCGCTTCAGGCGGAAGAGGTCCGAGGGCTCCTCGGAGTCGACCGGAGGTAGGGCGAAGAAGAAGTCGAAGTCTAAAAAGGCTACGACCTCTTCTGCGGCTTCGACCCACGATGTGGGCTTGGTGGACGCCGAGCGCCAGCTTAGTCTGGCAAGAAGGAGGCAACTCCAATTGGACCTGGAGGAGAGGGTCGCTGCCAAGGAGCAGCAGGCGCAAGTTGCCAGGGCGAGGGCTGGCTATGGTGCATCCAGTGTACTGTATGCCGACCACTCCCTGGCAGAACTGGAGCGCATGGCGCAAGAGGACAAGGAGGAGATCCTGGAGGTCGCCTCAAAGTCCTCAAATTTGAAGGGGACCTTTCAGAAGGCCCTCAAATGCCGGGCCGCCAGCATGCACGGCATTATTATGGAGCTGGTGAAGCGGACGGCCACGGACGAGACACGGCAGCTGCAGGCCAAGGTGGATCGCCTGCAGGCGGAGGTCAGCCAGCTACACCAGAAGCTGGCTGAGGCCACGGCCTTGCCTTCCCAATCTGCCCCAGGTCCGGTGATGGGAGGCTCCTCGTCCTCCTCCTCTGCCAGCCTTGAGGCAACAATTCGCGGGGTTGTCATGGAAGAGAGGGCATTCATCAGAGCCTGCTTCGCAGGCATCGAGGACCGGCTCTTGCCGGAAAGGCGGCTCCGCCCGCCGCTAGCGGCAGACAAGAGCCCACCGCCGAGGGAGCCAGAACCTGCGCCTCTAGCAGGCTCGGTAACAAAGGGCAAAGGCAAGGGGAAGAAGACCAAGGCGGCTCCTCATACCCCCACCACAAGCGCGGAGGGAGCGTCTGGGTCGTCTGCCGCTCCAGCAGCAGCGGCTCCCCAGAACTCGCAGGAGGAAGACGCCCTTCTTCCCTCCACCACCCCGTCTAACCAGCCGTGGACGAAAGTGGCCAAGAGAGGAAAGGGGAAAAAGGGGAAAAAGGGACAAAAGTCGGCCCCCAAGCCTGCTGCGACTGGTCCTGCAGCCAAAAAGGCTCCAGCCCGCGGGAGAAAGCTGGTCCCCCCCAAAACCGCGGCTGTCGTCGTGACCGTCACCCCGGAGGCCGCGAAGCGGGGCGAGACGTATGAGTCCGTCCTAAGACGGGCTCGTACCAATGCTGATCCCTCCCGGCTGGGGATCAGCAACATCACGTGCCGCCCAACCCTAACCGGGGCTCGAATTTTCGAGTTTTCGGGGGAACAGCGCGGCACAAATGCGGACCTCTTCGCAACAAAGTTGCAAGAGGTCATCGCGGATGCGGCAACGGTCGTCAGGCCCGTTAAGACCGCAGCTTTGGAGGTGGCCGATCTGGATGATTCGGTCACCAAAGAGGATGTGGTGGCAGCCATCGCGGCGGCTGGAGGCTGCGACGCTGGTGCGGTGAAGGGTGGAGTCATCAGGTCCGGCCGCCGCGGCATGGGCGTCATCCGCGTTGATTGCCCGGTCGCCGCGGCTGGGGCCGTCCTTGCTGCGAACAAGGGACGGCTGCTTGTGGGGTTCAGCTCGACCGTGGTCCGGCCACTTGAAGAACAGCCTGTTCGCTGCTTCAAGTGCTTCGCTTTCGGCCACACCCGAGCCACGTGTCCCTCCAAGTTCGACTGGGGAGACACGTGCTACCAATGTGGGCAGGAGGGACACAAGAGCGCCGCTTGCCGCGCCGCCACTCGCCGCGATGCAATAATGCGGGTGAGAGTCCTGGCGGAGGAAGCGATGTCCCGGGGCGGGGTGATGCTGGCGGTGTCCTTAGACATCTCCAACGCTTTCAATACCCTGCCCTGGAGCTGTATTCGGGAGGCACTGCGGTACCATAGGGTGCCCCGCTACCTCCGCCACATCGTTGGGGCTTATTTAGCGGAAAGGTGTGTTACCTACAGGGGACGCGACGGCGGGGGCCGGCGCGATATGTCGTGCGGTGTTCCACAGGGCTCGGTCGTGGGCCCGCTCCTGTGGAACATCGGCTACGACTGGGTGCTAAGGGGCGAGCTCCAATCGGGAGTGGACCTGACGTGTTATGCGGACGACACGCTGGTCACGGCCCGAGGGAGCTCGTATAGGGAAGCAGCGTTGCTGGCGACGGCTGCGGTCTCACAGGTGGTGGATCGCATACGACGCCTGGGCCTGGAGGTGGCTCTCAATAAGTCGGGGGCCGTGGTCTTTCACGGCCCACGGCGGGCGCCACCGCCGGGATCACACGTCGTGGTCGGGGGGGTCCAAATCTCTGTTGAGTCCACCATGAAGTACCTGGGATTGGTACTCGACAGCCGGTGGGACTTCGGCCCCCACTTTCGGCAACTGACGCCCAAGTTGATGGGCGTCGTGGGTGCGTTGTCGACGCTGCTTCCCAATCTGGGGGGCCCTAGCACCGCCTGTAGGCGGTTGTACTTGGGGATCGTGCGATCCATGGCCCTGTACGGGGCCCCGGTGTGGGCTTCTGACCTGACGGCCGGCAGCATCGCAATACTGCGAAAACCGCAGAGGGCGATGGCCGTCAGAGCTATCAGGGGGTATCGCACGATCTCCTATGAGGCGGCTTGTGCATTGGCCGGATCCCCGCCCTGGGACCTAGAAGCGAGGGCCCTCGCTTCACTGCACCGGTGGCGCGAGGAGGCGCGAACGCGAGGAGGTGGACCGATGCAGCGTGAGATCGAGCATCGTCGGTCTCAGCTCCGCGAGGTCCTGGTGACGGAATGGCGGGACAGGCTTCTGCGCCCTACCGCCGGCCTCGCTACCGTCAACGCGATCCGACCAGTGCTCGACGAATGGCTCGGGAGGAAGCACGGTTCCCTGTCGTTTCGGGCGACGCAGGTGCTCTCGGGGCATGGTTGCTTCGGGAACTACCTGTGTCGCATAAACAGGGAGCCGGACGCTCGGTGCCATCACTGCACCCACTGTCGGGAGGACACGGCGCAGCATACACTGGCAGAGTGTGCCGCATGGGAGGAGCCGCGCCGTGCTCTCGTATCTGAAGTCGGAGCCGACCTGGCGCTGCCGGCTGTCGCTCGTTCGATGGTCGGGAGTGCCGAGTCGTGGGATGCAGTGATCTCCTTCTGTGAAACTGTAGTTTCACAGAAGGAGGCTGCGGAAAGGGAGAGGGAGATCGAGACCACTCTCCTGATCCGTAGCAGGCGGACTGGGCGTCGGCGGAGGGCAGACAATGCCCTCTTCCAGCCCCCGTAAACGGATCCGGAGGGATGGCGGACTCGGGGACGTCCGTCACCCCCCATCCAGCAGCACCCGAGGTGGCGGCGCGTAGTGTTCCACGCGCGCCCCTATTTGACGTCGCGGGGGGAGTGTAACACCTCACTCCACTCGCGGGCATGAAGTGGTCCGCAAAAGCGGGCCGACACCAGTCGGGGATCATGGAAGGCGCACTAGATCCCATGATCCCCGGTCCAAGTGTGGGAAGGGAACACCGGGGTGGTTTTTAGTCAGTAGGAGTCTGACAGACCCCTTCGCCCGCCCCAGGGCGAAGGACATCCATGAGGATTTTCCACACCGGAAAAAAAAAAAAAAAAAAAAAAAAAAGGCTAGGTTAGGTTAGGCTAGGTTAGGTTAGGCTAGGTTAGGTTAGGCTAGGTTTTTTTGTTTTTTTTTTTTTTTTTTGTTTTGGCAGGAGTGGGAAATCCTCATGGACGCCCAGACTGCCTCACTGGTGAGCCAGTCTGGGCAGTGCCGGACTCTTACCGGCTAAAACCCACTCCTGCCTTTCTAAGTGTCCCCCTGACGTAGTCAGAGACCATTTTTTAAAATGATTTTATTTTAATTTGCAATTAATTTTGTTATTTTTATTTTACAGTATTTTAGAAGGGTTTTTACGAGTATTAATTGTTTTTTATCTGTGGTTTTTATTAATTGTCTTGTATTTATATTTTATTTCGTCTTGAGTATCTAACTATTTATTCTATGCTTTGTCTGTATATAAACTTATATATTAAAAGCATAGGTTTATACTTCTTTATTTCTTTTAATTACTTTTGTAGCTATTCTTGTGCAGTATTCCAATAAAATTTTTCGAAGCTTTCTATCTATCATCAATTTGCTTATATTATTCGTATTTATCTCTGTCTCCAATTCCAACTCCACATTCAGTCGCTCCGTTCCGTATGCAGGGCATTTCATCAAAATATGAGGGATAGATTCGAGCGCATTCGGCTCACAGATGCACGATGGGTTTGCCTTGCGCTTAAAGCGGTGCAGGTATTCGGAGAACCCACCATGCCCCGTCAAAATCTGTGTAAGTACTCCGGTTGGCTTAAGTTTGCTAACTATTTTGTAGGCATCTATCGCATCTGGGAGGAACATCTTTGTGACGGAGCCTGTTTCGCCATTCTTGTATCTCCGGTTCCATTCGTCAAGCGACACCATTCGGATCTGCCGCTTGACGAATGAAACCGGGCAGCGGTCATAGTCCGGCCTCTTCCTGGACCGGAGTGCAGCTTCTTTCGCGAGGTGGTCGGCGCGCTCGTTGCCTTCGAGCCCTACGTGTGCCTTTACCCAGAACAAGGATACATCTTTGCTCTGGGATAAAGCCACGGCAACGTTCGCCCTCGCCTCCACGGCCAGTGCGTGGAGGGAGCCTTGGTTTGTGACTGTCTGTAGTGCGGCCATTGAGTCACTATAGATACCGAAGGTTCCCTCTTTGCGCTTGAGGATTTCGCGCGTGGCTACGCATATGGCCAGAAGTTCCGCCTGGTAGACCGTGCAGTACGGCGGCAGGCTAAGCTTTACGGACTTGATCTCGGCATCACTGTTCCAGAGTGACAGCGCTGCTCCGACCTTGCCCGCAATCTTGCTGCCGTCCGTAAAGAACCTGACTGCTTGGGAATTGTGGGTGTCCACAAGCGTCCGGTCTTCCAGGCACACGAACTCCATGGCCACATGCTTCGCCGGGTGCGGAGTCTCTGCAAATGCCACCACCCGCTCCACCTCCCTACCTGCAAGTGCCGGCCGTGGCACCCCTCTCTTCGCCTCATACAGAGCGGCTGCTTCCTGTATTCGGAGGTCGAGTGGGAGTATCCCGGCCAGCACCAGGGACGCGTTCAGCGAAACGGTGCGGTAGGACTTACAGAGCTTCTGCGCGAATCCACGTTGGACCGTGTTGAGGCTTTTCTGCACTCCGATCTTTTTCGCAGCCGGCGCCCAGGCGCTTGCCGCGTACAAGATTACCGGCTCCACTGCTGCCGTGTATATCGTGTGGATGATCTCCGCGTGAAGGCCCCAGCTCACTTTTGCCGCACGTGCCAGCTGCTTATAAATGTTAACAGCTTTTCTGCAAACGTTTGCGACATGGGAGTTGAAAGTGAGCTGGTGGTCGACGGTGAGCCCTAGTATTTTGATTTCCTTAGACATACCAATGTCTACCCCGCCCATGCTCAGGAGTGGGACATCGTACTTAAGTTTCTTGGTTATCACCATTGCACAAGTTTTTTGAGGTGCAAACTTCAGCTTATTTCGGATGCCCCACACCCGAACATACTCGAGGGCGGCATTGGCCTGCCCCTGGACTTCCAATGCTGTCTCACCGTCGAAGATCATCACCACGTCATCGGCGAACGCCTGGCAGTGGACGCCTCGCTCTTCCAGCCCCTTTAAGAGGGGGTCGAGGATCAAGTTCCACAGGATCGGACCGCCAATGGACCCCTGCAAACACCCCTTATTCGTATTTCTCCGACACTCGGCACCAGCGTATCGGAGTCTGACACTCCTACCAGTCAAATAGCTGTCCAGCAGCCTCCTAAGATTGACCGGGCACTTTTCCTCAGCCAGTCTGGTCCTGATAGCCGGCCACCATGCGCTATCGAAGGCTCCCTCTATGTCCAGTGATACAACAGTGATCAGCTTCTTTTCACTCAGCTTCCCTTTGATATGTTGTATCATGGTGTAGAGGGAGTCCTCTGTGCTCCTCTGTGGCATGAAACCAAACTGGCGAGTACTGAGCCGCGGGATTAGGTGCCACTTCAGCCTTGCAACCAACAGTTTCTCCAGGATTTTGCCTAGGACTGGTAGGAGGCCGATTGGCCTGTACGATTTAGGGGCGGTGTAGGATTCCTTGCCGGGTTTACGGAGGACTACTACCGTGGCCACTTTCCAGGCCCCAGGGAAATGTCCTTGCTCCAGGCACTTGTTGGCCAGTGCAAGGAACATCCCTGGGTCCCGGGAAATTGCTTGGGCACAGATATCGGCTGTGAGACCGTCTGCCCCGGGTGCCTTCTTCGGGTTGAAGCTTTCCACCGCGGTTTTCAGCTCCTGAAGTGTAAACGGTGGGTCATGTTGTTCATCATGCGCCCAGTCGTTTACACGACAGGCCGCTTCACGTGTCCGGCGGTGGTCAGCATTTTCACCCTCCTCTAGGTCTTCCGGGTAGAAGGTCTCGGCCAGCAGCTGAGCCGATTCCTGTGCACTCAGTGGCACTCCGTCCTTCACCAACGGCAGGTCCTCCTGTCTTTTGGCGGTCCGTCCTATGACCCTGTAGATCCCCTCCCACATTCCTTCCCTGTCCTGTTTTTGACAGAAGCCCTTCCATCCTTCTGTTTGCGCCTTTTTTGCCAGTGACTCGTATTTTGCTTTTGCTTGCAGGTACTCATCGACGACTTTTTGCCTTCGGACCGGCGCGGCGCATCGAATGCGACGCCTCAGCGTGTTCACCTCCGACCTCAACTTGGCGAACTTTTTGGACCACCACGGTATAGTAAGTTGAGTGTTGGTTTTAATTTTATCTAATGTATCTTCACAAGATTCTTTAATTTTGGATATGTATATGTTTACTTTCTGTTCTAATTCTATTTTGTTTTTAATTTTGCCAATTTCTGTTAAATTTATATTTGCTTCAGCTTTTAATTGGGCCAATTTCGAATGAAATTGACTCCAATTTGCTTTCTTTGTGTTATAGATTCTTGTGGTCCTGTTAACGCTAATTCCTTTAGATTTTTGAAGATTTATTTTAAATACTATACCGTTGTGGTCCGAGCTCGTGAGGCCTTCTTCGACCCGCCAGTCCTCCACCAAGTCCAGCAGCTCCGCTGAGCAGGCTGTTACATCAACGAAGCTGCCGTACAAGGTGTTACCTCTGACGGTGGGTTAGGTTAGGTTAGGTTAGGTTGGGGGATCCCCCACAGTGCATACTTCCTCGCAGTTTCCCCCGGGCAACGCCGTGTCTGACCACCGTAACGGAGTGGCAGACCGGCGGCTAAAGTGCGCTGTGATTCGTAGATTTTAATGCGGACGTCTGCGAATAAGATGGACAAGCCAATGCGTGACGCCGCTGGACGTTTTATTAAACGCTCCTCCCAGGGCGATTCAAACGGCCCTTTTCAGGGCCAACCCAACGGCCCTTCTCAGGGCCAACCCAACGGCCCTTCTCAGGGCCAACCCAACGGCCCTTCTCAGGGCCAACCCAACGGCCCTTCTCAGGGCCACGCCGGCGGCGCTTCGGCGTCGGAAGCTGACCGCGCACCATCTGCGGCCAGCTTTTTCAGCAGGCCAAACGAGTTGTCGGACTCCGACGACTCCAATATGGACACGTCGGCGGCCGAAGGCAGCCGCTTCAGGCGGAAGAGGTCCGAGGGCTCCTCGGAGTCGACCGGAGGTAGGGCGAAGAAGAAGTCGAAGTCTAAAAAGGCTACGACCTCTTCTGCGGCTTCGACCCACGATGTGGGCTTGGTGGACGCCGAGCGCCAGCTTAGTCTGGCAAGAAGGAGGCAAATCCAATTGGACCTGGAGGAGAGGGTCGCTGCCAAGGAGCAGCAGGCGCAAGTTGCCAGGGCGAGGGCTGGCTATGGTGCATCCAGTGTACTGTATGCCGACCACTCCCTGGCAGAACTGGAGCGCATGGCGCAAGAGGACAAGGAGGAGATCCTGGAGGTCGCCTCAAAGTCCTCAAATTTGAAGGGGACCTTTCAGAAGGCCCTCAAATGCCGGGCCGCCAGCATGCACGGCATCATTATGGAGCTGGTGAAGCGGACGGCCACGGACGAGACACGGCAGCTGCAGGCCAAGGTGGATCGCCTGCAGGCGGAGGTCAGCCAGCTACACCAGAAGCTGGCTAATGCCACGGCCGGGCCTGCCCAATCTGCCCCAGGTCCAGTGGTGGGAGGCTCCTCGTCCTCCTCCTCTGCCAGCCTTGAGGCAACAATTCGCGGGGTTGTTATGGAGGAGAGGGCCTTCATAAGAGCCTGCCTCGCAGGCATCGAGGACCGGCTCTTGCCGGAAAGGCGGCTCCGCCCGCCGCTAGCGGCGGACAAGAGACCACCGCCGAGGGAGCCAGAACCTGCGCCTCTAGCAGACCCGGCATCCAAGGGTAAAGGCAAGGGGAAGAAGACCAAGGCGGCTCCTCATACCCCCACAACAAGCGCGGAGGGAGCGTCTGGGTCGTCTGCTGCTCCAGCAGCAGCGGCTCCCCAGAACTCGCAGGAGGAAGACGCCCTTCTTCCGTCCACCACCCCGTCCAACCAGCCGTGGACGAAAGTGGCTAGGAGAGGAAAGGGCAAAAAGGGGAAAAAGCCCGCTGCGACTGGTCCTGCAGCCAAAAAGGGTCCTGCAGCCAAAAAGGCTCCAGCTGGCGGGAGAAAGCTGGTTCCCCCCAAAACCGCGGCTGTCGTCGTGACCGTCACCGCGGAGGCCTTGAAGCGGGGCGAGACGTATGAGTCCGTCCTAAAACGGGCTCGTACCAATGCTGATCCCTCCCGGCTGGGGATCAGCAACATCACGTGCCGCCCAACCCTAACCGGGGCTCGAATTTTCGAGTTTTCGGGGGAACAGCGCGGCACAAATGCGGACCTATTCGCAACAAAGTTGCAAGAGGTCATCGCGGATGCGGCAACGGTCGTCAGGCCCGTTAAGACCGCAGCCTTGGAGGTGGCCGATCTGGATGATTCGGTCACCAAAGAGGATGTGGTGGCAGCCATCGCGGCGGCTGGAGGCTGCGACGCTGGTGCAGTGAAGGGCGGAGCCATCAGGCCCGGCCGCCGCGGCATGGGCGTCATCCGCATTGATTGCCCGGTCGCCGCGGCTGGGGCCGTCCTCGCTGCGAACAAGGGACGGCTGCTTGTGGGGTTCAGCTCAACCGTGGTCCGGCCACTTGAAGAACAGCCTGTTCGCTGCTTCAAGTGCTTCGCGTTCGGCCACACCCGAGCGACGTGTCCCTCCAAGTTCGACTGGGGAGACACGTGCTACCAATGCGGGCAGGAGGGACACAAGAGTGCCGCTTGCCGCACCGCCACTGCGCCACACTGCGCGGCGTGTGCCGCCAGTGGCCGCCCCGCGGATCACAAAATGACGGGCAAGAGCTGTAAGCCCCCTGTGAAGAAGGGCATAGTGCCGGCGCGGGTTCGCCCTGTTGCTACCGCCGCCGCCGCCGTTGTCGTCGCCGCTGTAACTCCAGCGGTGGCAGCTGAGGAAACGGGTGCGATGTCGGAATAATGGTTTCCGACTACCGCATACTCCAGGCGAATACCAACCATTGCAGAGCGGCCCAGGACCTGTTGGTGCAGGTCATGGCCGAGTGGTTGGTGAACGTAGCGGTGGTCGCCGAGCCCTACTCAATCCCCGGCAGCTGGCTGGGTGACGAGGACGACTCGGTGGCACTAGCGGCGCGGTCTTCCACAGACTCCCCTCCCCTCTCGCTTTTAGAGAAGGGACCGGGATACGTGGCCGCCGCGTGGGGAGACTTAGCCCTTGTGGGCGTCTATTTCTCCCCAAACCGCCCTCTTCAGGACTTCGAGAACTATCTCGGAGTCCTGGCTGCCGTAGTCAGCAGGGCGGCGCCGCGCCAGGTCTCCGTACTGGGTGACCTGAATGCCAAGTCGGTGACCTGGGGCAACCGGGCCACGGACGCGCGTGGGCGGGCAGTGGAGATGTGGGCAGCCTCCTCTGGACTCTCCCTCTTGAACAGAGGAAGCGTCCAGACATGCGTGCGGCGGCAGGGTGGCTCAATAGTGGATGTCACTTTCGCCACCTCTGCGTTGGCCGCGCGCGTGTTGAACTGGCGAGTGGACATGGTGGAGACTATGTCGGACCACCGCTACGTGCGGTTCGACATCTCCACCAGTGAACCCGGAGAGACGCGGCCCCTCTCGGAGCGATCACCGTTCCCACGGTGGGCTCTCGCCCGCCTGGACAGGGAGGCAGCAACGGAGGCGGCGTTCGTCCAGGACTGGCTTTCGCCGCCTTCTGCCGGCCTGGACGTGAACACTGTGGCGGGGCACCTGAGGGAGTCTCTGACCAAGGTATGCAACTCCAGTATGCCTCGGTCTCGCCGACCACTACCCAGACGCGCCGTGTACTGGTGGTCGGCGGAGCTGGCGGGGCTTCGAGCAGCGTGTGTGGAGGCAAGAAGGGCCTACACGCGGAGTCGCCGGCGGCGTCGACGGGACCAGGCCAACGAGGACCACCTCTATGAGGTTTACATGGAGGCAAAAATGGTCCTCGATCGGGCCATCACCGCTGCCAGAGACTCGGCGAGAGCGGAGCTGCTGGAGGGTCTCGACAACGACCCCTTCGGGAGACCATATAAGGCAGCGCGCAACAAACTGCGCCCCTTTGGTCCCCCGGTGGCTGAGACCCTGGAGCCCTCATTTCTGGACGGGGTGGTTCAGTCCCTTTTCCCATGCGGGGACAACTTCACCCCACCAGTGATGGACCCACCGCGGGGGATAGCTCCGCCAGCTGAGGAAGAAGAGGAGGCCCCTCATGTCACGGAGTCGGAACTTGACGCGGCGATCCTCCATATCCGCGCCAAGAAGACGGCTCCGGGCCCCGACGGTGTTCCGGCAAGAGTGGTGGCGATCGCTGCCACTCAAATGAAGGAGAGGTTTCGGGACCTGTTCAGCGCATGCCTTGCGTCTGGAAGGTTCCCGAAACCGTGGAAGGAGGGGCAGTTGTGCCTCCTTCGCAAGGAGGGCCGCCCAGCAGATTCCCCCTCGGCATACCGGCCCATCGTTCTGCTCGATGAGGTCAGCAAAATGTTCGAGGGGATAATCGCTGCCCGCCTAAAGCTCCACCTGCGGAGTATCGGGCCAGATTTGTCGGACGCTCAGTTCGGTTTTCGGGCTGAGCGTTCCACGGTGGACGCGCTGGCCTGCCTTAAGGGCCAGGTAAAGGAGGCGATGGAAGCGGGGGACGGACTGTTGGCCGTGTCATTCGACATAGCCAATGCCTTCAACTCCGTTCCCCACTCCACCATCCTAGAGGCGCTCCGATTCCACGGAGTGCCTCAATACATGCGCAGGCTGCTGGCCGACTACCTGGAGGATCGAGTGATCCTCCTGGTAAATAGGAGTGGCCAAGTCCGGCGGTACGCCGTTGGGGCCGGCGTTCCACAGGGGTCAGTCTTAGGACCTCTCCTCTGGAACGTCGGCTATGATTGGCTCCTGCGGGGAACTCTCCTCCGGGGCACGAGTGTCATCTGCTATGCGGATGACACTCTCCTCACCGCCCGGGGGGGGAGCTTCAGGGAGGCGGCCGACTTGGCCTCGGCGGGCGGATCCTTGGTCGCGGGGAGGATCCGCCGCCTAGGTTTAACGGTGGCGCTGCACAAGACCGAGGCCGTGTTCTTCCACGGCCCGCGGCAGCGCCAGCCACCTGACGCCCACATTTTCGTGGAGGGCGTCAGAATTGAGGTGAAGGCCCAGATGAAATATCTGGGCCTGGTACTTGACAGCAGGTGGCGCTTCGGCCCACATTTTAGTAGGCTGTCGTCGCGCCTGCTGAAGGCGGCGGGCGCGCTCTCGTGGTTGCTTCCCAACTTGGGGGGGCCAGGCGCGCGATGCCGGCAACTTTACGCTGGCATCTTGAGGAGCATGGCCCTCTACGGGGCCCCGATTTGGGAGCAATCACTCCAAAGAAGGGAGAACGCTGCCGCCTTGAGGGCACCCCAAAGGGCCATAGCCCAGCGGGTGGCGAGGGCCCACCGCACGGTGAGCTTTGCGGCGGCATGTGCTCTGGCCGGCACCCCTCCTTGGGAACTCGAGGCATGGGTGCTCGCCAGAGTATATGAATGGACGGCGGGACGGAGGGCGAGAGGAGAACGCCCACTCCCGGAAGAGCGGGAGGCCGTTCGGCGGGAGGCGAGGGACGCCATCGTCGTCCATTGGACGGAGGACCTTGCCGCCGCAGTCTTCGGCCGCCGAGCCCTCGACGCAATTGGGCCGGTCCTGCGAGAGTGGCTCGAGCGGTCGCATGGATTCCTCTCTTTCCGTTTGGTGCAGGTGCTGTCCGGACATGGTTGTTTCGGATCTTACCTGCACCGAATTGGACGGGAGGAGACGCCGTCGTGCCACCACTGTGGCGCGGCGGAGGATGCGGCGCAGCACACCCTCGAGGTGTGCCCATCGTGGTCCGAGCCGCGCCGCAATCTCATCGCGGTGATCGGACCGGACCTCTCACTCCCCGGCTTGGTTAACGCCATGCTGAGGGATGAGAGGTCCTGGGCGGCAGTCGCCTCTTTCTGCGAACACGTCATGTCCCAGAAGGAGGCGGCGGAGCGCACGCGGGAGGACGATCCTGCCGCGGCGCCGCTCCGAAGGCGGAGGAGGGGTCGAAGAAGACGTCAGTTCGAAAGTCATCTCCAACTCCTCCCAGGTGGAGGCCAGCAGGCAACGGGTGCGGGGGCACCCTTGCCTGTATTGCACAGGCTTCCACCAGTGCCGGACGGGAATGGCCAGGTGTTCCCGGCCATTCCCGTAGCCCCTCAGCCTGGGGGGCATGTGGGGCCGGCCAGTTAGGCGGGCATGCGCCGGGAAGGCTGTGGAAGTCAAGGCTGAGCCGGTTTCCCATGACCCTCCCATCACGGCGATGTGGGAACACCGCTGAGTTTTAGTGGGTATACTGTCATTAGTGACAGGGAGTCCCACATACCCCGTCTCGGCCCCCACGAGCGGGGATGCGTAAAGCATTTCTCAGCGACAAAAAAAAAAAAAAAAAAAAGGTTAGGTTAGGTTTTTTTTTTTTTTTTTTTTTTTTTTTTTTTTTCTCTCTACCTCCTACGTTATCGGAGTCTATCTTAAGCCTAATCCTCTTTGTCATACCAGTTCTCGCTTGTTTTCCTCTCGTACTTTCATGCCGCATACTTTATCTTTCTGCATCCATCATATCATCCATTCTTTTTTACGGGTTGAGTCCCGTTTTTACCCTATTCTGCCTATCTAGGTTTTCTTTCTTATTTTATTTGTTACTTATTCTAATTTAGGGGGAATAAAAAATCAATTTTGCCCTTTTATTAGTTTCACAACTTTTTCCTTATTCTAATACTATTTTTAACCTTTAGTTTTCTTACAATATTACCTTATTTCTATTTATTCTTATACTACCTCTTATGCTGATGATGTTTGTACTTATTTCTATGCTTTATATATATATATCTAAATATACTATAAGCATATTTTCTTAAGCTGTTCTATTTCTTTCTATTGCCCTCTGTGCAATCTTTGTGCAGTAGTCTAAAAATTTATCTCTGTTTTTTCCCTTCAGTTCGGCTATAGTGAATGGAGGGTCGTATGGCTCACCATTTTCCCCTTCATTCACTGATTCTGCCTCTAGTCTGACACGGCTGTGGTGAGGGTTGTCCGCAGCTGGGTGGTCCTCTGGATACAGGGTCTCTGCTATGTATCGGGCGGACTCTTCTGCATCCAGCACTTCCCCGTCTTTTACCAGTGGCGGATCTTCCACCCTGCTCGATGTCCTTCCTATAATCCTATATATCCCCTCCCATACCCCTTCCCTATCCTGTTTACAGCAGAACTCCTTCCAGCTCTCGGTTTGGGCTCTGGCTGCTTCTAATTCATACTCTTCTTTCTGTTGCAGGTACTCTTCGACAACGATGGATCTACGGACTGGAGCAGTACATCTGATCCTCCTCTTTTTGGTTGCTTCAGCTTTCTTCAATTTTTTGAGTCTCTCCGACCACCACGGCAAGGTAAGTTTTTCTGTGTGTTTTTTGGTTGGCATAGCTGCCTTACATGCTTTTGTTACTATTTTTGTGTAATTGTTTACTGTTTCGTCTAGTTGATCTACTTTAGTTATTTTTCCTATTTCTTCTTTTGTGATTCTGTATTCTTGGCTCAGCTGGGTGAGTTTCTCATGAAAAGCAGACCAGTTGGCCTTTTTTGTGTTAAAAATCCTTGTTGTTCTTTCTACCTTTAATCCTTTTGATTTGGTCTGTAAAATTTTGAAGACGATGCCGTTGTGGTCGGAGCTACTCAGGCCCTCGACGACTTTCCATTCTGCTACCTTGTCGAGGATATTTGCCGAACAAGCTGTTATGTCGACAAAGCTGCTATAGCGTTGTCCACCCCTTACTGTGTCGAAGGTCGGGATTTCTCCTGCGTTGAGTATATGCAGCCCGAGCTCACCGAGAGTCCCGCACACTTCCTCTCCCCTACGGTCGACCGTCTGACTGCCCCACCAAGTGCTTTTCGCATTTACGTCGCCTCCAACGATTATGGGCTTAGGGCCATTTTTGGCAACTACTTCCCTAAGATGGTCTAGGTATGGCTCAATTGGTTTGTCTGGCTCGCAGTATTTTTGAGCCTCGAGCATCAGCTCGATTGTTGCAAGCCTTTTTCGTTGGAGGTTCGCTTGCATATAGCCATATGTGGTGGTGGCAACGTTGGCGTTAACAATATGCAACGGTCGACCGGGCCAATTCGTCCCATCTGCGGCGTACGGGGCAGTCTGAACTGAAGGCGTTGTGCTCTGTCTGCGTAAATTTCGCTTTATTGCGGTTTCTGCAGGCGGGTGGCTCTCCAGCTAGCGAGTCCGGGCACTCCGTTTTCAAGTGAGGACCGCCGCAATGGCTGCATGCGTCTGCGGTCTCTTGGCAGTACTTTCTGCCGTGGCCGTACCCCAAGCAACGCGTGCACTGGACTAGTGGAGTCTGATCTTCCGCTCTAATCCGCTGGAGATCTATGTATACATAGCCCCTTTCCGTCACCCGCCTCCAGACGCTGGGCGACACGCTTATAATCACATGGTTTGTGTGAGGGTTTCTCGCTCTTCTTCTATATTTTATGGCTATCCTATCCTCCCCCTCACCGAGACCGTGGAAGACAGCCCCATTCTGGTTCCGAAGAGCCTTGATGATGTCCTCATCGGTATTTACTGACAGGACATCCCCAAGCCTGATCAGCGGGTCTTTGTTTTCCACGTCCTCGATGGTGAGGCTGCCTCCTTCTTTTCCTATTCTATCCTTTACTTTATCTCGTTCTTCCTTGGACCCAAAGCCCATTATTACTTTCCTGTTTTTGGCCTTTCTGACCCTTTCCACCTTTACCCATCCTTCTTTAGCGTCTATAGCCTTTCTAACTCTTTCGAGTACTTCCTCTCCTGTTTCCGTCTCCACGGTCGAGGTGACCGCGACCGAGTGCAGTGTGCGCTTTTGCAGTGCCCTGTCACTCTGGGTCGCGGTCACCCCGGCGTAGGTAGGCGTTTCTATCTTTTCAATCTTTTCAGCGTGCCTCTCAATCGTCGCCTTCAGTTCTTCCATTTTCTTGCCGCTTTCCCGGATGAGGTTTGTGTGTTCCTCTAATCGCGCCATGAGTAGGCTTTCGCCGGAGGTAGAGGAGGGAGGGGGGGTGGGGTTGGGAGGTGGAGCAGCATATGCTCCCACTCCCAAATCCACCCATCCTCCCTTTGTATTTCCCTTCAACTTGAGCTCCTTTTCAGCTTCCTTGACTAGTTCAAGGAGTCGCGCAAGTGCCTTTTCGACGCCGTCTTTAATTTCGGTCTTCAGATTCCGTGAAGCCCTCAGATGTGCCTTCACCTTGTTCAGACAGGCTGCCGCTTCCGCTGCTCTACTGACGTAGAGTTTTTTGGGGGATTCCTCATTTCCGGTTGATACCCTGGGCGCTGCTGTAGTGTTTCCCGCTGGTTTAGTGACCAGGTAGGTAGTTTCTGCAGGGCCTGCCTGCATTGTCACGCTGGTCCTTGCTGGTTCTACACTTGCTTTTGCAGCGGCCTCCAGTCTGTCTATACTTTTGCAGACGGCCACCTTTGGGGGTGACTTCTCGGTCTCTACTGCAACTATCGGGCTGTCTCCTGTGGTGTTGAAGGTTGTCTTACCCCTTCGCTCCGTTTCCTGCTCATCCAGGGCCACGAAACCACTTTCCTCGCTGTAGGCTGCCATATACGACCCCTCCATTTCCCCAGCGATAACTTGGGATGTGGCGTTGTCGTATATGGCTGCTCCTGCCTCCTTGAGTAGTACTCTTAGTAGACCTTCTGAGTTTAGTTGGAAGGTCTGCCAGATTTTACTGCATGTCGTGAGGTTGACCTGCTTGGTCGCTCTCACGATCGCTACATACTCAAGGAAGGCGCTCCTCACGTGGTCTGTGGTACCTGAACTCATCGCAGGGATGGGAGGGCTGACTTGCCCTTTGTCAGCTCTGGTTGGTAAGAGTTTTGGTTCCTTAGGTTCTTTGGGCTTTTTATTGAAGAACCTCTCCACCGCTGTCTCCTGTTTCGCAGTTGATGTGTTGTGGTTTGGGAGCAGTGCTCTGAGGAAAGTGCCGAAGCTCTTAAGGCGACTCCTCGAGCGGTCTCGGTCCTCGGGGCTGGTGTATTGGCCCTTTTCCTTTTCGGCCCTTTCGGTGGCTGCCTTTTGTTGGGCCCTCTCCGAACCGCTTTGAGTGGACTGGCTGTCGGGTGTAGTGGAGCTCGTCGTTTTTGCTGTGGGGTCTCGAGGGGCTTTGAGGAAACTTAAAGTTTCCCCTCTGTCCTCATAGACCACTACCTCATGCTGTTCTGAGGCTCTCAAACAGCCGAAGCGGTCTGCGACGTCCCCTCTGTCCGTACCTATCGCCATAGCGTCCACGCTTATGGTCCGGGGTGTGAGTGGCGTGTGTTCTCCTGCCTCCCTGATCGCTTGGAGTATTGAGCTCGCTTGAGCAAATGGGGTCTCCTCTCTCCACTCAAGTAGCGCGATGGTCTTCCCTTTGGATCGCACTAATCGGCATCGGTATGAGGCGACCTCCACTTGGGGCAGCGCGGCGTACTTGCTGCCTCTCATGCTCGTTTTTGTGGTACTCCCGTTGATCAGGGCTGCAAGGCCCGGCGAAATGTGGACTTTGCCTCCTACTCGGCTTGACCCTACGCAGAAGCTAAGACCCAGTCTCTCTGCCTCTCTGTTCATGAACAGAGCGACTCCTCGCAGTCGGACGCTTGGTGTTCCGCCTCCTCCGCATGCCAGAAATTGTGTGATGGGCATGGTACTTGGAGCCGACTGTGGGCTGGCTTCTGCTGTTGCCGCGACTGTCTCCGGTTGTGTGTTTGTGTTTATATGTGTGACTTGTGTAACGGTATGTGTTATGATGCGTGTGTTTTGTGCGGTCCTTTGTGTGTTGGTAGTGGTTGTTGTTGTAGATGTAATTATTGTTAGTGGGTGAGTTGTCATTGTTGTTCTTGATGCAGTGGTTGTTGTCATTTGTGTGTTAGTGGTGTTTGTCAATTGCGTATTAGACATTGTTGTCGTTGTTGAGGTTATTGTTGGTGTTGATGTGTCAGTACTTGGGATTGGTGTTAGGACAGATGGTGGTGTGGTCCTCCTTGAGGTGCTAGTGTCCGACTTGTTGGCCTTCGCCGCGACTAGGCCGACCTTGCTCGCGAATTCCAAGAATGGTGTCCTTGTAGCCGGTCTCCCCATGATGGTGTGGAGTATGGACTGGCTAAGCTGGATGTCGATCTTTTGTTCCAGCTCCATTCTGTCTTGGCAGAATCTCGGGCACTCGAAGAGCAGGTGCCATACTGTCTCGTCGCAGCTTGGGTCACAGACACACGAGGGACTATCTTTTAGATGGAAGCGGTGGAGATACGCTGAGAACCCTCCATGTCCTGTAAGGATCTGTACATGGAGCGGTGTCAGGACTGAGTCTCTGAGTGTTCTTTTCGCCGCTAGGACGTCTGGGAAGAACACTTTTGTGACCGCTCCTGTACTCGAGGATTCGTAACGCGCTTGCCACTTCTTGATAGTCCCCTCCCGTATCTTCTTTCTGACGAACGATACGGGGACTTTGTTGTAGTCCGGTGTTGTTTTGTTTAGAGCTGCCTCCTTGGCCAGCTCGTCCGCTCTCTCGTTCCCGGCGGTTCCCACGTGGGCCTTTATCCAAAAGAACCCCACGCTTCGACCTTCCTCTCGGATCTTACGGACGCTTCTCTTTATCTGGAGTGCCAGGTGGTGAGTGGCAGACGGACTCCTCAGCAAGTCGAGTGACGACCTTGAGTCACTCAGAATGCTTACAGAGGCCGCGCTGGATTCTCTTACCATCCTGACAGCTTCGGTGAGAGCGTACATTTCCGATTGGAAGACCGTGTTGTGGGGCTCTAGGCCATACGTACTGAACTTGGACTCCTTGCCGTTTTCCCACCAGGTAAGGGCAGCTCCTACTTTCCCCTCGATCTTGCTGCCATCGGTGTAGATTTGGGGCCCGATTAGGTGGTGTTGTTCCTGGCTTCCGGGAGTCGAGTCCTCTAGTCGTACGTATTCTGTTATGGTGAGTTCCGCTAGGTGGGGGTTTTTGGAGTGGTGTACATTTCTTTCCAGCTCGCAACCCGGCGGTAAGAAGTCACTTGAGTGTCCCTTTTTGATTTTGAATAGGGACGCTGCCTCCAATACCCGGTGGTCTAGGGGCAATTGACCTGACAGAATTAGCGCCGATGTTAGAGATACCGTGCGGTACGCTTTGCAGATCTTCTGCGCGAAGCCTCTTTGCAGCGACTCAAACTGATTCCTTGTCATCAGTTTTCCTGCTGCTGGCTCCCACGCACTCGCTGCGTACATCACGATAGGCTCTATCACCGACACGTAGATCGTCCTGATCACTTCTCTGTTGAGGCCCCAGCTCACCCTCGCCGCACACGCTAGTTGTTTGTAGATATCTGCGGCTTTTTTACAAGTAGCCGCCACGTGTGCGTTGAAGGTAAGTTTGGCGTCGATTAAGAGTCCCAGCAGCTTGACCTCTTGGACTAGGTTCAGCCGCGTACCAGACATATGGAGTATCGGAACGTCGTACTTTAGCTTTTTCGTCAGCACCATCGCATTTGTTTTATGCGCGGCGAAACGCAGCTTATTGCGGACGCCCCATTCCGATACTACTTCCAGCGTTTCGTTCGCTGAACGCTGTAGAGGTCCGGTGGAGAAGTCTGAGAAGACCAGGACGACGTCATCTGCAAAGGCCTGGCAGAATACCCCTTTACTAGCCATTTTGTGTAGGAGTGAGTCTAGGATAAGGTTCCAAAACGTCGGGCCGGCTATTGAGCCCTGGACGCATCCTTTCGTGGTACCCTTCTCGCTAGACGCTCTGGCATAGTTGACCCTGATGATCCGGTCTTCCAGGTATGACGTGACTAGTTGGTAAATGTTATTCGGACAGTGTTTTACCACCATCTGTCTCTTTAGTGCTGGCCACCACGCGTTATCGAAGGCCCCCTCTATGTCCAATGAAACCAAAAGCACGATCTTTTTAGCTTTGATTTCGGCACGAACGTGCCCCATTAGGGCGTAGAGGGCGTCCTCGGTGCCACGCTGTGGCGTGAATCCGTACTGGTTGGTGTTTAGTGTGGGTAGGAAGTGCCATTGAAGTCGGCCGACTAGGAGTTTTTCGACTATTTTCCCCAGAACCGATAACAGCCCTATTGGTCTGTACGATTTAGGGTTCGTATAGTCGTCTTTTCCTGGCTTACGGAGAATGCGTGGGCACGTGGGCGGCTTTCCACTGTACAGGGAAGTGTGACAGCGACAGGCACTTGTTGGCAATCGCTAAGAACAATTCCCTGTCGCAGTTTATTGCCGCTGTGCAGATGTCAGCCGTCAATCCATCCGGGCCGGGAGCTTTCTTCGGATTCTGGTTCTGGAGAACCATTTCCAGCTCCGCGGCAGTGAAAGGTGGATCATCGGCTGACAATCCTTGAGGTGTTTCCTCCTCAGCCAGTCTCCTAAGTGTCGTGTGGTACGGCAGTTCGGCTTCTGTTGAGTCGTCAGGGTAGAAGGTCTTTGCTAGAAGATCCGCTGATTGTTCCGGGCTAAGAGTGTAGCCTGCGGTATTTCTCAGGAGGGTGTCTTCCTGTCTTCTAGCTGTCTTCCTTAGGACTCTGTAAATGCCGTCCCACATGCTCTCTCGGTCTTGTTTGGAGCAGAACTCTTTCCAACTTGTAGTGGCCGCTTCCTCAGCAGATGTTATGTACTTGTTTTTGGATGTGACGTATTCCTGTATGGTGAACTGTCTCCGACTTGCGGCTGCGTTCCGGATTCTCCTCTTTTTCGTCATCATATCTCTCTTCAGACGATCTAGAGTTGGAGTCCACCATATAGGATTGTGGTTGTGTTTTGGCGACCCCAGTTTTGGGATCGCTTCCTCGCATGAGTTGTGGATGAATGTTGTGTAATCTGTTATGATTGTCTCCAGATCTTCTGGGTTTGAGACGCTTGAGACACTGGCTTGTGTGATATGACTTTCCGCCAGGGTGGTCTTGAGGTGTGTGGTGAATTCGGACCACTTGGCCTTCTTAGTATTATATCTACGCGTCGTGATTGGCCTTAGAGGTTCTAAGGCCTTTTCTAGGCGCAGAAAGAAGGTGATGGAATTGTGGTCCGAAGACGTGAGGCTCCTTTCCACCCGCCAGTCATCGATCTTACCCAGCAGCGGCAGGCTGCAGGCCGTCACGTCAACGATGCTGGTACACCACTTGTCTCCTCTGTATGTCTCAAACGTCGGCGTTTGACCAGTGTTAAGGATCTGGAGATCCCTCTCGTTGAGGAAAGAGTTGTACGCCGCCCCGCGATGGTTTTCGGAAATACTTCCCCACCACTGGCTCCAGGCGTTTATATCTCCCCCCACCAGAATGTTTTTTGTGTGTAGTTTGTTGATGGTGTTCTGTGTAGTGGTTATATAAGGTTCTATTTCCTGGTCACCCTCGAAATAGACCGATAACACCCCCAGACGAAGTTGGCCCACCTTCAGCAGTACGGCAGCGATATTCTCGGTAACAAGCTGAGGGTCATGAATGACCTCTATATTGCTGCCGAAGATGACGATCGCTGCTTTTACTGGTTTTTGGCGGTTGAGGCTGCACTGGATGACTTGGGTGCCTGGGCTTTGTTTCATAACACCAGTCCTTCCTACGTAGGGTTCTTGGACTAGTGCTACAGAAAATCCCTTGGCCTGAGCCGCCAGATGTAGTTCGTTTGTGGCCAACTTGGAGCGTTGGAGATTCACCTGGATGAACGGTAATCTCGCTGTCGGTCTAGTTGAGTTATGGAGGGTGACTGGTTGTGGTGTGTTGTCTTGGTCGCCCTTAGCAGTAGGTGACGCGCGATTTCGCTATGCTGTCCCATTTGTGGCGTTCCTGGCAGTCTTCGCTGTACGCCGTGTGTGCCAGGTCGCTTCCCGTCTTCTGGGCTAACTTGCAGTTGGTGCAAGTGGGTTGTAGGCCGTCCGCCCTAATGGGACAGTCCCTTCCGTTGTGTGAGCCACTGCAGTAGCTACACGTCTCTTTTTCAACCTTGCATATGGACTTGTTATGACCATATCCTTGGCACTTAGAGCACTGAACTAGAGGGGACTGGTCCTCAATTGGGCACCGCTTTATACCCACGTGCACCTTCCGCGCTTGTGTGAGGGTCAGCCAGAGCTTCGGCGATACCTCCAGAACGGGATGGCACTCGAGGTTGTTACGCGCGCGCTTTCTGTAACGCACCCTGGCGGTCTGTTCATCTACAGCGACGTTTTGCAGAACGTCCTTGTTCTGCACCTTGAGAAGATCGACGATCTCCCCGTCGCTGTAGCTGGACATTACGCCTTTGATGCATACCAAGGGGTTTTGTGGTTTGGGCTCCTGAACCTTGAGCCCGCCGCTGGATTTAAATTGGGCTTTCACCAGATTTAGGTCCGATTTACTGGCGCACCTCAGGACCACTTTCTGGTTCCGCGCCTTACGGACCGTATCCACACGGGCTCCGCTCTTCTTAAGGTCCAGGGCTGTCCTGATCCTCTCGATCACGTTATCCCCAGTGTGTCGGGGATCTGTCGACGAGACGATCAGGGTGTGGTTGGGTTGAGAAGTGTTCGGTTTCGGGGGCTTTGGCGTGTTGGCAACCTGGGCAAAGGTATTTGGCCCTTGATGTGGCAGCGGTGGTCTGTCCGCTCTGCCCAGGTCTGCTACCCCTTTCTCTATAGACTGGAGAGTCTTTTTTACTTCCACAACTGCAAGTTCCGCATCCAGGCTGGGCCCTGTCGGCGCCTGAGTTGGCTGTTCGCGGTCTCGCAGCACTCGGATGTCCGCCGAAACGATCTCCAGTCTCTCTGCTATTGGTTGCAGTTGTTCCTTGATGTTTTGTTGTGGTGTTGGTGTTGGTGGGGGAGGTGTCTTTGGTGATTTGGTCATATCTTGGATGAGGGCCTGTAATTTTTTGACACCCTCTTCGAAGATGATGGTAGTCAGCACGCCCGTCTCCGACGTCCGGCTGCTGGTATCGTCATCTTTTGGCTGTGTCAGGTCGGCTTTGATGTTGTCTATCACCTTTTGGAGCACGTCTAGCTGGTTGGACACGCTGGTGAGATTAGTGTCGAGGCGTTTGAGACCTTCACCCATGGAATCCCAGTTTGAATTCCCCGGTGCTCTGTCTCCTAACAGCCTGGTCCTCTCATGCACCTGGATGTTTTTAAGGCTCGCCGCCTTAATTTCGTCTTTGGCCTCCTTGATTCCCTTGAAGGCTTCAAGGGTCTCATGGCCCAGCCATTCCCTAATGCCCTTGGCCTCCCTATTTGTGTCAGTGAGATCCGATCTCATCAGGGAGAGCTCGACCTTGAACGCCATCAACTCCCGAGAGTGAGCTCTCTCGACCCGCACAAGCTCTTGTGCGTGTCGAGAGCGCTCCCTCTCGAGGTTGTATTTGTGGCGGGCTCTGGAGTCGGCAAGGGAGAGGACTGTCTCGTACAGGCCCTGGAGACACTCGTGGGCTGAGGTCTTACATTCCCTCCGCATATTCCCCGCAGCCTCCAGCGCGTCCTTACCTCGTTGCAGGAGCTCGTTCGCTTCCCTTGTAGCGAGGTCCATCTCCACTCCTGTCCCCCTTCTCGGTGTTCGGTACAGGAGGCTCTGCCGCTCGGGTCGGTTTGACTGACCCGCGGAAGACGCGACCGGAGAGGGTCTCGCGGGGAGGTTAGGGGGGGTGAGAGGGGTGGGGGGGGGGTCTGTCCCGTGGGGATGTTAGGGGGGGTGAAGGGGTTGGGGGGACGTACTTGGACGTTCGTGGAGAGGGGTGCCTCTCCACGAACGTCTAAGTACGTAAGGTAAAGGGGGGTAAGGTAGAGGGGGTAGGATGGTACTAAAGGTGTGGGGGGAGGTGATGAGTGGGGGGTGAGATGGGGATGAAGGGTGGCCCGGTGGCTGTGGCTAGGACTTGGTATTCCAAGTTGAATGAGCCCAAACTCGGGGGGGGTAGGTTAAAGGGGTAAGGAGTTCCTTCAGGGCTTACCTGGTGGTTCGTTGTGGAGTCGTCACGCTGGCCTGCAGACCTTAAGATGATTCCTCGGCCGGCTTCGGAGTCTCCAGGGATGGCTGTACGTGCGTCACGCCTCGTGTATGAAAGCACGTGGTGGTAAATGTAAGGTTATTCTAACCTCAAACGAAATTTGGTACCTGATAGCTCCCTGGTCCGTGATCCGATTTCACTGTTCTTGGTGCCGATGGATAGGCCTATCTGGCGGTCTTCTGCACAATTGTAGGCAAAGCGACTCCACTAACCTTTACTGAGATATTAACCCCTAAAGTTATGAGGGTTCTGCTCCGCAACCTGATGACGTAGGATGTTGCCCACAATAATCCCGGCTCTTCGGGTTAGGTTTTTTTTTTTTTTTTTTTTTTTTTTTTTTTTGTTTTGGCAGGAGTGGGAAATCCTCATGGACGCCCAGACTGCCTCACTGGTGAGCCAGTCTGGGCAGTGCCGGACTCTTACCGGCTAAAACCCACTACTGCCTTTCTAAGTGTCCCCCTGACGTAGTCAGAGACCTTTTTTTTAAACTGATTTTATTTTAATTTGCAATTAATTTTGTTATTTTTATTTTACAGTATTTTAGAAGGGTTTTTACGAGTATTAATTGTTTTTTATCTGTGGTTTTTATTAATTGTCTTGTATTTATATTTTATTTCGTCTTGAGTATCTAATTATTTATTCTATGCTTTGTCTGTATATAAACTTATATATTAAAAGCATAGGTTTATACTTCTTTATTTCTTTTAATTACTTTTGTAGCTATTCTTGTGCAGTATTCCAATAAAATTTTTCGAAGCTTTCTATCTATCATCAATTTGCTTATATTATTCGTATTTATCTCTGTCTCCAATTCCAACTCCACATTCAGTCGCTCCGTTCCGTATGCAGGGCATTCCATCAAAATATGAGGGATAGATTCGAGCGCATTCGGCTCACAGATGCACGATGGGTTTGCCTTGCGCTTAAAGCGGTGCAGGTATTCGGAGAACCCACCATGCCCCGTCAAAATCTGTGTAAGTACTCCGGTTGGCTTAAGTTTGCTAACTATTTTGTAGGCATCTATCGCATCTGGGAGGAACATCTTTGTGACGGAGGCTGTTTCGCCATTCTTGTATCTCCGGTTCCATTCGTCAAGCGACACCATTCGGATCTGCCGCTTGACGAATGAAACCGGGCAGCGGTCATAGTCCGGCCTCTTCCTGGACCGGAGTGCAGCTTCTTTCGCGAGGTGGTCGGCGCGCTCGTTGCCTTCGAGCCCTACGTGTGCCTTTACCCAGAACAAGGATACATCTTTGCTCTGGGATAAAGCCACGGCAACGTTCGCCCTCGCCTCCACGGCCAGTGCGTGGAGGGAGCCTTGGTTTGTGACTGTCTGTAGTGCGGCCATTGAGTCACTATAGATACCGAAGGTTCCCTCTTTGCGCTTGAGGATTTCGCGCGTGGCTACGCATATGGCCAGAAGTTCCGCCTGGTAGACCGTGCAGTACGGCGGCAGGCTAAGCTTTACGGACTTGATCTCGGCATCACTGTTCCAGAGTGACAGCGCTGCTCCGACCTTGCCCGCAATCTTGCTGCCGTCCGTAAAGAACCTGACTGCTTGGGAATTGTGGGTGTCCACAAGCGTCCGGTCTTCCAGGCACACGAACTCCATGGCCACATGCTTCGCCGGGTGCGGAGTCTCTGCAAATGCCACCACCCGCTCCACCTCCCTACCTGCAAGTGCCGGCCGTGGCACCCCTCTCTTCGCCTCATACAGAGCGGCTGCTTCCTGTATTCGGAGGTCGAGTGGGAGTATCCCGGCCAGCACCAGGGACGCGTTCAGCGAAACGGTGCGGTAGGACTTACAGAGCTTCTGCGCGAATCCACGTTGGACCGTGTTGAGGCTTTTCTGCACTCCGATCTTTTTCGCAGCCGGCGCCCAGGCGCTTGCCGCGTACAAGATTACCGGCTCCACTGCTGCCGTGTATATCGTGTGGATGATCTCCGCGTGAAGGCCCCAGCTCACTTTTGCCGCACGTGCCAGCTGCTTATAAATGTTAACAGCTTTTCTGCAAACGTTTGCGACATGGGAGTTGAAAGTGAGCTGGTGGTCGACGGTGAGCCCTAGTATTTTGATTTCCTTAGACATACCAATGTCTACCCCGCCCATGCTCAGGAGTGGGACATCGTACTTAAGTTTCTTGGTTATCACCATTGCACAAGTTTTTTGAGGTGCAAACTTCAGCTTATTTCGGATGCCCCACACCCGAACATACTCGAGGGCGGCATTGGCCTGCCCCTGGACTTCCAATGCTGTCTCACCGTCGAAGATCATCACCACGTCATCGGCGAACGCCTGGCAGTGGACGCCTCGCTCTTCCAGCCCCTTTAAGAGGGGGTCGAGGATCAAGTTCCACAGGATCGGACCGCCAATGGACCCCTGCACACACCCCTTATTCGTATTTCTCCGACACTCGGCACCAGCGTATCGGAGTCTGACACTCCTACCAGTCAAATAGCTGTCCAGCAGCCTCCTAAGATTGACCGGGCACTTTTCCTCAGCCAGTCTGGTCCTGATAGCCGGCCACCATGCGCTATCGAAGGCTCCCTCTATGTCCAGTGATACAACAGTGATCAGCTTCTTTTCACTCAGCTTCCCTTTGATATGTTGTATCATGGTGTAGAGGGAGTCCTCTGTGCTCCTCTGTGGCATGAAACCAAACTGGCGAGTACTGAGCCGCGGGATTAGGTGCCACTTCAGCCTTGCAACCAACAGTTTCTCCAGGATTTTGCCTAGGACTGGTAGGAGGCCGATTGGCCTGTACGATTTAGGGGCGGTGTAGGATTCCTTGCCGGGTTTACGGAGGACTACTACCGTGGCCACTTTCCAGGCCCCAGGGAAATGTCCTTGCTCCAGGCACTTGTTGGCCAGTGCAAGGAACATCCCTGGGTCCCGGGAAATTGCTTGGGCACAGATATCGGCTGTGAGACCGTCTGCCCCGGGTGCCTTCTTCGGGTTGAAGCTTTCCACCGCGGTTTTCAGCTCCTGAAGTGTAAACGGTGGGTCATGTTGTTCATCATGCGCCCAGTCGTTTACACGACAGGCCGCTTCACGTGTCCGGCGGTGGTCAGCATTTTCACCCTCCTCTAGGTCTTCCGGGTAGAAGGTCTCGGCCAGCAGCTGAGCCGATTCCTGTGCACTCAGTGGCACTCCGTCCTTCACCAACGGCAGGTCCTCCTGTATTTTGGCGGTCCGTCCTATGACCCTGTAGATCCCCTCCCACATTCCTTCCCTGTCCTGTTTTTGACAGAAGCCCTTCCATCCTTCTGTTTGCGCCTTTTTTGCCAGTGACTCGTATTTTGCTTTTGCTTGCAGGTACTCATCGACGACTTTTTGCCTTCGGACCGGCGCGGCGCATCGAATGCGACGCCTCAGCGTGTTCACCTCCGACCTCAACTCGGCGAACTTTTTGGACCACCACGGTATAGTAAGTTGAGTGTTGGTTTTAATTTTATCTAATGTATCTTCACAAGATTCTTTAATTTTGGATATGTATATGTTTACTTTCTGTTCTAATTCTATTTTGTTTTTAATTTTGCCAATTTCTGTTAAATTTATATTTGCTTCAGCTTTTAATTGGGCCAATTTCGAATGAAATTGACTCCAATTTGCTTTCTTTGTGTTATAGATTCTTGTGGTCCTGTTAACGCTAATTCCTTTAGATTTTTGAAGATTTATTTTAAATACTATACCGTTGTGGTCCGAGCTCGTGAGGCCTTCTTCGACCCGCCAGTCCTCCACCAAGTCCAGCAGCTCCGCTGAGCAGGCTGTTACATCAACGAAGCTGCTGTACAAGGTGTTACCTCTGACGGTGTCGAAGGTCGGAGTGTTGCCGACGTTGAGCACCTGCAGGCACATGTCTTCCAGGGTTCCCGACATTTCCTCCCCCTTTGTGTCAGTTACCAGGCTACCCCACCAGGTGCTTTTGGCATTGGCGTCGCCACCAATGATCATCCTAGTGGGGCCTATTTCCTCGCGAATCTGCAAAAGTTGCTCCAGGTATGGCTGTATGGGCTGGTCTGGTTCGAAGTAGAACGAGACTACGGCAATTTCCCAGGCGCTGGTACGGATCCTCACCACCACGATGTTGTTGGTGGTGAGTTTCGGACACTGTGTTACGTCAAGGTCGTGATCGAAGACGGCTATTGCCGCCTTCACAGTTCCATCTCCTTGTTCAGCGCACTGGTAGACTCTCGCTCCGCGGTAGTCTCGCATCCTTCTAACCCCGCCCACATACGGCTCCTGGAGCAGTGCAAACGCAACCCTCCGCTCACTAGCCACGATCATGAGTTCTTGGGTTGCTAGGTTCTTCCTTTGCAGATTCGCTTGGATTACCCGGTAATCCTTACGGGCTCTCGAGTGCATTCGGGAATCCCTGGATGAGTCGTTTCCTGTTTCCGCTGGCTCGCCCTTAGCAATACGCCACCGACAGCCGCGCCAATCCGTCCCACTTGAGACGGGTTGGGCACTGGCTGTCGAAGGCGTTGTGCTCCGTGTGGCTCAGCTTAGCGGAAACGCAATTTTTGCATTTCGGCGCCTCTGCCGCCAGCCGCGAGGGGCAGTCGACCCTCAGATGGGGGTCACCGCAGTGCGTGCAGAGGTCTTCGGGCTCCGTGCACAATTTACGGCCGTGACCGTATCGCAAGCAGCGGGTGCACTGGATCAGTGGCGATTGGTCCAGCACTCGCACCCTCTGCAGGTCGATGTGCACTCGGCCCGCGTGCGTCAGCCTCTGCCAGACCGAAGGGGACACCTGCATGATGATGTGAGACGTATGGGGGTTCCTCGTCCTACGACGGTACTTGACCCCCATCTTCACATCATCTGCAGGGAGGTCCCCGATCAGGTGGGTGTTCTGTCGCTGCAGCGACTCGATGACCTCTACATCTGAGTGACAGGAGAGAACGTCCATGATGATGATGAGCGGGTCTTTGTTTTTAACCTCCTCCACCACGAGGTTTCCCGCCCTCTTTATTTTCTCCGTCACCCGAGTCAGTTCCTCCCTGGTCCTGAAACCGACCACCACCTTCTGGTCCCTCGCCTTCCGCAACCTCTCCACCCTGGTGCCCTCGTTCCTGGCATCTACTGCCGTCCTTAGCTTCTCAATCACCTCTTCACCCGTATCCTTGTCATCGACTGATGATACGATCATCGAGTGAAGAGGCGCTTGGATATGCTGCTTCGGGACGGCGGCCATTTCCGCGAACGAGGGTCCCTGGCCCGCGACAAAGCGAGGTGCCTGTTGTAGGTGCTCCGACAGGGCTCGCGTTTGCAGCTGGCATTCCTCCAGCGCCTTATTATGTTGCCGGAGGTTCTCCATGAGCCGCAACATGAGCTCTGTCGGTGCGCTGGGAGCCGGTGTCAGGTCCTTGGGGGCTTTCTCGGGTTCGACTGCCTCTGTCGGTGTTTTGGCCCTCTCACTTTCTCCCTCCTTGACCAGCTGGTATAGCCGGTCTACGGCTTTAGTTAGGGCATCTTTTATTTCTTTTTTAAGATTCCTCGAGCTGTCCAGTTGAAGCTTGGCGCTGGTGAGACACGCCTTTGCCTCCGTGGTTCTGTTTATGTATCTCACGGGTGGCCCTTCCCGAGGTGGACTCTCCAGGGCCTTTCCTGGCAGCTCGTAGGTGTCGGATCTTACCCGCTGGGTGGCAAGAGATTTAATTTTGAGTTGTTTGGGTGGAGTGGGCACGAGTGTCTTCTTTGGAGGAGTGGTGGCAGGTATCACTTTTGGAGGTGTTGGGGGTTTGCGAGACTGCCCCGATTTGTGTTTCTCTGCCTCCCACTCGCCAATACTACGCCGCACTGAAGTGCCTTCCTGTACTGGGCATGCCTCCACGTCCACCCTCTCTTCCGCGGCCTTCGCCTTGGTCAGCGGGGTCCTGATGCCTAACATCACGAGAATATGCTTGTTGGTCGGGGGACACGTACGGACTGATCCCTGTAAAGGGGGGATGCAGTCGGTAAAATAAACTAATAACGTGTATATATGATGATTTTTATGGGTAAAATAGGTCCTTATATGGGACTTAGTCCTGCTAATTAAAATATATAAGATTAAATAAAATTTTCGTCAAATTGTTTATATCCCTACTTAATTTTGTACAAAATGGGCGTCAACACTCTATAAAATCGGTTTTAAGGATTGTACAATTATTAAGGAAGTAAATCCCGAATGAAAATTTTTCGCCGAAAGACCCAGTCCACCTTCCTTATATATAACAGGGTGGGCGGGTGGGGAAAATTTTTTTTTCGCTTTTGTCAATTTAAATTAGTCAGAACGTAGGACGGAGCCTATTTAAGATCAAATCTGCTGAAAACAGCTTCAGAATGCGTCACCTGGATGCAAAGTTATAACGATTTTATGAAATTATTGTATCACTAAGGTGGATTTCGTCTGTTGGTGAATTTACTTGATTTAAAAAATTTTGACTTTCTATATTCGCTAGGCGCACGCGCGAGGTGTCAAAAGACGCGTCTCCGGGCGGGCCAGCGACCTATGGAGTTTCTGGAATTATTGCTGAACAAAAATTTTGACTTTCAGTCAAAAAACGTGATTTTCGACTGAAAAGTACGTGAAAACCGGGAATTACAACTACCAAACGGGACTCGAGCACGCGGAACGCGTACCAGAATACAGGTAAGGCAGGTAAGTATCTATTGCAATTAAAATCTGAGATGGATTTGATGAAGATGTTTTGAGATAAAAATTAATTTAGGTTTTCTTAAGGAAAATGTTGAAATTTTTTCTAAGTCCAAGATGAAAAATTTTTTCTCGCTTTTGTCAATTTAAATTAGTCAGAACGTAGGACGGAGCCTATTTAAGATCAAATCTGCTGAAAACAGCTTCAGAATGCGTCACCTGGATGCAAGGTTATAACGATTTTATGAAATTATTGTATCACTAAGGTGGATTTCGTCTGTTGGTGAATTTACTTGATTTAAAAAATTTTGACTTTCTATATTCGCTAGGCGCACGCGCGAGGTGTCAAAAGACGCGTCTCCGGGCGGGCCAGCGACCTATGGAGTTTCTGGAATTATTGCTGAACAAAAATTTTGACTTTCAGTCAAAAAACGTGATTTTCGACTGAAAAGTACGTGAAAACCGGGAATTACAACTACCAAACGGGACTCGAGCACGCGGAACGCGTACCAGAATACAGGTAAGGCAGGTAAGTATCTATTGCAATTAAAATCTGAGATGGATTTGATGAAGATGTTTTGAGATAAAAATTAATTTAGGTTTTCTTAAGGAAAATGTTGAAATTTTTTCTAAGTCCAAGATGAAAAATTTTTTCTCGCTTTTGTCAATTTAAATTAGTCAGAACGTAGGACGGAGCCTATTTAAGATCAAATCTGCTGAAAACAGCTTCAGAATGCGTCACCTGGATGCAAAGTTATAACCTTCGGGTTAGGTTAGGTTAGGTTTTTTTTTTTTTTTTTTTTTTTTTTATTCTTCTACCTCCAACATAATCGGAGCCTATGCCTGTCTGCTTTACGTTCATACTAGTTCTCACTTTTATGCCTCTCGTAATTTCATTCCTCATACTTGATCTTTCTTTCGTTCATCCTCATTTGTGCCTTATGGGTGGGATTCCCAACTATCGTCTTGTTCTATGTAAATTTCTTGTTTTTTATTTCTCATTATCGGGTGTTGCAAAAAGTGGGTAGGCGATACTTTATTAAATGATTTTTACATTTATACTTATATTACCTTATATCTATTTACAGTTTTTATTTGTTTTTAACATATTCTTATACTATTTCATATTTTCTTATTCTAATCTTGTCTTACAGAGACGGGGCGCAGTTTTTAAAGTTACTAACATTTATACATACGTTTCCAGATCCTTATCTTATAATAATATTTTCTTACAGAGACGGGGAGCAGTTGTTAATGTTGCTCTCTACTTATACATTTATTTATATTTCTAGCTTATTTCTATTCTTAAATTGTATTTACTTTTTATTTTATCTTACACTATTTTTCATCATAATATATTATGCTAGTCTTTAATATATTGCAATATATCAGGACAGCATACTTTCTTAATCTATCTTGTTTCTATTAATGACTTGTTTTGCAATTTCGATACAATATTTTAGAAATTCGTTTCGATTCTTTCCCGTCATCAACTCTGACGCATTCCTGGCAGTTAGTTCTACACCGAGTTGCTGCTCCGTCTCGTATCGTTTTTTAGCGTTCATTGGGCAACAAAATAGAACATGCGAAACTGACTCTTCAACACCAGGCTCGCAGGCGCACGATGGATTCTCCTTACACTTGAAGCGATTCAAGTATGCAGAGAATCCACCGTGCCCCGTCAAAATTTGTGTGGTTATACTCGTGTGAGTCATCTTCCGCACCACGCCGTATGCTATCACTGCGTCCGGGAAGAAAATTTTTGTGGCCGAAGCCGTGTCACTCGACCGATATCTCCTGTTCCATTCCTCAAGCGTTTCCGACCGGATTAGTCGCTTGACGAATGACACGGGACACAAATCGTAGCTCGGCCTCTTCTTCGACCCCAGGGCGGCCTCCTTAGCGAGCTGGTCGGCTCTCTCGTTTCCCTCCAACCCTACGTGGGCCTTTATCCAGAACAAAGAGACACTCTTGCTCTGGAGCTTACAGCGTCGTAGGGTGTCTCTTGTATCCACGGCCAAGGGGTGGAGGGAACTTGTGTTGATCACCGACTGAAGGGCCGCCATAGAGTCGCTGAAAATGCCGAACGAGGATTCACGGGATTTGAGTGCTTCCGCTGCCGCTCTTTGTAGGGCCAGGAGTTCAGCCTGGTAGACGGTGCAATAAGATGGCAAAGCAAGTTTGAGGGCCTTCGTCTCGGCGGCGCCATTCCATAAGGATAGCGCCGCTCCGACTCTGCCCTCAATCTTACTGCCGTCGGTGAAGATCCTCACAGCAAAATTGCTGTGGTTTTGATATTGTTCTTCGTCCACCAGGCTTTTGAACTCCAGGTTCGTTTGCTCCGCGGGGTGTGGGGCCTCCAGCGCTGGGGCCACTCGCTCCACCTCCCTGTCCCCCAGTACGGGCTGGGGTACCCCCCTCCTGGCTTCATATAACGCAGCCGCTTCCCGTACACGAAGATCGAGCGGGAGAATCCCAGCCAGCACCAGGGCCGAGTTCAGGGACACCGTGCGGTATGCTCTGCACATTTTCTGGGCGATTCCGCGCTGGACGGTCCCAAACTGCTTGACGATGCCCAACTTTTTCGCAGCCGGTGCCCAGACGCTCGCAGAGTAAAGAATTATCGGCTCTATGCACGCGACATACATCAAGCGTATAACCTCTGGGTGCAGCCCCCAACTAACCTTTGCGGCTCTACACAGCTGCTTATATATGGCAATTGCCCTCCTGCAGACCAGCGAGACATGGGTGTTGAAGGTCAGCTTGTGGTCGATCGTTACGCCCAGAAGCTTCATCTCCTTTGTTATGCCAATGTCGATCCCCCCCATGCTGAGGCGTGGTGTATCATATTTTAATTTTCTGGTTATTACCATCGCGGTGGTTTTGTGTGGTGCGAATTTCAGTTTGTTTTCGACACCCCACGCCAGAACATGACTGAGAGCGGCACTGGCACTTTCCTCCACCTCTAGTGCGGTCTCTCCGTCGAAGACCAAAAGGACATCGTCCGCAAATGCCTGGACGTAGTTTCCCCTGCTTTCTACTTCTTTAAGGAGGGGGTCTAGGACCAAGTTCCATAGGATTGGGCCACCAATCGAGCCCTGGACACAACCCTTGTTCGTGTCTTTGTTATATTCTTCCCCGCCGTACCTGATTTTGACTTTTCGGTCCCTGAGGTAGCTGTCTATGACCCGCCTAATGTTTATTGGGCAGTTTTCCTCCGCCAGGCGAACTCTTATCGCTGGCCACCAGGCACTGTCGAAAGCTCCCTCTATGTCCAGGGATACGAGTGTTACTATCCTTTTCAGTGCTAGTTTTTCGTTAACGTGTTGCATAAGGGCATAGAGGGAGTCCTCGGTGCTCCTTTGCGGCATGAATCCGTACTGACGGGTGCTCATCCTTGGCAGGAGGTGGAATTTTAGGCGGGCCACTAGCATCTTCTCGTATATTTTCCCCAGTATAGGTAAAAGTCCAATCGGCCTATAAGATTTGGGAGTAGAATAGCTGTCTTTTCCAGGCTTCCTCAGTATTATGACTGTTGCCTCCTTCCAGGACGTGGGAAAGTGATGGTGTTCAAGGCACTTGTTCAGGAATTTTAAAAACAGTTCTGAGTCGCTAGCTATGGTATGGCAACAAATGTCAGCGGTAAAGCCATCGGAACCCGGTGCCTTCTTTGGATTGAAGGACCCCATTGATTTTAATAATTCTGCCATAGTAAAGGGTGGGTCGCAAGGGTCACCTTGCTCGCCAGAGTTCACACTTTCGGCTTTACTTCGAATGGATCGGTGATGAGCATTGTCACTTTCAGGGAGGTCCTCCGGATAAAACGTTTCCGCCAGTAGTTTTACGGAGCCTCTCGCATCTAGCACATCACCGTTCATTTCCAATGGCAAGTCCTCTTCCCTACGCTGCGTCCTCCCTATCACCCTGTAAATTCCCTCCCAAACCCCCTCCCTATTCTGCTTCTCGCAGAATTCCTTCCAACTCTCGGTCTGAGCTTTGGCCGCTTCTAACTCATATTCTTCTTTCTTTTTCAGGTACTCTTCTATGACCTTCGACTTCCGGATTTGGGCGGCACAGCGGATCCTGCGCTTCCTGGTAGCGACGGTTTTCTTCATCTCATCGAGTCTCTCGGACCACCACGGCAAGGTTAGCTCCTCCTGGACTTTTTTGGTGGGTATAGTTAGCTTGCATGCTTTATTTATTGCCTTTGTTAAGTTTGTAGTCAATTTGTCAATTTGCTCTGCGTTTTTAATATTATCAATTTCTGCTATTGTGAAGTTGTAATCTATTTTGAATTGGCCAAGCTTCTCATGAAAATTGGTCCAATTAGCTTTTTTGGTATTGAATTGCCTGGTCGTTCTTTCTATTTTTATTCCTTTTGATTTTTGCAGGAGGATCCTAAACGTAATGCCGTTGTGATCCGAGCTCGTGAGACCTTCGTCAACCCTCCAGTCGTCTATCATGTCCAGGATGTCGTTGGAACAAGCGGTAACATCTACATGACTGCTGTAACGTTTCCCTCCTCGGATAGTGTCGAACGTCGGAATTTCCCCACGGTTCAGAATATTCAGGTTTAGCTCGCCGAGAGTTCCTGCCATCTCTTCTCCCCTGTAATCGACCGTCGGGCTGCCCCACCATATGCTCTTTGCGTTGGCGTCCCCTCCAAAAATCAGTTTTTTGGAACCGACAGCGAGCCTTATTTGTTTAAGATGCTCTAAATAAGGCTCAATAGGCTGGTCTGGCTCAAAGTAAAAGGAGACAAGTGTGATCTCCCAGGCACTGGTCTGGATTCCCACCACTGAGATGTTGTTTGTGGTGAGTTTCGGGTACTGTTTGACTGTGAAGTCGCTGTTAAATACAGCTATTGCCGCTTTGACAGTCCCTTCTCCTGTACCAGTGTTCTGGAAGATCCTGACGCCCCTGTAACTCCTCATTACCTTCGCTCCGGCTACGTACGGTTCCTGAAGAAGCGCCACCGCTATTCCGCGCTTTGTAGCCTCTATTAAAAGCTCATTGGTGGCAAGCTTCTTGCGTTGGAGGTTAGCCTGTAATACTCCATAAGAGGTATTTTGTATCGGGGTGCCCTTAGCAATACGCGACAGTTGATCTGGCCACGTCATCCCACTTTTTCCGTACCGGGCAGTCATGACTGAATGCATTGTGTTGAGTGCCGTACTCTATCTTCGACTTCGCGCAGTTTCGGCAGGCGGGTGGTGAGCCTGAGAGCCAGTCCGGGCACTCTGGTCTCATGTGGGGACCGCCGCAGTGGCTACATAAGTCCGCAGGCTCTTTACAGAACCGCTTACCATGCCCGAAGCCTAGGCAGCGAGTGCACTGGACCAACGGGGTCTGGTCCTCGACCCTAATGCGCTGGAGGTCAATGTGCACGGTCCCGATTTCTATAGCCCGTCGCCAGATGACGGGTGAGACGCTGATGATGACGTGGCCAATATGGGGATTTCGTGTCCTTCTTCTGTACCTTATTTCCACCCTGTTTTCCCCACTGTCGAGGCCGACAAAAACGCCCTTGTTCTGATTTTTAAGTGCTTTAATGACGTCTTCGTCGGTGTTCACGACTAGGACGTTCCTTAAAATCAGAAGCGGGTCCTTGTTTTTAACTTCCTCGACAGTGAGGTCAACTCCTTCTTTTTGAAGTCGGGTCTTGATTTTGCTTCTTTCTTCTTCGGTTTCCAGGCCTATTATTATTTTCCTGTCCTTTGCTTTCCTCACCTTTTCCACCTTTATCCACCCATCTTTGGCATTTACCGCTTCCCTTATTCTGCTAAGAACTTCGTCACCTGTTTCGGTTTCGTTCTTGGACGTGACCACCACTGAATGTAATGTGCTGCGCCTTGGCAGTGAATTAACAGGCTGAGTTGCGGCCACACTCGCATAGGTACCCCTATCCAAGGATTCATTTTGGTGGTCTATTTTCTCCTTGAGTTCCTCTATTTTCTTATTATTTTCTATTAAGAGCTTCGAATGTTGTTCCATTGTAAGTAAAATCCTATTAGTGTTACTATGTTCAAGAGACGTTATTTCTGTGGTTGGGTTAGGTTAGGTTAGGTTAGGTTAGGTTAGGTTAGGTTAGGTTAGGTTTTTTTTTTTTTTTTTTTTTTTTTTGTTTTGGCAGGAGTGGGAAATCCTCATGGACGCCCAGACTGCCTCACTGGTGAGCCAGTCTGGGCAGTGCCGGACTCTTACCGGCTAAAACCCACTCCTGCCTTTCTAAGTGTCCCCCTGACGTAGTCAGAGACCTTTTTTAAACTGATTTTATTTTAATTTGCAATTAATTTTTTTTTTTTTTTTATTTTTTTATTTTTTTTTATTTTTTATTTTACAGTATTTTAGAAGGGTTTTTACGAGTATTAATTGTTTTTTTATCTGTGGTTTTTATTAATTGTCTTGTATTTATATTTTATTTCGTCTTGAGTATCTAATTATTTATTCTATGCTTTGTCTGTATATAAACTTATATATTAAAAGCATAGGTTTATATTTCTTTATTTCTTTTAATTACTTTTGTAGCTATTCTTGTGCAGTATTCCAATAAAATTTTTCGAAGCTTTCTATCTATCATCAATTTGCTTATATTATTCGTATTTATCTCTGTCTCCAATTCCAACTCCACATTCAGTCGCTCCGTTCCGTATGCAGGGCATTCCATCAAAATATGAGGGATAGATTCGAGCGCATTCGGCTCACAGATGCACGATGGGTTTGCCTTGCGCTTAAAGCGGTGCAGGTATTCGGAGAACCCACCATGTCCCGTCAAAATCTGTGTAAGTACTCCGGTTGGCTTAAGTTTGCTAACTATTTTGTAGGCATCTATCGCATCTGGGAGGAACATCTTTGTGACGGAGGCTGTTTCGCCATTCTTGTATCTGGTTAGGTTAGGTTAGGTTAGGTTAGGTTAGGTTAGGTTAGGTTAGGTTAGGTTAGGTTAGGTTAGGTTAGGTTAGGTTAGGTTAGGTTAGGTTAGGTTAGGTTAGGTTAGGTTAGGTTAGGTTAGGTTAGGTTAGGTTAGGTTAGGTTAGGTTAGGTTAGGTTAGGTTAGGTTAGGTTAGGTTAGGTTAGGTTAGGTTAGGTTAGGTTAGGTTAGGTTAGGTTAGGTTAGGTTAGGTTAGGTTAGGTTAGGTTAGGTTAGGTTAGGTTAGGTTAGGTTAGGTTAGGTTAGGTTAGGTTAGGTTAGGTTAGGTTAGGTTAGGTTAGGTTAGGTTAGGTTAGGTTAGGTTAGGTTAGGTTAGGTTAGGTTAGGTTAGGTTAGGTTAGGTTAGGTTAGGTTAGGTTAGGTTAGGTTAGGTTAGGTTAGGTTAGGTTAGGTTAGGTTAGGTTAGGTTAGGTTAGGTTAGGTTAGGTTAGGTTAGGTTAGGTTAGGTTAGGTTAGGTTAGGTTAGGTTAGGTTAGGTTAGGTTAGGTTAGGTTAGGTTAGGTTAGGTTAGGTTAGGTTAGGTTAGGTTAGGTTAGGTTAGGTTAGGTTAGGTTAGGTTAGGTTAGGTTAGGTTAGGTTAGGTTAGGTTAGGTTAGGTTAGGTTAGGTTAGGTTAGGTTAGGTTAGGTTAGGTTAGGTTAGGTTAGGTTAGGTTAGGTTAGGTTAGGTTAGGTTAGGTTAGGTTAGGTTAGGTTAGGTTAGGTTAGGTTAGGTTAGGTTAGGTTAGGTTAGGTTAGGTTAGGTTAGGTTAGGTTAGGTTAGGTTAGGTTAGGTTAGGTTAGGTTAGGTTAGGTTAGGTTAGGTTAGGTTAGGTTAGGTTAGGTTAGGTTAGGTTAGGTTAGGTTAGGTTAGGTTAGGTTAGGTTAGGTTAGGTTAGGTTAGGTTAGGTTAGGTTAGGTTAGGTTAGGTTAGGTTAGGTTAGGTTAGGTTAGGTTAGGTTAGGTTAGGTTAGGTTAGGTTAGGTTAGGTTAGGTTAGGTTAGGTTAGGTTAGGTTAGGTTAGGTTAGGTTAGGTTAGGTTAGGTTAGGTTAGGTTAGGTTAGGTTAGGTTAGGTTAGGTTAGGTTAGGTTAGGTTAGGTTAGGTTAGGTTAGGTTAGGTTAGGTTAGGTTAGGTTAGGTTAGGTTAGGTTAGGTTAGGTTAGGTTAGGTTAGGTTAGGTTAGGTTAGGTTAGGTTAGGTTAGGTTAGGTTAGGTTAGGTTAGGTTAGGTTAGGTTAGGTTAGGTTAGGTTAGGTTAGGTTAGGTTAGGTTAGGTTAGGTTAGGTTAGGTTAGGTTAGGTTAGGTTAGGTTAGGTTAGGTTAGGTTAGGTTAGGTTAGGTTAGGTTAGGTTAGGTTAGGTTAGGTTAGGTTAGGTTAGGTTAGGTTAGGTTAGGTTAGGTTAGGTTAGGTTAGGTTAGGTTAGGTTAGGTTAGGTTAGGTTAGGTTAGGTTAGGTTAGGTTAGGTTAGGTTAGGTTAGGTTAGGTTAGGTTAGGTTAGGTTAGGTTAGGTTAGGTTAGGTTAGGTTAGGTTAGGTTAGGTTAGGTTAGGTTAGGTTAGGTTAGGTTAGGTTAGGTTAGGTTAGGTTAGGTTAGGTTAGGTTAGGTTAGGTTAGGTTAGGTTAGGTTAGGTTAGGTTAGGTTAGGTTAGGTTAGGTTAGGTTAGGTTAGGTTAGGTTAGGTTAGGTTAGGTTAGGTTAGGTTAGGTTAGGTTAGGTTAGGTTAGGTTAGGTTAGGTTAGGTTAGGTTAGGTTAGGTTAGGTTAGGTTAGGTTAGGTTAGGTTAGGTTAGGTTAGGTTAGGTTAGGTTAGGTTAGGTTAGGTTAGGTTAGGTTAGGTTAGGTTAGGTTAGGTTAGGTTAGGTTAGGTTAGGTTAGGTTAGGTTAGGTTAGGTTAGGTTAGGTTAGGTTAGGTTAGGTTAGGTTAGGTTAGGTTAGGTTAGGTTAGGTTAGGTTAGGTTAGGTTAGGTTAGGTTAGGTTAGGTTAGGTTAGGTTAGGTTAGGTTAGGTTAGGTTAGGTTAGGTTAGGTTAGGTTAGGTTAGGTTAGGTTAGGTTAGGTTAGGTTAGGTTAGGTTAGGTTAGGTTAGGTTAGGTTAGGTTAGGTTAGGTTAGGTTAGGTTAGGTTAGGTTAGGTTAGGTTAGGTTAGGTTAGGTTAGGTTAGGTTAGGTTAGGTTAGGTTAGGTTAGGTTAGGTTAGGTTAGGTTAGGTTAGGT